>JACAXG010000056.1:1970461-3170461 GCA_018881555.1 Amblyornis subalaris | reverse complement strand
TGATTCTATGATCTCTATATACTGTTGGTCAGTAAAGCTGTATTTTAGACACAAAATGAGAGTTTTGGCCTAAGGAACTTGGGAGATTACAGCATTTTTTTTTTTCAGTGGGAATTCAAATTGACCTTTCAAAGTTCACAAATAAAAAACTTCGTGGAATCTGGCTACTTTTCCACAAACATACACTTTTCTCTTCTGGTTGCTTAATGGATCAGGAAGCTTAGGTTGCTTCCACAGGAAAAGTTTCCAGAGCAGTTTAGCTGCTAAAATAATGCATTTATAACCATGGTAAAAGTCGTCATCTGTTTCAGTACTGGCACTTCTGTGTCATTTTTTTATTTACCAATATGTCTGGAAGAGGAGCATATATCACAGAAGGAATAATAAAATATGTCCAAATAGTAGAAGATGGTAAGGACTGGCAAAGTTAGCTGATAATAGAATCAGTACCTGAAAAACCCTCATTGTGGCTGTCTCTGTACTATAAACAAGATACTTTCTGGAAAAAGACTTTTAGACCCATAATGTGGTGTAGAAAAAGTGTCTGAAAATAGGAAATACGATGTCTGCAAAATCCTTATCAAAAAATTAAACCTGATATGCAACTCAAGATGACTTGATGGGAAAAAAAGAAGTCTTGAATAACGAGATACACATCTTGGAGGGTTTCCAGTCCTTTTAAATGATGGTTCCTTTTCCCAAACAACAGCTCCATTTATGCTTGGTTCTCAAGATCTTTCAGTTGGAAGAAATACAAAAACCTTCTGATGAAGGACCACTGTGCTGCTGATGGGGGATCATGCAATGTCCAGCACCATGCAGTGAGCTGGAGGAATTGTAATGTTAGCTGTGCTGCATAGTAGCTCAGAAGGGGTAAGAGCTAAATCACAGCTTGATCCTGCCATCCCACTAGGCTGCAATCCTTTATGGAATAATTGCACATATGTCAATGGGATTGCAAGAAAGGTGAAGTCTGCATGGAGATTTTAACAGAGTTCTGAGAAAGGGCTGCAAGATGTATTTATTCCCAAAAAAGTGACAAAACCTAATTTAAACCAGCTTCAGTTACAAAACAAGGATTCAAAAACTGCAGTGCCGGCATCTTTTCTCTGCAACACACGTGTCACAAAAACCTGCAAGTAACTGCTTACTGGCACTGCTCTGTGTGGAGCATTTCAAAACCCCACTAAGCAGGAGACAGAGCACACCCCAATGACTGGACCTTCCTCGCAGCCTTCAGCACATCCAACATATCTCACAGTTCTGTAAATTCTTTAATTCCTTAATAAGAATACTAAGCATCAATCCTGGTAAGAACATGGTAGGGGAAGCTTCATGTACATTCTTTGGCCTGTTATAACTGATCTTTTGTTTTCTCTTAGGCAATTTCTAGTCCGTGACAATATTTGGTCTCTTATACCAGGGTATTTGTTTCCCAGATTGCCTCCTGTAGAGGACTTTGCCCTATGTCTCTTGGAAGTCTAAGAAAGTCACATCCACTCTTCTGGCAATGTATTAAAAAAGCTAGTAGATTAGAGACAATTTCCCTTCAGTGAATCCAGACTGAGTCGTCCCCATTCTGTCATGTTCATCCAACTAAACTTCTGGTTTGGATTAGTTCAGCCAATGCAGCTGGCACTGGAGAAGGGCTCACTGGTCTCCCATCCTAGGATCAGCTCTTTCTAAAGTACAGATATGACATAAAGGAGAGGCAGTGTATTTTTGTTAGCAACTCAGCTCCTTTTTCCTTAAATTCCTCCTGTTCTCCTGGGATATATACCTTTCATTCCTAGCAGCTTGTGGCTCTTTAGCTTGTTCAACACCTCATGTTTTAACATCTCACTGTCTACGATTTGAGCCTGAAAAAATACATCTGAGGCCAATATTTCCCAGCATTCTCTGTGGTGCAGACTGATATTAATAAATCCTTTAACTCCGCTGTAAAGGTCTTTATGCTCCTAAATACTTCGTTGTTACCTTGGCGCTCTGGGGAGTCTCTTGGAGGCTTCCTGTTTCTGCTGTGGTGAAGCTTGACGTCGTGGGCTATCTGCTCCTCTGAAAGCACTGTTCCACAAGGCACAAGCCTTTGGATACGTGCCTCCATAGGACTGCATTCCCATTTTCTGATCTGTGGCATGGAGGCACACTGCTGTCCTCACAGGGTGCAGCTGAAATAGATAGTCCTAAAACGCACGGGGCACGTGCAGAACTGGGGCTCCTTAGAAGCCTGAGCATGGCCAGGTTCTGCTCTAAAACGAATAAAGAAATCATTCAGATCTCCAGCCACGGCTTCTTTTGAGTGTTCAGTTACCACAAAATGAAGCGTCAGTCTCTGGCGGTCATGTGCCAAGACGCCCGGTTTGAGGAAGTGCATTCWCTGGAGAAGATATTTCCTTTGAGCCGACAGCACTGAGCCAACAATTCCTTTCAAAACTGGTCTTGAAATAAATGGTGCATTATTTCACAGGCTTGTATCAGTTACAGCTGACAGCGAAACATACCCAAAGGAAACAGCACCACCGGACTGAGCAAACTTGACGGTACCACTAAGTTCTAGAGCAGAGCTGGACCCACTACAGCCTGTTATTTCTTTAGAACAAGAGAGGTGTTTGCCCATCTTTGCTAAAGGAAAGTGGATGCAAACCCTTCTTGCCAGCTTACAAATAATTTCTGTTCTAGCTCCCTTCTTTATGGATGAACGTTTTTCTGTCCGAAGCAGCAAATGCTGATTTCAGCAGATATTATGCAAAATGGAAAGGATGCAAAGTGTGGGTGTTTGTTCAGAAGAGACAGTGTTTTTCCCCCTTGGATGCTGAAGGTTTTATGCAGAACAGCTGGCCTGGCCTCCCTTAGTGAGGGAGACAATAGATGTCTTACGCTTCTTACTCTGTCTCTCAGATAGGAATTTATTTTCCCAATTAATATCTTCAGAGTAGCTTTCCATGGCATGGCTCTCCCTGATCTATCACAACTTCAGCAGAAGCTCAGACCACAAACCATGCACTCAGGAGAGATTAGATAACAATTAATAACAGTATTTATGAGGCCAAAATTGTGCAGAATTGGAAACAGAAGACCATAACAGAAGTGGAGAAAATGTCTTTGGATGCAGTCCAGGACATAGGTATTTTCCTGACCCAGCTTTCTTTTTCTAACTATTATAATTTTTTTGTGTTTGTATTGTTGAATGAACATATCATTAAACTTAACCCTTCCTTCAGCATGTTGTTAGCCACTGGACAGGAATTACTAATGAAGAGCTGCATCCTTGCTTGGACAGGGCAGGAACCCATCATAGGTGACAGCAGCTTCAGGCTGATGTCAAAAGCAGTTTATGTTCATACACTGTGCTGGGCTGATGGACATTGGCTTGGTGTTGTCTTAGGCATTCAGCTTCCCCAAATACCAAGACAGTGGTATCCTTTGCCATATCCTTTCTCCAAAAGCCCTCCTCAGAGGGATAAATTGGCAGATTCTGGCATTTTCTGACCAAGGATTTTTCCCACAATCTAGTTATCCACAGTACTGAGATCCCACAGCCTGGCCCTTAGCGCCCAGGGCTGTGCACTTCTCCATAACCTCTGGATTTTTCTAAGGAAAAAACCTTCTCATGGCTTACTCTGTGAATTTCTGCCCCCATTCAATCTGCAGAAGCTGGGGCATTTGAGATTGTTGCAATTGCCATGCTGCGCACAAAGAGGTCACAGACTTACTGTGTCATACTGTGTCACGCTTCTATTGCTGCACTTTGTTTTCTGTGCCTTCAAATCCTCGTCTTTGCACTTGTCACTTGAGGTAACAGGTAGGAATCTGCACAATTGTTTTCATAAGCAAACACAGATCAGATTGAAATGTAATTGTTCAATCACTGTGACTTGCCTCTCTATTTTTCCATGCCTGTAGTTAGAAGTGATTTGTGACATTCAGTTTAGATATACTCTTTTACATTGATTTAGCATGTCAGCCTCGTATTGATCCCACTCTTGGGTCTTGTCATTTGTAGACAGTGCAGACTGTAAGCTTCTCTGCCTATTTGAGGGCTGACATCCAAATCCTTCGTACATGTCGTTGTCCTCCCCCGTCATGCTCTTGTAATCATTTTCTTGGCTTATATCCTGTCCCAAAATGTGATTGACGGAAAATCAGGTTCAGTTGACTGTCTGTATTTCCAGATTTTCTCTTCTTGTGTCTTAAATGCCTTTACTGATCTCATCCCTCCAGCTCGTATTGGCATGTGAAAAAACCTGGAGGATCAGAAAATCGGCTGAACAACATCTTCCATCAGTCTCCTTGTGCTTGTCCGGGCAGTGCTGCACTATGGCAAAATTCTTATTTGTATTTCAGTGTCTTGTTTCAGATGATGATAAAAGTAACAACTAGTAGGTAAGGTTTGTTGTCATCGTGTACCATGCAGCCTCCTGGACAAYAATCCGGGCACACCAGCACTCCTCAGCTGCAGTGTGGATGAGTTTTGAGCCCGGTATGTCAGACTGCAGCATTGCAGGGACACATGCTGTGCAGAGGGCACCATCCTGTGTAGGATCACAGGGTCACAGAATCACAAAGTCACAGAATGGCTGGGGTTGGAATTGACCACTGGAGGTCCTCTAGTCCAACCTGCCTGTTCAAGCAGGGTCCCTTAGAACACATTACTTATGATTGTGTCCAGGCAGCTTTAGAACACCTCCAGAGAAGTAAACTCCACAGCTGCTCTGGGCAGCATGATCCAGTGCTTCACATTAAAGAAGTTCTTCCTCATATTCAGGAAGAACTGTGTTCCAGTTCCTGTGTTCCTGTGTCCCAGTTCCTGCCTGTTGCCTCTTGTCCTGTTGCCTGGCATCACTAAGAAGAGCCTGACTTCATATACTTCACCCCCTCCCTTCATATACTCACGGACRTGGATAGGATCCCCTCTCAGTCGTCTCTTCTCGAGGCTGAACAGGCCCAGCTCCTTCAGCCTTTCCTAATAAGATGGAGATGCTCCAGTCCCTTCACCATCTTTATCAGCCTCTGCAGGTTCTCAATCCACCTCACTGTCCACTCATCCAGCCCACACTTCCTAAGCTTGCCTATGAGAATATCATGGCAGACAGTGCCAAAAGCATTGCTAAAATCCAAGTAGACAGCACCCACTGTTCTCCCCTCATCTATTCAACCAGTTATCCCATTGTAGAAGGCAATCCAGTTGGTTAAGCACGACTTCCGTATGGTGAATCCATGCTGACTACTCCCAATCACCTTGTCTTCCGTGTGCTTAGAAGTGGATTTCAGGATGAGCCGTTCCACCACATTTCCAGTGACTGAGGTGAGGTATTCAGGGCATCAGAATGAAATKAAATGAAACAGCATGTAGCTAATGCCATTTGGCATTATACTGGATTTAAATAATCTGTCTGGGAGAGAAAACACATTTTTTACTTTATTTTACGAGACCGAAGAAAGCTAACTAATTCTTTACATTTTGAGGCACCTTTCTGATCCATTGTTCCATTCAAATTGAGCTTTAAAATCTCATTACTTCTCTAGCTGCTCTGACTATTAAACTTTCCCTTTGCTTGTCATGCTTTTGTGCAGCACAGTGGAGCTCACAAACCTTGATTTAATTACATTTTAGAAGAAGACCCAGGTCGCAACCACAGAGTTTCCACCATCACATAACTCCTAGTCAACTCCCATGCTGGAAATATTAGCTTTTACATCTGCAATGTAGCTCCATGAAGGAAAACATGAAGAAGAAACCCCTCTCTGCTAAATGTAGCAGTGTACAGTCCCCTTGGTTGCTGCAATAATGATGAAGTTGTATTTTGATCCAATTAGCAGGCTGAATGTCAGAACTGGCCTTCATACAATGTTCAAACTCTGTTGCCCAGATAATGAGTTGAACAAAAATAACACAAACCAAACACTTATAAATCACTACTTTCTTTGCTCACCAAACTCCCTGATCTAATCCATGGGGTGAGAGGGCACAACAGTGTCATCCACTTGATTTTAACAGAGACGTCTTCTGTATCTCACCGCACATATCTTTTACTAACAAAAGATCTGTTATTGAAGACAAGCTGAGAGAGTTGGGGTTGTTCAGCCTGGAAAAGAGGTCTCCAGGGAGGCCCTAAAGGTCCCCAGGGAGATTTTAAAGCCCCTTCTAGTACCTAAAGGGAGCTACAAGAGAGCTGGAGAAGGACTTTTCAAAAGGGCATGTAGTGATAGGACAAGGAGGAATGGCTTTAAACTGAAAGGGGGAGCGTTTAGTTTAGATATCAGTAAGAAACTCTTTACTGTGAAGGTGGTTGCCCAAAGAAGTTGTGGGTGCCGCATCCCTGGCAGTGTTCAAGGCCAGGTTGAATGGGGCTCTGAGCAACCTGGTCTAGTGGAAGGTGGCCCTGCCCACAGCAGAAGGGTTGGAACAAGATGATCTTTAAGGTCTCTTTCAACCCAAACCATTCTGTGATTCTGTGTGGGAAATGGAGAGATGGCTCCTGGCACAGGACCTKACTTACTCTTTTCATCATCCTTGGATCTAGCTCAGTTTTGTTCCACTCCAGAGACTATGAACAAAAGTTCYTAAAATGCAATGGTGATTCAGATATCAGGTATTTGACTGCATTTTCTGTGTTCTTTGCTCCTGTACCAGAAAATTCACATCCCTTCCAAAAGAAACAGTCTCCTGTTCTCCTTTCAGTGTCTGCTTTGCTTGCTACTCAGTATATAATGATATTTATCCATATGCCCCCTCCTCACCCTCTCCTGGCAGTGACACCTGCCTAGCAGTGATACTTAGAAGATGATTTATTTTTGCAGCTTCCAGTCTCAGCCTCCCATGGTCCTGCCCAGGTGGAACTGGCCAGCATTCAGAGAATTTCAGTATTTTTCTTGGGGAAATAAAAGATTTGTAAAACAAATGAAGTGTTACTTAGATTTTTTTTATTATTTGCAGAAAAATGTATTTATTTAGCCACAAATTTGTCTATTGACTCATTAGGCATCTAGTAAATCAGACTTTGCAATAATTTTTTTATGAAAGTATCCACAGAAGTAGTYAAAGGGTTTGGCAAACCTTAGTATGCTTCATATCTTCCCAAAAGGAAGAAAAATACCACATTTTTCTCATGTCTGAAATATTAATTTTTCCAGCAGGTCTGCTCTGCTGACAGCACAACTCCTGTGTTCCTGCTCAGTCCTGCTTTCTCTGTGGCCAATGCAAAGATCTTCCCTTCCGTTCCTATTGAGAGGGATCACAGCTGACTTGTGTTTAATACAACTAATTACCTCGAAAACGAGCCTGTGTAAGCACAGTCAATGGCACCACAAGGCATTTACGTGTCTAAATAATGAGCTAAACAGCAATGCCCATGCTGTTTCCACTCCTCATCATCTCCTTAGCAGGGATTGTATCAAGAGCTTGCAGATATTACAGGTCCAGATGTTCACAATATGCCAGGATTGTACCTCCCAGCTCATTCCTTTGTAACTTCAGCTTGATTGAAACACTTGCAGCTTGCCTGAAAGTCCAGCCAAGCACTCACAGTCAGGATGTGACTGGCCTTCACCCACTGTAGATCCTGAGCTCCTGGATGCACAAACCCTCTCCACCTGTGTGCCACTGGAACTGTGGCCCTACAGCCAAGGCCAGCCTGCGTTGCAAGACTGCAGATTCACACAATGTTTTGTGAGAATAATAAGAGCTGGTGAGACCTTGGTTGTTCCCGTGCCTGCTCTGCCCAGCAGCCCTGCCTGTCTTACTTACAGTCAAGGGGAGGATTGTGACAGCTCTGCCACCCCCAGTGTGCTGTCAGTGGTGCCATGAGCAGATGCTGTGGAATCCTTCCCACTTCCATCAGCCTTGGGTCAAGCTCAGACCTGGCTGCTCCATCAGCCTCAGTCTGTTTGCAGGATCAGTGCCCCCTTCATGTCCAATTTGTCTTGTGGAGGGCCTCCTGCACTGCCAATCCTCCCTCAGTGCCCACAGGGCCAGCTCTGAGCAAGACTCCCCTTGTTCTATGCCTGTCCTTCAGCGCTGGTGATCTGCAGATACGTTTAAGGTTTTCTTATATGTGAACTGCAGGTATATTTAGAACCCTTGCCGGCCCCTGGGCTGTCCTGGATGAGAAGGGTGGGAGTAGCTCCACATCCCTGGGCACACAGTCGAGGGAGAAGCTCTGCAGATTCCTGATAAGGCTTCCTTGCTCCACCGACACAGCTCTGCCTTGGGGTAATGGCTCTGCCCACAGGCCATATTACAATTCCTAACACTGAGAAACTCTGCCCCCAAGGGTACAGGTGGTATGAAAACCAGTCCTTGTGAAATGGGGCAGCAGGCAACCTCTGCTTATGCAGGGCCAGCACAGAGCCCAAAGGGCATCATCTTCTTCACCCCCAGGAGCTGCAGCATCCCGTGGGAATGCCTATCTGGGAGCCTGTGCCATGAGCTGAGCTACTCCCTAGGGCTGAAATTAGTAAATCTACATTTTCCCCACAGTTATGACCTCTCTTAGGTAATTTCAAGCAAAGAAGTGTTTGTGCAACAGTGCAGGCCTTCACCTTAGCACAGACATATCCTCAGACTGAAAACCATGRGACTGGAGTTGCAAGGTCTGATCGCAATCAAGAGGGAGCAGCGAGGTGCTGCTGACWTCCAGGGAGAGGTTTATGACCTGGGGTTTTGTGCACATCTCACACTGCAAATGCTCAGGCACTGAGTGACAGTCTTACTGCTTAATAAGAGAAAGAGGACAATCCCACTTAATAAATGACACACAAGTGTGATGATTCAGAAGGGCTAATTCCTGCAGACTAAGGAAATTATAAGCAAATTATAAGTAAACAGGAGGAAAGGCAGAGACAGAAGGCTAATGGAAAGCAATGATTTTTCAAATCAAAATAATCACAGTCCCACAATCAATAAAGAAGACAACATTGGCTAAAATCMCTTCCAGATTCTGTGGCAAAGTGAAGGCTCCAACTAGAAATAAAAAAGCACCATATGACAGAGAGGGAGAGGGGAAGCAGATCAGAGCTGATAAAAATGCAGAGTTCTGAAGCCTAGAAAATTGGTAATGTATGATAAAAATATCAGGGAAAACAAGGACTTTTACATCATATGCCAGGAACAAAGACCTTCTTCCATTGGACCAGAGGATACAGATCCCATGAGGCAGAAGAAGCATTGAGACATTCATCTGCATGCTTGCCCTTACATTTATGTCCCACTCAGCCTCTCATGAAATGTTTTGAAGCATTGTCATGGAGTCTAGGCCTGCCAAAATATGGATGGCTATTAAAGATATTTATTTGAAAAAAGGCTCTTGCTTCTCTTTTGCTCCCCGTGTCAGAACATTACACAGAATATGCCTAAACRAGTTTCCCTTCTCCATTACGCACTTTTAATCTGACAATGGGGGGAAAGGCTTTGTGGATGTCTTGCATCAATCCCATACCAAGTGTGTGTGTGCAGAAACAAGGCACAGCAGAACTATAGACAATTATGCATTTAAAAATCAAACAGCCAGGCAGGTGTTTTCCAAACCTTCAGTTCCTGCAGGAGGCACTGCCCATTAACAAGCTCTCTGCAGCTCTTCCCCCAAGGTTTTGCACGCAGTCAGCGACAGGCCCATGCCTACAAGAAATCCCCTCCCCAGGTGAAGGATAAGGCAGCCACAGGGAATTTCTTATTTACAGGTTAAGTACATGAATTACCATGACAGTGACATTCCCTGTTGGCCTTCAATTGAGAGCCAAAGCCACCAGTCCATATCCAATGCTCATTTCTGGCCAATGCATCTCCCTGTTCCCTGCAGGCCGAGGCCGGTGCTGGTCGGGGTGGCCTCACACCCCCTGCTGCCCAGCAGCCTCCTGGTGCCCAAAGCCAGGCAGGTGGCCTGGCAGGTCCCTGCAGGGTGTGCCACAGACATCCCAACGGCACCCAGCTCCTCCAGCATCCACACTAACCCTTCCAACCCCCACAGACATGATTTGAGAGCCTGTTGTTGGTTTTGCTGGAAGTTTGATTTAACTTTGCGTTCCTCCCTGCAACACATCAAACATCTCCTCTGCCAACAGTCAAGCTTGGCTCTATTTTTTTTTTTTTCCTCTCTTTGGAAAGAGAGAAAGGGCATCAGAAGCAGAGACTTTCACACCAGATCCACTGCTCTGTGTAACAGGCTGTTGGATACTGGATCAGCTCCTGATAATACATTAATYGATTTCCCACCCCACATCTGAAAGGCTCTTGGGATGACTCATCTGACTTCTTCTCTGGTGCTGTGAGTGCAGCTATAATACAAACCAGCTGTGGCCTAGTTTGGAAAAATATCCATCCATTTGTTGAGGAATAACWGTGACTGAAAATACCTTAAAATAACAAAGTATTCCATTTTATTCATAGGCTGCAGCAAACCACTGTTCCAGAATGGGCTGCACTTAGTGGGCACCATATTATCCTCTGAACAGGATTTATTGCTATGGATATAAAAAACAGTGAAGCTGYTCTTAAAAGGTCTTCCTCCAAGCCACATCTCTGCCTAAAACTGTGGAAAATGCAAGATGTTTTGGGCAGCACTTCGGAAAGGTGAGAGGAAGGGAAGCCAAGGAAGGTTGAGTCCAAAGTGATTGTTGATTGCTCCTGAAGACCATGCAGTCCTTTTGATAGGAGCTAAGACTGTGATGCTTGACGAGAGAGCTGTTCCACATGCAGGATCACAAGTGACCCACCAGCATTCCTCTTAAGCCAACAAAAAGACTTCCAGTGATTTCAAGACTTAATTCAACAATTTTCAAGTAGCCTGATGAATAAAACTTTTCTCACATGGTCTTAAAAATCTGAAAAAGGTACTTGTCATGAAAGCACAAGCAATATTATGGAACCTGACAAAGTGTCATGTGTGCTGCTTTTTTTTTTTCCTGGTAGCAGAAGTCATATAAASAGGGATATTTGCACTCTACATTCACAGGGCTGGTTCCATATTTGTTGAAGACAAACTGATGTGAGCTTATTCTGTCCCCACTCCTGAGGCAGGAAACAAATATCCAGAGGCAGAGATGGGAACTTAAACAACTTTTGCTGTACATGTGCATAGTGACATCCTATGGGGTTACTTGTAGGA
This sequence comes from Amblyornis subalaris, assembly GCA_018881555.1. NCBI lineage: Eukaryota > Metazoa > Chordata > Aves > Passeriformes > Ptilonorhynchidae > Amblyornis > Amblyornis subalaris. The sequence goes on along the minus strand of JACAXG010000056.1, from coordinate 3,159,359 downwards.
GAAACTTCAGCAAAGCCTTGTCCAAAGAGTCTGCCYGTGTCCATGCTAGTGAGGAGTTTGTACGGCTAACTACAGTGTTTGAGCACACAGATTAAAAATTGATGGAAATTCTGAGCCCAGAGACTCTCTTCTCCCTCTCCTTCAGAATCTGAAAAGTCAATATTTCCTGCTAATTAATTGTATGTTGTACCAATGAAGGAAGGCAGTATGGTAAGGGAAGTATTTCATGAAAGAGATAGAAGTGAGTCAACAGCAAAAAAGTGTTTTTAACATAATCCTCCTTCATTTACAGATCTTACGTCYATCCCACTGAGAGAGGCTTGAACCCCATGGACATGGAAACCTTCACCACTGCTGCTCACCACTGACTGCTGGCAAAATTCACCACAGCATTTTCCTAGCAAGGAGAGATGCCTGACCCCACTACCAAGCCTAGGTTAGAAGAAAAACCAAAACTGAAAACAGACCTTGTTTCTGCCCTTTGTGTAGCTTAGGACAGGTGTAAATGAAACTCAGGTATTCAAGCTCCATCCACTGCTCTCCACATCATTCGGCTCCACTCACACTGCAACAGACCAGCCAACCTTGCAGGGCACAAGAAATGCAATTGGCTTCACAGCATCTCTTTCTAACCAATACCATTGGAAACAGGATTTACTGTCGCTTTATTCCTTTGTCGTATCATAGATTTAAAAATAACRAATTTTATTTGCCATAGGATTGTAGAGGACAAAGATTTTTCATTTACATGAACATTTGGAGAGCTTTCAGAGCAAACACAAAATCCAATTTCCTTCCAGTTTTTCAGCTACAAAAAAAAAGCCCCCAAACCAAAATGAGATATACCAACTGAAGAAAGGAATTACAGCAGTCCACAGTTTAAGCAAAACAAGGGGCACTGCCCATATTGTTGATACAGAGATGACAGGCCAGACCAAGACTTGCACCCAAACTTGCATCATACCCATGATGGGTATGGAGATGGGAGCTTGTGCTCTGCTGTGTTTCAGGAGTTTAGAGAGGCTCCTGGGCGTCCTGCACCAGGCTGGGCAGTGGCTGCTGCACAAATCTTGTCCTCCTGGTAGGTAACTTGCATGCATCAAAACATAAGCATTTTCAGAGGGATTTGGTCTCATCAGTTTTCCTACCTGGTTCCATTTCAGATGATTTTGTGGCTTTATTTACTCCTTTCTCTATTCCATTTTTGGGTACATAGGATTTTTTTCCTAATAATCTGTTGCCCAGTGCATTACTCTGAACTGTAGCCATCTAGATATCACATTTTCTTTTTCTAAACYTCCTGACCCTGCTTACTGCTTCTGTTTATGCCTAATCCTGTAACTACATCAGAAATGTGTTGGTTCCTTGAACACAAGGTRGAAACCATGTCCTGTGACCCTGTCTCACATAGCCACTAAAATTTTGCAGTTTTCCTCCAACCAGATTATGGTACTCATTTCTTTCTGGATAAAACATCTTTTTTATTGCTATTGTCTTTGTAGGTGCCCTTTGCATATTAGGATCATTTTTTAATAACTGGTTGAGAAAAGTGCCAAGCACCACAAAGATAGGAAAAGGCGGACAGACAACTTGCAGAGATTAGTGGAGCTCTGGAAGGTTTCCAGAGAAAAGCTGGGAATCTGGTCAGTCACAGAAGAGGTGACAAAGGTGAGTGGTGAAGAGGAAGGTTGTTTTTCCCTTAGGGCTGCCTTCCTGTGTTGACTTTCACATGCACACACAGGATGACTGCGCCCTGGCTGCTCACTGTTTCTCTCCGAAATGCAGTGGTGTGGCAGCAGCTGCCCTGCTGCTCTGCCTGACTGCCTGTGGCTCAGATCCTGGGRCTGTGACTCCAGTTCTGAATACACTGGAGAGCTGTACAAATGGTCATAACATGAGTACAGGCACCTCAGAGACATGGGTGGTAGGATGTGAGAGCCCCTGGCCTTATAGTGTCYCTTGTTGCACTGTAGACACCTGCAGTACTGCAAAGTGGTCTGGCCCCCTAGGTAGCCCCAACAGGGTGACTTGGAGTGGAAGTGCCTTGGGGACCCCACTGCAGRTGGAGGAAAGCTTCTCAGCTTGCAAACAGTCCATGCACCCTATGCATTATCACCAYGATGCTAAAATGCTGCCCAGCACAAGCATTTTGCAGTAACAGAGGGAAACTACAAAGCACCTTCAGAGAGAGACAACCCAAATGGTGGCCATGGATATGCCCTGTATCAAAAAATAAGTCATTGTGATCCTGACTTTCCCTCTTGATTCAAATTGTCTCTAATACTGTTTAGAGAGTAACAATGAAAAAAATCGTTTAAGAAGCATTTGCTGATGGTTGTTGGCTACCCTGCAATATCCTGAGGACCAGACCCACAGGACTGGGGGCCATTGCCYGGGAGTCCAGCAGCCAAGAGATGCACTGAAAGTCACAAGGGTTTGGACCATCTCCTAGTGACATGCCAGGCAGTGCAAATGCCAGAAACCCAGCACAAGTCCTGAGAGGGAAATAATCACTGCTTTCCCCAGGGAAGGGAGAAACAGCAACTGTAATTCGTGTAGAACAAATTCACCTTATCATCAGTTGTCACGGGAGAGCYCCTAGGCACTGTTGAAGAAAATGTAGCTGGAGAGAGGCAGCTYGTGTCAAAGTCCAGCAAGAGCAATCAAATGAGCTGAGAAGGGCATGTTTGTGATGTGGCGGGCAGAGGATTGAGGGATTTGCTTATTTGGGGTGACGAGCTTGGCTGGTGGCTCACAGAGCCACTTCAAAAGGCACCTCTGCCTCTGCTGGGATGAGTGTTTGACAAGTTTGTAGCACAAGGACTCTGGTAACAAGCTAGATGTTAATTTAATTTGTTCACTGGTGATGGGTACATGGGTTTCCTGTGCATTTACTTGGGTTTGCATGCAGTCATAAGGAGATTTACAGGCTGTGAACATCTGCAGCTTGGAATTACTTTTACAGCCACAGGAAACTTTTCAGATTAATGTTACGTGCGAACTTGGAAGATTATGAATTTTCTGCTCAGAAACCTTCCTGGGTATTAAGAAGGGAGGTGGGCAGCAAGGTGGAAGAAGTGCTCCTTTCCTGGACTGTCTGCATTCCCACACATACAGCTCTCCATCCTGAGCAATCCCAACAACTTTGGAACCTTTTATGTTACCCCTGAAGCTGAGGGATCTCTAAAGCTCACTGAAGCCCAGATGTCTCTGAAAACTTTGTACCTTATGTTCTCTTAGTGATCTGAGGACACCCTCACCTCAAACTGAGTCCACCCACTTGCTCCTGGAGTGGGTGATGCTGATTTTCCCTGGCTGCTATAACCACATGGGGAAATACCCACAGACGTACTGTGGATGGGGAAATGGCAGCTAAGTTTGCCTCAGCACAAAGTGATGAATTTGGCCTATTTCTGAGTATCTCTCCAGGAGCAGAGAGGCAGCCCCTCAGATTGATATATTTTGGTTTTTTGTGATGGCTTTTGGTCTGATAACATGAGCTAGCACTGAGACATTGTGCTGGGAAAATTGATAACAATATCCTCTCTTCTTCTGAGCTGCTGCTGGAATTGTTCAGTGGTTGAAATAAGTCCTTTGATTATTGTTTCCTATTGTTTGACTGGTTTGATAAAGTATAGTGAAGTCGGTGGAGTAAACCAACACATCCCAACTAATGGTGAGGCTTGCTATTGTTCTGGGATGATTTGCACCACGATAATTTCTGAGACATTTGGATGCAATGTTTAATTAATTCTGCTGAGTGATTTAAACTCCAGTCAATTGCTGCTAACCTGAGATAAGGCTATTTGTATAATTTCAGTATAATCATCTTCTCCCCTGCATTAATTAACACATGACAGCATTACACTGACAGCTTCTTAACACTTCTCTAACATTTCTTCCAAATCTCTCTCTCCCACTTCCCTCTGGACAATATGTCAGTAAAACCCCCAAGTACTCTTTTTGAAAGCCCTTCATGTTTTAGTGTTGTGTTTTGCTCTGTGTGAGGTGATACAGGCTCATACCAAGGCCAGTTGGTCCCTGTCTGGCTGGAAAACTGATGAAGCAGCAATGAGGTCTCACTAGCCTACAAATTCCTCCTGAGATCCAGAAACCACAAATACTGCTAATAATGACAGGACTTGGGAGATGTGAAGGACCTAGGGCAAGGCACCCACTGGGACGAGGAATTGCACAGGGCAATTAGGCAATTGACTCTTTTGGGTAGTACTGAAGTGGTCCRTGCTCTGCTGCTGTAAGGACACCATGTGTTTCATAGTGCTGGAAAACATTTTTCAGCCTGTGGGTTTGTTTCTCATYATCTTTGTCTCTGCCTCTATATTTTAGCAATAGCCTTTTCATGAATTATCATAAGTATTACTGCACTTCCCTAATATCTCTGCAATTGTTCATCTGAATTCCTACAGATATTTTCTCGACCATTTTCAGCAAAGGCTTCTGTGTTCTGTATGGCACAGAGACCCTCCTTCACCTCATMAAGGAATGACACTGGGTCCTCTTGACCTCTCATTCTCCATCTCATGGCATGGGTAAGACCATCCTACCAAACCTTAGATGTCCAAGTTAGGTACAACCTTGGCTGTGTTCCCTCTGCAGTCTTGGAGACTCCACATGGGTAGTTATTTCACCAGATTTGTTTCCTGCTACTTTAGATGCTTGTAACCAAAAGTYAATCTAGGAAGACTCTGGGGTCCAAAATATATCCATAGGTTTRACTAATTGGTCTTCTAGCTTGCTCTCCCCTGTCTAATCTTTAATTCACCACTGCAGGTTACACAAACAGCTCTCCAGAAATGACCTGGCTTATCCCCTGCCACGAAAACAGAACCTGTCCTTAAATCATAACTCTGGCACCAAAAAAATCTCTGCAATGTGATTTCAAAGAGGTAGATGCAGGCTTTGGAAGGAAAAAGTTGTTCACAATTCACTGCTGAGACATATCTCACAATTGGCTGATGTGCTTTGAACTGAATCAAAACGGCATGCTCATGTCTGAAAGGAACAGCAGCTTCCCAAGCCTGGGCTGTGCAGAGGTTGCTCCTCCACCACCCCTTCACCCCGCAGTCCTCCCTCTGGCTGGCACACAATTTTCTGAGTCACTGGYGCTTGTGCATCTTGCCCTTGCACAGTGATTATCATTTCTCAAATCATCAGTAGTCCTTCCTCTCCTGCTGCCTCTATGTCTTAAAATAGCCAGTAGAGCTCTGCACCCTGCAGAGAGGATGACTTTGCTCTTAAACTGTCTCCGTGGCATGCAGGTAAAGAAACACAGTAATGGGTGTCTAAACAGGGCTTCTCACAATAACCTTTTCAGCTTACTGCATTCCTTTTTTTGGTTTTTGCAGTGTGGAGGGAAGTGTGCTCTTCTTTGATATATATCAAGCTTGACTAACTTGGTTAAGAACAACCACAACTCTCTGGCCTTATCATCTCCTGGACAACGGCTTGGACTGATCCTTTCACTGACTGCACCTCCTGAATCATCAGGTATTCAGAGTTCCTGCAAAAATTAAGCACCAGTTGAAATTAGCTGCTTAAGTCTTTTCTAAGCTTGCACAGAAGAMCACTAACAAGAAGAGTTAAAAGATTAAAAAGTTTCAAAGAGGTCGATCTTGTGCCTSTAAGTACTGAGTACAAATTCCACAAAGCAGAAAGGTTTGACCAGCTATTCCCCAAGCATCACTTCACAGAACAGCATTTCTGTTTACCCCAACTCACACATCTTTTTGAATGCAACACACTGTAGCATTTTTCACCTTGGACTGTGGTTCCTAAAATGCTAATACCTTTTAGCTGCAAGTCCCTTTGCATTGCATCTCACTGCTGAATTAAATTCTYACTGCTTTATGCTCCTGCGGGTCAGCAAATGTATTTGAAATGATTGAAAGTTAATTGTCAAAAATATTTTCACAGGTTTCTACAAACTATATTCATCAGAATACYCTCTGTATGCAGTGAACAAAATGGCCTGTAACAGAGACCCACCCTCGTAAAGCTGTTGTGGAAAAAAATAGACATATATAAAGAATGTTTCTGATAGAGGAAAAAATAACTGAGTAGGTAAGTATCTGGGAAGTACAGCTTTGTTATTAAAACACTGGGCTGGGAGATGGATGTCCGCGTTGTATTTCCAGCCTGCCACAGATTTCCCATATGACCACGGACAAATTGCTTGCAGYGTAATTTTAAAACCGGCCTGCAATTTTTGGGTGACACTTGCTGAAGACTGACGCTTCCTCTTGGCTCCAGCAGCACAAATGCTGCCTTTAATCCTGAAAACCCGAGGCCAAGGCTGTGTTAGCTTTGCCTGTAGTGCTCTGACAGATCAGTCTCCAGAGCGGGCTCTGGCGCCGCGTGCCCAGTCTGCTGCCCACCACAGGCAGGAGTGTGTCCGAGCCCAGGCTGCTGGCASGCAGCCTGCCTGGGCAGCTCTGCCAGCAGGGCTCAGACATTCTCCTGCTCTGTCTGGCTGGACCTGTCAGAGCAGATCTGTTGGGTTTTCTCCGTGTTTAACCAGCCTGATCTACCTGCCGGTGCCGGGTGCCAAGGCTCAGAGCTCCGGCACGGCATCTCCCCAGCTCCTACACCGGCCACAGCAGGGAGGCCAACATGGCTGTTTTGTAGGGAAAGACCTGAACAGTGATARTCCTAAACTGAGGTCACTCTGCTCTAAGCTTGGATAATATTAAGTGGTTAAAAACAAAATAAACAGTCATTGGTATCTTAGGATCATTAAGATTGGAAAAGCCCYCTTATATCATTGAGTCCAACCACTAACCCAGCACTGCCAAGTCCACCATTAAATCATGAGCCTAAATATCACATCTACACTTATTTTAAACACTTCCAGGGATGGCAATTCTACTACTTCCCTGGGCAGTCTGTTCCAATGCTTGACCACTCTTTAAACAAATTTTTCCTAATAKCCAATCTTTAACACTTCTGGTATAAATTAAGGCCTTTTCCTCTTGTTCTATTACTTGTTACCTGGGAGAATAGGCTGACACCCACCTGGCTACAACCTCCTTTCAGGTAGYTWTAGAGAGTGATAAGGTCTCTCCTGAGCCTCCTTTTCTCCAGATAAAACACCCCCAAGCTCCCTCAGCTGCTCCTCATCATACTTGTGCTCCAGACCCTTCCCCAGCTCTGTTGCCCTCCTCTGGTCGTGCTTCAGCACCTCAATGTCTTTCAACTGAAAATTCAAATTTAAAGATAGTTTCTGACTTCGGTCTGTGTCCTGGTTCCCTCCCTGGTACAAGGGAGGGTCACACTAATAAACTTGCAGGCTGTGACAATGAGTACTTATATTTGTGAAGTACCCAAACACCAAAGAGTTCCAGAGACATGCCCAGGAGAAAGGGAGTAATGGTGTATTCAGAGCAGGGTTTAAAGACAGGCATTAAATAGGAGAYAGGACCACAACAGTAAGGATAGAAGAGATTATTGGCTAACAGCTCACTAAYTGGGCATCATCCTTTCTGGGTACTAAATGAGGCAGGGGACCAGAGGAAACAATGTGTGCAATTATAGTCTGTCTTCAAATGCATATGCATGGAGGGGCCTGAATGAATGCTGCACAAACAGTACYAGTGCTGACATTTCCTTAGCTGAATGCTAAGTTTTGCCTGCTTTTCTAATATACTTTTCTCTCTTCCAGTCTTGTACTTCACAGCATTATTTGGACCAAAGGAAATGGAAACAGAACAGAGATAGCAGATGCTTCCTTCTATTCTCAAACAGCAATTCTCTTCCACTTCACTCTGGTGGGAAATGCAGATCTCACACACATGAGAATGGGGCCCTTGGCATCAACACTGGGAAGCCAAGAACTGGGGTCTCCCAGAATCACAGTTCATAATTTGTGTTGGGACTCGACTGTGCCTTTGTTTTCCTATTTACACAATAACAATGCAGATTCAATTTTCCTGAGGGATTTTCAAGGCCTCACAAAYGTTTGGTAGCACCATTCAAGAACCTGGGAAGAGCAGGTTTGCAGTCTGCAGCAGAACACCTGATTTCTTAGCCCTCAGACGGTCATAATTACTATTGATTGCCTGGTCACATTACTCTGGTGCATGCAGCCCTGCACACACACGCCAGAATATGAAAGGGCAGAACAAAGCATAGTGAGAGAATCTGGTTTTGCTACAAGTGGGAAACTCCCCTTCAGACAACACTCTTACATGCTGCCACTGACCATGGCCAAGAAAAAACAAATAATGCACTGGTGTCAGATATTTATATCTCACAGCTCAAAACTACCCTCCAGGAAGAGCAGGAGAGAAAAGAAGTGAGAAGGCAACAACCTAAGACAGGAGGAGATCATTTATAAGAGATGGGCAGTTCATATATCTGTAAGAATGAATAGACCAGTCAAATGGTCCCTGTGACACAGCACAATAGTCTATTGTCTCGGTGTCTATAAATCAGCCTCTCAGCCTGTGCTTTGAGAGCCAGATGTTCATTATTAACACTATTCCGTGCTCCCTCTTGCGTTTCCTCGCCAGCCTTGTTCTGTGCCGTGCACAGGAAACAGCTGCCGCWCCTACCTGGATAAAGCCGTGGTGGTGGCTGAGCCTGGAAGGGCACTTTGGGTACCACCTCTCCCACAGTGGTTATTTCAGTTCCACACAGCATCACATTGCTCTGCATTAAATGCTGGCTCCCACCACTGCCCATCATGGTGCACCAAACCCACTCAGCGCTCACAGGTGCTGCCAGGACAGAGCTCTGCTTCCCCCCTTTGCCTTCTGTAGTAGGTTGATGTGCAAGGTTTTGATAGTGGGGAGGCTACAGGGGTGGCATCTGTGAGAGGCTGCCAAAAGCTTCTCCCATGTCTGACAGAGCCAATGCCAGCCAGCTCCAAGATGGATGGAGGAGAGAGAGAAAATCTGTAGTGAAGTTAAGCCCAGCAAGAAGGGAGGGGTGGGAGGAAGGTGTTTTAAGATTTAGTTTTTATTTCTTATTATTCTTTTCTGATTTGATTGATAACATATTAAATTAGTTTTCCCCAAGTTGAGTCATTTTGGCCGTAACAGTAAAGGGTGAGTGATCCTTCCCTGTCCTTATCTCAACCTGTGAGCCTTTTGTCAGGATTTCTCTCCCCTGTCCATTTGAGGAGGTGGAGCAATGAAGTGGCTTTGGTGGGCATTTGGCATCCAAACAGGGTCACCCCACAATGCCTTACCAGACAAGTCTGCACAGCAAGGAGATCAGGGTTCTTGCCTCATTCTATAGGATTGCCTCCCTCTACATTGCAGCAAGATCACCTTGGCTGGCAGGTTTCTCTTTAGGGGAATCTCCAGTTGAGAGCCATACTCTGGTGAGCACAGGAAGGTTATGAATTTCTTTACAAGAAGTTTTATAATTCTAAAGCACTTTCCTGCTTGAGTGCTGCACAGCATCATAAAGATATAAATGGCTTGATGTGCTACCAAACATACAAAATGACTTAAAGCCAGCAAGAGCTTTTCCCCAAGTGCAGGCTGTGCTCTCCCCTATGTGCCTGCAAAAGAGCTGCAGTATATAAGGTGAATAAAGGTAGTTTCGTCTGCACCTGGGCCCATCAGGCAGAGTTTGGATCTGAACTTCCCAAAGGCCACTGTTGGCTGAAGCAGATGTAGTGCTGTTTGAGAAGCTGGGCTGTTGGTCATGGACAGCTTTTCCGATTCCYCTTCCCCTGGGAAGAGTGTTAGGTACCATGATCCTTCTCCCTTTAAGGTTGCCAAGATTAAAAATGCCCCTAAGAATCCTTCACTGAACCAGGCTAACCTGGGATATAAAAATGGTAAATCCAAGCAGTTTTAGGCACACAYGCTATTTGTTTATCTTCAGTGTTTTACTCAGCTTGGGCAATGAGCAGAGAACATTGCATTTGTCTTGGCTCCAAGTCAGCTTCTTCCTCTGCTGGCAGAGGGAAGGTGGTGTGTGCATTGCAAGACACAATGTAAAACCCTGGTTAGAAGAGCCATAGCTGATAACCAAGAGGACAGCAATAACTCTTTGAATAAGTACCTGTCTGAAACACTGGCTACCTGCTCTTATAGAGGGCAAGTATTTTATCAGAGCTGGAAGGTGACAGGACAATACAAGTAAGCCCTCAAAAGGTCCTGCAGTCAGACATGTGCAGGTATGTACATACTGGTATACAGGCAGTACCTTCAACTGCTCCCAAGAGACGGATTTGCTCAGAAAATCCTGTGCTGGGAGGTGACAGCCTCCCCAAGCAATCTGCTGCAGTGTTCCTCTAGCCTTCTGTTGAAAAGTCAGGCAAAGATGTCAGACTTGCATTATCCCATCCCCAGAGACTGGTTTTTCCTCCTCCCCTTTGCAACTCACTCTCTGCCATAGTTCATGTTTGCTCACTGGCTTGCTGGACTTGAAAGTTTCTTGTTCAGTGATCTATCTCTTGCTAAGAGATAAATTACTCTTTTCCTCTGACCCCTTGATTCTTCCTTCCTGCTGTCGTGGGGCAGCAGGGCTGGATTCTGGTGGGATCACTTGTGTGGGAGAAATTGTGTCTGTGCTCCCAGATACTCAAGCACATTGCAGTCCTGCCAGGCTCTTACTGAATGATGCTTTACAAAAAAAGACTGCACAGAGGAAAAATTAAAGCCCCAAAAGAAGGGGCATGAGCTGGTGGTGGGCATACGCCTCTCCTTGCTAAGTCTCCATACCAAATAAGAGCCAAAATTCTCACACAGGCAGAGCTTGGCTGAAGGTGAACATTATTAGAACGAAGCCTGGCCATGCAGAGCATCTGTGGCAGCATATGAAAAATTGTGATTTACCAAGCAGGAGAAATAGAAAACAAATTTTGTGCTGCAGATAAGGACAGGCTGAAACGAAACATTGTCTGGGTGCAGAGATTAGAAGCTCTGAAAATCTGATATTATTAAGGGAATATGGTGCACTTGGGAGTAACTGTCTCATTTAAAAGATTAATAATGAAAAAAGCATTGGTTATAATATATGGGAGGGAATTCATCCATCCTCTTAATGATAACAAGACAGATGATTTTCCCAAAATTCATGCCACTTTTGGCTGTAACTGAGGAGGAACTGGGGATTGCTCCAGCGCATATGGACCAAGGGTTTGCTCCGATGCACATCCTCTTGTGAACATGCCACAGGCTATGATTAAGTGTCTAAAGGCATTTGTGAACAGAAAAATGATATGTGTCTGATGTGGCTGTGTCCTACTGCTTCTGCTTTGAAAAAGGATTTGCAAGGTAATCCCAGTGTTTCTAATGCTTCCCACTGCCTGCATGCAGCACATCACTTACATTTCTATCTTTTGGAGTTCTCATTTATTCAAAGACGAATGTGTGGGTCTGTGCGGGTTTCCTTCCTTGTGTTCAATGCCATTTTTCATGGTGCAGCATAACACCTGGATTAATTTGAAAGCAGTCACAGAGAGACATTTCAGGGATCCCACACAGGAAGGTCTCTATGCCTAGGACAAACTGGAAAGCAGCTTTCCCAAATCCAGGCCCTGCTGTGGGCTCACATCCCACCYGACAGCTCTCCTGCCTAGCATACAGTCCTAGAAGTGAGAACAAAGCACAGCCACCACTACAGGGCTGAGAAAGGAAAGAGAGGAAAAACAAATCAGCCAAATGAAACAGGAAAGCATTTTTTAACGCTTTTAGGGGCAGCAYCCCAGAGCAAATACCAGCTCTGAACTAAACCTCTCACTCCTTCTGGAACTCAGAGCAGAACAGTGCRGCTGCCAAGCTACCAGGCCTCTCTCCAAGGCACTGCCAGGCTTTGGATACCTCAAGCCCTCTCAGCAGCTCAATTTTCCCTGGACAGGCTGATCCTCCAGCTGCCCTAGTGCTGTGCTCCAAGCTCACTTCCATATTGTACAGCCTAAGCCTACCTCTAATTCTTCTTTGGAAGCTGCTCTGCATATTTCCACAGTCCTCTCTGAGTGTGAAACCTCTCCAATTCCTACACCTGGCAGGGTTTTGCTGCCCCTCCCCACCAAAGTTCATGAACTGCACTTCATACACTGCAGTCTTTTGGCATTTCCTACAGAAATTGGTCCCTTTGGGCCTGTTTTTGCCGGCATTTGCCCCTGTGCTTCTCACCTGCTGGCGAGTGGAGACACACAGGGCAGGTTTAACAAGGCCTGAGAAAGAAAGGACTGACTGTGTCCCCAGCTGTGCTGCTGGATGCCCTGGGCTGAAGGTGGTAATCACGGAATCATAGAACAGTTTGGGTTGGAAAGGACCTTGCAGATCATTTAGTTCCAACCCTCCTGCCATGGCCAGGGATGACACCCACTAGATCAGGTTGTTCAGGGCTCCATCCAACCTGGCCTTGCACACTTTCAGGGATGGGGAATGCTAGAAAGAAGCAGGAAGCTGGCTGCTCACACACAGCCCCATGCTCTTCCGTGGGGTTTGCCACAGGCACAGCACTGGGACAGCTGCTGGGTTTCAGCCCTGGATGTGTGAGGTTTTGTGTGTGGAGGTACTGGGAGAGGAGAAGACACTCCTGGCTGGCCCAGGAGTTGGTGGGTAGCTGAGAAAGGCCTGTTTGCCTGTCAGGTCAAGTGTGGCACCTGGGAAATGTGCCTGGGTACGAGGAGGTGGTTTTCCTGAGCAATGTGCCAACACTGTGCCTTCTAGCAAAGCCTGCAGACTCTGCTTTGCAGTGCAGCAGGGAAAAACAGCAGAAACTAACAGTGAATCTGTTAGGAGCTGGGAAACACTGGTCTGTTTGCATTCGGTTAGCAAACGGTCAAGAAAAATTCTCTGAGGAAAGCAATTTTTCCCTGAGTTCTTGTCTTTCACTCTCCTGATTGTCTTTGCCTGCACTGTGGGGACTGAGAAGCCCACTGGATACTGTTCAGGGGTATAAATTACTCCTATCCTCAAAAAGTGACTTTTCACAACTATCTTTAGACCTGCTCTTGTCAGAAACAAAGCTGGAGACACCTCCCAGCATTGGGCAAAAAAAGTCCCTTTCACATCTTGAAGGCAGTGTGGCTCCAGACAACACTCCTTCAATAACATAGAAAAATTGGATTTTCAGAGACTGGCACATGCAAAAATGAGCTATATATGTGCAAATAATCACAAACACAGCCCACAGGCATAAAGATGGAAGGCAAACACCACTAAATATCTAAGCACAGGTTTTCGGGATTTCCCTCTCAGGCAATGAAAAGATAGTGGGAATTTCCCATCAGGCAGCCCAGAGGTTTTCTCTATTTGAAACTCCTTGCAGGGTGCTACAAGAGAAGACACTCTGCTGGAAGAAGGCACGACAGAGCTATTCCACATGAAAAGGTCGATTGTAAAACTAACATCCCCGTTTTGGAAGTGATAAGGAACTTTTTGAGTGTTCTCATGGATATACTTCTGTCTTACAGCTCTCTCAATATCTGGGTGTCGCACTTGTGGCAGACAAAGGGCAGATTCAGAACCTAAAAGCTCAGGCAAGAAATTTGGAAGCAAAGCTGTGTTTTGTACTGACACCTCTTTGTTGATCTATATTGGAAGCAGTGGGGACGATCTATACCATAGCCCACGTCCACGGCTGGCTGCTGGAGCACTAGCACCAGCTGTCTGTTCCTGCAGCCTGAGACCATCTGAGAAGATGACTATGCAAAGGAAGCACAGGTTCAAGGGCAGAGTCCTGAGGGCGCAGAGCCTTCAGGCGCAGTTCCAGGTGCTGGCACAGAGCAGTTACCTGGGACAAATCAGGCTCTGCCATCTGCCACAGAGAGCTGCAGAGCTGAGCTGGAGGACAAGGGAGGAAGACACCAGAAGGACTTTCTTCTGCAGGCCCCAGGGAGTTCACATAAGCGGCAGAAACCATTTGAAGTTTTACTTTTTTAGGTGTTTGAAAAGGAGACAGAGTATTTTTGAGGGTCACAGGAAGAACAGAAAAAAGCATTGGAAGAAGCCCCTTGAAGTTACACTCCTCAGAAACAGTTCATCAAGGGAATGATGTATTCATTAGGGTTAGTGCCCCCAAGAAACAGGATGACAGCATCCACTTGTCTCAAAACAAACATTTCAGGGCAGCTGCAGATTCAGACTTGTGCTCTGTTGCAAGGATGTACTTGCTGCTCTCACAGTCATCCTTTATAGGGGAAACTCAGTTTCTACAGACAGAATGATCCTTCTTTTGCTGAAAGGTTAGAACAGTTCCCAAGCACAGTATGCTCTGCCAGCAAGATGACTTGTCTGCTGCCCGAGGTATGTCTGCGTGCAGGCTTCTGTTATTAAAAAGAAAAAGCAAAGCCCTACCAATGCTGTGATACAGCCAGACATTTCTGGAGCTGATCAGTTCTGAAATSAGCACAGCAGCCTTGCTCAGAGCAAGGTTACTGCTGGGTTTTGGGTTGGTGTAATTGCTGTGCAAGAGGAGGCTCTGTGTGACCAAGAGCTGAGTGGCTGTGACATTCCTGCATCAGGGGCAGGAGCTGCATCACTTGTGCTAAACTGGGTTGTCCCTGATTGCCAACATGGGCCAAAAAGCTTCCTCTGGTATGCTTAGTCCTCTATTAGGATAAAAGTGTCTGAGAGCTGTGCCCATATGTTTCCCTGCCATATGGGATTAGCTGCACTGGTATAAAATAGCTTTATACCAGGCTAATGTCTTCCATTCTGCCTTTTAAAGTAGTTAAAGCAATAGACTTCAGTACACAGGCAAGACTTGACTTTCTTTTCATGCTTGGAAGGTTTTATTCACAGCTATGAAGGCCAGACATTTTATCTTTTTTTTTCCACCTTTGTTTAATGAAAGTCTGAGTCCCAGAGAAGAACTGCAGCAGCTACAGAACTGTGCTGTGTGTGGGGACCCRAGAAACAGAAGCATTTCATGTTATGGATCAGCCAGGAGTTATATGAGAGGAATCTTTTCCTCATTAACACTGGTTTGTCTTGTCCCCACAGCTCCAAGTAGCTGGCAGTTGACTGTGCATGGCATTTTTTTATTCATGAGCTGATACCAGAAACTRCCTCTGAGCAAGATCTAACATTGGGCACAGCCTCAAGGCACATCACAGTGTTCTCCCACCCACTCCAATTTTCCCGGTGTAGCCATCACTCACACACCCAGATTTGCAGCCAGAACTAAGACAGACACAAATCTGGTTGGAATAACCACCAAGAGTGGAGGGAGTGAGGCTGGGAGCCTGCAGCTGGTGAGGCTGTGGTATTTTTTGTCACTGACAGTTGTTATGCCCATCAGTTTGGGTCAATTCCCTCCCCCTCCCTTTTGCTTTTTGAGAATCTGCAGTGTCCACATTGGCTGCCACAGTTTTGCTCTGAAATCTCATAAGGCTGAAAGAATGAGGCAGGAAACAGTCTTTGATTAACTGGACTTCAACTACACTTCTGCTTTTTTGGAACAAGAAAAATGAGTTTTCCTCTGGTGGCCTTTCAGAGAGCTGGGCTGCCTGAAACCAGAGGGACACCCTGGATGGGGAGGGTTGGAAAGAGCACTGCTGGAGCTGCCAGCCCAGGTGAGCATGGCAGAGGAGACATGGTCCCATGTGGTGGAAGGTGGAGTTGAAATCACTAAATCACAGAACGAGAGAATGGGAAAGGTTGGAAGGGGCTACCAGTGGGATCATCTGCTCCAACCTCCCTGCTCAAGCAAGGTCATCCCAGGGCACAYGGCACAGGATTGTGTCCAGATGGTTCTTGAATATCTCGAATGAGRGAGACTTCACAGCCTCGCTGGGCAGCCTGTCCAGGGCTCAATCACCTGCGCAGTGAAGAAGTTCTTCCTCATATTCGGGTGGAACTTCTGTGCATCAGTTTCTGCCCATTGCCTCTTGTCCTATTGCTCCTAGGAGAGCCTGGCTCCAACCTCTTGGCATTCTCCCTTCAGAGACTTATATATAAATGATAACAAGTAGGAGCAGCCAGCAGTGGAAAGGGAAAACCAGAAGGAGCAGCAAGAGGAAAATGTCCAGCAGACTTGGCTAGGGAAGGAGTGACCCCTGAGCAAGTGGCTCTAGGTGGGGAATCCTGGAAAACCTCAGTTCTTTTGAGCCAACAAAGTCAATGCTTGTTCTCTCCAGTGAGGGGCTGCTCACTGTGTTGGAGCCAAATCTCTGTCTGTGTGAAGGGAGCCTTAGGAGCAGGACTGGGGAGTGCACAGGCTGAAGGCAGCTCAGGTATTTTCGATCTGGTCATTTTCAAAGGCACCATCCCTGTTGATTAGTTCCTAATTTGGTGAGAGGTTACCTGGGAAGTCCAGGATACTGTGACCTGTGAACGTGTTCACAAGTTTGTGCCTTTTGAATGGTGATATTTTCTTCCTAAAACAAAGCAGAACTTAGTGACAAATATAAAAGATCAGCTATTGCAGACACTGTTAAAATTTGCTCCATGTTTATGTGTGGCATCAATGGAGTTGTTTGTACTCAGGCCAGATTTGAATTGACCTACCAAGTCTAAACTGGCCAGTATAACTGGAAATGTTGTCAGTTCCATAAGGAAATTTAACCACACATGTACACATGTAGTACCAGTACAATGGTACTACAAAATCACAGAAGTCCAATCAAAAGGCATGACTGCTGAAGAGCAGCAACAGAAACAACACCTGTGTTCTTGACTGTGCTGTCACAGTCTCCCATAGAGCCAGCAAAACCTTTTAAAACCTGTTAATGCATGGGATGAAAGGAGACACAGAAGAAAGTTCAGACTACAGTGGACATGCTAAATGTAGAGGGGGGGAAAAAAGAGATGTTCTTAGACCACACTAGGTAGCTAAGCAACTAACCCACAAAATGCCAAGCTCAATTCCCCTCCAAACTCCACCAAGAACTGAAATGAACTGTTATAGCTGATATAAATCCTGAGTCAATGAGAAAAATATCTGATAAAAAGATGGAAAGAGAAATTAGCCATTAGCAAATCATGCATAAATAACTCAAACCCATACTCTATAACGAATCAGGGAAGGAGGAAAATCCATGCGAGGACTCAGAGATGAACTCTAAAACAAATTGTATCAAAGCCCAGGTGCATAAATTTTGAAGCCATTTAACCATGCTCCAGAGAAGATAGGGAAAGGACTATAAAAGCCCTTTTGGAAAAACAGATCAATCCATTGCCTCAGCAGATTACTTAAAACAGTCTGTTTGTTTTGTTGTAGAAAGACAGAAAAACAGTTACGAGAAATAATTGTAAGTTTTCTTTATTTCTTCAGACTCTGAGGTATCTTCATCAAACGGCAGGGTTTAGCATATTTTTAGTGTTTTCTTCCCTTCCAGAGCTCCTCTTCCCCAGAGCAAGCACTGACTGCAGTTCACCTCTTCTCAGCGTGTCCCGGCACACGTAGGTTGTGTGTGAATCCACAGCTGCCTGTTTGCCCCAAGGAGTGGGAAGAGCAGGACAGAAGAGTAAGGCTGACTTACCATTTTCAAGGCTAAAATTTGGCAGTCTCAGCTAGAGCGCTGACAGCATCTCCYGTGCTGACTGAATGTGACACCAGCTGGAAATTTTTTCTTAAAAGATGCTGCTCTAGGCAGGTTTAAGCTATTACTTGCCATGCCATTGCACAGCCCTGCAGGAGGTCTTTGCAGGCAAACCAAGCTCATTTAGGGTGGTGTGTGCATTGCACTACAGAGCCAGAGGAAAATTCTTGCCTGAACTGAAAGCAAGTAAAGTTTTACATTCCTTGAGACAAGCAAATGTTCTGTTACATCCAAACAGATACTTAAAATGTGGCATTTTACTCAAAAGTACAGACATGGTGAAGGTGAATTTTCAAAAGCAACATACAAAATTCTRTAATTTCTCACATATGGGATGACAACTTTGCGTTTACTTAACATTTTATGAAGACGCCAAATTCCAGATGTACGAACACTCTGGCCAAACCACAAAAGCACAAAGGAGGTCAAAGATGCATCATTAACTGCATTAAATACTCCAGGCATAAGCCCCTGAATTTAATATTTCACAAACAGTCAGCAACATATTTTATGAGGATCTGTAAAATACCTTCATTTCTATCCTGCTGCCAGTAGTGACTTCATTAGCAAATTGTGTCTATTAACTCTGGCTAATGTAAATAAAGACATAGATAGGCCAGAAGCCAGGCAAATAATAGGATCAGATTTGTAACTATTGCCAACTGGTGTAGYTCTGATGGCTTTGCTTCCATTGTTGACATTCAGCTCACAGAATGACACCCACATTTAGACATCTACAGGTGTGCACTGAAGTTCCCATTTCAACCTGTGGAGATGCAATTTCCCTCTCAGCTGACAGATGGCTTGAATGACGCTTTGAACTCCACTCACCAATGGAGTAGAGCTCCACTAATGTACCCCAGGATGCCTAAATCAAGTTATTCTACTTCCCAGACGGATCTTCCCCCAGCTGAGGGTCTGATCCACAATATGAGGAATACAAAAACAATCCTGGTGGGCAGACCTGTACCTACTGCCCTCTCATTGGCACAGCCGGTGCCTTGCCTTCAAAAGGATGGGCATAACTCCTATCTGTAAAGGAAGGTGTTGTCTCTCTCTCTGGACCATGAGCTTCCATCTCCCATCCTGTTCTCTTTTTCCAGATATTCTTATCAATTACTTAAACAGCCTCTCCTGTCAAATGTCACAATCTTCTGGCTTTGGCATTATTTTTTTCCTCTTCTTTGCAGAGTTAACTAAATGCTGAGTGCCYGGGAAGAGGCTTTTTCTAAAAATGACTCTGTGAGCAAGTAAATCAGACCTTTAGCTGGAGCAAGTAAAGTATTAAATAAAAACTCCCATGTGATTTGCAATCTCATGTTCAGTGATTACAATCATCTGCTGGACTTGGCAGTACCAAAGTGCTGCCCCTTTGTTGTAACCTGAAGRGAGATATTTTTTCTTCCACGGAAAGGCAGCACTTACTAAAGGTTTATACTGCTCTGAGTTTCACATTTCTCACTTYGCTTTTTTATCTTCTTGCCCTCAGCTGGCCTGATGCTCCTTGAAAGTACCTGTTAGATTCATCCTTTTCTTTCACAGGTTATTCCACTTCTATGAGGTGTTTGAAGATGGGTCTTTTCTTCTAAATGAGTGGGTTTTGTGCCACTTTTTTTTCTTTTGATGGCACAGTGACGGCTCTGCTCCTGGGTGCCTGGGCTGCTCTCACTCCCCGCGTGCTCAGTGGCAGCAGTGAGCAGGATTACTGCTACTTCTTATCACCATCAAAGCTGCTTTTCTAACTGTGATGGGCATGAACTCGAGTAAACAACAGAAGGGACAGGCAAGCAAAGGTAGTTACCAGTGAGGCACCTGGTCTTTCAATTAAAGCCACCATTCCTTCAGACTTCTGGGCTGGCTACAGCCAAGAAGGGGAAAAACCTCTGCAATGAAGCTCTATTTTTAATCTCAGAGCACAGAGCAGTTCTGCAGCAAAATATATGAGGACAGATTTTTGGGGGGGGGAAAAACAAAACCAAAAGATCCACAAACTTTCCCATTTCTAAAATTTTTCCATTTCTAAAATTTTTCCATTTCTACCCTTATGGCTGCAAACAGAAATAAAGTACAGGTCCTCAAATACCTGCTGTATCCTCTGCAACTGCTGATGCACAAACCCATGTCATCTAAGGAAGTATCCAGAGACTCAGACTGTACAACTGCTGGAGAAGCAGACTCTTCAAAACCCTTCAGATGAAATATCTGTCAGATTGGTGGCATTATTAAGATGAGATGATTTGCATTTTAACTAAGGATGTGAAACTGCACAAGCTGGACCGGAGACCAAAATATTTTGATTTAAGCAGAAAATAATCCAAATATTATGTGGCAGGCGTTGGTTTTGGAACACATTCATTCAAAGGGGAAAAATGGGAGGAGCAACTAAACTAGTAGTGCTAGTAAACAAGGAAGTCCCTGAATAAATCTTTTGAGGCTTGGGGCTTTAGGCTGACAAAAGTTCAACTGCAAACATAATAGCTCATTTCCACTAATGTATTCTGCATTAAAGACTTTTGGCTCATCCAAGGTCCACTGAAGCCAGCAAAAACACTTCCATCTTTTTCCATGTGTTTTAGGTCAGGAACTTTCTGAGGAAGATGTATAACAAATCGAAAGCAMCAGACACATTTCTGACTTTGCAGAAAATCTATCTGGGGAGGAAAAGCAGGCAGGAGAGTTRACAACTTTTGTGATTTTTAGCAGCAATATCTGACTGTGGATTAATTCTTTTTCCCACTTAATAYGCTTGTTGCCTTCCTTTGCCACTGYGTGTAATAGTCATTTGYTGTCTGTGAGCTCCTTTGGAGCAAGGACTGTCTTTCTATTCTGATTTTGTACGGCCCCTGGCCTAAGGATCCCCAGCCAAGATGCTACTGCAACATAAAAACCAATCAATAAATAATGACAATATCTCTTGTAAAGACAGCAAGCAAAAGTGCCAGACTTTGCACAGATTTTGGCTGGGTTAAACAGTCCCCACAGTCCTCTTCTGTGCCCTTCTGGGCTGCACAGTGCCAAAGGATTCCATGACTTTGTCCCAGCCCTTGCTAAAATGCTGGTGGAAAGCACTGAGCCTTTTTGCCTCCTCTTAATGACAAGGGTACAGCCAAAGGCACTCAGCACATTTCAAAAGATACTCAGTCCCTTGCAGGATATGGCCCTAATGCATTGCAATTGCATCATGATCAAGAGGGATAAATCTGTTACCAAGTCATGGGTACTGAATTGTCCCTGTACTAATAAAAATSGGGAATTATACATACCATGCCATGAAGCAGCTCATTTTGAGAGGGCTTATTCTGACAGCTTGCAGTTTTCCCGACTGCTTTGCACAGATTCTGTGGACAGTGAAAACAGCTGTCCTTCCGGCATGATCTGGAGCTAATTCATCAAAAAGTAACAAGTTTTCCATTACTGGCTGCCTGTCCCCTTTCTGTAGGCATTCTGCCATTCTAGTTAGGTATCCTGGCATCTTGTCCTGGAGCATCCAGCAAGTCTCTTCCCAAGAGCTGTCCATAGGCTCCTGGCTCTCCGGCTCGCTGTTGCCTGGACAACACCTTACAGCCCTYTGCGCCTGCCTCAGCGTCCACATCCACAGACAAATGAGACTGTGCCACCGACATCACCTTCCACGGCTGCGACAGCAAAGGCCCCAAACCGCTAATTAAAAATAGATCAGAAGAGAGAGGAGCCAGCAGGCTTCGAGCCTCATCTGAAATGTATGAAGGAAAGACTTCGGATGACATCAGGAAGTGCTGACTAAGTGATCGAGTCCCCAGAACTCTCGCTAATGCGACAACCACAGCCTAGAGATGACACCGACTGCTCGGACTAATTAAGCTGCCTCGCTGTAAAACGGCCACGAGATCAAAAATTCCCTGTGAGGTCGATAATTGAAGCCTGGCAGGTCTTTGTGGAGGGGATGCCCTTGCAGAAGGCAACTGAGGGCCGCTTTGAAGCCAAAGTACCACCTGAGAGCAACAGGAAATCCCCTGGGAAGCGTGAGGGGAGGGTGAGCGAGCGCGCGCGGGGCTGGGCGGGCGGTGCTGGGCCCCGTAGCAGGGCCGGGCGGCGCGGGCAGTACCGGGCGCTGCCAGCAGGTGGCGGTGCGGCACCCGCCACTGCGGCCACCATCCCGGGGAAAAACGGGATGGCAGGAGAGCCCGAGGAGTTCCCGGCCACGGGAAGGACCCCGGCAAAAAACATGCTCGTCCCGTAACCCCCCGGATTTATGGCCGCCGGAAGCACTTTCCGGCCCAGATTCTCTACAGCGCCATTTAAATATCCAAACACAGTGGTAATGGCAGATGGTTCCATTCTAGGCTGGAGTTTGATTTTCTCTTTTTTTTTAAAGAATAAAAACCAATGAGTCAGTTTTTGATTCTCGCTCCTCTCATTTGCGGATCCTCAACACYGCGACACAGCAGCAGGGCATTGATTTGAAAATAAGTTTTGCTTATTTTCAAATAAGCAAAACTGTTTTGCTGTTAGCTGTAGAAATCATGGTGCTTATGAAATCCTCTTCAATCTAAGTGACACTGTCCCTTTAGAGGTGAGCAGCAGTGCTGAAACACTGAAAATGGTTTCCCTTATCAAAGGTGGCCATGAAGAGAGGGAAACCACAAGCAAGGGCTGCAGACTGACTGCGCTTAGTGAGTAAAGTGTAAAGTGTGTGAGAAGAGTAGATAGTTTAAAATGGATACTGATGCATAAACTGCCAGGTGTCCTTGAACCTCAGACCTACAGGAGGCAGTGGAAAGAGCAAAACCCCACTCAGAAAACGCTTGGATCTAATTATATTTGTATTAGTGGTGTACTTGCACTGGGAGCTTCAGAGACTCCATGATATTTTCTCTAGGATGAGCAAGGAATGGCGACCTCCATGTCTAGGGAAAAGGGATGCTCATAGGAGAAGGCAGTGCTCTTGCTCTTGTTTCATGAACAGAATATTTCTTTCATAACTATGGGTAAAGCACTCAGAGCTCCAGCCACAGAAAAAAAATCAGACCTCTCAGTGACTTTGTGGATTTAAACTCTGAGGACTTAGTGCTTTGATTTTCTAACTGCAAGAAGAGGCRAACAATACAACTTGCCTGCTGGAAGCAGGAAAATTTTGACAGATAGCACAGGGACAGAGGCCATACCTGCAAAGGAAGTCCACCAAGTAGGTTTATCACCAGAGGGTTGATTTATCTGTCATCAGTCAGAGAAGTAAAAGTGTTCTCAGTCTGACAAAATCCATCTTGTGCAGCGGGTGAGTGCTAACAGCCAGGCAGCTCTTTAGTTGTCTTGGATGGCACAGAAATCTCATGCTTTCCTTACTGAAAAGACCAAATTTCACTCTCTGGAAGCTGTTTGTCACCTATGACCAGTGCTGTCCACCACAGCACTCTCTGCAGTGAAAATGACAAACACAAAAACCAACCCCAAATATCTCTTTGTTCCTGTAATCCGAGCAGCTCTTCTCTCAGGACAGTGGCAGTCGGACCAAGTCTCACCAACAAGTCTCTGCTGCTTCTGCAAAACAACCAGAGAATATTTTGAATGGAGCTGTCAGGAATAACCCTGAGAACAATCTCTCATATTTACAAGTCAGAAGCAAAATTCCTATGTAAAAGCCCTGTGAGGTCAAAGGGTACCAGCCTTTGCCATATGATGGGGACAGCAAGTTTTACCCAGCATGAAACACTGGAAGTATTTTTTCTCCCACACCACGGTGTCACACCCTTGCTGTAGCTCAGTCCTTCCTATGTCTTACCAAGCTGCAGTGTAAAAATCAAACCAACCCTGCTTAAATTTTGCGCTGAAAAGCAGCTGAGTAGCTTTGTGAGGGGAAAGGCCTTCAGCGTCCACTGAGAAGATTCAACATCGTTAACTGTCTCAGTTTACCCACATTTGCACAGAGCAGGAAAGACAGGAAAACCACCTCAGCTACATCCCACCCATAGGAGAGACTCAGTGGATGCATGGATATAAGCGAGGAGTTGAGCACAAGCAACTGGCAGCACACACAAGCCAAGTTGTTTAAGGAAATAAAAAAGCAAGATGTGCTAAAARCCAACCATTGTCTCCTCCTGGAGAGTCGCCCACTCTGCAGGCACTTACTGCTTGTCTCAGCTTTTAGGCTGAATTTAATATTTACACAGCTCTGGAGATGACCCTGTCTGGATTTGTGTGACACGCAGCAGAAATATAAAATCCTTCTTTTTAGAGGCACCTGGTTTTGGGCTCTATTTTTGTTGCCAAAACATTCTCTTCTGCCTAATCTAAAGGAACTTGGCCCATGAATGCAGCTCGACATTCTTTGGAGCATCATCAGAGATTTCGAGACCTACATTAGCTGAGCATCAGGCAAGCTTCCAGTCCCCCTAAATATTTTCTAAGCACTCGGCTCCCTGAGGGAAGAGATTTAAGAAGAAATTGGCATGCAGTAAAACTGCTTGTTTTCGTGCTGCCACTGTCAGAGAAACGGCTGTGGGCTTTCTTTGGAAAGCTGCAGGTTTCCACTAACATTTTGACATTTGTGCTGTTTTGTTTGTAGCTGATGGGGCCCAAAATGATGAAAAATCTATTCACCTGGTCCCCAACTGGGTGCTGAAGAGAGTTAGTATCTCTGTACACTGCTATTTTACCCTTGCCTTGTGGCAGTCTATGCCCTTGGAAACTGAAATCCCTGCCCAATCCCTCCCTCCTTTTCTGCAGTGGATTCTGTAGTGCACTGCTCATCCCCACTGCAATGAAAATGAGATCTTCTGGCATCCTCCCTTCCAGTATAATAGACTGGGAACTTGCAGAAGATTCCTAAATTGAACATGCAACACTGGTAAAACTGCCTGGCTCTGCAGCAGATATCCAGGTGGGGCCCTAGAGACTGTGACAAGATCCCATGGAGGGGAAAGGTGACCAGAAGGGCAAATATCTCCAGGGTGAGTAATCCTCAGATCTAGGAGGAGTAGGAGGTTGGTTGGTTCCATTTTTGTGCCATGTCTTTTGATCCGTGCCCACCACAACCTCTGCCAAGGAGGATGAAGCGCTGTTGGAGAGGCTGTGGTTCAGTGTCCTGTCCAGCACAGGGCATCTCCAGGTGAAAGGCAGAAACTGCAGCTTCTCTTGTGTTGGATCTGCAGTTATGGAATTTTCCTGCATTTGTTGGAGCAGCTGAAGCTAAGTAACACCACAGTGCAAACCCAGTGCAAACATTCTGACCCAGACCTGTCCCTCTAGCAGCCAATTCCCCTCACAGGGATGCTCCCCCCAGCTTTGGCAGTGCCCTCGTAGGACATAAATCCACAGGACTCATCCCCAAGTGCCCCAGTATCTCTGTGGGGAAGGTTTTAGCCCAGTGGTTACAGGCAGAATGCCCAGCCCCACAGAAGTGCAGGTGCACTTTAGACAAATCACCAGTGTGGAGGAAAAAATGTGGATTTAGATGCTGATATCAGTGGGAATTCTTGACGCACATATTTGAGCAGGTAAACAGAAGTAAAACAAATACAGAGTGAATACGTGTGAGGCTGTCCTGAAAACGACTCCTATGACTCAACATGACACCCTATAAGGCCATGTTTGCTCTGAGGTTAGCAGCACAAAGCCAAAACCAGATATGTCATTACGGTTAGATGATAAAACACAGAATAGCTGAAAAAAAAAAATTGGATTTTTACATTTCCACTCAAGTTTCCTAACATCTATAGAGGGATGTCTGCTGATGTAGATGCAAGTACTTCCCACTGCACTACTCCCAGTGGAAACTGCTCCCACTGTTACAGATGTAACACAGAGAAGACCTGGATTTTCCAAGGCTGTGCAGAAGTGCTGCCCACGTGCCATGGTTAACAGTACTTAGAGGTTTGTACCCACCATAAAATGTGGCAGCCTTGTCGAGTATCTTGTCTTAGCATATGCTTTTCCCGCGGGATTTTAGTCTAAGCATTTAGGATTGATTCTCTAATGCCCAAAGAACAAAGACTGACCCTCCTCCTACAGGCTGCAAAACCTCTTATGGGGCTACTTAATGACCAGTGTTGGGGTTTAGTGTTGGGCAAATTCTTACAGATATTCCACTATTCCCCCCGCTCCTTCCTGTACAGGGCATGACTGGAGAGAGCAGTCAGCTGTCTGACCACTCTGTGAGGCACATTCTGGTTTCTCCATGTGAGTTTTAGGTTTAACACTGAATTACAAGAAGGTAGAACTGCCAACACCCCACACCTCTGTTCAGTGACTGATAATAGAAACAAAGAAAAAGAGAAATATTATGAGCAAACCTTTTTTGTGATGTGATTGTGTAACTTGTTTTGCAAAATTGTTTTCTATGTTTCCATGCATGTTCAAGATTTACACTGCCACAGTTTGGCTGTGTTAATCTTCAACTAGCCTACACAGCACATGGGCTGATCAGACAGGCAGCTCTTGGAGGGAAGAGGACAGAAAATACAGCCATAAGGAAGTAAAAATGTGTAGGAGTTCAGTTTACAAACCAGTGAAACCAACCCATGGGCTATAAATCAAGATGAAGTTAATGTGTCTTACTTCAAGAAGACCCCAAGCATTGAAAAAATGAAGTCTGGCTGAACTAATGTGACTGATTCAAACATAATGAAAAAGAT
Source organism: Amblyornis subalaris (assembly GCA_018881555.1). Classification (NCBI taxonomy): domain Eukaryota; kingdom Metazoa; phylum Chordata; class Aves; order Passeriformes; family Ptilonorhynchidae; genus Amblyornis; species Amblyornis subalaris. Next base: position 3,133,277 of record JACAXG010000056.1, on the reverse strand, counting down.
ATTTGGTGCTGGTGTGACAGCAGAGCATCGCCAGGAGCAGTCTTTGTTAGATCTGTTTTATTGCAAACATGCTGGTTTGATTCTTGGCATCACTGAGCCAGGGATGTTCACACTAGGAAGCTGAACCCAAATCATCTTACATTTCTGGAACTATCTCAAGCTGGATACTTGGAGCCACCTCTGAAGCAAAGCAGCTGGTTTTTGTTGGTGCTTTGCATTATAGAAAGAAGAGAGAATGTCCGTGCTGCACTGAGCCCTGTGCATGGGTGTACCAGCTCGGCATTCGTGGCAGTTTTCAGCCATCAGCAGAAAGTGATACCTGATATTGTGTGGGCATGGAGCTCCGAGGCGCCCTGGTGATCCGCCTTGAGCAGTCTGGGCCTTCAGGAACACAACAGCCAGGAGCTGTCAGCTGAGACACAGGCACAAGGTTGAGATGTCTCAAACGTGTGGGTGACTTGCAACTGGACTGATGATTCTGGTGCCCCATTTATTTTGTAGCTGACTGTCAGTGCCTTGATAAAGCTCTTGCTGCCACACATATGCCAGACTTCTGTACTGGACCTGTGTATTTGGCCTCAGACCTGAGCAAAGCTCACTTAGCCCATGCTTGTGCTCCTACTTGCACTCGCCACAATGAATGTGTTTACTCTGTTTGTGTTACCCTGGCCCCAAGACTGCAGCCAGCTTGCCCAGCTCCTGCAGGTGCTCACAAGCTCCCTGTAGCATTCTAGTTAAGATTTTATGCTTTCAAGGAGGATGGCATGAAAATACATGTGGCACTCAGACTGCTCAGAGATCACTCATTATTGTAGGAAGGATACTGTCATACCATCAGAAGATTGTCAAGGTTCAGTGACTGCCAAATTCTGGCACTGTGTCATGCCCTCTGGACATTATTTTGTCCTAAAAAGAGATGTAAAGAGACAGAAAAGTAGGATCTGCCCTACATTCGAAAGAGAGCTTGTAATTCAAGCAACATACACATCCAGCAAGTGCTCAGTATCAAACAGAATTTGTGAGTTGCACAGACACGTTTCCCAGACACTCCCAAGCCGATTTATTTGTGCACCACAGCTGTCAATAATGATGTGCTGTTGCTGCTAAACAGCACACAGAGTGCAGGGTAAGTTCCAGAACTGTGGGGCAGGAGGTTGCAAAGCCAAGATGCTGGGTCTGCTGCCCTGTCTTGGAGAGTGTGTACAGAGTTAGGAGAACCTGGGGTAAAGAGACTTAGATTTTCATTTCTTCATCGCCAAACCTGACCCCCAGGGACTCCTCATCTTTGCAGAGGAGCAGCAGGCTTCGCCTCTACAGGGACTAATGCCTGCTTCTGCAATTGGACCCCATCTGAGAGGGTCACATTGACTCCTAAAACCCAGGAGCTTGCTCTAGGCTTGCTCAGCCCTATCTCTGCTGCCACATGTGTATTCAGTGCTCCTTTAGACACCAGAGTGATCAGACACATCTCCAGGGCCTCAGACAAAATGTTGCTACAGAAGTTTTCGTATCAGAAGCTGCAGGATTTCAAGCACTCTAGAAAATCCAGACCTCTTTTGGGGGTTTTCCCGATCCAAACTTGTTTCGATAAACTGGGCCTCTGGCTGCGGCATTATTCAAGATTACATACTTCAAGCAAATATCTGGTTTTCATTCAAAAAGGAGTGCTAATGACCCTGAACTCAGGCTCTGAAGCACTGTGAGCTGGGACATTTTCAGACCCCTCATACCTTTACAAGTGAGGATCATTCTACAGCTCCCCAGAACATAAAGGCTTGGCAGACATATGGAAGTGGACACTGCTTCTAGGTCATCATATGTGAAATAGCAGGGTGAAGTTTGTTGAAACAAATACAGATACAGCATTTGTATGCTGCTGATTTTTTTTCTAAATGTCCTCTTTTATTTTACACTATTATTAAGTATACTGCCTCTACCAATTTTATCTTACTGTGATCCTTTGTCACTAAGGCAGATCTATTTTCATTCTATTGAATACCTGGAGAAAGGGGGAAAGGTTTTATAAAATGTCCTTTGTTCCTTTTTTTTTTCTTTCTTAGTTTTGTGAAATTTCTCCCCATCAAAAATACAGTGGTATTTTGTCGGTCTTTCTGGTTGAAATTATACAATGTTAAGAACCATGTATTCACTTAAGTTTTAATTTTCAAATAAGCAGTTTCTTAAAATGACATGAATTTAGATGTAGCTTTGTCCTTACTGTATATCTGATGTTCCAGTCCTCAAAGGATGTTGAATTAATAGGCTCTGTTCATTATATAATGAAAGCCAGAAGAAAATAAATACATGTGAAGATGTTTATGATTTGCTATTCTGAGCTTTCTAAAGCTCTAAGATTTCTAAACTCCCAGTGAATTCAATGGAAATTGAAAATGTAAAAAAACCAGATCATGAATGACTAGGGATGAGTTTGTGGTTAATAAATAAATTTTCTTGTGGCTGATGATAAAATTCTGGGGGTCTGGATGTATTAGTAAAGATATGAACAAGTTACTTGAAAAGGTGTGTTTCTCTAAGATTTCTAATGCTTTGACATTTCTTTTATATCTTGTTCCTAAAATGTCTTTGGCCCATGAGCTCTACAGACAAGTAAATATTGTGTAATTATGTTTACATTCCAGATTAATTTTAAAGGCCTGTGAGGATGGACTTGATGATAAAGACAGAAACTCGAGACTTTGATCACTTTTCAGTTCTCCTGCCAACCACCTTTGATGAATGAGGAGTGAGTCAGTAATGAGTGAGGAGTCACCTAAGTACCAGCACTTCCCCCACTGTCCGTGTTTCAGGAGGAAATTCAGCAGGTGGCTCAGAGAGCTGCATAGTAGGGATGACAAGGGCTATGTTGGTACTTAGATACATTTGGAAAACCAGCAATAGTCCGCCTTAATCTACCTCCAAGAAGTTACTTTGTCCAAATAGCACATGAGGGTGGAGTGGGTCACATTTCCTGCTTCTTGGGGGAGCACTGCTGGCTCTGACACACGTGGGGACAGTCACTCGTTGTGGGGACAGTCACTCATTGTGGTGACAGTGCAGAGAAGGGACAACCCCGTTAGCCCTCGTGGGGTGTCTGAGTCCTGCAGGCTGCTGGCTTCAGGGTGGAGCTGCCTGGCTGGACACCAACTCACTTCARCTGGTTTCACGGCTCCTCTGATGCACTGCACTTCTCCTGAGGGCTGAGGTGCTGGTCTGAGGAGCCGTGCAGAGAGTGGTAATGAATCAATTTGGATGATAATGAACCATGGAGCATATCTGACACTGTAAGGTAGAGAGCAGTTAAAACCCTGAGGTAGTACAATTTTACTTGTCTCCCCTAACATCAGCAGATCTGACACGAGCAGGGAGCAAAGACACTGAATAAGAAAATGCCGTTCTAACATCCCTTTTTCAGGGTAAAACTGCCCTTTATCTCACCCAAACAAAAGAGTGTGTAGTGGTTTTCACAGTCCCAAAATGAGCATAATAGCTGCTGGCAGAGGATCTACTTTCCTCATTATCAAGGGCTCTGTGATTATGTGTGTTATTGGTTCCTGTTGAGATTGTTACAGTGGAAACCATTTGTGAAAAATTAAAATGAATAAAAGCTTAAAAATCCAGTATCATGTTTCACTGTTGTTTTCTAAGGAGTGAAATTAAACTACCTATGTAGGGGAGGAAGCCAAGGCTCTTGTAAACAGAAACATCTATTTGCATGGAGTGTTTACATCTAACGAGTGTGCTTTATCCTTGATAATTTACCCTGTTTGGGTCCAGGAGAGCTCAGCCATTATTTAAGCATGGAATGAGGAACAAACGCTTCCACTGTGCTGGACTGAAGTGTGTTCAACGTACAAGCTTGCCTGCAGAGTGTACTGACCCTTTGGCGGGCTTTGGCACAGATTAGAAAAGTGCCAACTGAACTAGAAAACAAATCATAGAAGTGTCATTAGATGGGGCTTGTCTGGGCCAACTTTCCTGACTTTGGCCTTAATTAGTGTGAGCTGGTATGGAAATAAGTGAGATGAAGGACAGCCTTGATCAGAGCAGGTCTTCAGGAGATGATCTAGCAGATCCAACCTGTGTCATGGAGCCTGGAAAAGCCTATGTCCTCAGAAGATGCACTGCCAATGAAATCCGTGATAAAAATCCACAAGGAAACACTGAAATAAAGAATGTCTTTACATTTACTTCTYGTTCATGATCAATCAGCAAATGGCCTGTAGGAGGAAGGGAAATTTAAAGAGGGTCTTTCTACAAGTAAACTGGAGGAAAGCASAAAGCGATAGAGACATTATTTTTATTTCTTCTCATTTTGACATCATTGGTCTCAYGGAGGATGATGCCAGTTACATGGTTTTTTTTCTTAAGCCCTTGCTTTACTGGTTCTAATAGTGTTAGAAGGTGCTCACCATGTTAAGGAMATACCTGAGGTATCTGTGGTATGTGGTGACTGACCCCTCAGTTTATCTAGGCTCATGTTAAGAAAAGACATCATGGTCGTAACTGTAGAAAATACAAGGCCAACTGCATGAGAGGGRCCATTCCCTAGTAAATCCAGCCCTCATTTGTCCTTCAGATTCAAGGGTTCCTGCAGGGAATTCTCAAGACAGAAGTTATCAGCAGATAAAAGAAGGCTTATCTACAGATTTAATTGCAGATAATGAAGTATGGGTAAAGTGAGTATTTTTTAACACAAAACCCAGTGAATATCTAGAAGAGATACCTCCGGCAGGATGTGGCGAAACAGAACGAAGAATGATGAAACATTTGCTTTGCTCTACCAGAACAGTTAACTGTGGCCAAAGGGAAGAAAAAGTAAGAAAGGCAAAAAGAAAAAGCACAGCCAAGAAGTCAGGTGAAAGAGACATGACTCTAGAGAACTACAAATCACAAGAAGACAGCATAAATATGCAACAGTAACATCCACTTGCTAGAGCAGGCAAGATGGTACAGGGCTCTGCACAGAACACTGCTGGAAGCTGTGAGAGCTGCAGGTCACCCTTGTCCTCTGTTCTGACCAGACGTGGATGTTTCTGCTGACATTTAGGCAGAGACAACTGGTCTATACTGGGTTTTGCACCAGAGTGATTTTAGTATTATTACTGAAATACAGAAGTCTTGGCCACCACCTGAAATCTGGTGTCCTCCTCCTACAGGTCGCTGCAAATTGATAGGGCAGCTATTAACCCAAATKGCTTTCAAGAGAAACTGGGCAGGCATTAGGAAAAGGGAATCTGAGTTTCATTCAACAGCTTGGAAAGTGGGGCACACGGGGATTACAGATGTTGCCAAAACTGCTCTGGAGGCTGAATTGGCTTCTGATGAGCCCAGAAGCTGTATCTGTGAGCCTTACGTTAGTGAAGAACACCACGTCATGTTCCCAGTGAACTGTGACGGTGTTTTTAATGTAGAGAGAAAATCTGTTTCCTAACAGCTGCCACAGAAGAATGGAGGTTTTTTTGGCCTTTTTCTCTCTGTTGCTTTTATGCAAGAACTAGCTTCAACTCTAATTTTTCCTTGAATAGATTTTGTGAGGCTGCAGGCTGACCCAAAAGCCCTCAGCAAGCCGAAGAAAAATGCTACTGCCAACAGCTCTGCAATAGCCTGCGGCAGCTCAGCAGTGCGCTGAGCAGCCAGAGCATCAGAAGGGCAGTTTGGGAGCCCATTGCTGCTCATCTCCACTGCCTAATTGGCAGAAAACTCTGTAATTGCTACAAGTCAACAACACCAAGAGTTCAACACAGAAATCAAACAGAGGGGCAAATTAAATGACTGTACAGAGCAGGTACATGCTTCTAGGAGAGCCAAAGGCTGTGCATCTCACAGCAAGTGAGCTACAAAGCAAGTCCCTAACAACACATGCACAGAACCTCCAGCAGGAAATGGATTGAGCTCAGTGAAAATGCTGGTGAGCAGGGAGTTTGGCAGGTAGTGAACCCATGGCACAGAAAGAGAGCCTTACATAGTTGGGTTAAGAGGTGAGAAGCCTTTGCCTTCTTGTGTAAAGAATTTATGGGCACACCTAGCCCGTGAGACCAGGCATAGCCCCTTCATGTTTCAAGAGAAATGCATGTCTCCAACTCTGCTCTATTCCCATTTGTAGGGACCAGGTTTTTAAGTAACCTCAGCTAAACCTTGAGAAATGGCACCCAGTGAAATGCACAGGAAGCATCCAAGGTTTATTCCTTTTGATTCACATAACCCATCAAAATGGCCTTCTGCCCAGACTCTCACACGTCCCCTCTGCTGCATCATCTTGTCTCCCACTTCTCTGCAGACTTATAGAAGAGCAGCCAAACCATGAGGGCAGAGTGATTTGAAAGAAGCAGTGCCAGCCTGCCCTATAAATAATGCATACAGATCATTTGTAGTGGTGAATTTGCTTCTGAATCATCAACTGTGTTATCTTTCCCATTCCTGTCTTCTGCTGCAGCCTTCCTGTAACCCTCCTAGAATTAAAGCTATGTAAACATCAGATTTGAAGTGTGGTTTTTACTCTGGGTTCAGCAACCCATCAAATGGCTCTTTCTACTCATTGACTTCACAGATGAGCAGAATTCCTTATCCAGGGAACAGGAAGCTGTGGAGCTGGTGCTCAAAGATGGCAGTAGAGAAGAGGCCTTGAATTATAACAGTGCTGCAGTGCTCAGTGGGAAAGGACAATAAATACAGTTCTTGTAAAGCAAACAGGGCTGTATCCAAGACAAGCCTGACCTTGACCATCCATTTTTCCACTTCCGGGGGGAAAAMCCCCAAAGGTTTCAGATACTGGTGAGCCAGAAGTAGACATTCAAAGACCAAATCCAGCATTTTCCTGTAAGCCAAAATCTATTTACAACTGATTGCTGATTTACAGATAACACACTATACCAGTACAGTGGCGTGTGAGCAATTGGCTGAGATATGTTTTGTGCAGTTYTCTTCCTTAAAACAAATGCAAAAGTTTGATATTTGTAAATTGAAGAGCTGTTGACCCATAATATTTGTTTGTTTTGCTCAGAGAGCCTGCTGAAAGTGGCATTGCAGCCAGGAAAAAAGAAGTGATCACCTCAGGAGTTCAGATGTGGGGCTGAATATTGTACTTCCACTTCCGAAARGTCGCCAGAGCAAAAGAAATAAACAATTAATCATAAAGTCTGAATTGTGGCTCAATGCATTTATAATTGCACCAAGCGTGCTAATGGCTCTGAAGCAGGGACTGAGTGCATGAGACAGGCCCCACGGCTTCTGCAGGAAAACATAAACAGATACTAAAAGCAAAGGAGATAAAACAATCAAAAATAATGTCCTACAAGCCTCCACCAGCTGAATGATATTTATACAAAGGTGATATCCAGACCCAAAACCACACAGAGGTGTACTTACTGTCAACCTTCTYCTATCCATCATTTTGGTCTTGCTGGCTCTCTGAGGCTGAGCACAGAGGCCAAACAATGCACTTGGCTTCTCGAATGTCTCCAGAAGTCACTGTTGGCCAAAGAGATCCACTTTTTTCTCTTCCTACCTCTTCTGCTTCTTTGAGAGGCTGAATCTGATTGTTGACCCCACTTGCCTCAGAGGAACTGAGATAACAAGATCTGAACTGAGTCCTGCAGTTGTGCCTTAGGAGTCTGTAAGCACTGGCAGCAATGGGGACAATGCACTGATGATCTCTTTATCCTTTCTTTTCTACCTCCATGCCCCTGGATTTTAGTATTTTCCAGACTGCCTCTGTTGTGTGAGTGTCCCAGTTTAGCTGAAGCCTCTAAGATATCACAGTGGTTGATGAATCATGCCCACTTTAAGCCTTGAAGGACTGGGCTCCACTTGCCCCACTGGTGCTGTTCTCTCCCCCAGCAACAGCACAGGTTGTCACTGATGTCAAGCACTTTCACTACCTCTTGGCATTTTGCTCCCTGAACACTGAGTTCTCCCCTTCTGTCCCAGGAGCAGGTGAGCTGGGTTACTTGGATGCAATTGCTTGTGGCACATTCCTCCACTGACATTTCTATTCCCCCTCAACTGCAACGGATCATTAATGAGTCTGTTACTCGGATCATTAACTATTATTTATGCAGAAACTCAACAGAACATTGTCAACTTGAAAAATCATGTTCCTCAATGCAAACATAAGTTGTTGCTAAAGCTGAAAACATTGACCAAGTTTTCTTTTTTGGGTTCTTGATGCCCTTGCCAGTAAGCTGAGCAAACCCATGCCATTTTCTTGCTGCACTTCCATTTGTGTTTTCCAGTTCAGTCCTTACCACCACCACCACTGTTAGACCCTTCTTGGGCAGAAACACCAAAGCCTAATAAAACCTAATTATTAGAATGCTATCTAAGATAAGCTTCTCTTTCTAATGACATAAAACCTTCCTTATCACATACAGCTGTGCTTTCCTCAGGCATTTTCTAGCAGTGACTCTTTCAGCACGAAAGAATAAAGCTCCGAAGCACTGTGATTGAAAGCATGCCAACCTTTATTGACAAGGAAGCGCCAAGGCTTTGGAGAACTATGAAACAGAAGCCTACGGAGAAAGAGATACATTATGTATAAGAAGATATTCTAGAAAATACCCAAAGGGAAGAACGAGCCAGCCTTGAACAACTGTGGCAGACTTCCAGCCTCAGCGCTTACATTTCTGTTGAAAWCTGGTGAGGAGGACTGATCAAGAAGCTGAAATCAATGAAAGACAACAGTTCACAGGTTTCACACAGCGACAAGCCTCTGTATAAAGTTAGATGACTTGGAAAAGGAAAGACGGGCAAAAGATTTGGTTGCTTATTTTCTGTTATAAATTTGTGAAAATGGGGTTTTCAARCTTCCTGAGAGGCAAATTCTAACTTAAATGTTGTAAAAACTCAGGGGGAAATGTGGAACTGCAGAAAGATAACAAATGCACGGAAACAAAATAATTGTCAGCAAATGTTTCAGCCTGGTTGTCTACACATATGTGGTAGGCAAAGAGCCAGCAGGTACAGGAAAGACTCAGAGGTCCAAATGTACTCAAGACATTGACAAAACAAATCACTTCAAAACAAAAAGAAACCAGTCTATGACTGACAACCTAATTTATGCATTGACAGCCTCAAGCCTCTCTCACACATTTCAAATTCTTGAGTGATCTTACATGTGCTTTATTTTGGGGCAGTCACAGGTATCTATGCTTTGTCTGGGAGCTCCTGATGTTTCAGGTATCTAGTTCCACTAAGAAGGTTATTCCCTTTCAATTACCTTAAAATCATGGTGAAGGTATTGATTTACAGTACAGTTTAATCTGTTCCAGAAGACCACTCCCAGCATCCCAAAACAGAGCCTAAAATGGCAATAGCCTAGTCATGCTTTTCCAGACAATAAAGAAAATAAATGGTTTAAATCCCAGCAAAGCTGCAAATGCCAGCATTTTAACTTCCAGTGATAAGAAGAGTGCTTGTTTTCCAAGAAAATGTATCATCTTAACATAGCTTAAATCCCACTGTGATCTGCCTGGACCCTTTTTTCCTCATCCACGATATTTTCAGTCCCTAGAAGAAAATTCTATTAAGGACACCCTAAGGAATGCCCCTTCCATCTATGAAACCTGCAGGCTGAGGAAGCTGTTGGTTTGTTCAACTCCTCTCCACAACTGTCCCAGCCCCAGTTTCATGCCAAGTTTGACAGGAGTCAGCCTGAAGTCTTGGCCTTTCACAGTTCCTTGGAAAGTCCTGATGGATAGACCTGGGCTGCTGAGTAAAGCAACATCTGCTTACCTCTTCATTTATTAAAATTCATCTTTGAATGTTTCACCCCCAAGGTTCTCCAAGTTACACCCCCAACTTTGCTTTTCAAAATAATTTTTTTGAAATAATTGTCCCCAAGGAATGGGCTGAAGCCCTTCTGTTTCCTTCAACCTTTCCCAGCTAAAGCACCACTTTTTCAGCAGGGCCTGGAGGATAGATATAGGAGCCTCTCCATACAAATACCTCTGGTTCCAAAGCAGAGCTTCCTAAAACGATCTTGTTGGGGTTCCCAGCTCACTGCACTAAGCTGCCCTTTGCGTTCTTCTGGATTTTGTCGTGTGGAACACCCCATGAAAGAGAACCTACTGGAGCTGCTCTCTGGCTTTAGCTGTCCTAACTCGTCAGCCCAGCTACAGTGTGAATGAGGTGTCCCATTACACTGCCTTTAAGTGGGAAAAAGCTGCTGGAAGCCACGTTCAAGTCGCTTTTCCTGTCCTCTTTAGTGCCCATATTGCAAAGTCCCAAACAATTGTTGTGGAAATGCTGCTTGCAAAAATAACACTTGGGTAGTTTGCACGCTACATTTCCATCTGCAGCAGATCTTTTCTCAGTGGCTCCAAACGCATGGATACATAACGGAAAATACTGTCATGTCTTGAATAATGGCACCGCYGAACAGAGAGCAAAACTCACTAAGCGATGAATCCCGAGGAGTGCTGAGCCCTCAAGGTCCAATTTTGCAAAGCTGTTAAGCATGGATGTATGTTGTTTTAAGCAAGCTGCCATTGTAGCACCTCGCAAGATTTATTGTTCKTACTCTGGCGGCAAATTTTGACTCCTGGGATGTGCAGGGCTGGAACAGTTGTCACAGAAAGGGCATCTAGAGCACTACATCCAGAGCATTGTATCTTGGCTCACTGCTCCAGCCAGTTCACTCACCCAGTCTCTCTCCCTCTGTTCATCAGTGGGTGTCCTTGCACAGCTCTCCTGCCTTGCTTTCCAAGCAAAATCTCATACAGCATCTCAAAATTGAATTGATTCTGAAGTCACACCCGGGTGCCTTGAGCTCCACAGCCACTTCCTCGGGAGGCATTTGAGAAGCCACCTGTGTGTGAATACCTGATTTGCTTTATGAGGCACAGCAAACTCATCCAAGTCTACATCAAAATGTAATGTAAGGTGTGATGTAGAAGCAACCTTTGATTCATCGGAGTAAATTCATCACTAGCTGAACTTTGAGGAAGTTGGTGGAATTCTTTGACTACAGGCTGCCGGGGTCTTTGCAGTAGCACAGGACTCTTCATGTTTTATCTACTGAAACAACCAAAGGCAACTCATTAAAAACCTCAGCTCTCTGGAGTTATCAGATTTTCAGATTTAATACAATTTCTGCACTATTTCCTGCTGTAATTTCCAGCTTGCATGACTTAAAGCATGAAAACTGGCACAAAATTAAGAGAACCAATTTGGATGTATTAATTTCATCTTGTGCTTTTTGTACAAATCCCATGATTTCTTTTTCTGGACCTCTGGATTTTTCAGCTCAAATAACCTGGCAGATTCTACGACTGACATTGAGGTTTTCACATGGTGGTTCCCATGTAATTTCATCACAGCAGTGGTATTGAGGTAACATAGTGGCAAACTGCATTTTACATCTGCTCCTTCCCTGCAAACAGACAATACACCAGGATTATGTTGGATCATCCCAAATCCTGCAGTATGGCTGTCTCAAGGTGAAGGGTGGCTTTGAGCAATGACTGTCAGATAATACAAGGCTGGGGTTTTATCAAAGGCTGCTGGAAGCCAGTCCAGGGCAGGGGAACACCCTTCCTAAGGGGCCAAGCCCAAATGCCGCAGGCAAAACGCAATGGGGCATCTCCTTTCCTACAGAATATGAAGCTTTTCCCGCATTAACAGGCTGGTCTTGGCTCACAGACCAGCAGATAGGCAGAGTTGTTTCTGTACCTTTCTCTTTAGGAACGATGGGCCCAAGGGCAGTTCTAGTCCCCAGGCACAGCCTGCTGAACACCCAGGGAAGTGACAAATCCAGGGAAATGGCTCATCCTTCCAGGCTCTGTGTGCCAGAGCACTTTGCCAGGAGGGCTGTTCTCCACAGAGCCAGTCAGTGACCCAGGCAGGAGAGCCTGGATGCTTTCTGCAGGCTGACAGTGACTGGGAGCAGTATGTGGGCATCCAAACCACCAACTGTGTGCCAGTCTCAGCCAGAAAACCTCACTCTGGCTAATTCCAGACTATTAATTTGATGATAAAGTTCCTGTCTTGATGTACATGAGTTATCAGGTGACTTTAAATGAATAAACCGCAGATCTAAATGGCAACTGATTACAGCAGGTTGCTTTGACTAAGTGGGGCTAAAACAGCTGGAACTTTACCCTATTTGCAAAAATTATCAGTGGTAGGTAGAGAATGAAGGGACATTGAACTGCTTTTGGTGTTGAAGAAGGCCAAGACCAGCCTGACTCATCAATCCCGAAGTTAAACATTCTGAGGGTGTGAAGAACAATGTTTCCTGACAGCAACTGGCACCAGTGAGGATGTAGCAGACAAATTACTGATAAAGGAACCAACAAGTGATAGTACTGATGATTTATCTAAAGCTGCTGAGCTGAAGGCTGCTGAGCACAGAAACATCTGACCGACAGTCAATAATTTTATACTATAAAATCCCACTTCTTAATGGTTGGGACTTCTAACATACCCTTTCTAGGAGTGTGTGTGTAGATTCTCCCATGAGTGGGGGTGTTCATCAAGGCCAAGTGAAAGAGGTTTGCCCATGGTTGTTGGTATGGGTGAGTAACATCCGTCTCTTCTTAATAATTATTTTGCTGGTTTTAATATCATTGCTTCAATATTGCTTCAGGAAACAGTGTACTATACTAGTAGCTATAGCTACCTATACTGTGTGGTAAATAATTCTTATTAGAGTCTTTTATTCTAATGATTATCATTAGAATCAACAATAAAATAAAGAATAAATTTTATTAATATAAATATATTTGGGTTGCCATCCTTAATCCTATGGGACAAAGTCATACAAAGATTCGGTTGCACCTATAAAACCATTTGACTAAGTCTGGAACTGGGATTGGACCCAGACACATTCAGACTCCTCTCTGAGAAGGAGTTTAGAAAGACAGGAGGCCCTTTCTATGCCTGGGGACTCAACAGGACAGCTTCTCTAATAAACTTAGTCCAAAGCTTCCATTCTGCTTGCAGCACTAATCTTGAGGAGGCAACACAAAAAACTTGCTCACATATCATGTGCAATTAAAGTTTTAAATGGACATGGTGTAAATCAGACCTCATGTCAGATGGAAAGCAGCTAAACACAGTTCCACAAGTTTATCATATTTGTCTTCCCAGACTTTTGCTACTTGTTTGGGTTTGGGGCTTTTTTCTCAAGTGCTGCAAGTTTGCACCTGCTGTTAGAGAGTTGGCCAAGGTCCAACGCTTATTAAATCCATTGAGGGAATTCATTTACATCCAGATCTAACTCAAACTACATCACAATAAAGTTGTTTCTTTCTGTTATATAACTGTATGTAAGGGAAATTAGTTGATCATGTACAATGAACAAGACTTTGAATTTTGCCCCTTCTCCTTGGCTTTTGTTGTGTCTTTTTTTTGGCACAACAATGAAGTACTCTGCAGTTCCTACAATCCATTCTTCAGAATTGTTTCACAAATTCAAAATCACAATTATTCAATACATTATTGGGCATGGACTACTCTTCTGTTGCAGGCAATATACAGCAGTCTATTTAGAGAGAGAAGGTCATGTTATGATGGGTCTTGCGAGTGGCATCTTAGCTCTAGTCTCTGAACAGAAATTTATAACCTTCTCTTTTGTCCTCCTTTGTGAATGTTCATAGAATAACCTTGGCGTTTCCTTGCTGTTGCACATCTTGGCGTTGAAACTTACTGATGTGGTTGTTTGGGGAAAGGAAATATAAAAAGCACAGCTCGGGAAGAGGCATTAGAAATGTGGACCAGAATTTGAAATACAGTTTTTCATTCGTTTCCAAGGAGGAAAATCAGTGCTTTGATAAACGGCTTGCATGTATAACACTTATCTCTTTATTTCCTGTAAATATTATCCAAGTGTTAGCCAAACAGGCTATAGTTAGCCAGACACTAACTTTTTGTATCTTTAACACTAGAAGTCACACGGAGCTATGAAGTCTACTGATTTCACCTTAAAATAATTGTAACTCAAGGAATTTGCTATTTTCACACATAAATGTTGTTTGCCTTTAATACATCCAGAAGTGAGGCACAGTGGTTTGCATTCTTCTTATGGAAAGAGATGGCAAAAGAAACACGGGCAGTACCTCAAAGCACTCAAGTGGCAAAGTTGGATCACAGATCAAGATTTTCTGGTTTCCAGATTCCTCTTCAAGCTTGTACTAAACTTAACTGCTACTGAGGAGCTTTACATGATTTACAGTCTGCTATACATTCAACTCCCACACACACCTTGTTAGTGAGGTACAGGCACAGTTTCTTAAGCAATTAAAAAAAAAAAGGCAATTAAACATCAGGGAAGATGGACTTGTTATCATTACTGTGTTTCTCCAGGGAAAAAAACCTGTAGATGCATAGTTTTACCTCATCTTTTACATTTATTTATATGGAATGAAATCTGATGTAAGGAGAATCTGTCCTCTTGAGATGTGTCATTCTGTCCCCATCTATAATGCACAAACTGGTAAAAGCAGGTTGGTGTATCAGCAGTTAGAAAAAACAGATATATTCAGTAATCAGTGCTGCAGGCACCATCTATCTTTAGTACCCTAATGCTTTTAAGATGATGAAATACCTTCTGCACCACTATAAAAAGGCTGGGCTTCTGTTTGCTATTTCACAGTAGTATGGACAGTACTTGAACTATAGATAATATTTAATCTTGAGATTGTGATCAGCTTGAGAAACACAATTTATAGGCTCAAATTTCTTTAGCACTCAGTCCCCTGTTTTGTATTTCTAGGGATGGGGCACAGGAGCTATGCTCTGTCCAGGAAAACCTTTCACAGCACTGTAAGGGAACTGTAGGAAATCCAAAAGGCAGCTGGTTTAGACACACAGGGTAAACAAAGCACTGAGTCTGTGTGAAACAGGCCCAGGTCACCTCGTGTGGTTTTCAGTGAGGTCATGGATATTCCCATGTGGGTACATAAGGGTAGAATTTGGGCCACAGTGTTGAGAAAACAGCTCTGAGGGTGATTTCAGCATGAACAGAACCATGATATGGAGTCCAAAGAATGCATTGAGACAAGCCAGGCTGAACAAATGGTCCATCATTTACTGGAGACTTCCCTGCAAGGAGCTCTTGCGTGGAAAATATAATGATGGATGCAGTGAACTGGAGCTTTAGTAATGGACATTTATGAACGCCATCAATGTTAATTCATTTTTATCTCCTAGGGACAAGGCTGTGTTTACACACAGACAGAGCAAGTAGATACCTGGATTTCCTCACTGTATAAAGCTCTACCATGAATGGCTGCTCTGTGCTGCCACTGATCCTTTCGCTTTTGCTTTTCCTCTCCAACACCTTTGAGCTCAATGGCCAACTGGAATGACATGGTTCAGGGTCCAGTTGTCTCCACTTTGCCACCCAGCTCAGGGATGGAGCGAGACAGGTTTGAGGAAAGTGGACTCCTGTAAAATCCACCATGTGCTTCAGTGTCCTCAAAAATTATGAGAATGATTAAGTGATTTTCTAAGAGCCTCCTTAGATTCCTGCCCTCTGCAGTTCAGGAAGTTAATAACTTCAACTTGTTTCTAGCCACATACATAGAAAACACAACAGGAGCACAGAAGCTTGTCCACATTGGACCAGAGGCCCTTCTATTGTGGGATCCTTCTCCAGCAGTCAACAAATTATTATCTGGGGGGAAAACTCCTTCCTTCCTTCCTTTGCCTATGTGCAGATGCATGTTCTGAACAGACCCCCAAGGCCTGTTCAAGGCAGAGCCAGAATCAGACATTGGAAAATCATGGTGATTTTTCAGAAGTTTAGCAGATCTGTCTGCTTCATCCATTGCAGTCAGAAATTATTTATTCAAAATGTTTAATACAGCAAAAATGAAGCTAAATATTTTATATATATCATATGTACACATGTATATTTGTAATTGATATTACTTTTCCACCTCTATTTAATGCTTGCTGCCAAGAACACTCTAAGTGAGTGCTGCCTTTCTCCTTAGCTGGTAGAAGCACCCACAAATTAATTTCCCCTTAATCTTTAAATCAGCAAGTACAAGTCTGCAAAAGATGCTTCCGTCTCTTCCATATTTTCTTTGGGAACAAACAGAGCACAAAGCCTCCCTGAGACTTCCCATCAGTTCTGCACAGCTTCAGCTGAAGAACACAGGGATTATTCACAACCACCTCTTCCATCTGCATYACATTGCACAGCTCTCAAAAGCAGGTTCTGGAAAGTTTGGAAATTTCACATGCCATGCTTCATGAGTGGGGAAAACGATCCCTTCTTTGACACCAGGGCACACAACACCTTTTGTGCTCCCCTTTCAAATMCCACCTCCAACACTGCTGTGATGCTTTGTCTGCAGCACTGCCCTCAGTCAAAGGGATTGCAGCCTCTGCTTACCACACACAGCACGTTAATCGCTCGGAGGCTGCAGCTCTGGTTTCTCCCTCAGGAGCCCTGACTTGCCAGGAACTCAGCAGGGCTGCAGAAGACAGGTGTCTTTTCCCCTCCACACTTGCTCCCCTTTTCTCTCATTCTTCTCATTCAGGAGGCTTGGCCAGGGAAGGACTGAGCAGAACATTGTTTTAGGTAAGCACATCTCAATCTGTAGGCCAAAAGAGGTAAAGGCTTTCTGTCTTGTGTCAGTTCCAAAGGGAAAACATCCTTTATGCTTCTCTGCCTCACAAAAGGCACAACTGACTGAGCCCTCCTGCTTTTACCTTTGAACTAAACTTTGAACTAAGCTGGAATTCCTGTGAGCCTCCTTCAACTAGAAAGCAAGTGCTTTATCTCATCATGGTGACATCTGTGTGCTGGCAGCAAACAAAAAACCATCATCAGCTCCCTCCATGAGTCCCACTGCTACAGGAAGAGGTCTTGTCTCTGAGTACCAACCCGGGGCACAAAAACCACATGTCTCTCTTAGAGGAACTACTTACACACTTTATAACTATGGGGAATGTATATTGGATGCTCAGATCACCCAGGAGTTACCTACAGCCTAGTTCTGGGTACAAAGACATAACTGGCTTCTAAATATGAGGTTTCSATCTGGAGAGGGTATTCCATGGGGTTTTCAGAGTATTTCACACAATCCATTTACCAGCCAGATTCAGCTAGCAATAATACTACTGACCTGTGATGTTACCTAACAGGATTCTATATTACAAGCAAGGTAAACTGTGTTCCCACTTTTCAGAATGAAATCCAGACACGTCTTCAGGGACTTGACATGAGACTCAGCTCAAAAGTACTAACTTAGAATACACACAGAATTACACCCAAAGAAGGCACTGGCTCAGGTATGAGAAGGTCTGGAGATGTGGGGATCATYACCAGGATTTCTCCGTCACCTTGCCTACCCAGGGACAGCACCACACAGACATGATTATACCATTTCTCTTCCAGGGAGGACTTGGCTGTACATTTTACAGGCTACCACCAGCATTCCACCCTGTGTACAAATGCCACATGCCCAAGGCTAYCAGCACTGCACCAAAATAAAAGAAGACACAGCTTGGTTTCAAAAGGTCACAAGAACTGCCTCGGCTCTGCAGCAAAAAAAGTATTGGAAGCRTGTGGGAAAAGAAACTTCCTGCTTTAAGACCTCCTGCAATTAAATCCTTCTGCAAAATACATAGTTTCTTCTAGTAAGTGACAACTCAAGGGAGTTCTGAATTTAAACTAATTTCCTGAGCAACGATAAATTAAAACTATCTAGCTCTATTTTTTTCTTCATGCCATCCTGCAATTATAAGGAATTTTATCAAAACCACCAAGTATAGAATAAGGGGTCCTTAAAGAAGCTCACGAAATCATCGCTGTACCTTTAGTTCAAATAAGAGTGAGTTTGATTTTATACTTCAGCAAATAAGAATAYATTAATAAGTTTAACCCAAATACAAGATCTTTTTATTTCTGTATTCAAAATAGTATTTTTTCCCCGTGGATTTTCCACCTAATTAAAGACYAGATATCAATTAACACATAAGTACTATCATTTTGTCAAATCAGTAACAAAGCACACCAAATACTATAATGCATCTTGCCCTTTTATTGTGTTGTATTATAGACAAAGAGAAGTACAGAATAATCACTCAGTCACAACCATAAATTTGCAGTGTCACTCTGATCCCTTTGGGAGTCAGACAACATCCACTTGTCATTCATTCCACCTTTTTATCGTTAACGAGCTGCGTATATCAAAACCCAACCGTGAGCAACCATCTTTCTAAATAAAAACACRGACAAAAAACCCCAGTTCTTGTTAACAGGACTTTGCAAGATTCTTTAGGGTACCAGCAGAATAAGCATGGACAATAGCAATACCAAACCATAGACATSCTGCCCCCTGAAGAGGGGAGCTGTGCTGGAAAATTCACAGGTTCAGTGCTGGGACTCCATCTCCTGCAAAAAGCTGGCTCAAAAGCTGTGTGTTACTTTGGTTCAAATCTAAGTGGGAGTAAAGTAACCAAAGGCTGGTATTTTGCAAGGAAGCTGTGTTAACTCTACTGTTTYCTTTGTACAATAAAATTTGGTCTATGAGGAAAACCTCTATTGCTCCCCATCAGCCAGTGACCGGTGCCACAGTGCAGTGTGAGGCTACCAGAAGGGATGTGCTGCTGTGTCATGCTGCTTCTCTTGTACACGAGCCAGGCCCCAATGACCTATAAAGGGTTTTGCTAGAATACAACTAAGGACAAAGCAGATTTCCTACTTGAAATGCAGGTGCAAAGAAGATTTTCCTTGCTGAGAACCACATGCCTTTCAAACAACTTTGGCAAAATATACAGCAACACACTCCTTTGTGTTACTGAGTGTGGCTGCACATGAAATACTAAGTTGGCAGTAGGTCACAGTTCCCTATTTCCCTGTGCCTAATGTTGTAGACAAAATGGGAGAGAAGCAGTTTGAAAACACATAGATAGCTTCCATCCTAACTTACTGAGCAGACTGAAAGCAAAACATCAAAAACATCAGCTGCTTGAATGGGAAGACAGACATATTATTCAGAATTAGTAAAATGTCTTTGAAAAGCACTTTTGTTGATATTGCTCCAATACTCTTGTTTGTATAAAAGTTTCAAGCCCGTACACAGATGCTCGAGCTGATACACAAATCTCTACTTTGGTGATGATGTTTTAAACCAAATGAAAAATTTATTATTATCAACAGGAATTTTCCACTGTGGCCATTTTCTGTTCTCCTCCCCAAAATAAAGGAAAAAAAGAAAAACAATGAGAAAGAATTTGATATTCTTTTTTTACAGAGTAACAAGGCACAATCTTGCTGTCTACTACTACTACACAGCCTGAATAGATTTGTTCTCTCTTGTCTCACAATGCTGCAGCAGGAATAATAATAACATCAGCACTGTAACCCACCATGATGAAGTGCAGAGTCCAGGCAAGAGCTAAGGACCATTTTGGTATAATTTAAGCATTTCCCAAAATACAGTTTACAAGAGACTCCTGGGCAGGCAGGCGTTGTGTAGGCTCTCTGCCAAAACCCTCTGTAAAGGCCAGTTTGAGTGGTTCAGTCCTGCATGTGATTTGCCTAATGAAAGACACTTCTCCAGAAGATTTTGGCAGATGCAATCAGTTCAACTGCCAGGCAGTATTCATGTGATTACAAATGTTACTGATCACATTAGGTACTTAATAAATCTCTCCAAAAAGATCACAGCTACTGTGTGGCTCTGAAGAAATTAAAATTGTGAGACAGATTACCGTGTTTGCCGTGCACTGGACTATTGATACAATTGGGAACAAATCCGTTCCTTGGACTGCCAAGCAGTCAGTGACAACTATTAATTTCTACATAAAGCCAAGCCTGCTTGTTTGTAAATGTTTATCTATGCATCATGGCAAAGTAGCTTCCTTTTCATGTTATTCTTCTATAAATACACTAAAAAATTTGACTCCACTGACTTTCACGGATCTATGGCAATTCACATAAGCCGAGAGGTTGGCCTGAGAGTCCAAGGACAATTTTTGGCTTAAAATACCAAAAAAGCAGGATGCTATCCTTGCATAAAACCCATAAGCAAGACTTTGGCACTGTTTCTTCTGTTGACATTTCAGCAGATGCAATATCACATAGAGTAATGATAAACCACATCGAAGCAAAAATGATCTAACTGAGCTATACCTGTTTTGATAAAAATGCTTTTCCTTATGGTGGGGCACAACTTGTACTCTGTATCTTCCTGTAATTTACTGAACAGCATTTTAAAAATGAATAAATGTCCATTGGCCAAATCCCAGTGCTCATTTCAGTGTATTGCATGAAAGCAATCACACAGGCCTCTCTTGTCTGCTCTCAGGAGGAGGGTTTCTGTCTGCAAAAAAAAAAAAAAAACAACAAAACCATGAAATCGAAGAACTGAATATATCACTTTAAAAGAGTATATAATTGATTAGATTTAATCTCTCTGCACAGCTGTAGCCAAGGTGCTTTGCTGAGTGAAAAATCATAGTTATTAGTGCTGGTTTTCATCCAGAAAAAGTGAGGAAATGAGTATATTCAGAACTGAGATGCAGGGGGAGTATTTTTATAGTTTG
Organism: Amblyornis subalaris; assembly: GCA_018881555.1. Classification (NCBI taxonomy): domain Eukaryota; kingdom Metazoa; phylum Chordata; class Aves; order Passeriformes; family Ptilonorhynchidae; genus Amblyornis; species Amblyornis subalaris. The sequence continues at coordinate 3,112,775 of JACAXG010000056.1, read as the reverse complement.
AATGTTTTCATTTTCACAGTTAACTTCTAGGGAGTAGGCTGTCAAAATTATTAAAGTGTCCTTTATAAACGCTGCRAAAAATTCCACTTTCAACTCCAGTGCTCTTAATTCCTTTGTAGTGATTGATGGCTTCCTGTTGACGATGCCTTCAGTACTGTATAATTTAATTGCACCAGATAGCAAGTGCTGAGGAGCCAGWTGTGCTCTCAGTTACACTGCTGTTTCTCTAGAATTACCCTGAGTTGAATCCAGCTGTCAGTCTGACCCTGTTGTCTGAAAATCGTAACCTTTCAGGGCAGATCTAGGCTTGAGTGTATGGTTCCTATTTTAACTTGAGTTAATTTACTGACTGTTGCCTTATTACCAACTCCATTTGGAGCCATGCCCCCAAAACTCCACCAAAAGCTTAAAAACCATTCTCTAGATACATCATTTAAAATTGTTTGCTGTTGGTTTTGGAGCACCTTAGTGAAAAAGCATTTCCAAGCTTTTTTCTCTGTATCTAGGGGGACAAAAAAATAATTTCAGATCTTCAAAGATATTCAAGTACCATTGATTTAATTGTGATCAAATAACCTAAACATTTTGTGGGGCCTGCCCACACTTTTTGAGAAACAAAGGCTGAATTTCTCAAATGGCACCATCATTTCAGAAGCCAAGTTTCTTGTGAGACTCGGAAGTGTTGGGGCAAGCAACTCACATCAGCAAGTGCAATTGTGACTGAAGAGAAACTTCTTCCTGAGCATATCTTGTGGTTTTCACCCTGTGGTCTGTGGTCCCTTACGCAGTTTGCAGACTGACTTTGAAGAGTTTCTTGAGGGGAGAAAAAAAATTTAGTGGGCTTAAATTCACTGTGAATGGGTTTCCTGTCTGCACTGCAAAAACCCATGAAAGGCTGAAACTCGCTTGTTAAGAAATTGCCTCAAAGCTCTGTGAAACAACAAGGTCTTAAGCCTGCTGGTGTTCCTCTGACCTGATACCTCCTGACAAATTAGACACAGCAAAGGGCTAATTAGCAAAGACAGTTTCCAGAGGAGTAGCTGGGCACTCCTATATGGGTCCTGTCCCCCAGCAGTACCCACTCTCTATTATTCATTTCTTGTTCTGCAAGCTTGTACAGGGACAGGCTGTTTCGGAATGGCTTTCCCTCCCCTCCACAGCCCTCTATCCTTTTCAACTCAAACTTTTGACATCCACCTTTGCATTAAAGAGGGCTTGTTCACGTTCCTTGCCTGCTTTCACTTATCAGCTTAGCGCAATGGCAGGCGCTGCTAAACACTGCTCCCTGCTTGCACAATGAAATCTTGGATGAGTGAATGCTCCCATTGTTGGGACCCCAGGAGAAATCATAGAATCATCTTAACATCAAACAGGCTTATTGGATTTCACAGTAATGCCAACAAGCTGTCACTGCTACCACAAACTCTGCCTGGGCGTCAGTCAGGACTATTTACAGGCAGGAAGAGCAGCTCTGGGAGCGCTCAGTTGCAAACTGGAAGACTGTGAAAGAGAAGTATCAATTACAAAAATTAATTGTGGCCTTGATGGCACTGGCTTAGAAAGTCCCTGATACGCAGGAGCAGTTGTGCATGGGGCTGGCCCTCCTAGCAACAATTTCCAAGACTCAGGAGTTATTCGATGAAATTATTTGTGTGCAAAACTTGAAAAATTGTAGTTGGTCAGCATGAGACAAGCACCAGCAGAGGAGTAAGGATGTGGAAGCTCTACCTGTCAGAGTATAGAAGGCCACAAGGTGCCATCTGTAGGGCCTTGGCTGGTGTATTTCACTTTAGTATCTCTGCATCATTAAATAATTTGTATTTAGCCAAAGCATCTCTGACAGAAAGCCCTTTGGAGTCTCAGTCCAAAGGCTGGAAGAGGTGTACAGTGATATACCCTTTCTTTACTAGTAGCATTGAACTCCAACAGTTGTCTCTAAGGGTGGGTGATCTTACAAACAACTCACTTATGTTTGTTTTGGTGATGTGCTGTTCCTATGCCCCTTGCTCTGTACCACTGGGAACTGTCTCMATCAGTGCCTTGGCATGTCATGCCTGTCCAGGTCCTCACAGAAACAGAAGTTCATCTTGTGGTGCTCTGGTACCAGCTTCTCCCCTTACATCCTGCCTCACCTCTTCCAAGACAGAGCTGSTCTCTGATGGGCTGTATTCTCACTCCACTCTCCAGACAGAACAGACATCACAGATACATCTGAATATCTCTGTACGTAGGATTAASGAATTGTGCTGCCTTTATTGCATTCAAAAAAATCTTTAACTTCCCACGTAGAGCCTGTTGACAGTATAAGAACCAGCACAGCTGCAATTGCACCTGGTCTTGACATGTCATGTGTAGGTACAAAACATTTCAGCTGAACCTAATCCAAACAGGTGGAGCCCTGCTATGCACCAGAACAGCCCAGCACAGCTGCTGGAGGTAAAGTCTCTCTCTACTGACACTTTACCACTTAAGAGTTATTTATTATTACTCCAGTGCATGGGAAAGTTTTGGAATGTAACCCATGCTCAGAACTCTGCCATAATCAGTTTGCTATTTATCAATAGCTCAAGAAACCTGAAGTCACTCCAACCTTATTGTGTAGGGCCTGACATGGTTGCCCAAGGTCACAAGAAACCAAAGGMAAAGCAACATAATTGCCCTTCTGTTACGGTTTGAGACACATAATTGATTTATACCCCTTTGGCTGGCTTTGCTGTGAATGACAGCTTGAGCTGAGTGTGACTGTAGAGGAGCAAGGAGCCCTTCTCACCTGCCAACAGGGATGGCCTTGCTCAAAGGCACTGGGTGGGCTCCTAAAAGAACAGAGAGATGTGGCTGTGAGCTGCTTTCACTCACCTCAAGCTGCTTTACTGTCATGAGCTGTTAGGGGAGCAGAGGTAGGACCAGATGTGCATGGAGGGGCTTCATTAAAGGTGAAAGTCCTCCTGCCTCTTGCAAACTTCAGACAGCACCAGAACCGCTGTGGTAAGCCCTACTCCAGTAAGTTTGTGCATATTTATGAATGCACACATGTATGAATTGCTAAAATCAGGGTGCTTAGCACACTCTCATTTTGTTCACTGAGACCTCTGCAGACTGGCATGTGAAGTGGCAGAGTCCCCGTGTGCTGTGATAAATGTCCAAGCAAATGTGCTTCCCCCTTTTCTATGGAGAATCAATCCATGAGCAAGGAGCATATGTGCTTCCCTTTCCTCTGCCAGCCCTGCCTGCCACCTTCTCGCTCTCCCCTTCACTTTCTGCTCCTGCTCACGGAATATTCAGTCCACAGCTTGGATGCAATGTTGCGAAGCCAAGAGCAAATCGTCTTTCTTGTTCTTCTCTCCTCCGTACATCTTCTTTCCTTCTCTATTTGGTGCAGGGACTGTCTGGGGTAATTCCTTAGCCTGTTATGCAATAAGTCAGACTAGACGATCATTAATGAACCTCTGCAGACTGAAGAAAATAATCTGTGCTTGCTATAAACCTATTTGCTGAGATGGGAGTGAGTCAGCAGAGGTGTCACGCACACACACAGGCAGACCTGGCCGCTGGGAGATAAAGGCCAAGTGGAAGCATTTCCCCAGAAACACATACCCGCGTGTCGAGGTTGTACGCCGTCTTCTTTAGATCCTGCAACGCCCTCTGCATGAACTCGAACGCATGGCAGTCAACGCAGGGACGGCCTGGGGAGGCAGAAGAAGACATCACTGTCACAGCAGGAAATTTGGAGGGTAGCAGTAGAGAGGAGGAATACTCAGAGACCTCGTAATGCCAGGAGAAACCCCATTTTACCAGGCACCCACACCCGCATGTGTGCAGAGTTAGGGCTGCCTGTATCTATCTTTGTGCCAATGGGAGAGGATCAGCAAAAAGCAGAGTACTTTGCTCTGTGTGCTTTTCTGAACATAGCCCAGACTTGACTCTGCTCAGCCCCCAGCCTCTCCCCTTAAAACTGAAATCCTTACTCCTCCTCAGACACGGGTTAATTCTCAACTGATACACTGAAAATAGCAGTTTGCAGTGGTTCACGAACCAGACAGGCAGGTCTGTTTTTACAGGAGGTCTTACAGAGCAGCTTGGCAAGGGACAGTGCCAGATCTGCATTTGCTTCCTTTCACCTGCTGCTGTATTTTTTCTCTGCCAGGAATGCAAAGCATCCCACTGGCTCTGCAGCTGCTGCCAGTGTGTGTGCACAGAGGGGCAGGGCAGGGAAAAGGCAGAGAAGTGGAGGAGGAGGGGATTTGACACCACCTAAAATGGCTCACTTCTGAACCTGGGCATTTCTGCTCTGCCAGGATACACCCTGCACTGATCTCTGATTGTTTGGTCACAGAGGTAACAAAGTGTAAGTTTTCAGAAGAAAAAATTGCAGATACTGGAGGAGATGCAGGGGGAATGGGGAAAGAGGACATTTCACACCGATCACAGAGCCCCTGTGTTGGGAGGAGTGCTGAAATCCTCATCCACATGCAGCGACTTGTGCAGCTCTACCAAAGCAAAGAGGGTGCAAAGCTGCTGCTGAGATGGCTGGGGAGCTGCCCAGCTCCAGGGACCTGCTGAGCAGCACTGCAGCACCCATCTGTGCCTGGCACCCTGCTGCCAACACTGCCTTCTGAGTTGTACCTGATGAAAGGGAGCAGCCAGAGTGCTTGTCAGTCCTCAGCAAGCCTCTAAAGGGCTTTGAKCTACTCAGGAGGTGTTTCTCTCCCACCCATCCTTCTTCACCTCCCCTCCATGCAGCTGACATCTCAGGGAGATCCGGGGTTCAAGCTATGGATTTAATTCCCGGAGTGTGGGGAGATGCAAAGTCTCCACCTCTGTAAGAATGGCATCACTCACAAAGACTCTGCCTCTCTCCAGGCAGAGGAGTAGCGACAGGATGGTTTTGAGCACACTTTAAAGACACTCAACCCCCTCCTGCTTTCAGTAGTTCAGTAATTTAATTGTTTCCACTTCAGACCATGGAGCAGAGCCCTTAGAAAGAACCTGCATCCTCAGACTGCTGTCAGCGAATCCACCATTCGCTCGGTGTCCTGCCCTGCTCCCTCCCTTGCTGTGGTTTTCTCAGAAGCACCCTGCCCTGTCTCCACCTCGGGGAGGTGCTGCACGCCCTGACGTGCCTGTCACCAAAGTGTTCTCAAAATCAGAACCTGAAGGAGAAAAAAAAAACCTTCAGGTGATAAATGAATGTCTCCTGCTTCTGCACTGTGGAGAAAGCACTTTTGAGRAGAGCCATGAATTCCATAATCTGTCACTGCCTGTCACCTAGGAAGGCTTCCCAGGCTTTTGTGAAAGCTGTGATGGGATGGCTGTGTGGGATCATTCACTGGTATTTATGACAGCCAAGTGCTCCTGTGTGGACAGGGAGGCACTAGTGGAATGGCACAACCATGCCAAGTGGTTATTTCACTTCTGCCAGCCCTGTGAAAGCAGCTGCCCTGTGGTGGTGCATCCCTCTCCCCCATTTTCAGGCTGCACTATGACCTGAGAAAGCAGCTTCTGCAGGAGGAAGGGGGTGGCACTGAGGACACCTGCCTGTGCAGCTGAGTGTCCTGAATCAGCACCTGCAAAGCTCCTAACATGGCCCTGCTCTCCAAAGTCACAGGGCAGACGCAGCCAGTTTCACCACATTACAGGATAGTCACTCTTTAATGGAGTTTCTCGGGCTGTGCTCCGTGGTGGAGGTTTCTTCTCCAGGCACTGCTGCCTCCAGGTCAGGTCAGCATTCCTGCCTGCTGGGAGCCAGCAGCCACCAGCAGATACTTAAGGAAGATATAAGAATAGGAGTCTAGCAACGTTCTTCTAGCCTACCAAGAGGCTGGAGGATATCCTGCGTCTGGCTGGTGTTTCTACATCTGATAAGCCCTCCACGAATTTTTCTCACATTAATTTGCACTGTTGCTTCCTGAATCCACGTTAACTTTTGTCATCTGCAACATCCTGTGGCAATGAGTTCCACAGCTCAGCTATTCACTGAGTGAACAAAATACCATTCCTATCTGCTCTGAAGTCGACATCTGCTGCTTTCATTTCCTGCCTCTAATTTTTGCAGTGGTAGAGACGGTTATTAAATAATCACCAACTTAGTCCCACTAATGACTTTGATGCTCTCCATCACTCCCTGCCTCAGTCTGCTTTCCAGAATGAAGAGCTGAGCTGCTAAGTTGGCCTATCTAGCTGGACTTGACCTCTCTTCAAGCCCACAGTATTTTCAGCAAGGTGCCCGTGGACATTTCCCCAACATAAATATGTCTGAGCATCTGTTTTGACAAACAAATCTAAATATGTGCTGTTGCCAATAGGAGCAATCCCACCGTGCTTTCTGTCTTTGTCATCTCACACTTCCACTTGCTCACAGCAGGAGTGACAATGCAGCTCCTCGATCAGCTGGACTGCTGAATTTTTTTCCCCGGATCAGATCCCGAATGCCCAGTTTCTGGGGTCAGGACAAGAAACAGTGCAAGGAGAGGAGGCCAGATTATGGGGAAGAGAAGGGCAGAGGCAGCATAGGCTTACATCAGCTTAAAGCAGTCACGAAACCAAACCTTAAGCCACATCATAGTAAAGTATAGCAGAGTGCTATTAATTCCTTGCTGACAGCTGGAAACAGACTATCATTCACAGGGAGACTTAACAGGTTTGTGGATTAACATAATGAGAATTATCAAGAGTCAGCTTGATAATATAACTCTTTAAATGGATCCTGTCAGCACGAAGACTGTATGTGTCTGTGTGTTTGGGGAGAAGTAGGGGAAGAGAAAAAATATGTTTCTTGGCTTCCTCTTGGTGAAATACTGGAACCAAAAGCACTCTGTAAGTCTAATTTACTTTCCCTCTCATACACTTGGTGTTTACTCTTTGTATTTCATGCACCTTGGCTAATGAAAACAGACTGACCAGCTTCTGGTCTTCAAATTCCATATTTCAGCTTTCACAGTGGGTGATCTGGGCTATATATGCAATGGGAGTTTGGGGAAATAACTTCCTGTTTTTCTAGTGGATTGCAGAGAACTTTACAGAAAATAATCCGCAAGCATTAGTAACACCACTTCAAACTTGAACAGTCTTTTGCATATGCAAAGTGCTGTGTATAAAGTATAAGGACACAATCGCTGCTAATTAGAATTATTCATAAAAAGCTGTGCCTGGCTCTGTGACTGGCAGAGAGCAGGGGATAGCGCCCCGAGCCAGATCTCGGTGCCACACACAGGACAGGATCTCTGCAAAGCTTAGGGGAGCTCTGACTCACTCTCATGCTTCTCTCCTGTGACTCCCGCACCGCCCACACTTGCACGGAGCACTGCTGCCCCTCTCCTGCTCGTGATGCTGCAGGAGGGACACATTCCTCCCACCAGGTGGGAGAGAGAGAGACTGTGTGGTCCAYGTGGGAATGTTCCTGCTAAAGGCATGTTCCCAGTGCCGCATCACACCGCTGGGAACAGAGAAAAGCATCGAGCACCACACTGCTCCGCCCTGCAGAAGGGCCCTTAGTATGGTCCGTGTACATCCTATATCCCTGTTCAGAATATGTACTAGAGCCCCCTTTCCCCCTCTGGGTCATTTAGGGCCCCAAACCCATCAGGTTGGGTTTACCTGTCAGTTTACCTGCACTGACAGTATGGACTTAAGTGCCAGCAGTAGGGAAGGTGTGTGCACGTGCTGCAGAGGCAGTGCCCCTAAATGGGTCAGTGCCCATGGGGATTAGCTCCTTGATGAGAAGCAGCCAGTGGAGCATCAAGCAGGAAAAGATCTAGGAATGTCTGTACAAGGTCACATCAAAGTTCTGCCAGGCCCAGTGTCCAGTCTCCCATGATCTACATCTCTTGTAGTACATTAAATGTGTCTAGGAGCATTCCCGAGCAGCTGGCATGGGACTGCTCATCTCTGGAACAGTAAGCTCTGTCTTCCAGGCAGACAACTGGCCTCCTGTCATGGACACAAGTGTGCCAGGATCCATCCTAGCAGGTTACTGGTATAGCCATGTTCCCATGCCAGGAGACATGCATGGGCACTGGTTATAGATGTGACCTTCATGGCCAGCAATGGCTGCCCATGGAAGAGCATAAGAACAGGACAAGTCTGGAGGGATGTGTTCCCAAAGACCCTCCCAGGTCTCAGGAATATGCTAAGGCAGCTCCTGAGCCAGAAGAACTGCTGCTGTATCTAACAGCCCTTTCTAGGATTTTTTTTCCTTGAATTTAACCAATCAGTTCTGCAATCTCATGAAAACTTTTAGAATCAACAGTGTTCTAAGGGAAGAGTTTCACAGGAAAGTGCCTGGAGCACTTAGCAGCTATGCAGCATTCTCTCAACAAGTGGCTGATTAGGAGCATCAGGAGTTCCTTGTTGCTTTAAAACTCGGTCCCTGCAGCAGCCCAAAACAATTTACAATTCATGATCAGCTGACAGTCTGTCTCCTGGCCTGGCCTCGGAAAAAAACAGCCTTATGCTTTCATAGCAATGCTCACAGCCTCTACTACTTGGGACAGGCCACAGAAACAGTCTGACCTGCTCTTCATTCCTCACTCTCACATGCAGGAGTAAGACAAGAAAAGACAAGGAATTGTCCTCAAAGGCTGTTCAAGGGACTCCATCCATAGCCTGGCTAGAGGGTGGTAAAAAGATGGTAAAAAGACTCCTTGGTAGTATAAGAAGGATAAGACTTTTTAGCAGGGCCTGTTAACAAAGGACAAGAGGTAATGGTTGTAAACTAAAAGGGTCAATTTAAATTAATTATAAGGAAGAAGTTTTTTACCATGAGAGTGGTGAGGCACTGGCATAGGTTGCCCAGAGAGGTGGTAGATGCCCCATCCCAGGAAACATTCAAGGTCAGGCTAAATGGGACTCTGATCAAGTTGAAGATGTCGGCAGGGGGTTGGACTAGATGAGCTCTAAAGGTCCCTTCCCACCTTTCTATGATTTTATAATTCTATGAGACTTGGGTCTCCTGGACAAGAGTTTTGTTCTACAGATAAATGGGAGTTTCTACTACACAAGTAGAACAAGAAACCACTATATACTTTTTCTCAAATATATTGACTTGCCTCTGCTAACACAGACACACAAAGGGTAAATACAATCTATTTTTCAAGCCTGATTTTCTCTTTGAGCAGATAAAATGGACTATTCATCACATAACTTATTAAATTCATGAATGCCTAGAAAACAGACACGCAAAATAGAAATGAGGTCTGGTTCAGAACAGACCAAAACTTAGCACTAATAAAAAAAAAAAAAAAGATAATTGAAAAAGAGGGAAATTCAACATCTAAGTCCTGTGGAGACAAATACACACAAGTTTTTTTGAAAACTAGTAATGGAATTAATGGAGAATAAAATGCAGCCACTAAATCAGATCTTGTATTAAATGTTTTGGTAATCATATAAACAGATAGCTTTGATACAAAGAAAGCATGACTAAGAACTAGAGATTTGATTGTATGCAATTATCTTTCTTTGGTTTTTTTCAGAGGATATTTTAAGTTTCTAAGGAGTGGCTACTTCCCACTTGCTGTCACCAAAACACCCTGAGAACATTGACTCCATCCCCTAATAACTTTGAATTACTGCCTCATTTTGGAGCTGAGCAAGTTTAGATACTTACTCAAAATGACAGAGGAAGCTCATACAGAGCTGTGATCCAAATTCAAGAGCTCCCAGCCCCATCATGTGCTCAAGCCAGTCTGTCACATTTATTTATTTTTTAGGTTTGCAGGATTTCCAAAATTTATATATGCTTTACAAATGCAGTGTTTGGGTAAACCTCCCATATGTCAATCTGTAGTAGTTATAAGAAAGTTGAACTTGACCTATTGTTCCAACCAAATACTACAATAAGCAAAATGCAATTTCCTAGCAGAAATACACACAAATGTTCTTCTAACAATACCCAGACTAGTAAGGACATCACATGTATTGTGGCAAATCTGGAAACGAAGCCCTCGAGAAGCAGATCTAAAAGACCTGCGAACAAAGAGCACGAATACAAGTTCAAATGAAAATTATAGTATGCAGTTAGCGGKTTTTTCCCTAAATGACTGCTAATCCTTTGCTTGCTTGCTGTTTCTATGAGCGTTGTTTTCATGTGCTTTGCTGACATGGCACAAACTCATCATTACCCCCTCGTTAATCAGGCAACACAAAGCTCCCCTGCAGCTCAGCGTCCGTGTGGCTGCTGAGGGTGCGGCGGAGGAGGGCGGGCGGGACAGGGTGCAGCAGGTACCTACTTTCCGCAGGAATGACACTCCCAGAGTCCTGGCCAGCCCCCACAAGCCTCACGCTGAGCAGGCCGAGCACCGAGAGGAACAGGATTCCCGCACTCCAGGCAGACGGCAGCGCCATTGCTCTCGTCAATAATTCAAGCTGCCTTCCCTGCCTGAACGAGGAGAAACAGCGAAAATCAGCAGTCTGCTCCCTGCACGCTCCTCACCAAGAAGTGGATGAGACATGCTAAGCACAGACCCCACGCACACACAAACCCACTCGCACACGCCRGTGCGGTGACGCGCCGCGGGCTGGCGATGCACCCCAAGGACCAGTCTGCCCAGTACCTGATCTTTCTCCTCGCCTGTGTGCCAGACCCTTGGAGCAGCCGTAGCGAGCAGGCAARGCTCCAGCAGCCACTCTGAGCATGCGCCCCTTCTGCATCCCCCCTTCTCTGATTAGGGTCATTGCCATGGAGATTTGCTATGGCAACACCGAAAAATGGGAGCTGCCAAGTGGAGAAGAAGATTTAAAGGGACCACGGTGTGGCGGATGGTCACTGATGCACTCCTCCTCTGCTCCCCGAAGGCCGTGCCCTCTCCTTGGCAAACACTGGCTGCGGCCACCCACGCAAGAGGGTCTTGGGCAATTTTTGTGTTTATTGCTTTTATTCCCAAAGGGACTGCGCTGAAATACACAGCTCCCACCCCTTGCTTTAGCTGTAACTCACTTAAAGTGAGATTTCATTCTGTGAGGTTCCAAATGAGATGAAAACTCAGAAGTTTGCTTGGAAAAATGAAGTTGCAGGGCCTGCTGATGGTACCCTGTACCTTGGGGAAGAATCCATTATGCTCTTTGTTTAACTACACTGAAAATGAAGCCTTGTGGACAATCGCACCCCTGGCACACGAACCAACCATGAAAATGGATCCTGCACAGCATCACGCTAGGTAACCATGAAAACAGCCCAGCCAAAACCTCTGCGCTGCAAAAGTTTAAGGATGCTCTCTTCAAGCTCAACTTTTGATCTGGGATTAGGCTATCTGCTAATAKGCTGTTCAGGGAGGAGCCTTCCTGGAAAGGGGATCTGTGTAAGCACCTGGCTGAAACCAAGCATTCAGACAGTGGAGGTGATGCCTTTTGGAAAAGAGAAAGAGGTGCTCTAACCTGCTTGCCCCAGAGTGTGATTAAAAGCTCATTTTGCAACTTATCTGTTCAATTCATAGCTTGTTGTTCTCTCACAGAAGGACACTCCATCTCCTCTCACCAGGGAGCAGGCTCCAGCTTTCCTGGTCTGAACAGAATAACCAGCCTGCCAGGCTGTGAAGGTATCAGTCCTCCCAGATTGAGACATAGTTTATCCCTGGCTTTCTTCAGCCCTAGGGACTATCATCAGCACTGTACTCTGCTTCTACTTTACTTGTTCCTGTGGCTTCTTCAGAATTACCTCTTACAGCCCTCCCTCCAATGCTTGTGCTTTTGGATCAGGTTAGTTTAAAAGTCCTCTCACAGGACTTTATGGCAAAGTGGAATTGCCTTGGAATTGCCTCTCATGCAGGACAGGATGTTGCAGGGGGCAGCCCAGAGTTGTGGAAGCAATTCCTGCAAGAATGACACACTGCCAGATTTTTAGCCCACAGTGCAACTGAAGCTCAAATTCCCTTGTGTGGAAGGTCCAGATGAAGGTCTCAGGCAATGGGATCTTCATAGGGTGAGTCAGGGCTCACATATGCACCAAAATGGCTCTGCTGGCTTTATGGCAAGCTGAGACTCCTAATCCAAGATCTGATGCTGGATGCCTGAAGTGAGGTTGTGTGAGATGGACCAGTTCTACATTGTTTGTCTCTTCACAGGCCTCAGATGCCTGTTAAAGGAGCAGCTCCACAAGAGCCAGAGTATAAACAACCAACATTGTACAGCTTGACTGTACACCCATCTAGAGCTGGTCACAAAGTCTAGCCCTGAGCCAGAGTTTTACATAACAGCAAATGGAAATGCTGGCACAAAATCCAAACCTTACCGTTCCATTCACCCTGGCATATTTGTTTCTTGACCACACCCTCATTATCTGGTATAATCTACTTTTGGCTATAACCTCCTTTTAACACATGAGTTTCAAGAAAGGGACAGGAAGGAATTGCCTACAGGAGCAATAACTTTTGATAAGGTAGAAGGCACTGTTTGTTCTAATATTTTGTCAAGGTATCAATATAGCCTTTTCTAAAATAGTAACTATTCTGATATCTCCAGTAGGACATTCTGTATCCACCACCTAAAGGGTTGCAAGATGTTATTTCAGGGTCACTTCGACTACTATGCTTAAAATAATGCCTTTTTTTTCTTTTTTGCTCAGTGCCAATGTMAACCAATCAGACATTGCACTTACAGATTCTGACCAGTTTTTGTGTCAAATGCCAGGGTCTTTAAGAAACGTGAAAAAAATTTCCAGCTCCTTCTGCTAATAGAACCATATGGTCCAAGATGCAGTTCTCAATTCACAGGGAACAGGAGCCAGTCTGCATGGAAAAGTTCCAGAAATCTGTGTTATTTTCTCACCTCCAACAAAGCTGAAGAAGGGAGAAGCATGAAAGGACTTGCATGATCTGCTTTGCTATTATATTCACTATTGGCTATCACCATAGCTAAGGGATACCAGGACTAAATTTACTTTGGAGGATAAGAACATTCCAAGAGATTCACGGAAGTCCAGTTAGTGTCTGAAGAACATCATAGTGAATCCCAGAGGGCTGTTGGAAATATTTATACTTAATTTTCTCTTTCTATGGAGAATACACACCTAATAATTGTTTGCTAACAAAAAAATGATCAGAATGATCAGGCATTTGAAGGGAAGATGATTAGTGAGGCTAGACATCTGCTAGCTTCCTTGGAAAATCTCTTATTGATGACTAAGCGTTACATATATTGAAAGTTAAATCTTTGAAGTGGAGGAAGAAAATGTATATATCTACTTAAAATAACTAACATTAAAGGCCTGAGTTGAATTTGTGTGCATAAAAGCAAGATGCAAGCAAAGGTTCTGATTTTAGAACTAACTCCATTATTATGGTCTTGGGCACACAAGGCAAATAGGGTGGTTAATCCCAGCCTCATATGAAGGGCTAAATCATTGCCTACTGACATGGCCACAAGCCCTTTGTTGGACTCAAACAGAAGAAAAAAGCACAGGCATGGAAGAATCTGTGTCTGGCCACTATTATCTGAATAAGAGAATGGCATGAGAATAAGCCCAGGCATAATCCCAGAAAGGTCAAGACACAAAACCAGATACAAATAGTGTGAAACATGAAGAATGGCAAGAAAGCATCTTTTAAACACAAGGGGAGTAAAATAAGAAAGACAAAACCCAAGGGAAGAGTTTATTCTCTGTTCAGCAGAAGGGGAAAGTTAATCAAGTTGATGCCTAGAAAGTGATACAGGGCTAAGCATCTCTTTTATCTACCAACCAAAATAAGATGAGCTAATGAGCAGGAGGTTCACACAACTAGTACCAGTGAACATGTTTCAGGTAAGAACATTTAGCAGAAATTTTCATTGGTTACAGATACTTGTGGGTTTGTGCCAGGTCCYTTTTCTATGTTTTTCTCTGCCTGGAGCTCTCATTTTATTCAGGGCTATCACTAGTCCTACCACAGGACATTTAAAGACGAACTTAAAACAACCACCATCAGCAATTATTGCTGAGAGCTCAGGGAAGATGTGAGTTATGCCAGCCTTGGAAAAGGGTAAGTGCAGTGACTGTGTTTATAAGGAGGAAGAGAAACTGGAAAATGCCACATAAGCCAGTTTACAATCCATCCCTGAGAACGTTTTAGAAGCAATAATCCCACCAACAGTTTGTAATGTTTGAAAAACGAGAACTGGAGTTGCAAATAAGAGGTATTTGTGAAGAATCAAGTCAAACTAGTTTGGTATCCTGCTRTGACAGGGTAACAGGCCTTGCAGAAAAGGAAAGCCAAATTTAATCAACTTCAGGGCGATCTCTACTGCTGTGTCACACAGCATTGTCAGAAGCAAACTAAGGAAACTTCTCTGAGGCCAGCAAAACTGGCTGGGTCACCGCTGAGAGTTAGCAGTGGGTCACTGTCACCATGGAGAGATGTATCACATCAGGTCTGCAAAGACTCTTTTAGTTCAAGGGTTATTCAGCCTCTCATTAGTCAACTGGATAATGAATAAGAAAAGTGGTTATTTAAGATGTAACATCAGCCTGGAGGTTATGAGCAATGTTGGGGGAGAGGACTAGAATTCTAAACCAGACAAGTTGCAAAAAGGGGTCTAAAAAATGAATAAAATTTTATAAAAATGAGAATAAGATGCTATACTTCATCAGGAATAATCAACAGCTCATATTTGGAATGGGGAACAGCTCGTTAAGTGGCACTTCTATGGTGAAGCTAGGGAGTCACAAGCTGAAATAATTTTATAGTATTCTGTCATTCCCCTCAAAAATGCAGTTATACTGGGATAGAAAAAAAAATGCAAGAGCTTAAGCTGCCTTGAGCAGAAGGCCTGAGCTGCAGTGCTGCATCTGCTTTGGTCACCGCAATATTAGGAGCTATCAGAGACACCAACAGCAGCAGAAATAACCACAGGTTTAAATGGCATCCAGGAGGCACCACCAAAGCCCCTGATAAACRTCTTAATAATGAGGATGGCACTGGGATGGATTTCCTGTGGAAGACAGGGGGATATTTGAGCCTGTGGGTATAAATTAGACATCATTTGGGAATGGCACTGGGATAGTGGCCCTGCATAAAGACAAGAGATGGACTGAGTGATTTCTTAYGGATACCTTTCCCTTTCTGTTTTTCCTGATTCTGTGATTAGGAATTATTTTGTTCCCCAGGCAGTCACTTTCCAGCTCTCTGTGTTGTAATTCTAGCACAAACACAGACACCCCTGGGAGAAATTCACTGCCCTTGTGCAGCATCTGAAATTCAGACTAATTATTTCTCCTCCCTCAGTTATCAGGGCAAAGGAAATGTTTTTTCTGGTTTAAGCAAGTATGATGTCAGAACATTC
Source organism: Amblyornis subalaris (assembly GCA_018881555.1). Taxonomy (NCBI): domain Eukaryota; kingdom Metazoa; phylum Chordata; class Aves; order Passeriformes; family Ptilonorhynchidae; genus Amblyornis; species Amblyornis subalaris. The sequence goes on along the minus strand of JACAXG010000056.1, from coordinate 3,097,526 downwards.
CCATTTTGGGCTGGTTCACTGATAAAGGAATTCAGAGACATTTGGCTGCAGGGCAGTTGCCAGGGTCCACAGTTTCTTAATCCTCCTTTAAACAAGCAAACCACAGCCTTGCCAGTGAATTGACAGGTGAGTGGCTGGTGCAATGGTAGACATTTTAGTCCCTCAACAGACAGAATAAATTGTATTGAATTGTATTGTCTTTTTTTCTGACAGCCATCACAGGCCCTGAGAAGGACTGAAAATTAAATCACCTTACACTTACCTTGTCCCTCATGCCATGAGATAATGATTCACCTTTGCTTGATGGCTCAGTATCTTCTTTAAACACTAAGTCAGAGGTTTGGTGAGGGGAAAAGGTCTCCCTTGTGAAATGACCAATTTGTTCTTGGCATCATTGCTTGACAAGTTCCCTATCTTAGAGCTTCCTGGAAAACCCTTCAAGAGTCTGACCACAAGCTGAACCTTGGTCAGAYTGCGAGGCTTTGAGACACTGCAGCTTCCAACAAAGTCCATGTGACACTGCAAAACAGGGATGTGGCTGCAAACAGGGAGTATGATAGAGACTTAGCACCAAGATCCTTTGATGTAGGAACTAGACAAGTCCAAGAGATCTCTTTCACCACAGTGTAAGATGTGGGAAAGCACCCAGGCTTGATCAGTTCTCCAAAGATCAACGGAAGCCAAGTGTGACAAGCATCTCTAAACACTTTCAAAAGCCTAGAATGCTTTCAGCTACACAGGAGGGGCTGCTGTCAAGCTGTTGTGAAATGAAGGTCAGGTCAGGCTTTTGGTTCCAGGAAAAAGTAAGAACCACTGGCAAAATACCAGTTTTCCTAGTTTATTTATGAGGTTTGCACTGCACTGCTGGAAATCCAGCAAGCATGGCTGTGCTGGACATGGGGTCAATTTACAGCACAGGCAAGGGCTGTGTGCAGTTTGTGTGCTCTGAATGCCACTGAGGACGAAGCTGAGCTATTTGCCTTCCTACTCCCAATCTTACCCCTGTCTAGGTAGATATAAGCATGTCCTTATTTACTTGCTAGTGAATTGTGTGTAAAAATCTTCCCTGAATTTGTGTGTTCAGAAAGAACCTGTTGGTTGCTATTTTAAGTGCTGGGATTTGGGCTGGGATTTAGCCAAAATGACTAAAACCCCAGGGAGTTCTCTGCACAACCTGTCTGTGCATACAGAAAGGGCAGGTGGGGAGATTCCATTTTAGACTAGGAAAGCTATTGACTTCCAGGGCATGGTTCAGCCTTCCATGGGTAAARTGGTGTTTGATTTTACATTGTATATAAACCAAACCATACTTTCAATGTGCAACATAGCAGCTGTCAAAAGGCATTTAAATATTGTTCAGGTCCCGGTTCAGTGCAAGACTGAATTGTGTGTGAGTTATATTTAGTGCTGTTGGCTGAAACCAGACACGGTTCACAGGCTGGATGCTGCGTTAYAGAGTATTTATAGTCCAGGGCAAACGCAGGAGCTGCTTAGGCAAGAAACCTGGTGTATCAAATCCAGTGCATGGATGAAGTTCTGCTCACTAACCGGGAAAGAAAAATAGCCCACAATGCCCAGAACTTTGAGAGACAACTTACAGGCACTGCAGGTGGCCTCCATGAAAGCCTGGACTTTAAGCRGTCACAAATGTTGGGTAACTTTAGTTTTGGTCCTGAAGTTTGTGTCTCTCCCCAGAGAAGTTTCCCTGTAGGAAACTGAGAAGTTTCAGAGTAAAAGCATGGTCATCTTTTCAGTTTGCAGTCAAAAGCTTATGAGATATGACCTCATTAAACCTGGGAACTTTAAATTCTGTTGGGATTTATGCAAAGGAAGATGCTAAGTTTCACCAGGCTCAGTGCAGAAGCCACACAAAACAACAGATTATTTCAGCATTGTTAGCCTAAATGAACATTGGTTTGAAAAAGTTAGTCCAGATTTGGTATTAAAATGTACTTTCTGTTAGCAGGTCTTTCCATTAATTTGGACTAGATACAGCTGTCTTACAAAGAAAAGTTCCTACGCTTCCTATTTTGTAGGAAATTCCCTTAGATAAATATCCTTACACACATCAAAATGTCATGTTATAAACACTCTTAGCACTTAAAGCTAAATAGAAGCTGTGTTTTTCTCTAACAATTCACACAAGTCTCTAACTGCAAAAAAATTCCAGTGGTGGGATTCCTTCATTTTTCTGTCTGTGTTGCCTACTGGCTTTTGCACAGCCAAATACTCTACGGACTTTAGGAATAAAATAAAAGAAKTGGGTAAAAATAAAGTTTCAATCTTTAAAAAAAAGCATCAATTCTTAGCAATAATCTAACAATTAGATGTAGCTCAGGGCTGAGGTTACCATTCTGTTTGCCTGAGCGTGAACATTAAGTGCAGTTATCTATGCACACACAGAGAATATTCAGATCTCCCCACCCCAAAACAAGAAACTGAACACTCTTCTCCCTTGAAATCTGTGTCCTGCTTACTCTATGGAAGGGTCCAACTTGCATCACCAGTCAGCAGTCTTTCCAGCTGATCTGAGCTCTCAAAAAGTGAAGCTGTATGAAGGGCAATGGGAGGGTCCTGCCCCGTTTCCAGACTCTCTTGACAATGAGAACAATCTATAACTTAAATGACCAGAAAAATGCAGTATCACTTACTTTGATTTAAACARCAAAAGGTGCTCAAGGCTAATGAAGACAAGCTGATGTGTTAGCAGGTTCTCAGAAAGTGCATGGTTCAGAGCAGGAATCAAATGATGACAGCCCTGACTGTGGGGAAGGAAAAGTGTAGGCAGATCAATGTGAAAAATAGAGTATCTGCAGATATTTGCAATTCCTTTCTAATGGCTTCCACGCCTGGAACTCTTCTTCTTATACTTTAAGCCACTTTTTAAACTTCAGGTGTTTAGAGGTCTTGAAAATACCATCTCTGCCACTCCCCATCTCTACAAAGTCACAGTTGGAGCAGCAAGCTGGAATTGGACGGTTAAGAAATATCTACATGGAGATTAAACTGCAAACTTATATATATAAATGAATACTATGCTTGAAACTGGAGCAACAGGCCAGCACATTTTACCTTGTGATTTTTATTTAATAAGTTGACAACACCTAAAGGTGTGATGGGCACCTGACAGAACTATTGACATGAAAACTTCTCTGTCCCAGACAGCTTTCAGTGCAGTCACAAAGCAACAGGCACCACRTAATGTAGCACAGGGAATAAAACAGGACAAGGTGGGACAGTGAGAAAGATGCATGAGTGTTCTGATGACTCTATTATATATATGTGTGTAACAACAGTTTGGATTTAAGAGGAAGYTTTGGATTTTGAGGAGAAAAAATGCATATCTTGTTGGAGGCACAGCGGCAGTTTTAAGTCCGATGAGAAGAGAAAGCCTTTTTGTACTAATCCATTCTCCATGTTAAGATAGGTCAGGCTTTCAGAGGGCAGAGAAAATACTCCACCCCACCCCTTTGTAAAGGGACAGCAAAACAGCCATTCTCTGGTCATTCATGGTTTTATAAACTTCTATCACCCTCTTCAGTCATCTCTTGTCTAGACTGAAGACTCCCAGTCTGTACATTGCTTCYGATTATCCGAGCTGCTTTGTCAGCAGTTTATATAGTTCTGCTGTATTCTTTTTCTCTACAAAAATGCTCTTGAGTGTTGTCATGCTGTCATATCAAACCTGATTTTACGTATGCAAATTCTACAAAAGTTTCTTTTCACTTGCCCAGAACACATATTCTAGTTGCTGGGTGCAATTCCCRGACCTTCCTACCAATCCGTTCTCAGAACTGGTGGCATATTAGCTGCTCTCCTGCCATTATGGTGGTTTTGAGCAAGAGGTAATGCAGAACCGTCATTGAGTGAAAGGTGAATAGGTAAGGTGGACTTTAAAAGAGAATGCAAAAATCTCATCTCCACTGGGAAAATACTGGTTCTAATAGAGCTTGTGCAGACTGAAAGGAATCTTTAATTTTTCAGATTCTGAGGAAGAGAATGAGAAAGTTATTCCCCTTTCYCCATCCATCCCCCTCCTGGCTGCTTTCTCCTGGGTCAACAGCCCAATTATGTCCTGTGTTTCACTTCTCCAGTTCTGACAAGGTGAATCATAAAGTAGAGGTGTAGCAAAATGTCTGAGGGAAAATATTTCTGCATGGTCAGATTTTCTTTTGTTCAAACCAGTGTCTGTGCAGTCACCAAGGGAAAAATTCCTGAAGATCTATAGGTGTTTCCATCTGGCAAACATGGCTGGGTTCCTGTCCACACCTGTAACAAGCCAGTGAGATTGCAACAGCCTAGGAGACAGTCCACAGATTAATTCAGCTTCAGAAGCAGAATTTTCATCTGAAACTGAGCTGTTCTGGAGCTTCCTCCAAGTTCTGCAATGSGAATGTTGGCCTTTAGGTAAAAAGAGGCCTTTCCCCACAATGTCTTTCCTGGACAGGGAAAATCCTGTTCCCTGGGAAAGAAATGCTGATGTTGCTCAGCGCCATATTCCCTCACTCCATGGTAAATTGGAGTGACATTCATCSGTCTGGCAGTGCTGCCAGCTGGACTAAAGGGGCTGCTGACCAGAGGAGTATCAGCCCCACCACCCACACCTGCAGTGACTCCAGAGTCACCAGGATGTGGGGCCATAAGTACCCTGAGAAATCCCTGGGACTGGAGGGAGGGCAACACCAGAATGGAAGAGGGGATGGAGGTTGAACTGGAGAGAGAGGACAGATCCAGAGCAAAGCAGGGGAACAAAGCCAAACTAGAACAAGATGGGAATGAGCCAAGTGCAGCAAAAGCCAAGAAGCTCTGAGAAGCCATTGTGCTGCAGCCAGGATTAGCTGAAGCCCTCCAAAGGAGGCTTTGCTCCCAGAAATCCTGAGAGTGCTCTGCCATGCATGAGTAAGGACTGCTGCCCTTTCCCCCTGGCTGGGAGGGGAGCTGCAGGTGAGGCTTGCGGTGACTCTGACTTTGCCAAGCAGCCCAATATGAGCCGTGCCAGTGCTCCCATGCTGTGTGAATGGAATGAGTGAAAAACACACAGCACAGCTGCTCCTTGAGGGAATTTGGAAAAAAACCATCAGAATCCCCGCTCCAGTTCACACTGGACTTCTGTACTGGCTTGTGTCCTGGTCACACACAAAAGGACATGCCACACTTCTCAGTGTACAGGAATTGTTTTTCCAAGCCCTGGACAGGTTTGGGAAGCCACTCAGGCTCCCTGTGGTGTTCCTCTCCTCCCCCAGCTGTCTGTTACCACACCTACAGCTGCAGAGGCAGAGCAGCAGTTGTGTTTCCTCTCCCATCCACTTCCAACAAAGTCACATCAGTTTAGTCAGAAAAGCAAGGCCGCAGGCAGGCACTTTCTTCCAAGTTCAACTGAAAAGATCTTTGCCTTCCGATGTCCCATCCACTTCCAAGCCAAGTTAGCACTCCACAGTCTCATTGTTGAAATGGTTTGAGACAGCTCTAAATCACCTCAGACAAACTCCAAGCATCTACTCAAAGTGTTCAGTCTAATTCAGACTTGTGAGTGGACACAGTATCTTAAAATAAAGGGGGAGAGGTGAGGATAAAATGATCTCAGCTTTCAGGTACAAAATTCTTTCTTCATGCCTGAAACAAAAGGAGCAGGTTTCAAAGGCAACTGCAAGGGAAAACCAAAACATTCAGAGTTCAGTCCACCACAGAATGGACCAAATATGTGTGACCTAATAACTGTGTTTCACTTGAAGTAAAATAAGGCACAGTCTCATGAAGAAACTTCTTAGCACTGCACAGAGCTTTCCTTCAACGTGATGCTGAGCAGTTGCTGGTRGCAGCATTTGGTTCAGCTGGAACTGGCCAGGCTGCCTAGTCATACTGATTCTCCTTTTTACTCTATCCATTCGACCTGCTATGATAAAGCTATTTACAGATACTCCAGGTTAAGAATGGAGTGTCCAGGGAAGAAGGGGAAGAAACTAAACATTTTAATTAAAGAAAATAATACTCTTATGCAGGATAACAGAAGGCTCAGCACTGAGATATGAACTGTTTTGGTCCACGTACAGCACACATGACACACACCTCATTACAGCTGACAGAACTACAACATGCCTGAAGGTGGTCACAGCACAGACAACAAACAGAAAGGACTTCAGCATCTTTAATACACAGGCAAAGCCTACAGAGACCACAATGTCATGTCTCAATGTAACTGGGTAAGTTGTCACAGAGATATGTTCATATTAGAGACAAAAAACAGCTGCATGTGTCTCTAGGGCACTGTTGTCCAAATTTATCTTGTGGTTACACTTGGCAAATTCTGATTTAAAAATCAAAGCAGGTACATTTTCCCGCCCCTCTAATATCAAGTAACAGATTTGAATTAAGCCCTTACTGGCAATCCAGCAGATGTGAAAAGAGGGTACCTTTTCAAAAAAATACAGAACAGACAAATACACAAGACACAGGCCCCCAATTTCATCAGGACTTTGGGGCACACATGCTTGCACCATGAACTCCATAAAGCTGTATTTTATACAGCTGCATTTTAAAAACCGCTGAACAGTTGACTCTCCTCAGGCGTCTCCAGGATTCAGTTCAGTAGATTGGCAGCTACACAGTCACACAGATTTCTCTTTTCCACCTGAAGAAGCAGAGTTTCTGTCTATAAGAGTGGGGAACAACAACAAAAAAAAACAAGTGTCAGCACTGTAAAACTAATTAGCTCCAAAAGAAAAGTCCATTTTATTTTAATTCTACGATTTGGAACTGGTTGTATGAGATGAATTTTGGGGTAAAAATCAGAGTTATTGTTTACTGCTCTGCAAAATAATTTAGCTCTTGTGGGATTTATTGGCATACCGACATAGCACTACTTCCTGTGACATGGTGAAATTCAGTGCAGTACACATTCATGTTTTTCACATTAGTCCATTCAGTATGTGTTGGGGTGCTGTTATTTTTGTTTAAAGTTATTTTTCTTCCTTACAATCTTACTTCAACAGCACAAACTGGAGCATAAGCTCGGAAGTTCATTAGAGGCTTAAACCCACTCCCTCCAGAAATCATGTCAGAAATTTTATTTTACTTAAAAACAGACTCAAAATTTAAATTTGGAGTATTACAGCCTGGACCTGCTCTCAGTGAAGAAATTTACTTCAAATTCTCCTATTTCACTGTTGTTACTGATAATATAATACTGATAATGTGCTTTGGAGCCTAAAACAAACAAGAGGTGCCGAGCTTGCATAGAGCCATCACAATTCACACACGTGATGAGATTCCTGGCTTCTTTAAGGAAAGGGGTCCCAAACTGGTGAGAGCAGAGGTTTCCTGGTCAAACTGAGGGTTCATCGATATCAGGAGATCTCTGTTGCCCACAGATCCCTGTTTCTGGAGCAACAAGGCTGGATTGGGAACTTCTGAGAGCTGGAGCTGAGTACGATCCTGAAATGCCTGCACCTTCTCAGCCTACCTGTGTGAGAAAGGGCTGAGGACCAGGGAAGGAACAGCAGGGCTATATAAGGAAATTTGGGAATCCTTCCCCTCTAGCACATACACACACTTTGGTTTTCCYGGCTATCTGGAGCACTTGTTGCTTCAGTAGGTGCACAGTGGAGCAGAGACATTTGACATCAACATCATATCTTCACCTCAGTTGGTCTATCCTGAGCTGAAGCTCTATCTGAGAATCAGCCTGGTCCAAGAGAGGCCTTCTTCCTTATTGTCCTGGGACACAGCAGCTGTGGGAAGTCCACTCACCACATTAATCCCTACTGAGATAACCAGCTACACATAAAAAAAAAGGGCATTAYGAAGACTACCAGCTTTCAATGCCAATCAAACCCATCCTAAATCTGCCTGACTTGTGATTTTTGTATGAGATGGAGTTGCCATGTGATTAAAGGCTGTGTTTTAAAAGCTGTGTTATCCATTGACCCACATCAGCTAAACACACTTAGAGCTGGGCTGAAGCATCCTGCTCTCCACTTGCCTTCTCAGTGCATGAAAAGCCATCTGCTGCTCAGGCTTTTTCCCCCAGACGATAAATCTCAGGAAAAACCACAGCCCTGTGGTTTTATATGAAATCAAGTATCACTTTGGATTGTTTCAGCTGCCCTGCAAAACTGGAAAGATCTGATCAGGCTTTGCTAATCATTGAAAAGACACTCAATCRCCACCTTCTCACCACGTCTTTGACATCATTTGCAGTGGTTTGAATARGGGAGGTTTGACAGCACGCCAACATCTTTGGAGCTGAGCCCCAAGGCTGCTTACCATCTTACATATCTTTAATAACATTTTCAAGCTTTTCTTTTTATTTTCAGGGACACATCTAGCTTACTGTGCTCTAAACACTCTAAATAGCCACTGACAGTTTATAACGCAGTAAAGAACAAAACGAATGTCAGTAAATACAGCTTTGCTGACTGTTCTGTGAGAGTGATCACAAAACTGTTTGCACATAGGTTTGTTATTACTCTCTGGTAGGTTAAAGCCTGTTTAAAAAAAAAATAACACAAAACCAAACCAAAATAGCAACAAATAACGAAACAGACAAACCAAAACTAGGGRAAAAMAAAMCAACAAACCAAGCCAAACTCATGAAAAGAAATCAGATTTTGAACCTACGAAAAAAGCTGTTAAGTTCCAGCTAAAAATTCAGTTACTGATCTCTTTAAAGCTGTAATGCAGTGTCCACTGGTTAATTCTGAAAAATGGGCTGGAGTTCTAAAATAAGTGCAGACTGAGAGTGAACTCTGTAGCCCATGAACTGGATTTGTTTTCCAGGATTTGTTTTATGGCTGTCTCCCTGCTGGGCTGTGTCTTGAGCAGCTTTTAGATGCCACAGGGAGCTGGCTGTGAACTGGCTGAATGGCTGTGATGGGAGCAGCTCCCTCCCAGCAGTACAAGACTCCACTCTCCAGTTCATAATCAGAGATGCACCTGCCACATCCAGCACTTTGGCTGAGTGGTGAACCACAGATACCCCCAGAAAATACTGCTCAGAGTTAGTTATCACTGCCCAAACAACTACTCCAGCCTGCAGCCTGCCCCAAGGGGTCAGCAGCAACAAAAAACAGTACACAGAGGGGTAAACAGACCTGGCATGTGTAGAAACCAGCCTCTCAGAAGTGGTCTGTGACCCTTGTCATGCAGCCAGCCTGACAATCAGTAGGGGATCATCACATCAGTGTAGGTCGCAAACACAGCTAGTTTTGGAAAAGGAAGGAGATCCAGTCTACAGCCTTCATAAAAGAGTGTGTGACCTATGCTACAGTCAGTTTGCTTTGTGAGACACCACATAGATCAACCCAGGGCTAAATTAAGTGTGAAAGCTCTAGAGCTGTGCCATAAAACTATATCCAGACTTCCCCTGTACAGAACTGCAGGGCAAGATGTGCAGGAGGAATTAAATGAGAATTTCCTCTCTAAGCTTCTGGGAATCCCTCCCCCTCCGATACAGTTAGGAGCTGCTTAGTCATCACCTAACAATCTTGCCTGCAAACAAAAGAGAGTTTGTCAAGGAAGTTAGTGTCTCCAGTGGGAATATTAACAAAGGGAATTGTATTTTTGGGGATAGAAACATTTGCCTCACAAAGCAGCAAAACGGACTAAAATAGTCAAATGTGAAATTATATGCGGCTGAGAGCAATGGTCCTAAAACACTCATTTTGCATGAAATTGGACCACAGCTGAATAATGAAAGCAAGAATTAAAATATCCTAGAAGACAGTTCCAAGAAGTCCTCAACTATTAAATATTTCCATGTCTTTGAAGATGTAGGCAGAATTCCTAGCTTAATGACTGGAATAGGCCTGTTCTAGTCATGGGGAACTGAACTATTTCAACATGGATTCAATTATTTAGATTTTAAAGTGATAAGGAAGCGATATGTTTGTTTAGGTGAGAATACAGCGTGGAGCCACATTGTCAGGCTTGCTGTCAGATCTGCAAGTGTGAAAATCAATAACAGGACATTCATCTCAACTGACTTTTTTTCTATCCTTATTTTACCTCTTTTGCTGTCTTTTATTTTTATTTTTTATAAAGTATTAAAACACAGTTGCTGTCTTTGGGGTTCTTATTGCTACCCCTGCTTTGGATACCTGTGTTTTATAAAGTTTCTCTCCTGGTATGCAAGCTCAAGGTTTCATAAAGGTCACTGCCATAGCCAGACACCCAGAGAAGATTTTAGGACTTGAGATATTTTTGACTCAGGATGTAGAAATTCTGGTGAAAAGTTAAAGGTTGGTAAAGGAAGAAAGAGGTGTGCTAGAACCACTTTACAGCACAATTTGTGTATCTCGTTTGGGCTCTATACAGTGCTCAGCAGATTCATTAGCAAGATTTCTTCATGAAGCCCAAAATATATTTGACCTGTAATTATTGAACAGATTTTGTTTAGCTGTAAATGTGCTACATACCAATCTGGTTCTGCAGGAATGTTTGTTTATTTTTTTGTAGTATGTCACAATTCAAGGCATCTTCGTTCATGCACTCGCATTTTCACCTAAACATCAAGGACCCTGCTCGAAGTAACCTCAAAATACTCCTCAAAGACACCAGTTCACAGGCTTTGAACTGTGAACAACCTTGACCATAGATTAGAAAAGCAGAAAAGTTTGAGTGCCTTCTGTTGAACAATCTGTGCAAGAGTGCATCTATAGCACTTCAGCTAAAGGGTACACGGGAGCTGGGGACAAAGCCACCCTCCTGGGACACCACCATCTGACAGCAGCTGGGACACAGGTAGGCACAGATTGCAGGTTGCAGCACCAAGAGACAGATTCAACATCCCCCACAGAAGGAAGATACCAACCTTGGCAAATTCTGCACACTGAGTGCAAGCCAMACAAGTTTCATTCCCTATGCTGTTCTACTTTGTGGCATTTTTCATCATTATGAAATCAGAGAAATGTAAAAACTCTCTGCGGATGATGTTTCCTCCCTTAGCCTCTCCCCAGGGATAAAAGCATGTGCAGGGGAGTATATTTCATTTTAGTAAGCTCTTTGTTTGAGCTGGCTCTGTCCTTTTGGGTAATAAATATAAATGATACTCTCACCTTACTCCCCCTAACATAAAAACAAAAGTGTATGTGTGCTCAGCATTTGGAATGAGAAGAGCAGCACTAAYGGCTGTAACTCGGAAAGAGAACGATAGAGTGCAGAGGATGGTCAGTTCACACTTTCCTATACTTCCCATTGTCCCTGATACCCCAAAGCAGAAGAATTCCACAGATTATTGCATAGAGAGGTGAAATGGAATTCACCAGCCTCGCCTTAGAAGACAGGACAGTACAGTTCACTGAGTGTGCAAAATCCATCCACCCTATCTACTTTTATCCACAGCATTTTCTTTTATATTGAAAAAAAAAAAGACATTTAATGTTTCCTCACCCGTGTGTCCAGATTATATGCCGTCTTCTTTAAATCCTGCAGAGCTCTCTGCATGAACTCAAATGCATGGCAATCAACACAGGGGCGGCCTAGGAGAGCATTTAGGAGAGCATTTAGTAGAGAATCATGACTATATGGCATGAAGAATTAACTAGAAAGATTAAACAGTGATTTTGAGTATCAGAGAGAGCTACAGAAARAGAGTCCACAGAGGGAGTACTGATATAGACACTCTTGAACAATCCAGRTTATTGTAAATGGTCCACCCCGTCTCTCAATGACAAGAGAATTACTTCAAATTTGCATTAAATTTTTCTTCCTCCTTTATTGCTGTTCCACTTTTCCTTCCACAGTTCATTGTATGAAAACACTAAACCCTTAACTTGAATCTTCCATTTTGCTCCACTAAGCCTGAGCACATTTTCAACCTTATCTTCAGATTTTTCAGAAATTACCTCTGAAAACACGAACCTGTTCCCTGGAATAACTTGTCTCCTAATCTCACAAATGTGAGCTCTAAATAAAACACTAATGGAATAAAACTGACTACGATATCACAAAGACAGATCACTTTAGCCTCTAACTTGGAACATGATACAGCTTTGTCCGAACAAATGCCCTGTCATGAGTGGGCATTGCCGACAAGGAGAAATGCTGCAATCTGGACTTATTGGAGTGTTTAAGAGAGTGTTCCCGGACCTAGACACCCAGACTGGAGGCCACAAGGCTTGCTTTGCCTTGATCACCATGTAACACAGAGCTGTGCCCTCACAGACAGCAGTACTGAGACAGAGCAAATATAGACATGACGGAACATCTCTGAATCATCAGGCCCTACATATGCTCTCATTTGCCTCTCAGTGCCTGTGCCTCGCTGACAACTTCACCAGAAATCTGCACAAGTGAGAAATTCTGAGCCCAGGCTTAGTTTGCTCTTTGAGGTCTGGTGTGAAAGAAAGGATGAAACTTAGACTGATGTCGGAAAATCCCGCAGTGCCTGCCAGCCCTTTTTGCAAACCCTTAATGCTGGACTGATTATTACACGACTCTGGTATGCTGGAGTATGAGCTTCCAGCTCATGATCTGAGTGCTAACCAGCAACCAGGAATTCTGCCTGCTGCAGAAAAGGAGCCTGCCAAATTCTTCAACTGGCTAAGAAAAAAACAAAAAAGAGATTAAAAAAAACACATTGAGCAGTATTAAGGACCTGCTCTCTCATTGTTGTAACACCACCCAACTTTAGTGTTACTATACTTGCACTAGACAAAAGAAGAGAACAGTTTGCACATCAATAACTTGATGGAAGGACCTGTCATTACATTTATGATGTAAAATAAACTCAACACAGATCAGCAAAGGAGAATTAGGTCCTTGAAGGCCACAAGACTAGGTGTTGACAAAATGCTTTCTGGGCATCTTCGTTGTGAATTCTTTCAATAAAAATGAATGACTTCAATACAGCAAACATTCTCAAGAACAAAACATAATGAACAGTCAATGTCAGCTGAAAAGAGAACAAGTCTCAATAATGTCTCTGAAAAGCAAACAAGGTGATTCCTGGCATAAAAAGGTCTAACACAATGAAAAGGCTGTGCAAAAGAAAAGGTGCAGAACAGTGGCAGATTTCAGGTACAAGCAAGACAGCAAAAGGCAGGAGACAAAGTTAGGGGAGTGAAGAGCCTTGGATTCAGGAGCAAAACAGCACTGGTGTGTTATCAAGTTGTGGTTTTAAAACAAGGTAGGCAAGACATGTCCAAAATATTCTGAATTATTTGGACAAGCTTCAAACTCTTGCTACATGAGAACTGCAGTGGGGTCTGTTGGAGAGGACTGCAGGGTGGTACCTACTTTCAGCTGGTATGGCTGTTCCTGCTTCTTGGTCAGCTCTAACAGGCTCCGTGACAAGGAGTGCCACCACAAAAACTAAAGGAACTGTAAGGATGGCTCTTCTCAGAAGGCAGGGTGCCAGCATCTTGGGAATGGGCACTTCTCTGTTTGTTAGGAGACATAAACAAGATAGTGTGTTGTTACAAGTTACAAAAAACAAGTTACAAAAAAGTTAATGTTCCTAATGGCTAAAGTAATGTCAGTCTTCCTCTGAAAGAAAACAAAATATTAGAAGAGCTAGAGCATGGACAAAAGTTCTCTGTACTTTTCCAGAGATGAAAACTTTTCCAGGGATTACAGAGCTGGCTGAAATAGAATCTGGAAAGGAGGTCTTTGTCCTCTGGCTTGCTTTACTGGTGTATCATCTTTTCACAAGTATAATAACTAAAGGTAACCATTACCATTACACAGCACACTGATTATAAAAACTTACTCCTTTATGAAAGTAGGTGAAGAAAAAGACTTTTGTTAAACCTCCAGACATACATAGGTAGAATTTCTAATGGTAAACACATTAAAACTCTTTGACCTTCTGTTTCCCCTCCTAATCTGGGCTTCAGGCCATTATTTGCAGCTATCCATTTGTTCCTGAACACCACAGCCAGGCCACACCATGCCCTGAAGTTGGTACAACCTGATACAGCAGCAGCTTCCCTTCACAAAGAGGTAAGTGTTTTTACAAGTACATAGGTTTCAAATTAAGTATTTTCTTGACCCAACAGGTAAACTGTTCAGATTGAGAAGGACTGGCTCAAATTGCAACTGTTTATCAGAAATTTCAATCCATGCCTCAAGGATTCTGGCACACTTCTAGGGAGGTCCTTAGTTCAGCCAAGTTTACCTTTCGTTCCTGTACATTGAAATGGAAGAAAGAAGGACTCAAATAAGGCTAAGTTATGGCAATACAATAAAATCCACGTGAAAAATCTCTTCAGCTAAACGTGGGAAAGCAGGACAACATTCTGCCTCTTTCTGATTTTTAAGTTGGTGCTTACTGAACAAAAGATGTTGCATAAGAGCATCAAATCTGCACATACTGAATGCAAGAGTACAGCACTCGCCAGAACAGATTGTATTTCACATTTAGACAGGCGGTCGCGGGAGGCAGGAAAGGGAAGGGTTTTCCCCATTTTCCCACAAACACAGAACAGAACAAGATTGCTTTTCAATATATGCAATCCACCTTTTCAGACACAGCTAATGTGAAGCTGTAAATTCTGCATGAACACTGGCAGCATTTGCAAACCAGCAATTCACCCAGGAAAGGAGCATTATACACATCCCCTTCCTGTGCATCTCAACCTAATCACAAGAGTAGGGGACGGTTCACAAGCAGGAGACAAATATGTACATGTGGAGCCACAGATATATTTGAGTGCACAGCAACAAAAAGATTTGGTAATGTAATTTCTATAACCTCATAACTGGGTTTCCTACCCCACCCACCATTTAAATCTGATGTGATCCTTTTCCTTATGTCTACAATCCTTAAAATAAAGGATTGTAAAAATCAATACAAGTGTCTTGGGTTTTCTGTTTTAATTAAAGGTGATCTGCAATCAAAACAAGTACAAACAGATACCAGTCTTTTCAACAGGATGCAGCAGAGTGTCTCCAAGTAATAGTAAATTAGGACAGGACCAGCCTCTGATGAAGAAGCCTCCTGGTCAGTAGGAGCAGAAGCTATTCTCCTAGTTGACTATGAGTACTACAAAGGTTCAACAAAGCAAAGCAGACACACTGTTAAACTTTTTTTGGGTACCTTACACATCACCCATCCCAGAATCAGCTCAGCTTTGTATGTGAGCCCCACTGCAAAACAACTGCTCCTCTAGTGCAGCAATCATCTTAAATCACATCTAACTCCTGCCTCTTAGTCATTCCATGGGAATTTGCAAGGAATAATCATGACAGGCTTCAAGGGTGGTCTCTCTCTGCAGTGCAACTGGGAACGGAGACAAATCTGTGCATGGACTTCTATGAAAGAGAAAAGTCACCCCCTTTAACAAAGGAAAAAATATCAGTACCTGATCTTTCTCTTGTCTTTGTGATGGTTTCTTTGAAATGGCCGCTGCAAACTGCTAAGAGAACAAGTGCAGCATTTCTGAGCATGTGCACTGTCTCTTTTTAACCTTCTCTGAAAGAGGTTATTACTATGGGGAGATTTCTGCCATGGCAACAATGCAGAGCAC
Source organism: Amblyornis subalaris (assembly GCA_018881555.1). Lineage (NCBI taxonomy): Eukaryota > Metazoa > Chordata > Aves > Passeriformes > Ptilonorhynchidae > Amblyornis > Amblyornis subalaris. Next base: position 3,082,062 of record JACAXG010000056.1, on the reverse strand, counting down.
TGCAGCACGCAGCGCAGATTTAAAGAGGCACAGGCTGTGTCTCCGAGGTCTGGGGAAGGATGTTTCTGCTCTGACATGTGAGATCCAGCAGGACTCACCTGCTCTGGGTAAGGTTTTTAAAGCCAGGCCATTTGATTAATCTCTCTTGAAGTCTGCGGAATGATTTTCCTGAAGCCTGAGCACAGCTGGATGTGGTGCCTGGTTCAAGCAACTTGCTTCCCTAGAGCCTGAAAATAACCATGACAAACTACACCTGCTTTATGGGAAATGAGGACAGGCATGGGATCGCACTCAGGAATTGTTCAGTGCACCATCTGCCTTTTGCATGGTTCTGAGTTAGAGGGGTCAGAAGCACTCACGCCTGCTTTTCCTGGGTGTTCCCGTGATTCCAGCCCAGGGATGCCAGGAGCAGCTGCAGGAGTGCAGCACTTAAACTCTGAGTGGGAACTTGAGCCCAAACTCCAAACCCCTCTTTTCCAGCCTGCACCTCTGTCCCCCTTTCAATGCCCCACGAGCTGCACTCCAGGACAACACTGACTGCAGTTGTGCTGAATGCAAAAGCACAATGGAGTGCAGATGATAAAAGTGACTTTGTCAAACCAAAGCTAAGTTCAGGGGTTACATTACCCCCCAAAATACACGTTTCCCATCACAAATTAGACACTAACAGTGCTTGCTTCAGAGAGAATGAGCCCAGCTGAGGGCAGGCACAGCGCTGAGAAGCGTGCACAGACCTTCAAAAGGACTGTGCACTGTGTTTGCTTTAGCTGGTTCAGAGGAGACTCAATCTTCAATGCTTTCATGGTGAAAGCTGGGGGTGCTCTGTGCCCAGAAAGGTCAGGCACACAACCTTTTTCCTTTCATGAGCAGAAACTCCTTCTCAGAATTATGACTGAATTGCTGGCTAACATTTTTCTTTTCAACATGCTCTATAACCTGTCTCTCCTGTACAGCCCTAGAGGAATGGTTTGCTCCCATTAATTCAGGGAAGTAAGTAAGCAGCTAAAATTTCAGCTTGTTCAATGTGTAACTATGCTGCTGTATGAAGTTACAGCATCCACCAGCAGAGTCAAGAGGGGATTAATTATAGTACTGCTGTCCTTATACATCACAAAAACAGAAAGCAGGGGAAAACAATTTTTAGAGACTGTTCTTTTGGGAAAACAAGATTTAGCATTGCTCTTGCATAGATAACCATACAGGATTTAGTATCTGCCTATACACAAATTACAAATGCAAACCTTTATTCATGATCACTCTCTGCCCTCTAATCTCACACCTTGGCCTCTCTTCCTGATAAATAACATGGATATTCATATAGACACACACGCACACACCAGCACCACCACCCTTCTCTATATATATTTGCCTTTTCTTAGCCTGATCATTCCGCGTAAATCTTGCTGTGTTCTCCTGAATCCTGTCCTTTCTCTATCACAACAGTAACACCAAGCAGCCAGCCCTGGTACCTTGAGTGTTATCACTGATTCATTCTTCTAGACCCCTGCAATGATGACTTCTGACTCCACTAAATAAAATTTTAAAAATCTATTTCTGCCATTCTCAGATGCCAAATTGCTTGCTCTCAGCACCCGATACCAGGTACTGGAATGTCCCTTCTTTAGCCTTTTCTTAGATCTACTTATCCTGCCAGGAACAACTTCCATTTCAGTGTTTTAAACACTGAACTGTTAAGCACTGAAACTGTTAAGCACCAGTTTTTCTTTTCACTGAAGCTAAAATTTTCTCAACCAGAAAATGTCAGTTCTCCAAGGAGGAAGTCTTCCACRGAGGAGGTAGAGACCCCATTTTAGGATATTTTTCATAGAATCATAGAATGTCCTGAGTTGAAAAGAACCCACAAGGATGATCAAGTCCAACTCTTAGCCCAGCAAGGACCACCCCTAAGAGTCACACCAAGTGCATGAGGGCATTGTCCAAACATTCCTTGAACTCCGTCAGGCTTGGTGCTCTGACCACTTCCCTTGGGAGCCCCTTCCAGTGCCCAACCTTCCTCTGGGTAAGGAACCTTTTTCTAATATCCAACCTAGACCTCCCCTGACACAACTTCAGGCCATTCCCTCAGGTCCTGTCACTGTCACCACAGAGAGGAGATCAATGCCTGCCCCTCCTCTTCCCCTCACGAGGAAGCTGTAACTGCAATGAGGTGTCCCCTCAGTCTCTTCTCCTCCAGGCTGAACAGACCAAGTGACCTCAGCCTCTCCTCACACGGCTTCCCCTCCAGACTCTTCACCATCCTCACTGCCCTCCTTTGGACTCTCTGTAATAGCTCAATGTCTTTCTTACATTGTGGTGCCCAAAACTGCCCCAGGACTCAAGGTGAGGCCGCCCCAGTGCAGAGCAGAGCGGGAAAACCCCCTCCCTCGCCCGGCTGGTGATGCTGTGCTTGATGCCCTCCAGGACACAGTTGGCCCTCCTGGCTGTCAGGGCACACTGAAAAATTTTATTTTGAAAATTCTGAATTTTTGAAAGTTTCAAAATGTTTATTTGAAAAATATTATTTTGACCATTTTCAAATTGATAATTTCTGGGCTTCTGCTTCAGAATTATTTCTTTTTTAAAACTAAGCTTAACACAGCAAAAATACATTACATTGTCTGTTTATGGAATTGCAGAGTGGGAACTGCTCTCATGTTAAAGATACTGAAGCACATCCCCAGCAGAACATTAAAATCTTTCCCCAACCATATTAAAATCTTTAAAATCTTCTAAAAACTGAAAGTACAGACCAGGACTGGAACAACACAGCACCTGCACAACAACTCTCAGTGGCGATTTCACTGGTGTCTCCAAAGTTGCAGTGGGGCTGAGCATGAAAAGTGACATTTGGGTGAAAGCTGGAACACCTCGACTCCCCAGCTACCCTGGGGGATCATTCACAACGAAAGCAGAGAGAATTTATAGCTTCTTTTCTATAATGAAGTTGAACAATGGATTTTTTTTCAAGATCCCCACCAGCTAAGAAACATCAAAGCATTGTTACTGAGATTTCATTTTTTCATCTTGATAGCACATGTCTTGATACTATAAATATTTCTGTGGGATTGTGAGAAAAGCTCAAGCCTTTACCTCTAAGCCTCTTCACTGCTTGGTCTCTCCTTGGCTCTTAAATCTAATACTCTTGTCACGGCAGAAAACTTTTTTCTCTCAGTAAAGATAACAGATTCTGTCATTTCTCCTGGAGACACTTTTATGTTTTCTCACAGCCTGCCCTCTAAATCATGGTAAAAATCTTCCCACAAGGCACCATCTTGTCTTCTATCAACTACGCTTTTATGCTTTACCTCTGCCAYGAATCCCACGAAGCAGAGCCTGGGGATGAACCTGGCTGGGGCCGTGGATGCCATGCAAACGTGTTTGTCATACCAGTGTGTCCCTGCCTCACACCTCTGGCCGTGTCCCCCTGTCACCCCTGCCCCCCCAGGCTGTGATAGCTCGAGGGCAGGGGCTGTGTTTGCGCTTGTCGGTGCAGCACCTCAAGGCTGGATTGTCGATGGAGGCCTCCGGGCACATGTGATGAATAATAAAGTCAAACTGCCTAAAGCTGGTCTCATTCTCCCACACTCTGATAGATGAGCTATTCATAGGGCAAGCCTCTTATTCTTTTCCTTCCAGTGTAAAGCTCTCGGGACGTGTCAGAGTGACCGGATTAAGAAGTGAAGCCTGCCTTTGTTCCCTGAACAGGTCTCGTCTATGTCGGTAGCAGGAAATAATTGCGATTGTTCCTTCTTCCATCTTCCCCACCAGTAATTTTAGGAACAATTTCCTTGTCACTAACTCCTAATCCCACAGTCCCTATTCGCCAGAGTATGGATTGCCTGAAGGCATTCTAGGACCCAAAAAATCTTGAGTTTCAGCACAACACTAAGCCTGGGCCCACATCCAAGTCCTACTTTTCCATGCAGCTCTTAGAGAGGCTTGCACTGTCAGAACTATTTACTGCTTTTTGGATGAGATGCTAAATTGGGGTCATATCTTTCTGCATCTCTCTGGGAGCTGAGAAGCATCTAAAAATCCCATGTCAGGGAAGGGTTAGCATTAGCTGAGATATCCTTGGCTTGTACTCTCCCTATCCAGCTTCCCGCACACACATCTTTGGGGAAAAAACCTGTGTTTCAAGCTGTGCTTGAGCTATTTCAGGGTACACAAGAGTTGCAACTTTAACTAGTTTGCAAATTCCACAGGGATGTCTTGAGTACTCTGCAGCAACTAAATATGCAGGTACTCAAATGGGCCTTGAACTAGAAGGGAACAAACCTCTAACTTCCCAAGCTTCCCAGCCTGGAACCAGACTTCGGGGTCCAGGAGCCTCTTCTAACACAGGTGGCCTGGGAGGGTAAAGAGACCTCCCAGCTGAGAAGCAGTGCACTGTTAGACAGCTTCCTTGCAAAGGCTGCTTGGAGAAATAGAAACTGAGGAAACTAAAGCAAAGGACATTGCTAGAAGTGGAAGTTTTTTGATGACCTTTTTTCCCCCAAAATAGATGTTTATTACCCAAAGTCTGCAACAGGGATCTCAAACTACAGAAATCAGAAGACTTACATTCAGAGGGCTCCAGATCCATTCTTTGCTTTAGGAATCAGCTCTTCTGCAGCTAAAAGACTAATCCAGGATGATTTTTATGACACCAGCACTTGGATCTAATTGAGAATCAATAATTCTGACAGTATAATCTCTATGATTTAATGGTTTAAAGACGGATGTACCTTCATACATTTGTATTTGAAAACTGCATCTCTAACCTGAATTCATATTTATGAGATATTTGCAAGCTGATGGATGTGGCTTCTCCTTTTTTGCAATTTTTTTCTGCTTTCTACAATGACAGTGCTACAAATTGCAAGCTGGATAGTGCAGTACTATCCTAGCTGTGACTGCACAGTTTCCAGCTAAAAGCTTAGTCATGTCTGCCTTCAAAATACCTTGTAAATGAATTCCTCATTTGTAATCCAGGGATGTTTCTAGACTGAGGCCAAAGATAAACAAGCAATTAATATCGACAAATAAGCAATTAATATTCCTTAAGTATCATTATAGTGGACATAATCTTGGCTGAAATCCTGGAAAACAGTCCAGAACCACCACTGTTAAAAGCATGGTTAGTTAGAGTCTAAGTAACTGAGTCAAGAATCACTGATCAGAGCTGAGACAGACTCCCACCCTTAGGAGGTCCAGAACTTGATCTAGGCAGAGATCAAGTTCTAACATACACTCATTAGCAGATTACAATCCCCAAATTCTCAAACTCATCTGGCTATCATTCTAGAGGGATACACAGTGGCCACCAGGGCAGAATGGGTTACTTGTTCCTTGGAGGACTTTTTCTAACTGTTGCCAAAAAAAGTGTAGGTCTACAACCCTCAAACCAACAGATTAGGTTCAGATTACGAAAATCCTACGTCAATCTTCTTATTTACTAAGATACAGTTAGTAGCAGCAACTACTGTCAACCTGTGTTAGGACTCCCAGTGCTGTCCAAAAGCCCTGTAGGGCATGTCCCACACAGGAGCTGATTGCCCTCCTGTGCTCTGACATCCAGTCTCAGGTTCTCATCAATGTGTCCTTTCATTCCCATCACCCAAGGGAATATCCCAGCTTTCTTCCACACTCATGCTCCCAGTTTTGTTCTTACTGAGTTTCATTGCACATGGTTGTAACCCACATGAGTGTACGTAGAAAGAGTGGCACTTAAATATCTCATCAAACTCATCTTATAGAACACAATGGCAGTCCTGCAGCTCTGAGATAATGCAGAATGTACTTTAAGAGAGCTGAAAACAAATCAGTCTTGTTCAGGACATTTGTCTGCACGAGTAGCTTCGGAAGAAATATGGTGAATGCAGAGTCTGACCAGAATTAGAAAATGCTGCAAAATCTTCCTTTCAATAATCAGCAACCTCTCAGGAGGTTGAAATGTTGAATTTTTCCACTGAAATGCTTCTTTTTCTCTTGAATTTCTGATCTTCACATCTACCCACTTAAAAAGCAACAAAAGTCCCTACCATGGGGAAAAAAACAAGTGTATTCTAAGGGATAAGGATGTAGAAGGAAAACAAATAAACAAATATGCCATGGTGAAAGGTGTATTAAAAAACTCTAAAACAGATGGCCTTCCAGTACCCAAAGGGGGCTTAAAAGAAAGATGAGGACAGACTTTTCAGCAGGGCCTTGATGTTGTGATAGAATGAAGAGTGATGATTTTAAGCTAAATAAGGGTAGATTCCGATTAGATATAAAGAAGAAAAATTTTATGAGGATGGTAAAACACTGGAAAAAGTTGTCCAGAGAGACAGTAGATGCCTCAACCCCGGAAATGTTCAAGGTCAGGTTGGACTGGACTCTGAGCAGATTGATCTCATGGAAAATGTCCCTGCTTATTGCAGGGGGTTGAGCTAGATGGCCTTTAAAGATCCCTTCCAACCCTTTGATTCTACAATTCCATGAACTACAAAGTGTTGCTCACTTTGTCATATCCCATTACCATGATTTCTGTGGATTGCTGGTTTTGGAAATTTAAACCTCAGCAAATCAAGAAAAACGGGATTTTCACTGTTATGGTGGAACCCAGAACTGTCAGGAAGCTGTAAGCAGGTCTGTCTGAATGTGCCTGCCAAAACAGCCAAACACCTCTTCCAAAATTCAGTGATGCTGGAGTGGGAGTTGGGCAAGTGCTTATACAATTTTAATAGTTTGGAACAGTGCTTATGCTTAAAATCAGGAAGGGGTTATTTACAGTGCAGCCAAATTTTCAAGGTGAGGAGGAAGAGAACTCACAGAAGATATTTTACCAGGTGCTTAGAGATGTGCACAGGACAGTGGCAGTTGAGAGAAAGGGAAAGAGGTGTCTCAGCTAAGCTCTTCTTTTTCTTACTTCGCCTCTGCTCTTTTCATATACTGCTCCTGTCTCATACAACTGCTGCTGCAATTACTCATTCTCTCTATCTCTGTCTTTTAGTTCTTTGTCCCCATTTGACATCTTTTGTTCTCTCAGCCCCTGATATTCTGCTGCAATCCAATGCTCAGCTGCAGTGTTTGAGTGCTGACCCTGGTTTGGGCACTCAGCTCTCTGAGTGCAGTTTATCAACCCTCCAAAGAAACCTGCCTTATCCCTCTGCCAAAATGCTACGGTTCTGTAGAAAGACGGCTGAAAGAAGAACATTGTCTCCTTATCACCTTGTAGTTGATAGTCTGGCACAGGGGATCAGAGAGTGCCTTGTAAAGGGCACCGTGGAGTGTCACTGAATGACCCCTCACTTGTCCCATCTGCCAGAAGCAGCATCAGCTCGGCCGCCTCACTGCTCTAAACACAGCTATATTCAAGCAGACTGTAAACAAAGACTGAGGTGAATGTAAAACAAAGGGAGATTCCTGCTCTTAAAAGTCATCTAACCACCCTGCCAACTCCAAACACGTGTGGTAATCTCTCAAAATACTGTGGAGCTAGTGGGTGGCACAGGTTCCCCGAGATCAGCCAATAAATCAGTATGGGTGCTGGCACTGTGCTGAGTCAGTGTATATCAGCTCTTTGGGGACAGGAAGACACAAACATGCACTTTTTAAAAGAAGAATGTCATAGGCRGGGGAGGGCTGAGAGAAAAAGCTGCCCAATCCATCTCCCAAAAAATAACAGCTGGCTTCAACTTGAACTCTTAGCCATTAGCAGGAGGCCATACAAGTGCCGAAAAGGCCCTCACTTAGAGGTTCTCCATCTTTTTCACACTGATTCCCATCTTGTCTTTTCTAGAACTTTCTACTTTGTTTTAGGGATATGGGAAAAATGAGGCAGTAACTACCTGGCTGTTTCTGTTTCTGGATGAGGAGTCTGCAACAGGGAAGACCCCCCTGTCCCCAGGAATGTGGACAGTCCACAGCACCCTTCTACATTATTTTAGGTGCTGTGTTTGAATCTGTGATAACACAAAAACTGCATCTCATGCCCACATCCCAAAAAAGGAAAGAGCAAGACAGAGCTCTGGGTTGCACAAATACTTTTCCCTTGCCAAGGAATCTTCTCTGGGCAAGCACCCTGCATTTTTATCCCCGAGAGCAGCATCCTCTCCTCAGAAAACAGGTATCTTTAACTTCATTTCCCACTACATTCTGGAAATTGCATCAGGAGGAAGAAAAAAAAGATTATGTGAGACTTAAAAGACTCAACTTTTCAGAGCATAAATTCCTGCAGTGTCTATGTTAACAGTGCACTTGTGATAGGCTGATGTTGCTAAGACAAGCAGCCACCTCTCAAGAGTTACTGTCTAAACTAACATGAGCCTGATTCACCGTGGGGCAACGGGTTCACATCTAGGGAATGTGGCTGTCATATTAGGAGATGTTTTAATAAGCAATTTGAAATAAATATTTTCTCAAGATTAAAAAAGAAAAAATTCTCATGGATTTGCATCAACTTTACAAAAGAGTTGAGGCAAAGAAAGTTTTTTTAGTAACATTAGATGAAGTATCCTTTTGACTAAGAGATACAAGGGCTTTGTAGAGTGTTTGAAAAAGCATGCACTCTGCAGGCAGACAAACATGGCTGCAGCATCCTGGGCAATTAAAGCTGAATTACAACTTTTATTGTGATCCTCACTTAACCTCTCCAACTGCTATTTTTTCATACACTGTCTCGGAACAGAAATTAATTCAGAGAAAGCACTTGAAACAGGATTTATGCACTGGTGTGAGAACAAAATAAGCCTACCATTCCCTGTTGGTTCCAGTGGTTTTTTTGAGCCTGAAATGCTCCCACTTGGCTCAGCTGCTTTTGTATTTAAACTTGAATGGTTTTGAGTCAAAACCAAAGAACATCTGCTTGGCAGTTTTAAAGCTAGAAGTATTTAACATTTTTCCCTTGATGTGCACAATTTGATGCACTGCCCCGCTGTACTGATGCTACTGGAGGGGCTTTATGTGTGGTTTAGAAGACAGATGGGTGGTGCGGGACACCCGGGACGGCCCGCGGCAGCCAACAGTGCTGCTGGGCTGGGGCAGGGCCAGGAGCCACAGCCCCTCACAGAGACATTTGTGAGAGGCTGTAGCTGTCAGCTCCTGGCTCAAATCGAGTTCTGAGCTCAGCAGGAGCTGCTGCCTTCCAGAGAGGCAGAGTACCTCCTGTCAGCCAGCCAGCTGCAGGACCTTGCTTCCTTGAGAGGCAGGATCACCTGGTTCCCGACAGGTTTCCTTTTTGAGGAGAGAAAAATGAAGCGCTTCCAGACCAGCAGTGTAGCCCTCTTTATCCTGAACCTCAGGAGTGCTTCTCCTCATTATTATCACTTAGACCTGCCAAGCTGCTTTTCTGCTCCAGGCTTGCTAAAAAGAAAAATAAAAAAATAAAAAAACGAAAGCATGTGCATATTCTGAAATTTAAAAATTCTGAGAGAGAAAATATTTGCTGTTTCACTATCAATTATTTTATTAGTTGGACTGTTTCTACTTAGTCAACTATTTATTTATTGGAGGAAGTGTCAGATGTATGTTTTTTAAAGGCTGTAATTAAGCGCAGTGAGGAGTCATTACATTATTCAAAAAGCCTGCTGCTTCCCATTAACTAACAGCAACTACCAAAACAAGAGGATTTTTATAGACCAGGTCTAGATCTAACTATAAAAGTGTCTTGGAGTGCAAAAGTACATACTGTACTTAGAGATCTCATCTTCATGCTCTAGAATGCCCTACTTGGCAATTAATTTCTTCCAAGCTGGAGTTGAAAATTGCCACTTTCCAAACACTGAAATTAAGAGAGGATTAAGCTGTCACCTTTTCCATAAAAACGGGCTTTGAAGATTGATTATGCCATGAGTCACCTTTTATCTTGAGATCAGCTATTTAAATTTGATACAGGTTGCACTTTTTTGCTAGCATTTTTTATCTAGATGGAAAAGAGGCTGGATATTGTGGTAGGTGATGTTTCCCTATCTGTGAATTATGGCTTTTCTRCCTTCTAACCAGTGTTAAATTGCAAATGTTAGTGGAGAAAAAGAGGAGGGTATAAACGTAGCAGAAATGGTAACTTTCCAGAATAAAGAAAATATTATCTCAAGACCCCATCTTCATCTGAGACAGACAAATGTTAAAAAATACCTTTATTGCACCAGCAAAAAAAGAGCCATAAGAAAATGCTTGGATGCTGTTCATGTCACACCATACTATGTTGGCATTTCCATTTGACACACAGACTTGTCAGTTTTGAGCGTAGCTGTGAACTATAGATGCTTTTAAAATACAGGATAGAGAAAAATAGATTCCCATTCAAAACGGAACCTGTGCTGGATGTCTATTCCAGGTCTAAAAAAGACTGAGATTTACAGTCATACAGACAATTTTCCAGCTGTGCTAACAACGAGGGCGAGAGAGAACATACTGAGGTGCTCTCTCTCCTTTATCTTTCAAGCTGGTTTTGAAACCTCCAAACAGAAATATTTCCTCTGTTTCTAGAGACCAGCTGTGCAACCAGAGGTGGGAAATGAAGGGAGCAATGAATAAGCAGCTTTGAAATCTGCTCATATTGGCATGGCTGAATTGTATTAACTCATCACCTGGCTGACAGCATGTAAAATATGAGACAATTCACAGAGGACTTTCCCACCTGTGCATTTCTAAGTATATACAAGAATATTAACTATACTACCTTTTTTCTGTCTCTCTGATGATAGATATAAAACCAAGTGTGACTGGTGAGAGGCATCCTTTATCTGAGTAACAGACTTGCGGTGGCTGGGGCTCACCACAGAGTCTCAGAATGGGTTGGGTTGGGTTGGAAGGGACCTTAGAGATGATTTAGTTCCAACCTCCCTGCCGTGGGCAGGGACAATGTGTGCCACTTTTTGTTGGTTATCCTCTCCTCCAGGAGTCAATGCTGACATTGTGGGAAGGTGGCTGACCTGAGGATAGATTAAATAGGGAGGCAACTTTCAGGCACTGACCAGCCAGGAGCAGCCACTCACACAACAAACAAGAATTACTGCACATCAAACCACCCACCCAGTGCTGTGCTGCTGAGGAGCACCTGGATGCAACCATCACATCAAAATCTACCAGCCTCCCTCCTTATGACAGACCCAGACTATTGTCTGGAAACCCTCTTCCATATGTGCTTTGACATGGCCTCATTGCTAAGTATATTTTAGTACTTTGCATTCATGTGCTGGGCTAACATCACATACAATTTTCATATTAGCATTGTTATTCATCTTCTACTCTTAGGAGGGAGAATGTGATGTTTGAGGAGATTTTTTATTTAAATGAATGATATTTCTGTGTCAGAGACATCAAGTCAAAAACTTGATCTTCCAGTTGGAGGGATGAGTAACAATTTAAGATGATCCTTAACTTCTAGAAGAGTTGTGTCCTCAGTTTGTGAGCTACTCCCAGAAAAATGCATCTACACTGGCAGTTGTGAATGAGACAAAGGATCCCATGTCCCCAGCCACCTAAGCAACCTTACCTGCATCTGCATCTTGTTTGTCAGCACCAACTTCCACATCATTCTCCTTAACTCTCCATCCAGCTCTGTGAACAAGTTGTCTTTCTCCATTAAGTCTGATCTCTAGTTGTGGGCAGCAAAGACAGGAGGTACAGTGCCATGAGGGATTGCTACTCACCACGAGCCATGCTTGCAAGCCGCAGCAACGTGATGAACTAAGTATATCACACAACTTCAGAAAAGCTTCTGGATTCAGACTGGATGGCTGCTGAGGCTTGTACTTAGGGGCATTTTTTTATAGGCATCTACAGAGCTGGAGATTGAAAGTGACCCCAAAGTTTTCTGTGATTACCAGACATTCTCTTATCCTTCCTGTGTACCTGTTCTCCAGCTGGGGCTAACAGAAGTTCTCAACTCTCTCAAGCTGAAGGGCTTTGTTTACCTTTGTGGTAAAAAGCTCCACAGTGCCTCAGGAACAGGACTGTTAACTCCAGCCAACTCCCCAGAGTGTCACTTAGAGTTCCCAGGCCAGGCCACGGAGCAGCAGGGAAATAATGACGGAGACCTGGAGTTTGAGCATGGGAAGCCAGTGCAGAGAGCAGGAATGAGTTTGACGTGCACGTGGGTGTTTGAGTTGTTAAGGACACACACTGCAGTGCTCTGCAGCAGTTGTGTTTCCTGAGGACTTAGGGCGTTGTGCCAAGTACACAGTACCCCTGTAGATCTGAGAGCAGCTTGTGTTTCAGAATGCTTTCCTCCACCTCCAGATCTCTTTACCAGCCAAATGGGAAATGGGTGTCTCTGGGCATCTTTCCAGAAGCCTCTGAACTGATGCCTTCATGCAGCAAAACTCAATGGGTACATTCGTGTGCTTTTCACCTTGGTATTTGCACTACATGAAGTATTTGCCTCACCTTGGCTGCTCCTCTGGATGCCCACTGGCTCTTTGTCTATTTACCAAAGCAGGAAGTACCTAGGTAGGAACAAAATTGAGTTAAAGTCTGACACAGCAATAGCACCTGGCAGATATCAACAGTATCTGGCTCGGGATTCTTAACAATCATTACTGTTAATAAAAGTGTTAATCTCTATAGGTAGGTGTCCCTTCTGAAGTTATACCACTGAGCTGAAATTTAACCCTTCTTCACATTTTCAAAAGTCAATCAGGCTGTCATTGAAACATTGGAATAAAATCACCAGACCTTGATGTATTCCTGTTTCTATTTAAAGGTGATAAAGAGTTGATTTTACATAAGATCTCATCAGAATTCCTTAGTCAGCATGATTGTTCTAGACTTCCTGGCATTCCAACAAACTGAGCAAGTAAGGTTATTTAGGAGCTTAGAGCTGGGATGGATGGAAGGGGAAAGGAGACAATATGCTGCCACCTTTTGGTTACAGAAATGAGAACAGGTATGATCTGGACAGATCTCTCAAGTGGAAATTAAGACATCTATGCTTGTCTTCTGTAATACAACAACCTGAAAGTCCAGATGGTGCAAGAGGCATCCCTTCATGTTCTAAACTGTTGTTATAAGCTTAGCTCATGTATTTCACATTTTTTCAGTCTTGCTTCAACTAATTAATAATTCTCAAGCAATAATTAATAATTTATCTCATTTAAAACATAAAGGCTTGCGTTCTCTCACCTAAACCTAATACTTTGCATCACTAAACTGACTTGAGGAGCATAGCTGAAGAAATAGAAGGTACAAGATCTCATGAATTAGTAGCTTGTAAAAGTGACTGCATGTTGTAACTCCTGTTGGGCTGTTTATATGGACATAGGTAGTTAAGGCCACCTGACACTTTCATTACTAGGTTTGTTATCAGCGCTTTACAAATTTAGCCTTAACTGTTTAAATTAGATTTTCTGTGCTGGCTGACTGCTGAGGACCGGAACGGTATTTTGTCTGCTTGTTTATTAAAGGATTGGTTCAGCTGTTTATGAGAATAAAAGATGGAAGAATGGACACCTTAATAAAAGACTGCTCTGTTAAAAAGTTTGTGCATCTCCTAGTTTGATGCAGAGCCTCAAACTTTAACAGAGGAACTCTGTATCAGGGATGTGCTTTTCACTGCTCCTACGAGTCACAACACAAATTTGGGCCAAGTGGTAAGCCTTTGAAAATCCCAATTTAAATATATTCTGTAAAGACTTACGGGAGCTTGTGAGTTCAAGTCCATGAATGTTCTGTTACTCACCCTCTGCTCCTGTGAGCCAGAGGCTCTTTACATTTATTGGACGTGTAGATTCACTGAGCATGCCCCATCCTTATGCACAAAAATCCATCAAACACTTGATATCTTGTTTCTCAGTGCTAGCACTGAGTTCTCCATCTCTTCTCCTGACATAAGGGTAATGTAAATGGAGATCCTGTCTGCCTGACCTACAGAAGGAACAGGAAGTTAACCACTATCATAGCTGTGTTGGTAGGTTTGTAATGCCCTGTCCAGTGACACATTGGTCCTTGAGGCCTGAAGCCCTTGACAGAGTTTCAAGATCCAGCTTTGGGAGTATTTGATAGGGTGCTGAGTGTCCCTCGGGTGAAACACCAGGACGATATACCCTAAGGGTGTCTGGCTGTGAGATCCCCTTACAGAACACTGCTCACGAAGGCGGCACCTTGGTGCAGCTCCCACCTGGAGGAGCTGCAGTCACTCAAGCACGAGCAAAGCTGTGCAGCAGACCTGAACCTGGCCCTGCTGCCACCTCAGGCCGTTGTTACACTTCACACATGGGTGCTCATGCAAAATGTCCCTGTCTCAGGAGAGATGTGCAGACCTGTAATACACTAACGGTGCCACCCTACACCGTCTGCTGCACACACCCCACTGCAACCCTGCACTGTGAGGAGTTCCAGGCTCACCTTGAGGAGTTCTAGTCTCTCCTGCCATTTGGAAGAGTATCCAGAGGACCACAGACACGAGAAAACCATTAGGAATTACCTTGTTTATGCACTCATCACTCACTGACAGTCCAAGCAAAGGCACTCAACAGCTTCACAGACACTGTCACATAGAGGTCAAGAAGCTGAAGGAGACCTACAAGAAAGCTGTTGGTAAGAATTTTGAGGCAAAACAAGCCCTCCCCTATGTGTTATCACTTCGTCAAGCAATTTAGCTCCATCAGCCATCAGGAACAGGATGAGAGGAACAGATTTTATCTTGCTCTTTTTAAGGAGGGAAGTGGTGCATTGATTTACAGTGCTTAATCGCTCAGGGTGAGGGGCATCCTGTTATCTTTCGCAGGTGAGGATCACTTTAACCATCTGGGCCAGTGGGGGAAACAGCAAGACATCCTTCCAGAGCTAAATGAGGCCTCCTTTTCCTACCAGCAAATTCCCTTAAGCCTCTTGGCAATCAGAATTCTTCCTCTCCATCTCAGCACTCGTCTTCCACACACCTCATGAGCCGTTTTTCACCCATCTTTCAAATACAGAGATTTTTATACACTTACCCTTCATGCTCAGCACCAGCACAGACACACACTGAAGCCACATCAGGTTAGAGAGGAAGAAGAATACCAGGACCATTGGGCCTGATAGAAATTTTTGCAGGAATAGTCTTTTTCCTTTGTTTTTTTTTGCTTTTCAATCCCTCCACCACTTTTCCATCATTTTTAGGGAAGCATATCTAGCTTAGCTTGTTGGCATAGAGCTGTATATAGCAACTTGGTGCACAGAATGGACCATGGCATGGAGATGAATCAGGATTGTGTGATGAACCAGATCTTGTCCAGAGAATCCTGGCTTGTTTGTTGCAGACAGAGAAYACAATGATTGCAGGAGGAAAAAGTGGTTCCAGGCTAAGGCATTCATATGCAGCTCAGAAGGACTGGATTCTATTTTTGTCTTTCTCACAGACTACTAAATTAGCCACTTAAAAACCCATTTTTTAAGGCTGGCCATGAACTGGGTCCAAGGTTTTGCTGAAAGCCTAAATTCTAACCTTGTACTTTTATGGCTAAAAATGTAGCTGCGATGTAATGTAATTAGCTGTAATGCTAGTTTCTCCGTAATTTATAAGGATATTATCAAAATACACTAAATTCTGTTTGTGAAACTCTCAGGTCCTACACTGTTGTATACCACTGAAAAGTGCATCCTGCCTTCAGAGCAGGATTTGAACAATAAGTAGGAAGGAATGGGGTCCCACATCAAGCACCAAAAAAGAACAAAATATTGAAGAGTTGCTCATTAAATGACTACCATCCTTTCTGTCCACTAATGGACTCCTGTCATTAATAACTACCTTGCAATCAAATACAACAGAGGGCAAATCAAAGTTCTGCAAACAACACAAATCTTGGCATTTTCTAGCTTCAGAATGCTTGACTTTGCAGCCTTAAAAGCTCTTGTATGATTTTTGTGTGGAATTTAAAAATACATTATGTAAAACAAATTAAGGACATAAGAGTAATCCCTGTAGATTAAAAGTGCATTAACACTGATTTTTTTGAGACTTTAACCCCGATTCTTGTAGATTAGTTTAGACCCGTGCATTTATCAGAGCAAGCTATATTGTAATATTGAAATTGTAAAATGGTTCACAGAGTTTTGAACTAGTTGAACCAAGCTACTGTCAAACAGTAATGAGGCAGTGCAACTGTGTATAAACAGACTTAAGACAATGAGAGACACTTACAGATATAGAGAAAGTGTAAATGAACACAGTATTTTTCTATTTTAGCTAATTACTGCCTTTGGAACACTGCACTGATGAAATTGTTATGCCTGTAGCTAACATATGTGAGTGTCTGTGTCCCAGGCTTCAGTGCATGGAGTTGACTTGGCCCTGGGTCTGTGGCACTGCAGTACTTTGGTCTTACAGCTCCTTCCCCATATTCATCAGAGCATGGGTTGTTTGAGCTGCCAGGAACAGATCTTGCCTCTTCAATTCAAGCTGTAAAACACCATCCCGACATATCAGCCAAGAGGAGGGGATCACACTTATGAATCAGCTATTAGAAGACTAAGGATTTCCATGTTCGTGGTTTTTCATGGAAAGCCTCTCTCTGTGCTCATGTTCATCTGTCCTCATATCTCACACAGCTGCCAGATAGAGGATTTCCAAAGAACTTTGATGCAACAATCCTGTCATCTCTGCACATGTGATTGAATTCCCCTCCTCTGAGCTTTCTCCCTGAATTCCTGCGAGCTCTTCCGAAAAGCTGGTTCTGGAATCAATTTTGTAAAGGTTTGTATGTGAATTATCGCTTCATCTGTGAACATTTTAACAGAGGAAAAGCAAATAGCAAATGACAGTAAAACAAGAAAAACTTAAATCCACTGTTGTTTTCATGTTCGTCACCACCCCATGCTTGGCTGAGATCAGCTTTCCGTTGCTCATTCCCTGTTCCACATTTTCCCGTCATGTTTTCAAAGGTGTAAAGAACTGGTTTATCCCTGCCCCACCACCATCAGCATTTCACCATGCTATTCCCCCAATTACTGTGGAAAGATTCTGCATAGCCTGAAGGTTAGGAAGGTTAGGACTGGGATATTTCTATTCCAGTTCCAAGGCTTGCATTTTAGTGCTAGGATCAAACAGATCTTTAGATGGTACCTGGCAGCTTTGCATTTGGCAGTTTCCAAAGGAACTGGGTACCTGGCTCGGTGGTGGCACTGCTTTCCTTGTTCTGTAGCACTTGATACGTGATAAAGGTACAATTGCACACCAGGCTCCTCACATCCTGCTGTACAACCTACTCCATTTAGTTACAGTAAATTACACACTCATGGCCACCCTATGACACAGCTCAGTGCCAGTGAGTCTGTCATACCTGATGGTCAGATTGTTCCMTGTTTAGGATCTCCCTACTATGCCTGACCTCTTTGCATTAAACTAAATGATGGCCTCCTGATGTGAAAAATTGATATCATTACTTTCTCCAAGTCATTTACTGAATTTTTTTTTTTTAATTGCTGGGGATATTGTTTTAATTATTCTCTTTGTTTTCTACCTTTCATCTTTCGCTCTTCTCACTCCCCTCCTCCATCAGTTTGAAAACCAAAGTCCATGACATCGCCTTTGGAAAGGGCTTGAGAGATGTAGATCAAAAACTCTTCTGTGTAAGTGCCAATTCCATCCAGTCCAGAACATCTTCCTTCAAGATATTTTACATCACCTAACACTAAAAAATGGATTAATGGACTAAGCTGGATTTAAACATGCCCCACATTAATACAAGCTAAATTGGGAAGAGTGCAGCATTATTTTTATCTCCAGCTTTCTCCTACTTGGTTTATCCAGTTTAGCTCTCTCTTCCAGAAAAGTTAAATTACAGAGGGTGATGAGGCACTGGAAAAGGTTTTCCAGGGAATCTGTGGGTGCCCCAACCCTGAAAGTGTTCAAGGCCAGGTTGGATGGGGCTCTGAGCAACCTGGTCTAGTGAAAGGAGTCCCTTCCCATGTCAGGGGGTTGGAACAAGACGATCCAGAATGTCCCTTCCAATCCAAACCATTCTATCATTCTGTTATTCTTCAAAAAGGAAAAATGCAGAGTAAAAATCACCAGTGGGGTGCTGGAGAATTGAGTTAAAGACCTGCCTCATCTAGTTTTCTTACCTGACCCTAAGCATAGAATTTCATCTATCCCAGTCCTTTGCTGCCTCTTTCTTAAACATAAAATGGTGAGAATCCTTTTTAGCAGGGATTGAGTCCATGCAATCCACTGGCAGGTTGAACCACACCAACAGGTACAAATAGTACATGTAAACCAAATTTTTGCTGTCTGTAGCTCCCTGTAAGTGTGTCCGTCAGGACATCACCTCAATTACTAGAATATAACAAAAGTTTTTCTGAAGTTATAGTAATAATTTTTTTTAAAAGAAAGAAAATTCTCAGCACATCATACAAATCCAAGATGAGTTAATGAGTTAATATCTATAATGGATATGCAATATCAGTTTCTACTGAGACTAGCATGGTCTCAATAATTCACAAACAATCACATATAAATATTCTAAGTTTGTCTGCAAAAAATGCAACTTTGTAACTTATTATTACAGTTCTGGAGGAAATCCAGCCATGCTGAAAAAATCTGTGCTGGAAAAGAGTCTGGAAGGAGAGGTACAATGTTTTATTAGATGAAATCAGACCAAATACAAGGACTGTAATCCTGAAAGATTGTTTATTTTTCCAATTATATCTGATAAAACATAATTATGTTTTACTACAAGCCTAGCCTTTCTCATAGATGACAGAAGTATTGCTTCAAAATTAAAGAATTTACAAGAAACACTTGTACGATAAGGCAAATAAAGCCAAAGATAACTTACAACTGAAAAAACATTAGAAAATTTATAATAATTTACACTGTTCTCTACACAGCTCTAAAACCGTATAGTGAGCTAGCAATTTTTCCCTGCTTATTTCGATTTTTCTCATAGCAATGAAAAGAGCAAAAATWAAAAACCTTGAAATGTTTTTTCAAAAACATAAAAATGGGTGGAGAGAATTCAATGGCATGAAAAACCTTGAAAGGCTTTCAGTAGATTTTATCTTCAAGTGACTATAGTTCAAGTTCACAGTATCCCTTAAACTACGAGAGATGTTTTGATTTCAGCCAGACTCCTTAGATATGTTTATCTTGTCATGGTATTTGGAGGTGTCTGCATTTTTTTCCTACTGTAATCTGTATTTTTCAAAAAAGACTCCACTTCTCATAGCAGTATCTGAACTAACACCAGAGATCTTAACTGTCAGGCACTTACTGATATATATGGTTTATTCAGACAAGCTGGAGAGATGAGAGAATTTTTATAGTTTTTTGATTAATGATTTGCATCAAATGATTTTTTTTCTCTGTGTGTGTCTGTGTGYGTGAATTCTCTGACTTTATGCTTGGAACTGAAGCAAATACTGCCATACGGAATCTCCCTTCTAATTATAAGAGTAAGAAATACATGAACAGTAACTCTGGAAAGCTCACTGGGTCAGGAGCTACCATTAAAGGCAGGAAGTTTTGTCTGTGAGAGTTATCAACTTCTCAATTTGAGTACTTCTATCTTGTGTTGCTACCAATGTTGATACTGACCGGATTCAAAGCAGGCAGAGATGGACTGGGAAATCCAAGTTCTCCACTGACTCATAAACACAGGGTTTCAGGCCCAGATATCTACAACTCGTAAATAACACCTGGAACATCCAGCTGCATCACACATAGAGTATCTCAAACAGTGGAAAAAGGCACATATAACACAATATGACTGTATGGTAAGACTTAGGTACCAGAATTCCTATCCAGATATTTCAGTGTGTTCTTTCTGTGCCCCCTGGGCTTTTAAACCTTCTCCAAGTGTTCAGTGTGGGATCTATGCCAAAAAAAAAAAAAAAAAAATCAGTTCTCTTATACTTTAATTTATATAGTGACACAAAAAATGGTCTTTTTTGAGAAATCATGGGCTATGCCGCCAGTCTGTCAGACGGTTTGAAAACTGGCTGGACAGGCAGGCTCAAGGAATGGCTGACATGCAGCTAGGGAAGAACACAGTGTGTGTCAGATGATGACACAGAATGCACCCTGAGCAAATTTATGGATGCCAAATTAAGGAGTGCTGACATGAGGACTGGTAGAACTTAACCCAGAAAGATCTTGATAAATTTGAGAATTAGGCCAACAAGCACATCAGGCTCGACGGAAAACAACCCCAGGCATCAGGACAGGTGGGAAACTGGCTGAGCATCAGCCCAGGAGAAGGACCAAGGAATCAAGCTGAGCACAAGCCCATTTAGGCCAACACTGCACTCTCACCACAAATAATGCAAACTGCACCCTGGACTCCATCGAGAGGCGTGGCAAGGAAAGTATTAGCCCCCAGTCATTGAAACAGAGAAATTAGGAACAAAAAATTGTCACAGAGGCTGAAAAATTCTACTTTAACTCAAAGTTCATCTGGTTTGCATAGAAAGAAGAGGAGAAGCTTTTCATAAAAATGGGTGTAGCCTAGCTGGGAAATTAGAAGGCAGCAATCCTTGTCAGAGCCGTGAGTTTCTGGAATACTCTTCTGCCTTCAGTAGCAGGATAAAACAATCAAGCCAGTTGCAACATGGAGTTTAACAGCTTAAAAAAAGACTGATGTAATAACGTGGCACATGACAGCAAGTGGTCATGTAAGACATCTCATCCAGTCCTGCAGTCCTGAATTCTGCATTCATGAAGAGTGATAAAAAATGAAAGAAGATAAAGAATAATTTCTGAAACATAATAGAGGGAGAGAAAAGAGGAAAGAAACATGTGGATGCTGGCAAACAAAGTTCCTGGAGGTAATGAAGAGGGAAGCATTCTTCATTGAATACTTGGTGACTACTTGTCAGAGATCACAACATTGTCTCAACATGCCCTGATGTCACAACCTTTAACACCCCTCATTTCACAGCACAATTTCATTGTGACAGCTGCTGAAAGCATTATGCCTCTAGCAAAACAACAATATGACATTTTATATACTGTATGCCACGAGATGTCAAGCAACAGATGATCCAAAGCAAGGCCTTTCTACCATTTGGTCATATCATCATAAGCAGAGACAATTTGAAGCACAGTGCATGGGCAAATATATCACTTTGAAACAACAAATTTGTGCGCAACACTTTGTATTTTAGGTCCTAGTGGTTTTTCAAAACCCCTAAAGGTTTTTAATTTTGCACATTGTTAGGCCTGATTAATGGTATTTGTACTGCTCACAGTGATGGTATTCTTGTTTACTACAAGTAATTGAGAAGGTAATTGAGCTCTGCATTCATAATTCCACGTTTTAAATAACAATTTTAAATCCTCTCTTTGTTACATTAATACATTTAAAATCTTGCTAAAATCAAGAGTGAAAGAAAGGCAGTGGAAGAGGTAGCAAAGCCAACTAAACAGATCTGTTTCCAAACAGATGGGTGTTTCCTCAAGAATGGGACCTCTCCTGTAGGTGTGCTGCTCTGCAGAGACTTCAGGGAAATTGTTCCATCACTGCTGACCTCCAAAGTTCCGGCCCAACAGCCACCACCTACAGACATCAGAGCGCAGAGTGGGACTGTATGAAGTGAAACTGCTCTAGAGCAAGATAAAAAGGAAATTACTGTCTTGATTTCTACCTCTCCCTCTTCATATGCCTTTTTTATCTTAGGTCTTAAGTCACTACATCATTTTGAAGTTTATTTGGGAGGGAGAATAATCACAGAACCCTGTGGCTGAAGTTGTAACAGAGTATGACAACAATGTAAGCATAATCCTGGACGCAGGCAGCCAGATGGAGCACCACTGAAACAATTACTGCCCACTATGCCATACCAATTCACAAGAAAAGATGTATCCAGGACACTTTTCATAGCTTTTATCTTCATTTATCTTTATTTCTGCCAGAGACTTTGCCTGCCAGGGAAGGGAGCTGGCTGTGCCACAGCTGACACAGGAGGTTCCCACAAGGAAGCTTTGCCTTTGATTTGAGGAAGTCAGATAATCTGGTTTTATTTCAGTAAATTCTTAGCCAGTGTTTCCTTTCAGATCACATTGCAACAGCAAAGTTTTAATATGGGTCAAATAAACTCCCCCACAAAATGATGCACCCACACAAATACATTAACCCACAGTAAGCAGCATTTCACGAACTGAAGTAATATAAAAATGTATAATGTATTGACAGGTATTAAAACTGACAGTAAATACTGTTCTATAAAATCAATTACTGCTTAATAACTGTATACCTTAGACCTTTAACATAAAGGCTATTAGACTTTTACTACTACCAGTTACTCCATTAGTGCCCCTGACGGCTCTAAAGGTTTAACCCCACAGACAACTTACATCCCAGCCTAATATCCAAGGATAAAATTTACCCTCTTATTCTGCTTTGAAAACCTAGGAAATTGCACTTTGAAAGCATATTGAATGTACTAGAAAGATGTGATGTTTAGAACTGAAGATATAAACATGGAAGTAAAAATAAAACTGCAGAAAAGCTCAGTTATTCAGTTTTGATGGCAGCATTGGGGAGGCAGAAGAGTAAATTACATGGTAATACACAATCTACTGCTTTGTCTGCCTTCCTGGGCTGGCCCCTGTCAGCATGGCATGAATCACAGCCTAAAGCCTTGTTGGCTCAGACACTGCAATACTTGCCATTGCAGGATGAGATGCCAGTGGGAACTTTGTGCCACTGCTAATGCCAATGTTGTGTTTATTGCACATGCTTCAGTGCTTCCCAAAAATCCCTAAAGTAGCTTCTTGTTCACTGAGAGCTCAATGCCAACACCAAACTGAAACCTCTGGTAGGAGCGTACCAGATGATGTGCTGCTTTCCCTTGAACCAGGACAACTCCAGGCTCTAGCCCTGGAACATCCTTCTGAGTACACACAATTACCCTGAATCTGACAGGTAACACAGCACTCTGCCCTTGGTAGTGTCGGACTCATTCACTCCAGCAGATATATGTGTATATATATATAGAGATATATATACATACATATATCTTTCAACAGGAAACAAGATAAAACTGCAGGCTGGGAAATTCATGGAACACTGGTTTTGGTGTGAGATGAAGTYGCACCTTTCTTAAAACAATTATAAAGGGGATTCAAAGAAATGAATCCTTGCCTATGTCTGGCTTTTATTTGAATACTATCATGATTGGGCAAGTGAATTTAGGGTGCTTCCCCCGGTCTATTTTGTAGCATGCTCCAACTCTTCTCAACAATTTCATCTTCAACACCACCATCTTTGAAAAAGGGACCTGCAACTTAGAGGATAAAACATCTGCAGACAGTTATCTGTGCAATGCAACATCTTGAGGGATATAAACCATTCCAGAGAAATCAAGTATGCCCTTTCCAGCTCCAGAAATCCCTGAGGAATGAACACTTTTATATCTGCTGTATTACTCTGAAAATCACTACTCAAGCTAAACAAAATTTAGGTTTAAAAAAAAACAACCAAACAAAAACAAACCTTTRTTCTATTAAACAGAAAATTAAGGTACAAGTAACTGGCAGGACAAAAGCTCTTACAGCTGGCTGGCACTTTGTCTTAATCTCCACAGCGTCTGATGCCTCTTCAGTTAAGAGCCGAGAGGGACAAATTTGCAGATGATAGGACTGGAGCCAAATTGACTCTGCAAATCCTTACATTCCAGATACACATCACAGAACAGGCTCCCCTCTCAAGTCACACTTCAGATAAAAGCACAGAAGTGATCACAGACTAGACGGCCACGCAGCTCAGCGCTTTAACATTGACAGTGCCCAAAAATAGATGCCTCGAGGAAAGCACAGGAGCAGAGAGTGTAACAACCCTCCCTTAGCTTCCATCAGCCTGCAATTAGGCTTTCCTGAAAAAGCCAGCACCTAGTCCCACAAAACTTTACTGAAACAGAGCTATCCTTTCAAAAGACATCCAGCCAGTCCACCCACCTGAACTAGTGGAGTTTGTGCCATCTCACAGAACCAGGTGAACTGTGTTACAGCTACTGCCTGAATACAACCAGCTGTGCAAACACGTTCTCTGATTTACCTCCCCAACACAACTTCAAAACGAGTTGGTTACTTTTCTCTGCAAATTAGAAGGTGAGAACATGGCTAGTGTTCCTTGCTTTATTAGATTTTTTACACTATCTCATGGATTTTACACTACAGATAAGCATGTAGCCAAGGCTTACCAATACTGGTGCCTACTTTTAACAGCTGGGTATAATTAACAAAGGGYAAAGGTTACTAGAAATAATTACACGTTAATTATATATGTAAACTAATACAATTCCTTTACAGCGATTTTTAAACCTTTTGCTTTAATTAATTTCTGTTTCCAATTTAATCATTTACCTCAGTCTCTTAGTTACACTTTTTTTCCTTACAAACTAACAGATAAATAGTGACTCATGGATAAATAATTCCCCCCACAGTTCAGTATGTGTACTGAACTCAYGTACCGAGATGGAGGTCAACTGAAATTCTGGATATTTATCTGCCACACAAACTGCCTCAACTTTGATTTAGCTGTTCTACAATGTCAGCTCACTGCATAYGAAAGGTTTGTCTTAAATCGCATTTATTTTGAGTACACATTGATAATACAAAGAAAATGCAGGATTAGCTGTGGRAAAAAAAAAATCACAACTAAAATATAATTTATTCACATAGAAATTCTTTTAAAACATTTCCACACTGACCAAAATCATAGCATCCAAGAGCTGCAGGCATTCAGCATTTTGGATATTAGTAGAAGTCAGAAAAAGAATAAAATATAACACTCCACAATGCCATATTAGGTTTTGATATTAAGAAAAATTTATTCACTGAAAGGGTAGTTAAACATTGKAACAGGCTGGCCGGGGGAGCGGTGGAATCACTATTCCTGGAAGCGTTCAAAAGACACTGTGGCAATTTGGGGACATGGTTTAGTGGTGGCCTTGGCAGTGCTGAGTTTATGTTTGGACTCGGTGATCTTGGAGGTCTTTTCCAGCCTAAACAATTCTGTGATTCTATATTGAGGAAATATAAAGCACCTCGGCAACAACTGCTCTGCTCTCCCAGAAAAATCAGGTTGTAAACAATGTCTTGTAAAGGCAGAATGTTGTAAAGAAAAYGTTTTCATTCAAAAACTTGGGAGAAAAGAGATCGGCTGAATCTGCTTCGCACTCCTACAACTCCTCTATTTTAATTTCAAGTAAAAACGCGCTAAAATGAACCGTTTATGCTGCACTTGAAAAAGACCTGACTAGTCCGCGATTTAGGCGATTGTTTTCATATTTAAATAACAATAAGYCGAATCACTAGGGAACACGAATGTATGCACACCATCCCCAGTTTTTGACTGCTTACTCCCTGTGCTAAGGACACCGAGGACACCTCTTACACGGCTGAAGCGCCCAGCACACCAATCTCTGATGAAAATCATGGAGGAGCCACTCGGCTCCTGTCAGAGGCAACYCCTCGGCGGGACTTCCCCGCCTCGCCCGAGCTGGAGTGGCTGAGGGCACTTTACCGGTCCGTCAGCGCCAGAGAGCAGTGCTGGGTGGGAACACGGGCCGGCGGGCGACGGGGCAGGAGGGGCGCTGAGGGAAAGAGTGGTCCGTCCTCAGGGACACGGGGGGCTGTGCGGGAAGGAGACGTGGTGCTCCGCCAAGCGCTGCGCCCGGAGGCGCGGGGGCCGGCCCAGCCCGGAGAGGAAGCCCTGCCTCCCAGCCGCGCCGCCTGGCCCTGCAGTGGCTCGGCGGCCCGCTCGCAGTTCTCCTCGCTTTTCTGCSCGGGAGGAGTCAGGGCAGACTGTGAGGGACAATGAGTTGGAGCTGAAAGAGGAGCTTCTCTACACTGAGGCGGCGCCATCTTGCAGTACGGACTAAAAGCTGTGGCAGGCGCCATTTTGCATTTGGCCGAGAGATGAGGAACGCCTCGTTACATTTCACCTCCTGGGCGCCGCCATTTTAAGTTACGGCAGAGCCTCCGCCTTCCCAAGCGCAACCTCATTGGGCGCCGCCATTTTGGCTTACGAACAAGACGGCGACCCGCAGGGGTCCTAACCCCCTCCCTTCCTCCCTTTAGGTGCCTTCATAAAATGCCCGTGGAGAATCCCCTCTTTTTTCCCCCCGCTCCCAAGATGGCGTCGATGCGGGAGAGCGACACCGGCCTGTGGCTGCATAATAAACTGGGCTCCACGGACGAGCTGTGGGCGCCGCCGAGCATCGCCTCGCTGCTCACAGCCTCGGTCATCGACAACATCCGCCTCTGCTTCCACGGCCTCTCCTCGGCCGTCAAGCTCAAGCTGCTCCTAGGGATGCTGCACCTGCCCCGCCGGGCGGTGGATGAGGTGAGAGCCGGGTGGGAGCCGCAGCGAAGCGGGGCGCGGGTGTGTGTGTGAGGGGGAGAGGTCGGAGATGGCGTAAGGGGAGAAGCGGGGGCAGTGCCAGCACCACCTCCCCCGCCCGCCCTTTTCTTTCCACACGGAGGCTGTGGGGAGGGGGCAACCCGGGCTCCCCGTGGGGCGAAGCCGAGCGGCCGCGGCCCCTCAGGGTACGGGCGTGTGGTGGGGCTGGTCCCCGCAGCCATCCCCGCCTCTCCCTCGCAGCCTTCCTTGGACGGGGAGGAAGAAGGGAAGAAGGTTTCCTAGCTCGGAGGACTCGGTCCTCGGTGTGAGGGAAAGCGCTGAGATTCCCCGTGATAAGGGAGTAAGCGGAGTGAGAGCTTTGCTGCTGCTTCTCCTCTTCCCGCTCTTCGRGGACTCTCGGGTTGGCACTGGTGTTTTGAAAGCAGTTTGGACGTGAAACCCCTCGTGTGCCCCCACACGGACTCGTTGTAGGGCTGTGTTTTGGGTACCTTTTGGGGAAGAGAGCTGTTCTGAGGCAGTGGTTGTTCGAGGGCTAGGGCAGAGTTAGGATCGTGTAGGGGCGGTCGTGAGTTTGTTCGCCTTCCTTCACTTCTTCCTTAGTACTGGCAGCTCTGTAGATGTCACAATTCGAGCGTCTCGGCTTTACGAAGGACAGCAGCAAGTGCTGAAACTTTGGGAATAGAAGATCTGGGGTCTGCACTGAGCAATGCTTTCTCCCACCTCCCTGTAGTCAGGTCTTGATTGAGGAAAATTGCCATGCTTTTTGTTTGCCTCTCTTTACCTTTCTGGGGACAGCTGGTGCTTTCCTTTGCTGTCCTACCCCAGCTAATAAACTGGCTGGCTCGAGTCTGAGCTGGCTCTGCAAGCTTTTTCACTTGGCCCTGGACCATCCCTCATCTGCACCTGGCTTCTTCTTACCAGTAGGCAGCTACTGGTGTTCGGGGCAATAGCTGGAGAATGTTTGGAAATCTAAGTTTCTTAAGCCAGATTGGAGGAATTGCTTTCCTATTTCCATCATGTAAAGTAGTGATTCCTGGTAACAATCATGGAAGTGGTGTTTAGTTAGTCCTCACCTTCTTGTGTAGAGTATCCTCAGCTGGGCTTGCACTAGTCTCTTTCTTGGCTAAGACACAGCTGCTGCTTAGGCTTAATATACACATATACTAGGTGGGGTGTAGTATACAGCTTGGGTTGTTGTATGCTCAGCTTCTGTTCACTTCTAGACTGAAAACGGACAAGCATCACCTTTAAGCAATAATTTGATGTCTGGCAGTGTCTGTCTTGCCACATGCATCTGTATGATTGTCCACTGTGTTACACTGGTGTCACTTAAAAAAAGAATAATTCATGTTCAGTGTGTTTATGCTAGTTTTAAAAACAGCATATTCATATTTAGTGCCTGTGCACTGCACAAGCTGTCGTCCTTGTGTGTGATAGATGGGGTTGTGTTTTGGACAAACAAAATCAAGGCCAGAAAGGRGGATGGGGGTTCAAGTGAACTCGTGAGTTTGCAAAATTCTTCTGAACTTAGTGTGAAAATCCAAGTAGCCTGGAAGAAATTAGTATTGCAGTGTTTAGAAAAATCAGTGGTGTTTTTAGATTGAAAAGAGCTTCAAAAAGCTTAGGGATCTTCATAAATAGCACTCATGGCAACTCTTTGAAGGAGTAGCATTCAAGCAAACTGAAATAATTTGTTGAAATGCTTCAAGAGTGTTCACTCAGTGGGTAAAAACATTTTAAACTGATTCTGAGGAAGGTGATAGCCAGGAGCTTTACTGCATCTGTGCTTTTGTTAGCTGTGGACACAAAGTGTATGTAGAGAAAAGAAAGTCAGTCAGTGTGCCTTTTAGTGTGTCTGTAAAGGGATCAGTTCTGTTCCAAACTGTAAAGCTGTTGTCACAGCTGTAACAAAATATTGTGGGATTTTTCAGTTTGGTAGTGTTTGTTAATTCAATCATAAATTTAATCTTTCATTGTAAACACATGATGCTTGATTGAGATCTACCTTTAGCATCTTAATTATTTCAGGGACATATGATTTATTTTTTTTCCTTAAGCTGGGAGGAGGCCTTAAAAAAATATAAAAATAGAAAAACTCATGAGGCAGAAACCCTTAACACTGCTAGTAGGCCTGCTATTACCATTATAGACTTCCTTTTGTAGATGGTAAAAATAGCTGATGTAACCAAACTGCTGACAGAAAGGGCTGTTGTCTTATCAGACACTCATCATTTTAGTGAGTTGGCTAAAATAGTTTTATTTGTGGAGATTTGTGACCTAGCTTACTGTCAAGAGTTTCGGTATTTTAACTGGCAGTGAGTATCTTGCACACAATACCCAGAAAATAGATAAATAAATGTCTGTGTCCAGAGTGGCTGTGCTGTGCACGTCTCTGCAGCAGCCTCTGCTCCCTGTGTTGGGGAATGCTGGATGTGGTGTCTCTCTGCCAGCAGAACTACACCAGGACAGGTACCTGTAGCTGCCTGGAAGTGAAATTCATCGTTTAGAAATAACTCGCATGTCTGAAAATGATTAAACTTAACTGGGAGAGTACTTAACGAGTCTCTCTGGAAAGTCGTGTGTCTTTTCCATGCCATGTGCCAGTTTGTATTGATCATGTGCGAGAAGCACTGAGCTGGCATTTGGGAGCTTAATTGTATTGGAAAATATATTGCATCAGCTTTGTAAAGCTTTGGGAATCTTGATAGCAGCTACAGGATATGTTACATGTTAAAAGATATTCTCCTCTCTAGATAATAGATTCAACTTAGTTGTTTTCGCTTTTTTGTTTGTTTGTTTGTTTTCTGTATAATAACATTTTCATGAAAGCTTAGAATAACATGGAAACGGTTTGGGAGCAGACATTTGAGTAAAAAGTTATGTGGGAATCAAGGAAACTGGTGGTATTTGGTTTAGAAGGGATTTAATGGCTGCTGGTCCTTTCTAAATCTCTCTGAAAGCTTCAGTCTAGACAAGTGGATCTTCAATGAGCTCTCTTGAAAGCTCAGTCCTTCACTTAAGTGGTTTTTTTCCTCATATGTAATATCTTTCAATTTTCATAATGTTTTCATTCAACACTCCAAATATTGTATAGATATAAGTGACTTAATCCTCATAATACTCCTGTAGGACAGGTAGTAAACCTAATTTTTTGTCATGCTGTGAACCTCATTACTGCGTGTTTGTTCCTGCTAACTAATAAGAATAATTGGCTCTCATTTTCATTTTAAGTTATGTTTTGTGGGTAGTTATCAAAAATTCCTTTCCCACTGTAATTCTCTGGGCAGAGCTTGTAAACTCTTGAATCTTCCAGCTTTTCATCTGCTAAATTTTTTCTAGATAATTGCACTTATTTGAAATGATGCCTAAAGCTCAGTGTAGTGCTGACCAGAGTTTCAGTTGTGAATTTGGCAGAACAGTTATTTCTGTTTATTTTGCGTATTATATTGTTGACCTGATTCACAATGGCAAGTGCAAGTTTTCTTTTTGTGCCAATGCTTAATTTATTTGTTCAGGCTTAGACTGGGATGTAACAACCAGGTCTGGAGCAAGGATTCTGCTTCTGTGTCCTCTGAATTACCTTGAGAGGAAGATCCCTGTCCCAGTAGGGACCTGCCCTTTTATTAGAGTAGCTGCAAGAGAGCAGAAGTCAAAGCTATTCCTTTTTGGTGGCTTCTGTGCACCAGGAGTCGTCTATCCATGGAAGTGGCAATTGTGTAGTATGGGTGCAAGGGAGGAAGAGGGCACATGACACTTGCTTTTCCCTCTGTGCTGAGGACACACAGGCGGCTGTGCACCTTTCTGGCCTGCACTTAGTGTTCGTAATTATTCTGTGATGTAAAATAGTATATTTTAATCTAATATTTCTCTTGGCCACTTCAGCTCTTTTTCACAATTAAAATGCAAACCACATACAGTAGTGGTATTGATCCATCCTGGGTTTGTATTGTGTAAATATTAATACTGTACTTTCAATCCAATGCTTTTAGTTTAATGAAAATGCTCTATAATAATAATGCAGATACGTATTAAATATCATTTTTTCCATACCCTCTGAAAGATTAAAACTTGATTTGGTTTATTAGCCAACTGTTGATGCAGTTGTCTGAAAGTATAGTCACATATATTAATTTAGGCAGAATATAAAGCAAATAAGTGGGAATTCTGTGGAAGAAGTCATCTTGAAATTGTCATGTTGTGTGTTACTAGTAACATTTCCTTTTTCATGCCTTCCTACAGTCCTGTTTGTCCTTCCTGCACAGCCGTTATTCATCTCCCTTTGTCTCTGTTCCCAGACACTTTCCATCCTGCCTGATCCTTCCTTGTTAGATGTTTCTAGTTGTGGTGTGTGCTTTTTCATGGGTGCCAGCAGGCTGAGAAAAATACTTAAGATGCTTAAGTTTGAGATGAGAAAGACTCCAGAACATGTTACATCAGATCTTGACATTCATGCTTAACAAGATACTGGTTGGAGCTGATGGGAGTCTTACTGACCCAGTGTTGCAATCTTAGACAATTAAGACCTTGGGATTATGGCTGTGCCCTGTAAAGTAGCAGGAAGACTGTACATAGGATTCCCTGTTATTTTGAATTGCATTTCATGCATTCTCAAACCACAAATGAAATATTTTTTTTCAGCTGCCAGTTGAACAGTGAAGTGGGAACATGTATTTAAATTGCTATTCGAAGACAAACCTGAGTCAAAACTTGAATCCAGGCTTGTTAAATGCAAAGCCATATTCAGGCAAGGTCTCTGGTTAGCTCACAGTATGTGTTAGCGTGCTTTGCTTCCCTGTGTGTGACAGTGACTGTTCTTCCGCCATGTTCTTTCTGCCATGAGGCCTTTTGATAATGTTATTTGCCCAGTGCTAGGCAAACAGGTTGTTTCTGGGCTCCTTTCTTGAAGGAATCAAAGGCGCATTTGTAAAGCAGTGGGTCGTGGCATAAGGAGGTTGCCTGAACTTTAGCCCTGAGAGCAGTGGGGATGCAACGTGCCCAGACAAGAGCTCTGTAGGAACTTACATGGTATAGGCACGTAGCTCTGTGGATTTCTGGTACAAATAGGGGTTTCGTGAAGCAGATATTAAAGGTAAATTGTGAGGATACAAGAGGCATTTTTCCTTTAGCTATTGCCTGAGTTTGCTTTGATGGAGAAAATCACATTCTGTACACTTACCTGCATTAGTGGTGTCCAGATAACAGCTTGTAAAAGCTATGAATTAATTAGGTCTCCTGGAATGTTTTAAATTTTCAGGTGTTTTGTGTAAATCAGTACCTTGATTGCTATAGGATAGATAAGAGAATAAAAGACTTTATTTTGACAGTGTTCACAGT
This sequence comes from Amblyornis subalaris, assembly GCA_018881555.1. Classification (NCBI taxonomy): domain Eukaryota; kingdom Metazoa; phylum Chordata; class Aves; order Passeriformes; family Ptilonorhynchidae; genus Amblyornis; species Amblyornis subalaris. Next base: position 3,050,479 of record JACAXG010000056.1, on the reverse strand, counting down.
CACCCTTATCCACCGTAGAAGTGACTTTTGTTAAGCAGTTTAGGGTTAGACTAGAGAGATTGACAAGTGTGTGGAGGTTGTGGTGGGGTTATGTTTACTGAGGAGGAAATGAGCAATGGAGAACAGCAAAGACTAGAATCTCAGAAATTGATTTTTTCCACTGGATAAGCATTGGTTAAATTTGACGACACATTAAACAGTGCATGGTCGTGGTTATGTGCACTGTTTAATCCAAAGCAAATCAATGGCACTGCTGAAGATGGTAACTGGCTCATGTAGCGTCTCCTTCCTGCTCACCTCTTTTTGTGGTTTGTGACTGCAGTTGGTCACACCAAGGAACTGATCTTAAAGCTAAAAAGAGATGCTCATTTTGGGTCAGGTGGACTGATGTGGTTCATTTCACAAGCACATAAAGYGTGAGCCCTAAAACATGCAGGGGGTAAAGGACAAACTGATTCGATGGTGGACTTGCAAATCCTTCCAAAGTGAGAGGGCAATAACATCGTATAGATGAAAGGAATTGAGAAATGTCAGTGTTTGCCTCTGAGCTTTAAAAATGGATGGGAAAGGAATGGGAAGCAGAAACTTACTCTACTCACTCAACTCTAAGGAATAAAAGTTAAGCTTATTTTATTAAACTTTTTCATACAAGAAAAGACTGCTTTAAATAAAGGGAAAGAAATACAGCATAAAGGTGAAGATGAGTCTCTTGCTTGTCTTCCTGTGTTCAGAAATATGTTGACTGTAACTAACATAACATTGTATGTGCCACAATGGCTTGTGAAAAATTGAAATTCATGTATTTCCTTATACTTGCTTGTACATTCTTCTGTGTTAATACAATGCAGATAGAGTATGGTTAACTGCATTATGTAATTTTACTGTTGTGTTTTGTGGCTTGTTAGACACATAGTACATCTCAAACATCATAGTTCTCTGAAGCTAATGCTGTGATGGTTACATGAAAATTTGCTTAGGAAAAAAGCAGATGTTCAGTCTTTGGGGGTTTAACCTTACCTGTGAATTAAGCAAACAACAAATTTAAGAGATTCACTGTGTGAGCCCCTGATTGTAGTCACCTTGATTTTCATTTCATGGTGCCAACAGACATGTTGGTCAGTTATTAAAAAAAATACTGTTACGATGAGACTTTAATTCATCTCATAAATTATTTTGCATTTCTCAAAATAGGTGCATAAAGAAAAATGACTTTTTCTGACTGTGAAAACTTTGTGTAGATGGAAAATCTTGTTACTTGTGGCACATTAGAGGGCTGTGTTTACTTCTGTAAAACATAATTTTTGTCAAACAATACAGTTTTGATAAGGCTATTTTGACCTAAGTCTAAGTAATATTTTGAAGACTTAGTTATGATGCAGATATGATCTGTCTGCTTAGTTATGCTGTAGGCTGGCAAAGGGCACATCTTCATTTAGATGCCTGTTCTAAATGACATGTATTCTACTTGCATATTCCTATCACTGAATAGAAGGTGTGGGTACACTGGGAGTATGAATGTAGAACAAAATGAGACAGTAATGTAAGAATTTGGCTTGCTGCTTTTAATAAAAATGCCCAGTGTTGAACAAAGCTTTGAGCTGCCAAAAGCTCAAGACAAAGTTGGGTTAGATTGGCTGAAAGCAGTATAAAAAAATTACCTTGATTCATTCTTTACTTGGTTCTAGAGTTAATGTATAACTGTGTGGAAACAGTCTCCCTCTTCCCTCCCCCAGTAGTGAAACATTGTGCATGTTTGTGTCTTTTTAAAATAAATCCAACTATAACTTGCTTAAAACTGTTTCCAATTGGTTGATTTTCTTTTTCTTTTTTTGTTAGATGAAAGGGGCACTGACTGAAATTATCCAGCTCGCTACCTTGGATTCAGACCCCTGGGTCTTAATGGTAGCTGATATTTTAAAATCCTTTCCAGATACTGGCTCCCTTAACCTTGATCTTGAAGAACAGAATCCCAATGTTCAAGATATTTTAGGAGAACTTAGAGAGAAAGGTAAGCCTTTTCTGTTGGTGAAGATTGCAGAAATGTGGTGTCTTTTTTAAGGAATAACCTGTCATTTGACAGGCAGTCTTGCTATCTTAACAATAGAGGTACCAGAACAAGCACTGTCTTGTCTCTGGACTACCACAGTTCATGACCTGGAATGTTACTGGCCTGGGAACTGTGGTATTTGGGGAATGGTAGCTTCTGAAATTATCTTTTCAGATATCATCAGAACTCAATGTGCGTTATTGCCCAAAGTGTGAGGGGCAACACAGAAGTTAGTGTGGATTAACTGGTATCAGAGACAAGCTGTGCTGCAGCGTAGTCAGTACAGGTTTTTTCTGTGTTGCTCTATCTCACATGTTTTAGTACCAAAGAAGACAGCAAGTCTCTGTTTTTCTTGTGTGGAAGCACCACCGTTGTCCTGGGCAGGTGGGCTGCCTCTGCTGGAAGTGCTCTGGGGAGCAGGTGGTAGGTGCTGGAGGGAGAATGATCTGAGGAAGAGTTGTGCTGCTGATGTCCACGTAGCTACAGATTGCCCAGCAGCTGAAAATATAGGGGCAGGCAATTGCACAGTTGCTGCTTCAAACAGTAAATGGTGGTGCAAAACTACTCCTACTTCAGTGGGTTTATTTTAGCACATTGTCTAGAAAAAGCCCTCAGGTATCAGTGGACAGACATGATCTGGGATTTCAGCAGAACGGTAATTAAATGACTTGGAGGTGGAAACACTTTGTTTTCTTACTATAAACAATTGGTCATTTGTCTATTCACACTTGTGATTTGGATTTTCATTCAGTAGTTTCCTTTTCATGTGTAATTTTAAGGAATCTGAGAATTCAATAATTTTTCTCTTTTTTGACAATAGAAGCATATTTAAGATTGCTATCATTTGACTAGGTATAATTAGCATGGCAGCTTTTATGAAGCTAATGTGAAAAACAAACTAACAACTGGTTATATACTGTTTAATAATTGGAAGTGAATTACTCGTTGTATTTAAACAAGTAATCTAAAATTTAAAACCACCTATACAGTCTAGTTGTAAAATGTTTTTTCATCAGCTGTCAAAGAGTTGCTAATACCCGTGTGTACTGTGTTAACTCTTTATGCAGTAAGTGAATGTGAAACTTCAGCTATGTTGCCGTTGGAATGCCAATACTTAAACAAAAATGCCTTGACGACACTAGCTGGACCACTTACTCCCCCAGTGAAACACTTCCAGCTGAAAAGGAAACCTAAAAGTGCCACTCTCAGAGCTGAACTCTTGCAGAAGTGTAAGTAGTATTAAGGCTGTATATAAATTAAATGGTGAAAGGAAAATTTATATTCGGTATATTCAGTCTTATTCCTCAGTATGGTGATATCCATTAAAATTTTCTATTATAAGAGCTTTGCTGAATGACTTTTTTCTTTGCTGGACTGATGTGTGGAAGAGCAGGTGCAAGTCATTCCAGCCATGATTGCATTAAAATGCTAATCTTGATTTAAATGCTGTTCAGATTTCAAGGCATACAAAGAGCTGTAGCTTTTTAAAGCACAGATAGGTTCTCTCATGGGTGTATTTAACAGTCAGTTGTGAGGACTTGAGGGACAGCTTTGGTTAAAGCTCCTGAAACAAAAGTAAAATCAGAACCTAGTTTTGTTTTGCCATGTGCTTTTGGAACAGGGAGCAGGAGCTGCTAATTAATGCTTTCTTTTGCTCAGTATGGCTGTACAGGGTGTAAAAGCCAAGAGGGTTTTCTCTAACAAAAGGCAGCATATGTGTACATGTATGTATTGGTAGCTGGTTGAACTAAGTGATCTTAAAATACTTTCTTGTAGCTGCTGTTCTGCTGCAGCAGCTTGCTGTTTTCTTGCATGTAACTTGAGTAGTTGGTCTGGTTAAATACAAGATTTGTAATTTTTTATCATGTCATATATAACTTCTTTTAATTATTTCAATTACTATTGAGTAAATTGCCTATTCTGGTAATTTCTTTTAGCTTAGGCCACCTTGTCAGTTGCACAGTCATATTGATTTTGCATTTTCTCCAAGTACTGTGTTTACTTCACATAAATGACCTGAGTTTTAATTAAAATATAATTCTTTCTTTGTTGCTATTCCTATCTCTTTATGTATTAGTTAATAACATTTTATATAAGAAGCAATGTGTTGTATTTTTTTCAGCACAGGTTCTGTAGTAACTAAAGCCCTTATTCTTTTAGCAACAGAAACTGCACAACAGCTCAAGAAGACTGCAGGAGTGCCTTTCCATGCCAAAGGCAGGGGACTGGTCAAGAAGATAGATACAACAAGTATGGCTCTCTTTCATCACTTCTCAGAAAGAAAACCTGATAAAATGGCCTTGATGAAGAATAAAATTACCATCTGGTTTTTTACAAAAGCTTAATTCTTTTTTGAAGCAAAGGATTTCTGCCTTTCTGCCTCCCTCTCTCCTGATACTTAAATATTTCTGACATGTCTTGTCAGAAAGAACAACAGTGTGGGGGATTTTTAAATGGCAAGTATATCTGCCATGCTTCTAAACTGTATGCAGCTAGATCATGCCCATAGACTTTGGTAGGAATTTCATTTGCATCACTCCAGGAATAACYCCTGACTAAGCCATGTTGCTCCAAAAGGAAGCAGAGTGGATCACAGTAGTCTGCTGTGCTTTGAAATGCTGTGAAGTAGACTGAAACTATCTTGCATTTGTATAATTCTGTCTGGAGAAAGAGGAGGGAACAGTGTGTCCTCTGCAGCCAAGGCTGAGCAGTGACTTCTACATGGCAAACATGTAGAATGATTCTTCAACTTCATATTAATACATTTCAGCTGTTTACTGAAGCTCCTGAACTGCTTGAATTTGTCAAGTATGGAGCCAGAGTAAGGTTCAAAATCAGTTATGTAGTCTGTCACTGCATGGGTATAACTTTCCTGGCCACCAGTGATGCTGAGGTGTGAAACTTTGARTGATTTCTTGTGTTGTGGCTGGAAGCTGTGAAGTACTTTGTGTCCATGCTATTTTAAGATGTGGCTTTGAGGGCTGAAGTTTGGCCTCATGTTCATGCAGGAAATGCAAAAGGTCTGGTTGTAATTTGAACTAATAATTATTCCCGTATAGAAAGGGACTGTACTTGGCATTCTGTTCGGGTGTTGAACTAATAAAGCCAGTTTTTAGACCTGGCCTTTAGAGGCAGGTGGTCTCTAGAAACAGGAGCTGGAGACCGGCTGAGGTTTGCTGAAATGCACTAACATGGGTCAGAGGATTGTCTTGTGGTGAAAAGGTTTTCCGTACAACATGTACGGGGATACGGAGTCTCTAACCTCAAACTGAAGTTTGTGTTTATCTTCARCTTATGGGGCATGATGAGATTGTCAGGAGGCTCAAAGCTCTGATAGATAYGTATATGTGTCCCTAATCTTTTAGTAGTTAAAAGATTGCTGTGTTTAGTGGTAGCATTAATGTGAGGTAGAAGAGCAGCAGCCTAGAGGTGTGGGGAAACAGATACAGGTGTAGCTGATGCTACTGAGTGAGTATTGAGACGGCAGGTGTTCTGTTTGCGCTATAGACCCAAATTGAGTCCTCCTCCTTGTGCAAACAGCAGCTCTAGAATTTCAAACCCCTGTGTGAGGCTGTAATTTACCTTTGCAGTAGACCACAAGCCCTCAGCCCTGCAGAAGCTTGGCTAAGAATTTTCATTAAATACGGTTTTACCAAGTATCTAGATTGTGAAATTAAAAGAGCAACTTTGGCAATAATTGGATTCAAAACATTTATGCCCTATACTATTTTACCAGTCCAGAGTTTTGTTTTTTACAAGTAAGGAAAGCATCAGTGTATGGGGGAAAAGTAGATTTTGCTGGCAGTGCACCTGTTTGATTACTTTGTGTATAATGGGGTTGCAAGCATTGGTTAGAGATTGGCTCTTACTCCTKGCTTGAAGGGTAAACCTAATCTGGSCTTTGAGGGACATGTAGTGTGTTATAGACAATTCCGCATTATAAACATTAGAATTTAAAGGGAGGTAGTGTATGCATTAAGAAGGAGAAAAGCTGAAGAACTCGTTAATACATCTTTCATAACTTTTTAAAGATGTATTTCAGTTGTTGCCTTTTTTGCTCTTCCCTAAGCACCACTCAAAGGAATACCAAAACAAGCTCCATTCAGGAGTACTTCAGCACCCAGTGTATTTAGTCCTTCTGGAAACAGAACTCCTATTCCTCCTTCAAGAACACCTTTGCGCAAAGAAAGAGGWGTAAAGGTAGGTGCACTCCTTGTTTGTCTGCTCGGTTCTCCTCTGTCACCTAAAGTGAATTTCTGGTGCTGTTTTGACTCAAATAKCAATATATCAAAGGAAAAAAATTGAGGATGATATTTAGAGATAAACTACATACATKTAACAATGGTTATTAAGTTCTCTGTGGTCTTTCTTTTTAGCTTCTAGATATCTCTGAGCTGGATATGGTCGGTGCTGGCCGTGAAGCAAAGAGAAGAAGAAAGACATTAGGTTGGTACAGCATTCTACTCACAAAGGCTATCTAAAGTATTTAAAGTACACCTGCAAATAGGATMAGGATTTGTAGTACTGTTTTGGTCTTAATTTATTAAAGCTTAGCCTGAGCTAAACTTTAAAAAATGGGGATGATACCGACTAACACAAGTAGGTTTTAAGGGAGGATTTTCACTTGTTTCAGTGCTCCTACTCATACTGCCTTGTAATATGAGTACCTTGCCTGGGTAATAATGTAGCTCAGTCATGAGAAAGGGTTGAACCCTTTTTTCTGAGTTATTGTGGTATGCTTACTTCTACTGGCTGTATGGCCAAGTAAATTAATTGAAAGTAATGTTGAAAAAAATTTATWGCACTCTCCAGAATTCTGGCTGAGAGATCTCAGCAAGTTAATAATATCTGATATACTGCTTTTAAGCCAAGTGTAGTGCCCTATTTAACCACATCAAGAAGATCCACTAGGCAGCGTATTTGTCTCAAAACAACCTTTTTGTATTTGTCACAAAAAAAAGAGTACCACCTCAGAACAAAGTCATAATTGCAATTGAAATGTTGCTTGGGCTTTCATGCTTTATAATATCAAGAAAATAGTCTGTTCTGCCTAATTACTCAGTTACTATATCCTGTACATTGTGGTTCAGTTCATTATTGGGTTGATTATAAAATTGTGTTTGGAGATTACTGTATCTATTTCAGCGTATACCTCTTAAAGCATGTTTTAGCAGACTTTGAGAAATGCATGTTTATATTTTTGTTTCAAAAGTAAATTCAATATTTCAGAACAATTTCTTGAACTGACTTCTATTTGTATGCAATAGATACAGAAGTTGTGGAAAAGCAAGCCAAAGAAGAAACAGTAGTAGAAAATGCTACCCCAGATTATGCTGCTGGCCTTGTATCTACACAGGTAAAACCAAACAAAATCAAACAAACAAAAACCAAACAGTTAAAAAAAAAAAAGATAAAGCCATGGCACATGCCGTTTGAAACCACTTAAACACTGTAATTGTATTTAACTCACTTGTTGAAACATGCCTCTATGTAAAAACTTTTATGTAATTTTTTCAAAATTCCATTATATTTTCACCAAAGAAAAAGCAAACCTGTTGYTAGAAGTAGTTCAGTCAGGGTGAGAGGGGAGAAGTTGTGTGTAGTCTGTTCTTCCTATTTCAGACAGTGTATTAGAGAAACTATGGTGCAGCATTGTTTTCTTAGTCAGGATGCAGGTTTTACAAGAAGGTTATGTCCTGCCCTTACTTCTGAGTAAGAAGCTGACATGTGTGATGTGCCAAGACCAACGTACAGGCAGATGTCGGTAGGCCAGAGTCAGGTGTGAAGGTCATTGCCTCTCTTTCTGCAGTATGCTAAGAGTACCTTTCTTTTAGAGAGTTCCATGTTTTACAGAATGTCCATACTTTATATAGTAAGGTTACCTTAAATGATTTGTCTGTTAGACTTATTCTCCCCAAAACTACTTTCCTCTCTCACCTGCTTATGTTTACAAGGCTGGATTGGGCAGTGAAAATATTCAACCATGATGTTGTGTTTATGCTGTGTATGCAGTGTCATGTCTAATTAAGTACAAAATGAGGCTTTGTCTTTGGGCTCATCATCCTAGGTGGCATCAGTCGTGTTGATGTTGACTGCCTATTTCAGTGGGAACAGGGTTTTTACTTTGGCTGTTACTGCTGCCTTCTGCTTGCCTGTGTCCCAGAGGCCTTTGTGTTCTCCTGGGTGATATCTAGTAGGCCTTTTACCCATGGATGATCACAGGTATCTGCTTGCTAATAGTGAAGAGAATGTTTACTCAGGCAGAAGATCACTTAATCCTATAGTGTAATTTTTCACAGAGTACCATCTGCACAAATTTCTAATGTCTGAAGTAGAAAGGTAGYGTGGAACAGGTTGCTAGGTAGGCCTCCTAGCAGAGGAGCCCGCAATTAAGTTCCCAGAAGAAATATCTTAGTAAAATTAAGGTTGAAATTGAATTTAAAATGCAGAAATAGCACATGAATACTGGCAGTGTGGCTTTAATCTTTCTTTTCTGTTCTGTAGAAACTTGGCTCATTGAACAATGAGCCTGCACTACCTTCTACAAGTTATTTGCCTGCTACCCCCAGCGTGGTGCCGTCTTCCTCCTATATCCCAAGCTCTGAAACACAGCCAGGTAACAGACACTTCTTTGCTCTTGGGACATAATACCTCCAACTCTGCACAGTTTTACTGTCTAGCTGCTCTGTTATTTACAAACCTACTGTCCCTCAACTCCAATGAAACACCACCATAGTGCTATAAAAATCCATTGCAAAAATCCAGAGTTTGGGATTAGGGTAACCAGACGTGTCATTTAACCTAAATAAAGAAAATAATTATTGACTTTAAGTTTTAGAATGCTAGTTAAGTCAAGTGAGCACAACAATTTACTGATTTGGGGTTTTTTTCTTACTTTGTAATAGAAAATCCAGCTTTTTTTAATCCCTAAAGAGACACCATTAATAAACACAAGTCTGGAGTGTATTCCATACACACATTCATATGCTAGCATGTGCAAAACAGTTGCTTTCAAAAGTCAGTTTTATTTCTAGATGCAAGTGCGTATTGGCTTTCACACGGTCTGGGATGAAGCCATCCATTTTTGTTTTACCTTTGGATAACAAGGATAGATAATAGCCGAGCTCCTGCATATTTTGAAAAGTGCTGTTATTTTCAATTCTAAAAAATTGCCAATAGTAAAAAATAGTTTGTACTAGTCCTTTATTTCTACACCTTTTATTATAACCTGCTTGGTTTTACTTTTCCTTCCTTGCTGTGTGTAGTCTTTAAAGGAAGGTATCAGTTTGTGCTAACAGATGTGCAAGTGGGATACATTACCAGATCTGGTCATTAACATAGAACCAACATTTCAGTTTAATACATTTTTTTTACTTTTGCTTGTGAGCTGTGGCATGTTGGTTACTATAGAAAATTGCATGTGCAGAACCTGATCATTTCACTTGGCCTCGAAAGAGTTCAGAATCTCTCTGAAGGTCCATGCACATCTTTGTCTAGCAGAAAATTGGCATCTCCAGAAGGAATGCAGCCAAGAGCACATCAGTGTGTCAGCAGCTAGTACTATTTTCTAGAGTGTTGGCATTGTGTTCAACAGCAGGAAAAGTCTAGTTTAAAATTCTCTATCCTTTCCTTTAGGAGTGCAAAATATTTAGCTTTTCGCATGTACCACAAATATAAAAGTGTTTCATTAAGATGCATACAGAAGATCCACAGATCTGGTCTCATATCATCTGAGGCTGCATAATTAAGACATGTTACTTTATGCAAGTCAGTTATTCTGACAGGAGGTGAAGCCTGTAGTGGAACTTGTACAAAATTAAGGAATAACTAATAGTTGCAAATGTTTATCCTCTCAATTGTTCACTGTCCTCTGCCACATCTACTGAAAAATACCGATATTGCTAAAACCATTGCCATGTCTGTGCCGAGATGAAGAACCGTAGACCTCTCATTCTCTCAAAACTGATCTGAAGGGCATCAGTGTAGCTCTGATCTATAGCTGCCTTTAATCTGCTGTGAACACAGTGTGAAGAGGTCAGTTGAAACCTCATGAGATTTGTGAAGGGTGCTTAAGCATCTGTGGTGCAGAAGAGCGTAGATAGAGTGTCCACTGGGTAATTACCACTGGCTGGAGATATGGTAACTACTTGTATGGTCAAGCTACTGTGATTTTGTAAGTTACCTCCACCTGCAGCCAAGTTCACAATAGTATAACTTCCTTAGTGCAGGTGAATGGATCAACTTTGAGAAAAAACAGAGTTAAGTCTTGTCAGAGTTGTGAGGTTTTAACACTCCTAGCAGTTAGTATTGAAATTGAGTGATTTGTGAAGGCTGCATTTAATTCTGACATCTAAGTATATTTGTATTTTCAGTATCTGTTACTGGCTGTTACTTAATTACCATTTCTTTTGAAATCTGCTGCTACATTAGGTAAAAACTGATGAAATATTTTTGGGATTGCTTCTATGTAATAGTACAGCAATAATCCTGGTAGGATCAGACTACAGTTGTTATAGCAATATAAGCTATAAAGAAAATAAAGCAGTTTCAATTTAATAAATCTGATCTCCATTAAACATAAAATTTGATGCTAAATACAGCATAATCCATATTGGACAGCTAGTTGCTCTGTTGTCTAATTATTGCTAAAGATAATTGAGTGGAAAGAGCATTAGCTCTTGAATTTTTCCTGTGGATATTAGATGGCATTTTGAATCATGGTGCTAAAATGGAATCATCAGAGATTTTAGTTTTCTTTAAAGACCATTGGTGATGCTAATCCCTATTTGTGGATTATAATGTTTTCAATTATCCTGACTGGTTTTTGCAGCTGGCTCTGCACGAGAGGCCTTGCAGACTAACAGACAGACTGAAGAGCCTGCAGCTCCAAATGCTACTACAACTCTTCCTGCACAGTTCAAACAAAGAACACCCATGTACAACAGTAACTCTAATCCACCTGCAGCTACACCTACCTCACCCCTAACACCCACCACACCTCCTGCCATCTCCCCTGCGGCACAGGCACCACAAGTGGCCCCCCAAACTCAGCAACAGCCACCACCGAAGAAAAGCCTCTCTCTCACAGTAAGTTAAACCAGGTTCTTTTTGACTGATGCTTTTGATGTGGATTGGATCTCATTTATTATGTTGGCATTTCCTGGCCTTTGGATCATGGGGTGGTTGAGGCTGCTTTTTTACAACCAAAGGTAACAAAAATGTTTTGTGATTTAGCATCGTTGTCTTAATGTTAATCGCAGCATTTTTAGTTGTGCAGTGTTAATGTTACAGTAAGATGCCATTATTTAGTGCTGTTTATTATGTAAAATGATGTGTTGCTCATTATACAGAATTTTGGGAGAAAGGCGTGTTTCCAGCAGAGCTGTTGCCCAGCCAATTGCACATACTACAAACTGCTTTAAAAGGATTCTGACACTGCTGTAGTAGGAGAAAATATATCAATAGATTATTCTAAGGGGAAAGACTTTTTCTGATTTCCTTCATCCCTCCATTACACATTTTTCAAAGCCTGCGAGTGGGCAGGAAACTAAACAACAGTTATGTCTTGAAGCTTCTTATTCCTGGTACTTTGATGTGTATTATGTGCATGCTTGAAGTTCAGTAGGTAATTAATTCAAAATGCAGCTGATCTGAAGACTTTGCTAAGCACATCTGTAAGCTTGGCTTGCAAGATCTGAACTCTAAGAAGCTCGGTGACTCATTATTTCCAGTACCTCTACTGCTGCATTTATTCAAAAAAAAATCCTCTGAAATTATTGCAAGCCTGGGTTTGTTGGACTGTAGAGAAAACATGGGGTTTGGGTTGGCTTTTTTTCCTAATGTCATAAAGGACACAAAACCAGTAATGTAAACATTAACCCTCTCACATGTTTCTGTAACAATTTGAAGGTGGGGTGTTTTTTTCCACTTTCAGAATTCAGTTGTCTGTGCTGTAAGTATCAGCTGTAAGTATTACAGAGAGGAAGCCTTGAGGTTAGGGTGCCTTTTTTTGTTTACTTTTTATAGGTCCTACAAACTTTCACCTTACACTTTCATGCTCGTCTGTGGATATTAATGTGGTCCCTGTTGGCAGAGTTTTTCTTCACTGACATTTGTTGTATTTTTTGCAGAGGGAGCAAATGTATGCTGCACAGGAAATGTTCAAGACTGCAAACAAAGTTACAAGGCCAGAAAAGGCTCTTATACTTGGATTCATGGCAGGATCCAGAGGCATGTATTGAGATCAATTTAGCTTGCTTCTGAATAGCTGATTCTGAAATACAGCCTAGCATTTCTAAATGTGCATATGAGAGTGCATCACTTTAACTTTGTATGTGCTGGACTCTTTGCTTTACTCTGGACTCTACACAATTTTATGGATTTTAGTTCTAACTACCTGGAAATGGGTCTTTAGGGTCCATTTCCAGTAAGTCAAACTGTCTGTCAGAACAGCTGCTGACCACAATAATACACATAACTGAAAACATTGTAGAATCACAGCTTAGGGTTGAAGAGAAACAAGGCAGGTGGTCAGCAGTGAACAGACTGGTTGGGTCCTACTTCTCTGTCTGGAAGACCAATGAATGTAAATTCTTCTGTGGCAGGTTGATGTACAAGTTGGGTAGTACAGAACCTCTTTGCTAATTCCTTGCTTTAGAAACTGGCAACTGTTATCTCAAGAGACTTTAGATAACCAGTGGTGCTGTGAATCATGGGGCGATAAGCTGTCTCATAGCTGGATCCTGTTATGGATTGGCCTTGATAGGCCAAAGCTGTTTTACCTAGAAGATTATCGGATGTAAGATGAGAAGGGGCTTAAGAGTCCTTATGTGAACTCCATCATCTGCACTAGCTCTGGTTTCTAATTTGGTATTTGAGGGCTCTTATCACCAGAGTCCTGCAGCCTAAATGTGGCTCATGCATTTGGATTAAGAGTACACTAGTGAAGATGGCCAGAGCAGAGTTACTGTGGTGATCTCTGAGCTTTTAAGTTTGGGGTATCTTGCATTAATGACAGTGCTTTTAGTACCAGATGCTACTTCAAATTGCAGTAGGAGGGTGTACTTTAGTATCTACAAGGACAGCTTTTTCTAATGCAAGATATTATTTGGAATTGTATGTGTGATATATATTCACATATACATATATAGCAAAGTATATATCAATATGAATCCCTTCAGTAATAATGTCTGCACCTTCTGAAGGTTGGATAAGTAACTGCCAACTGATATTCTTGAGCACCATTCCAGTACCTTGAAGTGTAACATTTAATACTTCTACTGGCATGGAACTGAGTCTGGGACAAGTGCTTTCAGTGAAGCTGTTTGGGTTTCTTTAACAGCTGAAAATTGTTGGGGCATTTAACTGCAAAACGTATCCCAAGTAAAGTAACTCTGGTAGTTCAAGTTTACCAACTCCCGTTTAAATATAATCTTCTCTTCTGACTCTTGAGGCAGCGGGAAATGACACTGGCATGCTTTACTCCCTCTTTTATTTTTCTTTGAGTTACTTTAGCCTTGGGCTTCATTTTTTGGGGTCTGGTTTTACTACCTTTAAAACTCAGTCTCAGGAGTAGGGAGGGAGGAAGATCTGTGGCTATGTGTTTTGCTCAGCTTTGTGTTTGAGGTTTGTTGTTTGTGTTTTGGGGTTTTTTTAAGCACAAGAACCCCCATCTAGTTTTCTTTATCTTGTCTAATACACTGTTAAAATGTATAATGTGTTTCTGTTCTTGTTTCTGCAGAGAATCCCTGCCAAGAGCAAGGTGACATCATCCAAATTAAACTTAGTGAACATACAGAAGATCTACCAAAGGCAGATGGCACGGGCAGCACCACTATGTTGGTTGACACGGTCTTCGAAATGAACTATGCTACTGGTGAATGGACCAGATTCAAGAAGTACAAACCTATAACTAATGTTTCCTAAGAGATGCAGCAACAGCAGACTGGACCAAATCAAGCTTAGAGTCAACCAGCTCATAGAGTATGTCAACTGTACAAAATGGCATTCATGTGTACATTTCTTATTACCCTCCAGAGTAGAATCTGTGCTCGTCAACCAAAACTGAGCTCAGTGAACACAGAAGATGATGGTGTTAAACTCGCTTTTTTTTTTCTTATTAATATTGGGAGAGGGAAAGATGATCCTGAGGGGGGGACATTGTTGGTGTGTTTTTGTTTTCCTGCAGTTCAAGTTGCTGAAAAAGGAGATCACAGGCGAAAGATTACAGATGGGAGCAGTTTACTGCTAAGTACCAGAAGAGAAGACTACTGCACAGTCACTCACGGTTTACCATTAACTGAGGGCACAGATCTTTATTGTAAGAACATTTTCTTTGGCAACATGAGTTCTATCGTAAGAATGGACGTTTGCAGCACCACAGGCCGGTGCTTGATAATTTTGTATTTCAGCTGCAGTGTAACTGTTGCAGGTGGTAGATGTCAGTGTCTAAAGGTACCCACTGTATGTTTAGCTTATTTATGCTTGAGTCATAGGATGAGATTGAGCAGCTTTGTTAACTTGCTATATTGTCAATGTACATGCCCAGCATGAGTTAATCTATATTTGGCATTATTTGAGATAGACAGAAACTGAGTATCATAACTTTCTGAAGAAAAAACCCATCAAAATTTAAAAAGTGATGGTGGCTTGTCACTGCCTGGAAGTGATAGACAAGACAAGATAATTTTTGCCATAGGAGTCTTGGGGTAGAAGTTGATCTATGGCTCTTGCATAGCAAACCCTTTACACAGCATAACGTACCTGGGAGGAAAGGAAACTACTGCATCTCAAGACAAATTGGAGCTTAATTTAGAAATGGCCCGAGAAATGGTTGAGACACACATCTGAGTAAAAGTTTTGTTGTCTTGAGGCACTGTTAATGTATGTTTGGTTGAGCAGTCGTAATGTGTTTGATTGCCAAGCCCTGACCCAAAAAGTGTTGAATGACTGTAGCTGTGGTTCTTACCAGTGTAGTTTTATCAGTATAATTGCTAATGTGGCCACAATTATTCTGGCATATAAATGTGCCTTATACTTGTCCCCTGCTAGTAGAAGCACATTTTTATCTTTGTAACTGTGTTCACACCACTGGTGTAATCTGGTTTTAATAGTACAAACAAAGCTGGCATTTATTGAGAGGATTTATGTACATAAGTCAGGATTCCTCCTTGGGACACTTGGCTTCAGTGTCTGGTTTCTGCCAGTACTTGTGTGTGGAACTGTGCTTGGTTGGGAATGCTGCTTAGAAGGAAGAAATACAGAGATGAGTAGCAGAGTGCTGATATGGTGAGGAGGTACCTTGGGCTGACTTAGAGGTTCATGTTGAAGTGGAACTCTTAGGACAAAATGAGGCGCTTTTTTTAGTTTGTTTCTTTTTTATGAAAAGAAAGCAGACCAAATCCCATAGTACACTTGTATACTAATAAAAACATTTAGATGATTGATTAGGGTCTTTTTTTATTGGGGAATTTTTATTGCGTTTTAATCTTAGTTTTTCAAACAAACTACCCAACAAAACAGGACAAGTATAAATAATATAAAACAAAACCCCTGTATTCTATGGTGTTTTAAGATGTGACCAAAAGTGTAGGTTTCTTAACTTTATTTAAGCAAATATACAGAATGTTCTAGCTCCTGTAATGGGCAAGTTATTTGATGGTAACTGCTGCCATTACAGTGTTGTGCATGTTTTAGTGTGAAAGTTACTCACATATCACTGTCATGTCAGGGCTGTCCTCCCCAGAATTACCCCATTTCAGAAACAATGTAGATTGTAATTTTGATTGCAACTTTTCTTTATAAACAGCTAGAAACCAGCTTGACAAGTGAGGATGAGTAGTGAGTTTTAGTTTTTAGGAGTTTCAGTAGAATGCGTTATGGTTATAACTTATTTGATTTTAGAGTGTTACACAGTAAGGGCTAGCAATAGGACATGCAAGTATTCATCTTTTAAAAGAAAGGTTTAAAGAAAAGTGACATTCCTTTTGTTGTCTGCATTCAGATTTTAAAGTTTCCTTGTGATGACCAGTTTTCTGTAAACATGTATGATACTTCTGTCTTAACTGTTCCTGCTTGCTAGATAAGCTGCAAGTATCCAATACAGTTGTTAGAATGAGCGTTTAGAAAATTGGCTGACTTGAGGGGCATGTACTGCCATTGTAAACTGTTGATGGAAGACCTGTGCAATTCAGTCATGGTCAGGAGCTGCTGTGTGGTGGCTCTTTTGGCTTGCTTGAGAGTTATGGTTGTCCTTTACTAAACTTTCTTGGTCCACAGAAATCTGTATTTCAGACCTGTGCTTTGGGGTGGAGACAGCTGTTCCTCTGCTCTTCAAGAAGCCCTCTTAGAATGCAGTGGAGTCATTTGAGTGCAGTAGTGTGTAGGAAGCTTAACCATGCTGCTATTTGTATTTGCTGCATAATGCAGTTGGTCTCCAGGCCTGTTTGTCTGAAGTCAGTCATATGCAATAAATGGAAATTTTAAATAGAACTATAGTATATTTTTGATTCCGTTAAGTCATTAAGATGAGACGATTTAACACTGCAAAAATAAATTATTTTTTAAAGTGACTCTATGACTCTCAATACCAGAGCATTACTTCAACTTGATCTGTGAATCTAGAAATTGTTTTTTAAATGCCTAAAGAAAGGGAAGTTTCTGCAACATTGTTAAAATGGTACAGGAAGTAGTAAAACTACATGGAGTTCTTTGTTTCAGTGAATGAACTCATCAAATCTGTGTTCTGAAAGTAGGAATAATGCCAGACAAATCAGAAAGGGCAACATCAACATGGAAATTCCAATATATTGGAATTGTTACATACAGAACAAAATTTGGCCCTGGAACTTGATGTTTTTTATCTTGGAATACTCAGTCACTTGAATGTTAGCTGAAGCTATGCAGTGAGGCTCAGTGTGTGCTGTAAGGTTAAACAAAAGCATTTTTGACTCTAGAATGACTTGCAGATGTACTGAGTTGACCAGAGAAGTAGTTCACAATTTTCTTAAAGCTTTTGTTTGTCTCCATTCCTCTTCCCTTTATCCAAGCATGAAGTTTTAGGAAATTGCAAGCCCAAACTTTGGAAGTTTGAGCTTGAACTGAACCTCGTCAAGGAGGAGGTCCCAGTTGCTCTTGCTTGTAGAGAAGCCCCTGTCTGTGCAAGCCTAGGTATGATATGAATTAGCTTGTTTGATTTTTAGAGTGTGAAATACTGGTAAAAGAAGCAATGAAAGCGGCTTGTCCCTATCCTGTCCAAACTTTGGTTTTAGGGGAGAAAGAGCACATACATCTTACCCAGACTTCTTCAACAACTTGTCCTAGAGTGAAGTGCTGGGTTTCTGAAAGCTCCATTTTCTTTCATGTGTGCTGTGAGGACCAGAAGGAGTGTAATGGAGAAAGTGAGCCCAAGAAGGATACTGAGCAAGAGTTCTGATCACAGGTTCCATCGTTCTGTTCATTCTTTTGCTACTCTCATGCTTGGTAGTTATCTCCATACAAACCAGTCTAGGCTTAGTACAGTTAACACTCTAGTTATTGGGCTGGTATTTTGTGGGTTAACCTGATTTTCAATGGTGGCTTTGCCAATAAATCTTTCAGTTCAATACCATAGGATGCTGGATGCCGTGGGGAGGAGCCTTTGGTAATTGCTTGACATCTCCATGTGGAATTGGTCACTTCTCTCACTAAGTTGTGTCAAAGTGCAGACCACTTGTCTAGTTGAAAGAATCTTGAGACTTTGACATTACACAGTTTAAGAGTGAATCACATTTTCATAGTAAGATCTGACTGGAAAAAAAGACTAAAAAATGTTAAGCCAGAGCCCTCTGGGAATCTGGTGCCTTTAAACTGTCATTTTGTAAAATGTCACATCTATAGCATAGCCCGTATGTTTTCTATTTTTTTTTTTTTTTTGTACAGATGTAAATTCAAAATATTCTGTCTTTGGGTACGTATTTTCAGTGTAATACAGTATGTATAATAAAAAATCTAGATTTTCTAAGGAAATGGACTGATACTCTTCTTAATAATCAAGTTGTTCATTGTACTAACAGTTGAGTTACTGTACCACCAGCTTGAGACCAAACAGCCAAATTGCCTGATAACGTATCTTTTTAGATTTGTGGCATTGCTTCTGTAGATGAACTTCAGAGTTGCCATTTCAAAGCTGACAAGTGCTGGTTTAGGGTACTTGTAAGAAGATTTACTGAAATACCTGCTCCTGCTCTTGCTCTGTGTGTGTGTTCACTGAAAGCTGATGGGCCCTGGCTGCAGTGTCTGCACGGTATGTGGTGTGCATGTGCTGAAACACTCGAGCCATGGCCAAGATCTGATGGTACAAGGCAGATGTACCATGCACAGGTTCTGTGGATGTGGTAGGGAAGTGTGGAATAAACCCTGTTGTTCTTTAATGCTGCCTTTATCTGAATTAAGGAGTGGTGGCTTCTCTCAGCTTTAGAGTGCTGCTGAAAGTGGGTGTTGGGATTGGTGGGGTTTTGGGTGGGGTTGGTTGTGGGTTTTTAGAAACTGTTTTCATGCTCATATACTGTTCCTGGAGTCTAGTTTGTTCTGTGATAAGCCTGAAGGTTTGTCTTACAATGTGGAGTTATGTGGATATGTGTGGCTGGCCTTATCCCAATTTCCTTATGTGCAGCTGTGTGAAATGGCTCTGTTCCATTTGGCTGTGCTGGGGTGGTGCCAGACACAGCCTGAAGTTTTGCTTCTCTCTGTCAGATCGACCTTATCAAATAGTTAGGAAGGGAATTCTGTTCCAGGTCAGCTGCTCTGGTAGAATGCTTGGAACAAAGCTTTGGGAGAGGTTGAGATCCATACTTCATTTGTTATTTCATAGGGCACTTGCTCTGTGAGATTTCCTGGTGCCCAGACCCTGATACACTCCACATGAACAGGTACGTGCCAGTTCACCTGCCTGCTGAGGCTGGCCTGGGCAGAATCAGACCCATCTACTTTTAGCAATCCCTGTGCCACTGGACACTTTGGACAGGCTTGGCTGGTACAAGCACGTAGGGGTTTTAATGTTTAGGATGTTGCTCTAGCACTAGCCCTTGAGACTGATGGTTGACCAAACACTGACCTCTTCGAGACCCGGAGAAACTCATGCCAGATGCTGCCCTGTATTCTGAGTGCCTTTAGACAGAGCTTGAACATCTCAGACTCCATTTTTCTCCCTGCCTATGCAGGTGTGCATGTCCAGGTTCTCCTGAGAGCAGGAAAGGGAAAGTACGGCGAGAAGCAAAACCTGATTGTTCTAAAGGAGGTGAGGTGGTTATCTCCAGAACCTGCTGTGTTTCAAGATGCTGGAATTGTTCAAGGCCGGGTTGGACGGGGCTGGGAGCAATGGTCTAGTGGAAGGTGTCCCTGCCTATGGCAGGGAATTGGAACTGGATGATCTTTAAGATCCCTTTCAGCCCAAAATATTTTGGGATTCTGTGACCTTTTCCTGAGGAACTTGGGGAGATTCCTTTATTTGGCTCTTAGAATGTGGTTCCTGTGTAACATTTGGTATTAAAATATACTAATTCATTCCTGCTACAAATATAATGAAAAACAATTGTTTCTCTGAATGGTTGATTCAAACCCTCGATAGCATGTAAGCTTGGCTGTAGTGCCTGACACATCATTTGGTATCATTGAAGTCCATAGTCACTCTCCTTTTTCATCTTTCAATAAATTTTTTTTTGTTATTGGCTGTTTCTTCACATAAGGGAGTTGGAGAGACAAACTCTCATGACTGATCTTGTGCTAAAATTTTGTGATCATCTGCAGTGATCATCTGCAGAGCTGTTGGCTGTGGGAGACCCCAGTTTTACCTCAGTGGAAGGAAGTGTTTCCCCCTTCCCTCCTCAAATGCTGCAGGCACACAGAGCAGAGGCAACACTACCTGCACTTGTTCTGCCTAAAGCACCAGCTGGGTTTGACCTGCATTCTTAACACTGACACACTGGTCCATTTTGGAGGTTTTTTACATTTTAAGACCCTCTTTTTAACCGATGCAGACTAAATAAGAATTAAATGTTCAGTGCTGCTTGTGAGAAAATAAATTTTTAGTCTCTGTATATTGTTATGATTGGCTAAACCATCAGATCCCTGCTGCGGTACCACACCTTTCCTTTGGGTAGTTCTACTCTTGTTTTAGTATTCCTTCTAAATCCAGGCACAGAAGAAACACTTTCTTTAAAAAAAAAGGTGTGAGTTATTTGTTTCAAAGTGACTGTAATAACTTTTAACTTTTGTATTTTACTTAAATTCCTTCAGCTCCCTTTGGCGAGTTTTGTTACTCCAGCTACACAACACCCACCGATGCCGGAGGTCTCCGCTGGTGCAGTTTGGGAAGAGCAGCTCCAGCTGTTCTGGGTGAGGCGGTTTTGGTGCCGGCCCGGGCGTGGCGGTGTCCCCCCGGCCAGCGCTGTGGTGCCATCGCGTGGCCATTCCCTCACGAAAGAGTTTCGCTGCCCAGAGCACAAAACCGTGCGTGTTCCTCCAGGAACGCYGGCGGTGCTTTTTTCTTTCTCACCTGTGTAGGAGTGTCTTGGCCCTCTCTTGGGCACGAGGCTGTTGGCTGCTTGTTAGACCTATATTCCTAAAGCCTGGACACCTGTCCTGTTTTACGAGTGTCAGTATATATACCTTGGAATAACCTTGCATCCAAAAGGGGGTTCTGGATTCCCAGTTGCTTCCCAGCACAGCCCGTGGGGTACTGGATCCCAGGGGGGTCAGGAATGCTTCAGTGCTTTTTTTTGTCTGTGGAGGAGGAAGTGATACCTGTGGGCTGGTGCCTCGTCTATATGCAGCCGGGTTTGGGTATGAATCACAAGCTGTATTGCTTGAAGAAAAGTTGTTTTCCAAGAAAAAGCCTCTCTCAGAATCCAGCTTGCAGTTTGCCTGGACATTTTGCCCTTTCCTAGGCAGTGGTTCAGCCCAGCCCCCTGAGTTCTAGCTCAGCAGTGGGGTGTGGATCAGCAACATGCTGCCAAAGGACCACAGTCTTGTCAAATAGCTGGATACAGCACACCAAGGACCACTGTGTTCCCTAGAGTAATGGGAACAAGACAGTTCTGCAGTACCTTGCCTGCCTTGGAGCATGACAGTCATTTGCCACTACAACAGGTGTCTGTTGAGACTAGGACACCAACAGAGACAGTGGAGTGGTGGATAACCATGGAAAGAGCCTAAGAATACAAGGATAAAGTGATCTGAGCCCAGAGAAGGACCAGTAAGATCCAGAGGGCTGGAGCACCTCTGCTATGAGGACAGGCTGAGAGAGCTGGGGGTGTTCAGCCTGGAGAAGAGAAGGCTCCAGGGAGAGCCTTCCAGTACCTCAAGGGGCTGTAAGAGAGCTGTAGAAAGACACAAGGACATGGAGTGACAGGACAACGGGGAATGGCTTTAAACTGAAAGGGGGCAGGGTTAGATTAGTTATTAGGGAAAAAAACTCCTGTTAGGGTGGTAAGGCACTGGAACTGGCTGCCCAGAGAAGCTGTGGCTGCCCCATCCCTGGAAGTGTTCAAGGCCAGGTTGGACAGGTATTGGAGCAACCTGGTCTAGTGGAAGGTGTCCCTGCCCACGGCATGGGGGTTGGAACTGGATGATCTTTAGAGATACCTTTCAAGCCAAACCACTCTGCTCTCCTCTGTTGGTAGGTAATACCTTCCTGACCTTAGAGAATCACCCACTGAGTTACCATTTTCAGGCTGATGGATGTCACTCCACTGTTGGCTCACACATTCCTCTCCTTTGCACTATCCCCACTGTAGGTGGGACCTCACCTGGGGATTTTCACCCCCACAGGCATTTACTGTCACATCGCAGCTGACAGAAGCTGAGGCAATGGCCGGTCACATGACACTGTGAAGAGGGCTGATGTTTGAGTCTTCCTGCTCGGTGTTTCTTATAAAGCAGGGAGCTCTCCTTGTAACCAGGCCGGGCCCTTGGATATCAGCACCCAGGTGACTTGCAGACATTTGATGCAGAGCCCTGTGGTGGCCCTTGGGAAGCTCAGAAATCCAAGTCTGCCCTCAGCAGATGAAACTCTAATGCTTGCTCAGGTTGGATGGAGGTGTGGTTCTGGGCAGCCTTGGACAAGAGCTGTCCTCTCTAGGCTGGGCAAGGCCTGGGCGTTGGTACAAATTGCTGGAGTGTTTGAGTAGGATGCCATKTTCTTGGCAGAAAAGTCACTGCTCCTGCCTCTGCCCTGTAAATTCTGAGGGTGGAGGGAACTGTCTGGTTTATTTGGGGACACAAGGTTTGCCACCCAAGGAAGAGCACCAGAACTGACAAGAAGAGGGCCCTGTGCCAGCCTAGGACATCGCTTTTGATCAGCCACGACACTGCTTTTTGTTCTTTGTGAACCAGCTAGCAAAAGCATTTAATATCAGTGGAGACAGGCCAGGGCAGGTCAGGAGTTTATGAATTTATCTGTTTGTACTTCTGTGCCCTGAAGTAGCACTAGACTTTTCCTGTGGGAAGTGTATTTCCAACTTGCCCAGTTGCTAAAGCAGTTGAGAGGAAAGCAGCCTGTCTTGCCTCTCAGTTGGGCTGTGGTAACTCATCCAGAACAGGGGCTCTGAGGAGACGATTTCCCTTTCTCTTCCATGTGTTGGGCTGAAACTCGCAGTGAAAGTGCTGCCACATCCAGTTCTGAAGTGTTTTTCCAGTGTGTACTTTGTGTGTAGCAGATGCTCAGCAAATGTGTGAGTTGCTTATGGGATTTGAGAGTGTGGGAAAGCTCTTCACTAACCAGGGGTGCAGACCATAGGATGGAGGGGACTGATCTGCTGTCAGCTCCCCTAGCAGGATAAATCTCCCTGGGTGGTTGCTGGCAGTGTTTTGCCAGTGCACAGAGCTGCTCCACCCKGCAAATGCTTCTTCTGCAGAAGTTGTCCCTCACTGCAGAGCCTCAGCCCCCTGGAGCGTGCACGGCCCTGCACAGGTCGAGGTGGAACAGGTGGTTGTGTTACTTACACAGACTGAGATCAAACACCCTGTGCAGAGACTTGTAAAACCTGTAAAGCCAAGCTGAGCAAGGTCACGTTGAGAGCTCTCCTATCTGCAGGGAAGGGGCAGCCCAGGGGCAGCCCTCCACCCACCCCTGCCTTGCCCAGAGCCACCCAGGAGCTGCCAAGGTTAGGTCCTTGAGTCTGATGTTTTGCTTGCTGGCAGGGATCAATTCAGGTTAAGGTCCTGTCTGACAGTGGGAAGCCAGCTGGTCACTGCCTGACCTGCACCCATCCAGACTGGTGGTACCAGAGTGGAGGAGGCTGCCCTGTCTCTGTGCAGCTACCATGAAGCAGCATAGTCAGGCAGCCTCACTGCCMGGAGGACAGGAGAGTGTCCCTACGTGGGCCACTGTGAGGAAAGCTTGAAGATTTGTGTCAGACCACACTAGTTTTGGTTCACCATGTTGGGTTCCACTGGGGATCCCGGAACACAAAGGACACGGGCAGTGCCTGAGAGTGTCTGATCTGCTCACTGAACATGCAGCTGGGGGGAGTCTGCGYGTGGAACATCCACAGTCCTACATGAGCAGCCTGCTGTTCCTCGAATTTGGGTGAAGATGTGAGATGCTTCATTCAGCTGTATGCTAAAGGAAATCCTCTCACAGCAGGGGCTTGGCAATGCTGATTGCTAAACAGTGGGGGCAGARGGAATGGGGGCATCTTTCAAAGCAGGGCTGCAACGTGAGAAAAGCATGGGCACATCTGTGTCCTGAGGTGGCAAGCAGTACAGACACCGGATAATGTGGAAAATGGGGTGGGGCTTTGTTAAACTCAATGCTCTCACCTCAAAATCRTCATAATTGTCAGGATCCTTGAGCTTGATCCTGATAAAGACAACTTGATGCATCAAGTCAGACACCTTGGGGGCAACAACAGGGGAGGGACGCACTGGTTGGGAAAGCCCTGTGCTCGCCAGAGGCTGCGTTCTGAAGTTGGCACAGCACTAGTCACACTTAAAATGGAGACTCTTCTGGGGTTGTTTTTCTTCTTGCAGGAAATCTTGTGTGCCTAAAAAATGAMATCCTCTCACTTGACGAGGTCACGGGGTGCTGGCCCGCTGCCAGGCCGGGTTCCCATGCTGCTCTGCCTGTTCCTATCCGGGAGCCCATCACTTCCTCCAGGACTCTCCTCTCACACGGATCCGTGCGCTGCCGAGAGGAGAGGCTTAGATCTGCTCGTCTGGGTGCCTGGTTTGCGCTCTGCTCTGGGGAGGCCGTATCCTCTTAAGACCTGTTGCAGTCTCTGAATATAAACCCCCCTTTGTTGGGGAGAGGTTGACTTGACTGAGCCGCATGATCAGAGTCAGGTGACAAAATTGGGCACAAAAGCGGAGGAGAATGAGCAGCTGGGTGAGGGCATTAGCTGCTGATCCTGCCTTTTGACAGGCTGTGTTACTCCTCAGGGAAAAATGAGTGCCCGGCCCTCTCCTCTGCTGTGGAGCTTAACCATGGCGTGGTTCACAGGTAAGCCCTCCCCTGACACAGGGTTTCTCTTTGCCAGCTGAGCACGGAGGTGGGTAAAGCCATGACGGGATTGTGGGAGCCCTGGGCTTCGCGGAGTCGGGGTGTGACTGTGGGCAGGGCTGGGGGGAAGGCAGGAAAGGAGCTCAGTGTTGAAAGACAGGTAATGTTGGAACGGGGATGCTTAACGGTAAATCTAAAAATTCTCTTTTACAAGAAAAAAGGCAAGAAGGAAAAACAGAGCTGTGTTACTCTGCATAGTGAGGAGTTCCAGTGGCCTCTTCATGGCTTTATCTTAAACCYCAAGGAACAGGATGCTGCCTATGGGTTGGGAAGCATCAGCTCTGTAACATCCCCTGACATCCTCAAGGCTCTTGTTCGTACCAAGGTGTCAATACCACATCCTTCAGTTACCCCTGGAGATACTTTGGATGATTCACAATGCTCCTGAAAAAAAAAAAAAAGGTCCTAGAAAGCAAAATCGCTGCTCCCTGGCATAGACAGTGTAAGTGCAGGAGAGAAAATGGTTTGTCTGATGAAGCTGAGCTTGTTTGAGTGCTGCTTTTTCACACCTGTGACTGACTGTAACTGGTAAAATAAAAACATACACTTTACTAGATGCTCAAAGCTATTTTTTTTCAGCATGCCGACTTCCTGTTTTTCCCCAGAAGTTGTTTAAATTATTGTTAAGAAGTACTGGCTACCAAAGGCTATTGATGGCTAGTGGAGGTTTGCAAGCAACTCTACTATTTTAGTAACATGTTATGAACAAATATTTTCCCTTAAAAAAAATTCCTCTTAACAGTACCACCATTTAACACCAGAACAAACCAACCAACCAATGAAACATTTAACTAAAACCCCCAACAACAAAATTCATCCAGCTGTGGGCAGCCCAAAGTGTTTAAACCTCTGCAGTGTCTCTGGCTGGCAGAGCTGAGCTGTTGGGGACAGGCTGGTCTGTGGGAGATCAGACTTTGATCTCAGAAGTCCTTCTGAGAGGTTTTCCCAGGAGAACTTGACAGTGCTCTCAGCTTACTGCTAGTGTTTACTTTAAGATTAGTTTAATAGATCTCAGGACTGACTCAGTTTGCTGCCAGAGGCGAGGAAAGAGCAGCAGACTGACTTCAGCCCTTAGGGCAGGGGAGTCAGATGAGAGGAATTGTGCATCTTGGTCCTGGGTGGAGCATGGCCCCAGTGTCTTCTGTGTGCACTSTGGAGCTGCTCTCCCTGCCTAGGACCAATTCTGGCACCTCTGTCCCTGGGATTTGATCCTGGGGCAAACCAACGTGCCACAAAATGATCACTGTTAGATTCAGTGTCTCTGTTTTAGGGGTGCAGCAGGAAATGGAGATTTAGGTCAGTTGGTCAGAGCATGGTGCTAATGCCGAGGTTGCAGGTTTGATCCCCATATGGGCCATTCACTGAAGAGCTGAACTYGATGATCTTTCTGTGTCCTTTCCAACTCAGAATATTCTATAAATTCTGTGAAATGTGGGCAGTGGCCCAGATGCCTGGTGCTCATCTGCTTTACTCAATAGTTACACAAAGATGGGGTTTGGCACTTGGTGAGGAACAAAGCAGGAAGTCAACAACAGGAGGGAGCAATCCCAGCAAACTTCTCCATGTGATCGCAACTTTGTAAGGACTCTTTTATCCAGTGTCCTGATCCTGCTGCAGAACTTGAACTGGAGCTGCCATCAGCTTGGTCTGCATGTAGTGGATGTTCATACTCTGCTGGTGCTGAGCACTGGGGCCCACAGCGCCTGGCCTTGCATGATGGGGACAAAATTAAGAGAGAAATCAAAGGCTGGGGGTGAGGCAGGGCTGGGGAAAAGCCTGCAGGGGTGTGGGTCTGACCCACCTGGCACTTGTGCTGTCACCCCTCTTGCCACCCTGCCCATGTCCTTCCTCACCTACATCCTGCTGCTGGCTGTCAGCTGCACTCTTTGAGCTCCTTGAAACCCATAAAGCAGTTTCTTAACAGAGTCCTTTTGTTTTCTGTGCCACTGGGCACTCGATTGCTGGGGGGCTCAGCAGATGTGTGCTGGTTGGGAGAGCATTTACACCCCACAGTATCAGCCCCAGTCGCCTGCTGGTGCTGTATAAGGTTGGGTGTTTGCAGAAGTTGCAGTAATTATTGAGTAAGCCCATGCCCTGAGTTCCTGAACCCAGATCATGGGACAGCTGCTGTGGCAGGAGCTGCCTGTTTGGGTTTTGTTTTTCCTTTTCTCCCTTTGCTTAGTAACACACTGCTAAATTAAAAATAACCCTCTGCTTTTCTAGTTTAGTTTAATGGGTCTCTCCTCTCTTCAGAAACTGGAAGACATTCTCTATGCCAAAGAATGGCTTCCATCAGCAGATGATGTTCCAGTCCACCATATATCATGGCAAAACAATTTGAGCTGCAGTAATACCTTCTTTCTCTGCAGATTTCAGCTATCCTCACTCTGATGGGGGATTTCAGAATTAAAGCAAGTCTTGGCCTGCAGGTTCCTTTCTGGTTACTGGATGTATTTCCAGAACAGCTTAAAAAAATCCCAAGCCCATGACTCTTGTTGGCTGATCTGTTTAAGGGAGATGGGATAAAACAGCCAGCTACTTGACAAGCATCTTAAATCAGATTATCATGAGATTTCAGGGCAAACTGTCTCAAGGAGCTAACAAAACTGAGTGTTTCAGGCAATTCTCACACCCTTTTATCCAGGAGAGTCAGACCTCCTGGACACTGGCATCTACTTAGTTGTGGCCTCATGGACCCACTAATTTATTTCCTTGATAAATCTCTCATGTGCCAGGTATGCTCAGATGCTACCTCACATCCTTGCTCTGTAGTGGATCACAGCAGATGGGAGTTTCTGGACATCAAACAAGGATACATGGTTTAAATAGTTGATAAAGACCTAGATGAGAAGCCACCATTACAGGGAGAACAATAATTCGGCCACTAATTATATTTCTTCTTTTCTTAGGTATTGCTTTAGGCCAGACAACCATCACTGAGGTCCCCATTGCATCAACACCAGCACCTCCCAGTGCAGCCAGCATCATTGCATCAACCCCAGTGCCTCCCAGTGCCACCAGCACCGAGGTCCCCATTGCATCAACCCCAGTGCCTCCCAGTGCCACCAGCACCGAGGTCCCCGTTGCATCAACCCCAGTGCCTCCCAGTGCCACCAGCACCGAGGTCCCCATTGCATCAACACCAGCGCCTCCCAGTGCAACCACTGCTGTGGCTTCTGCTCCCCCAGCTGCTTCTGCAACACTCCCGGCTGGATTGACACCATCCACTGCCAACCTTGCTGCATCCACAGCAGCTCCATCTGCTGACCCAAGCACAAAAACCCCTGCCCAGACTCTGCCCACCACCCCGGGGACTGTCCCCACCTCTGGCAGCACGGCCGCCTCTCAGGCATCCACGGGACCAATGGCCACATCCAGCAGTGCCCCAATGTCCTCTCCAGGAGTGACCATGTCCTCAGGGGTCTCCTCAGCAGCTCCTCTCCTCACCACCCCCGAGCCCTCCAGCTGCAGCACGGTGAATGTGACAGCCTGTGCCCACTGCCCCCCAGGGACGGTCCCCAACCAAGGTAAGAGTCCCTGCTACCAGTTCCCGTGTTAGAGGGAAAAGTGACTTGCCAGGGGAGGTGAAGCCAGCACACATCCTTGTGCTGGAAGCTTGGACAGGAGAGGGAGTTAATTCATTGCACCCTTCTGAAGTCAAACACTTGGCCTTGTGCTGTGTTGATCTTCCTGGGGCTTCCCCAGTGGGATGACAAAGCAGTGRGATTGTGGCACAAAATGTAACACAAGTACAGTTTGATTTATTGGCAGAAGGATGTTGTTTTGAGGTGCAGGGCCAAATACAAGGCCAACTTCCAGCTGTCTCGAATGTTTGAAAGCCTCTGCTGTAGAAACAGCCTTTTACCTTCAGCTTGAGACTCTACTTGATCAACCTCTGTTGTAGTCAGGAGTGTATAATATTACCTTTTCCAGAAGTTTTTTGTGTGGTAATGTGTGTTGGTTTTGATTTCAAACACCACCACCCCACAAGAAAAACTCAAAAAAAAGAATAAAGTTCTCTAAGATACAAGCCATGTACTTTTTGCTTGTTCTCTCCACTGCAGGGCCCTTTTAAAAAGTGGAATAAGCAGCTCTGATGCTTTAGGGTGAATCTGAAGAGGACAGGAGTTAATTCCCACCTTTCTTGTGTGCAGGACCTTCATTGACAGGGTCTTCTCCTCTTTCCTGTACTTGGTGGTGCAGCATCCAGGCAAGCAGTGGGATGGCAGGTCCGATGTGTTCAGCTGCAGCAAACCCCACCCAAGTCCTCTGTGTGGCTTGGATTGGTTTTGAGGAGCAGAGAGGGATGGAGCTTGCCTGGTGGGACTGCCATGGTACCTGTGCTCGAAGAAAAACTGTTGCTGTTTGAGGCAGGTCCTCTGCTCTGGGGTTTTACTCATCAGTTTTGCTTCCTGCAAGCTTAAATTATCAGTAATCCAAAGGAGTATATTAGTTCCTTTTTTTGTCTCTTTTGCTTGTGTATTGGAGGGAAAACAAGGAAAACCTTCCTGCCCCCTCAAATTTAAAGGAAGAAAAAGCAGTCACTTTAACTACTGGAAATCCATGTTGATAGACTTTACTTCTCCTTAGATCACCTTATGGCTGTTCTTCAGCTTGCTAACGATGGACAGCAGCATAATTAGCGTGAATGTTACAGTTTCTACCCTCTACGAGCACCTTGCCAGAGAAACTGCATCCCAAAGCTTCTGCCTTCGTGGCAGTGACCTGCCCTGGCAGGCACAGGGGTTTCAGTCAAGTCTTGCAATCCTGATCCCGACTTCTTGTTCCAATTTAGGCACCTTGAGCTGCTCGTGCTGTGCTGGGGGCTCGTGCACAGACCCCAGTGCCTGCAGCCCCTGCCCACCAGGCCACTACCAGCCCCAAAGTGGGCAACCATCCTGCTTGCCCTGCCCACAGGGSTTTTACACCAGGTGAGTGACTGAGCCCCTGGGCGTGGCGGGTGGATGCTGTTCCACAAAACACTTCCCAGCTGGCAAAATCTCTTCCTTTGGGCTGTAGGAAAAGTGCTGCAAGGGTTGTTTCTCAGAGGCTGAATTCTCCTCATCAGGAAACCTTGGTGTGGATATCCTTGTGCTGAAGGCTGCCTCTCTATGGGTTTTCCTATTTTACCCCCATGTCTTTTGGAAGTACTGGGAGGGAATATGTTGTTTTGTGATGGGGGCACTTGGGAGTGAGGTGTGGGTTCGTTTCCTCAGCTTTTCTCTAGGATACATCTGGCCAACAGGCTTCATCTCCCTGCTTTGCCCGATTACTTTCTCCATCCCTGTTTTCTTGCCCACAAGGGATCTGATTACATGTAAGTCACTGGCATCTAAACCAATTTCCTCAGCTGATAGAGGGTGGAAAAGCTGACAAGACATCCCAGCCAAGAGCCCAGCCTCGCAATTTCACCGGGCTGCCTCATTCAGGGATGCTGTACAAGGGTCCTCTGGCTGTGGGGACACGTCACTGTGCTGCTCTCTCCATTTCCATCAGGTCTTCCCTTGCTGTATCCATGYCTGCAAACAATGGGCTGTGTCCTTTGTGTGGTTGCAAGGACAGGAGGGGTGGCAAGAGCCTCCCAGGACTGCGTCCATTGCAGAGCAGCTCCATTTGGATCAGCCCTGGGGAGAGGGAACAAAATCTGGCTGCAGGGTGATCTGACTCTGCAGTTTGTTTGCAGCAGCCCCTGAGTTTGAGGTGTTGGCAGCATCTTCCTCCATGGTCCCCTCTGTGCCTCCCCTCTTGCAGTTTGTGCTGTGAGGACCTGCCTTAAAAATATACCCCCAAATTGCTTTAAAGAGACAGCCAGGAGCAGTCTCCAGGGCAGCACAGAGCTGCTGCTGCTGGGATGCGGGAGAGGCCGGGAGCCGGGGACCAGAGAGGGTCGGGCAGCGGTGCTGGGTTGGTGTGTGCCAGAGCAGGGACCAGAAGTGGGGGAATCTGGAGGGGACCTGGGGGTGTAGGGTGTGCACGGCCACCTCCGTGGTGGCTACCTGGGCCTCGGGGCTTCGATGGGACCATTTAACATTTCTGTGGCATTTGGAGAATTTGGCCTCCCCGCAGCTCTGAGCGGCCCTGGCTGGCRCAGGCCCTGCCTCGGTTTGTTTTCAGCAAAGCATTCGCTGTGTTTCCAGCTGATTTTTGTTTTGTTTTTTTTTCTGCAAATCTCACTCAGCCCTGGGATTTCTGAAGGAATTAAAGAGCATGTCCTTGTTAGCCTCCAGATCATCCCCCAGTATGTTATCAAATTCCTATATGCACATGCTTGTTGAGGGGGATTTGGCTCTGTTGGTGATGAATGTAAAAGCTTCCTCTTTCCCTGCCTTTCCCTCGTTTCCTCCCCCTCCTCCTGGAGATCTAACATATTGCATCCCTTTTCCCACAGTCCCTGTTATTTAAGGTCAGGGCTCTCACACATCACTGCCTGTGGTTTAGCTCCTTTTTTCAACTCCTTATTCCTAACAATGGAGCAGCTCCTTTTGAAATCGCTGATGGATGCTGAACAGCAAACACCTTCCCAATTCAATTTTCAAGTGTGGATTTAAGAGTCTGACTTTAATCCAAGGGTTTTAAGCCTGACCACAGCATATTTTCCAAGACTTTCAATTCAGATGGTCCCTTTCCATATAGCCCACAGGCACAGGGCMTCTCTAATGTTAATAATACAGAAAACTTAATTTTTTCAGTGGACCTTTAACATTCAGGTGAATTCAAATTGATGTTTTTCTGCCTGAACTCCTTCTTTATAATTGCTCTATTTTTAGACTTGTCAGTGTTGTGCTCTGCTCTCTCCTCTTCAAGTGGATAGAGGCTTGGGTGACCTAAAAGTGTTCCCCTCTGCTCCCTTCCCTCCCAGCTTCCCAAGGAGCACCGTGTGCCTTCCCTGCCTGCCTGGACATTTCTCTAATGAGTCTGGGGCTGCAGCCTGCAGAGCCTGTGAGCGAGGTAGGCTTTGGTCTGTGTTCAACCCAAGTGCATTTCCACCACGTGATGCTTTTTGCCAGGGCCAGATGCAATTACCAGGTAACTTAMAAGCACCGAAGGGTAAACAGGCTAAAAATAGCTCAGCAGATCTCTTCCCTATTCTGTTATTATTAAAATGAAAAGAGCAGATCTGAACCATGCTTGTGTTTGGAACAAGCCTATGTTAACACTGCAGTGAAAGTCAGGAAAAAAGGTTTATGAAATTCGGTTGAAGCACAAGGAGRGGGCGTGTCAGGAAAATAAAGTATTCGCCCATTTTTAATGGCAAAAATGGAAAAACCGTCTTTGTTTTCATTTAGGCAATCTTCTGCAGTCTGAAGATTAAGTGCAATACTCTCCTTATTCTCCACACATTAAAACTGGGGTTTCAGGGAGCTGCTCTGCACCTGGCTCRTGCCACACAAGCCTGGTACAATGTGTTTGCAGACAGGGTAACAGCATGTGCAGAACAGAACAGCACTTACTTATGCAAAACACTCATTAACACATGCAGTGCAGCAGCTCTTCTGCACCCAAATGGGGTCCTGCTTGAACATGCACAACTGTTCTTTTGAAAATCCTCCCAGCGAGCTGTTGGGCTGTACCTAAACCTTGGCTGTCACTTGCTGAGTCTGGGAGGAACAAAGTCTGACTGGTGACAGCGATGGGGTCTGTCACTCCCCTTACTTAGCAGATTTGAACACTCTGTCAGACAACAGGGGAGCCTGGGGGGGTGGCTCCTAAATTCTGCAAGTATAAATATAAAAAGTTCCTTTTCCCTTGCAGGAAGAGGGGAGGTGGGTTTGGTTTCATCCTGCTCTGCTGCAGCCTCTGCTGCTTGGTGAAAATCTGCGTTTGAGGCAGACCTTGCCCACATCACTTCCAGCTTCTCTCTGAACCTTTATTCTGTCCCATGTGGGTGGTGACCATGTTGTGCATCATCAGGCACCTTCCAAAACCCCCTGAATTCCCAAGTGCTGTTCTCCTGGCTTTCCCGTTGGTGTGGTGGGGCTCACSATTGGGTCCTGCTGGCTGCTGCCCACACCATGGGCACTTTGGAGCATTTCACTCCTCGTTGTGCTTTAGGAAGGGTCTGTACATGTCCTCCTGCCTGTCCTGGTCCTCGTGGTGCAGGCAGGGAGAGTCTGCTGCACCAGCAGAGTCATCCTGGCCAGTGGGTCTTGTCTCCTTCCCTTTGTGGGAAGAAGATGCACCCCAGACTTCCTGGGGTGGAGGAAGGCCTGGAAGGGCTGGGGTGACCAGAGGGGTCTCCCCTGGCCAGAGACCTGCTCCAGCTGAATAACCCAGGAATTGGCACTGRGATCACCTATTCCAGCTTCATTCCAGCTCATCCTGTGGTGCTGGGAAGGGTGACAGGTCTCTGTCTCCTTGGCATGGTTTTGGATGTGAGAGTGACACCAGGGGAATCTGCCTGAGCCCTCCATGCATCCCTCAACATGGCAGCGGGCAGCAGGGAACTTCTGTTGCTCTTTCAGAGCTTTTGACAAATAGAAAACCAAACATCCTAAATTAACCCATGAAATGCCACCTGCAGTGTGTTGTGGGGAGTCGTTTGGTTGTTTGTAAAATGGACATGAGCAAATACACAACARTGTGGGGCAGATGTAAAGGCAGGATCCTGAACCCTTTCTCTTCTCTTTTTCAGGCTATTTTAGCTCCAAGGAAAATGCAGCTTTTTGTCTGCCTTGCCAGCCGGGATCGTTTTGCAAGTAAGGAGCCTCCTGGGCTGCTGCTCTCAGGTGGACAGGCTGAGGGGGTTTCTTTCAGCCACTGAGCTGGAACCACCAGCGTGGCCAAAGACAAGACACCTGCCGTTTGAGCTGCAGGGACATTGATGCTCACCCTGGTGAGAGAGGGATGGTACGAGGAGGGGAGGATCCTGGCTGGGATGTGGAGAGACGCCGGGATGAGGTGTCAGAGCATCAGCTCACAACCCACCTCTCCCATTCCCACTTTCCAATGTCACTGCATTATGTGGGCATCGCACCCACCTGGGATCAGACTAGCACGGGCACAGGGATGGAGCTGAGTGTTGCTCTGGGCTTTGTGGGTCGAAGCTGAGCTGGTGGTTTGTTTATCCTGAGTCAGGGGGTGCAGAAGGCAGTAAAGTGCCCTGGCTGAGCTGCCAGCTCCATGGTGGGAGAGAGGGCCTGGGAGAGGTGCTGGTGGGTGCCTCACGATGGGCCCTGACCTACCATGTAGGGATGCCTGCACGGAGGTTAGGGTGTTCATGTCCAAAGGGAACTGGCACRTGGATACTTACCTTCCTTCTGACCTCCCCTGAGCTCCTTTGTTCCATGTTTGCAGCAGATCTCTGCTGACCCCTGATTAAATGGCCACAGGACAGGAGCCAGGGCTTACCCAGCTGTATTGCAGGTCTAGCCCAATTCTAACCAGTTCCAGCCAAGTTTGCTAAGGCAGCCACTTCTGGAATAGTGAGTTCATATGAGTTTCATGCAAATAAGCAACCAAAGAGAGGAGAGAAATGCCACCATGTGCCCAGCCCTAATTAGATGTGTTCAAGGCCARGYTGGATGGGGCTTTGAGCACCCTGGTCTAGTGGAAGATGTCTCTGCCCATGGCAGGGGGTTGGAACAGGATGATCTTTAAGGTCCCTTCCARCCCCGACCATTTAGGATTCTATGTGAGAAACTGCACTGGAGACAGACACCATGGATGCCCACACAATGGCAAAAGTTCCCAGTAGAACCTGGAGACTCCAGTYTGTACATACGTAGGAGCTGGCTTTGGTGGGCTGGGCTGGTCTTGGAAGTGCTTGTCCTAAAGAGTGTCCTGCCTCCTGTCCCCTCCCAGCACCAGCAGCTGCTCGGCCTGTCTGCCCTGCCCTGGGGGACAGGAGGCTCCTCGGGAGGCGTCGGAGGAGTGCGTGTCCTGCCCGCCAGGTAACTGCGGCTGGGAGTGCGCAGCTCCAGCTCCAGCGGCTCGTTCCAGAGGCTCCTCTCATCTGCCCCGGAGGCTGCGGGTCGCTGCCAGCCTCGGGTGGCACCTGCAGAGCAGAAGAGCTGTGCCCTGGCAGTGAGGGATGGTGCCGGGGTGGTTTGCCGGTGGTGGAGGCTGTGCCTGTGCCAGACCTTCCCGCCAGGTTCGGAGGTGTGCTGGTCACTGCCGTGCCAGGGTGCCCAAATCCAYGGCTGGATAACGATTCCAGCAAAGAAGCATCTTCATCAGTGGTGGTGGCTTTGCTGATGAAAGCACAGCCTTGCTCACAGAGATGGGGATGCTGCTCAAGCGCAGCCTGGGGCAAAGGGACACAGGGAGGGGACGGGAGGGACGTGGCCCTGCTGCTTCCCATGCTGTCTGAAACAAGAGCAGGTGAGCCAGCGAGAGGGCAGAGCGCTCYGGCCACCCCCGATGGCCATGGCCAGCCTCCGGTCTGGACACAGCACCAGGGGCGTCTTGTAGCTAAGCTGCATTTTAAACGTGCAGGAAAGCATTTACCACTTTGAGGATTGGAACTTCTGTGGCCCATCGTTCCCACAAAGCTTGGGAAACTGAGCTGTGCTTTGAACTCTGCTCAGTGAGTTTCAAACAGCTGGAAAACGTGTTTGAATCCAGAATTGGAGAGGATGAAACACTGCTGACCTCCAGCTCCAATCTTCCTCTGCTTTAAAGTCAGAGCTCACTACTAAACCCCTCTCCCACCTACTCCTACTCACACTACTCTGTTTGCCAAGGTCTGACCCCAGATATCCTTTAGTTTCCCTGTCCGTGTTTGTTCTGTTCTGCCCCTTTGCCACCA
Source organism: Amblyornis subalaris (assembly GCA_018881555.1). NCBI lineage: Eukaryota > Metazoa > Chordata > Aves > Passeriformes > Ptilonorhynchidae > Amblyornis > Amblyornis subalaris. Next base: position 3,015,148 of record JACAXG010000056.1, on the reverse strand, counting down.
AACCAGGACCAAAGTCCAGGCTCAGCTTTTGTTATGCATATGAGTACTTAATGCTCTTTCTCCCTGTGGCTTTGGAAGCTGATTCATCCATATGCAATTGCAAAGGTCCTGGGGTCTAGTCCCAGACCTCAATTTTGTGCTTATTTGCTATGCAGGTACATTCAAAGGTTCCCGTGACAACAGATGCAAGGCCTGCAGGACAGGAGAGTACCAATTACAGCGGGGCAAGGAGAGCTGTGACCCGTGCCCAGAAAATCACTACTGCCCTGTRAGTCCCCATCAGCTGGGGGGACAGCCTGTGTTAACAACAGAGCTGTCCCATGACAAGCTAAATACGCTTCAATTAACACTTTTTTGTTTTAATCTGGGTTTCTTTCCTTTTTGTAAACACAGACAGTGCTCTGATGCAGGGAAATAGTTAAAATTATGACACCAGGAGTGTGGCTTTGTGCCTGGAGCTGCCTGCTCTCACTGGGCCATCAGGGGATGGTGTGTCCCTTAATAAGGGGGTTTGATGTATGGACTTGCTGTGTAATGACACCTTCTGCTCTTCCCCCTATTATAACACCACAGGGGCAGGCAGGCTGAGTTTAATAATGGCAGGTTCATTCCTTGGTTATTTTTCTTCTGGGTTTTTTTTTGTTTGGTTTGTCAGGGTTTTTTTTTCCAATGCTAGTGTCACCTCCCTTCACACTGGTTGCCTTCTGCAGTTTGTTGGYGCTGAGTTACTTCTTCTCTTGGGCAGAGCCCAGATGTGAGCCCGGTCAAGTGCCCTCCCGACGCCTTCTGCCCCCAGGGCAGCGTGGAGCCCACCTACTGCATGGAGCTCTTCCTGTACAAGGTGGGGGACTCCTGCCAGCTGACCCCTGCCACGGTCATTGTCCTGGCCACCTTCTCAGCAGGTGAGTGGGGGTGCTCTCTGTCCTCTGGTAAAACCAGACACCCCTCCTCAGCTGTGTGCCTTCGTGTTAAACCAGGTGTTCTCTGGGTGGTGTATTTTATGCTTCTGGAAAGCTGGATTTCTCAAGAAGATCTTTCTGGCTGCTTTCAATGCCAGTGATAATCCTTTCCCTTGCTCTGCAGGAAGGCTGGCACAGTGCTGAATGCTTGTTGTTTGTCTCTGGGAAGCAGGGGTGTGTATGGACCCCCAATCTGGTATTCCTTGGCTGCACAAAAGTAGGAAAGAGGGCAAGCCAATCCCTGGATGAGCTTTTCTACTGGGAAGCTGCACCATGAATAATCATTCCAAAACAGTGAATATGCATTTTTAGTCTTATGAAAGGAAAAATAGAGTTCTGCTGGTTTTATTCGAAGTTGGAGAGAGGTTTAATCAGAGAGTTACAATGAAAATGAGCAACTRTTACTGCTATGGATTGCAGAAAGGGCAGATGAGGAAGCTGAGAAGAGGGATTTGTTTCCCGTGCCCAGGCAGATGAAGAGAAATCCCTAAGTGCCACTTACACTACCAGAGATGAGAATCTTGACACAAGAGAGCTAAGTCATAGAGATGACTAAGCCATCAGAGAATAAGGAATATCCAATAAGCCTCATATCCATGGTTTCTGTGTTTCAAGTGTATGTTATGTACCTCCTGAAGACCCATTCTCCACTCAGCTCACTGTTGTTAAAAGGTGGGGAGAGATAAAATAGATGTGTTATTTATCCCCCACAGTGAACAAGACACAGCAAAGCTGCTTCTCCAACAAGAAAGAAGTGTTCTTATCAAACTCCTCTCTTGGCAGCCAGGGAGAGGACTCCATGGATGCATGGGAGGAGACAAGGACAAGGGTCTGGAGGAGCTCTAGCGGCACCGTCTGACTGCTGTCTCCAAAGGGCTGAAACSCCTGGGGGGAGCAGACGAGGGTTGTTCTCACAGGCTGGGGCTCAGAGCCACGAGAAAGCTCCTCCACTGACCCCTATCCCCTCATGCCAGGCTGTTGTCCAAAAATCTGCCAAAACAGATACCCTCTGAAGCGAGTATTAATTTGAAAATGTAGAYTAAAATGAAGTATATGAAAAGCCTGTCCAGAGAGGGACAATGGCCCATTAACCAGCATTTGTGATAAACAAGTCTGAGGGTCAGGGAACAGCATTCCTGGCGCAGTCCTGCCTCTCCCAGAGCTTGCTGCAAAGAGGGGGAAAGGAAACAGCCCACGCAGGAACCCGCGAGTATTTCACGGCTGGTCTCACAGATCAAGTGTTTACCATGAGACTGTCTGCTCACACAACCTAAATTTGGGCGTTTTTGTCTGGCCATATTGCATCACAGCGACAGATTTGCGCTCTTCTGTTCAGATCAATTTTCCCTGATGATGCTTCTGCCAGAAACAAACGAACAGAATGTTGCAGTGCTTGAGATTTGCCAATTACTTCCATGTCTATGCCCAATCTAAAAGTAATTTTTCCTGACAGCTCTGATCTCAGTCTAGACTCAGTGTTAATCTACGTTCGTTACTTCTTGTGCTTCAGAGTGAGCGCTGCACAGAGCAAACTAATTTCTCAACAAGATCCTTTGGTGGAGTCTGCAGTGGATAAGACGCCAAGTGAAAAACAGTAGTTCCACAGAGCAGAGAGCAAATGGGAGCAGGAAAGTTAATGAATTATTTCATTAAAACCTGCTGTTATTCCCTGCAGCTTCCAGAGTAAAGCTGAAATGCTGAAGTTGAGTGTTGATTATTATTGCTAGGGAAACTTTTTTTCTTGTGGGTGAGGGGGCAGAGTCTGCAGGAGAAAAACCCCTTGTTTTACCAGAAGATAATACCCAAGTTGGGAAGCCTTGGAGCAAACATCACCTGACACTTTACCCTTCACCTCTGTGAATAACTACTGTTSCTTTCTTTCCAGGTGGAATCGTTGTTGCCTTCCTAATAATTCTGAGATGGTGGCGAGAGCATGGCAAGAAATCCTTGAAGTCCCTGTTGCTGCCCCAAGGCTCAGGAGGACACACCACCTACGGGGGCACGGAGCACACAGAGCCAGTCTATGCTGGCTGGTAGCACAGGACATGGTCATCGGCAGGCACCTGCCTCTCTTTTCCCTGAGGAAATACAGATGTGGGTCTGGGCAAGGTGTTTAACCACGAGCAGCCTACTTCTGTAGAGATAAAATCAGTGCTGGGAAATAAAACTATTTTTGAGTTGTGGCTACTTGTGTGAACGAAGGCAGCTCCCTACACTGGGCTGATGGGAAGGGTCTTCCCCTTTCAGTTCCTGGCTTTGTTCACCAGTAAATACTTTCCTCCTTTCTTCAGGGAAAAAAACCCCCAAAACCAAACAGCAAACAATTATGTGTCTCCATTTCAACAGTCAGCTGAACAGAGGACTGACTGCTCCCATTACTGAGGTTCCTGTGATACAACATTCACTTCTACCTGAGCACAAACTAACAGGAATGTGCTTCCTTTTAATAATATGCAATTTTTCATTTTATTTTTTCCCCATTCTCAAAACTTTACCATAAGCACAGCTAAGTCTTGATTCATCCCCCACCCAGCAGAGCAGCACAAGTGGTTTTGTACCTGTTTGCTGTGGCACTCCAAGCCTTCTTCTGTGCACCCAGCCCAGCTTAACCATCTGCCGGTTTGTATTTGACACAGATGATTTCAGTGTGGGAGTGGTTGACCCTTCTCTTCTTAAACTTCTTGTTTGCTCTGTTTTCCCCACTGTCTTTTTCCCATAGTGATGTTTAGCCAGTGTCCCAGGTACTCAGAAATGCCCACTGAATGTCCTGCAGTCAGTGTCAACTGCTCCATGAACCAGTACCTGGGGCCTCTTAACCTTCCCACCTTTTCCTCCTACAGTGACATTCCCACACGTGTACTCCATAAGCCCAGCCAGCTGTGACCCTTTGTGTCAGTGCTGTGCTTCACCAGCTCCAGACTGCCAGTGAAAACAGTATGTCTATCAGAAGACCCACTCTGTTAAATGACTGCACTGAGGTGGGAGCAGGTGTCATTTCTCACTGTAGTCTTGCAGCAGCAGAGTCRGCTGAAGCAACCCAGCTGTGGGGGGTTAAGTGGTTCCTGCCCTCAGCTGCTCATTCTCCTCTCCCCAGGGGAGGTGTTAAAGTGTTAAAAAAAATTTTATAAAGTATATCAGTTCTCTGATCTCTCTCAACTACATCAGATGAACAAATGGATGGAAGAGAGGTACATCAGCCATTGTGGACAGACAGGCTGCCCAGAGAAGCTGTGGATGCCCCATCCCTGGAGTGTTCAAGGCCAGGCTGCATGGGGCTTGGAGCAACCAGGTCTAGTGGAAGGTGCCCCTGCCCATGGCATTGGAAATAGATGATCTGTAAGGTCCCTTCCAACTGAAACCATTCCATGATTCTAATCTGGATCAGCAGCAACATGGGTGGTACCTCCAGCTCTCCCCAAGCCCCAGCAGACTCCCTGCACCCCTCCCTGCAGTCTCTCCCTCCCACTGTCTATTTAGGAAACAGATGAAGTTTCTCAGCTGGCCCAAGGCTGTGGTTTTCCTGCGAGCAGCAGAGGCACACAATCCCGACCTTAGCAGAAATGTAAGCCATCAGTATCAAAGCAATTCTCTGAAATGCTTTTAAAAAAAACGCAGCTGCCATGGGACATGGGAGACTCCATACATACAGACCCCAAAAAAACCTGTCTGAAAAAGCAAAACAGTCAAATTCAGACCTGACCAGGCAGGACCAGCACTTGTGACAGCAAAACGACCCCGAGGGAGTGGTGCTGGCCAGGCTGGGTGGCTCCAGCTCGGTGTCACTAAAGCCTGCAAAATTATGAGCAACAGAGAGCAGCACTGGAAAAACTAGACTGCAAAATTGTCAGTATTTCTGTGATAAGCAACACTGTGAAAACAAGCCACAGCACAGTCATTACCACCTCCATGGAAGTGTAAAATAGTATTTCCACAGCATCTGAGGAAGGCCTTGAGTGTAAGTTTTCCGAGAGAACAAAGCCCCACTCCCTCAGTGCCAAACCATGCTTGCCCAACATGTATCAATTCCACTTTTTTCTTTAAGGAAAAAAAATGGTGCCAAAATAAGTATATAGAGCTGTTTTACAAAAGAGACTTAGCAACCTCTTAAACAACTAGGAATAAAATTCAACATTTAATAAGACATTGAAGTTTCTCAAGCAGTCAGACATGGAATAATGTGACTCAACAATGTGGAAAAATCCCATTAATACGTCTTTCAAGATATTTTGCTTTTCCAAGTAATTCAAATAAAAAAGCCCCTAAAACCTGACCATGAACACAAAGCTATTGAACAAAACAGACACTTACTTTGATTATTTTTCCTAGGTTGTATGAAAATACATCTAACATACTCAACTGAAAATTGTTTCCATGCTTGCTCATGTGATAAAAGAACAACAAATTCTGAAATTGGCTGTCATGTATCAGCTTTTTGCTGGAAAAGGAAAGACATTTTGCTACTTTGATGGGCAAGACAAACAATATAATTTAAGGCCACATAATACGCCATACTTAAATGTTGTTTAGATAAATTTATAACAGAAAATCTTTTAAGTTGCTGAATGCTAAAAAGCATTGAGTTGCATCACAAGAAAGCTCAAGTTTTAAGGATTATTTTACCTTGCATTTGAACAGTGGAAGAAGGAAAACAGTTCAACAACTTTTCTTTTGTCTTCTTTTTAAACAAAACTTCAGCCTATTTTCCCAGGCTGCAGAGTAAGGTACAGAAGCCTTCATTAAAATATACCTAAATGCCATCTTTCCTGGTACAGAAACTGAAATTCTCCCAGGTCACCACCTGAGGGACTGAGCTGAACTCACAGGGTTCCATGGCCAGTAAGGGAGAATACGATCCACGTTTCTTTTCAAGATGAGTCTAAAGAATGTGCCCAGCAGAAGGAATGAATTCCTCGGAACTCACAAGTGAACTCCTGGTCTGCAGTCTCAGTGATGCAAAACTCTGTGGGCCCAGAGAGTCGAGTAGTAAAGAGCAGGGAAGAGGTAGAAGGAAGCAGCAGGTCCAACAGCCCCTGGCTCAGATCTGTTTGTGTGAACGTAAAGAGTCTTTATGTCCCTAAGCCTTTATGTCCCCACAGACAGATGCAAGGGATGGCTGTCCTGCATCCTGCTGTGCTGAATGTGCTTGTGAGCCCCCCAGAGAGGTGGGCAGGGAGCTGGGGGCTCCACACCCCATCCCAAACCTGATGGATGCTGTTACTGTGGCAGTGCTCCCCAGTTTGAGGGAGCAGCTTCTGGAAGTGGGGATCTGCCTCTTAGGACCTGGGGCATCACTGTTCCAGAGTGCCAGAGCTGTTACACCTACGCATGAAGAGGAAAAAGCAACAAAACAACTAAAAAAAATTAACAAATTATAAAAGCAATGGAATGTAAAGGTAAAATTTTATAATAACTTATTTAAAGGTATTCTTACAAAGCCTTCCTTACATAATATAGTATTCAAAGAATGGTCCCAATGACATCAAATTCCTTCATTTTGTTTTAAAGCAATGAGGAAAATATTTCTGCTTTACTACCTGACCTTGTTTTCCTTCCCTCGAAACCCAGTATTAGACAAACATGGAAAATACCATTTTTTGGTGTTGATTTTAGGCACGGGACTGTTCTTCAGTCCCATGGCAGAGAGAATGTTTCCCTCAAAATCAATTAAGGAATCTTGAATTTTAGCTTGAGTGCAAGGCTTGACATACCATTTAAAAAAATGCAAACATGTAACACTTCCCCTGATTTTGAACTGTGCTATTTCTTCAAAATTATTTGGGAAAAAAAAAAAATTAACTTTCCAACAGTGTTTACAAAAACTGATTCAAAAAACAAAGCCGTTTGGTCACAAAACAGAAACCAAAGATTTCAGCATAGGGCATTGCAACATTTAAAACCTCTTTCAATCAATACCTTCTAATAAACCCAAAGTTTTACGTGTTGGGAATAAATGGGGATTTCGGTAATTCCAAAAACTAAATCAAATCCCAAAGAAATACCCTGGAAAAAATCCATACACTTCCATGATACAGCAAGGCTTCATTTTCAAAAGGGCTACACAGAGTTTCTGCACTATTAAGGGCAAACTAAGCTAGGACATACACAAATGGCTAAATGGACATGGAGGTGCACGTGGTGTTTACAGGGGTGGGTCACAATGGCACAACTCAAAACGTGCTTGGAACGCTGCCTAATCACACGCCAAGGACAGGCACTGGGAACAAAACTGGCAAAGACATTTTTCTTTACCGTTTTTTCCTAGTTCTAATATTAATTCCATCAATACTAAATCTTGTATACTCATCTCACTGCAAGTTAGTGAGAACCTAACGCTAATGGGAGCAAGGAATTCAAAACAGCTTTGCTGACACAACCCAGTGGTGACAGGACAGTGCAGAGCTTCTAAAAACGTAACAAATAATTTCAGTCTGCCAAGTCAAGCAGCCAGTTTTATACAAATTTTATCAAAATGAACAGAGTCAGGCTAAATTTCACATTAAAATTATTCTTTAAGTGTTTCTTCAAAAATCTATTTCACTTTTACTTCATTGTTTTGAATTTAGTTTTGCACTTTAGTCAAGTTTCACTTTCTGTTTCATTCATGGTGGTGGTTTTGCTCCTTGTTGGGCATTTCTCACATTATCATAAAGTTGCAATGCACAGGCTCCAAGCATTCCAAAGAAAAGTTTGCCTCTGCATTTTACCTGATATTAAGGAAAAAAAAAATCAAGTAATTTTTTCCAAATAATAGCTTTTGTAAGATTTATTTTTAAATTTAAGACACAAAAATCCTAGGGTATGGGGCCTAGATTGCATGACAATATCCCTTTAAGTCCAGACCTGTACAGCTCTGCAAGATCAAGTCACTTCTACTTTGCTGGGATGAAACACAGGAAAAAACAGTATAGAAAAAAATCTCTTACAAAGTGAGATTCCCCCTCTCTGGTACGGGGCGTGCCTTTCCCACCACGCACTACATTTCTTGGTGGAAGGATATTTAGGATCATGATTGTTTAAGAATCATTTTCGAAGCGCACAAACCAATTGTGTGTGTGGTTGTAGCGAGAGACGCACCTGGGTCATGACTGGCATTCAAGCACTTGCTCAAAAACACACAAGGCAAGCAAACCTCATTGGGACCACAGACCAAGCCATTTCTTACTCAAAAGGACTTGAGAACTAACAACTTCTTTCAAGGATATACTATTTTAAACATCTGTTGGTTGACAAATACTATCTCAAAAAACTATGTTTACGCCTACCTGGTTTGATTTTAACCTACCTCCAACCTGCAAGTATTTTGGAGGGAACATTTTACATTCGTAAGAATTCAAGTGTAACTGTAATGCTGAGTAATAAGTTTGGTTTGTCCTGAAGTTTACTGAACTATGCAGTTCGTTATCAGTGCAGAAGCAGCAGAAGACTGCTGTGGTTGGCTCAGTGGATTTATAAAAACAAAACAAAAAATCCCCCCCCCCATTGTAACCTTTACAGAATATATGTAAAATTGTGTCCTTCCCTGGTCATATTCACAATTTATCTACAAGATAGTGTTAGCAGTAGAAACTGCAGTCCATGACTATTTGCATTCAGCTCTCATCCATCTGTTTCTCTTTCTCCTAGGCTTCAACTTGTTCAGTTTTTTGCGGGGTTTCTCAGTCTTCTGAGTTTCAACAGAATCCACCCCGAGAACATGTTCAGAGCAGCATAACTGTCCATTCAACATAGAATTTAGTACTGTCCTGTCTTGGTGCTCCTTGCAGAAAGAATTTGGGCAGAAGTGGCAGAAAGAGACAGAAGGTTTGCCACAAACATCACAGTGGTGCCAAGGACACTCCCACTTCCCTGCAATCAAAACCAAAGAGCCCATTAGTGGGGAGTAAAACAAGCATCATCTCTTAAAGAAGTTTTGTGTTTTAGCAGCTGAACAAAGCACAACTTTCCTGACAAAGCAAATGAGAAAGAACTACCGGGGCTGATCTCAACACTCGAAATGCTACATTGTACTTCTAAAGCTCAGCTGACAGCTGCACGGAGCAGACTTGACACACTCATTTAAACACAGCAGTCAGCTCCAGCTACAAGAAATGACTCGGGCTTTACTCAATAGCATTTTACAGAACTTGCCTCCAAACATCCAGTCAGCTGCTGCCTACTCTTACAGCACTCACCTGTCTGTTGCCAGTTTTGCTCAGGGATAGCTGGTGTGCTTCACCTATGGCTGCTCTTTTGCCCCAGCACACTTCACCAGTCGTTGTTTTACCTGTTTCTGGGATAATATGCTTTGCCCGCTTCCCTTCTTCATGTCCCATGTGACATGGCAGACTGGAATCAGGTAATTCCTGTGATATCTGGAACTGCAACCTGATGTCTGCTGCTCTTAATGTTCCTACTTGCCTTCTTCCAGAAGCTGTTGCTATTCTTCTGGCTTGAACTCAAAGGGCTTCATGCATTTCTTAGATATAATCAACTTCCCTGTGGCAGGGCCACAGTGCTCCTACCAGTTGATGTCCTCAATTACCTACATTTGTAAAACAAATGGCCCATTTTGCCAGAGAGGCAGGAGGAGGCCATCATTTTGTCCTTAAATCCAAGAGGAGCTGCTCCCGCATGATGCATGAACAAAGTTCTTGCCATACACACCCAGTGTTTTCAAAATGACACTCCTGACAAGGTTTCAGTGCGCTAAATGAGGTACCTGCGCAAGTTATTTATACAAGTGTAAGACACGGGCTGACTCACCAAAAGGACGTTTCACCAAACCAAGACAGGACAGATGATAAGCCTTAGTACAGGATTTCCTGTCACACAGTACCAGCTGGCCTCCATCCCCACAACGGAAACAATCATCTTCAGATTCCTTCTTCCCTTCATTTTTCGTTCTGCGTCTCCGTGTTCTCTTTTTGGTCTTTTTGCCTTTTTCTTCTGAGGCATTAGTGGAAGAATTCTAAAAGAGTAAGATGCAAATCTGTAAATGCCAGTTTTGCAAAGGAAAAATACCACCCAACCTAGCCAAGTTGTTGGCACACCTGGCAGATCCTGCACACAGCCAAAAACTTGACTTGGGGCAGACCTGTCTGTCCTGTGCCTCACTGTACTGATCTGTGTTGACAAAAACCCCCCACTGATCCCTGTGTCATCCTGAAACCAGATCTTGTCCCTACAGTACCTTCCTACTGAAAACCTCTTTTCTTATCACTGACAAAAGATCTTCCAATTTCCAGTCTAATCTACTTGTGGCTAATTTACCCTCATTATGTACTTGCACCACCAATCACTTCAATATCCATTTTTCTCTTCCAGTTGTGAGCACTCATGCTGGAATTACTAAAACCTGCCTCCATTTCTCTTTGAAGAACAGACAGCAGAACTTCAGGAAATGCAGCTGTGTCCATAATGACAGAAAGAATATACCACACCTTACCCCTAATTTCAATCTGACGTTCTCTGCTTTCACTTCGACTCTCCTTCACCACATCATATAAAATTCTGGATAACTTTTCAACATCCCTACCATCATTCCCTCCTTCTTACCCCAGTAATCATTACCTATGTTATTTGACATCAGCCCGTTCTATCTACCAATGCAGACAGCCCCATAAAACCACAGTGTAACATTTCATTTCTTCATGGTTGTCTGTGTAAATGTTCACAAGCTTATGTGAAACCTCACTTAAGTCCATCTCTTAACAAAAACCAGCTGTGTGGATTCTGGAGATTCCGAGTCCACCCTCTGAAGTGGCTGGTATTGAGCAGTGTTTAGGACCACAGGAAGGTGCAGCTTTTCAACACTCACAGGTGGTACTTGGGCCTTCCCTCACACTCCTACGCCAGCCCTTCAGGAAGCTCCATCAACTTCTGCTGGATTGCAGGTTTTAAACTAACCTGACACGAGTCATACAGATCATTTCTTGACATACTCTGCTAACACGTTTTCCTCATTCAAAACTCACATTTTTTATTCTTCAGTTTGCCTCAATTTTTTTTTAATGAATTTTAACAAAATAATCATGCTTTAAGGTTTAGATGGGGGAAATATAAACTACAATGCCAGAATAATCTTACTGACTATAGTAAGGCACATTCTTAGTCAGTTCAAAGCTTCTACAACCCTTCCCTTGACAAGACTGTCAAAATCTCTTGAAGTATTACTTGATGTATTACTTGCCTTTGGTCTGTCCCCAAGAAATCCACTGCAGTTTGGGGCACCACATTTGCAGACTGTTTTTTCATTGCCCAGACAGTCAAGGTTGTAATTAAAAGTCAGCTCTGTCCCTGAGTGAGAAAAGGACAAGGTAACAAATTCTATCAAAATTATTACAAACAAATACAGCTTTTGCTATCTGTTTGCTGGTTTGGGACTTGCTTGTTGATGCACTGTCATAGGATTTTCCTTCTCTTTACTGCTCATAAGCACTGACAATGATTAACTAGATGCCCATATAACATGATGTCTTATGCAATTACATTTTAAAATAAACTGGTTTGACTTCACAAAACTGTGCTTGTGTCTGGTCTACCCACATGTTATATCTATCTATCTATCTGTCTAGCTATAACTATAGATAGATATGTATGTGTGTGAGCATGTGTGTACACAAACAAGAACACAGATACTTTTAAACAGCCTCCTACATTCACTCCTTAAGCTTGTTATCTTCATGCAAAAAGATGCAGAAGTAGTTTGAGATGTCCAAAACAAAAACTGACTAAGGATACTTGCCCTAGAAGGAAGCAACAAAAAGCAGGCATGGGACTCACAACTAAGAAACATTGAAGTAAAAAGCAGGTCACAAAGCATCTCTTCGGTGTGCTGAGCTCTCTACAAAAATATTTCCACTGAATCAGTTAAACCATGACCATTCCACTCATAACTGCACAAAAGGTGTAGCTTAGGCAATGAAACCAAAGCCAACACGAGCTGATGTACCTGCAGGAATGTCACACACAGCGAACAGCCCGACACGAGTGTCTCCATTCACTGTCCACTTTAGAGTTTCACAATTTGGTTGGCAGCTGTGATTCATAAACCGAGAATAGTTTCCTTTGGGGCCAGCATCGATAATACGGTCCTGGAGAGCAAACCAGCAACAGAATGAGTGTTTTATCTCTCCCCCCTCACTAAAAAAAAAAATTATCCATAGATGATTTCAGTAGTTGCATTCAGAAGAGACATGGTGTTGCTCCCCAGAGCACACAAGCCAACTGATGGTACATGTTGTATTGGAAACTGTAGTGTCCCACGTGGCCTGTAATGTGACACTCCCAAAGCAATACTCATGCTCTAGCTCACGTTTTCCCAGCACCCATCACAGCCACATGGCAGGATAAGTGTTCTTGTGAGCATTGTGGTGGTCATGTTAAGGAACCCCCTGCCCCAGAAAGCCTCAAAACTCAAACTCAGTCCCTTTACCATTTACTTCGCATTCACAAAGCTGTGAGGCTTTTAAAATACTGTGCTTTATGGCATTTATCAACTCACTGCATGATTACTTCCAGAGATTACCAGTTTCCTACCAGATTTCCTTCCCCAAATCAGCCTAGTTTAAACAAAAACAAGCTCTTGGTAAGCTATAAACATCCCATCTCTACACACAATTACTTTTTAATTTTTATCTCCACCAAACAYAGCAGACATTAACAAAATAAAATAAAGTCTTGAAAGTCTTGAAATATCCAGAACTGTGTTTCTTTGCAGAGCTGCTTGAGAAGGCTTTGCTTTTTTATGAAATATTATTATAGTTTCCTTCTAACTCATTTTTGTAATGGACGTGTACAACTGTCATGCCTATGTGCACACACATCCAGCCACTCCTCACTGCATGGGCAGCTCAGCCTCGTAATGACATGGGCAGATTGGGCAAGACAGACCACAATGAGCATTTATTAATTACAGCAAGAGTCAAATACATGTTCAGTTCAGGTATTTAACACACTGACATTGTATGTCAATTTAGTAGAGGGGTGAGAAACTTGAAGTGCTCAGAGGAACATGGTTTCGTCATTCTGTGGTGGTAACTCCTGTGCAGGAACTCTGGAAATACAGAGCAGGAGCTCTGGGCAAAAGAATGGTGGTTGGGACTGAAAAAAACTGCAGGACTGGCAGCCAGCTTTTGTTCTTCTCCTTAGTAGCTGTTTGGGGACTGAAGCAATAAAATACAGATAATCAATTACCTCCTACTGTCCAGGTTCTTCACTTTCTTCCCATTCTGAGGAACAAAATATTCAGAAGTGTGCACAGAACCACAGGTCCTGCATTATTTTGGGGCATTAATTACTCTGCTGCAATGATTTGCTGCAGAAAAATGGCTGGCTGGCTACTAATACAGAGAGTGCTTTCAGAATAGTTTCTACAAAAGCACAAGCCTAGTTTTGCTATAAACAAAGCCAGGGACAGATGATTGCAAAAAAAAGATTAAATGCCCAATATAGAACACAGCCTCCCAATTCTATTCTACATTCTCTCAACCACAATTCTATTTTCTGTTATTGAAATTTTAGTAAAAGGACTGCTAACAGCAATTCTTGCCACTGTATCACTACTAGTATCACTACTATTTCCCAAAACTTCATACTTTATTTTAAGACTAGGCAGGTAAAACACTTTGCTGTACTTCATTTCAAGCAACAAAGCACAACTTAAAGACCTTAATATGTAATTTATTACATAATGCAGAACTAAGGAGATTATTTATCATATAGAATGGAGAGAACAGGAACAGAAGATGCAATGCTGTGAATATATGAAACTGTGGAACATCAAAGGTAGCAGAGTGCCCTACCAAGGTGATCAACAGAAAGAGAAGAGATCAAAATAAGGTTTTAAGTAAATAATGGCAAAAAACCGTCAAATACTCTACCTTATCAATAGTAAGCATATAGAAGTGGGTAATGTCATTTTCATGTGCATATTTGATTCTTGCCATACATTCCTCTTCATCAATCAGCTCTCCTACATACTCATTGACAAACTCCCCCTGAAAGACACCAAGTATCACTAGTGAAGTATACACCAAACCCACAAACAGCGTCGCAGGTCACCCATTCTCTGCTGGGTAAGAGCAGTTCATACCTTTTTAATGTCCCTCTTGGCCACCAGCCCCCACCCTTTGCCATCAGTTTTGATGATCTTTGTCTCAGGGTACTGGCGCTTTGTAAAGCACTGGTTCTGGCACCGCTCTCCCGCCGGACAAACTTGTGGGTGGCACTCGTACATCAGCATCCGATTGAGGCACTCGGAATCAAAGCCACAAGGGTTTTCATCCGTGGGCTTGCAGTTGCACTTGGGAATCTCAGATATGTCAGCAGTGTATATCTGCACTTTACCACAAGGTTTATTCACCTGAAAAATGTATTAAAATAGCTCAAATATGGCTTTCGATTTTGATTTGATTGTAAGAGTTATTAAGGTGGTTACTAATTCGATTTTGCACCACTAGATGTTCCAACAAAAGCAAAATTTTATCATTTCATGACTGTAAAAGCAGTTACCATCATTACAACCTGTCCCCATCTCACTGCTCAGCTCAGACCTTTGAGTACCCAGTGTCATTTCCTCAAACTTTACCTTAATGTGCTTGTATGGTGGAGGTTTACGTTCACTCTCCTGGGTTTCTTTGGCTTCTCGCTGTAGCTTTATTTCTCGAAATCGAGCTTCAGCTTCTTGCAAAGCTGAAAAAGATTGCAGCATCAACAGAAATGCCAGAAAGAGGATTACTCTCCCCACACTGACTTGCCCATTCCCATGTGTATTAAACAAAGTATTGTGTACTTGCTAGTCCCATCATTCAATTTTCTTGCAAATAATGCTTTCTGAGGTGTTAATGCTCTTAACGGATGTATAAATTCTACTCTTTCAGTCTCCCAATTACACTTTTTTTTCCAATAAAGTAAAGATCAGCAGAAATAATTCCAGTTAGAACCCAGTCTTCCAAAAGACATGAAAATAACGTTTTCATTCAAAGATAGTAATAGTGACTGCTGCCCAGGACACCACAAATTTCTTTAATTCAATATTGTAAAACAAATGTTCAAAGCCAGATTCAAGGCTATGTGTGAAGAAAGAAAGCATGCACATCCCAGGATTACTTTTGTTTACTTTTAGCTACGTACCATTTTTGAAGACTTTTCCAATTCCTTTGATCCCTTGGTATCTACTCCCTCTGTCTCCCTCCATGTAAGGGAACACCCGTGCTTGGTGCGTCCAATAGTAATCCTTAGAACCAAAGAAAAACACAGGAAATTCTCCGATTTCATGCTTCATTTTCTGGATATTTGGGGGAACGTTTTTCGGATGGCAAACTTCTGCAGGCCACCATCTAGCACAGAAGTACAAATAGAAAAACACAGCATTTTAGTCAAGCTCTCTCTGCAAGAGACAGTCTAACATAATCACTTGAAACAGCAGTAACTGATCATTATTGCCAAGATCCAAGAGGATTTAAAATCCTTTCCTCTCCTCACTCACTGGGTAGTGAGAGAAGATTAGAAAAGGAAAGCCTGACAGTCAGATCTGTGGGACTTCACCCGCCTGCAAGGTAAGCACACACAGGGCTCCTTGTGTCTGGGTAGAAAAACCATCACCTTTACAAGGCCTGCAATCACTAATTGTTAAAGGGAAGGTTGATGAAAGCTATCAGTGTTTCTAGGATAACCCTCACCCACTCCTATCTCACTCAAATCTCAACCAAGTGTGAAACACTGACAACCTGAGTGACTGACATCCCAGCCTGCGAGGGACTAATTTAGCCAATTACAAGTTAGACCAATTTATTGGAAGAGATCTCTGACAAAGGGAGTTGAAAGCTCATACACTGGAGGCAGATGTCAGAAGACTCAGGGAGTCCTGTATGGGTAATGCCTTGGCTGAGAGCAACAGGGAAGCTGCGAGTCTTTGAACTTGAAGCTTGCAAGGAGGTGGGGTCCCTAGTTCAGAGAGCAGTGAGAAATCAGTGTGCAGCAACGCTGGCCTACAGGAGCAACCGGTTGTATGATCCTTAGTTAAACATGCCAGTACTGTAAAACAACATAAATTCCTTCATCAGACCTGTAATTTCCCAGTTTAACCCAAATAATATCCTGGAAATGGAGCTTCTTGCCCGCCCTGCAGTCATTGCAGTACCAGCTCCCATCTGGCATTTCGATGTTTAAGCAGTCGGGGTGAAAGGCTGCCGGGCAGGACTCGCAGCACAGCAAACTCCCGCCTGCAGACAGACAAAAAGAAAGGAAAAAAGTTGAAAAACATCAAGATCAAAATAAAAGTTTTGCATTCCAGCCAGGTTGATACAAAGGTGGTGATACACATGTGGTAGGTTCACTTGGAAAATAAATGGTTAAAACACGCTGGGCCTCAGCAACAAATAYACACATTGCATAGTTGTGTACAACAGCCAAAAGGTCCTGACTAATTTGAATGCCTGGCAGACTTGGGTTAGTAACACATGCAAAATAACAAGCTGGTGATAAAAAAAGCCAGAATAATGCACAAATTATAATTACTTTGCTAGACTTTAATGACTACAATATGTTTAACATAGTTTTAATACATATTAACTTTTCTCTGTAAGAAACATTTTAACCACAACAGATTTCTCTTATGTTGGTTTTTTTTTCCCCCTTGGGGGAAAAGGAACAAGGTTGTTAGTTTGTTCCATGAATTATCACATGGAAAGTTAGCTGCAGCTTAAAAGCTGCTATGCTGCATGTTAATTTGTTAACAAATCAGGTAAAGTTTCACTGCTACAAGTTTAATCAGCACTATGCATTTTGTGGTTCTCAATAAGGTACAGTTTTATTGTACAAGATAAAACAAAACACCCTTAATTAGTGGCACTCCCAGCAACAACTAATACTGATTCAATTTGCTGTCTGCTGCTAACTAAAAGCAACTCTTAAAACATTTATGGTGTAATATTACATATTAGCAATAAGGAAACACAAAAAGCTTCAGTACATTGAACACAGGGGAAGGAACAGAGAAATACTCATTAGGTGTCTCTCGTAAAGAATTAAATCAGGCTTCTGGTTGCTGGATAAAGTCCAAGTAAAAACATTCTTTAATAAATTATTTCTGAAAAAAAGGGATACTTAAAACCCTGAAGCAGCATAAGCGACCCTGACATTACACTGGAACCTAACAAAGCCTAACTTAATATGCCACATTTGCAGCGATTTTCTACGAAAAGATTCGTAGAACTTAAGCCGAAGAATAAAACATTTTGATGCCGCATTYATGAAGGAGTTTCCCATTGGTTTACCTTTGGAGCACACAAAGCACCAGCTGACATTGACGTGGGCGTGGTGGCTTTTCCCCTTCATGGCAGTGAAATGGTTGGTGCAGACGATGCTGTTGGAGGCGATGACGGCGCATCCCGCGGCGATGCAGACGTCCCCGGCGTGGTACGCGACGGGGCAGCGGACACAGCGCATCATCTTCCCTGGCAAGGCACAACGCTGCCAGGTTACTTGGGAACAACACCCACTTGCAGCAAAGCACAACACTGCCAGGTTACTTTGGAACAACACTGACTTGTTATTTCAGTTAAAAAAACGGTAGTGCTGAGATACCCTATATACACACAAAAATATTCATTATATTTTCAGCGCTTGCATATTTGCAATAATACTGAATTAATGAAGGTTTTTAGAGAACCCTACACCCATTTTAAAACACTCTAAGACTTTAATTCTGCACACCAGGGTAGAGCAGCTTTTCCTCAGTCATGTAATTTTGTCTACAGATGTTGCCCAAAGCTAAAAACCTGCACAGAATCAAATGTCTGCACATTCACCGAGCCTTGCTGCACTGTTTGTACATTCTCAGGTCCTGCCCTCACTGCTTGGCCTCTCTCGTCATCATCTATGCATTCTAGATTTCATACTCTCTTGAGAAGAAAACATGTTCAACTATGGATAACTGAAAGCTAGTTAAAAAAAGAGCACAAATGATGTAAATACTAAAGTTGACTAAAAGTTATTCTATTTTTTTAAAAAATTCTCAATCAATTGATAGTCCATTTATGCCTAGAAAAATTGCAGCTAGCAACTCTTAAATGGACACATTCCCTACCTTAACACACCGTAACTAAAATTAATTCATCAGTCATAAAAACGTAAAATGAAACTACCTTTTGAAATTCGTGGGTGTGAGGGGTTACTAACATGACAACTGAGGCAGCTGTGGAGAGGACATCGAAACCCCCTGTTCTCAAACACAGTGAGATGAAATTTTTTCACACAAGCTTCATGGTAGAATTTTCCACAGTGAGACACAACACAGCGTTTCACATCTGCCTTTCTCTCCTTACACACGAAACAGGTGTGCACACCTAGTGGCGAAATAATAAACAGAATGTAACTCATTTTTCATCCAAACACATGAATTTAAAACGCTTCTCTTGTGCTTTTATGTTATGCATGAGGAAGTTGCTTTTTTTGTGTGGAGGGCTTTTTTTCCAACAAATCAAATTGTATTACTTGATGCAGCACTCTATTTACTTTAGATCTTTAGTATTAAATACTGATCTGCTCAGGTACAAGTAAAATAAAGTTACAGTGCAAACCCATTGCAGTTAAAGTGTACACAACACCACCCAAAGCCTCACCAATCTGCTTTTACGTTCTTATTTATAAGCCTCAGTACACCAGGACAACTGTGAATTTTTATTTTTAAATTTTTTTGCTAAACCAATGAAATAGGATGATGGGTTGTCTGTGATCCTGTGAAATTTGAAGCAGGACCACAAACCAAAGACAAGCATCCTCTAATCCTCTCTCTGGACCATTGGAACAGCTTTATTTTGAAGCAGCAGTTCCAACAAGGTTTACTGCATGTACTGAAATGAGCTTATGAGCAAGAACGCAAATCTTATGTAAAGTTTTGAGATTAAGAACTTCCAAGCAGTTATTACAGGATTAAAAGCAAATGAAATTAATAGCAATAAGGTAGTCTTTTAATAAGAAAAGCAAAAGATTGATACAGACACACAAAGGACTGAAAAAGGACTTAAAACGTTTGACTTGCTCTTTTTTCTAGCATTTCTTAAGTCTTTGTGACAGACTTTAAATCTCATCTGTAATTGTACTCAGAGAGCAAATAATTTGCAGTTATTAAGGCAATGGAATTCTGATTAAATTAGCCAAGTTGCAAGAGAGTTCTCACTGAAAACAGGGTGAACTTTCTAAAACACGGCACACTTAGTGGTACTCTATGGACTCCCACCCTGTCAGGTCCCAAAGGATAAAAAAGGGTTCTCTGAGGATACATACTCTGTCCAGGAGAATGTCCTAGAACAATATATGGGAAAACTACAACTTTTTTTTTTTTTAAATTAATAGAAAGGGACAAACTTGCCTGATGTACATTCACTACAAATGAATTTTCCTGCTGGTCTTCCAGAGAGCCCAAGGCAGCTTACATGAAAAGCTCGATAGCAAAGTCCTTCACACAGTAGGAGATCACCTGTTTTTTCACACAGCTTTTACAACACAAAGGCATTGAATGTTAAAGAAAAGTTCATATGTGGACAAAAAATGTTTTCTTTATTCCTTTTCATATACTGCTCTTCAAAATCTCTTTTCCCATTGTTGAAATCAAATTTAACAAGTGAAAGATAATTTTACAATCATCATCACATGCCCYGGCTTCAAGTTGAAACAGATAAGAGAATCATTAAACCACTAGAAATATTACTCTCAGACCATGGTTCGGGAGAAAATACAACCTGACAGAAAAAAAGGAATAGAAAAAAAAGCTTTAAGAAATATTCCCTGAGCACACTGATGCATCTGAGTAGGGTTAAAAAGCATCCTTATTTTCCTTTTCCTTGGCAAAAGGAAATTAATCTAGTTGGCACAATGATACTTCTATGTCTGAGTGGTTAGCAATGACACATGCATAACTAAAAACAAACCGAACAACAGTGCTGTCAGAATTTGAGGATCACCCAACATTTATAGATAGACACAACCTCATCATCACTTTGTACAAAAAATGGAAATATAACTGCTTGCCCGGTCTTGAAACAAATTTGATCTTTCTATCTGGACTGTGTTATCATTTCACAGTTTGAGAAAGCCTTTTGCTTTCAGTTGCATCCCTCCCGCACACCACGACAGAGCAGTGCTGCCATCTCTGCTGCACGCAGAGCACAAACCCTGCTGGGCTGGACTTCCTCCTCTGCACTGACAGAGAAACCAGCAGCTCTTCTGAGTCATCTAACCAGTCACCTGGCAACACTCATGTGCTTCTTCTGAGGTACAAATTATGCTTATGTTAGAGAACTGGAAACTCAATAAGAAAGGCTACGCCACTTACTAGAGGTCAAGAAAAAAAATGATTAGGTGTTAAGGCTTCCATTTACTGCCGTGACAACCTCATCACTAACAGACATCTCAGACACACATGATAAACCTGCTTCCGGCCTAATATTGTCATTTTCATATTTAAAAAGACCTTTGCTAGGAAAGCTTGGGAAACACATCTCGCTGCCCCAGCTGATGTCTCTCACCTGACACACATATTCTTTTTTTGTTCCCACTCCTCGCTCAGATTTTTTGGATGATATAGACACTTCAGTCTGAGTTTCATCAGCACTTTCATAGGGAGACTCTGAGCGCTCATCTCCTTGGCCATCAGAGATCTGAAGATTAAACACAGGTGTTAGAGAAAGCAGCCACAGATGGGCAATTTTGCACAGCATAAGAACTGACGGAGGCAAACAGGCTGCAATTCAGACTAGCAGATTCGGGCACACTCACTCAGTTTTGTTCCCCACACCCTCAAAAAAACCCTTGATTAAACCCAGAATATGCATTTGTGAAAGTCTCCTCAGAAGGACTATACACCAATCACCCACACCAGCAACTCAACAGCAGCCAAAACAGAACACCACAACTTTGTAATATGGCATTTTATTTATACTCAGTTCTGTAATACAGTTAGCAAGAAGTGCCTAGCCAGTAACACAGGGATATCTTCAACTCCCTTGATTAACGTTTGAGTATGTGATTTAAGAGAATAACAACCAATCTTAGAAAAGAAACTTGGTAAGCTTCAAGCTGCATATAAAAGTCTCCTCCCCAAATATTCTCCAAGAAAGTGGGAACAGTATATAGAAGAGAGGAAGAAAAAACCAAGCACCTCTCAGTATGTTTAAGGAACATTATAGTCAACAATGAATTGACATTCATTCATTCATTGACATTCAAATACAACAGGAGATAGCCCTGTTATGGATAAATCTCATGTAACAGATCTGTATTAAATATGGAGTGTTTTTAAAATCAGTCACAATTTACTTAAAAAAAAATCCYAAGTAACACATTTAAAGGAAAATACAGAGTAGTTTTCAGTTCAATGAAATTTAAGGAAGGAATGGACAACCAAGTAATTTGTCTCATCTCAGATTACACCCGAAGATGCAGAATTTCATGCTGTTGCCCTCAGATGGTACTCAGTGAGTTGAGTCTCTGTATATTCTCCAGGAGAGCATYGCAATTTGGAATTGCAAAAGGAACCCATCACTTCTCTTCAAGCTTGTTCTAATAGTTATTCACACATACCATCAAAGGTACTGCCTCCTGTTCCTTTTGGGTTGTCTAACTGCAACTCACAGTTCGTGAGGCTTTCTCCAGGTATTTCAGCTGTATTAAAAGTTCTTTGGAAGCAGACATTTTCCTCCTGTGCAAGCATGCTGCAATTAAGCCTGTTTCAATCCTTTCTGTTCCACCCTCTGATTTTTTCCCTAGGGGACTTTTCACAGCATCTAGAGCATTTTAGTGGGGTTTCTCTAAACCTTTTCTGTGCTTTAAAAACGTTGATGAAAAATCAGGCATAAGAACTGGAGGCAATAACCCATTATGAGTCTCGTAAGTACTGTATCCAAAGCAAGCCAATATGCTACTACTCTTCTCCACTGCTGTTCTGCTGTCTAAGAATCTCCCTAAGCCTCTTCAATACAGCACTGAAAGTCACTCTGAATTGCTGTCCTACTAAAGAGATCATTTTGCCAATAGCCATTTGTCAGGATACAGACACATCACTTTACATGAAGAATTTACTTTCTGTTTGCAGACACAGAATCTCGTATTTATCTACAGTAAACCACATTTTTCTAAAGATGGCTCAGCTACATGTTGGAGACAGCTACATGCAACCTCCCTGTCAGCCAACCCATATAATGTGCAAATTTATTAGGGGCRATTTATTTTGAAATTGGAGATAAAAATGTAAGACCAAACCAGGCCTAGAACTAGTCTTTATAAAATGCCTTTAGAAACACTGGTTTTGAGTGATTACTTCTCACTGCTGCTGCCAGCCGACTTGCATTCCTCCATTTAAAATTTGCTTTCCTTGATCATGTCTAAGAATATTTTATAAATGAAGTCTGACTGACAGTTGTTGGTTGGTTGGTGGKTTTTTTTTTCCTGCATTACTTGCAAGGATACAAATTCATTTTCTCTGTGCAATAAATACTATCAAAGTGATTTGTACCCACACTTCGCCTATGAATATTTCTGTAGCCGGAGTCATTTGGAGATTCTGCCTGACCATTCCGTAACTGGTTAAACGAAACTACACACAAAACCATTGCTTTGTTCAGACACCAGGAAATCTCTGTGCCCTGGAAGGAGATGTGAAATAGTAAACTGCAAATGCAACCTGAGTGCAAGGCCAGGAGCAGCCAGCTCCTGCTGGGAGGGGGCAGATAAAGGAAGGCAACATGGGAGCATGGCAAAAACACAAAACTAGTTTGCCTTATGGTTTAAGTAAACTTTCACACATGCTCATTTCTGTTTAAACTATTCCCACAGAAACATTAATTAGTGTAAGCAGCACACTGCTCTAACGTTTTTAGTACCTCATTATGCTCTTGTTTGAACTAGCCAGAATTAGTCACGGTTAGAAAAGTAAAAGGGAAAAATAAGCTGGCAGGTCTTAGATCTGTATTTCTTCTCTACTTAAAAACAAAGCAAAGCAAAACAAGCAGTCTTGATGTAACCTGACACTATGGTWGTTCCCCACCTTCTCCCCACAAAACACCTAAACCCTGAGAAAACCCATTTGTGCAGCACCCCTCACGTTGAGACAGTCTTGCCAGCAGCAAAAGCTAGAGCCTTGCCCTTGAGGAAGGCATTCCTCCTCCCCCAGCTCACTGCTTCTGAAGGCAGAGCAGAGAAACAGAACGTATCCAGTGACAAATACATTCAGTCAAGAGAATGAGTCAAAGCAATGGTTTCCAAGATTTTCTTTGGTTTATATACTCTGTTCAAATGAAGGATGCAGACCTCTATATGGAAAGGGAGCCCTATAGGCAGAAGACAGTTTTTCAGAACCCCCCCTAGATCCGGGTGACAAATCCCAGCCATTTGTGAACCTCAGGCTGACATCAATTCTCCTACAGAATGGAGATTTTACTGCTTCAGAATTAATGCACCAGCCTTTTATTTAAATTAAATGGTTACTGAGCCAAAAAAAGGAGCAGCACTGGCAAGGAGCAAACTCGACATCACAAATGCAACTACAAAAGCCAAATTCTATCAGCCCATTCAAGATAAAACTTGGCAATTTACACCCATCTATAGATTAATGCCAGATTTCAAGCACGAACACCAATACACAGAGCACGAACAAAATACCTTCAGTTCATCAACTGCACAGCTACCAGGCTGAGAGTATCTTTAGAGATCTCTCCTTTATGGCTGTCAGGAGCCTCACACACTTTACAAATCAAATGCTCTATTAACCACCGGTTTTGTATTACACAGACAGGACTGGATACCTGCTGTCTCAACTCCCAAGAATCACTACATTCACCAGAAGTTCAGTGATGCACTCCTGCTGCTGCAGAGTGCACCTCTTCATCCTTGCTACACCAACCAAAGGTTTAACCATCGCATCCAACAGCTGTAATTCATGCACAGCTCACACACGCTTCACCACCATCCCAGAGTTTTCATACTGGCTCATTTTAGGGCCCTAATAAAAGGGAAGGCTAGCAGATTCCCTGTTGTAAGAAAGCATTTCTTTTGGATAATTCAGTTTGACCCTTATTTGTATCTTTGCAGGAGCTGGAACACTCTCTACCAGCCATGTCCCCTTGCAAATAACCCGTTCTATGCAACCATCTCTTGGGAAAGCTCCCTCTATGAAGAGAGCTGGAATTCAACACCACAGCTCCTGGAGTTATCCAAGAATAGCCAATGGAAATATCAGGGAAGTAAAATGAGTGTCTGGTCCTTCAGGCCTGTGGAGAAGTGGCTGAGACAACCCTTCATCCAATGTTTCTCAGAGAGGACTTAGAACCTAAGAGAGAGAGGTACAGCTTGAGACGGTTGGGAAAACTGCATTTGTACCCCAAGCAAGCTGTACCAGCACCAACAGGTTCTGATTCACCCGGGGGACACTGAATTTTACAATTAAAATACCTGTAAATTGAAACACTCACCAAGTAAAAATGATTTACAAGAAGATTGCTAGAAACCAGTTCATGCTGATGTGACACAGCCACCTCTGTGGGTAGTTAATACAACTTCCCACGATGGAAGGTCCAGTAGTTCACATACCAGAGCCCAAATCACAGCCTTCAATACCAATCTGGACAGGTTTTGAGGGGCTTTTTACTTTACTTGTTAGGTTACAAATGTAAATCTTTCCCTTGTGATTATGCCAGAGCTTGTCTTGTCCTTACTTTTGTAATATAATCGTCCTAGCAAAGAAAATTGCATGTAATTAACTCTTCTGATATTCAGGCCAAGGTTCAAAGCAATCAACATTTAGATGAGTGGCAAAACCTGTTAATGAGCAATTTGTAGCTATTTTATTCTGCTTTACATTTTGAGTAATTTCTTATTTCTCAGGCAAAGTACTGTTTTAGAGGGTAAATTTAGGGGGAAAAAAGGCAAGGCTCTTCACTTCACATTTTTAGCAAGTGCCAAGTTTCTGCACTGAAATCGTACCCAAACTCTATCATCACTTCCACTTCTCATTAGCAATTACTGCTGCTGTGACATGGAAGACACCCTTCCTTTGCTGGTCAGGATCACTGCAAGCACCATGAACCTTTACATTTTGCACATCAGTCAGGCTTTCCTTCCCACTTCCTTCAATTATTGAATGCTGACATTATTTTGTGAGGACTTGCCTGTAGAGGCTTTCACACTTCACCGCCTGAACACCGAGCAAGGGTGGCATTTCAGAAATCAAATGCAGCTCTTTCTACTGGAAACTGTGCACCTGCATACACAAGTGATAAAAAGGGAAGAAAATGGCCTAAAACCCAAATCATGAGCTTTACTCTTCATTTGGGCCAGGCCAGAACTTACTTCAGGGAGCAGTGGGGTTCAGAATACAGTTACCACTCACAGAAGTGACCAATTTCCCATCAGGCTCTCAAGGCAATCCTTCCTTTCCCACATGTCCCAATCATTATTCGCTACTTACACACCTAAAACTCAAAGGGAACATGTAGGGACACATTACTGCATTTTACCAAGTTCCCCATAGCTTTATTATTGAAAAAATACTTTGCTACTGAGTCAAACTAGGACAAAATTTTGGCATTTCTGTGAATTTTTTGTGTTTAATATTATATTTTCACCCTTAAAAACATTAAAATTGTASCAACGGGTCATTAAAGAATTGGGTTGACTCATCTCAAGGTATTTTGAACACACAGTTTATACCACTACTATTTTTTCTGGCAATAGTTATTCAGGCCTACAATGGTAAAGGAATCAGCATAGCAAGACTTCAAATCCTCAAAGTATTTTTAATTTTCATTTGAACTATATGCTAAAAATTCCCTGTTCACAATAACCAAAAGAAATGCTTAAGAGATTCTTTCAGACAAACATCAACCTATTTTTAGGAAGGCTATATAACAATGCTTATAAAAGCACACTTCAACATTAATTCTTAGCTGAATGAACATGCTTTGCATACTGCAATATTTGATGTATAAAGCCAGATTACATCAGCAAGCGCTGCTGAATACTGGGTAATTGTTTAAATGCTAAATATAAGGATGAGATTTACTATTTTTTACTGCTCCCTGAACTACTTTTTCCTGTTTTGTGCAAAAGGGACATACTGTGTGCATACGGATGCAAGGACTGTTTGTGGACTAACAGTTTCCTTTGCAGGATTATGTTAAGTAAGTGTTTGGCTTTCAGAGAGGTTGCTGAGCAGGTTTAGAGGAGGAAATGTGTGCAACTCCGTACATTTACAATAAGACAACACACTAGAGCATTAAAAGGAATTAAACTGAGTCAGCTATGTGCATTTGCTGAGTTTATGTGTCTATATTTTTACTTTTGTCTTTCGTCTGAAGCACTTGAAAAAGATTAAAAGGGAGTGGGCAGGAAGTCAATTTGACAGAAGATTCTGTACACAGATTTCGTGTACAAAATCATTTCTCAATGTTTTTCCTCCTGCAAGATTTCCTCCAGCTGCAACAAGAGTCCTGCAGCTGCAACATTGAGTTTGAGTTAAATGCACAGGTCACTGCACCACCAAGGCGTTCAAAGGTGGAAGGATAAGCAGTAACACAGGTAAACACTTCTCACAGTACATCTAAATATTGAATCCAAGTCTACAACTAGTTAAGCATTTTTTACAACGAGGTACCTGATTCCAGTCTCAGCCACAACACCTCAGCAGAAATGCGAGGCAATTCTTCGCTCCCTCTGGCTTCTTACAAAAAAGAAAAAAAAAAAAAAAAAAAGAAAAAAAAAAGAAAAAGTTGGATGCAAGCTGCTATGTACACTCAGCTTGCATATTTCTAAAATCACGTGGGTGAACTTTGTAAATGGTATCGCTACTCCCATATCTGGATGGTTGAAATGTCACTTATTAAAAAAAAAAAAAAAAGAAAAACAAGAGGTACTGACATATTCTCAGTTGGCACCCAATCATACTGATACATGATATAAGCTGTCAATCTGTGAAAGGACAGATTGGAATTTTAAAATTCAAATGATCCTGTGGTTCAAAGCAGCAGGTGAAGTCAAATACCAATGTGGACATTTCCTCCACCCTCTCGAAGAAAAATTTTTTTCCACTTACAATTTTCTCCTTCCTTTCAGACAGCTCCAAAATCAGAGTAAATACCAGAACCAGCAAAATCATTACACTGTAATTTCAAGGAAAAAAAGGTTCAGAAATTCTAGGTCTGAAAATGAATTGTCTATACTCATCAAATCTGCAGTTTGAGAATTTAAAGAGTCACCACAGTAAGAACCTAAAACGCAACTGTTCTGCTTGTCAGCACTGGCCCTCAATCAGCTGGTGACCTGACTACTGAATGTGCCTTTTCTTTTAGACTTAGGATTAAAGTCTTCATTTTTAACAGCTGATCTCTAAAAGCATCCTTGCTGGCTCAGTGTTATCCTGGGAGGTGGGGAGGTGGTTGTGGTGTGTCTTTTTTTCTTCCCTGTAAGTAATTCCTGGCTAAAGGATGTCCTAAAGGACTAAAGCATCAGTTTTTGTTAAGGCAAAACCCCCTGTCTCCTGGAGCAGAAGCAAGTCCCAAATATTATTCACAGTGTGTTGGCAACTGCAGACTGAACAACATTGGTGCTCATCAGCTTCCCTGGGACTTCCCCTCTCCTAGATCCAATTCAGACAAGGCTTCCCTGTCCAGTGTTTGAACATTCAAAACAAATTTGGAAATTTAGAGTGAAAAAGTTGCTCACATTTAAGCATCTATGGTGCCCACACTGGAACAGGCTCCAACACTTACTACTCCACCAACCGCACACTTCTTCAGACTTTTCCAGCTACCAAAGTGCAATTTTTGTTAAAAAAATTTCTTCTTCAGAAAACTCACTTTATCCACTCATTCAGTCTAATAAAAGCACTTCTTGTATTACTCATACATGCTTGTGTAACAGCCTTTTTAAGCCTTAAGAGTACAAGCTTTGGTCTTAGTCATATTCAAGACAACGATGTTGTTCTGTCACGTTTTGTTTTAAGCAGTAACAAAAACAACTAAAGGGCAAATTTTTTGAGAGCCAAAGAAGGTAACCCCTCCCACTTCCCCTTATTTCACTTGAGCATCACTCGCTTTATAATGCAGGCTGTAGCACATCAAAAGGAAACACACCCCCCTATGTACACTTTTTTTAAAGCTAGTGGTACATAAAATGAAAACAAAGCATGGCAGGAAACTATATCCTCCTGCTTGTTTGTTAGGCCAGTCTCCTCCACTGCAGGAGCAGCAGGATCCATAAACGAAAGGGCCCACAAAGAGTGACCTGTACCTTTTACAGGGATGTCTTAAGAGACTCACTGGCTTAAGCAGCATCCTCTCTTGGGTCACCTGCTATCACATATATTATGATCATATGATATGAACATATCATATAAAAGAGATAAATTGCCTGTGAAAAGATGCAGTGTAAGAGGCACGTCTCCATGAGTTCTGAATTGTTGTTGCCTACTAAGTTTCACTTTCCTTAACACTAAGGACACTGCTACAGTCTCAGACTTCCTGACACGACTTCAGAGTTAGTGATTTCTACACAGTCACCCAGGAGGAAGTGGGCTGAGCTGGCCAAGAACTCTCTCTAGAAAGCTTGGAGTATGCATGTTCTGATAAGTAAACTCTTTATAGTCTTTCCAACAGATAAACCCCAACTGCATTTTTTTTTCTTATTAACAAAATCTGAGCAGCTAGAGGCTTGGTTTTTTTTTTTTTTTACTTTAWGAACAACTTATGTAAGAGTAAGGTCAATAAGCAACATACAAACAGGTCAGGCTGTATTCAAAAGACAATCTATCGTGCACCCACACAGAGACAGAAAAACTGACAGAGCCAATTGAGTTACAGTTAACATTTCCTTTATTTCAGTATAAGAATTCCTGAACTGAATGAAGAGTGATATTTTGGCCCATACTGCTAGACTAGATAAATTCTTTAAGTATGCGGTGCCACAAGTGTACACAGTACTATAATAGCAAAAAAAAGACAGCCTGGGACAAGTTTCATTTTTATTATTAGCAGGAGTTAGACGTTTCAGATAAGGATATTATGCATTTCTGAATTTGCCTGGAAAGTTAATTAAAACTATGAGAACATTTTAAAACAGTATAAAATTGCCTACAGATACTCGTGATACTTTGGTAGGGGATGCGGAATAAAAACCTACATCATGTAAACATTCAGTTAACAGATTCTCTGCACTCTGAAGCCTAAGTAATACACAAGAGGAGAATAAGTACATAAGAAACTTAGTTTTCTACACAGAATGTGCTGCCAAAGAACAAAAGTGAAGCTTAGAACTTTTTTCCAAGTGAAAATAGAACCATTGTAACAAAACTGTATGGTCGGGTGGGTGATGCAGGTCATATAAAATGTTAGAGGCTTTAGCAGATGTTTAGCAAGAAACAAGTCCAACTACTTGCAGTGTTCCACAAAAATGTACCCCTGACTGCTTACTGGTGCTTTCAAACGGGAAAAAAAAKAATCCATAGGCATACAGAAATAAACACAGGAAACAACTGTCTGCTAAGTCACAGGATGTAAGGTGGTACTATATATGAACTTATCCTTAAGCATTGTTTAGAAGAGAAAATTATATTTGAAGGAAGCTCAAATGAAATGCTAGAAGCACAGTGATTTTGTTTAACAACCTCCAAGGTGAACCGCAAAACTGTTTTTTATGTCAGTAGTTTGTTTAAAATAACACCAATTCCCTTCTTCCTTCCTGTTCTTAGGATCAAAAAGACAGTTATTTTTACCTTCAGTAAGAGTTTTTAGTTGCATACTCTAGGACAACTAGACTCCAGGGTGGATAAATGGAGCTGATGTACTTTTTGATTGCAAGCTGTGCATGTCTCACGACTGCCTCCTCAATCAAACACCTTACCTTTTAAGAGCTGTATGTGTTTTCTCCATTGTGTATACATGCTAATACCCATTAAAAATGCAGATAAATGAAATCTGTCTCAAATCAGTAATGGGGAAAAAAATACAGTTTGATATGCAGAAAAAGAGCATTAAGGCTTGCATTATCATAATGTGCATTGTTAGGCCCTGGAAACACAAGAATTTGTAGTTATAACCAGCAACTGAGCTTGTTTTGACACTGGGTGTTATAGAAGGAAAAAAGAATTCCTCTAAGGAAGATGTGAGGAAATCAGAATAAAAGCATCTCTTCAAATCTTTCCCAGGCTTCTTTAAGCTGCCATCTGCTGGTCAGCTCAGACTTGAGGGTGTGATGAATGACAGGCTGGCTAACTTAGAGAGTATTACATGTGCTTTATTTTGTCCTCTCTTACGAAAAGATTACAGTTTCTTTGACAAAGTTCGTAAGTAGTACCTACAGTCTGCACGATACTTTGACACTTATCTGCTGTCAACAAATTCATCCAATTTAATGAAGCCAGACAATAATCACAAAAATTGATTGAAAAGCTAAAGCAGATAGGTTTCATGCAAACACACCAAGTGTGGCAATAATCCAGCAGTAATGGTAAAGTCTTTTTAATTTATTAAAAAAATACTGGTTACACTCTTACTGGTACCTACTACATTATTGGCGGGGTGGAGGGCCAGGATAAAAAAAGGAATTAAAATATACCACCTATATCTCTTCTCACAAATGTCATGTGCTTTTGGATGGTTACATCAAGTCTTACATAGCAGTAAGAAACTACTCCAAGCTTTTGCAGACTCCCAAGTGTCGAGTACCTTTCTCACATCTGGCCCTACCAGTTGCTCATTAAGAATTGTATTTTAACAAAATCATATTTCACATAAGTACTGGAAGAAATTACTACTGGTGTCAAGTGCCTAGAAGTAAAATTATTTTGTTTCAAAACGAAATGCAGGTATGAAATTCATTTATTCCTATAAAAACACTTTACTGCTTCTGTCCATCCATCTTAAAACAACTTCAAAGCCCAATTTTTTGAAGGGAGTGAACCTTTAATCTCTGATATGTCACATCCGCAAATCTGTTTGCGCAAGTCCACATCCCCATTCCTATCTCTCTTCCAAAGTAATTTATCAACTGGCAATATAGCCTTGCCTGATTTTATAGTATTTCAAATAAATCTCATTTTAAAAATATCCCCCATTAACAACAAAAAGCATTCAAAATATTTTTTAAAATGTCAAATAAGATGCATCTTTCAAACAAGAAAGAACTGAGCACACACCTTTCCTAGAAGCTGGTTGTAAAGGGCAGACATTTAAGGGGTGTGCAGCTAACAACAGTTCTTGACAAAAAACAGTCACATCCAGGTTCCATTCTGGAACAAGCTGTCCACAAAGAGCATGGGAGAAAAAAGGAGAGGGGAAAAAAWAAAGACCAGAATCCTCCTATATACACCATGTTGAGATGTATGTGCTTGTAGAATACACAGAATCTTTCCTATACTTGTTAAGAGAGCACCTAAACCAACACTTAGAAGTATTATAGTGAACACAGAAATGTAAAAGTTAATCATTAAGTCTATTCAATGTTGAGAAGAATTACATCCTACTCAATTAACCGTGCAAGGCTTTCATCGTTGCCTGATCGTGTTTATTTTTTAAACCCTCTCCCTTAATACTGGGAAGGTTTTTCTCCGGATGAATGCTCTCAGGACACACACATATTTAGCCATTTAGACAAGTGCTAAATAACAATACAAAAGGAAAAAAAAGGTTTTAGAGCCACCCACACAATCCAGGATTTCTATCTTTCCTTTTTTTTGTAGAGCAGGTCAATATTAAATTCAGAAACACATGCCTGACATTTTTTGTTTTACTTAAAGGCAAAATGTATCTAATATAGAAAACAAACTGGGCCCAATCCTTAGTTGGTCCAAGTTCAGGTCACTGTGGCTTTAACCAACCCAAGGATCTAGCCCACTAATCTACTTCCCCCTGCACCCATTCCCCAAAAATCTCTGTTATTTGACAAGATGTATTTTCTATCACGCTGTTTTGGACTTTTTTTTTTTATATTTTAACCCCTTGAAAACAATTAATTCACTTTCTAGTTTGTGTATCCATGTTTGGTGAGCAATGTATGATGTTAATTTTTCTCACATCTTTTACTGCTTAGCAGTAGCTGAGTGAATTAGAGCTAAAATTTCCATCTCAGTCAATATAATCATATCCTTTCTCACATGTGAGCCATTAAGTTACAACCCAAAATCCTACAAAAATGAGCCTTTTGTTAAGAAAGGCTTCTAGATTATTCATTTTATAATCACAATATCTAGAAATAGAAGAATCTTTCTCCTGAGTACACAATATTTAGAGATGCATATTTAGAGCCAAAAAAGACAGTATTTTCCTTAAACTAGTCTGGCTGAATAGATGGTCCCAAACAGAAACAGCCATTACAGAGCAAGTCCCATCAGTAAAGCCAATCCAGTAGAAGCTGGTAAACCCAAAAGATGGGAGTCTCTCAGTTGAGAGAACAAAGTAAGTATTACTTTACTTGGCTGCTGCTATGGACATTGTTTCCTGTGGGACCTCCTTTCCTTGTTTCATTGGGGTACAGGAGGGAGTATTTATTGKTTTTTTTAGCTAAAATGTTTTTCCAGTTACAGTTAAGATATACAGTCATTAACATGCAATCTTTTTTCCCTACCCAAAGGTAAACTGTTTACTGAACATTGTCTAGATATTTTAATTGCATTCATTACAGTGTCTAAGCACCTCATGCATTTGTTAGGGGAGATGAAAGTCTCTGGGAGAGCTGGAAGCCCTACACCCCTGTTAGCAGGCAAGTATTTTCTCTACAGCTTTTATTACACAATCTGGGTGAAGCTGTTTGTCTATGGGTATTTTACAAAATCCTACCAACTACAGATCCAAATCCACCTGCAAAACAGCATGCACACTTCACCCTCATGCTGCCATTCTTTGGCTGACTGGTTTTAATAGTGTAGATGACTTGGGGAATGGATTGTGTGAATACAGTTCTGGTACATACACTTCATTTATTGTATGTCAATTGAGAAGAATTACAGTTCCAAATATGCAGAGCTAAGACTATGATTAGCAAGTATCAAAAAGATACATCCTTCACTGCCTGTTTAACTCTACTGGGGATGAAGCTATTTCCATCACAGAGAAATAGCACTTAAACAGCCTGAAAACTAGTTTGAGCTTAAAGGGGCTTTGCTCAGAAGACTGTCCAGTTCTAGATCAAACAGAGGATTAGGAAATTTGCTTCGATATAAAAGCTATGGCAACATGACAATATCGAGTTACATAATGTAACTAATGTAGTACACTTACATAAAAGTCTGTAGAAGAAAATACAGAACACACTGGCATTTTACTTTGCCTCTAATAGAAGGTTACAATTCTAAAACGTTGTTGGTAAATACATTAAAAACCACAATAGTATCTGGACGTCCCCAAAGCAGACGTTCGTGTTACAATAAATGAATTTGCAATGCACACGTTAACAGGTTTCACAGAGGCCAAAACTGTAACTTGTCTAGAGCACCAACGTTAGAGAATTCGCCTTTGATTTTTGTTTTTTCAAACATGATTCACACCTGATAGTTTCTGCAATTAAATGGCTGTGTGCAAACAC
Organism: Amblyornis subalaris; assembly: GCA_018881555.1. Classification (NCBI taxonomy): domain Eukaryota; kingdom Metazoa; phylum Chordata; class Aves; order Passeriformes; family Ptilonorhynchidae; genus Amblyornis; species Amblyornis subalaris. Next base: position 2,981,642 of record JACAXG010000056.1, on the reverse strand, counting down.
CATTTTTTTTTTACCTCATTCTCAGTTAAGGAAGCTGAAGGAGATGAACTCTTGCTAAAAGCAAGAGTTGAAGATTCTGCTGCTGAAGCCCGATTTCGCTTCTTCAGAGGTTTACATGCATCAGACAGATTTTTCGTTGCTGTAAAATAATTTTGGTTTACAAAGTGAAGTTTGGAACTTTAAAATGTTATCTCCCTGAAGCCATTTAAAATATTCCTTCAGATAAAGGAATTATTTAGGTAGGTCTTCTGGGCACCTGTGTAGGACTGAGCGAAGTAAGTTTCTAAAGCCACGTGTTTTGGCTTCATTTTAAAAATAATGAGGTTTCCATTAATCAAATACATGCTACACATGGCTAAGAAATGTTTTCCCAACTTTTTTTTTGGCTCGTTTATATTAAAATCAAAATATCTTGTGATTTATGACCTCCTTAAAGCAGAGGTAACAACTATATAAGATGGCCTATGTGATCTCATCACAATCTGAGTACCACTAACACTTTGTTCAGAGAAAGGTTATACACAGGAGCCAAGTACCACACATTACCTATGGCACATCACCACTTCTACTGTGCAGAACTTGCTGAAGCTCACTTGTCTTTGGCATATCATTGTAACACCTAAGGAGACATGCTCTGACAGAAGTTACCTTGAGCATCATTAACAAGTCTGACTTTTGTGTTTTGGTCCAAGGTTCTTTAAAAGTCCCTCTCGTGCTCCACACTGCCTCCCATCAAGCATCATCTAGAAGGACTAAAACACCATAGCAGCTGATGACACTGATGGTCACTGTACTTGTTTTACTGGGCCAGTGCAGCAGGCAGACAGGAGCAGCAGGGATTGTTCCCTGCTCGCCAAGGTCTCGGGGCACCAGCTTTAATCTGGTGCCATCAAACGGTGAACTTGTGAACTGCTGCTCTCAATCAGCAACGCACAATTTCAGTCGAGGGTCAGCTGCAAAAGGGCAGTGAAGGAACAGGGCTCCCCCCCAGCTGTGGCACAGTGCCTGCAACTGCTCACTGAGTCAGCAGAATTTAGCCGGCTGCCTCAGACAACCTGGGCATTTTAAAATTATTTAATTGAAAAAGTTACATTAAAACTTATTCTGACCACATTACCTGACTGGTTCTTTTGTGAAGAGGAGGTTTCTGTGACCTTAGAAGAGTTTGTTTTTGCTGTTTTGTCATTGCTTGTCTCCCTCTGTCACAAAAAAAAATATGAAAAAATAAAAAAACTCCTAATTTATGAGTGGTTGGATACAACTGGCAATTAGTTCTGGATGTTAATAAAAAGAAAGTGTCTTTACAAATATCTGAATGGTACTGTAGTTAAGCTAGTCCCATTTAAGTGAATTTTAAAACTCATTTACAGCACAGGGTACAAACCCATAAACAAATGAGAAAAATAAAGAACACAGTATTTCAGTATCCCACTTATCCATCCCAAATTCAGCATATCAAAAGAGGGAAGCTCTAAATGAACATGAAACTTGTAAATTATCCTTACTATTCTTTGTACAAACTGGTCAAATTAAAACCTTTAATTATTAAAGGTAAACTGCAGAATTAGTATAAAAATTTGAGAGTAAGCCCCATGCAGAACTGTAAGTCTCAGAGAGGCTTGGTTTCAACTCCACAACTTATAGCAGTGCCATGTTTTAAATTACTATGGTTAAGATTGTTTCAGCATTTCCAAAATAAAACCACTATTTTCAAGGGAAAATAAACACCACCTAGATTTGCTCCATATTGAGTATTCATGATTCAAAGTTTAGGCCAAAAACTGCGGAAGTTTTTGTCAAATCTTTGTCAAAATTAAGACATTGTTCCTTAAACATGCCACTATTTTTTCCCTTTTCTTATGTTACAAATTCATTCAAGTTACTAAAAGTGTAGCCAAGAGTGCTTAACCCTGACACATGCTCACCTGATCAATAAGCACAACTCTACCGAACAGAAGGCTTTACAGCCTTTTTCAAGGCTTTACATACTTTTTCAGTCTTAATCTGACAATCAGTTTTACCAAAGATGTGCAGGTGAACACCTCAAAGGCCAGAGAACTTGTTTCCTTTATAAAAACAAACATGAATGGCTACTGTACTACAGATGTGCCACGCTGTGCTTTTACTGAGCTCTAAGCAGACTGAGCTGCCCTACGACCAATGCCACTGGAGGCTCCCAGTATCAGTTTTCTAAGGATACTTTTACATTTCTGGGTAAAAATGAAAGAAAAGAGGGTGTCAAGAGGATGGCGCCAGACACTTTTCAGTGGTGCCCAGTGACTAGACAAGGAGTAACAGCCATAAACTGTAACACAAGACATTCTATCTCAAAATGAGGAAGAACTTTATGTTGAGGGTGGCAGAGCCCTGGAACCGTTGCCCAGGGAAGTCACAGAGTCTCAATTTCTGGAGACATCCCAAACCCACCTGGACACATTCCTGGGTAACCTGGCTCTAGGTGACCCTGCATGGATGGGGGATTAGATGGGGTGATCTCCAGAGGTCCCTTCCAACACTAACCTTTCTGTGAAAATGTACAGTATGGTTCGTTCTTAAATTTAAAGCACACTTTACAGAACGCCCCATTTTGCTAATGTGCATTTTATATACATCATCAAAGCAACAATGAACAAATTAATTTTTCAAAACTTCCATATGGGTACTTATGATTTGGTTACTTTATGCAACATTYGGATTTTGTACATAAGAATTAAAGACAAAAGGAGAGAATAACCCACAGCTGTTGTGGAAGAAGTAAAATGTCAGGAAATAAAGGTATTAAAGCTCCTCCTATCCAAAATGACTGTAACTAATGCCTGCAGGTAAATTGGGAATAGCAGAAGGAAGGTGTATAGTTAGTATTTGCTTTTTTGAATCATTACACAGATATTTCCACTGTCATTCACTGAATGTTTTACAAAGCAGCAACACATGCAGCTGGAAGTACCTTGGGTTGTGAAAGCAGGAAAAAGATTAAGAAATAATTCCTAAAACAAACTGCAAAGCAACCGTTCTACCATATCTGACCTTTCTGTGGAGCACGAACCCTGCTAAATGCATTTAAGAGTTTCCAAACTACCTAATATTTACACACACCAGATCCCTTGTAACCAGTTCTGATAAACTGATCAGACGGAGAACAACACTTTTTAAATTCACATTACTAAGTCATCATTATTAGTGCTATGTATCTTATGGGAATCATTCACCTCATTTAGTTATTYATTTTCCTGCTGATAGTCAAATGTGTGTCACAGCACCAAAGATACCAGAGCCTTCCATGCATGAGCTATACTGCAACCACCTTTCATCCTACTTGTGATAATGTAGGCTACTTGTAGTGTATGAATGCTGGTGGGACACGAAAGTAGCTTTAGGACAGTCAAAACAAGGACTTAATTAAGGAATTAATTACAGTACGTGAACTTCATTATTCCATGGATCTAGTGTATTACAGTGTATTCAAATCAATTAGACAACTTTAAAAGGTTTGAAAAACTGCTCCTAGACTATCAGATTCAATGACTAACCCATTATGGCAAGAAGTGCAAAAACCAGTTTTGGCCCTTTCTGCAAAGGTAACAACATAAAGAACTATCTCTGTCCCTTGTCAATCAGCTCATTAAGCCAGTCTATATGAAATTCTATTTATTTTTTTATACTCTAAACAAATTGTCTTAATATCCACAATATCAGCAGAAGTACTAAAATACGCAGCCTACCAAACAAATTGACATCTAYAAATGAGACCTCCACAACTCATTTAAAAAATAGATCTACTACCTCTCTCTATATTAGGTTGTTTCATTTAACTGCGGTACCACTGAAGTTCTAACATGAGGTCTATGGTACTCACACTACAGTCTGATACTGCAATAACACATCTGAAAAGACATGTGAGCTAAGCTTTCCACACAAGTAAAACCCTTGAAGTTCACTGCTTTCCATGCATGATTAACTAAGCCTATGCTTAAGTCTCCATAAGATTTGTGCTGTGCCCACATACGTAGTGACCATTGTAAGGAAAATTCTCGTTCTCACAAGCAAGCTAACCAGAAAAGGAGCCTGTGATTTGTGTGATGAATATACTTTTACTGCATAAATATAAATTTACTGCAGTTTCCTAACTTAAAAAAATGGGTCAGCAAGCCACTGTAAAATGTCCTATAGCTTTCCAGTTTATGGAAGGTACTTTTTCTGTTTTGCTTTACTTGCTTTTCTCCCTCCTGACTTTTGTCTAAAGTAAGTATTGACTAAAGGTATTTTTTTTTTACATTCCGGTGAAACTAACTCCAAATCAGGAGGAAAGAAAAAGAACTACAAAGCATAAAAACACAGAGAGATCACGCCTCCCTCTGCACATTCCTTCGGGAAACAGATTTTCTCAGTATCCATGTTCACCACAGTTTAAGCAGTAAGTGCAACTTGTCATACCTGCATCCTCAAAACAAAAGGAAAAAATCCCACAGTGGTAAGCTCACATGTATCTCTGAATATTTACAACGCTTTGGTATGATATATGGACATTACTTTTTYAATCCTGAAAATGGAAATGCTGACAAACTTAACTACAGCAATGTGACTGGTGCTGCTATAAATCAACCCCAACAAACCAACAACATAATTACCTTCCGATTATTCTGTTTATCCATCCTGAGTCTTTTCCTAGGTGCTTCCTGAACTTCAAAATCTTCTGTAGGCTCCTTTGTCCTCTTTTTTTGGTTTCTTTTATTTCCATGTAAATTACCTTGGGATGGGGGATGGGGGAAACTTACATGAAAAATAATCTAAAACCCACTTTGAAATTATTTTGAACTGATCTACTTATTTAAGGTACTTTTTTTCAGTCATTATTTTTAAAACATGATTAAACATTAACATGGTTTGATGACCTCTTAATGCTTAGGGTCTGGTTTCTGGTGCTGAAGACTAACTCTAGAACACATCCAAATCAACTGCATCAAAGTCAAGCTACTTTAGAAAGATGAGTCTACCTGTACCAGCACTAGTTTAAGATCTGAATGTTATTGCCCAACATTTATTTCATATCGTCAGACTGCATGTTATTGATCTATACAGCTTTTAACTCTCCTGCCATTTTGTAACAGTGTCTTATCACTAAAATTAAATTGTAAGTCTCCTCCTTAAGTCTACTTTAAGTTCTCCAAATGATACAGATGAAGATACTGGTGACATCTATTCAGGGGCCTCTGAAAAAGACAAGATATCACCAACCACACTGATTAATTCTCTTTCCGGTATGGCAATTCCAAGCTTACTTATATTTTACAGGAAACGATAAGATCTCTTCCCTTTATGAACTGGAATCCTATGAACAGAACCACGCTGGCCATTTTAGACCATGAACTTATTCATGTTTTTTAGATGATTGTTCACTGTAAAGTTCAAGMAGCTGCTAAATACAAAAGGTCATTGAGTAATCTACATACCCCTGCCACAGGTTTAGCTATTGTTTGCACCTCAGAAAGATAGATGAGGGTTTAGGAAGTGGTCTGTTTCATCAAGAGGAAATGACAACATAATTACACTCTCCAGTACTCTCTAGTTTATGAAGCTACAGAGTATTATTAATTATTAGTATGAAGGTTGCAAGCTCCAGGGGCACAAACATGTTAAGTGAAAATTGCCCTACAGCTACAAGCATTCTACTCCAGTGGGAACAAATATCTGTAAATATTATAAAATATAGCAACTTGAAAATATGGATAATTTTCAAATTAATGTTCTGATCTAAACAATCTAAGACATATTCTATGATCAGACTCTGAATCCACAAAGCAGACTGAAATGGCTCCAGGAGAACCTGCTACTTACAAAAAGCCAGCAAAAGAAATCCCACAATATTCTTCCCAGCTTAAGATAAGAGGATTTGAGATGGGGAACAATTGAACTAACATATTGTCATCTGTAGGTAACTATAAATGTACACAATATATGTACTAGAAACACCTGGTACAGGTACAATTTCAATTACATTTCTTGCAATATGACACTGAGGAAGGTGAACAAAATTCAGCACTACAGTGTTAAGATATTTAATTTGGGATCCATTAAAGTTCTAACGTCAAGGAAGACAACATCTGAGATAAAATAAAGAGATTATGATACGTGGGCGATTACATAAAAAAATACACTCAATAGCTACTTATAATGATGAGCTATTTGCACACAACACAAATTTCAATTACTTCTGGATCTTGATCTCCTTTTAGGTGAGTCTTGAAACACTTTACGTTTGGCCTCTCCAATATTCTTCAATGATGAACCTTGAGAGATACAGAATGTGTTTTTTTTTTTAAACTGATATCCAAATATTTAACACTTAAAATTTTAAGTTAAAAACTTTTCAATTTTCCACAAAATGATGTTATTTCACACACACACAGTTAACAAAACTGACTGCCATTTTTATACAAGTTTTTCCAAGTCTCACAAACTTTCAAACACTCCCTCTCATTCTTGTCATTGCCCAAAGCAGCACCTGTTGGCTTCTAATACTTCCAYAGTAAGTCTTCTTACAGAGCTGAAAAGCTATTTAAATTTGAAAAATGATAGCTAGTTAAATTTGATAAAGTTCATGCAAATGGCAAACTATCTTCCTCCTTCTTTCTCAAACAAGTGACTCCAAACCCCCTCAAATATTTTCCAAACAATCAAGGCTGGTTATCAAAATCAAACACCAGAAAACAGCAACAAAAAAATAAAAGAAGAAAAAAATAAAGTATTTGCAATCTTGTACAAAGTCCTAAAAACTTTGAGTAGCACAATAAAATGCCAAATGGATGAAGGTTTCAGAATAAAGTTTGTAATACTTCTTCCTGAGTTGATGATGATGTGAAGTTACACACTTTAGGTATATATGAAGGAAAGCCGTAGCACTGATTAAATTTTTAAAACCATTTCTAACTGTTCTATAAAAACAACATCTCAAATTTTACTAACACTTCATCTTCCCTTCCTTTTCCACCATCCACTTGTAACAAGCAGTGGATGCAATGGCAGCTGCTTATGGGCAGAAGAAGAATGAGAAATCGGCAATGTCTAAACAGCAGAAGGTTTACATATAACAACTTTTCAGAACAATGAGCAAGAAATGTAGACTTCATGGGTTGCGTTTATTGTAACCATTGGCATTCCTTTGCTATTGGCACAAACACCAAGAATTAAAACTGGAAAACAGTGAAAGCTGTTTTCCCTACAAGGTCTCAAATATGTGCTTAGTTTAACGCCACTATGTATATCAAATTTAGTTAGAGTACACTAGCACAGTTTTACGTTTACCAGAGTCTTCTTCAGATTTGGGAGAGGTCACTATGGCAAACTTTGTGTTATAGCGAGCTTTCTGTTTTTCACTAAGCATGTTCCACTGCGATTCGAGCAGTTCTTCGATCTCCTCACTTGAAGCATCTGGATGTTCAGCAACCACCTATACATGCAGAAATAGGGTTGAATTAAAAAAAAGGTGACCATTGAGAAGAATGGTGTACATACTTCCATCACTTCGGAAAACTGGATACAAACAAGTTATCTAACTTTTCTGCTGCAGACAGAACTAGAATAAAACCTTCTGTATCCAGTTTTTCTTTGAATAACCACTTATCTCTCTCTGTCTTAAAAAAAAAAAATCCACTAGCGTATTCAGAAGTATTAAGGTTAATTTTGGACGTATTTATTTGCCTTTTAACATTCAAAAAATGCAGTAAGTACAAATCTTGTCTTGTGGTCATTCAAAAAAAAAAGTGTATTATTTCTCAATGAAGTTTAAATCTATACCACAAACAACAGACAAGTAATATTGCAATATACGCTCGCCTAGAAAGAAATCCATCGATTCATAGCAGAACKTATTAAACACAGAACTCAGTACACTTATCTCAGCAGAGAAGCTAGCATCTGATGCAACATCTTTCTGTATTGATTCATAATTTCGTATTATGTATATGAACATTAGGAACCCAAAAGCTATGCATCTTTTTTCTTACTGATATGAGCAGGACACATAATATCCATCCACATGGAATTTAAGAGAGTTTCTAGAAGTTTATTCAAACAAACAAAATCCAATATTAAAAACAAAGAAAAATGCTCCCAAATTGTTTCAGTATTCCCCTACTTCTACTTAAGGAAAATCAGATTTGATTAATCAYGTAAGTCAAAAAGCTCTATGACTGGACAGCAGTGAAACAGTACCTTTAAAAACAATCCTTCTCATTACCCAGCATTCTCCAAAACCCTATTTGAGTGATGCAACCAGTACCCCAAAAACACAGAGCAAACTAAAAACCAGACCAAGAAAGCCAAGCAGTCCAACAGTAAGACCATTCAACAGCGCAGAAGTACAACTTTTCTGGTAAGCTGAAATGATTAAACCTTATTTCTTAGAACTTAGCGTCTTAAAATTAGATTTACTGTTATCAAACAGGATACAAGTGTGATTGATACTTCTCCAGGACTTAAAATAGCCACAGYACTTTCCTTGCCTTGGAATTAGTCAGTGTCTAGTATGGAAATCCGTGCTGTAATTTTTCCTTCTAGTAGAGTACTAAGAATTCTCTTGCTTCTACGAGGCATAACCCCTCCGCATAAGGCTTGAGGAATACAACTACCTTTGGAGGCCTCTACTCAAAGTTTGATTAAAATCCAATAACTGCATTCACATTATTGAAAGGGGGGAACATAGACCCACAAGACACCCCCTCCCACAAACCTCACTTTTTCAGGAAATGAAATTAGCATCAATTTTGACTGTTGTCACAACTATACAGGTCATTGTGCTCAATGAGGGCACAGAGCTTTTAATTCTCCAAGAAATAACTAGACTTACACAAATGAGATACACGTTAACATTATCTCCAGTCTCAGCAAATMAGAATATAAATAGCTTTCAACTCACTAGGAGTATTGTGAAATGACAAGGAAAAGACACTCATAATTCTTAATGGTGAAAGGATCCTTGCAAATAAGGCCTCCAAGGAAAATGACCAGCAATCTTCTCCAAAGTCTCCCTGCTAGTGAAATGATTTCTTAATTTTCCTCAAAACAGACTGAAGGCCCAAATCAATCAATGTAAACAGTGTAGCTGTCTGCCTCTCACTTGAACGACACCTTTATCTCCAGTCAGACACTCCCTTTTGATGATTACTAGGCTTAGATTTTCCACAGGGGAAGCACATAAGAACGCCAACAGTACAAAATACATCTTTACTCCTTTAGTAACAGCACAAAATACTTAATGCATCACTATAACCACAGAAATGCTCCAAGCTTTCAGCACCTCCCTCAGGGAAGTGTGCCTCTTAAATCATTAAAAACATTCTCCAGCAGTTAAATAATAATAAACCGATGTATGAATTCTACTACCACACAAAGCCAGACTCCAAGCAAGACACAGCAGAAATGTCTCTACTTTTAAGAGAGCTCATGATTATCAGAAGCCCCAGGAGAGAAGTCTCCAGTCATACCTTTCCAGTCACTTCCATCCCTTCCCAAGACTGGGGCCAGAAAGCCTCTTCCGGATCCAAAATTTTCCTTTTTTTTTAAGTTTCTACATGCAAATACTAAGACAGCCATACACTAAACTCTCCAATGCCACCAATACAAGTAGCTCAAAACCAGGTTTGTTTTTAGCCAACATCATCACTCTTTCTAAAGCATCAGAACATCTACAACACAACAAAACAAACTCTTGGGTGAAAGCCATCCAAATTGATACCATCCAAGTAGACAGGTAAGTCTAAAGGAAAGGGGAAACTCCRACTACTTGTTTGGATACAATCTCCACCTTACACCCATGGCACAAACCTGCCATTTTAAAAGTGACATGACAGGCAAAAAGCATGAATATCTAAATCAGTATTTCCCCACTTTGGCAGTCAAATTCCATTCAAGAGAAAGGAAAGACAGGTTCTTCTGCCCTGACGATGAGTTAGAAGTACCTGCAGCTTTCATAACCTAGTTCTGTTTTACCCACAGAAGTGTTTCTGTACCTGTTAGAATGGATCACACATTCAGGAAGATTTGGGTTTCCATGACTGATCTTATTAAAAAGTATCCTAGGCAGAAATGGCAGGATGCCCTCTCTCTAAACATATGTATTTTGAAACTTACTTCCTTCTACTTCAGTTTTGTGCAACATTAGCCACTATCATCAGTGTGATTTTCAAGTTTAAGAAAATTTTTCAATTTCCCGAAATGACACTGAAGACAAAGCATTTCCTCAATATCATACATTGTAATAGTCTTCATATTTTCCATCTATTAATTTGAGTATTACAGTATAACTACAGTAGGGAATGAGCTTGATAACCGGCATGGAAAACAGAAATATCAGAGACTTGGTATGTCTCTTCTCTGCAAGGTATGTTTGGCTGAGAGTCCATAAAGCCAGTCACCATAACCTCATTTCTTCCAGAGAAGCAATTTTATGTCCCTCARTATTGCACAAGACTTCTTGCTACACACGTTGAAGGCCAAGGAAATTCCCTCTTGCAATGTCACTTTTAGAAGAACTGTAAATAGAACTCATGTGTCTCCAACATGAGACAGATGATTTACCCATACAGCTTTTCATAATTAATATGTCAAAATCTGTATTTAATAGGCTGGCTACAAAACCATTTCCTTTCCAGAGCCAGCAAACTGAATTGCCAATGCTTTTCTCAATTTACCCAAAGCCACTAAAAGGTTTATGTAACACTGCTCATTTTCATTCTCAATATTAGCTTAAGTTTCAATGATCTAATAAGATCCCAAATTGAACCACAACTAATTGACTTCCATGCAACAGAATCTGTTTTTCAATATTTCTTTATAAAGTTTACATCTATTAATTTTTTCAAACACAAATATGCTATAACCAAGTCAACCATTCAGTAGCTAAAGAGTATGACAAAGTCACCGCTACTCTCCTGATCTTTCTGTGAGCAATATGTAATAGTACAAGTGCAAGAAAACATAAGAAACCACACTAGCTTCAGATTATGGAATAGTACTGCAAATGGAGCAGAAGGTTGTAAGGAAGAAAAGTGAGGGTCATGATTTTAAAGTAATCAGCTAAACTAGCAGTACTGCTTTTATACTTTTAACAGTATTCCTGAAAATGTTGATATTAAGGTATTTATTCTACCTTGTATTGGAGTGTAAGTGTCTCAAAAGCATCTAGTTTCTGTCCCAGCAGATTGCACACACTGACTGACTTTCGCAAGTTTTGCTAAGTAGCTTCTTTTGAAGCTCAGCAAAAGGTTCCAGGTAGGTAAATTAGTTTTTGAGGTGTTCAAACGTAAGGGAACACATCAAAGGAATTGAGCCATGTCTTCAAAAAGAATGTACAAGCTATCTACAAGTAGATTGCCATAAAGAGCATAATCTTTGTTATATTTGCCTGAGCATGTATATATACATATCTATTGTATTTTACATACATTAAATACAAAATATGGCTAATGCAAAGGACTATTAGATTATGTGGGAAGATACTAACACAATTTATGCTTGAAGTACAAAGGCAGTACTACCATCTTGTTTATATTGCTCATCTACATTCCCTTCTTCTTCTCTTTCTGTCTAGAATAAGATTTGATGCGAAACCAGAATATGTACAGTAATAACCAGATTACACCAGATTGTGCAGTAATAACTAACTTTTGTTTACTAAAGAATTTTCTTCAAGTACAGAAACCAGACGAGGCAATCAACAACAATAACAGCTAAAAGAGACTAACCTCATCTCTGTGCTTCTGACAAAAGACCAAAAACTGAGATACTGCATCGCCCTTTCTGCTTCGTGGAGTAGATGCTGGAGTTTTCTTTCTATTGAGAGGGGAACCTATCCCTCTTTTGGATTCTGCCTGTTCCGATGACTTTTGAGGAGTAGTATTCTTATCCTCCAACTGACTGCTCTCTTGCGTATCATCAGCGGCAGACAGCTTTGATGTCCTTCTCCTCCTCTTGTTAGGAATGCCAGACTCCTTCATCGATTTCAGATTTGGAGTGGTTTCTTCATTTGAGTAAGATGTCTCATCTATCTCCTCCAGCGGTTCCACAGCAATGCCAACCTCCTTTGCCACTCGAGGGTTAAGATGAGGTCTGTCCCTGACATAGATGAAGGTGTACTTGGCCTTGCGTTCCTCCACTGTCATGCCCACTGCTTCACTGGCTTGCTTCACACCCATCTCCCACTGCGGCCGCAGCTTCCCCGACACAGGCTTTAGCATCTGCAAGAGGAGACAGCAGAGTGAGGAATCTGCCCACTTCTGATTTCAAAATGCCAACATTAACACAAAACAATTCTGAGAGACTAAGTGCAATGCAGATCTGTAATTCAGAGYCCAAATGGAACTGTATTTGACAGTACTGACACCATGCATGAATCAATGATGAAGCAGAATACTGATTTTTACTGAGTAACAGTGGTAAATCACTCCATCCTTTGATCTGTAAATGAAATGTAAGGCTGCAAGCTCCTGTTAAACAAGCTGTCCTTAAGCTTTCTATAATATCTATTTATATCTGTACATACCTGTAACAGTAAAATAAAAAGCTGCAAATCTTGTCTGATTTGGTAACATCTTACCTTTATTTTCTCTGCCTTAGTGAGGGCTTGTCTTGCACTCTCTTGGCATAATTGTTCAAACTGGTCTTTTTCTTTGAAGGGCACAAGGCTCTTCTCAAATATCCAGGCTCGCTCTGGGGCATCTCCAAAAAACTGAACATGATATTGACGAAAACTCTTTTTCTGTCCTGAAAATTAAAACCACATGTATTTAACATACAACTCTGGTTGTTCTCTGCACTTTCAGAATTGAAGTCTGTAAGCTGCTACAGTTGCCATAACAAAAGCACAATAAAACTGGATAACCTTTCAAAAACCCACGTAACCAGCCTCAAAGTCTCTGAGATACAATCCGTGAAGTCTGACACAAAAGCCCAATAGTTTAATTCCCAACAAGAACATGCTTGGCTAAATTAACTCAAGGTTACAATCACCTGTCAGTTTTCCCTGCATATTAACTCACATGTAGGTCTGGGTGTTTCTGAAAATGCACTGAGCATTCATTTCTCAATGAACACTGAGAAAGTTCCACAGCTTGGAGAGCCTGTGCATTCAGCCTCATCTCTGAGTCTCCTAAACTTTATCTTTTAATATTCTTGAACAGAAACATGTACACTTGTGATCACAACTTTACGTTAACAAAGCTTTTTCAGGAATCAGAGCAATCAATAAAAAGGATTTGGGTGGTAGCAGGGAGAGTGGGAGGATAAGAGAACACCTTCGAAATCTAAACAAGAAACACTTATTCTTCTAAAAATAAAAATATTTCTTTTTTTCCCAGAAAAACAAGAGGAATACTGTCTCACAGTGGTACAATATAGGCATACAACCTTCCCCTTCTAAAGGTCTCAGCTATTCTACAGAGAAGGGGAAGACAACACCTTCAAAATTCATCAGAGTTCATAGTTAACAATGAATTTCTAGAAGGCAGAGGTAAGAGATCAGACTTAAGATGTCCTCTAACACCTCATTCACTAGAACTCACAGATTTGTCTAAGTGTTCAAATTAGGGTCTCATTTAAAAATAACTGTGATGACCTGCACTTCTGCGTTTGTGAATTCAATCCTGCTAGATCAGTTATGCTCCCTACAGTATCTGTGGTTCCTCCAGTGTCACCACATCAGCATGTCCAACACAGAGACTGCACAGCAGAACTCAGGACTAAGGATGGACAACCAGAAGGAACAAATAACAGCCACAATTCTCTGTTACAGGTGTCTTCAAACTAGGTCTAGACTCCACTAGGCTATTGATACACTGCATGTCTTCAAGCTTAATCAGCAAATACATCTAGTTGATTGCTTCATGCATTATTATTGGGATTTCTAGACTTAGCAAGAACTTTCTTTTCATGATGATTCAGCCAACAGTTATTTTAATAGGGGCTTGATCTTGCCATAAGATGTGGCATCTAGAAAGGTAATATGAAATGGGCAAAAATTTTAATAAATATATATATACGCAATGTTTTACAACTATTACACGCATACACATACATTTAAAAACATGTGAGAACCACAAGAACTATAATGACTGATCTGAGATCAGATATGAGAATCTAGAGAAATGGCATTGGGAAGGTCTTGGAATTGTATACATCACACATYCAATCCAGTAGTCTAACATATGTTCCAGTACTGCATAGTCAGAAGCAATTCTCTTGCACAGTAATTACTTTGTTCTCATCAAGAGAATGTTGTTTAAGTGCTCTGATGACTAGAGAGCTCTGATGACTTAATCTGTCTATCGTGAAATAAGGGGTAATGTTTGCATTTTACCAGGATGCCACAGACTACATTTACAACCACCTGTAAAGATCTGCCAACAGCCCAGTTCCAAGCAGACAGACACTGTGTTCCTTTTGCACTGTAATGCTGGACAGCTGTAACTGCCTAATTAAGGAGGCTAAATAATAGTGCCTAGCACTGGAATCACTGACCCTACTGGTGAATCTTCAAGTATCTCCCGAGAGCTGAATTTGTATGAATGCTCCTGGATAAAACAGTGGCAGTCATTAATGGTTGTTATATAGGGAAACAATTTTTGGCCCACAGAATCCTGGAATGAGTTGTTGGCAGCTTGGGAGAGTGTTCTGGGAACCCACCAGTTCACTGGTGCTTCTCTGTATCTGAGCATTTGTGGTTGACCACAGCCAGAGACAGGATATTCAGTGAGAAGGAGCTTTAGTCTGACTCAGTACAAGCTTTCTTACACAAAAGTGCACTTCCCACAAGTTGAAAGTTATTAATTTTTATCAAGACTAATCAACTTGAATAATGAAGTCAAGTATTAACATCCAGAAATTCAGACTGCTTATAGACACTTGATCTTAAGCCTAGCAATGAGAAATGCAGAGACGCAGCTCACTCAGTATTCCTACAACTCTCTGATAAAAGAACTCTTCTGTTTGGAAGAGGAGACTTTTGACAGTGCCTCAATAATAAACAACAGGTGGAAGGTAAGACTGGAAATACCTAGTGATGGAAGTACATCCATCAGAGTGCATTTACCAGTTATGATGGCTGCCCAGACCCAGATGAAACTCCTCAAGGAAAAGGCAGGGCCAAACCAACTCCAGACCAAATATGAGAAATAACCATGATCCTCACTCCTTCAAAGAGAGGGAAGTTAACATCTTAAAGTACATGGGCCCTTCTTTCTGTTGGTGCTCCACAGGTTGCATTCAGACATTTGGTATTGGGTTTTGCCGGGTCTGTTCTATAGTTTTTGGTAAAGAGCTACCACGGAGATTCTTGAAAACGAAACATAAACCTTGCTCCTTTCAAGGAACAGAGTAAATGTTAGGAACAAATAAACAGCTCTACTACTCTCAAAATCCAGCTCTTTACAATGGGCCATAATAGACATAATAATCCAAAGACTAAAATTCACAGGGACTGCCTGATCCTAACTCTGAAAGACTGCTATAAGGAAAATTTGACTGAGGAGTCTATAATAACCATTCTAGCAATTTTATTATGAATGCTTGAAAGGGTTCTCAAGAAGCCATTCAGTTTACTATCGATGTTGAATCTAGCTATAATCCCAGAGATATTCATTCAGTTTGTTCTTAAAAACCTCCTATGAATGAGATCAGACCATTTCTCCAGGCAATCCATCCCAATGCTTCACTATCTTTAGCCCTTCTGAGTCTTCTTAATGTGTAGTCTAAATATTTATTGCTACTAAGCCTCAAAAGTTTCAGGTATCAGAACACAGAACAAAGGTGCAAATGAGATTAAGATATTGTACAGATTCCTACTTAAAAATTGAATTAACACTTGGTAGTTCCTGCATTTAAAATCAACCAATATGGTCTGTGGATAACAGTATTGACTCTATGAATCACAGAAAACTTAGCTGCCTGAATTATGGATTGCTTTTAGTAAAGCATAATCATCAGGAATATTTAATTCCCATTAGCTTTCAATAAAATTTTTAGCCTGTATCACTTCTCCAAGCATCTCCACAAAAACAATGGAAAATGCCATCAGATAATTTTTTTTAACAAGGCTCCACACAGTTTCACAGATCACAATTTTGGTATCTTTCAGAGAACACTGAGTTAAAAGACACACTCCTATATTCTAAAGAATAGCACTTTCATGATTTTAACATTCCTGGTGACAACAAGGAACTGATTCAGTTAACGATCAGCTGAATAGAYGAAGAACAGAATTCTTCCAAAACAATCATTATGTACACCTGAATAAATCTGAATGTTTGTAGCATCACTGACATACCTTTTAGTTTAGTGTAGGAATGGAGAACAGGATCAGCAGAGACCATACATGGCCACCATGGGAAACCAGACACTTTTGACCACACTAGATCTCCTATATTATACTTCAACAGGTGGACTTTTTCTTCTTTGATGGTACTTTGAGTTGGATCTCTCTTAGTAGGAGCCTTAAAAGATAAAAAGAAAAAAAAAGACAAACTGATCATCATCTTTCTTCAGATATGTACCAGGATTACAAAATTAGCACCAAAAAAAGCCAAAGTACAGTTTGTATTCTGCTAAACATTCTTATTATATGTGAAAACAAAGTGGTAATGGAAGCAGGAAAGTAAGAAACAGTTCATCAGAATAAAGTGCTGTCATGTTTGCTAGTAAACAATGACTGCATTTCATCTGTAATAAAAACTTGAAGTCATAACTTCTGTTCTCTCAGAGTAAAAAAAATCCACATTCCAGTTAGTGTTTTGTTTTTAATTAGAAATATTGGCAGGTAAGCTGTGGTTTGTCTTTACCTTTTGAAGTAACTGCTGAGAGACCATCTTACTTTAAAGCTTACTTTAATTTCAAATACATTAACTGAGCACTGGACATAGATGTGGAAGAGTCAACCTTCACCTGTATTCAATATTATTAATCAAGTTAAGTGCTATACACACAAATGTACTCTTAGATTTAAAAAAAAAAACCAAACCCCAAAACCAAACCAAACAAAAAAACCCAGACTAGAACAGACTGAAATACTGTCTTTATTTCTGAATAGAAACTACATAACTAACCAGTTTTAAAACCCTGAACGCTCCATCTTTCAGCTGGTTTTTTACATACCGAGAATTTGTAACATGACCCATTCCCCACACCCTTYTGTGAGATTTTTTTTTCTGTTCCAGTTCTAGCAGTAAAAGTGTTTGAGTGCTCAGTTGATGCTCTAAAGCTATTTTAGCTATTGGAAAACTATTACAGAACTATTTCCACTTCAGGGGATAGTTTTAACTACAGGGGAGTTTTGTGTTCCCCTAYGGCAGACATATTTTTACTGTATCATAACAAAGTTCTGCAACACACACATCTATTCACCAACTAAAACCATTTCACAAAGTTAGTTACGTTTTGTCTTTTTTGGCTTCATCTGTTCTGTTTGATATAAGTAGAGTACACCTTTATTTAGGTAAGCACTAACTCTGTAAAAAACACAGAAGGGCTCTCGTTACAGATATCACATATTTTATAAAATCACATATTTTGAATCTCCTTTTTAATTTTCTAATACTAAATTTATATGCAATGTGTTGCATCATTCATCTTGTGTAGTACCAGCTCAACATTCAGAAGGCAGACTGGAGCTTCAGGTTTTCAGTAGATTTGATGTTAAGAGCGGGAGCAAAATTCTGTTTTAAAATTAGAAGTGGCAAGAGGAATGAAAGAAGATTGTTAAGAAAGCAGAAATCTAGGATTTAGAAACAAGTGCTTGCAGCATGTTGCTGAATCACAGTAGATCACTTCGCCTTGCACAGATTTTCAAATCCAGAAATACTACTGTAAGTAATTACATATTGTTTTCCAAACACAAACAACTAAAATCTTCGATGTGCTGCACCTGCATAGAGACTTATTTGCAACTCAAACATAGAGGTACATCCAGTTAAAAACCCTAGAACTTAACATACTCAAAAATCCTTTCCTCAAAGCTTTTAAAGCTCTGCTTGATAAACATACATGAAGCCATCTCATCTGATTGCTAGGGACAGTTACTCATCCAATGATTCAGCTTTTCTGATGAATTCASACTTGGTTCATGTGACTCCAGCTAGAGCTACATTCCCATGTCTCAAGGCTTTTGGCTCTCTAAGACTGTCAGAAAACCCCTCCTGCAAGCTTGCCTCAAGTCCAGCACTCTCAACAGACCTAAAAGATTCCAAGCAGATGTGGAAAATCAAATGCTCCTTCCAACAGTTAAACATGATGTGAAAAGTTATGCTTAAAAGCTAAAAATTAAGAAACCCATATGTCAGGAGCAGACCCGGAAAAACATTAATCCTAACACACACAAATCAACTTCAGCATTTCAGCTGAAGAGGTAGGGTGAAATTTTTTTTCAATGAGTTCACTTTTCAGAAATGCAAAAGTTACTCGGGATTCTGAAACTCATTTTTAATTTATGACTCCCTGTATTCTTCAGAAAGTGCAACTAAGCTACACAGATTTATTATTCCAGTCTGAGAGGGAGCTGGCTGGAATAATGAAAAGGCTCTGGCAGTGCTTCTTACTGCAGCATAATCCAAAAGGGCTGGAAGTACAGGGGTGAATATTACATTCCAATGTGTCTACAGGCACTTCACAAAATTTTAAAAATGCCCAGAATTCCTTTACTATCCTGGCCCATGATAAAAAACTTGAAAATGACAGGCTCTGACAAAACCTGCAAGGCATATCTATCCCAGACTTGGTATATTTATGTTTTCTTCTATTGATAAAATGTTCATACTTTAAAAGAATGGTGACATACAGCACAGAATTCTACATACAGGACTTTTTAAGAGCTCTCATATGAGGTTATTTAAAAATCTAGAGAAAAAATCACCATGAACTTGCTCACTTCCATCTTACTTTCCCACACCACTCTGGTTTAGTTTGATTGTCTCATTCTAGGAATTGCTCTGATGTCTTTAATAGGTTTCTCAACAGTAAACTATGAGGTGCAATTCCTGGCATGCTCTTTGCACACACAGCTGTAGGATATCAACGGTTTCTTCAATACTTCCTCTCAGAAACATTTTTGCAAACCCAATGCAGTCATATGTATAGATTTTACTTCAGTATCCAGATAGGGCTTTTTAGTTATTGATAGGAGGGGAGAAAGAAATCATTTCTAAACAAATTTACCACCCTGATGCCCCTGAGGGCATCTATCTTCTCATACAACGAGGGCTGGAGCTTCTTTCTGAGACACTTGTATTCTCTGCATTTTTAAAGAATAGGAGATCACTGTCAAGTTACAAAGTGGTATAGAAAAAAAGCTATTTGGCTTGCAGTTTCTTTTTCCTCCAGAAGAAAACAGAAATCGTTGTTTAGGGAAGTCTGACCTCATAACACTGTGTACGCAGACAGCACAGGGCCTCTGGCTGCACCCATGGAAGATGGAGAGGCAGGACTGGAAGCACAGTCCTGGAGGGCTGCGTGAATGCACCAGAAGACAGGAAACACCTCCCCCTGCAAGAGCTGACCAATTCTTCCTGAGATGATACTTAAACAACAAATTATGATCAGAGACTCTTGGTTTAGAGCCTAACTGTAAAGCAATGGAAGATCACACAAAATCAAACTGTTTTAAAATACCTTCCCCTCAAATTTTGGCTCCTTGTGTGTTTTTCATGACTTTTTATTTCTTGAAATTGTTCTCACTTCTAATCAGATCTCCTACCCATAAATGTCAACAGGCTTCCTGTGCTGCAGAGGAGTACAGAACACTCTTTGGTTCTGTCATTGCTAAGTAAGTCTGGACTGCCCTCCATATGCCCCAACCCATTACCTTTCACTGCAGTTTTGCCACAATTAAAACACGTACATATTTAATTGCAGAATTTCCTCCACCTCTCCCTCCTTAATTACAGGCAAGCTCTGCAGCCTGACCGAACTCCCACCTCAGTCACCTTTGCCCCAAACTTTAAACCAGTTATGCTAAACATAAGAAGTAAACAGCTTGTGATCAGATTACTTTTCTACTTTAAGGAATTGGAGGGTTTTTTCCCCCTTCAAACATGAGACTGCAGAGAATTTACACACATGGGCAATGAAGGCTGGTGTGAGAAGGTGAAGACTCCCACACAGACCAGTCCTAACACTGAATACACAGGTGATTCCACAGGCTCTGCACTACTCAGCGTGGCAGACATAGAAATTCCTGAATTTATGGATTAGCATCCTAATGGAACTCTTGCTCAGAAAGGCAGCTAGATGGGTTTTAAGTTTATTTTGTCAAGGAGAACATGGAGCGTGAAATGGACTAATTTTTTTACAGCAACTGAGTTTTTCTTTGAGAAATTACGCCTTGAAGAGCACCAGCATCCTTAAATCTCATCTGGGCCAGCAGCTGCAATTGGCTGAGAAGGACTGAAAAATAAAAGAAAATTTAACATGTCTTTCCTCTTTCCTTAGCATTTCACAGATTTGTTTGTCATTTCTCTCAGCACTTTCATAAGCAATGAGTGACAGGCAGATTGACAAGAATTTACAACACTGCTGTCAGCACTCTACCATCCCAAAGAAGTGGCTTGGCCATAGAAAACACTAGGATTTAATTAACTTTGGCTACACTTGATCAAAAGAATCCAATCAACTTCCATTTAGTTCTGATCTGCCTAATGAATATGATGAGACAAGAACACACCATGAATAATAGGTCATTTCAAAACCAAACTGCATTTAAGGACAGCATCTTTACCGTAGTGAGAGTTTTAGCTTTGTTTGTAGGTTCTGCTATGAAAACACTGATGAGTGTTCAGTAAATCACGGACAAAAGTACTTAAAAAAAAAAAAAAACACCTAGAAGGCTTCCTAGGTGGTGTCAGACTGAGATTACTTTATCCCGTTTAAAATACTCAGTGGTATTTTCTGTGTATATGCTCATGTGCACACATGTGCAAGGAATTATAACCCTTCAAAATTACCGCAAATTACCTTGAGCATCAAAGAGCTACTATTTCACTATACAAACTTGAAAACTTAGAGAAATCATTAAAAAACCTTCATCTGTTAATTGTTACAAAGGGACTAGATAATGTTGAGAATTGGTGAAGAATATACCACAAGAATTTAAAATTGGACAAAAAAAAAGAGAACCATTAAGACAAGCGAAGACAGTAAATGCTCTTTTCTGTGTAACATAACTAGGAAGTACATATTGAACAGCTTAAGCTGCAGATATCTGGTGTTTCCCTTTCTGTTTTCATTTTCAATTCAGTTTCACTCTCTACCAAAGAACTTCCACTTTCACTATACTAGAAGGMCCTGCAACAACCACAGACTGATGGAGGTCTGCTTGCAGGCCAGGATAAAAATCAACTACTCACATTACTAAACCAAAATAATCAAGGACCCTAACCAGAACGTATGCAATTAAAATTTATTCTGAATCAAAGTTAAAACACACAGACTTAGTCAAACATATTTCTTCCCTATGGAAAAAGGTAAGATTTACTATGGAAAAAGCTAAGATTGTTTGCTGACTAAACCCACATTATTTTTCTGTTCCTGCTATCTACTTGTGCTGTGCTTTGTCAACTAATACTCCTATTTTGTATCATGGACTTGTATAATGAAAATAAAAGTAAAAATATTTTGTCTTGTCTTGCCTGTCTATCAGCACAGATAGAGAAATAAGGAAATGGTTGTAGAAAAAAACTTTGTTCCTTTCAGAGGTTCAGGAGAGGTGGTGGGTTTGTCTGGAGAAGAAGGGAGCAAGAGAACAGAACACATTATTTTTGTAATATTATTTTCGTAATATTATTTTCTCACTTGAACTCACCAATGACTAAGGACACTACAACCAGGCAAACAAACAAAGTAACAAGACATTGATCCCATGCCCTCTTTCCTTGAAAAACCACCATAAGAGTTATGTTCTTAGAAAAGTTCTTGTTTCTTGAAAAATTCAGGAATTTCGGATGACAAAAGACAAAACAACATTCAGTCTTCAGTCAAAGGAACCCAAGCATGCAGTTACTGTCCCAATGAGTGATGTGCTGTCACTCCAGACAGAGAAACGGCTGCTTCTCACTCTGTGACTGAGGACAAAAATCTTATTACGTCAAATCACTTCAAAACTATAAATTACAACTACAGCTAATCAAAATCAATGAACCCCTTCAATATGCACTACTGCTTCACTTGAAAAAGGTGGCAATTTAAGTGTGTTAAGAAGCGGCCAGTGTTCAATCTATGCGATTCTGTCTATAAAAATACAGTATTCTCACAACCCTAACTGCCTTAGTGGGTTTTCATTTTTTTTAAAGATTATAATTCACACAGTACAGTAAATCTGTTTATCCCAAAAGGGTCTTAGAGGCCCTATGTTTATCCAAATAGCTCCCACCTTCTGGGATGTGGGGGACTATATTTAGACAAGTAACTGAATACATTAAGAATAAAAGTAAAGTTTTTTTTCACTTGTTATACTCTGTGCAATTACATACTCAGCAAACCACTGCCTACAGAGAGAACGTTACAGGCAAAAAAGAGTAAACCAGAACCTCACAAGAAAATTAAGGGAAAACATGGAATTATTACTATAAAATGGAAAGGGACGAGGAAACATGAAGAAAGAAACAGTGAGCTGGCAAAGTTCTATGATCCATTTTCAGTAAAACAGAAGAGGACACTTCAGCAGAGCATTCAAAAGCCTGCAGCTCCCAAAAGGCTATTGCATCCATATCTGCACAATTAAATCTGCAACAGCCTCATAAAAAATACAGTGAGGTAAAGACTACTGAGGGGGAAGAGGACAAGAAATGTCTAGATCAAAACAGAAAAGCAAACAATCTCTAATCTAAATTGGTTTGTTAAGTTTTCCAGATTTCTGATTGTTTTATACCAAGCTAGAGATTTAACTAAAATCTTCCGAACTCCATTTCGAGAACCATGACATTAAATGTATTTCCTCATTTCATCTTTTATTTGCTTCTATTACTAATCACTTACTCCTTTTTTTCTATCATTAAAAGGGGGTCAAATCTGGCAGTGTGAAAAATTATGTTTGCAGAAGACAATAAGTTTTCATCTTTCTGCCACAACCAGGATTTATTTATTTTTCCTCAATGTGCTTAGATGGTAAAGCCATAAAACAACGGCAAAAAATGCTGAAGAAAATCACTGCAGATCTTCTGAAAACTCTTCTGTGCTGACTGCTTGAAACCACATATTAAGTTTTATAACAATAGGTTATATTAAGTTTTATAACAATAGGTTTGTTTCCTCCATTTTTTCCCACAAACTCATCTAAAGCACTTTGTGGATAGCAGGTTGAGTATCATCACGCAGGACCCTCCTCTCCAGGAGGGAAAGCGAACAAAAGACAATAAAAATCCATTTAGGTTTAGACAGGGATTCATAATGTAGATTATGGATTTTAAAATGAGACAGAAGTTCAAATTTATCTTTCAAATCAAGCAGTCAACTCCTGGTTCCATTTCAATTCTTTTTTTTCTGGCTTTGGTTCCCTCATTAGCAAGTCTCTAGCAGATGAGAACATTTTTTAAGATGCTTTTTACATTTAAAAGCAAATCTGTCTACTCAAATCAGCAGCCTTCCTTTACCCAAACACTATATGAGCAAGTATTTCAGACATAAACTTAACAYGGTATTTTAGTAACTAGGAGACAACTCTTCTTTCAGAGTAAAGAGCTGAAGAGAAGAAACAGATTCAATCACTCACAGATAGATTCAGTAAAATGCAAGTTCTGGAACACTTCCCAATCCTCRATCTTTCTTAAAAATGTGGAGAGTAGTTTCTTTCAGCTGTTTTACTGAATTTCTGCATTTACATTTAGATGACCTCTTGAATTTTAAGTTACTAGATTATTAATAAAAGGTTCCATGTTTCAGAAATTTAAACTAGATAAAGCTTGATCAGAAGGAATAAACCCACCTTTTATGCTTATATGTGAGTATTAGAAAAAGATTTCTGCCTACATCCAGTGTCTCTAACCTTCACCCACCCTCAAAGGTTTAAACTTTTGATGTGGTATCTGGGTATAAAAGACAGTGTGGATACAAGATGCTACAGAAGTCTGTAAAAACATAACTGCAGAGCCATGAGGAACTGTGGCATGAGAAATGATTATTTCTGAACAATTTCCATATGAACTTCACACAGGATAACAGAATGAGAGCTAAATCATCTCAGCATACCTACAGATTTTCAGAATGCCATATCCATATGTAGCTTGTTATCTGCATGTACTATGGTTTCACATACTTCAAGATGAGAATCTGTATCAGGACCTTATCCTTAGCACTCTCCTGTATCCTTAAGAGTCCTGACACTACACTTTCTGAACAGATATCCTCCTCTTGGCAGCTCACAAACACCCAGGGCCACATGGGTAGATGTTGTGAATCCTAATATTCTTGGTAGAAAACAGAAAAAACCCAAGTCCATATAGCACTGCCAAAAGGCAACCAGATTTACAGGACAGTGTTTTCTGGTGAAGGCAGAGGCTTACCTCTACCTATTTTTTTTTAACAAGAATATTTCTGAAGCAGCTGGCTAAGCTTAAATAGAACAAATGCTGATTTGGCATTAAGGGGCTATGTTAGTTAACCAATATTTTGACATGGTCCAAGTACTACTTTGCTTTTGAGATTAGACCTTTAAAATGAATTCCCGTACCTAAAGGCAGGCACGAGAGGTTTCCACCCAGCTTGTGTTGTTACATATACTTAGTAGGTCCTCTTCTTCTACAGATGAAATGCAATTTAAGTGGTTAACAAGCCTAAGACAGGTGGGGAGAAGACAACCAGAAAATCCTGGCCAGACAGACATTTCCCTGACTTGGCAATGCTGATGCACAGTATTGAAACATCCCTTATTTTCAGCAATAAAGATGTACAGAAAACCTGGGAAATCCTGAGCCCATATGAATTTTAAAACAGGGCAGTCTTTGCAGTACAAAATCATGATGCACGTGACTGAAATGCTGTCAATTCCGCCAGAACTAAGATCCCAAATTGTTTCATCACAAGCATCTGCAACATACACAATTGACATTTATTTACCAAACAAACAAAACAGCAAAAAAGAAGCAAAACAAAGCTTTTCTAGCATTAGCTGCTGCTACGAGGCCACAGATTCACCTCCCTTCCTCACACAAGCGCAGCAGGGCTTGTTTAACAATGACATAAGCAAGATCCAGTTGTCCCTCTTCAAGTGAGCTTCCAAGATAAATAATTTTTTTAAACTGTCCTCCTGAAAAGGTAATTAACTTTGTATTATTGACAACTTCCAGTTTTAGCTACTGCCATTTTATGATGCACAGTAGCACAACTCCTGTAGGTACTTTGGGTATTCACAAAAAGCAAAACCATAAAAGTTAGCCCAATTGCACCTATTTATTTATAATAGGAGGATAATGGAAGATGGTAACAGACAAACAGGTCTCTGTGAACAAAGACCTCTTTTGGAGGTCCTAAAGTTTATCTGCCCTACATGAAATCCATCCCAGAACAAGGATACTTGTAAAGGAGGCTGAAACCACTGCTCCAAGAGAGACCAAAATATTTTGCTTTTGCTACTTTGCCGAAGGGTTATTACAAAGTATCTTTCTTTCTTGACAAAAGGGGGGCTATAAGGGCCAGAAATTACATCTGGTACAGATCACTAATGTTTCCCAAATATCTGCCTGTAAATCCATCCAAGTAACATAACCCTGAACTGTAGATCTAACTCCACTAATACAAGACTTAGACGTGCATTATTTTGGTTAAGCAGAACACCCAGCAGAGCAACAGAAAGGCTTTCCTGTATCTTGGACAAAAAAAAACAGTGAAAACAAGCAGCAAATTTCTTGCCACACCAATCTGTAGTGGTCAATACAATGTGAAGAGGAGAAGTTGAGACTTCAAATCATTTAAATCATGACACTACCTGTGAATAAATCTGGTCAACTTATAAAACCAGAAACTGTCATTAATCTCTCAACAGCATCTGCTGCTGACATGTAAAGGGAAGCGAGTTCTTCCAAAGACAGCCTGCTCACCACTTTATTTCATCTGTCGTGTCCACCATGATGCCCAAAAGACCAAAATGAAATAGAAAACGCTCCGGAAAGCACAAACCAATGATGAGTATGAAACAGTGCAACATTGCTGACATTCTTCGAATTTGGCTCAGCTACATCTGGTCAGCTCTTTTCTACAGAAACCTGGCTCAGTGTTCAGAAGCAGTCAGGAATCAACCAAATGCTAAGGATTATCTACAATGAAGAAAAATGAAATTGAGAACAATATAGAAAATCATTAACATGCCACTGTATGTATTCACAAGACATTTGTATTTTCAATCTCCTCTACTGTTCTGGTGCCTCATTCTCAAAAAAAAAAAAAAAAAAGACAGCAGAACCCAAAGGGCCTCATAGTTCAGGAACAGGATGATAACAAGAAGTTACATTCTGGAACAGCTCCTATAATACATGGAACAACACACTAGGACTGGCCAATCTGAAATTAAAAATAGAGCAGGCTTGTGAGAAATCTATAAAACTATCAGTAAATAGAGAAGTTTGTCCATGATCCCTATTTCTATTTTTACAACAAAACCCAGCAAAACAAGTAAGTAGATTGAAAAGGAAAAAGAGCTGCTCTATTGCTCTGTTACTTCACGTCATGGATGCAAAAAGCTCACACTGGCTCAAAGAGAACATGAGGTCTCCTTCTATGAATTTAGCCATCTACAGCCATTAAATACAAAGTCACCAGTTCCAGAAACCTCTGGGTCACAAACTGCTGGAGGCTGAATACATTCAAAAAGAGCATCACTCCATGATTTGCCTTGTCTCTACTCTCCATTACGCCTCCCCTACTGAACCTCACCCTGAGCTGAGGTGCTGAATTAAATGGCTCCCTGATCCAACTTGGTAGTGCTATTYGTAGATGGTATTTTTGTCAACACTTCAAGATATTATTTCATATTTGATCTGGATTCTTCCACCAATGTGTTTATGAAGAGAGAGGAAAAAAGTGTAGTTAGATAATACATATTGAGACAACAGTTTTACGTAGAAAGTGTACTTAATTCTGCCGCTTTTACGTGCAAGAACAGGAAGTCTGGTAYGGAAAGCCTTGAACAAATACTCAAGCTGTCTGCAATTAATTTTGTAGCCACTCTGAGAATACTCACAGCTTCTAATCTCCCCCAAACCAGTATATTGCTGTATGCATTTTGGTGCTTCTTAAACAAGTAGTTCTTTAACATACTTTTCCAATGAGGCATTAAGAAAAAACAATTTGAAGTTCCAAAGTAACAATTACTGCTGCACATCATGAGCTGCTTAGCAATAACAAGTTCTCAAGGCTTAGCTAAACTTAATGCTTTACTAACAGCTAATGCAAAACAGTAGTTCAGAAACTCTTCCAAAAAGGGTAAGAAGTTATTTCTCTTGTTCCTGAAGGGATCACCCAGGAGACATTTTTAGGATTACTCCTACTGCTTTGGAATTCTGGTGACATCAGCCAGACAGCCTACGTTATCGCTCACCTGAAGACAGGATCCAATACCTCAAGAACAGTCTATTAAAAAGGAAAACATAACTGAGCTCATTTTACCCTAAAACTACAGATCCTGACTCCTGTGGTAGCTTAGCTGCACATTTTATGACAAGTTCAGTAATTGTGCTTTACCATGAATTCCTAATAACTGATGATTTGAAACAAGCAAGCAAGTCCTTTGTTCTACCTCTGAAAAGACATAATTATTTTACTTCCGTTTTCCTTTTTATTTCTGAAATTAAGACAAAACAAGTAACCTCTGGGTCTGGCTGTAACAGCTACAATGGGATAATCAAACATTTGATGAACTCAGTTCTCCAGTCTCACAAATGGAATTTATTGTTTAGTGCTTGCCTCTACTGATTAGATGCAAACATCAGAGCAACATCACCACCTTCACCAGTGCCCATATTCCTGTATTTAGTTACCACAGATACATACAAATTAGCAGATCATCCTCAGTCATCCTCAGACTGCTTCTGTTCTACCCTTACTGGGTTTTTAAATCTTTGCCTGTATGTAGGTATTGGATATAAAGGAACTGACCAGAATAGTTTTTCTGCATGAAGATGAAATGGCAACATAAACACATGACAAGGACAAGCGGAATTTCTCCAGCAATTTGCAACTGCCCCCCATGTAGCTACTGCAAGGTCATTATAGGCTGTATCCTGCAGAGAGAGCAAAACCCTGCCAAGTTTCTGGTATAATACTAGAAGAGGACTACAAGAAAACTGGATAGGAAGCTATGTGCAAGGTATAGTTTTTGGATCATGTACAGATATTACACAGCTGGAAACCTTAAACTAGCAAGTAGAGCAGTGTGTGGACTTCCAGGTTTGTTCTGGACACAGCGCTGCTGCTTTTGTGAGCTACTGCACCCGTGCTGGGAAGCCAGGCCAGGAAATCCAGCCAAAAGGGCAAACTGCCACTTGTAGGCCCATCCCAGCTTCTGCAGAACGAGCTCACATGTGCCAGGATCACATACTGAGCTGCTCCCAGGGTCAGGGAGCACAGACCTACCCTAGGACACACAGCATGAGAGCTGCACATGTATGCACTCTCTCTGTTTCCTGTACAGAAACTCTGGATTGCTCTAGGGATCRGACTTGGATTACTTCACATTAATATACGAACTAAACCTCTGCTGTTCTCCTCCAAGCAGGATTGCTTCACTTCTAACACAAGCCATGAGTAAGAAAACTCTAGGCAAGCCCTCATTCCTTTCTGGTAGTGAAAACTGTGACTCGAAAAGCAGCCAGGACAAAATCCAGTCCCAGAGCACCCTGGCACATGAGCAGCTACCAGAGCCCATGGGTTTGGCATAGATTCAAACCTCTGACGTGATACCCACCACCTATGACACAGAACACTCAGGGGTGCAGTGCCTCGGCATTAAAGKTGCTAAACCAAGCCTTATCATGAGAGGCCTGGATTTTAAAGTAAACTYCTCAGGTGGAGTGATACTGGGGAGGAGGGAAGAAGGCTGAAAGGCAGGAGAGGAGGGAGAAAAGAGCCCTGGCTTGTCCCACTTCATCTCCTTTACCCTGGGAAAATGAAAGCAGTACAGCTGTTTCTCAGAGGCCTGGAAAAGGTGGTGGTTATCAACAGAAATCTAACTCACGTCAAAGCTGGGCAGATCAAATTTATTCCCAACAGAAAACTAACTTGCAGATAAAGTTCTAAATAGCCTTCATTTCTGTTAACGAAAAATGCCCAAACAACAAGAACAGCCAACAGCAGAGCACTGGAACATTTGTTAGATGATATGCCTCTCAGTGCAGTAGTAATCTGCTGTGTCCATCAGACAGAGATATGATTACCTTACACAAAAGGCAGTACCTGAACCGTGGTGATTTTTACTAAATCAAAAGAATAAGAGGTTGGACAACAAGAAATTGAGTGAGAAACCAGCCAAGAAATAAAACCAGACAAACAGGTTCTACATTAACTTGTAACCTACAATAAACAGGTATCTGAGCACAAAATTAATCAGCTTTTACTCCAAGGATATTTACCTAATTTCCACTTTGCAGCCACAATCAGTTATATAAAACCACAGTATGATGCACTAACATTAGGGCTTTGGATGCTGGCCACAAAATAACAGCTAGAGCCTGAAACCAAAGAGCACTGATACTAAGATATTACAGTTATCATCACAGAAAACACATGTATATCACAAGCCTGACAAATACGTGTGGACAAACACTTGAAAAATCTCCTTCACGTGTTCCCTCATATTCTGTTTCTCCTTATTTTAAACATGCACAGTTGCAAACCCTTTCTACGAGAGGAAGAAAAGCTCCAGGTTCTTTAAAATCAGGGAGTTATATCATAAAATAACATCTTGCGACCTTTAAAAGCTTTTCCTTTTGACCTTTGTGCTTTAAAGTGCACTATGCTAGGAAAAAACAGAAGCCAGAGGCATGACCCTCTGTTTCAAGTTCTCTGAAAAGAACAGGGTTGCAATATTGCAAAGTCTGAGATCAAGCAGGTGGTTATCTTGATTCAGTGGTTTGGTAGGTCACAGGTTTGGCACAGGAGCAAATGACCCTATCACTCACCAGCCACCTAGTCTCAACCACTCTGGGAAACAGTTTTGACATGGTTTTCTCCTGACCATTTCCGGCCAAAACACAACTCATAAGCCAGACAAACCTTTCTTTTCATTTTAAATGAACCACACACCAGGAAAAATTAAAGGCCACTCTTAATGGACAACGAATGTAAAAGGCTTCAGAATAAACTGCATAGGTGGACATATTAAATATCACCTCCTGTTTCTGAAAAAAACAAACTAACAAACTCCGACAAATATGCTTGAGTCGTTGCTGCTATTACACATACGACCTTTTAGTCCAATTTATCCTCATTAACAATGAGCTCGGCAAAGAATTACTCAAACYATTCACTGTGCCCACACCTTTTACCTCTGAGTAATGATTCAGGAAAGTCTGAACCAGTTAGTGTTAAAACATTCTCCTTAACAAAATTAAGGAAAACAAACTCTTTAATAACATTCCTGAAAACACCAGTACTGATCATTTTAGGATGAATAATATATTCAAAACATAAACAAATGATAAATATTTCTGATTCTTATAAACACGTTTACACAGTTCCGTGAACTCATTTATTGATTAGTTTTATTGAAAAGAAGGGTAAATAAGATCAGTAATACAGCAGTTCTGTGTGTGTTTCTTCTCTGTATGTGGGACCTTGGGAGAAAGTAGGAATCAACAGTGATGGAATTAGTAGGGCTGTATTAATGGTAGGACTCGATGATCTTAGAGGTATTTCTCAATCCCCAATTCCATGATTAACTGCAGTTGACAGAAAACTGTAACATACATTCTGTGTTTAAGGTGTGCAAAACCAGGACCTTTTAACGAGCCAAAGCATTCATTAACATTTACCATTGTTATACAACACTGTTCTGAATTATTCACTGAGAAACTTAATACACATAGAAGTATCCCTGCTATGTAGAGTTTTTCCTCCAAGGTAAAACTATTGCAAACCACATTCCTTTAAATGGTGTTCAGCAACAAAAGCTAAACAAAGGGGGAAAAGGGCTCCCAGCAGCATTCCTATTTACAGCTTGGTAAGGCAAATTAAAAAAAGCGGAATATCCCTTTCTGCCCATGTTTAAAAGAACCAAAAAATAGAGGAGCTTGACCACATAAGTTAATGATATACAAGATCTAGAT
The DNA here is from genome assembly GCA_018881555.1 of Amblyornis subalaris. NCBI lineage: Eukaryota > Metazoa > Chordata > Aves > Passeriformes > Ptilonorhynchidae > Amblyornis > Amblyornis subalaris. The sequence goes on along the minus strand of JACAXG010000056.1, from coordinate 2,950,359 downwards.
ATTTTCAATTAAAACAAGTCACTAGCTTATAGCAAGCAAAACCAGCTCTTCTCAGATGACAAAAGTGTAAGGACTACATTCCAATCGCCAAAATCTGATGGCAAAGAGCCCGGCTTATCAGCCAACTGACTGCTAAGTATATTTTTGTTTATTCAGAACCAGTAATACAGAAACAGGTGGGTTTTTTCTAAAACATCTCGTTATTAGGAAGCTAGAATACCTCATTCTCCAGCAGTTATAGGCCATCTCTAAATGTAGAGGCCACCTCAGCTCCCTCGCTCAAGTGCACATCCTGACTAGGTCTTGGCTACATGTCTAGAAGTTTCTGTTTCATACATCACATACTTCCACATGCCCTGATTTGCTCTGGAGACTTATTTTACTGATAGGGAAACAGAATTTATGGGGTACTCCTATCTTAGGGAAGAAACAGGGATCAGAACTAAAGTGCATCTGTCCTTTGTTGAGGCAAGAAGAGTCAAAGAAAATGACCTGTTTGTGGGAAGCACTACTGAAATGCGTGAAGATGAGCATAAGAACTCTGAAAATCCAGTATGATTAACAAACCTAACAAAAGACAGAATATATAAAAAAAGTACTACCTTCTTTTCAGTGGGGCTTGAAGTCTTTGATACTAATGCTGTTTCAACAAGACCCTGCTCAAGTAAGGAGTCATATTTTATGCTTCTTTTTCTGCTTCTCCTCTCCTTGTTTGCTGGCTTTTGTTCATTTTCCTCCGACTGAGACACATCTGCCCCATTGTCTCCACAAATGGAAGATTCAAAAAGAGGCTTCCCATTCATATAGGTTTTAGTGATTTTCAGCTTTATTTCTGGAGAGCCATTCTTGATAGGAGTAGTGTTGGGGGGTGTTCCAACTCCCTTTATTTCCTGGGGTTCAAAGCGCAGCTTGGCATCTTGGGCCCCAGACTCGCCATTAAACACCCGAGAGGTCAGATCTTTCAATTTATCAGCTGGAATAAATGGAAGAGTCTCATGGCCATTATATTTTTGCATGACACCTTCCTGTAGAGTGGCAGAAAGTTGTGCTTTGCCCAAGTAGACAGAACATTCACGATTCACTTCACAATTCTGAGGTTTCCCATTGGTATTTCCAAGGATCTCTGGTACCTGCTTCATTTTGATGTAGTTAATTTTTTGAGTTAACAGTTGAGAACTTCTTTTGATGCTAAAGTCCATTCAGCCCAGATGTTTCCAGTCTTATGCTGCTATTTCAAGACAAAAAGACAGAGAATATTTTTAATAATACAGAAATGTCAAAAGCTATTAAGTATTCAGTTAGATGTCAGTGCTAATATAACACTCAGTGTACTTCATTCGAGTTTTACTAAAAAAAGCTTTGTTTACAATCTTCACAACCAAAATGCCTCAATATCTATTAATATGCATTACAAAAAAAGTCCAAGAAAAACAGATTTGTGAATCATCAATTTTATTAAAACAAAAGCAGAAAGCAAAATCACAGCTTCCATTTTAACCATCTGTTAACCATCCACAGCACGAGACTTGCTCACACCAATTACATGAAGGTACTGCACTATTTAAAACAAGTAAGAGTTAGAGCTAAGAAAATATCATCAACAACAACATAAACCAGGTGAGTTTATTTTTAAGAGGTTGTGCCAGSGTAGAAACCCCATAGGCTGTGTTCCTGTAGCACCTACACCATGGACAGCAGCATCACAGGCTTCTCTTCCTCACTCTACAAACAGACCTTCAGTCTTCCATCAAAACACACCTCCTGCAGAAACACTACAGCTCAGGCTGTCTCCAGACATATCCCAAAGCATTCTGGCTGCAAGAACAAATCAAAGGTGAGCCTTTTGTGCCCGGAACACCAGTCTACTGGTAAACAGCCAGTGGCCACACTGGGCAAAATTTAAATGGTCAAAGCAACTGATGGAGTTTCAGATCTTTCATAACAACAATATCATCTAACACCCACTTTTCATACAGAAATTTGCCAACAGGCAACAAGCTAAAACTGCACTATTTGCTGCCCTAGGCAGGTTCTCCAAGGGTTCTAAAAGCTAACCCTGCCTATTTCAACATTGTACCACTGTAGCAAAGAAATGAATCTGGCAGAATGACTCCTTTGTGCTCCTAAACCAAGCAAGATGATGGTTTCAATTTTTTAAAATTCATATGCATAGATTCTTCATATTACCAGGTCCAGTATACATGATATAGAGGAATACACCATCATAAATATTACGAAAGCTCAGCACAATAATCATCATATCCATGCTCAAGGTAACCAATTTCATGTATGATTAAGTTCAAGAACTGTCACATTGAATCAAAATGTCATCAAATCTAGTCTCACATGCTTCCAAAAACATGCAGTAAACCCCAGGATGAATAACCATTGAATTGCTGTGGAAGAAATCACTTCTGAATCTCACCACCTTGTTCATTAATGCACACAGTGATAATGCTTACAACTGGCATATTCCTCCAACTTGCATATCTGATGCCTCAACATCAGGAGCAGCAATGTAAACATGCTCATAACTGAGTATTGCTGTAGCCTGAAAAAGCTTCTTAAGGGTGTCAAGCCTGAATTCAAAGCAATTGACAAATATGAAACCTTTTCATTTACAAAGATTAAAAAAAAAAAATAAAAAAATCATAACTCCATCACTTCTTAGCAAATGCTCCCATCTCCCTAATATGCTGCTCCAAGATGTCTACAAGATAACAGRGTATCTCTCCACACAAGCCATGTGGACTCATCTGAGAGATGAAAACCATTCTCACCCCAGGAACAAACAGCAGGCTGAAAATCAGCATTTAAACAAGGTAAGAGGAGCAAGTATACCTGAATTCCACATGAATCTGCAACAGAAGAGGTTCTAATCTTTCTTTAGTCAGATGAAGTCTGAATCGCCCATAAAATCCCTGATAAAATGAGTAGAAACCAGAGAACCATATGAACTTTTTCTAAGAGGAATCAGAGGTAAAAGGAAATTTAAAACTCCACCAGAACAAAGAACTCACTAAACCAAACGAGAACTCATGTCCTTTCACAAGATCTTCTCTGAAAACACAGACATGAGACAAACTCTCAACCCAACTAATAATATGACAGTGGTTCAAGCTGTGATTCAGCAGATTTAACTGAAATCATATTTATCTTAACAACCAGCTGATGACAAATTCTGTAAATCTCTAGCCAAAAGGCAAACCAGCTAGGAAACATGTCACACTTACGGTTACGGAGAGAAAAATTCCTTAAAAAAAGAAAAGAAAAAAACAAACCAAACAACCAAAACATCAAATCGTTGCAAAATTTGTACTTCCTTCCCACAAATTCTCAACAGAGCAAGCCAGAGATTTGATTTGGGCATCTAAATTCCAAATTCCCTCTGTCTGAAGCAGCAGAGCAGCTTCGTGCGGCCGCAGCGCCCTCCTGTGGGTGCCGGACTCATCCCGGCTGAAGAACAGTTTTTAGTGTGGCTCCATTAACTGCTTGTCAGGGTCTGGGTTTCTGGATCGAGGCATCTGCATTTTGTAATCCAGAATTTGCTTTGTGCTGCTTAATAATAACTCTTACTCTCATCACCTCTTTAAGCTACAAAGCCATCAAGCTTGAGGCGCACCCCTCAAAAAGCAGTAAACAATCTAATTAGACTGTTACTGGTGTACTCAATCTCAAAACACTAGATGAATTAAAATTGATAGATTAAGAGTTTCAAAACATAAAAATCGTCATAGTCACAGAATAATTTAGGCTGGAAGCGACTTCCTCAGATCATTGCTCAAGCCAGGGCCAATGCAGACCAAACTGCTCAAGGCCTTGTCTGGACAATGACCAGTAGACAACTAAGCGAAAAGACATGGCTTAAAGAAATCAAGTTATTCTCTTTCTAGGTAATAAACCTAATGGTACTCACTCCATATCACAAAAAAATGAACACCAATAAGGCCATGCAGTGAAAGACCCTGAACTTTTAGCAGTTACCTTGATTCGTCTAATACATCTGAAGATACACAGATTTTAGAAGGTTCAGTTAATGATTCTCACTAATACAGGTCACTAAAAACAGCTGAAAGCACTGAAAAAGGCTCCTCAGATCGCTGGAGCCTAGAGAGACAACAAATCCAGGAGTAAAACCGGTAAAAGGAAGTTAATGTACCCAAGACAATAATAAATGGGAAAATAAAGACAAAGGCAGTAATTTGAGACTGTAAGATTATCAGAACCAGTAGATACAGATTATAAAACATGGAAAGTAGACCATGCTCCTACAAAGATATAATGGAAGCAAATGAGTAGAGGTTTAAATTAAGAGGCAGAATAACGGACAAAGATAACAGATGTGAGTACCTATAAGCAAATATAATCCCACTGGGGAGGTGAGACATGTAGACAGCAATTTCCAGGTTAGTCACCATCTCTAGGACAACCARTGGGATGGAAATTGTTGATCCACATCTCAGTCCTCCTTGCAAAAAATAAGCTATGCTGTGGGGGTCTGGTTAAATGAAAGAAGTTAGCARATCTACACATGGGAATAATAAAGGGTTTCAAGAAAGGAGATCAAAATTGAAGCTAGGTACATTTTGCACCACCTTTACTATATAAGAATTCATGGTAACACCATAACAAAGAAGAAGGACCAGGCCTTTTATAAGAAGAGGGCAAGAGAGTAGAAAAGAAGGGACAAGGAGAAAATAATCAGCAACAGACAACCAAGCAGTGGTGCTGTGAGTTTGGAATTAATGCAAGAAGATCTAGAAGACAAGACACGAAAGAATGAAATAAGATAGACTGCAGACAAGATCTGGTTGATTCAAGTTGTAAGAGTAAGATCGTGAAGCAGCTGAGCATAGGATTAGATTTGGTAGCTAAATTTAAATGCACTCATGTTGGACCGCCATACCACATAGAAGCAAAAGCAATCGCTTATCTTCTTCTAGACGACTCTGTATCTATTGGAAAGGAAAGTGGGGGGAGGGCAGGGAAAGGAAGGGGACAAAAGCACCACACGCTAGTAGCAGCTAATGAGCTTAAGCCAGTATCGTCCTATACTGAACGTCTGGTGACCCAACAAGTACCATTTTCACTAACAAAGGGGAAAAAACCATTATAGCCAAGGAGTCGGCTGAATAAACATGATATTTTGGCTTGTGAACAAATAGCTTTCAGCATGCAAAAGAAGATCTGACTTATCAGAGGAAGGTCTCTAGATATTTTAATTGGAAAATGACAATTGGACAATCTTTGCAGTTGTCTTGGGAACATTTTCATACTAAAAAACCAGGTTCTATATAAGGCAAACTATCTTGCAGACATTTTAAATAATGTTATTAATTACTTGAAAGTTCAGCATCTGACAAGAATCATGCACCAAATCCAGTTACTGCGCATGTCAGATTCCTGCTTCACTGTCCAGGCCACTATCATTTATGTGACATTTATTAGTCATTTCTTCCACATCTGCTGTAATTTCAGAGATGCTTTTCTTGTGTGTCAGAAATAATGGACTACTCCATTCCTTTCAATTCTGCCAAAGGGAGTGAATATAGTAAGTAACCAACAACAAGCATCTCTACGAAATACCACTTTTTTTTTGTCTAAGGGCTTTCCTGCTCTGGTGAACTACTTGGAGCAGGCACAGGGAGGAGGGTGGAAAGAAGGGGAAGATGACACACCTCAATACAAATTTACAGTAAGAGAATTTTACCCACAAAATTTTACTACCTACAAATCAGGCTTTCAGTTGGCACTGGAAAAGCTGTTAGATGGCTGCTGCTTTTTTATGTTAAGATTGCTTTCTGATAAGTGATCTCTGTTTTCGCATCAATTTTAAGACAAAAGGTTATTTCTATTTTCAGATCAGAATGAGACAAAATACTTTAAGAGATTAATAAGGTTACAACACATTCTTCCTAATACATTTGAAAACTTGAGTATGCTTATATTATCTTGTATAAAAAACCTAAAATATCAAATAGGAGTAGAGAAATATTTACTATTGTGTAGTACACTCTAACTGTTCTTCACTATAAAAAACAATGAAAAATTACTACAGGATCTAAACAGAATTTAATTTTAGAAGAAAACACAACCAAAAATTGCACTGCGAGTTTGCAAAAAATTGCTACAAACCAGTTCTATCCAGAAAATTCAAAAGCAGTATCTCTCATTAAGAAAACCTTTACTATACTAGCAGACAGAATTGAAATTTCTAAATTTCTAAAAATTTACCACTAGTCTCAGGAAAGTTAAAAAAAAAGAAGCATTAGTCCAAAGGAGCTGATTTTTAACGTAAAAACACCTGAAGTAAAGACTTCATTAATCTTGCAGTAGATATACAAGATAAAGCACATTTTGAAAATTGTGTGAAAAAAGATAGTGTACTTACAGTTGCACTTACCACCCAATATTACTTGCGACCAAATATTTTGGGGGGGGGGGGGGGGGGGAATCCATCTTTTTAATTTGTTTGGGATTTGCTTTTTTTTCCCTGATGGATAAAATTTCAGAACTTTAATGTCATAGCGTATTTTCATGAACCAAAACAAGTATTTACTGCCTGCTTATCAAGACAATAGATAATACCAACTTGTACAGTTAAGATTTGCAGAATGGCAAGTCATTTCTTCCGTTTAAATGCCAGTTGCTACTGCAGAAAGCAAGCTTACAAAATGGATGGACTTGACCTCTTATGCTTCCTCAGGAAAAAGCTTTTGCAACCAACCCTTTTCTGAGGACAAGGATAGAAGATTCTGTAAGAGGACTCCTCCCCATGAGTTCCTTTTCTTCAAAATGGCAAGGAATATTCTTTTTCCTGCTGCAGAAATTTAATGTTGTCAGTTCCACTCCTGCTGCTGGAGGTGGGTGAAGTAATGAGACAGATTTGAGTAAAATCAAATTATTCTAAGATGTCGTATTTCCCTGTGAAGAGAGACTACAGATACTACCATGGTGGGACCACAGATCAAATAGCAAAGAATGGCTTCTCCTCTGCACATAAGGGAGGAACACTGGTGCCTAAAATGATAGGAACTAGTGGATATACCACCAATATTTAATAAACACTAAAAAGCGAAATCTGAGACTTTTCTGTGTCCTGGAGAGCTCCAAATGGTTTATCTGAAGGGAGTGGTCCCTCTCTAGCAAGATAGGTCTCAACAATTCACTACAGCCAGAATACTTACTCATCTTAGGTCTTAGCTCACCAATGAAATTATATCTGTCTCTGTCTCTCAGGTGGGCCAGAGCTGTGCACCTGGCACATATGTAGCTTAGGAACAAAGAACCAAACACAATCTCAAATAGCTCAGCACTTAGGTGCACAGTTCTTTATTTACACTGCTTTCTCACCTGGTCTAAGACTACTTTAACTTCCCACACCTTTTTTAATCCCATTGTTTTTTTCCTGTCAGCATCCTACCTCCACCCCTTGCACCACACCTGCAGGACCTGGATCCTTTGGCTTACATAATATTCACTGCAGCAGATAAACACGCTATAATCTGCCTCCTCTTCACTGTGGCCAGTGATTCTGCCCTTAGTCCCATATGTAGTTRTGCCAGCACAGCATTTGCCTGAAGCTTCACTAAGAGAACCACGAAAATTTCTGATCGTGCAAATTCTGAGGGAATTCAAGGAAGGGAAGACCAAATCTGGGATGACACCACAGAATGTTATAAGTAATTAATCAAACCGCAGTGTTAACAAAATGTTATCTGCTACACCTTTACAGAAATCGTTTCCCAGATCTGACCAGACAGCAACTAACTTTAATCCAGAGGCTACAATCATTTTGCCCAGACCCTGACAAGTCTGCTATCTTTGTCTATCACAGCATTAAAACCTGTTCATCCAAGTGACTGCATTTAAATGCCAGAAGCGCACTTGGTGCACTGGAATCATCCTAAAAAGTGGCAGTGACACTGGTGATGGGTGAGACTTTGCCAACACTATGAAGGCCCAGCTGTATGTACACAGAGGAGGGCATAATAATCACAGAGCAGCATTTGGCCACATCTTCTGTTGTTTACAGAAGCAGCAACACATTGCACTGATAATGCACCTCTCTGAAGTGGACAGGTAATGTGTACAAATAGATTATTTCCTTCCCCCAGTACATTCAACATCCCACAGCAYCAGGTAAAGATCCGGAGGGTAAAGTTCACAGGTAATTAATCCTGACTCCATGGCACTACAGAATTTTACTTACAGACATGCACAWAACCTGCACAAAACCTGCACACACCCACATCTGAACAACATAACTGACTATAATGCAACCCTGGCCATACTGTGCTAATTCTGGTCTACTTTAMACAGACCATAACCTTTTACATGCAACTACATTAATAATTCTATCAATRTATTACCTTGAAGCAAAACACACACACAGGGAACTGGCAGATGTATGCCAGGAACACTCAAACAAGGCCTGAGACTTCAAACATTAGACACTCTTCAAACAAATCCAAATACTTGCTATGAAGTGGCCTTTCTGGTTTGGACATTACTTGAAGTATTTCCCTGTGCTTTAGCTTTACCATGCTCTTGCCAAAATGCATTACCACAATTCTCAGGGTTCTTAATTCCTTTTTTATTTCTTTTGCTGCATCTACACCAAAAATCCCTCAGAAAGTGATTAGTGTAACTGCTACAGGTAAAAGGTCTGGAATATGAGTTTTAGGTTTCTGTAGATATAGTGTACCTCATCCATTTAAAATAGAGACAGAAGGATAAAACACTTTTCTGTCTAACAAACCCATTCTTTCTTGTTCACTTTCCAAAACTCCTGTGTTGAGAGGTTTGCAATGGGTATCTCTTGCCATTTTTTGCTTTCCTTTCAGCACAGCACTAGCTTTGTGCATTACTTCACTGTCTTATCAAATATAGTTCTTTAGACAAATTCTGTTGTACATACTTCTCACGGGAAAATCTAGTTCTGACTGTAGAAATAAGTCGTGTTAAGCAATTGTAGTTATTCTCCTTACTTGCAGAGTTTCTGAAGGCTCAGCTACCACTACCATTTTGAGCCAAGCTTTCACCTGATGAATAGGTATTGTGCATTCTGCGGCACATTTTAAGACTGCAACTGTTTTTTGCACTATTGCTGAATTTCAGTCACATTCCACACTTAATCCCAGCATTTGTTTCTAGTTTGTTCAGGAGTGCTACTATAAACCAGCTTCTGACGGTCTGCATTTTACACTCTCAGAAAAATCACAACATTAATTTCATTCTGAAGTATCTGATTGAAAGTTGTTGGCAACTACTCCATATAGGGAAATGATCCATATTTGTATCTTTCACCCTACACTGCTCTAAAAGGTTCATACTTTGGCTTAAATCCCTCTGGCTTTATTATCAGACTAGAATCTAGGCATTCTTTTCTACAGAGATAACTCCCCAATTTAGACGTTTCTGAGTGCCAGTGCAGTCAGGATCTTTGCTCCGATGGCATCCCACCAACGCTGGCAAGTTCCACAATTGATTTATCTGATACATGATCTTCGGAACCTCAGCTCCACAGACTAACCCATGCCACAGCAGGAACATTTACACTTCAGCTTATTAGAGTGAATAAATACATGAAATGGGTCTCAAACCATGACAGGAGGCTGCATTACTGCACATTCTTTCTAATATTTCTTTTATTCTTTTATCAGTAGCTTTTCAAAATATTTCAAATTACATTTAGATCACATTTCTAATGAGATCTTTCCTAACCTCAGCCTTCGCTCTTGAAAACATTTTTGTCACATAGTATCTTATCTTCTGCTCCTTGGTGTACCTCTTGTTTACTAGGGCAGAACTCAGAGAACAGAACAACATTCACTCCTGTTATGTTTTTTGACTGTGGCAAAGAAAACATGGAATTCTGCTCTTAGCCCTCAAGGCCAAATATGTTTGAAAATGATTTGTACATCCTGAGCTTGGCTCAGCTGGTTGGAGCATGGTGCTAATAACCCCAACACTGTGGGTTCAATCCAYGTACAGGCCATTCACTTCAGTGCTGGACTCGATGATCCTTGGGGGTTCCTTCCAACTCAGAATATTCTGTGATTCTGTATAAAACACAGATTTTTTTTTTTACGTGTACTTTAGCGTGGATGTGAGATGCTAATATTTTAGTATTTTGTACGAAGCACAAGCCAAAGAGGTTTCACAAAGACAGTTAAATGGTCATCTCTGTCAGACAACAGAACAAGATCTCCTTGTGCTTCTCCAAAGAGACACAGAAACCCAGCAGTATCCTTCACAGAGAGCACAAGAAAAATGCTGAAGTTTCTATGAAAGTCGAGTTCAACAGCACATCATGCTATAGTTTTCCAGTCATTTGCCACCTATGTATCCTTACCCCAAATAGGAATATAAAATAGTTCCTATTTGTGCTGGGGAGCTGAATACCAAAGTTCAAAAGAAGATCAAATTGCTATCTTGCACCAAGATAAAAATAGGACAAGTTAAAAGGATGGGGACAAAACTAGAAACAGAGCCATCACCTGTTGAGCAATCCTTACAATTTAACACATGCTTTAAGTCACTTATGTATTTTATTAGTTTCMAACTATGTCAGATACGAGAACCTACATCAATGGTGCCTCAGGGCAAAGTCATTCTGCCCAACATATGAATACTCTGAAGTACCTATAGGCTAGTACTTCACTTTTCCATACTTACTAAGTGCAATTTGATTGCTGTAAAACATTCAAAACCATTTTMAAACGTCCACTTTCCACACGTAGCTCATCACACCATTGTACCATCAGAACAACTTCCATGCAATGGTATTATTTGTTAACATTAGCAAGAAGGATAGTAGAAACCTTGCTTTTGGTTCAACCATGATTCACAGGTATTTGTTTATTGCACACAAAATGCATTTTTAAAAAATTCAGCTTCTGGTATAATCTACTGTCTGCTTTGGGCAGAAGTTGCTTTTGGAATGTACCAGAGAGTCAATAGATTATGTGGTGCTAAAGTTTAGAGTTGCTTGTTAAGAGGGTTAATGCATAGTCCACTGTGCATTATTGTCACCATACACAAGGTATTAGTATATATGATCTGTTCACCAGGAATCTTGTGCATTTCTGTAGCTTGCTATTCAACCAGAAGGGCAGCAAAATCGAGTACAGTCTACATTTCCCTTCTAACACAGTCCAAAAACTTCTCTGCCTGCTGATGCTAGAAAATATGAAATAACTATTATAGATGTCACCAAACTTGATAAAAACATTAAAAGTAACACCTGATATATCACTTTAGTAATTTCTGTCAGTGTGAAATGAAAGGAAAAAGGTAAATACATTTATACAGCTATCTTAGCACCTCCAATGACTGCAGGTCATAGAGAAGCTAATTTAAGGCGCAAGGAAGGGAGAATGTGGGTAGTTTCTCTTTTTTTTCAAAAATGTTCTCAGAATCAAAACCTTCCAAGCAACCATTAACTGTATCAAGTRGCTGACTGACCCATTCAACCAACTACATGAAATTACAACAAGCAGGGTGACTTACTGGCACATCAACAAGACTGTCCCTACCCGCCCCCTTTCTCCCAAGTCCTCCACAATTACACTTCAAAGGAAACTGGGACTCCCATGCCAAGCTCTGAAGAGAAATTATTTTCTGTCTCGACTTTACCACCTGACCACTTATCCGGGTGCCATATTCCATCTCCACTTTTCATTTACATCACCGAGATTCCAGTACATCCTTAGTGAAGACATTTCTCAAAGTGAAGTTCCCTAGAAACATGGGACTTTCTGATCTGCTTTGATACACCTGATACGGGGTGAGGAACCAGGTCTAGTGAAAGGTGTCCCTGTCCACAGCAGGGGAGTTGGAACTAGATGATTTTTAAGGTCCCTTCCAACCCAAACCATTCTGTAATTCTATGATGTCCATTCTTCCTTCATCCAAAGGCTACATTTGAGAATTATACCAGATCTATCATATCTACTCAACCATAAGGCTATTTCATTTGCCTCTGCAGAAAAGTAATGAAAGAGCTCAAACAGTACAGCCACAAATAACAGTATTAAAACATGTCRTCATCATCATCTACCGCATTATTATTAGTCCCACCCAAGCAATTCTTTACTGATGTCTGATTACTGACTGTTGTTTTCAGCAATACCACTTAGTGGATGTTTGTCACTGTGCAGCACACTGCTCTCGAGGAGAGGTAAAATTTTTTTTCCCAGAAAAGGCTAGGCCCTTCACCTTGCTCTGTACAGGAAATACTTGCAATTTTCATGCATGAAACCATCTCCTGYGCTCAAAACCTAAGAGATGTCTTGYAGTTATGCAAGCAGGAATGACCAGCGGTGACTGAAATGCTGCAAGAATTCTGCTTCTATCTTCTCCTCATCATCCACTACATCCTCGATGCAGGAATCTGAGCAGAGCAGGTGAACATTTATGAACACATGGAGCCCCAGTGCAGTCAATAGGCTTTGATCGACCCCAGGGAAACACTCACATCCATCAGGCTGGAGAAACAAGACCTCGTTTGGGAAACACACTGACACTGGTGGAACAAAAAGCAAGCTCAGTGCAAAAGTGAGAGGTGAAAGGGCCAGAACCAATAGGACGCTGAAAAACAATCTCTTCTTGCCATTCCTTTGCCATTTTAATAGTGCAACGTTTTGSACACAAACTCAGATATATGTGTATATTCACCACCCAAATCTTAGAAAGCCACCCCTCAACAATCATTTTTGCTTCCAGTCTAAACTCAAGCAAGGTTGATTTTGCTGTAATATCCAGTCTATTGCAGCAGGCAGTAATTTAAATGCAATAGTCTCACCTGCAAAACCACCATTGGCTTCAGAAAAGGCACGTAGCCCTACAGCCAGTAAAACACAATTTTTTTATTCTTACTAGCCATTTGTGGGATTCGTATTGAACTAAAATGAAATATATTTTATTTTTATTTTCCATTTTCTAAACTACTTTAAATCTAGACCCTTGAAGTATAATGACCTAGTTTCTTCTGACATTTTCAAATAATATTTGATAAACCGGTAGGTTTTACTGTACTTTTAAGATCTGGATTTTTCTAAGCATGTATGAGGGTGGACAGTCCTACAACCTTCACAAGAACTAGCCACACAGCCTCCAGGAATATTCAGAGTCTTTATATTCACATACTGAAAAAACCTGTCAGATTTTCTGATGGCTGCATACTAGACAAGTATCCTAGTATGACTGAATATATGAGATGTAGATACTTAATGAAGCAACCAAAAATTGCATACACGATAAGTACTGAGCCCTGAGTAGCCCTGCAAAACAGTGGTTTAATTCAATGATTTCATCCAACAGTCAAATAATCCACAGTCAAATTCAGCACACTGTGAAACTGAGGAGTTTATTGAGACTGATATGCTGCATTTCCTGAGCAAAATTCCCACAGCAAACAAGCAAATAATAGCTTCAGCAATAACTTTACCGAGATTCTACTACCATACAAACATTTTGGTCAAGAACCAATTTATTCTTGCAGCTGAAGCCACACATTCCATGTGTAAGAAATTTCAGTAACCATATATATATGTCTGCTTATGCCACCAGCAAGGACTCTTTGCAAAATCTATTACAAACTTCACTGCCACCCTAGTGTTTACCTTCCTTGGATGTATGAAAAGGCTAAAAGCCAAACATATCTTCCTTTTTTTTTTTTCCTTTAAAGCAGACCTATTTAGCTTACTCAGTGTGGGCAGCACTAGCTCCTAAATTTAACGATCATTATAAACCAATTTTAATGCAAATGCCAATAAGAAACTATTCACGCACACAAAATACATGGGCAATGACTGATACCACCCTTTTGCTTGCCTTATGTCTGTTAGTAAGAAACCCATTTTCTCTGAAATCTGTTTAAATATGGTGTTTACCGCCTCTGTACTTGTACTAGTGTTTACTCCTCCTTTCAGCCGACATATTTAAAAAAAAGCCAAGACCAAAAAGCATGTATAAATACATTCAAGAAGTATGGCAAATTCCCTTCTCCACCCCCAGAGCGGTAAAGCCACAGCAGATGAGCTGTAACTATGGCCTTGGGAATACAAGTTCCCCAGGCTCTTTTACCACACAAATATCAATTCAAGTAACAAGAGCCCTATCCTCATACTTAATGAAGATTGAGCCAACGAGCCCGCACGCCTTCGCAGGAATGTTTTCTTTCCGTTTACCTAACAAGGCTCTCCTCCCATACCGGTCCAGGATGGACTGCAGAAGGGTGTAAGTAGAAGGATCATCACACCAGTGTTTAGTGGAGGAATAAATCAAACATGGCTTCCCCCTCCATACATTTCCAGAGTTACATTCACTCCTGCTGCCGTACAATCCCAGTCCTACCCGGCGGGAAGGGGCAGCAGCAGCCTCCACCTCCCCACACCCTCACCGCCACGGGGGGGGACATTTGCAGCCTCCCGACCCCTTAGGTGGGCGGTTTAAACCCTGGGGAGGCTTTTTTTCCCCCCCTTCCCATGGTCGCGTCCCTCCTCTCCGGTTTTCTGTCTGATTTGCACTGATTGATCCCTCATTCCGCGGGGGAGGGAGGTGGGACGGGTGGGCACCTCTCCCTTACCCCTTTATGCTGCCCCCGACCTCCCGCAGCGCCGAGGAGGAGGCGGGCAGGAGGGAAAGGATGAAGCTGCAACAGCCGGGACTCCGGCTCGGCATCGCTCCTTTCCGCTCCTCCGCCACCCAGGAGTCAGGCCCAGCCAGCGGCACAAATCCTGCGGCAGCCTCGGGGGGGGAGCGAGGGGCGGGCGGGGGGACCCGCGGCCCCGCAGCGAGGGCCAGGTAGCGGGGGGAGGAGGGGGGGGCGAACAAAAAAACCCTCCTCCGGGCAAGGGAGAAACGGGAGCTGCGGGCTGCCCGGGCAGGAGCGGGCGATGGAGACGGTAAGTTTGAGGGGAGCGGAGCGTCGGCGGAGGGGGAGTCCCCGGGGGAAGCGCCGGAGCGGGAGGGGGGCGCGGATGCCCCGCCACGGGACCCCCCGTGCCCCACGCCGCCTCCGCTGCGCTTTGCCGGGAAGGGCCCGCGGTCCCAGCCCGGGAAGAGGCTCCCGGTGCCCGCGGCGAGGCGCGGGGCCGGGCGGCAGCATCCCCGAGGGCGGGCGAAGCCTCGCCGCCGCCGCTCCCGCCGCTCCCGCCTCCCGCCCGGGGCCTGCGGGAACGTGCCCCGGGTGCCTCCTCCCTTCCCGCGGGGGAGAGCCGGCCGCGCTCCCGGCCTACCGACCTGTGCCCTAGCGCATCCTTCTCCCCGGGGAGCCGGGCGAGGCGGCGGCGGTATCTCGGTGCCGGGGAGCGGCGGGAGCCGAGGCGACACAGCGGCAACAGCGGCGGCGGCGGCTCCGGCGGGTCCTGCGCGGCGGCCCCGCCCCCTCCTCCGGCCAGAACCAGCGCGAAAAATCGGCGGCGCTGATTGGTCGCCGCCGCCGCGCGGCCCCCGGAGCGGCCGTTTCAAATCCCCCCGCGCGGAGCCGCCCGCACGCGCGGCCGCCGGGAGCGGCGCCCGCCGGGAGCGGGGCCGGGAGCGGAGCCGCAGAGCGGGGCCGCCCGGGAGAAAGGGGAGGGAAGGCTACGGGGCGAGGTGGGGCCGGGCCTGCTCAGGGGGAGCCTGGCTCGCCGCCCCCAGGTGGGCGAGAGCGCGTCCAGGGCCCGCCCACCCCGGTGGGAAACGCTTTTTTTTAAAAAATATCTTTACGTTGTTGTTATTATTTATCTCCTCTGAGGCACAGAGATGCTGGCTGTGGGCCGTCCCCATGTGGGCAAGAGCGTGTCTAGACCCCCCCATAGGGGAATATACAGAGGTCGGTGAAAAACGTTTATTTTTAAGTACCTTTATGTTATTATTGATCTCCTCCTCGCCGGTTGAAAGTGCCCACCTCACCGCTGGCCTGAGCCACCGTACACGTGCGCTTTCTGAAAATCCTGATTTAAGCCAAATGTTTTGACTTTCCGTACAACTGCACACAATTTGGAGGCTGTCGAAGGGTTGTAAGAGCCTAAGTGCGCCTGGCTGCGAATTATCTGGGCTGTCTCTTCTGGAAGTATGGCCTGGGTTATTTTWTTTTTTTTAAGTTTGCATCAAAATAAGTACATGTGCTTGCAATTTACCACTTGAAAACAAGGCTTTTTTTTTTCCTTTTTTTTTTTTTAGGTCAAATCGTTAAACAGCCGTCTTGTTACAATAGGAACAAATATTCTCATGAACTGTTGCACCAGATAATGTAAAGCAGGTAATGGCCAACTTTTTCAAGCTTTCAATGGTTTAATAAAGGATTTATGGAGCCCTGAGAACCTGTGTTTGTGTACAAGGCAGAGAATAGAGTTCCTTGGTGCTATGGATACTACATTAACCTGGTAGCTAAGGACCTGTCGCAACTCCTGCTAAAGGTAAACAGATGATAATTGAGGGGGAAACACACTAGCACCATACTTTATGGATAATGGTGAAATTAGGCCATCTGTTGCAGAAAGGATAAGACTATTTATTTTCTTTATGTAGTCCTTAATTTACTTTCATATGTTAAAGTTTGTTGATGTTTTTAGGTGAGTGTTTAATGGTGGCTGCATGGCAGTTAACAGTTGAACAGTATGAATTTAGTGCTAATTACTTACTAACGAAAATCTTAATCGTCATCTGGTTAAAATTTTAATCTCAAGGTGGCTGAAGGAGATCTGTCTGTAGTGATAAATGTACCTTGTTTTACAGCCTTTCTGTAAAAAAAAAAAGTACACTATCTTTAAGGTGTTAGACAAACAAGATTTAGCTTCCGAATGTCAGTGTTTACAGCATTAAAGAGAAAGATAAGGTGTCATTACACTTTAAAATAGCTAATTTGGATTACGAGTCGTGACAGTTTTATCCAGCTTCCTTTCTAAAGTTCAGTTAAATGCATTTACAGAAAAACTAAAGATGCTTTCTAATTAAAAATAGAGACACCAGTATCAATACAAATAAATAGAAGTACAAATATGTGAATCCTGTTGTTTACATAAAGGAATATAAAGGCTTGCTTTTCTTCCACAGTTGAACAATAAGGCTAACATACTAAAAGTACAAAGTATGCCATGCATGGAGGGGTGTTTCCTGTTCCCCCTCAAAAACCCCCAAACTTTCATAAGAAACATTGTTAATTATCCATAATTGGCATGATACAAATGCTTTGTCTGTGTTCTCTTGGGAATAAATTCTGTGTGCAGGCCCCATGATGTAAATTTCTCTTAATGTATTACTTACGAAAGAGATTTTCCTTTTGTACTTGTTACTAATGCATAATATCCTACAGCTAATGCAGTTCCTATGTTTGCCTTCTGTGTYAGTCCTTTAAGGTATAAGCGGAAGGATTTTGTTATCATGGTCAAAGTGACAAATCTTCTTTAGTCCTTACAACTCTTATAGATCACTGGCCTTGTCTATGAGACTAAGATTTGCAACCATGTAATTACCTCTGGATAGACCCACCATGCAGGAAAGCTTATGCTGGGAGTTAACACCTTTAACTGGAATATTACCAGTTTATATTGTAGATAGACACTGGTGCAAACTTGTCCAATGTCTTGACCATTTAAATAAAAATTGTGCTTGCAGGTTTTTTAATTTTCAAAACAACTGGCTGTTTCCTTGAGCTCTTATTGTGATAATAAAGATACCTCATTTTTTCCACTGCAGTACACAAAGAGGCTGGTCCTTTGCAAGTGGGTGTAGTTATATTACACCTCTGAAAATCAGGTTCAAAAAAGCTTTAATTTCTCAAGGTGCAGATGCACCTGCAGTGCAGAATGAGCTTGTGCTGACAAATCACAGACACACTGCATTACACTTGGGTGATGGCTTTGAAGGAGTTGAAGGAAACGTCCTCTAATCAGTTTCTAGTAGTCGCAAATTCCCAGGCTGAACCACTTGTAGATTTCATTTTCTTTCATTATATTTCCTTGTGATTTTCAATTAGCCAATTTTTTTTAAAGAGTTTTGGTTTCAATGACCTATCCAAGAAATACCAAAGATGCACAACTAGAGCAGATTAAAGTATTCATTTATTAGTGACTCCTGTTTCATTTGGTATCTAAAATTTTATTGCTTCTTACTTTCAACTTTAATGGATATATTGTGTTAAACAGTATCACAAGTAATATCCCTCTGTTCAACTCAAAGGAATTTAAATAAATCTACCGGTAGCATATTGTCTTAGAAATATTTAAATATTTTGGAGATTATAATTTACTTACTAGGCTGAAAGATAATTTGCAATTCAAATGCCTTTTCAAGATCACTTATTCAGCAATAACTGAAGTCAGTGCCCCTGGCTTCTGGCATGTGCTAGGATGTGCTGGAATTCTGGAGGTGAAGGAAGTTTTGTTTTGTTGCCACCACAGGGACAGTCAGTGCTGGAAAAGCCGAGGCCCTACACTGCAGTTGCTGTAGTTCCACTGCGTTAGGCAGAGGTCAGAAACAAGCAGTACCTGTGTGGCACTACTCTGTGCAACAGAGCAGAGCTCCCTCCTTGGAGAGTTTGGTCAGCTCTGTCGACAAAGGGATGGGGCACGTTTTGGGATACTTATTGCCATTGAAAGCAATGGGCACCAGCAGTCCCTGTGCTGAAGCTTTGGCATTCCCCTGGCAAAGGCAAAGATGCTGCAGTTTGTAAGCACATTTAATCTCACTGTAGATTGTTGTGGCAGGAGCTTTGTGTTTACATTTCTCTCCTGTATGGATGCTAAGGATTGATTGCTTTCTAAATTCCTTTCTTGTACCCATTTTTATTTTTGTTTTAGAATTTTGTATAATAACCTGTCTAGTATGTATTTTCCTGAGTGCAGATTATTTTGGTGGCAGTGTTAACATAAAGTAGTGTTAAACTGAAATTACATGAGTGCAGTCCATGTGCTAACCAGATATTCCCAAATTAGTAGAGCAGCACAGCGTGTTCGCAGTGTTTATTGTACTAAGGTGTTTAATGAGATAAGGACTGTACTAGGCCATATAGAATCTACAAATATAGTTTCTTCTTGTTTCATAGACTTTTCCATGTATTAGGGGTGAACACTGAAGACCTCACAGTTCAAACCATGAATACACTGGTAAAGTTAATGCTGCCCATTGTCCTGTTTTGGTGTAGCGCTGATGCAGAGATACCTGCTCAGTGTTGTCCCTACTATCACTACGACTCTCTTTTTCATGCTGGCAGCCCATCACCTGAGTGCTGACTTTAGCCAGCAGTCCATGTTTTTCCTTTGGATTAACAGAGAGTAATCATTTTCAGCCTGTCTGAACCTATTCTTAGCTATGTTAAGTGTAGCTGGACAAAGACACTGATCCTGCAGCGTGTCAATCCATGTGTCATCATGACTGTTATGAAAAATCTTTATCAGCATGTATGTGTTTGTCTTTGACCATGCAGCATATTGCATGCTGTTCAATATGGACACAGCAAGCTGCTGATCTAGAATTAAGGAAGAATTAAGTATGAAATTTAAATCGGCATTTCAAAATATTTTATATCAAGTGTAGCATATCCATCCTAAAATATAGTAGTAAATGTGTTCTAGAGAGCTTTCACATACATTTGCTAATTAATTTGAATGAAAAGTCATTGAAAATGGTTACTTAAAAAATTTGACATTGTGTATTAGAATCACTTTTAAGTTATCTTGAAAATGAGAAGGTACAGGCTTTTCAGACTTCATTTTGTGTAATCTCATATAAAAATGGAGTAATGGTATGTTTTAATTAGAAGTTGATTCTTTGGGGAAAAGAAAATAAACTACTTGGAGAATTTGAAACAGAATTAGTCTCTGTCAAAATGAGAGACATATTAAGTGCAACTACAGCTTATGGCTTAAATACTGATCAGAGTAAAATATGATAGTCTGATGAAAAAACACAGTTAAATGTGAATCTTTCTCATACTATGAGTTATACACCAGTCTGTTTACCAGATATGTCTACAGATAGAAAAAAAATGGAAAAATGTCACTTCTCTTGCAAATATCTATTTGTGTTTGCATCATTTGTGCTGAGCAGAAGGAAGGGAAGTGTAATTGAGGGAGCAAAAGGAAGAGGAAAGTTGAAGACATGAGGGAGTGGGATACATCTTCAGGGCAAGACAGAGGCCAGGAGAAAGGAACACTGAGGAGCACATCCCTGCTGTTTTCCAGTGTTGGGATGATAAAAACCAGCTGTATACCAGTTCTCAGCAGCTAACGTGCTTCACCCTGCTATAACTAACTTCTATAGATAAATTTATTAGTTCACTGAAGTTATATGTCTCTAATTATCTTCAACATCAGTATGACTTAATTTAAACATTGCTGACATTCAGAATAAAATAAATCTAATCTATGTAGAAACACAGCTTGAGGATTCAAAACACATTAACTCCTCTATCTATTGATAGCGTAGTATGTTACTGTGTTTATAAACATAAACTTAATCTCATTTAGAAGTATAAGTTCCAAAATACGTTCATAATCAGAATTAATGTTTAGCACAACAGAGCAAATACAGTTTTTTGAAATATGTTTGCCATACATTTCTAGATCTTACAGAGTTAAGCTTTAGCCTTAACAAGCCGAGTCTTAGTTTTTGAGGAGCTGTAATGTAGGTTTGAATGTAGAATTCTTCTGCATTTCAAATTGCTGACTTATGTTTAATCTTCATGTAATTATTGGGCAGTGATAATCACAATGTGGTAAGTTACATAGCAATGGAAGTCTTGAGGAGTGTTTTTTTTCATTTTGGCAGAGAAGTGGCTATTGATATTCCCACTCTATGCCGGGGCCAAAGAATAAAGTTTGTTAAGGGTTGAATAGGCCAGATAGATAATGCTACTACTGTTTTCAGCAGATGCTAATGCAGTGTTTTATTTTGCACATATATTAATCTTTGCTGCCTCAGTGCAGAATGGTGAGGGTAACTATGTCGGTCCTAAAGGTTAATTTCATTCTTTTTTAAGGCATGCCATTATTCTGTTAACAGTAATTGCTCTTTTTTGAATGATTAATTTGATCATATGAACTGTTTCTAATTATGTTGGTGACTGGTAATTTCCTGTACTGAGAAATTGTAGCTGTGATCATATCCTATTTACTCGGTATATATGCCTTGAGAAAAATGCTCACTGACAAGCATTTTCAGAAATATCCACTAATTTTAAGAACTGTTTGGAGACTTTATATAAGATGCTTAGCACTTGCTTTACATTGCTGTTGAGTATGTGCAAATGTACTTGATAAATGAGGGCTGAAACAACTGGGTTTGAGGCACAGGATGAGCAGGTTTGCAAATGCAAGTCTATCTGCTGAATTATCACCTGTGCTGCTACTGCTGTGAAAACTGAAAGGAGTAGGATGTGTTTCTTGCACATTTTACAGTGTTCTTACACTCTTCTGGAGCTGGATATGCTCACTGCTGTAAGCTGTATTTGCTCGCTTCAATTATTGCTAATGAGCCAGGGCGTGTGCTGTGCCAGTCCGTGCAGCACTGAGAGACTCCTGCTTGGTGAGGCAGCCCTGGCAGAGAGCAAGGGGCTGCTGGGCTGCCTGCAGGAGTCACACTGTGCTCCACTGTCAGCAGCTCAACCCTACATGCAGCACTGACCCCGCTGAGGCAGTTCTTGCTCCAGTGCCAAGTCTGCATTCAGTTTACAAATAGCAGAAAAACATCAAGCTGTCTCAGCTGCATTTACAGCAGCTGAACTAAACTGTGATTCAAATGAAGAATGTGCTCAGGAGAGAAGAGGTGCTGGGCTTGGCCAGTGTCTAGGACACTGCCTACATGAAGACTCACCCACTCTCTGTTGTCTCACACTGAAGCTGGGCATGGTTGTAGTACCACTGTGCTAATAATAGCATCATTCCCATGGACACAAGCCACCGGAGTTGAACACTCCTCCTTTTGCAATTGCTACAGCGACTGGGAATGTGGTATTTGCTGAAGGGCTGATGTTGTGTGCATCTTCTGGATTTGAGCTCGTTCTTCAAAGCAGGAATAAACTCTTTGCACTTTTATCACCACAGAAATGATAGGCACTTAGACTCCTCAATTCTGAATGCTGTTTAACTGTGATTCAAAGCCTCAACTTCTGACTCACCCCAGAAATACTTTATAGGGCCCAGAAGAGGTACTTTTGCCTCTTACTAAAACTACACCACTGATAGCATCACCAGAAGCTACAGTACCAGGATCCTGAAACTGAGCATCCTCTCTGGTAATCTAACATTCAAAGCCTTCAAAGGAAGGCATTCAAGGCCTTCAAAGTGCAACCAAGTGCTTTGGCACAGCATACCATCTTAAATGTACTTTCTACATGTGTTTCTTACTTCATCTAGACTTGTAAAACTGTTACATTTGACTTATGTTTGGAGTCACTCTGGCAAATATGTGTACTTATCTTGCAACCCTGAAACTCTATGTTCTAATACAGCTGTAAATCCCCAGTACCTGTGGGGGACTTTGGTCTAGCCCACTGTAGACCTGCAGGAAGGAATAGCTTCAAGCCTTTTTATGTGCTCCCTGATTTGCCTGTAACCTGTCCCCAAGGATTTTTGCAGGCAGGCAGCCTGTAGGCCTGATATGGATTTGTCCCTTATGGTAAAGTGGGACCTGTGTTCCTTGCTCACTACACACAACTGCCTCGCCAGGCACATATTGTCCTTTGTGATTACCTTTGCCACCTCTAAGGCTGGGACATCTGCAGTTCCCAGCCTGGTAAACCAGCTCCCTTCATGAGTGGATCGCAAGTTCTGCTCTAGTATTTTGGGCCAGAGAGCTTCGGCCCAGCTACAATCCATTGTCTGCCTTCATCTGCCTGGTGCCATCCTAAAAGTATAATAAATTATGAGGCGTGCTCTCAGTATTTACCGCTTTTCTGACTGTACGAACAGCAAATAGAAATCTGAAGGCTGCTTTGGAGAAGCTTTTTACAATGTAGAATAAACATAGTGACTGCTTCTTCAGCMGTGTATAGATATGCCCACACTGGGATAGTTGCTGGGCCTAGCTGATTCAGGAAAGAACATAAAGAAGTCATTGATTCAATGGGAAACATTTACCCAAGAGTCATGTTTGAACAGCTCAGGTCTCAGAACAGTATTCCACTTTGATAATTGTCAATATTCATTTAAAAATTTACTGTGGCTTCTGAGAATTAATTTCTAGGTTGGTTTAGATAACCAGTTATCATATTCTTTAATTTTCTTTTCATGGCATTGCAGGCAAATTAGTTGTATGTTAAGTCTTGAATAATTTTAAAGATTTAATTTATGACCCAACTATACTTGCCTTTTAGAAAGTCCAAAGGGCAGAGATTTAAAGGCCTTACATGTTCATATGGCCCCAGTACAGGAGCCCTCAGCATGTAGGTGTCCTGTAAGCAATATTGAAATATAAATGTTAAATAATGACATCTTCTGAAGGTAAGAGCCATGGTTTTTGCAAACCTCTTGCTCACTCACGAGTATGTGCCAGCCTGTCAAGCACTCTGAAGTTTGAAAGATGACCCCCTTTTGAACTATAAGCATCCCATCTCAGTATGATTCCTAGGGAGAAAATCTTGTCGAAGCAGTTTGGATTTATGTAGGCCCTGTGGAGTTCATGGTGGGTTTGTTTGGCAGGTGGGCCTTATTAACCTGCCAGCAAGGGACTGTTTGACCTGCTTAGGTTTGTAGAGCTTGTAAATAAAGATTCTGTCAGGGAAGAGAGATTCTCTTGTGCTTCAGACTATTTATATCTCTTCTAACTGTGGCTGTTAAAGCTTATAAAGAAACAGAAGGTCTGGGATGTGAGACAGAAAACCCTGAGGGAGTTTTACGTGTTGTATTTGGATTGCTGTGTTAATATCCTAAAATAAACACAGCATGCCAGAAAATGGGGAATATTTTTATTGTAATTATTATTAACTCAAAGACATAAATTATTAGTTATTGAATGGAGCATGGCTGAGCTTGGCTGCAGAGGACAATAAAATAACCTCTTAATTTAACAGTAATAGCTATTGGCAATCAATGGGAGCCAGACATTTAATCAGCTTCATTTCCCTCTTTTTTTGCCCCTTTTTTTTTTTTTCATAGCTCTCAAGTTTAGTAATTACTAGTATTAACATTTTTTACAGATCAGGTTAACTAATACAGTAAGTTTACAATAAATTGTAATCATAATAAAACTATGATAGACTCTCCATCAATGGAATTCTTTTAACTGGGCAGAAATATTATATTGAAAGGTATGTTGTGTTACAGATTGAAAAAAATATCCCTTCAAGAAGTCTTTTAATCTGTCTAGTGCAGGTCTGATGATAGGGCCCTTTCTAACTCTGCAACATGTAATTTTTAATAGGTGTATCTTAATCAGTGAAAGTACTTTATGTTAATTTATTTACATTACTTATAATGTAAGAAAATGTTTTTCTCTTATTCTACCAGTATGGACTAGCTGGGCAATCTTTTTGAGAATGGTTTCTTTGTGCTTCAGCTGACCTACTCAGACAACCAAGGGCTGCTGCAGATCAAATGATACAAGGTTCAGCATCTGCCAGTTGAGATTTTGAGTCCGTGTTCCTTGTTCATTCATTTGAAAGTCAGTTTTGCAATATTTCTGCCTTCTGTCCCGAATGGACTCAATAAATGTTTTTCTGACCTTAGTCAGGTTAGACTGATCTGCTACTTAGGCATTCTAGGGATGTTTTAAAATATTAAGTCACCAGTTTATAGAGAACCTATTGAATTTACAATTACAAACACACTGTCTGCAAAAGTATTTCACTCAAGAGCTGCTGCTGTGGCCCAGGAGAACTTGCTATTGGGAAGGACAAGTAGGGTATTACTGCTGATGCACACTGTGGAAAATGGCTTCCAGATTCTTCTAGGCACCAAAACTTTACAAGTGGAAGCCACTCAGGAGAGATGCAGAGACAGGCCCTTTCTTTTGTTCCATCTTCTTTCCAGTGGACATCTCTTTTATGAGCTGGATGCCCTAGCTCCCAGCCCTGCTGTGATGTGGGACTGACAAACTGCTGTGCACCTGTTCCAGGGGGATTAGCCACCAGCGACAGCCCATACCCAGAATTTCCTCCACAGATGCTATTACCCTTCAACAAGTGAGTCAGAACCATTTGACTTGGAGCTTTTTATAGTTGTTGTTGAGGGTAATGATAATCATCCTAATAAAGTAGTTCTTAATCTCTCATACTGAACAGTTTGCCATTGGTTGAAGAAGATACCAAGCTGCCCTTCACTCCCATCCCTATCAGCTGTACCAGCACTGGCAAAACACTGTTAAGCTTTTACAATCATCTGTCATTACATTGGGAAGCGAGTGTTGTCTGGTAGGTGAGATACCAGGCTGAGGCCAGAATTGACTCCACTAATTAATTCACCATTGGGAAATCTAGGACCATATTACTTCCTCTGCTGTTTTGATTTTCCTTACAATAAATACATTCATTTGAGAATTCAATAAACAGCTCATGCTGAAAATCAAGTACGCCAGGATTGGTTTGCAGAACTGGGCTTTATGTTAAGTTTCCTAGTCCAAAGAATCAAATATTATCTATATTGTATTCCTACATGTTAATATGCACCATATACCACTATGTTGCTAATTGATTACTGAAGTTATATTCACTGGGTTTTTTTGTCCTTTGTCTGTTGCTTACAAGCCTTTATGTCATTCTAGTGGAACACAGTTTTTGATATAAGTACTTTATTACTTTAAAAATTGTGTCCATATAGTTCAGGGAATAAATGTCCTAAATATGATTCCATCCAAGTCTCTCTTCTTTTCTTTTTATCTTTTTCTCTTCRTTTTATCTCCTCCTTCYCACCCCCCCCACCCCCCCCAACCCCCCCCGCTTTTTTTCCCTCCCTTTCTACAAGTACATAAAAAGAATCAGGCACTTCCTGCTATCCCTAAGCACAAATTTAGTTCCTGGTATATCCACTCTAACGTATTCAGGAAGGAAGGAATAATCTTTCTGAGGCTGTAGTGCTTTTACAATGGCTGCAGTAGCTGTAGCTCAGACTGTAGCTCCATACTGGAGGAATTGTGTAATGTTTGATCTTTGGAAGTAATAAGGAACATGCCCATTCATAGGTGAGAATAATATGCATTGTCCAGTACAGTGAAGCAGACAAATGTTCCTGCATAGAGGAGACTACCATCTGCTAGAATTAAACAATTCATACCAGCCACAAAATTCACTGAATAACAATTTTTTTCTAAAATAAACTCCTCCATTTCCTGGCAAGGACAAAGTAAGACTGATTAGGTACCACTTGTAAAAGGTGGATTTTATGAAAGAGGAGGATGTTAAGTGCTCTAGAGAAGAAGGATTTGCAGGAGAAGCATGATAAGATAAAGATTTGTCTAAAATAGGACTGGGAAATGGCTAAGTGGGAACTGTGAGCTGAGTGTGTGGGAGGGAAGGAGGCAAGCATTCATTTCACCAAACCCTAAGAACAGAAAAAAGGCACGAGTGGAGGGCAGATTTCTTTTTGTTAATCTGCTTAAAATTGACTTGTTGATTTCAGTTCCTGCAAGGCATTAAAACTGTGTTCCTTGGGCTTTTAATGTATATTTATCAACCAGTTTGTTGTGAATAGTTTCTGTCTGCTCTTTCTTCTAACTACTCTCTTTACCTCACCAAAAAATCCAAGAAGTGACAACTAGACTGATTCACCTTTCAATTCAAGCAGACTCTACTTGATTTAGATCCGGCTGCTTTGCTTTAAAGATATCAGCTGTTAATTTTAATCAGCACACTGTAGGGCTGCTCTAGCTTTCACCTGGGAGCAGTCAGCTCCAACATGCCCTCACACCCGTCTCAGCCTTCTACTGGGTCCCACGGCAGTGGATGTGAGGACAGAATAGCACAGAACGAGTTACACTGTTGGTGCGGGAGGGAAACAGAGCTGCCTGATAAAGCAGCCTTTTGTGGAGTGTATCGAGTTCTAGCCCTGTTTTGCCATAAATTGGCTGGTTTAATAAACATTTCCTGCAGCCTCTAGTAAACAGACTGTTTCATGCTTGAACTTACTAACATGCTCTTATCTTTGCTATAGAATGTATATAATCAAGAGAGATTTCCAAGTGACAGAGTGGATTTGTGAAAACATCCGCATAATGCTTTTCCACTTGCTTTCAGCCCCGTTCATGGATTTGCTGGCTGAGACAATGTTTGGAGTAAAGTCACATGATCAATCTGCATTTTCTTGCAGTCGTCCTGAGCTTTTGCACCACTCTTTTTCATGCCAGGTATTCTGTTGATCTATAGATCCAGGCTCCTTCTTTAAAGGGTAATAAATCAAAATTATACAGTGTTTAGGATTTCAGTCAGAGAGATTATGTCAGAATTAGAACATTTCTGAGTGAAGGTCATATAAATCAATCCTTCAGTTATTCCATTTTCAGTTTCATTGTAATGAACAGTACCCTGCTTGCAGTGAGAAAGCTTATGGTGCTGGAATACTGATAAGATGATACTGCATTCAGAGTACATTTTCGACTATTGGATGAAATCTGCAATGCGATATATGACATATATGCAAGGGTCTGTGTTGAAATGCCTTGAAATTGCCAAATTATAGCATTCTAGGGATGAGGCTGGTTTGCAAAATCATTGAATCCTCTTTATTGCAGGAAGAATTTTAATGAACAAATTAATAACAAAGGACTTGCAGTAGAAATGTAAAAGAAAATCATATCACTCTTTCAAGTGATCACATTAAACAAGTTAATGGTATATTGTGCACGCTTAACATGAGAGCGTGATTTTTACCTGGGTAGTAATGCCTAATATCACTTTTCCTACTTAAAATACTTGACAAGTGATGTTGCTTGTAATAACATAAGGTAGCTAAGTAGCCATTTTAATTGCTTGTGAAATTGTAACACTGAGAATGAACTTGGCATTGGGATCAGACTGATGGGATTCGGCTTCTGCTGCCAATTACTCAGGTTATTGTCTAGATTCCTTGGTCATACCCTATACAGGGTATGACCTATATAGGGTCACACCCTATATGTACTTCCTAATGCATATATTGAACCTGGGCTCACAGGACAGTATAAAGCAAATACTACTCTTTGAACACACTCCTACTCACTTTACCCTGGGGAAATTGCTAAAACATGCATATCTCTATTTATTTACTATACACAGCCCTTCACTGACATGCCAGTATTGCAGGGCCTGTATGTTCCAGTCTATTTGCTCCCTTCCCTTTCACTAGCTCTGCACTTCCCACCAGCTTCCCCCTGGGTTAGACATACTTGGTTACCACTCAGCCTTGATTTGCATGTGSCTTCCTCCAGTTCCTGTGCACCCCTGCCCTGCACAGAAGCGCAGCTGGAGGCCGCAGGGAGGAGGAGCTCTCCAGGGTTCTGCTCAACCTGAGGTGCAAGGATCTGGGGAGAAATTCCTCAAATCTGCCCTTCAATCCAGCTAGCTTGACTCAGCTTGCAGAAATGAGGACCATCCCCAATGGTATCAAACTGGTAAGGGCTCTCCATTGCAAGGTGAAAAATGGAAATGGGAATTCTGGCAACTCTGTCTACCTGCCTGCATTGTGATGGTCTGAGGAGTGCCCTGAGTGTGGAGCTTGCAGTCCTCCACTTGATGTTTCTGGAGGGGTGGTGGACCAATGGATGTGGGAATGATGGTTGTGTAGGAGGAGGTGGCAGACTTCCAAGAGCAATGATGAAACTGTGAGCTCACCAGAAGTAGGCCTGCAGCTGACAGATGCAGTTTCTGGGGATCCACTCAGGAGCAATCTCATCATGCTGGGAATTGCAGGTAGCCTTGAAGCAATGTGAAACATAATTTTTAAACAAAATTTTTAATGGGAATTTTTAAGGAGTTGACTTCACCATTGTCTTTCTGGTTTACTAGAAATCAAACAGCATCATCTTTTTATCAGCAGTTTCAGCAGGGACATTTGAAAGAGTCAGCCTCCATGTGCTACCTGATGGATTGACCTTGACTTGGGCTACACCGTCAGGGAAAATATTTGCAGAGTTTTTACACTGCACCGAACCTGCTGTTCCTGAGTATAGGAACTGAGGGATGACAAGCTTAAGACAAAGCATAAGGACCACAAAGGCCAGTGATTGTAACCACATGAAAAAGAAAGGAGCCAGAAGGAATGGGGGAGAGATAAAGGGGCAATAAGAAGTGCACCACGATATTATGCAGCTCTTCAGGAAACAATCACAGATGTTAAGCAGCTCATGAGGGACAAACAAATCTCTCCATAACACCAGACCTGGCCAACTACAGCCCAAATGCGAGCGTGGGTACGTGAGCATGGGTTGTGTGTGCCTCCGCAGTGCAGAGGCTTGACGGCAGGTTTGCCACCAGCACACATGTGCTGGGACACAGCAATGTACAAGTAACCTTGGTGACAGAGGCAGGACTGAAACAGCAGATTCATAGCTCCCAGCTCTGTGCTCAGACCACCAGACTACGCTCTGTGTGTGTTTATCAGCTGCGATGAAATTCAAGTTGCTGCTGCAGGCAGTGTAGGCTAACGGCAGCAATGCTCTGTGCTCACCCTATTTCTCATACGCTTTCCCTAAGCACTTGTTTCTGACTACAA
Source organism: Amblyornis subalaris (assembly GCA_018881555.1). Classification (NCBI taxonomy): domain Eukaryota; kingdom Metazoa; phylum Chordata; class Aves; order Passeriformes; family Ptilonorhynchidae; genus Amblyornis; species Amblyornis subalaris. The sequence continues at coordinate 2,920,750 of JACAXG010000056.1, read as the reverse complement.
CCAGAGATTGGATAAAGGGACTCACAGGCCTTTGGTTTAGCCCAGTGCAGTCGTTCTAGTTTCCATAATGCCAAATGAAGCCTTCATCCAACTTAAACAAAGAACAGGATGTGGCACTGTAAGTTTCTTTGTTTCCAGTGTCTTAATAAATTCTAGAACAAATGTACTCAATTTGGATGCAAAAGAACATTCTCTTACTGTCAGCTCTACAAGCTGGTCTTGAAAGCTGATAGTCACTGAATTCTTTTTGTCCTGTACATCAATGCAAGGAAAGCTCTGGAGATGAAACCTGTAAATTTCTTCTACTGTACCTTTTCCCTACCTCCACATCCTGGCTTAGCGCTGTCTGCAATTCTTACCTTCAGCAGGTTTATGAAATGTCTCAGTTGAATAAAATTATGTTGTAACTGATACAGGAGCAGGATTGTAATTCATTTCATCTTTATTACAGTGAAATGAAATTAGTTACATTGACATCTCAGTTATAAAGGGAGCAAAAGCTACAATATTTCTTTACTCATGTAAATAAAATAACTTGATAATCCTGACATGCTGTATAGAAAAATTATTTCTGTACGATGCTGTTTCACAAAATAATGTAAATATATGGATTGCATARGTGTTTGTAGGAGCAGAATTTGCTCACAATAAATAATCTGTGATCTTACCTTGCTTCTGTTAAATTCCAGTTTATCTTAATTTTATTCATTCTCCTTGTGATACCTAAGTTTGCCATAATAAAGACTCTTGGGTGTCTAATTAGTGACTTTTGAGGAACACCATTTACCACAGTGATTTGAGAAAATGGTCAGTGCCTCCAGGAACCTGGAAAATACTTGGATTGGAGCACAATGTCTTCCATGTTGGTTTATTTAGATAATTCAAAGTTTTAAAGAGAAAGGTAATAGATAATGATTAATATGATGCCTACTATCACTGGAGAAATATATTACCACAGCCTGTCCTAAAAATTTCTTTCAACCATATCTGTCATTTTTCATTTGGACAATATTGACTTGTTCATCTTTTTGTTTGAAATATGCTTTACCAGACAAAAAAAACCCAAAGTAGTCAGAGAAAGGAAATACCTTTGAGATTCATCCCTAATATATTTCCATTAATCTAAATGGAGTAGCAGCCATACTATCCAGCCTATATGCTCTGCAAAGAGAGAAATGCAGTTCCATAGACAAAAGGCCTGGTCTGGTTAAATCAATTTCTATAGCATCTTGTCTCGACATATTTGAAAGCACTATCCTTCTCAATTAACGTCAGCTCTGCTCTGGGAATACTCTTTGGTAGTTAACTGTTGCTGTTAGAGAGCTAACTTCAGATTGAACACAGCTGGCTTATGTATTTTGCTGTTAATAGTTTTGGTAATGGAACAACAAATGCAAGAGGAACAAACTACTAAGCAGAATGCAGAAGATTTTCAACTCAAATAAATCAACTTTAAGGATAAGAAAACTCAACTCAAGTAAATKTCCTTTGACTGACTCCTGATAGAAAAAATAAATTACAAACTTAAGGTAGGTCTTAGGGTTTTCTTTTTCCCAGATTTCTAAGCCTTCAGCATATTGGGAGTTGCACATGTGCCTCTGTGCAAACACCACTAATCTCTAGAATATTTCATTTTAAATTCATTCTTTGGCGCTTCTTTACTTTCATTTCCACTTACATCAAAGTCAAACAGAAACCCTCAAACAGCCCAACTCCTCGCATAGCACAAAAATGGAGAAGGAGCAGATATGATGTTTAGGGAGGGTATCAAGAAAACACGTAATGCATGTGTGAGAAAGATCACAGAAAGAAGAAAGCCAACTGAAGAAAGAAGATAAATGAAAGCAACTGCAAGGCAGATTTTTAACACAAGTCTCAGTCCTGCCGTGGCTTTCACGGGTAATTAATTACCCACTAGAGGGAGATCGACTGTAACTTGTTGCCAGGTGGATTATGGCAGAAGGTGGACTTTGTAAAGTGCAGAGGAAATACTGTGGTAAGAAAGCAAGAGAAGATGCAAGTTCCTTTCCTTGGTAGAGTTTCATTCTGCATAAGTTACCAAGTGGACTGAGATCTCTTCCCTTTCTGACCTGGCTTGCAATACATTTCTACACAAAAAAATCCCTACCTTTATTAACCTGTTTGTTCTGTTGGTGAGAGGAACACCTGGAGTTTAAGGATGGCAGAAACAATGTAGTGCTTGTCTAGGACTACCAAACTGGCATAGGCCCCAGCATGGGGTGAGCCATGCACGACTCAGTCAAGTGCCTCGAGACTCACCAACAGTGACCCTTCAGTCCACCTCAAATACCTCCTGGGTTCCAGTTTAGGACTTGCATCCTATGGCTTTTATTAGCTGCCCATGGGTAACCATTTATGGTCTCTTATTCTCACCTCTATTTGTGCAAAATGGAGAAAGCTTTTAAAATTCAAAGCAGGCTTAGGCATATCCTTTCCTCAAGGGAAACCAAAAAAGGAAGTAGTAATGGATGCTTAGAATTGGAAACAGAGCATAGGAAAAGTAGCTCATACCCATTTGTGTCATTCCGGCTTCTGAAAATCAGAGGTTTAGGGATTTCCTAACTTCCAAAGAGGACATTGCAGCTAGACGAGCATGTGCCAGGGACTTCATTAAGCCTAGCTCCCTTGAGTTTGTCTATTTTCTTGTTGAGCCTATTTATTTATATTTTGGCGTTTTAGAACATCCTGTGACAATGAGTTTATATGAAAATGTATTTCCTTCTGTTCTTTTTTAAACCCTGCTCCCAGATAAACTGGTTGAATTAATATGGTATTATGAGCAGAGATAATAACCATTTTTTATTCACTTTTCTCCCACCTTCATTATTTCCAGACTTCTATGTATCCCCTTCCTGTTGCAGCACAGAATTCTAACCCCTCTCTGGCTCCACTTATACTAGGATTTTTGAATTATATGAAAGCTTTTCGGAGTCAAGCTATTAGCAGTGACAGTGGTCTTAACTCTAACCTTGCCTTTCTGCATAAGAACTGTTGTATACAGAAGAACATAATGCAAACTTGGAAAAGATGCATAATTATTTCCACACAGGAAGTTTACAGTTGATAGTTTTCGGTGTCACAGATAGAAATGACTGGTGTAACATGCTGTGAACTAAATCAGAGCCAAAACAATTATCTAATGCCTGTGAACCCTCAGGGTCAAATATACTCTCTGCTACCATGTGCAGTGCCAGAAAAGTTTGCTGACAGACACTAGCCATCAGAAACACTTCTTCCTCACAAATTCCATGTCACTAGCTTCCAAAGTGGCCTGTGGTTACATCCTGCTTACCTTCAAATTCCCTCAAAAATACTACAGAGATTCTGGGCACTATTGATTCAATAACCCTGGTTCAACAATTATTGAAAACATGGCATGGCTTCATTTGTCAGTGCTCTGATATGATCCTTAAACAAACCAGGTTAAGGTAAATGTAAAACAATGTATTTGCAAAATTCCAAATATAAGCAACACATTTGCATTGCTTATCCAAAGCAATACACAGAAAGGAAATAGGGTATACAGGACATTTGCAGACCTAGAGGAGCAGCTGGCTGTGCTCTGTAAGAAAACCAGGCACAGGTGCTGGGATTGCGCCCAGGGCCCTGATTCCCAGCTGGCACTGAAAGAGGCTTCCCACTCAGGGAGAGTTAGATGTCTGTTCCTTGGGAGGAGAGGCCTCGCAAAGGGGAGGAGGTTGTTCCCTTGGCATGACAGAGAAGCACTGAGCCAGCTTTTTGTTGATATCTGTTGGGCATATTTCCTTTTTCAGCTGTTGGATTACTGATTAAAAAAGAAAATGATTGATATGTGTCATATTGGAATGAGTGTGGGGCTTTTCACCCTGATCGATGAGCAGGCTGGATGGCTCACTTTTACCTGCTGCACAGATTAGTCCCAATGAGCTCCTCTCACTCTATCCAGCAGATATTTGCAGCCCCCAGCTAAGCCTTCAGTTTGTACACAAAATTCCCTCTTGAAGTTGCTTTCAGAGGAAAGCGCCTGCTTTGGGGGACTTTTACTTCCTCTGGGTACTGATCAAATCCCATGGTAAAGCTCTTTTATGTCAACTTTGTATTTTCTTACATACACACATGACTTGCTCCCAAGCCACACTTTATACACACATGTAACCAAAATAAAAGCATGTAATGTGTTACTCAGAAAATACCTAATTGCTTGAAGGTAACAGGATGTTTTGGGGGTGAATGCCTCCTAAGTCCGTCTCTAGAGGATACCATAATAGTAATAAAGTGAATAGAGGCCTAAGACAGGCAGGAGAGAGGTTGTTGATTACATGGGAAAGTCCAGACAAAGCGTCTTCTGTTTCTGATGCCTGAGATTCAGCCACACAAGAAAAAAGGCAGGATACTGGCAAAGCACCACTAGGATGTACTTGTGCTGATGGCTCTTTGTTGTTTTTCTATAGCTTTACATCACATTTTAACAGGTATTTCCCCTCAAGATTCTCATATACCTACAAATCAGTTCAAACCAGGTGTTGTCAACAGAGCTGCCGCTTCACTTGCCTTGGAGGTTGCCATTCTTTCTGTCTCACAAAAACAAAGATTAAAATGTTAATTTTTATCTCTGTCCAAGGCTTTTATGATATTATCTGGCAAGCACCAGGATTTGATTTTACAAATACATAACTGCACTGTTCCTTTACCACTCTGTGTAAATGTCTCTGATAGCAAGGGGACATGGCATGCATATGCATGTGTAGGATGGGGGCCCAACAGCTTAGGTCCTGCTGAGGTCAAGGCACAGACATCCAGACAAACACTGATTTGGAAAATTTACAGTATAGAGGGTGGTTGTAGAAAGGGAAAGCGCACTGACCATTCCAAAGGAACCAACTCCTTTTTTAAATCTCTTAATCTGCTTTTCATTATCTCTGTGGGGAGGCCTCTTGAGAAAAGCAGCTCTTTGACTTGAATAAAGGAGGGGCTGTGGGCTCGCATGCTGGAATGGGGAGGTCATTGTACGGCAGCGCGGAAGATGGGAGTGTTAGTCAGGTCAAGGAGAACAGGATAAAAAAGTGTGAGATCTGTGTTACAGGCTTGGTCTGGATTATGAAAGGTAGAAAGTTTAAAGCTGAAAGGTAAATAAGAGAGAGCGCTTCAAAGGCTGGAAAGACAAATTCCAGTAGGGTTATTCAGGCTGATTGTTAGGGAAAAATACATGCCAGGACTGATAAGATCATCAGCAAAACCAGCAAGAAAGAGGTAAGAACAGCAGAGGCTCAAGAGGGCTAAATTCTGCATAGGAATTTGCAGCATCAGACTTCAGCAAATTAACGTATCCATCTTCGATATCTTCCTCATTTGTTCTTTTAACAGAAACACTTAGTTCTGCTCACCTCCTCTGAGGCTGAGGCAGAGAAGGCCTGAATATGCCTGGGGGACAATGGAATTATGTTGCATTTTTGCCTGCACCAGGTCATATACAGCTGTGTGCATGCGCTGGCTGTAACCTGCTCCCCTACAAACCAGTGCTTACCACAAGCAGCCTCGGCCTTCCCCAGATTGCTACAGAAAGTTACATTGTTGCCACTAAAATGGCCCTCGGAAGTAGCACATTTTCCTCCTTTTTAGAATACAAAGGTAAAAATTCTCCTGAAATGGTGTGCTCACCTTCTGCTGTTTCTTTAATGGACACAAACTGAAAGGTATCTCTGTTCTGCCACGACCTCCTGCTTTTCCAGCAATCCTGTAACACTGCCTGACTTCACCAGGAATTTTGTGATCTACAAGAAGTGCAGGAACGTGTCTACAAAATCCGGGATGAGGTGGGGAAGAGCTTCCCCAGTCACACACACTTCTTGTCTTGCTTCTCGATGGGTGCATAAAAGCAGAGATGTTAGATTTAGGGCTTTTATAGACAGTAACACAACATTTGGTGTTTTCTTAAAGACCTAACTCTGAGAAGCAGATGATGACATAAGATTGTCGTCTTCCTGTGTTTCTAATTGCAGACAGAAACTTGCAAGCCTTACAGACTAAAAAATCCTGGAGGCAAAGAATAACTCTAAATGCCTAGTTTTAAAGCCTGTCATTCATAAAATCAAACTGAATCATTTGGAGGCACAACAGGTTACCTAAACACAGGATTTTGCAGCAAAATCTCAAGTCTTTCTCATATCAGCTGGAACTAACAGGTGCATTTTTAATAACAGAGATTCCTTTTTTTTTTCCTGTCTCTGTATTGCTCATGGTTCAAATCAGTTCGCTTTTTATAGCTATGTTCTTTCCTTTTTTTCTTGTGCACACAGCCTGAACCTGCCTGGCCTCCCTCCACTTGATCATGGCTTGGCCAGAACCTTGTGGCTTTCCCCCATGTGCCCCTACAGCCCCAGTCCTGCTTTGTGCGGTGATTCCGCATCTTCTCTGCAGTTTGTTTCACTTAAGCTCCACCTGCTGGGAAAAGCGAGAACCTCGGTGGTTTTCACTCTGAATGGCAAATGCTACGTTTCCCTCAATTTGGAAATATTTTCAAAATTACCTGTTTCTGCTCCCCCAGCTGTGCTCTTGCTTGCCTGCATGCCAAATTTAACTAATGACAACCTAATAGGTTATTTGTATGTCATTTCGTGTTGCTAATTTGGGTCAAGCCTATGCAATCTTAAAATACCACTTTTTGACTGGAATTTGAGCAGGTAGTTAATCATCCTTCGATCAGGAATGACTGTTTACAGCACCTTATTACCATCAAGGCAATCTCTCTGCGGCTTTTCAGGGCAGTGTTTGAAGAGGCACCCAGGGCAGCCTGTTTCTGTGCTAATGTGTAGACAGTGCCGCTTGCTTTTGGCACATTTACAGACAGGAGTGAACTTGTGACCTGGACGTACATACAGCAACTCTGTAATCCAGCCACCACTTGAACTTTTACCTCTGGGTGTAACATTGACAGAGCAACAGGCTTCAGTATCCTATGAGTCTCTGCTAAAAATCCCTGATAGTGAAGGTGAATATTTTTTTTAAAAAAAACTCATAATAATCTGTTGGTTTTTTCCCTCGAGTGGAAACTTAATGCAACTTGCTACACAGTAATGTCTTYYCCCCCCCCCCTTTCTTTACATTTACACTGAACAGTGGTGAATAAAGATGAGGTTAATCTGGTATTGTTAAACCTATTCAAGGAGACAACCTGGGGATTGCCATGGAAACAGATTCTACAGACTAAAGTGTAATTCTACTTTTAAGTTCTAGGTCTATGGACCTGTACTGATATGTAGCTTATAGAATCACACTGTGTACACAAACACGATGTTGCAGCAATGAAATGGCAAAGCTGCCTCCCGACTCATCAAATGTTAATTATGCTCCCACATCCTCCTGTTTACAGCCCAGAGCATCAAGCAGTGCACCTCCTCCCCCTCCACCCAGTGAATCCCATCTCCCGGCCCCTTCCTGCCTTTGCTGCCAGCTCGGTTTGTAATCTGGGTGTACCGGGGAACCGAGGCCGTGTCTGTCACGGTGGCTTTGGCAGGACTGCCACAGATTTGGTACTGTTACACAGCCACTGTCACAAGCTACAGGGCACCTCAAGCTGGGAGTGGGGAGAGCTGTTACCCATCCTCAAAAACATCACCAGGGTCTAGGAAGCGCTTCCTGGGACATGTCCCCAGAGGAGGGGTGGCAAACTTACAGTTCTGCTCCCTGTTCATATTTACATTTGCCCCTCAACTTCTAGACAGATTTCTAAACCTCCTCAATGAGAATTGTAGGTTCATCTGCTCCTTTGTCATGTCTATGCAAGTAATGCACAGCCCTAGGCATGTTCTGTGCTTTTATAGTCTTATGCATCATACCTCTTTTACACAAGTAAAGCAGTTCTGCCTTTATGATATCACTGGGTTCTGCTCATATAGCAGTAAAATACATATTTCAATATTCACACAGCCTATAAAAACCATGAGAATTTCCTGCTATTTGGAGGTTGTTTTGAATTGGTTTAGAGAACTCTTACCTTGCTTTTTCTTGTATTTAACACCCAGGGGAAAAAAATTGATATTTAATATGAAATAGTAATCTTAATTTTGTTCAAATATTACATTTATTTTAATAATTCTCAGATCCTTATTAAATCCGTCTAGAAAGAGGGCTTTGTATTTCTTCCTTTTAGTCTCACATGCTCAAAAACACATTTTTCAGCAAGATGGCTGACTTTTCCAAACAACATGGTTGCTTTCAGAACCAGGTCTAAAATGGCTGTAGCAGTTGATTTAAAAAAAAAAAAACAAAACCAAACCCCTAGTAACTATGTGGTATAGTGATTTATTCTGGGGATGTGTGTTTTGTGTTTTCTCTGTGAGCTCATGGGCTGTTGCTCTGGATGGAGTAGATGATGTTTTTCTTTAAAACAAAAACTGACTCGTGTGTGGAAGGCCCACGTGTCACCTACAGTCACTTGGCCTTTTCACGTGGGAGCAATTTGTACTACTACTTGAAAATTTTTAATACTTACTCTTAAGCATTACTTCACAATGCTTGGTAAATGCACACAATCAATTAGTATTTGGAAACTGTATCTATTTAAGACATTTTCACAGAGTGTATTATCAATCCTTTTCATATACAGTAGCAAACCCTGTAACTTCCAGGTATAAACAAATCTGGAACAAAAGACTGTACAAAAACATAACGAATTCAGCCCTGAAAAGGCCCATGCATCTACATTGTCTGCCACCCTGAATACTAATGAATTTAATGAAACTATTGAAAGGCTGGTTACTTGTCTGCATAAATGTATTGAGACCTCTGTAATCATCTGTTTGCTGTCTGAAATCTCTTGTCAATAGTTTAATGACTTCAGAGCATATTATTCTTCTTGTATAGGCTTCATATAATGTTTCTACATAATTAAGCAGCTTTGTTAGAGGAACTGCCATTAGTTGCCCCATTTCATTCGGTTTTGTTATCAGCCAACCAGAAAGAAAAAAAGAATAACAAGAGAAAGATAAAAACCCAGTCTAGTGAGAGATGTGTAGATTGGGAAGATGTTTTTTGTTGTTTGTTTGGGGTTTTTTTATGACTACCATATTAACATAAAGCACTATTGTCAAGTTGCACATTTTAAATAATTTTAACCATTTAAATGCACTATATAGTTAAATGCTTGTAAAGCAAACAGAGCTGGCTAAAAATCTTGCAGTGCATTTGGGAGCCTGACATTTTAGAAGTAGCTCTAATAGTAAGTACATAAATAATAATACCAGGTAATTTGTTTACATTTAGTGATAATTAACAATAGYGTTTCTATAGCCATAGTGAGAAAAGTGTGTCTTGATTTTTTTAATATTCAGTCAATTGCATATTCCATCTTCACATAATTTTGAATTAAAAATATAAGCAACATAAATTTAATCTGAATTTTTTCATACTTAGGAGAAATCCTGAGGATTTTCTTTAAATACATAAAAAAACTTTATAACATTACCAATTAATTTTCTGTATTTGCCTAGTCTCAAGCATGAGCAGATAAAACTGCAGACTCATTTGCTTTTCATTGCTACAAGACACTGTTTCAGTCATGTTTTGGGTCAAACCTGAAAGCTTCTGCTACCCTTTACGTATAAGGTTAAATAGCACCTATTTTCTTTGGGGTTTAGATGGGTGTAGAGGTGACCCAGTGCCTGGGGTTGTAAGTTACCTGTGAGGCGGGAGAGGTGTGATCCCATGGCACCCTTGTCCCTCTGGAGCCCTGTCCTTGGGGCAGCCATCTTGTTGGCAGAGCTGGCAGCCATCTTGTCCACAGACAGTCCCCGCAGCTTTTCCCCCATTTTTTTCTGGAACAAGGAAGGCATTAACACACAAACCTCGTGTACATAGTTGGTAACATTTCAGTGTTCTCGGATGAAACTATAATTTCTGCAGTTTGATTCTGGTTATTCACTGCATCTGCCAATAGAGTTAAAAATCAGCAAAAAGAAAGGACTATAAATTATATAGACTATAACTATAAAGAAAGGACTGCATTAACTGAGTGCTGAAATATTTGATAAGAGATCCTACTGCTGGTCAGGACTCGACTGATATCTGAAGAATAACACGCTACTTGTAGTCCAACTATTAACCRGCACTAGTCAGGCGCATCTGTCAATTTACTGATTTATGCGCCATTTCCTATTCAAACCATCACAGCTCCACAAGAAAGCCATTTTTACTGTCACATCCCCAGAAACCATAAGCAACACACGTGTGTGCAGCGGAACTGCTGCTGCSAGCCTTCGGCCCCAGGCGTGTGGGAGCASGGCCGCACACACCGCAGATCACAGAGCCGTCAGGGCTGGAAGGGACCTCTGGAGATCATCCAGCCCGTCCCCTGCCAAGGCGGAAAGACCGTGCGGTGCTGGAGGGCTGTATTTTGGGCTGGAGATATGTGTGGCCACAGCGGTTCGGGCGGCTCCATGAGGCACTAGCGTTCGCTGGGTGCGGCCTGGGGCCTTCCCGGCGTGGCGGGGACCGCGAGCTGCGAGCGAGCCACGCTCGGGTGGAGAAGCCCCGACACCGGGGCAGCCGCCGGTGCCCACCGCATCCCACCCGGCACTCCCCTCGGGCGGCTGCGGGAAAGAGCCGCGGCCGTGCCCGCCCCTCGGTGACGCCATCCCGGCCGCCCAGCGCCGCCGCCCTCACCCTGCGCTCCCGGACTACGGCTCCCGGCGTGCCCGGCGCCGCGGGGCGGTGCTGGGCGGGCGCGGCCGCCGGCGGCTCCTGGGCGCTGCTGGGCGTGTGGGGATCGCCGCGGCCCGGGCGGCGGGACAGGAGCGGGGCCGGAGCCGCCCGCCCGCCGGCCGAGCGCCGCCATGGCGTCCATGCTGCTGCAGAGCTGCGGGCGGCGCGCCTGCCGCCTGCCCCGAGCGCTGCGCCGCCCGCCACCGCCCGGTGAGGCTCCCCGCGGGCCGCCCGCCCGCTCCGGCCCGCCGGGCYCGGCCGGGAGGGCACAGGGAGGGAGAGTAGGCGGCGGCGTCTGGGGGCTGCCGGCGTGGGCGGAGAGGCCGCTGCGGGAGGGAAGGGCCGCGGCCGAGTCCCCGCCGCTGTGTCCGCCGGGGCTGGCGCTGCTCCCGGCCCGGCCCGCGCTCCGCGACTGCTGCGGCCTCTTCGCATGTGCTTCCCCGGCAACGTGGTTGGAGGGGATGCTTTACCCTAAGGGCAGCGGGGCTCCCGCRTCTCTGAAATGCTAGCTGGCTGGGGAAGGGTAAAACACGTGCTTTTTGTTAAAGTGCAGGAACGCGTTACTACGGCTCGGTGCTGCCTGCCTTGCTCTCGGCGTAGCTTTGGTGTGAAGTGCTGTTGTCATTAGTTATGTGCTTGTTCCCTTTAAGAAAGTACCAGAGGTTGTTCTCTTTGTGTGTGTCGGGGAGGGAACGTGCATTTGCCTTTTTCCAAGTGGCTTTGAAAGCTTAGGAAAATAAAAAGGAAACGCAACGTGTGGTAGTGATTAATAATGAAGATAATTTGGCGGTTTAGATATCTCTGGGTGGTGAAGCCTAATGGCATGAAACAGCTGATAACCTGTGACGTACTCGAGGCCTGTGGCTGCTTCTTTCATCCTGAGCTGGAATGGCAGGGTGTGAGCGAGGAATTGCCTGTCACTGACACACAGCCCTGAGCTGGAATGTCAGAGGGTTAGCGAGGAACTGCCTGTCACTGACACACAGCCCTGAGCTCGAATGGCAGGCGGTTAGCGAGGAATTGCCTGTCTGTCACTGACACAGAGTCCCGACTTGTCACGGGAGTGCTGTCACTGAGAGCAGGTCAGCTGCACGTTCACATCCAGGCAGACCTGATGAGCCGTAGGGATGCTTGTTCATTGCAAAGAACAGGCTGTCCTCTTGGTTACAGTGGTCACTCAAGTGTGGTATCTTCTTCCAGCTGATGGCTTTTGTGAGCTACTGTTGTAAAACGTTTATTTAGGTTGAGCTTGGACAGTGACCTGAACAAAACCTGGGGTATCCTAGCTGTCCAGTTTATTTAAAACAGGCAAGAAACACTTCCTGTGTTAAAGGACATATTTAAATTAAATGGGAGCTTTGATTCTTCTTGTGGCATAGCCTAAAGAGTAATGCTAATGATTGCTACGATTTTGTGTGTTAAGAATCTTAGACAACCTAAGCTGAAATACTGTGATAGAATCAAATAATTAGTGTGCTGTAGTGCACTGTGGTTATGGTACAACCAATGCTTTTATTTGGAGTGGTAATCTCTTATTAACACATTCTTGTATGGTGTAAGTTTTTTTGTATAGCGTTTTGCTTTACTTAGCTCATCTTCTTTGCTTTACGTGTAAGTAGTCTAAGATTAAGTTAAAGCTAAGTGCTTCTAAGAATCCTAAATGTTATTCCTGTGAAGATCAGACTGTTAAGTACGGCAAGCTTACACTTCTATAGGGACTTACTTCATGATAGCATTTTATTTTTAAAAATTCTAAACATAGTAACAGTACACAGCTATTCTACATTAAAACCTTTGGTTTTGATGTTTCAGTAAGTTTAAAAATAAAGTTTCTCATGACTGCTTTTCCATGAGGAGTTTCTCATGACTGCTTTTCCGTAAGGAATATGTTAACATACAGCTTTTCTGGCCCTACTGCCTTTCTTTCTTACGAAGCTAATGCAGGTTTCTTAAATGAATAGTGTTGAGTATGGTTAAGCAACATTCACCATGTTCAGACACTTTTGGATGTCTGTATTATCCTAGAAGCAAGGATTATGGACTTTGCTCCTTTCTGAAGGAAGTATATCTTTTATTTCAGGGGTGGTTTGCTCTTAGGTACATGGTTATAGCAGACACTGCAAAACCTAAAGAGCTCTTGTCAGAAGTGACAGAGTTGGAATTAACAGTTTCTGTGTGCCTGTTCACACTCTGAATATGCTGTACAACAAGAAGCTTAGTCAGCAAGTTTTTTTATGGTAACCTTGGAATTTTGTTCTTTGACCCCTTCCTTAACATTAATGAGCCTGGTTTGAAAGAAAGCAAAGGGAAAGTGTCTTGCTGCTACAGAGTTTTATCTGAGAAACTCCAAGCCAGTTTTGAGATCCAGATCATCCCCCTTAGTTCTAGGGGCACCTGTCCATAGCAGGCAATGTCCTCTCTTAGTAGGAGTCTTGTTTTAGGCACACAGGCTTTGTGGGCTTCCTGGCACTCAGGTGAGACAGATTACTGTGCTCTGACTTATCCCTCTAGACGATGAGTACTTCTCTGCTTTGCTCAGCTGCTCCTTCAGGTCAGGGACGTCCTTCTGGGATGGCCTCTTGGGTTAAGAAATTCAGCTACTGTTCTTTCTGTAAATGTTGGACAGTATCACAGTGCCTTCACAGATTCTCAGGGCTTGCTTTTCAAGCCAGAAAGAGACAGTTTTTCCTCAGGTTATACCTACAGTGGCAGTGAGTATCTGTTAGAGATTGATGCAACTTGAGATGGGTAAATCCTTTGGCTTGATAATGCCACAGCTTTTGCTGTAATTACTTCAGTGTCTACTTAGCGTGAGACATCCCTTGATTATCAAGATTTTCCTCAGATAAGTTAATTTACCTCCTATACATTCTGATTGTCCCACCTGATTTTGGAAGCATCTCTTTTCCCCTGATAAGAAGTGTATTTTGTTGCGGAAGGCTTTTGGTGATCAGCATTGRGTGCTGTGTTTTCTCAGACACAGGTGTCTACTTTAGGTTCTGTCATAGGCCATATCTTGGCTTTGATGGTGGAAAAGGGTACCACTAAATAGGTGGTATATAATACCTCTAAAATGACCTTTCTATCCTTCTGTCTCTTAGGATTGACCGGAAATAGTAGGTTCTGGATGGGAAAAACAAACCACAGCATGTCTTCTCTATACAGCCTTCCAGTTTTATTTTGGCTACAGTGAATTCTGAAAAGATTGGCTGAAAGAGTCAAGGCATTTGGAGTCTTGCTTGTGTGATTTTCTTATGATCTGTCCAGGAGTCGTTTTGCACTTGGTAGTGGCTACCTATTGAGTTACTGTAGCGAGGTGCTGATACAAGATTTATTTTTTTGAAGTTGCCTTAGGGAGGTGAATTCCTTTCTAGTAGGCTTGGGGATGACTTTCAGTGATTGTAGGTTGTGTACAGCCACTAAGTAGCATTTTATGTTAATAGTGCTTCTTCCATGGTCTGAAGGCTTTCAAGCATGGCTTTTTATCGAAGCATGCGAGATGACTTAGATGATTTATGGTTTGATGGTCTCCTCAGTTTATTCCCAGAATGGATGCTGTTTGTCTTTGGATAGAAGATGCCTGTATATGGGTGCCAGCCCTTCTTGTGGACTTTGTTAGCTATTATTAGGACTGATTCTGAATTAGTGTTTCTAATGAAATTCATGTTGAGGAACAGGGCATTTTCTGGAAAGCTAACCTTTCAAATGCTTTGGGTCAGGCTCTCGCCCCTCCCTTCAAGACAATTTGTATCCTTTGCAGAGAGATCGTGGGGTAGAGCTATTTTTACCACGTGCTAATCAGAATGGACAGCAATGTAATGGTGCTGTGGTTCCACCTCTCTAGTGAAGTGTGTTTAGGTTCCTACTCATGTTTTATTTGTTTTGCTTAAAAMAAACAAAAAGCCATTTTCATCCTAAACACTTGGCAAGGGCTCCATTTGGATCATCTGATACTGTGTTGTCATAGAGCTGTTAAAAAATTACATCTGCTTTCAGTGAAGTTTTTCTGCAATATAGCTTCTTGCCTGAGGGACTTGGAAACCTGTCTTCAGGCAAYGGAGCAAGAGCAAATAAACCTCACACATCCACAGAGTTCAACTCTATGCATGGACTGTTTGCTTGAACACTTACAGACATTTTGGCCTCCTTACAGAATTGCTTCCCACCTGTTTTCTCCTTTTTATGCTATAATTTGGGATAACAGATTGAAAGAAACAAGAAGAACAAGGCATGTGCTTTGACTTGTGTTGGAATAAGATGAGGTACTTGGGCTTCAGTGCTTCACATGGTTACTGTCAAAAGCAAAACAAAATTCAGTCTCATCTGTTTGTGATGCACAATCATCCAAAGTGTGAATGTGCTTACAAAGAGTGCATAGGGAAGTTGCTGTTAAGCAACATATTCTTTGTGCTTTTAGTAGTAGCCATTCCTTTTTAAAGGTTGGTCTTTTAAATCATGTATTTGTGTGCAGTTCACTATATGGCTAAATGTCCTCCTGACTTTCAGAACTGGTGCTAATTATTGGTATTTTTTAGGTAACTTGGGAGATCGGGCATGTCTTAGCTGTACATCCCTGAGGCTGGCAAACAAAATGTGAGTAATTATGAACATTTTTCTGAACTCAAAACTGTACAAAGCTATTACTAGTATACTGTCATAGAATGTAGGTTTAAATCTACACAAAGTGTTAAAATATGAGCTTCAGCTTGTGTTATTGACAGATTAAAGGAAGTCTGAGTATTACTCTCTTCACCTGGTTGGTTGTATGTGGGAGAAAGAAAGCGAGATCTTCCGTTTTTTGTCTACTTCCTCCCTTTTTGTTTCACTTCTGATGTGAAAACAGTAGAATATTAACCTTTATTGTGGGTGATTCCAGGTGTCATAATGGCATCTGATAAGCTTCTTGCATACTTTTTCCATGGAGTTGCACAGAGTAAACATTCAGTCACAACTAGTTGAAAATCATAGTTGACAGATAAGAATGTAGAGCATTTGAGTGATATCTGTGTTAAACCAAAGAAAGGAGTTTATCTTACATTACAGCCTTGGACAGTGGTGTATGTCCTCTTCTGAAAATGAAACCAGCTGTTGTGTGCCCTTATGGAACTTAGTGAGTTGAATGTTGGCAGAATCCATTCTCTGTTCCTGACTTGGCTCACAAGGAATACTTGTAGATATGAATTTCCTAACGCCTTTCCTTGGAATGTTAAAATATGTGTTCTGTAGTGCATTTATAATCTAACTGCTCAGGATACAGGGACTGTTCTTAGATTTCCTGAGTTTTCATTTTARCCTGAGGATGTGTCTCCAGACACAACCCTCTAATACAAAACAAACCAATTGTTTTTTAGGCTTGTAAGTTCTATGTCACTTGCTGTAGAATTAATTATGATTTGTTTTTAAAATACWTAAAGCATTTTCAAATCTCTATTTACTTTTTAGTAGGTTATGATATAAGACCTCTCTCTTGGAAATTTGGGAACTTACTGTTTAAGCCTGTTAGACTGGAGCACCTCTCCTATGAAGACAGACTGGGAGAGTTGGGGTTGTTCAGCCTGGAGAAGAGAAGGCTCCAGGGAAGCCGTACAGCACCTTCCAGTACCTAAAGGGGCTACAAGGGAGCTGGAGAGAGAGTTTTGACAATGGCATGGAGTGATAGGACAAGGGAGAATGGCTTTAAAATGAAAGAGGGTAGGTTTAGATTAGATATTGGGAAGACATTCTTGGCTCTGTGGTGGTGAGGCACTGGAATGGGTTCCCCAGAGAATTTGTGGCTGCCCCATCCCTGGCAATGTTCAAGGACAGGTTGGGTGGGGGTCTGAGCAGCCTGGTCTAGTGGAAGGTGTCCCAGCCTGTGGCAGGGGGTTGGAACTGGATGGTCTTTAAGGTTRCTTCCAACCGAAACCATTCTATGATTCTGTGATGAAATGAGCAGCAGAATATTGGGACAGAAAATCTTCTTATTCTATTGAGAAAGTTTGGGGTGGGGCTTTTTTTGTTTGTTTTGGTTTGTGTTTTTTGTGTTTGTTTTTTTTCTAACCCAAGCTGCTATTAATGTAATGTTACTGCTTAAAATAAAACAAACTAATGCCTGCACCCAACATGACCCAGATCTGAAAGCAGGGAACTCTAGTGATAAGTACTGAGGACAGATTGGGATAGAAATTGTGTGTCTGACATCCTGCTTGTGAAAGTGTGTTCAGAGAGTTGCATTTCTTGCAAAATTTTTATTCCCTGCGGACTCAGAACCAGTTCTGCTGCCAGAGCTCCCTTCCTTTCTGCATGCAGAAGAGTGTCAGTGTATGTAGGTGGAACTTGGTTTGTATGCCTGGAGCTGTGCTTTTGGGAAATGCCTTAGAGTCAGGGTGGATTGATTTATGCAAGGGTTTTAATCTGGTTTTGAATATGTATTTTCTTAAAGGAACTGTAATTCTTATTAGTTAATATCTGTGCAAATATGTAGTTTTCTACCTGATCAAGAGACTGTTTTGTGTAACTGTGCATGTTTCAGCAATTGTCTGACCATTGAATGGTCAGATGCTAAAACTTCGGTTTAAGCTAGAAAATAATGTGTCTTTAAAAAGTAATAATTTAATTTCTTTTTTTTGCACAAAGCTCTGTTTGAATAACATTAAATAGACAAAACCATTAAAGTAATTTAAAACTCATTTGAGCATGTAATAATTAAGTTTAAAAAGTTCTTCCTGAAAATTGAGTGAGTGAGGCTAACACTTCAAAGTGTATGATAAACCTTTTTTCCCTTAAAATGTTGCTCAAACCTGTAGAGCCACTTGCACATATTTTCTGTTCATTGACTGAAGACAAAAACACATGCTGATTTTGTTTTGGTAGTACAGARGCTCCATGAAGAAACACCTCAGTCATTTTTGTCCTGTAGATGACTGCTGGTATTTCACTTTGAGGGACACTAATGGAACTCATTCATATAAAATTATTTTATCTAGTATTTTATTTTTGTTCTGTCTTTTAATAAAAGCATGTACAATCTTACTTGTATATAATGAGTAGTTCTTCTGTGTGTATAAGGAGTGTTTGGGGTGCTTGAGCAGTGCTTCTGTGCTAACTTCAGTCTACATTTCGGTAAAGGAAAGAACAAAATTCTGAACAAAGTAGAATAGTTTTGGTTCTCTGTACCCCAGCTCAGTACCATGATGGAATTTTTTACAAAAGTTTCTGMTGAAAAAGGAAAACTAGGTGCATAGAGATAGTGAGAGAGGAACTTAATGAAATCAGGTTTCTCTGATACTAATTCTCTTCCTCTGACTCAGCWCTCATCTCAAGTCTACAACTTCTGGGTTTTTTCTCAAGTGTTTTGCTCAAACAGAAGAAGTAATAAAAGGGACTTTATGTTACTTATGAATTTGTATATTATTTTTCAAATGTAGCATTCTAAATGGAAAGCACATCTGGTGGCGGCTCTTTCTTTAGTTAGAGTAAAATAAACTACATTTTCAAAGTTGTATAATGTAAAATTCCCTGTAGATTAATTTTTTTTGTCGTGAAGTAAAGCCAACTGTTCTTTTCAGATTTAGACATTGGTTTTAAGAGTCAAAAATCTGGGTTTTTTTTCTCAGGTATGCGGTAGATATTTTTCCAATTATGCATTTTATAAATACATAAATATATGTAGCTGTGCAAATATATATATAAATAGCTTATGATCCATTGCTAATTCTTGAATGCTTTTTTCTTTTGAAGGACTGTACACTTTAAATATTGCACTAGTGTCCCTCCTGTTTACGCATACTCCAAAAAAGCTCACTACTGTTGTTGGACTAAAGGATCTGAACAAATATACTTTACTCTTACGAGCTCTTCTGGCTCATGGACGCCACTAGCAACCATGGGTGTTTTAGGTCCCCAGTATCTTCCCGTTAGATGGTGGCATTCTTCACGTCCCCTTCAAGACGACTCCATAGTTGAAAAGTCACTCAAGTCCTTAAAGGACAAAAACAAGAAGCTGGAAGAAGGAGGTCCTGTATATAGTCCAACAGAAGTGGAGGTTGTGAAAAAGTCACTTGGGCAGAGGATTGTGGATGAACTGAAGCACTATTACCACGGGTTTCGATTGCTGTGGATTGACACAAAAATCGCTGCGAGGATGCTCTGGCGAATCCTGCACGGAAACACTTTGTCTCGCCGGGAACGGAGACAGGTACAGAGTAAACTCCAGTGGCCTTTGAGTATCCTCGGTGATTGCTCTGTTTTATTTGAGCTGAGTTAGTCCTTTCTGTTGTCTTCTGTTCCTAGGATTAAAATTGCTAGGTTTGGTTCCCTCCTCCTCACTGTGTGGACACTAAAATTTTTGGGTATTACTCCAAAACATTTTAGTCATGTTCCCTTATTGAAGATAAAGTTGTTATTGAAGATAAAGTTGTTATTTTCTAGTTGGAACAGCAGAGGATTCTCCTGTTTTTTCACATGGGCAGCAGTTGTGGTTTTTTCTCAAGTTCCCATCCATGTGCTAAATATCTCTGTATGGTCACTTTCTCTGCTTTTTCAGTCCAGCTGGAAAAATAGAGGGAAAACACTGCTAGTAGAGGTTGGATCTGTGCCAGTTCTGTTGCTGGTTTGTTGCTTCATGGGGTTTTCTTGAAGAGGATAAAAGCTGCAGGCTGAAATGCATGATTGATAATGTACTATCTCAGTTATAAATATATCTGAAATATTTTTAGTCCGGATACTTTTCTTTATGGTATGTAGCTTACGTTTATGAAACTGTAAAAATGCAACTGATAATTTTAAAGAAAAGGGAGATGAGATCTGAAATGCAAAATGTGAGTGCTTTCAAATTTGGATAATATATATGTATTTCAATAGTAATTTCAGGTTTTGGATGAAATAGACATACTCAATTAGAATGAAAAGTTATATGGATATTTAAAAACATTTGATGTAAGTTCATATACTTATGAACATATACTGCAAGATATTAAGCTGGTATCRTTTGGGGTTTTTTTTTTACATGTATTGATATTCAACTTCATCAGTTTGTTAGCAAAATATCAAACATGCTGATTTTACAGTTCTCATTTTACTGTTTTTAAGGACAAAATGTTTAAGCAGTTTTTACAGAACTTTAAAAATTCAAGTCTGTCTTCCTGCCTTTATAAGAAAAGCATTTCAGTTGTTGCTGACAAAAAAGATGTGCTAGAAGAAATGCTGGAGAGCAGAAGGTGTGTGCGCTGTGGGGTGGAAGTGCACAGCGCTGCTTGTGGGCACAGTCTGGCTCTCTGTAGTTTGTACACCTGTGCACACAATGTGCTGGGTTCACATCTCTGCCCCCAAAACGTGGGATAAATGATCAAAAATACAAATACCTGCWTATTGCTTTAATCATTTCCTGGTAAAGTTAGGTACACATTTTGATGTGTAATTAAAACCCATCAAGTTTTAAGGCAGTATGGAAAGGTTTTTCCTGTATTAGCAAGGTTAGACAAGTAGCAGAATTGCTGCATGTGGTAACAGTAGTAAAACTACAGTGTAGCAGTGTTTATCTGGGGGTACCTGTGGTCTCCTTCTGTGACAGCACTGGTTGATGGTCTCAGCATCTTCATGCTCCTTCATTTTCGCCATCTTTCTTGTGCTGGTACAAGAGTATGCTTGGCAGCTGATCCAGCTGAGACGTTGCTCAGCCATAAATATAACAGTCTGTGCTGACGTGAGAGGGGATTATGTAGTACCACAAAGAGTAACTGAGGATAGGGGAAGGTGAGGATTGCAGGACTTCTTGAAGTAGCAGTTCTGGCTTGTGCTGGCTTATTGGGAGGTTTGGGGACCTTGGAAAGCCAAGCAAGACAAATTAATTCATGGTTAAAAACAGAATCGGAAATTCTCCAGGGGGAGGATCGGAACCATTGATTTTCCTGCCTCTTTCATGTTCACTGAGCTATACTTCTGAGAAATTATGCAAACAACAGTAATATTCCATCAATAGATGGGTTTATTCATTTGATTGCCCTTTGATTTTGTCATCTAGTGATGATAGAGCTGTCTTTCTCATAAGTAAGTACTGGTCTGGCATTTGGCCTTCCTGGATTAATTTTTTTGTGYAGATGTGCAATTTCGGTATTCTCATTTTGGATTAAACAGATATTTATTCGTTTGCAGATATAAATTAGTGTTTATGTTGTTGTGGCCTGTCTCTTATCTAGTGATGTATGTATGTGTCTATATGCATGCAATCCAGTGTAGGAGATGTAGAGAATATAGCTTTAAGAACTACAGTAATGTTAGTTTCTCAATCTAGGTTTTGTATTTTCTGTATTTGGAGGAAGAGGGCATCCTGTCTGTGATTCCATAGGGCATGGTAGGCTCAGAATCCAGGGTCAGTGAAAAACAAACCAGCCKGCAGCTGAACAAAACCCTTTACATGTGGGGTTTTTTTAAACCTTATTTCAAGTTTGTTTCAACACACTTTGTTCTTCTCATCAGTTTAACCTTAAATTGTAGTATACTGACTGATTTAAAGAAGTCTTTGCATTTTAACTCCAGATTACCTACAATTTCCCAAAAGTTGCTCCTGAACCTTAAAAAATATAAAATAAAAATGGAAGTACATACTGCTTTAAATGTATTAAGCTGCACATGAACTGACAGTCCTAGAGAAATCTTATCTTCATGCAGACTGACAAATGAGTTATTTCTGCCTGCCCTTTCCTTCCTCTTTGGAGGCAATAATGGAAAGATATCCCAGTAATCTAACCACATGAACAAGCAATTGCAGCACGGCTAATGCAAAGGGAGCTATTGCTTATGTAAACTAAAAGTCAATTCGAAAATTCTGCTTGTACGGTTGCTGGCAGGGTKTGGATTCAACAGGATCACATCTCTACCCTTAGGACAGAAGGAASAAGTAAAATATGATACTGACTGTTAAAAACTAACTGCTCTAGCGCTGGCTCCTGCAGCAGGATGGTTTAGGATGTGGCGGCAAGGTGGCAAACACAAAGGAGTTTGTGGCAGGTCTGCCAGCTTTACGAATTTCCCTGCAAAGGACAGAAAAGTGGAATACATGAGCTGTAGCAGCAGATACAGGGTAGTCACAAGGTTCTCGTGCTGTGCTGCCAAATAATGTGTGTGTAATCATACACCATTGTATTAGATTCCTGCCTAAAGCTGTTTTCCTTGGGTTAGCCCAGGGTGCAGTTCCATGATTTATGAAAGCTGATCCAGGACGGTGCTGTTGTGAAAAAAAGCCGCTCCTGCTTGGTGCTTAAATCATGTTTTCCCGCCCCACCCCCGCTTGCTTGGTACTGATCCTTTTTCCCTTGTCTGTGTATGTATTTATGGGTCAGTTTTAGCTGGATCAGTGGAGTGACTGCCAGTGCACCTTTATGACTCTTTATTGCTTGTCTCAGGTTAGCATTAGGTAGCTTAATGCAGTGGTAAAACTGCTTCCTTGGGTGTGGATTTTGTAGAAATACTTGCACGCGCTGTTTGAGAATAGAGACTGGGTAAAAATAGGAACTCTGTACTCTAGAAATTTTTGAGGTGGTTTTTTTTAGGGAAAATGTACTTTTCCTCTGAGTTTTAAAATTTTCTTCCAGACTTTCTAACTTTTTTTTTAACTCCCTGGTAGTCATTTGCCTTCTATTGTTGGAGTGAATGGAAAAATCCTTGAGCCTGTAAACAATGGACCAAAGCATCCCTTCTGGGAAACTGAATTTTTTGTATACAAAGAAAAATGCCAAACTTTGGATCTGTAGAGCATGTGCATTCCACATACAGTAGTACTTAAGATTTTGGCTGGTTTTATGCTAAGAAAATTCTGAATGAAGTTTTACAGGTTTTGTATTCTACCAAATTGGTCCTAAGGACGAGAGATCTGTGCTGGTTGTTGCTGCTGTTCCCCTTGATAGCCGGGAGCTGTGGGGAGAGGCTGGATTGGGAAGCATGCTTTTACTTTTGTACTAGCATCTAGGTTGCCAGTTTTTGGCACTCACAGCYGTGTTTATCAATTTCTGATGTGGAATGACAGTGCTGTGGCAGTACTATAGTGTACATCTGATGTAGGAACTGATGGGATTCCCAACAACCAGTTATTTCCTTGGTAAAATGAGGTAGAGTCAAGCAAGATCTGCACTCCCCAATATAAACTGAGTTATTAAGCTTTCAACAATTACTGAAAGATTTGATTATAGACTGTGCAGCCTAATATATGTATTTGTGAGTGTACAGAAATCACAAGGACAGTATTTATTTCATGCAGTTCGAGATTTGGTAACCAACACKGCCTGCTTCAGAGGATTACTGCTCTGGAAAAAGAGTGGTTTAAAAAAAAAAAAATCTACCAAGCTGGGCTCATTACCCTGGATTTAAATGTACATTACAATTGTTATAAGGCAGAGGGGGAGGGATCTTTCATTTTATTCTTGATTACTTAGTCCATAGTAGCTCATGCATGTAAGAAGTGGTGGAGCACAAATAAAGATGCATAAAAGAAGTTAAGCAGCTTTAATGACAACAAATGACCACCTCCTGTTTTCAGGTGCTTTTAAGAGGTTTAAATGAGATACTTGTTCAATAATCCTATTGAGACACAGTGAGGCTTTTGAAATACTTTCTATAGTGTTGAAAACTGGTGAAACTCCAGYACTCTGTAGTATGTAGTGACTTGAAGAAAAACTACTAAAAACTGACTTTGTCACATCCTTTCTCTGGGTTATTTTAAATTTTCTTCATAGCAAATATATATATGTGAGCTTAAATGATAATTGGATGATCATATCAAGTATTTTTAAAATAAGTATTTAAATTTTATCTTATCAATACATTGATTTTTTTTTTCCGTTCCAGTTTCTTCGAATATGTGCTGATCTTTTTCGCCTGGTCCCTTTCTTGGTTTTTCTTGTTGTCCCATTTATGGAATTTTTGCTTCCAGTAGCTCTTAAGTTGTTCCCTAATATGCTTCCCTCCACATTTGAGACAAAGTCTAAAAAGGTAAGCAGGTCTGAATTTATAATCTAGTGATATTTTTTCTAAAAATTAGAAATTTTCTTGGTAAAGTAATCAGAAGAAGTCTAAAAAATTGGATTTTTTTTTCAGTGTTAGGGTAATGCTTTTATCTCCCTTATCTTGTTTTGAAGATCTTGCTGTTTAACATATAATAATGAACTGGTGCCATCCTGGTTACCTTTTTATATGTGCAGGTGCTTAAGTTACGAGGGTTGAAAGCCTCTCTCGTCTTTTCTGCTGTCCTCACCTCCATTTTCTGTGACTCATACAAAGCAAAAATGAAAGCTCTAAGACTTCATTTTTCTAGTTTGTATTAAAATAGACATTGTAACATTGGTAGTCTTTATTCTTGATACAAGGTTTTTCATATGTATACTTAATATTTAAAATAGCTTCTTACACATTTTTTTGTTTAAACTTTATTTCTTTTAGTTAGGTTTTCTCAGAATTGTTTAGAGCTTTGGAAAAACCCACCAAAAAACCCCACAAGTTTTCACTTTCAGAGCACATAGCTCTTCAGCTTTTTCAATGTGATTTGAGGATCTTTGGGAAAAGTGAATGCCCCCTTGGCATATGTGTATTATAGCAGAAATCCAGAATTACTCCACATAACTTGTCGGGGGGCAGAAGTGATACTTAGTGCACGTGTTTCTTGAAGAAACCTTTTAAACCAAATATTTTCTTAACAGGAGGAAAGATTGAAGAAAGAATTGAGAGTAAAACTTGAATTGGCTAAATTCCTTCAAGACACCATTGAGGAGATGGCCTTAAAAAATAAAGCAGCCAAGGGAAATGTTACAAAAGATTTTTCAACATTCTTTCAAAAGGTAAAAAACTTGAAAAATGTATTTTCTCTTCCTACAAAAAAATAGGTTCATGTTTTGTTTGGTCTATGATAATCATCAGATACATTTATTCTATTGGACTTGAAGAAACAGGATGTAGTAGGTTTTTTAGGATAATTTTTTTTTCAGTTAATACTTCAGTGTGATGAAGTTTTATTGTTATTAACTTTCATGTTCTGGCTGATGCTTTTACTCTGTAATTCTAGAAGCAGTATATTTCTGCTCATTCGCTTTTTGTTCTCTTATTTTGTTAAAAAGTTAATTCCAACATGAAACATTGTGTGCTCAGCGGTTACTCATGTAGTTTTTGACCTCTTTTTTAACATTTGTTATGAAAACTGGAAGGAGGGAGTTCTTTTCTAGTTAACTGATTAAAACTTAATGTGGGGAAGAGTAAAATATTTTTGTCAAATTTAATTCAGCTTWTAAAAACTGTTTTTAAATGCACAGTTGCTATACTGCTGAAATCCTTTTGGTCACTGACTAGAATGTGGTAATCTGGGGTTTAGCTAGAATGTGGTTGCGGTGCTTGGTGCAGAATTTTTCTATTCATGGTCAGTTGCTGAGAGAGAGACTTAAGTGCCAGACATCTGCCTCCTATATCAATAGCCTTTAGGTTTCACAGCATTTCCTTTCACCAAACTGTAAGGTGAGAGTAAGGTTTTCCCTGGAGAGATGAAAAATACCTTCTTAAATCTTCTCAGGATACTATTTATCTCAGTCCACTCACAATTTTGATTTCTCCTAATTGTGGGGCTGTTGAATAAGAGGTGGARCCAACAACACCACCGGGTGCTTTGTTGAAAGTAAGGTCGAGGTCCCCTCCTTTGGGGGGAGTGTGTATTTGCACAGAAGGCGGCACATAAGCCTGGGGATTTCAAACCTGAACTTTCCAAGTCCTGTCGGCTAGTTTAAGATTTTCCTGCATGTCAGGTCTAAGAAGAAAGTTTTCAAGGGCAGGGTAATAAGATGTTGATAGTGCCATGTAGGTTACCTCAGATAATCATAGTGGCAAATTTTGCCAGTCAGTAACTGCTTGCAAGGTCCATGTACTTTGAAGCTTCTATGCAATCATCTGTTTCTGTTCTTTTAAATCTGCGGAACATTTTAAGTGGTTAGTTACAGCAGTTAGTGGCTGAAGCACTGGCCCTGCAGGCTCTGGGAACTTGCCACTGCCATGCTTCATGTTTGGAACGTTTCATTTTCTTCTGAAAGAACTGCTACTGAGAATTTACATGTGGCCGTTAATTTCTGTGGAAATAAGTGACGTTTCACTCCACATTTGCTGGAGGAAGTCCCGAGTTTCTTTGATGACTAAAAAAGAAGTTTCATGCCCTGCATTTCTTGTGTGTGGGTGTGCTTTTACAACTTTATATTTCTCATTTGTGCCACAGAGACAAACTTCATGGATCTCATTTCACTGTAGCGGATAATAAATGGCAGAGCAAGAAAAAGCTTAAAAGTTTCCCATCCTTTTGTTATTCTTTTATAGCTGCTTCTGTGGTGAAGTATTTGATGCTGCAAGAACCATTGATTACAGGCTAAACATGTCTTCTGCAGAATTCCAGAATTTCTCTCTGTAGCTTTGTAGTTAGTGATGTACTAGAAAGCTTCAGCTTGTACTTTCAAGAAACACGTTTGGCTCTGTCAAGGGAGAAACAAGGGAGAAAATACTTCCTGTATTTTTRAAGTCCCGTTTTTGGCTCCGTAGTGAAGGTACTGGGGAAGTGGAACAACAAGGCCTTTGACATTTGTTTCTCCCAGCTGGTTTCTCTGCTACCCAAGTATCCTGGAGGTTAATGAACTCAAGGCCATCTTGTCTCTCAATTTTTACGTTTTCCTGTTCTCAGTAGCTGTTCACTAAAATATTTGAGTTTGCAGGTAAAACAGGTAGGCATGATAAATCAGGCTGTATAGCTGATGCTAGGTTTTCAAACTGTACTTGATGTAACGCAGTTAATGTTTTCTTATTCTGGGTTTAAAGAAAAGTAGAGGGATTGGGAAAAGGTTYTTTTGGATCCCTATGTACTTTCTGTKTAGACTGAAGGTGTTAAGTGACTGGGAGTACTTAATTGTTAAGTTCTGTAGATTTTTGATGCAGTGATATCTTGATGGTGTACTTAAAATAGAAAAATCARCATCTATACAGGTGATAATGCTTTATTGTGACCTGATGAGACTAGGGAATGATTTTTCTTCTACTTCTTTGAACTGTTATTTCTGCTTCCAGTAATTGGATTTAATGACTGTGAAGTCATTGGCAACACATCACTGAAAAGCTTAACTTTCCATTTGTACAAGCAGTACAAATCCATAACGAAGGATGCAGAGTCCTTTCCCAAACAGTGGTTTATACTTTGGAATAGCTTCAAGTACAAAAAGCATTTGCACTGAAGTGCTGCAGAACATCTAGGAGCTGAAAGCAAAACAATATTGTAACAAATGTGGTTGTGGAGTGAAGTAGGTAGGTAAGTGTCCTAATCTGTGTTTCATAGGGACACCAGTTGCAAAATTTTTGTCATTGGATGTACTTCTTATTTTATCTTCCCAGGGTAATGCTTTTAATGTGCTTCGGTTTAGTAAGTGTGGTACCAGAACAAATACTTGCCAGTGTGACTACTGTAGCAACTATTTAGTAACTCAAATGTATTATATGTATTTTTTAAGTATCTCATGGCAGTGCAACTCAGATAGACCTTCTCCTTAGTGGACAGATGCATCTAATTTTTGTTTTGTTAGTTTTATTTTAAGTATATTATGCAGTGTTGTTGGAAACTGTCAACACCATCAATTATTTTGCCTAAGTAAGAAAGTTGTTTGTTTTTTTAAAAACTTCTTTCATTGCTTCCTTGTGTGCTATTTCTTATCCCAAAATGGTTGCAAAGTGCTTGACAAACGAGGAGAATGTTTTTATTCAAAATAATGCCCAACCATAACATTTGCTTTGAAAAGCTTTTTGTGTGTTTGTTTGTTTTCTCACAGATCAGGGAAACTGGCGAAAGACCCAGTAATGAGGAGATCTTAAGGTTCTCTAAACTGTTTGAAGATGAGTTGACGCTGGACAATCTGACCAGGCCTCAGTTGGTGGCACTTTGTAAATTGTTGGAACTGCAGTCAATTGGGACAAATAACTTTCTCCGCTTCCAGCTGACCATGAGGTTGAGAAGCATAAAAGCAGATGACAAGGTGAGTCATTCTGAATAGGCACTGATTAATAATTTTGACACATAACAGTAATGAGTGGGGGGGTATATGTATGTTTGTTTTTCTAGGCATTTTCTCTTTCGTCCTAATCGTCTTGGTTTTTAGGTAACTTTGAATGAAAAGGCTTGAAGAGCTTAAAATCGGAAACATCCTTATTTGTTAAGAAAAAAATGACCTTTTTTAAATCTACCAATAATTGCAATGAGAATAATTATATCACAAAGAAAAAACGTTTATCTGAAACTATAATTTGTAAGGGAGCTGATAGAAATGTCAGCTCAGAAGCTGACTGGCCATTCTGGAGCTGTTTGAGCAGCAGAGGCTGTTCTGTGTTACCGCAGCAGCCTCTAGTGGCTGTTGTAGCATGCGGGCTTCTGGCTGTGCAGTGCTGGTGGTGCCTCTGTTTTGAGCTTTTACACGTTCAAATTTCCATTGTGCAGATGATTGCAGAAGAGGGAGTTGATACCCTGACTGTTAAAGAACTGCAGGCAGCTTGCCGTGCCCGAGGGATGAGAGCTCTCGGTGTGACAGAGGAGCGTCTCAAGGAACAGCTGAAACAGGTATGGTTTTCCTGGATGGAATACACAGACCTAATTGCAGTTGTTGGCTCTGATTTTTGTTCTGATTCTGAGAAGTCATTTTGATTCTGTACCCATTAAAGGCTTGGTTGAAACAGTCTTCTAAATAAACTTTTATCGCATGTGCTGTGTAAATATGTAGTACTGGTGGATTTCTGCCTTTTGACTGGGCTGTGATGTTCTGATGATGCAAATAGATACTTGGACTTAAACATATCCACAATGTTTGCAATTTTGGAATTTTGTCTTGTTAATTATTTGCATTGCTCTGTAAAGAAATTTTCAGCAAGTACATCAGTTCTTTGTCTCTTGGTGTTGCCTGGTTTAGAGGAAGGTCTGTTGGAACCAGCCCAGAGGAGGTCACTAAGTTGATTACAGGGCTGGAGCCGGGCTGAGAGAATTGGGGTTGTTCAGCCTGGAGAAGAAACAGCTCCAGGGACACCTTATAGCACCTTCCAGTACCTAAAGGGGCTGCAAGAGAGCTGGAGAGGGACCTTTCACAAGGMTGTGTAGTGATAGGACAAGGGGGAATGGCCTTAAGCTGAAGGAGGGAAGGTTTGAATTAGATGTTAGGAAGAAAGTCTTCTCTGTGAGGGTGGTGACACAGATTGTCCAGAGATGTTATGGACTTCCCATCCCTGGAAATGTTCAAGGCCAGGTTGGATGGGTCTCTGAGTAACAGTTTAGTGGAAGGTGTCCCTGCCCATGGCAGGGGGTTGGAACTAGATGGATGATCTTTAGGGTCCCTTCTAACCCAAACCATTCTATGATTCTAAGATGCATGTGAAACAATCCACTTTTTCAAGTATTCATTCACTACTTCTTGAAATACTTCTTCAAACAAAATACTTCCTATATTTCAGTGCAATTGTTGTAATTCTCAGC
This sequence comes from Amblyornis subalaris, assembly GCA_018881555.1. Classification (NCBI taxonomy): domain Eukaryota; kingdom Metazoa; phylum Chordata; class Aves; order Passeriformes; family Ptilonorhynchidae; genus Amblyornis; species Amblyornis subalaris. Next base: position 2,891,562 of record JACAXG010000056.1, on the reverse strand, counting down.
TTGTTACAGCCTGTAGTTCCTGTGCTAGGATATTGACTGATAAGGAGTGGTAAAAAAAATTAATTGACTTTTTTGTGTGTGGTTAATTTTGACTGTAAAAAAGAAAAAAAAAATCCCGAAGTTGAAGATTTGTTTTCTGTATTGCTTTTATAGTGGTTAGATCTGCACCTGAACCAGGAAATCCCTACTTCATTGCTTATTTTATCCAGAGCCATGTATCTTCCAGATACCCTTTCTCCAGCTGATCAGCTCAAAACAACCCTTCAAACACTACCAGACAGTGTTGTAAGTATTGATGTACATGGTGTATAATTAGCTTTCAGGGGCATTCAGAGAATCCATTGAAAATCCATTCAGAGAAGGAGATGTTCTTCTCAGTTCCTTTCTTTTCCTTGACCATCTAAACCATAGATAGGTTTATTTGAGTGACCTTCAAATGTGGAAGTTGGGTTATTTGTGGAGGGATATGAGAATAAAGAAAATACAAAGCCATATTGGATTATATGACAGCAGACAGTAATAGGATAAGAAGATTTAGAATACACCTTTTACTTACATAAAAACAATGAATGCTCTRAGTTATGTAAAGATATTAATACATGAAAATACATGATCTTGTTATGTAGAGAGAGRAATTATCAGAGTAGATTGTTGTAGTCTTGAGAGAAAGAGAATGAGGACCATGTATGATTTCAGGGTTTCCACCASAAACAAAAACTTTCACCAGAAAACTTTCTCCAGACGGAGTCATCTTTTTCTGACAAATGCAAAAATAGGGTAACATTTGGGGGTTTTAACTGTATTCATTAGCATACCTGTACTACCTATCTTAATAAAGATATCTAAACTTACATTATGCAGACATACATATATATATGTATGTGTATATATATACACAAACACTTTTATTGCACTACCTATGTCATTTTTAGGCCAAAGAGGCTCAAGTGAAAGTGGCAGAAGTTGAAGGTGAAAAAATAGATAACAAAGTGCGACTGGAAGCAACACTTCAGGAAGAGGAAGCCATCAGAAAAGAAAATGAAGAAAAAGAGATGGAAAGATTGTCTGAAGCTGCAGAGAAAGCCARAGAAACCCTTGAAGCTGCAGCCATGGTAAGTTCTGCTAACAACTACTGAGAAGTGAATGTCAAGTGATGTAAAAACCAGCATATTATGAGTTATTGCCTCTGCTCTGGGTATTGTCTGCAAGAAACTGGACTTTAAATCCACATATGGAAGTTGTGAGAGAATATTAAAACTGACTGCAAAACAGAGGGATTTACTGTGAAATGTTGGTTCAGTCTTMCTTATCTTTCTCTTCCTTCCTAATTAGAGCAGTAAGAGAAGACTTATTTTTCTCTAGCAAAGGTGGTGGTTTTGTTTGTTTTTTTTTTTTTCTAATTTTCTGCACCCCATACTTTAAATGTTCTTACCTTTGGCTCTTTCTATTTGTCATTAACCTGATAAAGTTATTGTGTAATGTTTGACTATAAAAGCTGCTGGCCTGCTTTATTAGTGAATTAAACCTCAGTAGCTCACAGATGTAGTTCATTAAGTGCAAATGGGTGTCGTAATGGGAAACCTCACAATATGTTGCAGTTTTTTAACCTCTTACCATGAAAATGTGTGTCTACTCCAGCAACTATTTCTATTTTGACAAGTCATTATTTGGTGATGCTAATTCAGATAATGTAATTTTTTTTTTTTAAATTGAAACTTAATGAGATGTTTTAAATTTAGAAAGCGGTGGAACCAGCAGCAGATCTTGAAGCAACTGCTCTGCAAGCTAAAAAAAGCCAGGTGGTGATGGATACTGAACCAGAACTGGCACGGGCAGGTGCAGCAGTGCACTCAGAGGCACTCATAGATACAGCACCAGTACTGGAAGGCATTAAGGTAATCTGCATACCTACACGTTCTCATAGTTCTGAATTTAAAGATTCAAAGCATCCATGTGAGAACCATGATAAGCTGCTTGTCTGTCCTTTGCTTTTAACCCTCTCACCACATTCTGTCAGTTAAAAACAGCTACTTGGTGAATTGAAAATTCACCAATGCAGCAGCTGAAGTCRGCACAAAATACCTCAGAGGATCTCCTTGATCTGGCTGCATTAGTGAAATTAATATACCTAYTTTGGGGGGCATTTGCACTGTCTGTAGATGGAATGGACCTGTGCATATTTTATTCTCGGCTTTTCGAGAGACAGGTATACTTCACAAACTATGGATGTTCATCCTCATTCTCAGAAAGGTTATTGAAGATAACTCTTCTGCAGCTCAACTTTACAAATTTTACAATTTTTTTGTGTGTAATTTGCCTTTTCCTGTACATAGTGAATTGTTTCTCAGTTATTTTAATTGCTTAACCCAGGAATGAATGAAATAAAACATTCTAAAATGAGATGATTAGATATGGAATTTCAAATAATCAAAACTCACATAATCAATCACATTAGCTGAACTTATCACTGGTGCACTTTAAAAAATTATGTGCCATAGCAAACTAATTGCCTTAGCATTTAAAATCTTTGTGTTAGCCTCAAAATGGCTRTGTGATAGTTTTGACTCCAAACATGGAAAAAGAATCTTGAGTCTCTCTTTTCTGTTGAAAGACTGAAAATCTTGGAGGAAAATCACAAATACACCTCTCACTAATTTGTATGTATTTTCTGTTACAGGGTGAGGAAATCACCAAGGAGGAGATTGACGTGCTGAGTGATGCTTGCACCAAGCTGCAGGAACAGAAAAAATCACTAACAAAAGAAAAGGAGGAGCTTGAGGAGTTGAAGGATGATATCCAGGAGTATAATGAGGTGAAGGATGGGGCATGGAAGTTCTTTTTCTGTTCATGTTTAGTTTTAGCAGAAATGATCAATGAATTTAAAGATTATCTTTCTTGGTTGTCTGTTAGCCTGAAGTTGGTAGCTGAGTCAATGAACTTTGTTTGTGATAATGCAGAGCCTCATTTGCATGACATGTTGATAGCCTAGTTGTTATCACTGGAGTAGTTCCCACCAGATGAGAATCTTGCTCCTGCTCTTATTCCCAGGGTGAGTAGGGTAACAGGAGCTGATTGCTGCGTGCTGCAGTTCTTTCTTAGCAAGTGTAGGTGTCAGTATTACAAAAACTTCCAAGTTAAGTAAAATTAACCTTATCCAGTCTTATGAAAGATATGGAAAATAACATTAAAGAGGTGCATGAAAAAGGCAGCAGTGTTAGAATTTATTGTTCTAATTCCRTCTGGCTTTATGTCTCTACATTTGCATTTCATCTGCAAATGGCTCCTGTCTTGAAATGCTGGTTGAACTCAGTAGTGTCTGTTGTTGCAAATTCACACCAACAAAAGCTTTTCTCTCTCTTGACCATTCCTTTTAGGATTTGCAAGAGATAAAGGAGCTTTCTAAAACTGGCGAAGAAGAGGCAGTGGAAGAGTCAAAGGCAAGCAAGAGATTGACGAAGAGAGTGAACCGAATGATTGGTCAGATCGACAAAATTATTGTTGAATTAGAGACCAGTCAAAAGACAGCAGATGCAAAGCTGGAAGGTGATGATACTCCTGCTGAGTAAGTGACCTGGGAGCACTGGACGTGTCTCTGGCTGTTCATCTTCACTCTTGCTTTTGTCTGATATGCGGTTAGAAAAGAATTGGTGAATAACTTGTGGTTTAGAATGTTGAGATAATAGATTTTAAAAATAAAATTAACAAAATTGTGCTGTAGATTTTTTCTCTTCTAAGGTTAAATATGGTTGAACTAAGGAAGGAAAAAAGGATGCATAATTCTCCAGATGCTAGTCCTGAGGCTGTTCTGAAAGTCAAAGTGTTGATTAGAATCTTACCATCTTGTTCATGCCTCTGGCATTAACAGTGTTACAGGTGAAATCATGCTTTTAGTCATATTTCTCACAGGTGGAATCATGCTCCTCACACAGTAGGTTTGCCCTGCTGCATTGATTGAAAAGATGCATAACAGTGTGTAAGCATGTCCATCTTTGTTGTTACTTAGTAGTAAATATGTTAGTGAGGAAAAAATTGCAATAAAGTCTATGGTGTCTCTAGAGAGAAGTGGGGAAGTGGGTCTAATAGAAGCAGGGAGATCATTTTACACAGTCCCTTTCCAAAAAATCCACTTCATTTCAATTTTTTAACACACRGATTTTCAAAAAAAGATCTTTCCTGATGGCTTCATTACAAAATTAATTTACCAATACTTATCTAGGTCTTAATTTTATTGGAGAGTCTTTGAGGCAATCCTATGTTAAATGGTCATATGTTGCATGTTACAGACACTGAAATACATGAAAACTGTGACACGAATTCTCGTGGTTTGTGATCATGAGTGCTGTATTAATCTAGTTTGTGCTTGTGTGATTCATTAAGAGAGTATCCCAGCTTCCAAAGAGCATAACTAAACAGAAATAAGGATTCTGCTTTAGTTGCTTCTGAGCTCTGTGTTTTCCAGTCCCCAGGGCAAACGGTCATTTGGTGCAGATTTTGTGTAATAGCATTAAGGCAGCCAAATGAATGGTGCTACAGAGAAGCTGTTGATCAAAACCATCTGAATTTGTAAACTAACAATACAATGCAGAATCTGCTTGTATTGAATGTAATGATACTTTGTAATGGATGGTGTTCTGGATAATTTTGTAGGTGATTGTGGATGATTGAATATTAATAGTTTAAATATTTCTTAGTTGTCAAAGGCTTGCCTTTTAACCTTCAAGTTGGTCCAGTCATTATCAAGGCATGTCCAGGACATTTAGGGGCAGCTTGAGGAATGCTCCCTGCATAAAAGTCTGTCTGTGCTCAGAGGAGCTGGCACTACACTGATACTTGTGTTTGTGCAATAAAACATGTGGAAACTACAGCATGAGATTTGATGGTAAGATAAAAATCTGCTTCCTGTTCAGTAACTCCTTTTTGCTTTTTTGCGTTCTGTTCAGGATTATAAATAATTAATTAATAATTTTACAAGCATCCTGCAGTGTAGTAACTTCCGGTATTGCCTTATGTCAACTTTACTCCTTTGGAGTAACTGCTTGTCATGTAGAGTTTGTGCTTTCTCTTCAGGAAGAATCTCATCAGCATTGCTGAGCTAATTAATGCCATGAAACAAATTCAGAAGATTCCAGAGGAGAAGCTAACAAGGATTGCAGAGGCCCTAGATGAAAACAAGGATGGCAAAGTTAATATAGATAATGTTGTTAAGGTAAGTTTGTGGACTTCTTAAAGAAAATAAGGCTAACCATCCTTCAAACACTGGACCTGTTTTATCATAAATTTGTAGTGCAGTCTTTTGCAAACATCTTTAGTTGATGCCAGAGAGGTTTTTGGTATGTATTGTAAATAGATCTTAGAATATAGAATAGCATCTTGAGAATCTATATGGCTGTTTTTGAGGGGGGGGGAAAAAAATCCATGTCTGTTACCCACATTACCTTTAAAGCTGTAGCTTTTCCTGTATGTCCCTGTCAAGTTCTGTAAATTATGGTGATTTTATTGCTACTTACAAATGGGAGGGAGTAGAACTACTTTACAAATACCACTGTTAGCCAAAGTCTTGACATAACATCCATAGATTTATTTTATATCAACTTAAAATAGTAGCTTCTCTTGCCTACTTGTATACTTCAGATGTTTCACTGAGACCTGTATTTCCAATGCTTGAAAGACAACAGACCATCAGTTGTCCTTTAAGTCCACTGTAAATGACCTGTGTCTGTTGCCTGATTTGTCCTGTTTTCTCATTTTACAGAACATTCTCAGGTTTTCTCAGCCTTTCACCTTCATTTTCTTGTTTCTTTTTTACTTGGTAAATTTAGATATATCCTGAAAGTTATTTCCTGCAAGTCATTCTCCTACTCAATACAGAAATAGCATTTAAGCTATGGCCAGCTAGAAAATACAGTATCAGCCTTTTCAAATACATTTTTCCTCTCTACTGCCCCAGTGGTGATTATCTTCCCTGTTGCTCTAAACAGCCGTTGCACATTTAGCAACACAGATAAAATGTACTTCTGAATTCTGCATATGTTGCAGAATAATTCTAGGAACTTGAGGAGATATGCCAAGAATACATTTGTACAAAAAGCTGTATAAAGGAATTTGGAATCATCTACTAGATTATTTTTTTCATTTGCTTTCTGAAATGCCCACCCCCTTCTACTCTTAAGCTGTTCTAAATTTGTGCCTGTCTAGTACAGTAGCTCTTTTTTAATAAAACTAAAATAAAATTAAGCCTGTAAATTATTGTCTTAAATACTGTTTCAGCAGGTACTGAATCTCAGCTTTCTATTGAAACAGATAAAATAAAGGGGTCTGTTTTACTAATGCTTTAAAAGGTCTTTCTGTGCTGCACACACAAAGGTCAAAAGTTCTAAGTCATTTGATTTACATTTTAGCTTTTTTTTATACTCTGGATGTGTTTGAGGTACTGGTTGTGGTTTGAATTTGTCTTCCATGTAAGAAGAAAATGCTGTTTTTCTTGAACATGAGAACTGAATACTTTTGTTGTCTTAACAAAATTTATTGTATGAAAATGCCTCTATCATGGTAAAAACCAAACGTACTCTCAATTTCATTTTATGTTCATGTAGGTAGTAGAATTGATTGACAAAGAAGATATTGATATTGGCACCAGCCAGGTCGCTGAGATTATGTCACTGCTTCAAAAAGAAGAAAAACTGGAAGAAAAAGAGAAAGCAAAGGAAAAGCATGATAAAGAAGCTGCAGAAGCAAAGAATTAAGCTTCAGAATCTGAAGCTAATCACAGTTGTAACCAAAATCTTGTATATTTTTTTGTGTCTAATGGCTACATATTACTTGAGCTTTGTGATTGTGGGAAGTATTTTGAGCTGATTCTGGTAATAAATAGTAGATATGTTTTCTGACGTATGGAATGAAATTTCCATTTGTCAAAGAAGTGATTTAGTGGCATTCCATATTGATGAAAACAAAATATGCTTCTTTAGCAGTGCTCCAGCCCACAAAAACATGTATTTGCACTCATTGTTGTGGTACAGTGATCCATTAAACTTGGAAGTTTGCTGTATAAATTAAGTGTATCTATCATGGAAAAATGTTTCCCATTTATTTTCTTTTCATCGTTACATGGGGCCCAACCTTGCTCTGCTTCTACCTTTTAGCTTTTTCAGAATTTAATACAGGCTTTCTGTTCCATCACAATATTGCACATTTTCTAACCTGCGAGTGAAGATTCTGTGGCTTCAGTAGTAGCTCTGTAGATTTAGGTTTTTTTAAGCTAAATATCACTAAGCTGTTGCCTCACTGACAGAGAATGTGGCATTCTGATCACTTTCATGAATTCATGGTTATCGTTTTTTTTCTGTTGAAGGGAAAAATCAGATATATTTTTCCCTAGAATGGAAACTTGGCATGAAGTTTGCTACTTATGGGTGCCTTAAATTTCATAGGACTAGGGAGTAGAGTATGTTGCTTCTGCTCAAAACTCCGTGAATTATTAAAGCATTGGAATCACAGGAGCCTTTAAAATAGTTTCAGAACACAATCTGTTACATGGTAAAGTGAGTTAAATTGTTTGTCTAAATAGCAGAATGAAAATAATCATAAGGGGAGAATGTCAGTTGTGATCTTTTTGCATATATTTTTAAAAAACGGTAGTTATCTTTGTGTGCTTGTTTTTCATCTGATAATTATTTACACCATAGTTCTCTTACCTCTCAATTTTCATCTCAGGTATAAAGTCATTAGCCAGGTATAGTCAGAGTACGTAAATATGTTCATCTCATGGCTTTGCTTACTGTGCAGTCAACAAGTCATTTCTGGTATTGCCAGTGCTTTGATTACATTATTGGTTTTCTAATTGCTTATAGTCACTGTCTTTAACTGTGTGACTAAATACTGGCCAGTAGGTCAAGGTTTGCTTATTAATGTTTCTTCTTGGTAGTAAATTTTAAAAGTTTTAAAACTAAAATACTAACTCTGGGATGTTCCATAATTCATGGTAGCCTAAATTTTACACTTTTCTTAAAATCTATTATGAAATACATATGGTGTGGCTTGAACCAGCTGGGTTGTGGTTTGGGGTTTTTATTCTGTTTTTATTTTGCACCCAGTATTATAAAATGTATGGACATTCTTGATTTTGTGTACACTATAGAGAACACATCTTACAATGGCACTGTACATGGTGATATTGAGGTGGGCAGTTAGTACTTAACGCTTTTAGTCATAGTTGCATATTTTTGTAGAAAATGTCGACTCCCAAGCATATTTCAGCATAATTCCATGTGCAGTATTTATCTAGATTGGCTAAATTATTTGTACAAACTTATTTGAAGTTAGTGGAACAAAAGAAGTTTTGACAGTCTCATGGCTTGCATGATGGACCATTGTATTTAGTTGTTTCCAAAGCAATATGTACAGTGAGATGTACAGTTCTAGAAAAATTCAGTGTCTAGTTCAACTGTTGAGTTCATATTCTGTACAGTTTGCAAAGAAAGCTGCTTACAGCAAGATCCTCCTGAGAATTACTGTAATTGTATCTGAAGTGTGAAATTGCTGTGACAAAGCTGAAGTTTCAAATCAGTACAATCTTTGTGAGTCATGTATCCCTAAACAAGGGGGCTGTTCTCTTCTTCGTAAATTGAGATTAACTTGGAGATTTCAGCACGGAAGTCACTTTGTAGATTTTTGAAGATCTGACTTCACTAGGTGCTTTTTATTTAGGCCAACACTTATGTTAGATGAAAATGCAAGTATAAAACTAATTTCACAAAAATACAGTTTAGAAACTAATTTTACATTTTATAATTTACAGCTAGAATTAATGGGCTTTGAAGTACACTAAATTTTTACAGTGGCATATTTTCAATTATAAACGATGTGTAAGAATATTACTTGACATTCCTGAAATGTGGTAAAGATACTCTAAAATTGCCTGCTACCTTTCATGGAATATCAAAAACCTAAGAATTGTATGCGCTTGAATGCATGCAGATTTAAACCAGGGAAGTAGCAGAAAAAGCTGTTTTCAAAGATTTACTGATTAAAGTTTTACAGAGCTTTAACTGTCCTTAAAGTAAATTGGCTGATTGTAGTATTTGGGAGTTTAAGACACTTTGCTGCTCTTCTGTGTTTACTGTTCACTTAAATTTTCTCTGGATTAAATAAGAAGGGAGCCAAAAATAGTTGATTTTTTTTATTTTATGAAGAGTATTCTGATTAAAATAATTGTGATACATTTGGACTTGCTTGAAATCTGGCATATTGTGAAATCTTTATGGATTATATAAAATTCATTTAAATGCCAATCACAAATGCCAACTTTCTGCTGTTATCTAAAGCATTCACAGGACGCGCGCATCAACCATAGAAAGAACTTTCATGGGGAATACCTTCCTTCTTTGTTGAAAGTAGGCAAACCCGTGACAGCTGGACTTGAACAACACATATTCTGCAAGCTTTAAAACATTAGGAAGCCCTCAGTGATCCACTTTTACCCAACTTTGAACCTTCCTGAGCAGCTCTGTCCCGGCGATACAGGCAACTGCAGCAGATTGGAATAGCTCCAGATAACGTGCTTGGTTGTCTTTTGTGTTGACCAAAAAACCAGAAGCTGCAGCACTCTCAGAGAAAGGATGACTTCCAAGTGTACAGTAACTGGTCAGAATTTATTCCTGAATGAATATTTAATCAGGAGATGTAAATATTTCTTTAAATAATTAAAGAATATGTGAGATTTCAATGACTTTGTGACTTACACAGGCAAAGCCTCTGAGCTCAGACTTAGGTAATTGGTAAGACCATTGATGGGGTCGTTGCAGATTCAAATAAGACAGATTTTGACTATAAACTATGCAGGGGGAAATGTAAAACAAAAAGCTTTTATAAAAATCCATTTAGCAACAGGGAAGTAGAGTAGGATGTAATTTCTTTTCCCCCTTCAAAACAAGTGGGTTATAGGACCTATTTTATTGAAAAGCTTGTTTCTGTTTCATCTTAGGTGAAAAGATGGTTTTCCCAGAGATTTTCATCACTGACTGCATGCTGTGAGAGTAAATCTGCCTGCAGGTTAAGTACATGGAAGCTGATTCAGTAGGATTTTGTCAGCAGGGCTGCATGCAGGTAGAGAATAGTCTCATGCCAGAATAGTACCTTACACTTATGTAGGCTTTATCTGGGGGGGGAAAGCTACATCTTTTATACAACTCCAAAATACTTCTTATAACTTTATATCTGCATACCTTGCGAATCATTTAAACTTTAGCTACTTCAGCATGTATTTAAATATTTTAAAATTGTTAATATCAAATAATTGGGTATATTTAAAAGAATAATCCCGTATTCTGTTCTTTGTATGTATTCTGAGTTTTGCTTTTAAGTTGATGAATTTCAGCCTGTGTTATAAATTTAAGTTGAAAATCATTTGTCTGTGCTCTGAGCATACCAGTCCTGTGTTTGCCATAACGCAGTATAAAATTTTTATGTTTATTGGAGCTTGTGTCCTTTGTTTAGTTACAATAAAAGTATCATTTTGAAACCTAATCTCTCCATTATTTTTTTGTTGCTTGTGATTATTTAGTGTTAATTTATTGCTGTTCAGATGAGATGCTGGGCACGGAGCTGGACGCTGATGAGCTGTATCCATGAAAGTAGTCTATCCATGCAAGTCCTGCTTTAAAACAGGTTTTGGGAACATGTGAATGTTGAATCTGCTCTCTAGTGTAGTGTTCCAACAGGTGGCTGAAGACAACCTTCTCCCTTGATGTACTTCTAAAATAATAATAAAGAAGCCAGGTGGATTTGTAAATTTTTTGTTCTTCTGCTTAAAGCTAAATATCAAACAAAAAGCTTTAAAAGTGGCAGAACTTGTTCCTTTTTAAGCTTTTGTTTTAAGATATTTCCTTTAATGAGAGGCTTAATTAAGGTGAGAAGGGGTCAGCTTCTCACCTTAAATGAGAAGCAGCTAGGTCAAACTGACTAGCAGAGGGGTTTGAGTTTGTGAATTAAATGTGGACATTGGCAAGTGCCCTTCATCATATTTACCTGAATGCCTAAGAAAGAAGGACTTCTAGATCTACTCTTGCCTTTGCTGAGATATATTGGTTATATCTGAGAAATTATACTCTTTAATGAATCTTTATTTCATGTTTATAACAATTATGTGTAATTGTTGAAATCTAAAGGAAAAATGGGGATTTTTTTGACTCTTGGCTTGATGTAGGAGGGAAGCAGAACAGTGGTACCCAGGACCCCCCAGGGTGCTTGGCCAGTCTGGTTGGTGTGTAGGCAGAAGCCAAATCAAATCTTGGAGAAGCTAAGCCTGGAAGGGACCTCTGGAGGTTGTGTAGTCTGGATGCCTGGTCAGAACCAGTTTCCAAGGGCCATATCCCATGGAGTTTTGATACCATTGATGGAGACTCCACCACCTCTCAGCATCCTCTCTGGATGGACCTTTTCACCACTGTGCTGGCATTTGATCACTCTTAGGAAAAAAAGAGGGTTTTTCTTATGCTTCCTTTGTGACAGATGAGGATAATCTTTTATTGCTGCCGCGGGTTGACCTTGGCTGGACACCAGGTGCCCACCAAGACACTCACTGCTCTTCCCAGCTGGACAGGGGAGAGAAAATAAGATGGAAAACAGCTCGTGGGTTGAGATAAAGGCAGTTTACTAAAGCAAAAGCGAAAGTTTGTGCACACATAAGCAAAGTGGAAAAAAAGATTTGTTCTCTACTTCCCATCATCAAGTGACGTTCAGCCACTTCCCGGGAAGCTTCAGCACCTATGGAGGTTGCTCTGGAAGGCAAACATTGTAAATAATGAAGGCCCTTCCTTCCTCCTTTCCTTATCTTTAATATTTGAGCTGACATCATATGGTATGGAACATCCCCTAGGTTAATTTGGGTCAGCTGGCCTGGTTGTGTCCCTTCCCAGGATCTTGCCCACTCCCAGCCAGCTGATGGGGGCAATGTTGAGAGACAGTGCTGATGCTGTGCCAGTGGTGCTCAGCAGCAGCCAAAACACTGGTGGGTGACCAACACCTTTCCAGCTCCCAACACAAAACACAGCACTGTGAGGGGCTGCTGTGGGGAAGTGAAGACCAGACTCAGCCAGACCCAATACAATTACAGATGTGGATTTGTGCGTTGTCTGCAAATACACACAGCGGGAATGGCGACTGCCTGCACTAATGGTAGATAATGGAGATACTGCTGTGGCTTCACTGGATGGAATCTTCTTTTACGTCAGGCAGGTATTGCAGGCAGGCAGAAAACAGGTTGAGAAAACCTCTGACTTCATGACATCGTGGTCCGAAAAGGATTAATATAGAAATTTTATTGCAAACTATTTTGGTGAAATGTCATTTAAAGGGTGAACACATCTGCATAGTGGTGGAGAGAGATGGATGGCCTTGTGGTTGTTTCATCGACCTGAGGCTTGGGAAATCTGTGTTCAGTTAATGCCCTGTCTATCAATAATACATTGCTTGGCTCTTGTGCCACTGTAACATAAAAACTTCTTGACAGTGACTGGGTAGACAGGTTCTCCGGAGCAGAATCTCTCTGTGCAAGGACCTAGTGCAGCATTTTGTGCCAATAAGGCTTTTAAATATCAAATGCAGACAGTGGCAGATCATACCCAGCAGTTTCTCTGGCTAAGGATTGTCACTTTTCTCACTGCTTATATATTGTGTTTCTGGTAATTTCTTGAGTCATTTCTCAACGCTGATGTGAGCAGGAGGATGTTTGTAGTGTGTTTTTAATTCCCCATACCCTGTGTTCACGTCCACTTTTGTGTATTATTGGATATAAATCTTTCTCAGTAGTTAAATATCCTTCACAGGTCAAAATTCTTTGGGGGCTCATTAGCATGTACAATTTTACCCTTGCCAAACCTTCTGTGGTTTCCAAACATCAGTTTCTCTCATCTAACTGGCCTAAAGGATTTCTGCTATGCTAGAGATGGATCTAACGCAGATTTGCTGCTTTCCGTCTAGTATTTCTCTCTATGTATATTGGCAGAGCAGCCCCTTCATGAATGGCCTGATTTATGTCTCAGGGAATGCTGCAGCCAGCAATTTGAGATGTCAGGTCTCCCATGCATGTTGGGAGTGACTGTGGATTCTCCCTCCCTCCTTTTGTCTTAGCTCCAGTCCAAGAACCATCCAAGTTTTTTCTTAATGTTTTCTAACTGCATTTTTAGGTCCTTGATTAAGCAAGATCATCAGACTGTCCTAAGGAGAGCTTCTGTAAGGAGCTGAAGGACAACTGGGAGATGAGCAACAAAAAAAAATTACCAAAAAAAAAAGGTCTTAATATTCTTACTAAATTAAGATGGGAATTAACAACATGTTGTGCAGAAAACCTGGGGATCTCTGCAGCCTTCTCTAGACTTGTAAATGTAAAAGGGTTTTCTTCCACAGATCTAATCCCAAAGTAGTAAGGAAATCAGCAGAGTTTTCTTCTCCATCCTTCCCACCCCCAACCTTTCCCTTTTCTCTGTCCCTTACTTAATATGCAGGACCAAGCAAGAAAGGTATACGGAGTCCTTGTTGCACTTCAGTTCAACAGAACATTGCTTTGCACTGGTGGAAGCAGAGTTGAAATATAGCAACCATTAATCTTTCCAATGAACATCTCCTCACTGGATGGTGTTCAGTGCTTTGTCTATGCAAACTCCAGTCATCAGCAGCCTTCATCAAGCTCCACTCTCACCTTCCTCGGTCATAACTACACCAGCTCCACTGTGGGCCCTGTGCAGTCTCTGCTCCTAAGAGCAGGGTGCTTTTATCCTTCCCTTCGAATCCCGTGTGCTCTTATCACAGGAAACTGTGTACAAGCCACAAGATTTCAGTGGAAAATATGTTGTAAGAATGAGTCTTCAAAATCAAGAATGACATTGAGAGGAAGGCATGCACATCCCTGTTTTTAGACCTACCTTCTGCAACCAGAGATATCCGTCAAATTCTGTGATTAAACTAACATTGCAGTCCCTTAGTGACTGAGTATAAATCTGAGGTTTCCCTAAGCCACTCGTGGTCTTTTTCATCAGATAATCCTTTGTGCTCTGAAAATGAGAGCCTTTTGGGTATCTAGATTTTGGACTTTCAAATTCGAGGATTGACTGATGTCAAGCCAAAAGCCCATTTCAAAGAAATGACAGTGGAGGAAGCACTAACAGAAAACCCTTATTTGTACCTCTTTTGTACCTTTTTGTTCCTTATTTGTAGCTTTGTGCTCAAGAGAAATCTGACGTGGAAAATAGCTCACCTAGCCAGGCTCATGGAGGACCTGTAGCAGTGAAAGGAAATAGGTGGGGAGAGCATTTTGGTTGTGCATTCGTCTTTGTAATTTGCCTTGCATTGAGTGCGAAACTATAAAATTTACTTGTTTTAATTTTTTGAATATAAACACAGCCTCAATCAAGAGAAACATGGTAGAAATATAGGGAAATACAGAGAAACAGAGAAACATAGATGTAGCAATGTATGTCAGGCACCAAGCCTGACACTCTTCCTGATGCTGTTGCTGGAACCAGGGCGCTTGAGAAAGCAGGAGAAAGGCTTCGAAACTTCTTTTCAACTTTGAATAAGCGATGCGACGGTGGCGGGTGAAGCAGTGGAGCAGGAGGAGAATAAATTCGGGTGTCGGAGCGCGGGGACCAGCGAGGGTCCCGCCGGGGCCGCGCGTGGCCGCTGGGTGGCGCCCGCCGCCCGYCCCGGGAGCGCGGCGCGCGTTCCCGCCCGCCCGATCCCTTCTGATCCCGTCTGATCCCGCACGGATCCCGCACGGATCCCGGATCGCCCTCGTGCCCAAGCTCTGTCCTGCGCTCACCGGCTCTGCTTCACGCAGTCACAGGATGGTCTGCTTGGAACGGACCTTAAAGATCGTCTCGTTCCAACCCCCCCGCCACGCACAGGATCACCATCACTGTATCAGGTTGCCCCGTCCAGCCTGGCCTTGAGCGCTTCCAGGGATGGAGCATGCACAGCTTCTCTGGGTGATCTGTTCCAGGGCCTCACCACGCTCCTGGTATCACAGGATCACAGAGTCATTTATGTTGGAAAAGACCTCCAAGATCATCACATCCAGCCTTTAACCCATCACCACCTTGTCAACTAGACCTTAGCAACAAGTGCTAAAAACCTTCCTTATGTCTAATCTAAATCTACTCTCTTTTAGTTTAAAACCATTACACCTTCTCCTATTGCTGCAGGCCCTGCTGAAAAGTCTGTCCCAGTCTTTCTTATAAGCTCCCTTTAGGTACTGGAAGGTCCTGTAATGTCTCCCTGGAGTCTTCCCTTCTCCAGGCTTGGAGAACTGCCCCAGTTCTCTCAGCCCGTCTCCATAGCAGAGATGCTCCAGACTTCCGAGCTTCTTTGTGGCTTCCTCCTGACCCACTGCAACAGGTACCTGTCTTTCCTGTGCTGAGGACCCCAGAGCTGGACACAGCACTCCAGGTGGGACACAAGAGTGGAGTAGAGGGACAGAACCACCTCCCTCGCTCTGCTGGCCATGCTGGTTTTGATGCAGCACAGGACACAGTTGGTTTTCTGGGCTGCAAATGCACATTGCTGCGTCACATCCAGCTTTTCATCCACCTTTTCCCAGCTTCTTGTTTCTCAAAACTTTCATTCCTCCTGCTGAGGATTCTGCTTTCTCAAGGGGATGTGTAGCTGTTTCTGCCTCAGTGCTTGGTCCCCCCATGCTCCCCCTTCCCATGTTTCATCTCTCTGTCAACAAGATAACCCTTTCTTGTGAACCAGAATAAATCTTTGCTATCTGGTCAAATGACCTGGTATAATCAGACACTAGACTTTCCAGAATTAATCCCTCTTTAAAACACAACATCAGTTCTAAGAAGTTCTCCAATCTCAGCTTAAAATTTGACAGTGAAAGAGAATCCACCACAAACCTTTGGTGAGCTCTTGTGCTCGTTTGTTGCTGTTGCTATCGCTCTGCGGTTTGTGGAGGTTTTCTTGCGGAGGAAGGGGGAGGGCAAAGAGTCTTTAAAAATAGAAAAATAAATTAACTCCCCACCCTAGGAAAATCAAATAACAAAAAGCCATACTGCCTAGTGAATTTGTCTAATGCTGTTTTCTATTCACTTGGCCCTGTGGAAAAGGCCCTGACAATGTTTTCTTTGTGGGGCTGCTGTGGGCTGCATTACCGTGGGTAACTCCGGAGCTGCTCAGCTCTTCCAAAAGTTCCCTGACTCTCTCATCGGTGACCTGTGTCCTGCCCTCCCCAGAGCCATTCCCTCTGTGCTGGCGATGCGTAGCCTTTGTTTATTAACTCTTCAGTACTGACACTGAGCAAGGTGTTCAGTCGTGCTTGCTGGGGTTGTGTCTGCCTTGACTGCAGAGCATGCCATGTGACCCCACATCTAGAGGTGACATCCAACCCCCCAGGAAGATAGGGTCCATTTGTGATGGATCAAAGTGCTAATCTGGGTTTGCATCTCCCCACAGGGCCCAGCACCTTCCTGTTGCTGTAAAAGCAGCAGTGCCAGCGTGCTCTCCCGTGCAAAAGCAGATTCAGCTCCTGTCTCAAGGGCTTAACAAATGTAATACTCAGTGCTATAAACACTTAGTTAACAAAAACTGAAAGTCCACTCTTATTTCTTTGCTATGAGATACTTTCAGGATCAAATGCTAGGTCAGTTTAGAGCAGGTTACACAGATGTGATTCAGCAGCTTGGATGCGATGCTTCAAATGACTTGGGTGTGTTACGAAAAACATAGCTTGGTCAAAAGCTGTGAATCAGAGAATCAGAATAATTCAGGCTGGAAGAGATCCCCAGGGTCATCTAACCTTCTGCTCAGAGCAGGGCCAAATTTAGATCAGGTTCCTCCTGGCCTTGTCCAGTCATGTTTTGCTTATCCCTAGGGATGACAATTAGACAAATTCCTGGGCCCTTTGTCTGACTGCTTTCACGATGACAATTTTTTCCTGAAATCTGGTGTGTGTGTGTGTCCTGTGTTGCAAACAGTGTCTGCTGCCTCTCGTCCTATTGCTGTGCAACCCCAGGAAGAGTTTGGCTCCATCTTTTCCACAGCTTCTCATTAGGCAGCCAATCGCAATGGGGACCCCTGAAGCCTTCTCTTCTCCAGGCTGTGCCCCTGAAGCCTTTCTCTCTCCAGGTCAGCAGGCCCAGCCAGCTCTTCATAAGCTCTGTGCTCCAGCCCTGGGCCATCCTGGTGGCCTCTGCTGGGTCCACCCTGGTATGTTCACCTCTGTCTCGTGCTGAGGAGCCCAGGACTGGATCCAGCACTCTAGGTGTGTCTTACCAGTGCTAAGCAGAGGGAAAGGACCACCTCCCTTGACTTGCAGGCAATGTGCTTCCTAAGGCAGCTGCTGGCCTTTCTTGCTGCGCAGTCTCATTGCCAGCTCATGGTCAGCTCCACCAGTTTTCTGTAGAGATTCTGTCCAGCTGCTCAGTGACCACCATGTACTGGTGCATGGGGTTGTTCCTCTCAGCTGAAGGGCTTTGCATTTACCTTTGTAGCAGTACATGATGTTCCCATCAGCTGGTTTCTCCAGCCTGTTGAGCTCCTCTGCACACAACTCTCCCTCCCCTCCCACACAAGGACCGCTCTGATCACAGTGCTGAACACTTCACTGAACAAGGAGGGTTGAAAGGAAACAAGAAGGTCACACAGTTAATGCACAATGTGGAATAGCTGAGCCTCACTTGCCAAATCCAAGAGGTTATTTGGGGTAAACCCAGTTTAATGACAGGCACGACAATTTATGAAATTATTATTAAGTGAATAAACTACCATGTGGTGTTACAGAAGGTCTGAAAAAAAATATTAATAAGCTGTTGGTTCGAACGTGAAAGTGCTAAACTCATCGACTCTGATGTGCTCCAAAAATAGGGACTTGAGACTCTGCATCAAAAAAATAATGCTTCCCTTAGGAAGACTTAACCAGGTCCAAGCAGAAAGCTTTCTGGCTGAAGTCCAACTACTATTTTTTTGAAAGTCTTGTAATTAACCTTCTTTTCATTACTTTCTGGTGGGAAATTTCTTTTTTTTCCCCCCGTTTCTGTTAAGCAGTGGTGTGTGTTCAATTGCTATGATGATGAGAGCAATGGCATTCCTACCACTGTGAAATGTTATAAGTTGAAAAGTTTGTGTGATTTTTGTACATACTGCTCCTACACTTTAAAAATTACCTGTTCAATATTTATGCTACCTAGGGTGAAACTTTAAACAAAGAGTTGCTCTTTGATTCGTTTTCCAATTGTGTGTTTTCTGTCCTACATGTTTTCTAGATGTGAACTACAGCAATATAGGTATTTAACAGAGCTGATAACTGCAGTTTAAAAACTGCTGTGCAGAAGAGCTGGAACTTGCCAGACCTTTGTTCAAAGTCAATGGGTTCCAGAGTTTTTGTTTGATCTATAGATACTTGCACTGTTTGCCTCAGTTTTACCTGCCCTACAGCAGAGATTTAAATGCTGCCTCGGTAGTTCAGAGCTGCAGTTTGCTAAAAAAGCCTCCACAGCCAKAGGGACTGTTGAGTTGTTTGGTTCCCAGTGGTACCTAAAGATTATAAAAAAATTACTAAACCCTTGAACTGTCTGTTCCTAAGTCCAAGCAGAGCCTGGATCCAGGTGAGGATTCCTTTGGGATGAGCATCACAAGGCAATTGGGTGACTGCAAATCACAGGGAGAGCAGCGGGTTAAAAAGTATTTTCAGACTGTAGTGAAACAGAATATAAAACATAATGATATCAACAAAAAATACAGTGATATCTTCCATATTGATTTCCACACTGCCTGGCTCCCAGCCACAGAAGACTCAGTTTATGCAATGATTTTGCCTATGGCTGCTGTCGAGCTACCAAGCCTTTACATCATTCTGTAACCTTCTGAGTATCAGTGTGAGCTGAAAAGTGGTTAGCTGGAAGTTAGCTATTGAAGTAACCCCCCAGGCCGTGGTGGAGTCCCCCTGCCTTGCTGTCTTCCACCTGAGGTCTGGTTGTAATTCCTCGCATGGGATGCACAACTCCCCGGGGAGGAAACGCTACTTTTCAGGAGTTAACCACAAACCTGACATCAGCGAGACAGATGTTAGTGAAGATGTGAGGAAGAAGGTATGATCCAGTGCACAAATTCCTAGAGGAGGCAGCAGCTGGTGAGGCTGCAGTGCAATGGAGAAACATCGGGAAGCTGTGGGAAGCTCTAATCCAAATGGGACAGCGTGACACTGTCTGCCTCAAAAGAGCTTTCTGGGCCAGCTTCCTGGGAAAGCTGGATATGAGATAAGGGAGCTGGCTACACTGGGCATTGGTGAGGTCTGAAGCGCAGTGTGTTGAAGACAGGTTTGGGTATTGCTCCTCACCCCGAATACCAACGAACTGGAGTTGGTCCAGATTAAAGAGAATCCTGAGCAGTTGGTTGCTGTGAGGGAGAGTTAACAGAATTGCATGGCTTTAATTCGGAAAATACAGGACTGGAGGCAGGGAACACCCATGTTTGGAAATGTTTGCTGCACGGGGCCCGGTGCTCCATTCTCCACAACAGCTGCTGGGATGAGACAAGAGCAATCAACTTAATTTTCAGTGAAATTACCAGAACAGTGGGGTTTCCTCAGACTCTCACTAGCACAACTAGAGGCATTGCAGTTTCTGGTTGCTAGGCCTGTAGCTAACAGCTGTGACAGCTGCTGCAACTCAGCAGTTGATGTGTTAATTTAAACCAACACCACTCATGCTTTAAGTTATTGCGCCAGACTACTCCATAGAAGAATTTGGGATGAGGCCAGGGGACCTCTCTCATCCAATGCCCTGCACAAAGCAGGTTCCAGCAAGACCAGGTTGCTCAGGGCTTCATCCAGATTTCAAGGACTTGAATTCAAGGACTCAGCCTCAGTATGGAGATGCCACAAGCCCTCTGGACAACCCATTTAACCACCTTTATAGAGACTTTTTTTTCTTTATATTTAACTATAATTTCCCATGTTGCAACTTGTGTCCATTGTCTCTTTCCTATCATGGGGTAGTCAACACTGTTAGTTGTTACTTAATACATCCCTCAATTAATAGCTTGTTTCCTGGCAACCAGCTACTGGACTCTGGTTTCATTCCACGCTGCAGAAGTGGAGGACATGTACCATTCCTGCTTTGGCTAGGTTCGAACATCATAACAGGACTCCTGTACCAGCTGAGCTGCAGAGATGCTGCTCTTCCCTTGCATAGGAGCCCCTCTCACACAGCCCTGCTCAGCATGGCCAGCTGGAGCCCTTGGAACAGCCACCTTTCCACAGGGCAATGGATTCATCCCTGTCCGTAGTTGGTGTGCAGTGGCTGAAAGCACTCTGGGGTCCTTGGGGATGAAAAGCTCTGTAAAGACTGGAGTTGTTTATGATGATGATTACTAAAATAAAACTTTAAAATGCCTTAATGTAAGGAGTTCATTGGAAGGATTACCATTTGGGGTGTTTTATGAGGGGAGAAGTTATTTCCAAGAACTGCATTAGAGTAAGTCCCCCTTAGGATGATGCAAAAGGAGAGTTCCAGTGTATTACGAAATTAGCATGGCTATAGTTTCTAAGCTTTTAAGATCCCTTAGTATCAGGGGGAAAGGGGAAAGGAGAGTCAGGCAGCCAGAACAGGAATCTGTTTCTATTGGGAAACTATTAGAAAGATGCAGTGTGATGGCTGGGACCCAGACAGAATTAAAATGTCATCCCTTTCTTATAAATAATGAATAAGCGTCATTGTGTTTTTTAGTGCAGAGCCCAGTGGAAAAAAATCTCTCTTGATTGAACTGGGATGTAACATTTTGGACTGGAATTCAGAGGTCCCAAGTTCAGGGGTCCTGGGTGGTGTGTCCCAGCTGCTGGGTGCTCTCCGCTCCCACTCAAGCATCTTGGGAGCAAAGGGATGAGGATCCTGTGCCAGAAACAGATCAGGGGCTGCAGCCTGTCACTTTGAGGCTTGTCCCAGATGTACTCCAACTCTCACCAGGAAAATGAGATATTTACTGTGAATCATTTTTCATCTCTGGACCTCGAGTGGAGTATTTACTGCCTAGAGTCACAGGGTTGTACCTGTGTCAGCTCAGAGCGATGCAACTTGAACAGAAAGCTTTTGGGGCAAATGTGGGAGTTCCCTAGGAGCATGACCCACCCAGCTTCTAGGAGTGATGCTGCTCTGTGCCTGGGACACTGACATGGTTCTCAGTCACTCCTGCATTTCTGTCAGGATACCCTACACACTCTCATTACTGCCATGATGCCCTGCACAGTGCCCCACAGGCAATGGGACAATGGAGTATGGCCTCGGTGGTCATTGCTTTTGGAGTTTTGCAAACCTGGCTCCAGGACGGTGTGCAATCCTGGGTTTAGTGACAAAATCATGCTGACAGAAGTCCTGGTGTTTTATGACACATGAGTTTAGCCCCCATGTCCTTATGGCTTAGAGCACAAGTTCTGGCTTTGCCCCCATTTTCCTTCAAAGTCCATTCAAATTGTCTTTGTATGAGTTTGTGTTGGGCATGGAAATTTGGCTTTGGCTTAACAATGCTCAGCTCTGCTTCTTTGCAACCAAGTAATGAGAAACTGCTGTAAAGTTTTGCCCTTTTACAGTCTCACAGGTGGTAGAAAACATCACAGCCCATTCCTGCTAAACACTGAAATTGGAGACATGCCCCTTCTTCGGCATTTATGATGTGAACAGACAAGGCATGAGCAAGGATTTGAGTCCAAAATACAGAGGCTAAAGCAACTTGGCAAGTCAAAAGACATGCAAAGGGGCAAATGACATGTCCCACATCCCTTTCAAGTGTCCCATCTCGTAGGAGGCACTGTCCTGCTCACCTCCTACCTCAGTGCCTTTGAATTGCTGTATGTGCAAGACATTTCTATGGGAACTGACTTATTTACACAGCCTGCCCTCTCTGTTGCTGAACTAGAGAAGAAAACTGGTGGAAGAGAAATGAAGTGCTTCCTAATTAGCAAATGGTTCATTAATAGAAGACATCTGCTTCATATTAGGCAGGGAGAGATGAAGGCTGAATCTCACACCCCCAGTGACTGGCTGGTTATGGAGTCTGCATCAAACTTGAAATAAGGCTCTTTTTAAGGTTGCTTTTTTCTGCCTTGGAAATGTCCCTGTATTGAGGGCTGAGTGCTGTACCAGTGATGAGACAGGGCATCCTGCAGTACAGGGAGCTTGGCTGTGAACGATCCCCACTCTTCTGTGTGAGGGGATGATCCAGCCTGCACTGCATCCCAGCTCTGCCTCATCCAAATTTCTAACCTTGGAATGGGTAGAAATGGGTAGGAGGCTTCTGGATTTGGAAGCAGAAACTGGAATCACTCCTGCAGTGAAATCAACCAGGCTTAAACCCAGTCTTTGAAGTAGTGATGGGACTGGTCTCCTGTACCAAAACTACTCCCAGGACACACAGCTCAATCCAGGAGGTGATGGAGCTGCGAGTTTATTTGTTTTGGGAGCTTTGGATGCAAGATCCAAATTGTTGGAAGAAGACCAACAGCTGAATGACCAAACCATTTTTAAAGCCCTTTGAACAATCGACTTCCTCAGGCACATGTGTGCTTCGGGAAGTGCCCATCGCTGCATTCAGGTGAATATTTCAAATCAGGATCAGGAAAAGGTACCAGCTCCTCCAGAGCAGCAGTGATTTTCTCCTGAAAAACAGGGAGGAGGAGCATGAAGACCTTCACATGGGATACAGTAAAACTGAAATACCACAAAGTCCAAAGGTGAGATTGTTGTAGACAGCCTGGAAAATGGCATGCAGGACATCCCTGGGAAGTTCTTGTAATTTTATTTTCTGCTGGAGGATTTGGAAACTGTATGCGAAGAACAGATAAAAAAAATATAAAAACATATAAAACCCCTTTTTTTTACTCTTGAAAACCATGCAACTGGCCATAATCAAATCCTGTCCTATGAAAGCAGCAAAATTACCCTTGATTTCAGGAGCAGTGGAATGGGTCAGCAGATTTTGGCACCAAGAAGAGCAGCAGACTCCTGATTGCATCAGCTATGAAACTTCTTTCCCTTGTCACCACATCGATTTTCTGCCTATGGATCAAGAGTATTTAAATTTTGGGGCTTGTCTACCAGGCAAAATTGTCCAGGATATTCTGTTTTGCAAGAGCTCCTCTGGAGCTGCTGCGCCTCTCAACCCTACTGAGGGAGCGTATTCCAGAGCGATCATTTAGGTCTGGAAGAGACCAGTAATTATTCCACCCTGAAATCACTGTTACTGTGGAAGACAGTCTGAGCAGGGAGCTGCTCCAAAACAGTGGCTGTGGAACAGGTTATTCTGCAATAACTGTTCTGGTCAAGCTCCTTGTGTCAGCCAGGTGTGAATTCCTGCTGCAGCACAGGTGGGAACACACCTGGCACAGGCAGCCCCTGGCTCTGCAGGCTGCTGTGTGGCTGCAAGGATATTAGCACTGCTGTCTCCTGGATTTTCCCCTTCTGTTGCATGTTATGAGCTCTTCTATCTCTGCACAGGTATGCCACCCTCCTCCCCCTCCCTTCCCACTGAAAACTTGACTCGTTTTATCAACGTTTCTCAACTCCCTTGACCTCTGCCCAATTGGATGCAACTCCCTTTTATTTTAACTGCATCTGTGACTTTTTGTCAGTGCTCCTTGGATTCCCCTTTTCTTTTCCCGGATGTCTGATGAGGTTGAAGTGCAGCAGGCAGCTCTCAGCTCCTTGGTGTTGCAGTGAGAGCATCTCTGCCTGTAACTAGCCTGTGTTTACAGGCGTCTCAGGCAGCTTTCAGTCAGCATGACAGTGTTTTCCTGCCTGAGCCAACTTGAATTAATTTGGAGCATAAGATTTCAGGAGACAGTATTGAGTCCTTCAGTGAAATCCAAATAGATTGCAGCTGCTCTGCGCTCTATTAACGCCATCATTTTATAATTCTGTCCAAAAGAACCGGGGGCAAGGGCATAGAAACCTGGAGTTTGGAAGGATTTTTCTTCCAAAAAATCAAAATGCAAGTTGGAGGAAGTGTAAGAAATATTTTCCTGGAGCAAGGCAGCAGGTCAGTGAGATGGATTTCTTTATCTCTGCATGCTCTTTCATCCATAATGAATGGTTGGTGTATTCTCCACTGTGCAAGTATGTGTCCCCCTCACGAGTAATTTTCTGAAGCACTTTGTGATTTTGGCTCTAATGTTCTTAGCTGATCTCAGCGTCCAGGGGGACTTCTGTTCCTCAGGGATGGGTTCTTCAAAGTAGTTACAAGAAAAAATTAATAACAATTAAAAATGTCGTCTCCTCCCATTCCTCATTAACATAATCTTCGCAAGACCTAACACTGACAAAGCCACTGGATGCCATTTACAACTTCGCAAGCTGTTGACCTCAATATTGCTGTGGGACACAAACTGAAGTGAGAATCTTGCCCAAAATGCTTTATGTTTTGGGGTTTTTTTTTTAATGATTTTACATTATGTTGGCTTCGTGTTGGCCTCTTAATGGATCCTGGTCCTGTTGTCCTCCAGGTGTTTAATGGTTTCTTCTCTTCACTCAGTCATTGCCATGTTTCTTCCTCTGTTTGATGTGACTCCTATCCTTGCAATGATCACTGGTATTTGCTGTTCACCACATGTATGTTTGTCTCGGTATTCAAGTTCTTGACAAGAAACCAAACCTGAAACAAACATCATGGTGGTATAAAAACTAACCAGTTAATTGCCTCACTGGGGTAAGAGGAGAGGAGCTGAGCAAGCTCCTTTGTGTGTGTTCACTTTTTCCAGCAAAGAAGAGATTTCTCTTGCCTAACTCCCAAACTGCCTGGCAGCTGCCCCTTCCTGCTAAAATATCCCAGCTTTGTGCTTGTGTCCTCCCTGCTGGAGAAACCTGCAGCCCAGTGTGGGTGTTTCCACTGTGGCTTGGCATCAGTGAGGACATGACTAAAGTCAGAGCCTGCTCGAAATCCTGCAGGAAATGAGACGCTTCTGCGGAGCGCGGCCAGGACGTGGTTACACACTTTGGCATCGGCCAAAAGGCTGCTGTGCTGACCTCAGGATTTTCTCCATACAGTTCATATCACAGTATGGAGGGAAAGAGATTAAAGATAAAACCTGGGGAGATTATTTCTTGGAAGCAGCTACATTTGTTTCGCTTTCCTTCCGACCACATCATCTCACCAATATGTCACGTGGGAGCGCTGAGGCATCTTTGCCACCTACTGCTATGAGATACCCTGGACAGCCAAATCCCTCTCTGCTGCTCATTCTCTCTTCCTCTAAACAAAACGAAACAAAACAACAACAACAAATCAAACCCAATCAAACAACAAACCAAAAAAACCCCATCAGATTTTGTCTTTGTTTTCCCACCTCCAACGCATTGTTTTAAGATGGAACAGGCCTTCTGTGTGCTGCTTTCCAAGAAAGTAGTTTCTGTTAGGACATCTCCTTATTAATATCTGTAGCTCATCTCAACACAGAATTTTTTTCTCTTCAGAAAGAACAACAGAAGCTCAAAAATAAATTGTTTCTGTAGAAGTGCTTATGATTATTTGAATAGTAAAGGATGAAATAAAATCCCCATGGCAATGTCAGAAGAGGAAGATCTGGGATGCCTTTACGCTGGCTCTGGCCCTGGTACTAACTCTCCGTGGGAACCTTGCTTAGACAAGACCATGTACAAGGAGAGGGTCTCTTGCTTCCTCAAAGGTCTTGGAAAACTCAAACTTATCTCTCTGTGTCTCATTTTTGCTGTCCTCAAAGCACAGGTTGTACCACAAACCCAGCCCAACTCCAGGTGTTCAACTGATGCCAACCAGAGCAGCTCCTGCGCAGCTGGCATTGGCCACGAACTCGTGTGCTTGTATTGCTTATAGCTCTTATCCTTCCCCACGTCACCTCTCTCCTGGTGATTTATTTGTCCCTTCATGCTGTCACATCTTGATTTATGCCATTGCTGCTGATGGCAGGGCCTTGCCTGGATTCTGTGCTCCTGGTGCTCTCTACTCTGTGGCAAAGGTAATTACCAGTAGCAGAGAGCAAGAGGTTAATTCCAGGCTCCTTTCCTCTGCCTGGACCAGGCATAAATTCTCAGTAGAATCAACTGTGCAAGCAGCTCCCATTCAAGTACAGAAATAAATAATTCCATTTTTAAGAAAGCAAAATTTTTTTGCAGTGCTTAACTGGAGAGGTAATATTTAAGGCTATTTTTGTGGGTTTGGAATTGAACCTTCTATGTAGAGGTTTAAATACTGTTTATCTCAGTCCCTTTTCATTCAAAACCCAGCATGGTCACGAGGGGAGCTAATATTTCTAAAAACATCTAAACAACAAGTCTGATTTTCAGACTGGTGGAGAAACACTAAATGTATGTTTTCCTCTTTCACTACCCTTGCTTTAATTAGTATTGTGCTTCTAGTAAAGGGATTGAATAATATTTCCCAGTTTAGCACTTTGTTTCATTAAGCAAATTGCTTGCTACTAAATCAAACTTAGTTGGCTCCTTCTTTGATTTAAAGATTTTACCTATAGCACATGAAACAGGCTGATGGTGATACCATCAGAAGGGGGGCAAATCTGTGTGATGAAGGGAGGTTTCTCCCCATACCCATTACAGTTTCAGTCCATCAGCAGGTGGCTGAGCACACAGGCTCAGGTAGTTTTGAGCACAGCACTATGTGGCAGGGAGAACCTTGCAAGGGGTGGGAGAGCTGCAGCTCTGTCTTGCTGGCTCAAATCCCAGAAGGCAAAGAGGAGAGAGGCCAGCACAGACTCTGCAAGGGGAAGAGGCAGGTACATTCCCAGTATTTTCAGAAGAGCTCACTTATGATGTAGGATCATTGTCTGTGGTGCAGCTGGGGTGCCTTTCATGCAGTCATTGAATCACAGAGTAACTCAGGTTGGAAAAGGCCTCCAAGATCATCAAGTCCAGCTGTTAACCCACCACTGCCAAGTCCACCAGTACCACATCTAGATGCTTTTTGAACACTTCCAGGGACAGTGATTCTACCACTCCCAGGGCAGCCTGTTCCAGTGCTTCACAAGCCTTTCAGTGAGGAATTTTTTCCTCATATCTGACCTAAATCTTCCCCGGTATAACTAGAGGCCATTTCCTCTCATTCAGTCACTTGTTACCTTGGGGGAAGAGACCAACACCCATCACTCTACAACCTCCTTTCAGGTCTGTCTTACCTGGCAGTCGCTTTGCAGCATCCCATCAATTAGTGAGATTTTTGCATAACTGGCTGATTATTTTTGAGACATCATAAGGGGAACCAGAATGTGGCCTGCATAGTCCACGGCTTATATCTGATGGCCCATAGCTGGGTTAGGGTGAAAGAGTAACCCCAAGGATCTGATTCCTGCTGTGAAGCTGGAGAACAGCCCAGAGCAATAGCCACAGGTCTCAGGTAGTGTTCAACAGAGCAGCAGAGAGGCTGGGAGACTACCCAGCTGAAATGTTTCATTCGTCCAGTGATTGCAACTGGGTTCACCTGGAGAAATCTCTGCTCCAAACCCCAGAGCCCTGAGGGGTGTAGGCAGGACAGTTTGCCTCTGTGGAGCAGCTCTTTAAGGGAAATGCTCTAAAGCAGCTGCAAAGGTGGATCAAAAGCACATGGGAGGCTGCTCGAGCACCAGGCACCTGGCCAGGTACAGCGTGGGCTGGCACTGCCTGGTTCTTGTAAGTACAGGAGCTGTGACAGTGATGTGGGAAATTTACTGTGAAAGTTGATTTGGTGGCAGGGCTGGGGAGTGGGTCAGGAGCAGCTACTGGGGACGCAGTGGGCAGCAAGGGGCAGTGACTGGCTGAAGAGCTTCTGCAAAAAGACCTGCTTTGAGGAACACATCTTTTATGAATTGTCTCTTTAGGAGTCTTGGCATGAAAGGCTGCAGTTTGTTGGTGGGTATTCCTCCTGCGCATTCCCTCCTGCCATGACTGCCTTTTGTTTGGGCTGTGCCTTGTAGTTAGCAGAGAGCTGCCTCAAGCTGGGATTTCAGCAGAGCTGCAGACAGAACACAAGGTATCTGACCAAAGTGTGGGAGATATATGCCCTCAGGAGAGGGCAGGAAGGTGTTTCTTGAGCCCCRGGAACCACTGTCTCAGGCAGGTCATCCCAGAGATCACATGAAGAATGCTACTTCCCAATTTTTGGGTTGTCTCAGTTGAACAAGCATGCCATTAATAAAACCTTAACTTCATGTTTGGGCTTATTTGTGCTTTGGGCTGCAAGGAAAACACAGTAAGATATGCACATAAAAATTTTAGCATCTTTGGCTGAAACTTCAAGTCAGGAGGGGCTCAGGTCAGGAAAGCAACAAGGCAAAGCCTGGTGGAGGGAGGTCATTTTCTCAGAAGGGAGCTGGGGTCTGAGGAGGCACTAGGTAAAGGACCAGCAGGAGAATCCCTGAAAGTGATTTCTCTAAACAGTTTTATTTTGTGCATGTCTGCCCAGGCAGCTCACATTGACTTGATCCTGAACGATTTTTCTGATTTTAAAAGCTGCAACAAATCGCGAGCAATTGCACATGTGCTTCTCCTGAAACACTCATGTAGCTGCATGTCTGATCATAATTACACTCCTGTGAAAACTTTTGGTGGACCCAAGGACTTAATCCCACAAGCCTTGCTGATCACATCACTGTACGTGAGAATTTATGCTTGCAGGATTAAGCGCTGCCTTCAGCAATGAAGCAATTAATTGTTATAAGCAGAAAACACGCAGGGGTGGGGGAAGAAGGGACAGGCTAAAACACACCGAGAGTGAAAGAAGATCTTTCCCTGCTGTGGGTACATATCTCTGTCACTAGGGCTCATTGCTGGGGAGGTGGCTGGATCAGGCTCTGTGCTTACCAAGCAAGTGATGATTTACACTGCTTGACCCAGAGAGGGAAATAAAACCTGATTTTGATTCCAGCTGCGTAAGCATTTGTGTGCCAGAAGCGCTTTCCCCGGAGAGTTCCTACAATTCATTGCTTTGGTTTGCAAATTTCCTGATAGCCAGAGAGCCGCTGGGGCTGTCCATGGCTGCAGGCGTGGGAGCAAACCACTGCCTCAGCCAGCGAGTGACCACCCACCCGAGACTGCCCCGGGCCAGTTGGGCACACTGTGTGAATTAGGGAGGAGAAAGAAAGGGAAGGGAGGTTTGACTCTGAGTCGAGGACTGAACAAAAAGTAGATGAATTGGTTCAAACACAGCTCTGAGTACTGCTCCATGGGAGGTCTTTCTGCTGAGACTGCATTGGAAGACCATGGTGGTGCGTGAGTGCTCAGGAAAGGGACTGCACTGCCCAAACGAGTTGCCCCGTTTCCTCCAGTGACCTCCACCAGCTCAGCTGTAGAGTTTAACTCGCTTCCCACTTACTCGGGGCTGTGCTGAAAGCCTTGCTCCTGTGGAAAGGATCTTTGTTTTTGTGGAAAGTAGAACTTCTTTCCTCAGTTCTTCTCCTGAAAACCTTCAGGATGCTTCACCCAATCCCCCAGTACACAACCACGTAAAGACAAAGTTTTGCAGGGCAGCACACCTTCTCCTGCAGCTGTGGTGTAAATGTGAGGATCAGAAGTAAACCACGCTGAAGTCACCTGGTTATTGAGGAGGCCGCCTGCTGGTGGTGAATCCCATCCCTGGTGTGAATCAGGAAAAACCTGAGTTCTCCTGTTGGTGGCATTATCCCCTCTTGTAAATTATCGCTGTCCTATTGAAATCAGCTGAAGATCTAGACTGAACTCTTTATCTATCCCTTTCCTCTTTCCCTCTCAAGAGTGAGAGGGAAAACTAGGATTCCTAAATGGTGTAAAAAGGACTTTGGACCTGACCCTCAATCCTTTGTGTTGAGCAGAAAGTGATCCTTTGCCTTCAATAGATTTTAGAGTAGTGGAAAGGTTTGGTAGTGGCATTGCAAATGGATGGAGCAGCACTAAGCTGCTGCAGCCACGATGGTCTAACCAAGAAAAGGTGGATTTTTCCTCACTCACTTCATCTGAATTATTTGAGGTAGAGGGAAACAATGAATTCATGCACACCTGGGCTTTGCTTCCTGTCTGTATATGCCTGTGTTGTCAGCAATGGTCTGCAGCCCTTCTGGAAGGGAATGGAGCTGGAGCAACCCCAGTTCCTGGGACATGAGGATGGGAATCTCTGATAATTTTATTTCAGAGCTATTTGCTACAGAATTTATCTCATATGTTTTCAGTTTCTCTGTCATTGCTGCCTTGG
Organism: Amblyornis subalaris; assembly: GCA_018881555.1. Taxonomy (NCBI): domain Eukaryota; kingdom Metazoa; phylum Chordata; class Aves; order Passeriformes; family Ptilonorhynchidae; genus Amblyornis; species Amblyornis subalaris. Next base: position 2,861,391 of record JACAXG010000056.1, on the reverse strand, counting down.
ACCTGAAGGGGGAAGCTCCCCTGTAAGGGCAGCAGGAGGCAGCTGCTATCCTGTGGTCTTGTGTGACTGCTGACCTGCATGGGGTGTCTCCGCGAGAAATTGGATGCCCATATTTGAATAAGTAGATCACAGACATTCAGGATGTTCTGCCAGAAGCCCMAATGGTTTGGCAGATTTTCCAGGCTCATGCCCCTTCTTGCTTTCATTGATGTCCGTCTTAATCATTTTATATATACCATTCCTTGCTGCATGAAAGAGTGTTCTGAATGTGTGAGAAGGAGACTTTGTTGTCTCTTATTACTCATGTAATTAGGCAGTACTGGTAACTTTATGTAAAGGAATATGAAAATAATTAGGTTGCTTTTGGCCAAACTCCTTGCAAACTTCAGAACCCCCTGAATTTAGATGAATTTCATGCTTTTCTAGGGTTGCTGTAGCCTCTAGAGGAGTTTAGCTAGTTAGGTTGATGGTACAGCAGGTCTCTTTAGGGCTTTCTGTCCCTTTGTTGTTATATATCGACCTCTTAAGTCACGAATTAAGCCACTGCCATTAATAATGGCTGGGAAACATCCTCATAGTTAAAACGAGAGCAGCCCACAGATTTAACAATCTGCAGTGAAAATGCTTGTCACCAGCTCTGCGAACAGCGGAGCGTGCAAGTCTTAAACAGCAATGGCTCTATAGGACTAAGGAAACAAATGGAAGGCTTGCTGTTTTATTAGCTCAACAAACTACATTTCACTCCTGTCTCTGTTTCCCTTCCTGCATAGCGATATGTGCCCCGTTCCCAAAACGCTCCTGTAAACAATAGGCAGGGAAGCCTTTTGTGTGGCTTTCGCTAAGATTGCAAGTTGTGTGGGCAATGCAACTCAACAGAATTTCAATGAGATTTGCAAGCCTGTGTGCTTATGCAAAGGGAAGTATTTCATAATGCCTATTCTCTCTTAATTGACTTATTTTTTTTTGCACACCGTAATTTATAGGAAGGCAAAAAGGGAAAGTGCTTCGGCAAAACAGTCAAGGCTGTCTTTGAAGAACCCAAGGAAATTTTGTCTGGATAGATTTATTCATTCTGTAATTAAAACACTTTGATGCAAACATGACATACTCCAGAATTTGTAAACTGCTGCTCCGCTTGGTGCTCCAAAGGTCTCGTCTCTTTACATTAGTTGAAACTCTACTCTGAATTGTAAATTATGCATTGTTTTGTGGACCACTTGAATTATTTTTAGGGGTTTTTTTGCACTTTGATGTTAATTCTGCACCATTTGGCTCCAGATGTTACTGAAGAAGTTCAAGTTCCTGTTGTCTGTCCTGTATCCTCACTCATTATTGATGCCTCCACAGACTTCACTTTATTATGACAGTGAAGAGAGATTTAGGTACCTCTTGCAGCATCCAAATTGATGTTCATAATGAGCAATTCAAACCACCACCTACTTTACATTATGCAAAGAATATGCTGGGCAAAGAGTGTGTGTGTGAAACAGTCTGAACTTAAGCAAAGTAGTGGGGCTGCACTCAGTCTATCCTGGGTGTTCCAGCAGACTGTGAATGCAGCTTTCCATCCCACTGGTTGCAGACAGATGCAACCACATTCTCCCTGCACTGGATTCTACTGTGGTGTATTTGTTTATGCATATCAGTTTTGTGCTACCACTGCAGCAGCAGAACCAAGTCAGAGAAACCTCTCTGGAAGACCCATGTGGTTGGGCTGGTCCTTGACAGTGGTGGAATGAGGTATGTTGGAGTAGATGGACATGGTCAGAGTAAGCAGGAGGATCTCAGAGGGCTGAGAGTGAACTGAGATTCCCAGCATGGTGGTGGTGACTCATGGAAAATCCCTTCGGAAGGGCAAGCAGTCTGTTGCCAGCAAAATGCCTATCCTGATTCTCAAGGGGCTTTGCTCTAACTGCATCTCCATCTACTTACCTGATGTGCTGGCAGCAGAGGGGTGGCTTCGTGGGAACTGTTCTGGGAGTGAGGGCCATGTTTATTTGCATCCTTTTGAAACAGGCAACAAGCATTGCTGGTGTTTCTAGTTCAATACTGAACAACAGGGCCATGGACCTTGGATGTGAGACCTTTGGGGAATCTCCCACAGAGGAACCCGGACACCAAGCCTGCTGTGAGAACTCATTTTTCTTGGGAAGATACTTAGGAGTGATGGGAAAATGGGCCCTGAGAATCTGGACATTGGGACTTCTCTCTCTTCCCTGCACTGTCGCAGAACAACTCATGGTGCTTCACCTTCTCTCTGAAATTCCAGGTATGAACTTTCCCAAGGACCATTAGCCAAAATGTTTGTGGCATAAAGGGAGACTCCTTCCCCCATTGTACACAAAAGGAGGGCTCAGAGAAGCTGTAGTGGGCAGAAGGGTGAGCAGCCCAGGAAACCCCACCAGCAATAAGAGTGCCCTTGGCACCAGCAGGGCCTTTTGTTTTGGTCTTGGCAAATGCCAGTGGTGCCGTTCTCTTGGGTGCAAGAGTGGGAAGGAGAGCCCTGCAAAGTGGGATGTGGGGCTGGGGTCCCCTGATCCCAGGACAATTCCTGCGGGGCAGAGCCTCTGTGCCCATGTTCCCATCCACACTACTGCAGTCACTGCTCCAGAGCATTGGGCAAAAATACTGCTTCCAGTCTTGCAATGTGCTGCCCAAGCAAATGTAAAATATTTAATCTGGCATTGCCAAAGGGGTGCTTTATGACTTATGCCAAATTACATTATATAAACATAATTAAAGGGTTAGCTTTGTTTGAATCTGTCATTCTAAGCAATAAAGATGTCAGATAATTTATTGTTGCGTTTTGATACTCTCCCTATTAAGCTAATAACTGTTTTTGTGTGTGCATGCATGTATATGAGAGCAGTGTTCATGGAGTTTCTCTTTTTGAAAGGTGACCGAGCCTGAAGATGTTGCTGATGGAGTCCAGGAACATTCTCTGCTGCAAAACTACCTTCCAGAGCTTGCTTTTGAGCCTGGACTCCTGTAGTTCCAAAAACTCTTTGGGAAGGCTGAGAGGGACAGGAGTCCTTTCCCACGCATTGGTGGCAGTGAGGATCTGGGAAGTGGAGCAGGGAGGTGCTGGCACTACTGCTGGGGCAGAGCTGGGATTGTGCTGACTGAGCTGTACTAAAGGTGGGACAGGACCCCTGCAGACCAACAATTGTCAAGCTGTGATGGGCAAGGATTCAACAACCTGAAACACTAAAAACACTTTATACTTCTCATGGAAAAAAGGAATTTTTAATGAGTTGTTTCTCCTGCACTATAGACCCTTCATGCCTGATATGTTTCATTTTGCCTAGTAGCAGGTGCTTCACTGAATATTCAGCACTTTGGCCAAGCCTTGTCCTTGTTTTTAGGGTGGAGGAACAGAGGTGTGGCTACCTTATTGAAGATGGAGGAGGAATTTGGCTGGGCATGTGCTTGTGCTATGGGTACCAGATAGGAGCAGCTCTGGCACAGGGCAGTGGCCAGAGCCCAGGGCATGTCCATCCTTATCTGGCAGAGAACTGGTATGGCTTTGGCTCAGGATAGCAGGTGCCTTGTACAGGGGCTGGTGCAGGCTGATGTGCTGGGGATACTCTCAGCTTCTGGAGCAAAACAACACTCTCCCTCCCCCTCTATTTTGAGACCTGTGCTACAACCACTAAATTGGTAGAAAAACAAGCCCAAATCCTGTCAAGTACTAGGACAAATATTTTTAAGGTTATTTTAGGATTTATAAAAATATTAAACCAGGGAGTAAAATACACTTTATTAAACTGTCCTAACTTACAGTCATGTACATGGACTCTCTACTGGGATATAGAAAGTAAAGATGCTTCTAAGACTTGCAGTATCAGATTCCGAGAGTATTTATAAATTAGTAGGTGCATTTATCCTCTTGAAATCTGCTGCTAGGATAGGCTTTCCTTTAAGTCATCTTTCCTTATGGCAGCTGTTGAGTGGACATATGGAGCTGTAACATGCTGTTTGTTCACCTCTCCAGAACAGCGGGTTCACAGGGAGCTGAGTTTTTCAGTCATTCACCATTCCTATAGCATAAAGTGTCCTATTTAATGCTGAGACATTGCTGTTGGATGTCTGAAGAGCCAAGGCATACTAGAGGATTAAAAAAAAAATAGTTCAATTAAAGACCAGGGCAAAAATAGTTCCATGGGTTTTCTGTTTCAAATTAAACTCTTAAAAGCCTCTTTCCCAAATTTCTTCCATTCGAGTTTTGGATCCAGTCCTAAATGCTGGTTCTGAAACCCCAAATTACACCACAGTTTGTGCCCACGTCAGTGAGGGGTTGGATCCAAATAGCAGAAATAACCACACCGAAATCCAGGGAAGCTTTAGGTCCCCTGCCCAGGTCCAGCAGAGCCCCTCTCTGCCATGCCAGACCCCCATCTGTCCCCCCACAGCCTGTCCACCCCCATCTTATCCACGCAGGGCCAGACTGGTAAATATAATCTATGACATAAATATTAAAGGATCTGTGTTAGCTGTGAGGACTGGTAGGGGTTAAGTCTTTTATAAGTTCAATTAGGAAATTAAACTCGGTGGGAGACCTGCAACGCTTTCCAGTTGTTCTCCAAGTATCACAACAAACCTCCTCATTTTAGGCATGGTATCTAGGGGGGTATTTGGCTTTCTAATCGGGGGTTTGGTTTGGGCTCATCGCTACCCAAAATATTATTTTAACCACTCTTTGTATTTCATTTCCATACTTTTTCTTCGGTATGCTTTGAGAAAAGATTCTGCCAAAGACAGAAATGCTTTGAGCCTGAAAAACATTTTTTGCCGTGTATATGGAAGGCAGTGTTTTGCTTGGCTTAGCTTGTGAAATACATGGCACAACCTGCATGAAATATTTGAGGCCGTGAGGAGACATGAGCAATTCTTGAAGGAAAAAAAAAGAAAAAAGTTAATTTTCATTCAATGGTCTCATTTGCTTATAGCCACACCCAGACAGGAGGTGTGGGGCAGAGCAAGGAAGAAGAGTTGATTTATGAACTTGTAAAATTAAAATTGTTATAAAATTAAAAAGAAACAAAACAACCCTCCCAAAAAAACTCAGGCTCATGGCAAGGTCTCTACATATGTGAGAAGGAATTAAACCATTAGTGTTTGATAAAAATTCATGAGACTTTGGAAGCACCAGCGGTTGAGATGAAAGCTCTGCCTCATGTGCCCAGGCTGTGGGGAAAAGGGCTGTCAAGTGTCCCTGTCCTCACCTGGGTGGGCTTTTCCTGCCAAGAGTGGCAGTATGAGGTGGAAGATTAATAAGGAGTTAATAGAATTGTGGGGTAAATTAGGGGACCCGCTGGAAGGGACCTCTGGAGTTTTCCATTCTGCCTTCTGGCTCCAAGCAGGGTCAACAGGAAGTCTCTACCTATATGGACTTCTCTCTGCCCTTGGAGTGTCCATCTGCCTCCCAGAAAAGGTGGAGAAGAGATAACAGAAGCAACTGAATCTGGCTTGACCTGCTCTTTAGCACTGAGCCCAAACTAGAGCAGCCCCTGGATTGCCCTATTTCAGGCTGGTGCTCCTTGCAGGTGCCAGCATGAGGATGGGCTTGTGGGCAGAGCAGATTGTGGCCACTCAGCCTGTCCCCGTGCCCATTCCTCCACAGTGTGGTGCACACAGGCTGTTTGACCACGTGTCTGAAACGTGTGGCTGATTTCCATCCATCACCTCTGCCAGTGCAGAGATTTTGGCTGCAGGAAGAGGCTGTGATGGTGAGCACCTCTCTGGGTGGTGTGTTGTCACACTGCCTGCCAGCCACACCTTGAGTCAGGGCAAGGGGAGCTGGTCACCCTTTGTATCCTAATCCTCCCAGGGGCCTGTGACACCTCACCAGAGCAAACTAAGACAAAAATCCTCTCCTCAGATTTCCAAATCCAAGCCACAGCCCCATGGAGGTGTAAGATGTGGGCAGAGAAAAGCAGAGGAGGAGCTGGGGTTGCTGCAACACGCGGAAGATGTAGGATATCAGCTGGCTCCTCGACACTGCTCCTGCTGCAGCTGGTGGGCATTTTGCACTCTGGTTTGGTTGTTGTTCATTGCTTAATGCCTTGCCTGGCAGTTTTCCTGACACGGCTCAACCTGCAAGTGAACAGCTTCTCCTGCAGCCCCTGGCAGAGCAGACTGTGTCCCAGCTGGGGATGTTTCTCAGTGAGATGCTGGAGGGCGTGGGAGAGAGAACCAGGACTTGGAGGGGCCAGCTGGTCCCTGGAACAACCCCTTCACTCCATCCAGGCACCTTTCCACTTGTCAGGGGAGCTTTTATTTATCCAGCACAGACAAAATTGTTAGGAAGGCAATGAAACAGAAAGGCTGAGGTTCTGCGGGCACCTTGTGGGATGCTGCTTGAAAAGTACTTCTGAAAAGTACTGACATTTTTTCTTGCGTTGCAAAGAGTCCTTTGAAGGTGTCCTGGGGTGCTGCTTGGGGCAGTTTCTTTAGCTCAGGGAAAAGTGTGTGGATCTGGTACCCGTGGGACAGATGGGATCAGCAAACTGATTAGCTGATGGTTTAGGGAACTTTGCAAAGCCAGTGGTGGCACAGGCCACCCCGTTCCAGTGGTCTCCCTGACCACGGCACAGCACGGGCTCCACACCAGCAGCTCGGTCATGTCCTGTGTCTCTTCAATGCCTCTTCATTTTGCTGGTTGCTTGCAAGGGTTTGGTAGGCAAAACTGACGTTTTGGAGGGGGAAGAGAAGGTTTACAGACTTTTAAATTAAAAAACTCCAGCATTACAAAAAAAACTGACACTGGTCAAACTTCCTACCAGTTGCCCATGCTGTGGCTGGAGCTACAGCTTGTCCTTCACAGCTTGCTGGTGTGTGGTCTTTAGCATGTCCACATGATATTCCTGAAGACTTCCAAGACTTAATTTTCCTCTGCTGGTCTCCACAACCCCAGTACAAATCTAGTCAATAAACCAAAAAAAGGTTAGAAACTGCGCTTGTAGCAGAGAGTGTTGGAGTCCAGATGAGGTCCCCACTTGTTCCTATGTCTTCTCCCCTCAAATCCGTGTTTTCCTGTCACTGGAGCAAATCTTGGTATAGACACAGATGTTGCACTGGGATGAGTGAGAGTAAAACCACCAAGAAGAGCTGCAGGACAGATGGTTCCTGATACATTCTGTCTGCACTGGTTCCTCCCAGGTTCTTCCCAGCTGAAGTAGCTCCTCTAATCTGACTATCAGCCCTTGAAGTATTCAGCCCAATCTCTGTAGCTCATCTCCAGTTTGAGCTTTTATCATAACCAACAGAAGAAAAAATTCCTTTTGAATGGAAAATATGTTCTCCTTGTTAAACTCTGAAAGTAGAACATGTGCATGTGGCGCTGGTGCTTTTGCTGCAGGAGTCACTAAATCTGTTTAATTTGGCTGTATCAATGTGCCTGATGCCTGGCAGGCAAGCATCAACACACCAAAGCTTGGGCGCCCTCCTGCAGGAAGGCCTGGGCTTCAGGAAGGGGGAGAAGGGAAATAGGAAATGGAAAGCCACTCTCAGGGAGTGATAGTTTGCCACTGCTTGATTAGGAGGATTTAAATAACCCGTTAGGGAGCAGGCAGGAGCATCACCCCCCTGTGCTCTCCAGCAGGAGAAATTTGTAGGTATTACGAAGTGAGCAGCTGCTTTTTCAGAGCCATGCTCGGGGGCTGGGGGGGCCCAACGGAGGATGGGCTCAGGGGATGGAAAAGGATGTCTTTGCCTGCGAGAGCAAAAGTGTTGTGCAGCTGATCTCAAAGAGCTGAAAGGCACTACACCATGGCAGTGCAGTGATCAAACACCCCCGAGGATGTCCCTGCTTAACGGTGTTCCCGTCTGGTGTTTGGGAAAGGAGGAGCAAGCCCCGTGCCCTGAGTGCTGGGACAGTGGGATGTGGCTGTCAGGGGCACTGAAATACCCAGCAGAGGTCAAATTTTAGCAGAGGAAGAACCAGAAGAAATCAGAGAAAGTGAATGAAAAAATTCCTGGTCCTGGACCCAGCGGTCAGTCCCCCTGATTCCAGGTAACCATTCCGTTGCCCAGTCACCATTAAGTTGCCAAGTAAACATCTGTGGAGGCTGGAGTAGCCACGGGGGCTGTTATGGAAGTTGGAGTAGCCACGGGGGCTGTTACAGTGGTTGGAGTAGCCATCGGGCCTTGCTCCAGGGCTGGAATAGCCACAGGGCCACGGGGCTGCTGAGGCCACAGGTCAAGGAAGGTCTCAGGAAAGTGGAGGCAAGAGGCTCCCAGGGGCTCTTCTCCTGCTTGGTGCCTCCCACACGGAGCCCTCAGGGTTGAAGGGCAGCCCCTGGGCTGAGCTGCGAAAGCAGCAGTGCTGGCAGGACCTGGTCTCTCAGTTTCCTGCTGATGGCTGGAGCAATGGAGACCTGGAGCAATGAGGAGATGGCAGCCCATTTCCTCACGATGTTCAGGGTGGAACTCCCACCCTTGCTCAGGTGAGGGAGTTCTTCCACCAGCCTGCACCCTCTTCTCCTTCCTTCTTCATCTCTCCTTCTCTCACCCTGTCAAACTCTGTCTCCTCTTGTACCCCCCTCCCTCTAACACCCACTTGCTCTGTCAGGGGAATGCCTGCTGAGGAGGGGGTGGGGATGCCATGCTGCCAGATGGGATCTGAGATGGTGTGTGGATGCTCTGCTCCATCACCCGACCTGGGACACAGTCCAACATCCAGAGCAATCCAGCACCCTGCCGAGGAATTGGACTCAGCGTGTAACCTCAAGGAAAAATTCTGTGGCAGGGAACTCACAGTGACAATGGAGGACTCTCGATCTTCACTGATGCACCTCCTGAAGAAGAAGAAAGAAGCCCGAGAGGTGGAAAGGGCTGTGGCTGAGAATGACAAGGTGAGAAAGATAGGTAGGTGTTGAGGCATGGCTGGGAGGGCTTGTGGTTTTTTGGAGGGTTTTTGGGAGGCAGGTGACTGATTTTGGATGCAGGCAGCCATGTCATCCTCACTCTGGTGCTGCCAGGCCTTCAGGGAGAGGATGAAAGCCATTGCTGACCGGTGGAGGGACCTGCACGCCAAGAATGCCCAGCTGAAAGCCCATGTGGAGAGATCTGGAAGGACTGTACAGGTACAGCAGATGACCTTGAGCCACACCACCAACTCCTCCCCTCCCTTGGTGAAGAGAGTCTTGGGCCAGCACTCCTGTTCAAGCCTCCTGTTGAGACTGGAGCTGTGAGGAGCAGGACCGGCAGGGCACAAGGTTTTGTACCACACATATGGAAAGCCCGGATATGTCTCGGGTGGAAAAGAACTTTTCCTGTACCAGTGTGATCTCCTGAGGGCCCCAAATGTCCCCCAGGAAGGGTGTCAGCCTTGCCCCCACTGCTGACACCCTGCTGTCTTTGGGGGACAGATCCAAGCAGGTCTGAAATTCAGAGTGCCATCCCAGGTACCTGTCTCCAAGACCAAAGGGCCAATGCAGGAAGGATGGCCCTATGAAACAGGGAGGGGAAATGTTCCCAGGGGTGCTCCAGTACTGGTCTCTCCTCTCTGAAGGTATGTCCCACCAGTGCTGTTAAGGGATCCAGCTCCATCTTCCCTTGCCTTTCTGCTGTTAAGGGATCGCGCTCCATTTTCCCTTGCCTTTCTGCTGTTAAGGGATCCAACTCCATCTTCCCTTGCCTTTCTTTCCCTCTCGCTGTATATATGTGTGTGTGTGGGGAAAACCACCAGGAATGTGAAGAGCTGCGAATCCAAGCTCTGACGATAAACAGCAAACAGAGAGAGGAGAAGATGAAAAAGGATAGTGAGCTTTTGAGAGGCAGGATGGAACTGGAAGCCCTTAGAAAAAAGCACTGGAAACTCTGCAAAAAAGTGCAGAAGTACTCCATCTTCAAGAAATACCTGGAGGATGTGGTGAAGGTCTCACAGGTGAGTTTGGACGTGAGAGAGACAGATCGCAGCCTTGGGCAGGGCCTTAGATAAATGCTAAAACTAGAGAAGATAAGGTAAGTCCAGGACATTGGACACTTGGTCAAACCCAGAGACCTCAGATGGGATGGAAGAAGATTCCCTGCAACCAAGGTGAGCCACAGGGAGCAGAGCTAGGGTAAGAGAACCAGAACTGGAAGTCAAAAGTGAGAAAAGCAAAGTGAAAACATTAGACTGGATAAAAACTCAGGGCTGAGGGGAATGGGGACCCCCTGGTGTCACTGTCTCAGGTCACACTGATGGTTTGGGAGAAGTGAAAAGCTGCCCAGAAACTGCCCCCAGGCAGTTGTCAAAAAGCTGTGCCCTCTCTCAAGAATGTCAGGGCATCACTCCACGCATTGCTCATACTCCAACCACTCCCACTGCAGCCTCCCAGCTCCTGGGGACGTGGCTCTGGAAGCTGCAGTTGTGCTTTATGTTTTATCAGAGCACTGCTCACCTGGGGAAGAGGCGATATCTCTCCTTGCTGATGGCAGTGACAGCTTTGGGTACTGCACAGTGGGATGCCATCACACAGGGAATGTAGCGATGCTCCGGAACCAACTGGGGCAATAGCCTCATCAAGAATCACAGAATGCCAGAACAGTTAGGGCTGGGGAAGGTGGGAAGATCTTTTGGGTGGGGGAGGCGTTGGCCCTGGTAAGGGCAGGGTGCCAAATGGCAAGAGACCTGCAAATGGTGAGGGGAGGGCAGGGGGTTACTGACAGCAGGAACCCTGTGCTGCAGTTTGAGGACATCCCAGAAGTAATTTCACGGTACAAGTTGCTGGTGAGGGCACAGAGGGACCTACTGCAGTCACAACAGGGGCACAAAGAACTGACTAAGCAAGACAACATGTTCCTGGAACACTACAGAGCAGAGAAAGAAGCTGAGATACTTCAGTACAGAAGTGAGCTGCTGCAGCTCAAACTACGTTTTGACCAGGCTCAGAGTGACATCCCCTTCTGGGTAAGGAGTTGTGGGGTGGGCAGGGAAAGATCTCCAAGCCTGGCTCTGTCAAGACTGGCTGATGGTTCATCCTTCAGCCATGGGGTCATGGCAGGGTCCAGTGACAGTCTTTGTGATTGGAGGAGATTCGTGATTTCGTCCCCCTGCACGGGGTTGCAGAAGGAAGAAGAGCAGAGCAGCCTGGAGCAGGTTTGCCATCAGGCAAAGCTGGAAAGGTCCTGGTCTGGGAGGGTGGCAGTGGCATGTGCTGCTGCCAGGGTATCAGCAGCCCTGCTGAGGGTGGCACGAATGGGGCCTGCAGAACGTGCCAGAGTGTGGACTGCGGGAGCTGGCAAAGAGATGGGGAGGTTCCTGGGATGGTTCCTGGATCTGCTTCCACCACACCAAGCTGAGCCACCTCCAGCAGAGCCCTGGGCAAGGGCAGGTTTTTGCTAGCCAGGCAGATGAGTATAGAAGTTAGAGTATCCAAGCCAGGGTCTCTGGTGCTGAAGCATCACCTTTGCTGGGACATGTCCCCATGCTGCACGTGTCCTCTCCTTCCAGGAGGCTCGCTGGGCTGACATCCAGAACAGGACCTCCAAGAAAACCAGGAAGCTGTGGACCATCAAGCTGGCCATCCACAACCTTTTCCAGTCCACCAACACTCGGCGGCAAGCAGAGTGGAATGTGTTGGAGTATGACAGCCTCAGACAGCTGAACATGGTAAAGCCAAGCCAGAGCCCTACTCCCTGCCCAGAAAGAGGAGCACTAATGAGTGTCAGCTGCCCAAAGGGAGGGGAGAGCCCACAGATCCAACAGACACCTTCCTTTTCACTTGGGCTCTCTCTTGGGCATGGGGAATGGCCAGGGAACACCAAGCAAACCTTTCTCTTCCGAGGAGGTAGAGCAGGGTCCTTGCCTGGCAGAAGCAGTGGGAGCCAGGCAGGCTGTGGCAGGGGATGCAGATAAAACCATGGCCATCATATGGTTTCATTCACCCTTGCCCTGAACTCAGACTCACCCACAAAATCCATTTTGGTGGTCCAGATCCAGCAAGGCAAATGCTTCATTCTCCTGCTCAGTTTGATTGGTGACATTTGCCATCCAAAAGGGCCAACAAGCCTCCCTCTGACTCCTGCTCCCATCCCTGCCCTGGGCTCTGCCACCTCTCTTTCCCACACTAGATAGAGCAGTTTATCCAACGCCTCGAGGGCATCCGAGTCTACTGAGGACATGAAGAAGCACCAGAGAGCAGCTACACCTCAGAAGACAAAAGGGACGTGGCAGCATGACCCGCCCTGTCAGCAAAGGGTCAGTGGGTTGGGAAGGAAAGAAGAAGGACAAGAGAACCCTACAGATACCCTAAACTAAAAGAAATAATAAAGGTGTCTCTTCATCTCCTGGGAGGATTGGACACATCAGAACCACTCCATCCCACACCTTCACCCCAGACGCCATTGCAGGGTCTTCCTTAGGATTCTTGTTACAGGAGACAGTGTACCTGCAAAGCTGGCAAGACCGTGAGAGCAGGCTGGGACAGGAATATGGTCTCAAAGAGGGATCAGGACTAGTGTTCACTAGTTCACTCAGCCTAAGCTATTAGATATTCGAGGGACATGTCCAACAGGGTAGGGAGACTGTGCTTCAGGAGAGCTTCAGAGAGTTTGCACCACCACACCCAGCACATTCATGGATGTGGATTGGCCTGCACAGCCATGTGTTATGGACTAAAGCTCACCTTCCCCTCCAGCTGTTAGGGAAAGTGTTGAGAGTGGACACGGGTGATGGATGAACCAGGCAAAGTGAGCATTTGGCTGTTCATCACGTGTGCCACTGTGGTGAATGCAAATCAAGAGGACTGACAGTGGCTCTGGGGACACACTGTGGGGTTCAGGTCAGGCTCCACAGCCTTTTGGGAATGACCTTTTAATGCACCAAGGACCCAATGTCATAAGCTTACAGATTTCGAGGCAAGAGACCATTGATTATATGCTCTTGCTCTCCTGTCCTGAGCCAATGGATTTCCTGGGGGAAGAAGAGCTTCCAGGAGAAAATAAAACTCTCTGAGACTGGGGAAAGGTTGCACAGTGCAGTGCAGATATGCTGTGTGTGATGTTCATCTGACCCAGTTTGGGTGGGATTTGGAGGGACCAGGGCTGGAAATGGAGCATCCAGGAATGAACTTTGGCAGCATATCCCAAAATACCCACCACTTGTTCGGAGGGATGTTTCCACCTTCCTCATCCTCACTGTGGTGCAGTGTTCTTGCACTTTCTTGTTTTTTTAGGGCACGGCCTACAAGTAATTAGGAAGAATTAAAAATTGGGGGGAAAAAAACAATTCAAGTGCTTCAGCATAGTGAGCAGGAGTCCCAAACTGGTGCTCTTTTCAGCCAGACAGGTTCTGCCATCCACTTGGTTTGATCTTCCAAAATAACAGGGTGTGAACTTTGATATTTCCACGTTGTATGGCAAGAAATAACGTGTCTGTAACAGTTTTAATCCTGGGTATTACCTCTCCTCCAAACTTCAGAGATATACTGATATACACACCCTGCCTTCCCACATGCGGGCGGGTAATTAGGAAGAAAAAAATCCTCTTTGTGTGTTGGTACATGTCCTTCCAAGCAATCCCAATTTCCATAGGGATCACATGTGGCTGAAATGCAGCCGCTGTTGGCATCCTGTGTACTTTGCAGTGCATTGTGCTYATGAATAAAAAGTGGGACAAATTTCAGTATACCTAATCTTTTACACAAGAGAACTAAAATGAGGGCTTCAAAGCCCTGTGCCAACACAAGAATGAATAACATGTCTGAATATTCTCACAGGAAATTTCAGAATTATATGAATTGAATATATTGGATTGAATGGTCATGTGGATTGTTACCTTTGATTTTTTTAAATATCTTTTAATGGTAAAGGTTAAAGCCAACAAATTAAATMCTTTAATTAAAATCCTCTTGGCTAGGGATACGATTATTATAGAAATGTTTCGATTTTCTATCTATGCTTTCAAAATGAGGATACAGAAATGCAAATGTGCAGCTTCAAAAGATAATATTTCTTCCACTATCCTGACAGCAGCCTGGTCCAATTGCCTGCATCTCCCCACATCACACTGCCATGAGTCAGGAAATAAAGCTTAAATCTAAGGCTGTTATAGAGAATCTTGCTTCTTGGTTTGTTTTGGTTTGTTGGTCTTTTTTTSTTTGTTTGGTTTGGGTTTTTTAATGCATTCATGGATGCCTCTTTTTAAATTAAATAAAAAAAAGAAGTCTTACACYTTCTCCCAGATGAATACCAACTATCGACTGAGACAAGACAGTGCAATGCCTCTGTTTCTGCTTTAAATTCTAGTATAACTGAGTTTTTTGTGACATTAATTGRGTTACTAAGAGTGCTGGATGCAGGCTGAAATTGAAATCTGAGTGCATAACAGGAATCTGTGCAGTGGTTAAGGAGTATCGGGGAAAATTTATACTTGGAGTTGTATTGAAATAATTCCRATGTATCTTCACTGGAATTAATGAGTTTATTTTGGATTCATTCTCTTGTAAGTAGGAGGTTGGCAGCAGYAGGGATAAGAAAGTGGCTTTCTCTGAAATAGGAGAGAGGAAGAAAAGAAGGCAATCTAGGAAATGACACAGCATTGGCCTCTTGAGGAAAACCTTCTCTTTCTACAACTGTTTTGCCTTATTGTATATTTTGCAGAAGAAAAAATTGTACAAATTAAATTGAACGGTAGAGGTGTGTGTGTGAGGGAGATGGGAAGCCTCCTGTTTTAAATTTGGTTTAAATTTGGTTTGACATTTGAGATTATTTGTGTGATTATTCCTCAGCAAGGCAGATCTTTCTCATGGGGTCAGGCAGCCATTCGGATCCACTCCCCTTCCTCATGCCACGTGGCAGTGGGTTGTGTACAAATTAAAAACCTACAGGCTGTGCTGCTCYCAAGCTGGCCTTGGGGTCACTCTTTCATTAAGAAGCTCAAACCCTGGTGTGCAGCAAATCCTCCACTGCTATGGGGAATTGCAGCAAGTGCAAGTGCAGCCCAGTCACTTCATATGAGTAAATCAGGACAAATGCCCAGGATCACTGTGATTACATGATGTTTATCTCATGTTACACCCGGGGCTGCAGGGTGGGATGGTTCCAGTGCCCTGCTAGAGCCCCAGAGGTCTGAGGTTCCTGGGGGTCATGATGTATTTGGGGTGAAGCGTTGCATTTTGTGCCCCCCAGCCCRGAGCCACTGGATTAAATGTGGAACACTGTGGCTGGGTTTGTCCTCTGCCAGACTCTCACCTTCCACAGTTCCTATAAAATGCTGTTTGCAAGTCCACAAAAACAACACACAGCCCAGTTTGATTCCCTCTACTCTGCTCTGCYGAGTTTCCACCTGGATTTCAGGTGAGATCCAGCTCCAGCACCCCCCAATATAAGAAGGACATGGAGCTGTTGGAACGAGTTCCAGAAGAGGTCACAAAGATGTTCCAARGGCTGGAGCACCTCTCCTATGGAGACAGGCTGAGAGAGCTGGGGTTGTTCAGCCTGGAGAAGAGAAGTTCTGGGGAGATGTCACAGCACCATCCAGTAGGTAAAGGAGCTACAAGAGAGCTGGAGAGGGAATTCTGGCAAGGCCAGGGCATGATAGGACAAGGGGGAGTGACTTTAAACTGAAAGAGGGAAGGTTTATATTAGATATTGGGAAGAAATTAATCCCTGTGAGGATGGTGAGACACTGGCACAGGTTGCCCAGAGAAGCTGTAGATGCCCCATCCCTGGAGGTGTTCAAGGCCAGGCTGGATGGAGCTTTGAGCAGCCTGGTCCTGTGGAAGGTGTCCCTGCCCATGGCAGGCGAGTTGGAATGAGGTGAGCTTTAAGGATGCCTTCTAACCCAAACCATTCTGTGATTGTATGACATTCAGTCCACTCTGGGCACAGCATATGCTCAATTGTAATTGAGCAATAATTTCTGTTCAAGTGGCTTTCAAGCAAAAAAAGAAAGCTCTGAATTGGTCAGACACTTGAACTAGATTGTTGTTGTAGGTCCTTTCCAACTGAAATAGTCTATACTATCCAAAATATCTAGGGTTTGATATCTTATTGTTCAGGCCCAGACACGCGCAGATATGTATGTGATCATCACAGGAGCAGTGTGAAAAAAATTAGGTCAGTTTTAAGTCTTCATTCTTTGCTTTTAAGATGTTTCGAGTTCCAAATGCTGACACTATTGTGGCATTATCACAGCTGAAGGTCACTTGGTGGTCCTGGGCGGGTGAAATGAGGGTAAAKAGAACAACCCAACCCTTCCCCTAGCACTGAATACTGGGTGGAGAAAGCTTCATTTAAAGGTCTTTGATGGGTATCTGTGTACTCAGGTGAGAGACATGGCATGGATGAGCAACAGCTGGCTGTCACTTTGGCAACAGGACTATTGGGGCAACCAGCAGCAAAGGCAGGTGGTTGATGAGCCAGTTTGGACCTAGAGCTCATGTGAAGGGCAGAAAAAAAGGTTATATTGCAGCTTAAGGGAAGGGGGAGCAGCTGGAAGAAATATTCAGCATAGAGACTGCCAGAGGTGTTAACTGGAGTGATGCTGAGTGAAGGTGAGCCAGATTTTTTGTATGTGGGTTTGCAAACAGACAGGGTCAGGCACCTCTGGTAAAACACCTGCTCAGCAGCTGCACATAGKGGGTAAATCTCTTTGTTCAACAGATAGGAAAGAAGGGTGTAAAATGAGCTAAATTGCTTGCAAAGAATCGACTCAGTGTTTGTGTAATGGCCAATGGTTATTTTAAGGCCAGAGAAGGATGTCCTTAAGAGCAGGGAGTTGATGATGAGATAGAGTTAAATTTTAATATGTATAAAGTCCTGGACAGGAAAGGATAATCTTTCAAAGTGAGCGTGTACAGCTGCTCACACTTGTTCACTAACCCTTCAAAAATGTGTCCCATGGGCATTCCCACACAGCACCAAGTGAATCACAGGTTTGGGAGGAAGCCACGCTGCTGAATAACAGATGTTCAAGTCACCACTCACCCTCTGCCCCCTTGGATGGTGAGGCTACTGCGGTCTTGCTCCACATCTGCCCTTCTCTCTCACTTGCTCCTTGCTCAATACAGACACTGATTGATTTTTCATAAATACAAATATATGCATATTAAAGTGCATGGTGAAGAAAGAAAGAGATTAGAAACACCTGGTGGGAGCTTCTRGGGGAGATATGCCTTCAAGAAGGTGAACCTGGAGCATTTGTGCCTCTACCATATATCAGGTGATGGGCGGAGGGCTGAGAGTGGGGCTGGGGGCTGTGCATCCCTGCTGCACCCTCCACCTGGAGAAAATTACCTTCACCTTAGAGGTGTACAGTGCTCCTGCTGGTGCCAGTGAAGGGAGGAACAGTGAATGGGACAGAGGCCCTGTGGGGAGCAAGGAAAGAGGAGCCCAGCAGATGTGCGTGGGAAAATTCCCTCAGGGAAGGGTGACRTGGGTAAGCCTTTGGAAGTGCACCGGTAGGGTTGTGATAAACCARGATTTGCTCTTCTGCATGAATATGGCACCTTGGTTAGGTTTAACCTGCTCCCTTTCCCCCCCCATTRCAGTTTTTGTCGTGAGATGGAGCTATTAAGATGTTAATACAAAATATGCAGTTGATCCATAACATGCTCTATGCCTCTGCCTGGTGCAGTTTTCCTCTCCATATGCAGCAACTCACACCATGCCTCAGTGTGCCTATGCATTTATTCAAGGCTCATGAATTGAGGGAAAGACAATTTTTATGGAATGTGAGTCTGATGGCTCTTGCTCTTCTAAGCCATGGTACAGAAAGAGGAGTTGAAGACAAAGGATTTCAAAATTGAACCGAAATTTGCAGTATCACTTTTGCAACCTAACCCTAACCCAGGAACCTCTTGTCCTGGGGAAAGACTGATAACAGACTGGAGTTTGGCATTCTCCTARGCCTAAGGGAATAGTAGCTGTAAATTAACATAACAAAGATAAAGTTGTATGATGGTTTTCATTCTAACTTGCTTAGCAATTTGTTACAATTTTTAGCTTTTGGGATGAAAGTTTCTGGGCTTGTTTTCCAACTGAGAAAAAAGCACACAAATGTCTGTAAACTTATTTTAGCTAAATATTACTAAATAATCTGTGCATCTAAGGAGAGATAGGAAACTTTTCTCCCATTATTACTTCCTATAATTTCTTCAATGAATGTTGATAGAGCAGACACAGTTGGTTTTACACATTGAAATGTGGGCCAAACCTGCCTGGTTTTGTATGAGCTATTGCTGTTCTTTTTGGCCTCATGATTTTTTGAAGGTTTTCTCTTATTATTTTGTTTTCAGTTCTGCAAAGCTAGCAAGTTCCATCAGCCAAAACTCTGGTTTGAGAATTGCATCAATTGCTCAGGATTTTTAAAATTATTATTATTTCTATTAGAAAGACTAGCCCCAGGAAATTCTCGCCCATTTTCCCTGTGCCTGTGCTCCTTCTCTTTTGGATGCTTCTCGGACAGGGGCTGGTCTGTGGTGCCCCAGAGAGGTCTGGCAGCCCCGTGGCACTGGTAAAGCTCATTTCTGTTGGCACAACCCAAAAGTTTGCTTTATAACTACCTTGCGTGTCAGCAAGGAAGGAGAAACACGGAACTGAATTTGATCACTGGGGTATTGGAGATGATCTGTAAAGTTCCTTTTCAAACCAAACTRTTTCTGGGAGCTGTTCTGTGGCTGGTGAATTTGGTTCACATGGTGCAAGAAGTCATTTAACAGCCTGTGTCCCCTGGGTGCAGCAGAACTGGCATTAACTCATCTGCTGCTCTGAGGCTCAGCAAGGCACTGTGGGGTGTGTGTGTGTGCATTAAAATAATGTCATTATTCTGCCACCGGGTATATTTTCTAGTATACCAAATCCAGTCAGAATTAATTTCATGGGCTTATTGTACTCTGAGTGCCATAGTTTTAAACCCAATATAGGATGTTCATATAGCAATGGTAAAAACAGTGAGAGCAGGTTTGAAAATCAGCCCCTTACTGCTTATATTGCATTTATATACAGATCTTGACATTTGAGCTGGTGGAATTTTCCAGCGATACATAAAATTAGACCTTCCTATTTGTTTTTATTTGCTATCTGCCATTCATTTTGTTTGCCTTGGTTAAGTTTCCAATTTTCCTTTTATACAGTCCCTGCATACTGGTTAAACATACTTGGTGGGAACATTCTTGCTCAGTGCCTGGTTTGGAGGAGGATGCCTTGCTAAGGGGGACCTGCTTGGATCCCAGACTGTAAATAGCTACCCCTGGAAACTTCRGATATATTTTCCCCTCTTGAAATCAGGTCCACTAGCAAATATCACAGCCTAATTATCACACTAGATAGAGCCAGGGTAGTGGTCTGACTGCTCTATTTAATGGCTAAAAATGCAGGGCTGTAAAGTGTATTCTGTCCTCTGCTAGTGAGAGTTTCAGGAGTTCCAACACCTCAGGTAACCCTCCTGTGCCCATTGGAGTGATGGTGATTTGCATCTCTGTGCTGTCATGGGCCTCATTTAGCTCAGCCTTGTGAATCTTAAAATCCTCAGACAACTCAAAAAGCTGCTTCAGCACAGATCATGCTCCTGAACTACTGTTTTGATCTCCAGAGCTGCTTTTGCTGTTGCTGAAGGTACTTTTTTCATAAGCAGAAACTTTTTATTAGCTCWAAATTTTTGCTCTTTGCTCAAGGAACAGATTCTTAACCCCCATTATAATACATTAGCAAAGCCACTGACACTGCAGGTGCAACCCTGTTCCTGAGCTTAGAAGCTCTGTTGGCAGAAGGAAATAAGCTTTGAAGAATAAAATTCTTGCTTGTGTTCTAATTATCTCGTGTTCAAAGCTCAGAACTATTGCAGGAGTTAATTTGATTGATCTTTATAGATTAGATAATGCTGATCTTGGTCGCAATTCATATCTACCCTGTGGTGACTGGATATCAAGGATAGTCCCATGTGTTTGCACACTCCAGTGTCTTTCCATTTAATTTGAAAGTGTTTTCCTGGCTTGTGGTGTGCTCAGAAACTTGTCCCCTTTCCACTCTGAAAATAAATATTTGTGCAGTTTAAGGTTTTATAGAGATTGTGCCATCCATTCCTAAAAACAATACACAAATGTGTTTAATAGAATGCTAGTATATCATTCTGGGAGGTTACAATTATCCTAATATTTTAGAGGACATGAACTGTTTTCATGAACAGTTAAAAGCAATTTTCTGCCTCGCTGTTAAGGCAGATAACGCTTTGCTCAAGGCAAATTCATGGGGAAGGAGGATTTGTCCCTCCAAATCAGCCCCGGAGACATCACAGTGAGCTCCAATCTCATTATTAGATGACATCAAATGACCAAGTAATCCACTTCTCTGCTTCGGCAAGTGTCCAGTGTTGGGGCAGCTGGGCTCTGTGGGGCAGCAGGGCACTTGTCTTGCTTGGACACAGCACCCATCCCAGCTGTGAGATCCATGCTTTCTGTGGAACACAGGTTTTAACTAATAAATTGGCAGAGTCTGGGGAGGGAGCATGCACAGTGTGTAGAAATGAGCTCCTGGCAGTGCTAACAGGTCTGCACCCAGCTCTCTGAGCCATGGGAGATTTGCCTTTCTCAGCTGTCCCACCTTCCCCCTACCAGCCATGGAAGTTATTTGGGGCAAATAAATATCTGGAAGCAAGAATGGAAGGGAGGGGATGTGGTCAACTGATGGAGAGATGCAATTTTGCATTGTGAAAGACATCAGAAGCGACTTCCTTGCAGGCAGAACTATTGAGAAGTGCCTGACACGAGTACTCCCAAGGGATCTGGGGTTGACAGTCCCAGTTTCCAAGTTCTGTTTCAGCCACTCAACTGGCAMCTTGTGCCTGCAGCCTGGGCAGAGCATGGGGACATGGCAGCAAAGCAGAAGGGTAACAGGAAGCAGATTAGGCAGGCAGATTAACAGGAGCAGGCTCCTTGCAGTTGTTTGTGGAAGGATGGTGTCATACAGAGGTGCATTCAAGAGCGCTGAGGAGGTCACCTTGCCATGACAAGGGAGTGACTGTCACATCCATGTGGTAACAGTCTATTCTTGCCCAGCACAAAGCAGATTTTAGTATTTTCTTGATGTTAGGGTATTGCCCTTATAAATCTTGAACCTGTATTGAACTTGCTGAACGGGCAGGGGACTCTCATGGTTATATGGCTTCAATCCTCAGGCTTTGAATCATGTGTTTAGTAGGAGGTGTCCATATAATACAATGAATATAAGGTCATGAGATTTGTCCAGCACAGGACATTTGATCTGAAAGAGAGAAACACTTGGGCCATCTCTCCCATGGGATGGCCTTTCAAGCCACTGAAATAAAATTTATTGTTCAAAAAGCCCCTGTATAGCTGGAAGTTCCCAGGGGAGCTGAGAGTGAGATGCCAACAGCAGTGAGGCTGTGTGGGTCTTTCACCATGTCGCCTCAGAGAGGCAAAGTGTAGCCCAAACTGCACTACAGAAAAAAAAACGCCATAAAGATGGTTAGGGAATGAATGAACCAGTCAGCCAGGTCTCCATACCTGTAARGGGGTGAAACAACTACTGAAAAAGTGACTAAAGCCACAGGAATGAAATATGATGACATGAGAAGGTCTGGTTAGTGYAGGTCATGAAAAGTGTTTTCAGTGACTGCTTTAACCAGGAAGGGGTTGCAGGCGAGGAAAAGCTTTGCTCTGTGTGTTTCATCAGTTGGGAAAACAAATAGAGGTGAGGGAAAGGAATGAGGTGGAGACTAAAGACTGAAAAGGTTGTGAGTAGGATGAGCAGCGTGGCCTCATACAGCCCACAGTTTGGGGTGTTGGCCACACACCTTGGAGAGAGAGCTGAGGGGACTCACCCTGGTAGGAGGATGAAGAAAAGGGAACATCATGACCACGAGGGAACTTTTGGTTTTCCTTTCAGTGCAGGCAAAGAGAAGTAAGGAAAGACTCAGTAAAATGAAATAGGGAAGAATTCCAAACCAATGGGAAGGTGGATGCTTTCATGCAGCATGAGCCTGGTGGGTCACAAATACACAYCCCTGCCCCTCAGCCCGGCCCAGCAAGTGTGGGATAAAGCAAATCAGGAGCTGCACTGAGCACACTTTGTTTGCTCATATTTCGTATTCATTAATCCACTCATTCATTCATGAGCTGCCTTAAGGTGTTGCTAGAGTTAAATCCTGAAAAGGGYACACAAACAAACCCAGCATGCAGAACCCTTCCTCGAAGGGCTGTGCAGCAAGCAAGCCCCAGGGAAAGCCAAGAGGAATGCAGCAACCAGAGCATAACTCACTCTGTTAGTAATTTTTTTGACTCTATCTCATGGAGAGTTTATTTTGGCAACTGTGGAGCAAGAAAAAAAACCCCCGAGTGTTCCAGTTTTGAGTATTGTATATCTTTCCTGATCTGGAGAGAGCCGCCTGGATGGGATAGGGCAGGGCTGTTAGCAATGGATAAAGTCCATAGATGGAAGGACCAGACTTTCCTGACAAAACATGGCAACACTTTCTAGTTTGACAGCAGACAGGTATTTGCTAGTGGAATTAATCCTGGGGGAAGATTTGTGTAGAGCTTGACAGTGAATGTGGAGCTGTTCCAGAAAGGACAGAATTGTTTCTACAGTGTAATAACTTCAGTGTGCCAGAGATATCTCTGTAAGACCCTGTAGGACGCAAGGCACAGATGTGGTTTTCTGAGAGGCAGCAAGCAAAGGCAATTTGGGTGATAGCWGACAAAAAATACCTACTCACCTACCTATCAGGTGGGAAAACGYGCAGAACCTGCTACAGCTCCCACCATACTTAGGACAGGGGACAAACATCAAGCTCAGAGAAAAGTGCAACATCAAAATAATCTGCCTCTTGCCACTCTACTGATGTGCAGAGAATGAGGATCTTACAAAGGTCTTTTGAAGAATTAATCCAAGCTAACAGCTACTTATAGCATGCTCTTGCAAAAGCTTGTGGGAGTGCTGTGGAAACAACATTATCTGCTTTTCTCTTTTCATGTCCCTTTATGTGGCAAAGRAGTTGAGAGGGTGTCTGGATCAGCCCCCCTTGCTTGGGCCACAGTAGCAAAGGTGATGTAGCAGGAAGCACCCAACAGCCCTGCAGGTATCCTCAGTGCATCTGTGTCCCTTGAGCAGGTGGGACAGGCCAGACCATCCTTAGGTGCAAGGAACAAATTATGAGCAAACCATGGATTGTTTTTTTCTGGATATGCACCTCTATACAGAAGCTACACGACCCAAATGTCTGCAAACACGTGTCCTCCTGYTCTACAACAGCAGATCAATTTATAYTTTCTAGTCATCTGAGTGGCAGGTCCTAGTGAGGTCCTTGAGGCTGATTAACCTCTACAGAGGAATAAAGGTTGAACAACACACTGGCCTGTGCTATGAGTGGTTGCATGCTGGAATCTTTGTTCCCCAAATCTTGTCTTGAACCTGATCATGAGCTGTGCAATTCAGACAAATAGTGAGTGACCTTGGGCTTGTGTGGGCTTAGGCCTGCACTGGGTACTCAGCTGAAACATAGAGGTAGGACCTGACTGAAGGTACAGTGGAGCTAATGAAAATACAGATACCACTGATCTGAGAGCCCCCAGAAAACATCCACGGGGTTGGTCCTCAGAAGAGAAGTTGGTTTAAGCAAGTGTCTCATCATTCACCTTGATCAAACTCCACCATTCTGTGTCTGAGGCCAAAAGCTGAAATTTGTCAAGCCTGCTAGATACCCCACAACAGTTAGAGGCATTGCTTTATCTTAAGCTTTGGTCAGCGTGGAGAGAAGTTCCCATGGTCGCCTCGTTGGTTTGGTTGTCTCAAGCCCTCTTGCTCACCTTTCCCCACAGCCCTTCGAAACCTCAGTTTTGTAAGTGCACGTGAACTACAAACAAGAATCCATACTTTCTGCAGGCCAAATCCTTTCAGCCAAACCTGAATAACTGTTTGATTACAGTCCTCTCTATAACCGGAGTATTTTATTCTGCAGATGATCAGAAAATTTGTCTGCTTAGAGGAGATTCTGGCTGAGCGCATAAGTAATTTTAATTCTCAGGATTGTAGAATAAACTTTTGTTTTGGCAGCTGCAGTGTCCAGCCTTGTTAATTTATTTCTTTGTGAGCTCTGAAGCGTTCCAAGAAGTGGACCATAGCAAACATGAGAGAAGAGCAAGTCTCTTGTTTTCCCTGTCTCTCTGAGGCTGGAGGTTGCATCAGGGCTGGSTGCTGCAGAAGCACCTCCTGCCCCACTCAGATGTTCAACCAATTAAYCTTTCCTACCTCTTGTCCATGCATTATCTGAGGATGGAGGCAGATCTCCAGTAGGGTCAGTTGTGCAAGCAYTTTACTGATTTTGGAGGGTCTTGGTAGGCTGCATAGTACAGGCACAAAGGAAAGGAATAGGCTACAAGAGGAATATAAAACCTGAGAATTTTGGTGGGTTTGTTCTGTTTATTGTTTTGTGAAACATCTGTTTCATTTCAGCAGCAGTAACAGGCTGGATGTTGCTTTGATCCACTATTGCAATTCCTATTTGTGTTATGGGAGGGGCTGAGGGCTCATGGTGACATCTCTCCCGATTGCTGCGCACGTTGTTGCTCTCTGGCACTGACACCAGCAGCAAAACATTCCAGTTTGGCTGGCAAATCCACCCCATCTCCACTGTTCACAAAACAGCTCTGAAAGCTGCTGTCCCCTGGGAATACCCATGTGCTTGGATTTATGAGGCTGCCCTGAATAAAGGACTGAGAATGCTGCTGTTGAGAAGAAAGTCGTAGTGCTACCAGGCATGTTTTGTGGTCCTAGGCTTTTTTTTTCCCCCAGCAAGACAAATTCTACAAGCCTYCCCTTATAATTTCTCTCCTTAGTGACTGTGTTATTTTTGTAGGAAAACTCATTTTGCCTTTTCTTGGCAATATTATCATGATACCAATGTCATAAGCAAAAACTTTGGTTGAGAGTCACAAGGAGCACAGACATTACTCCAGCAGAGGACAGAGAATGGTTAAATATGCTTAATTTGCTTGTATGTTTTATATCAGAATAGCTGCCAACTAACTTATACTCCACGGACTACTTGCATTGCACACAAAAGCTGTAAGAATGCCTCTGATAAGCTTTATCTTGGACAGTGTTTTTGCAAAGAAAGCCACTTCAAATCAATTATTGCAAGTTTCCTCCCTCCTTGAGTAAATTACTTCATTCATTGTAARCTATGTCCCTACAAATTTTGAATGATTTGTGTTCCTGTGAAAAGGTTTTTCCTCTGTACATTTTGTGTATTTCCTATAATTTCACGTCCAGAGGATTCCTTCCCAGGAACTTGACTCACTTTGAACAAATCTGTGTCCTGTGCAGAAAACTAATCATAGTAAATACCAAGATTGTTTCAGCTGTGTTTCATGTGTGCATTTATCCAGAACTTGGCTGAACATTAATACAGATGAAAAGGGGATGGTTTGTTTTTCTGTTACTTTACCCATTCCATGGATACTTCCATGTCTTGTAGATTTTACTCTGGTTGAGTATTTTATTGAAGCAAGAACCAATGGATGTGCTATTTTTAGAAGAATCTGACAAAATAATAGATCATTGCATACACCCCCATATGAAATAAAATCTGTSTTGTAAATAGCACCTGTGATTATCAGAAACAAAAATATTTTACAGATGTAATTAATTTGTTGCTGTTTAACACTGTTATAGTAATATATGCTTCTATTCCTGATTTTTGCTGATTATTGTGAACACCA
This sequence comes from Amblyornis subalaris, assembly GCA_018881555.1. Lineage (NCBI taxonomy): Eukaryota > Metazoa > Chordata > Aves > Passeriformes > Ptilonorhynchidae > Amblyornis > Amblyornis subalaris. The sequence goes on along the minus strand of JACAXG010000056.1, from coordinate 2,835,724 downwards.
CAATAATTTGGCTTTGTACGGTACAAGGAAATAGTAAAACGGAAAACTGCAATTTCTAAAAGCTGTCATGAAAATGCTTCCAGTAGTGGGTGGCCAAATAAAAAGATATTTAGTAAACTTGAAAACAGGCATACAAGGACACGCCTGCATGGATGGATGCAAACAGATGTGAACTCCTCTCTTGGTCTCCAAGCCAACTGGGCACAAGCCAGCTTCACCAAGAAGCCATGAAACCACGTTCATGCAGTGCTGGGCTTCAATATTCCACCCTGCCTGGCAGGAGCCTGTTTTAGTTCCCCCCAAGTATCCAGATAGCTCCTGCAAGCACAGTGTGATGCTGAAGCCAGCTCGACTCAAGCTGGCTGGGAAGGCAGACAGAGGAGTCCGTGTGTGTCTGCTCCCATCTGTGTAGACATGCCCTAAACCAGGCTGGGTGAAATTTGGAATCTTAATTAAAAACTATATTCATTAATTTCATAGGCCAAAATTTTGTCTGCTGTTGGCATGGATCTGTATTGGACAAGAAGAATGTTTTTCCCCTTTCCAAGCAGACGAAATATTGGAGCTTGTATCTTTGAAGTTGGAGATGACAAAGCTGACTTAGATTATTTCTGCTTGAAAATGCCTTTCTTTGTGTTTTCATCTTAGGYTGGGTGCTCACGTGGTTCCCATCCCCACAGTGCCTGGACACCTTGTATTCTTTGATGTACAGTTCTAACAACCCCTGTGAGAAGGGAACATGCTGCTTTTTCCCATTGGGTAGAAGGGAACAGAGTCTCAGGGACAAAAGGGAGATTTCCCAAGGCTATGTGCTGCCTCATGCAGTGGCATCCTGGATCAGCTCCTCCAAAGAATCATGAAGTGTCTCAAGACTCCTTTGGGCCTTTTTCATACCAAAAATGTGGTGCCTTTGCTTTTCCAAACTCTGTGTCTAACGAGTCATATGCTGACCTGGCAGCATGAGGTCAGCACAGGCAGGTCCCACTGCTCCATGGCCGCTGGTGGATGTGAGTGACCAATACTTGGTCTTTGCCCTGGCCTGTGACCATTCCCACAGCTTCAGTGTTGGCAAACGCCTCAGCACAGGTTTGGTCTGCATTAACTCACTCTCTCCAAGGTGGTGTCCTGGCACCATCTGGGGACCACATGGGCATGGAGCTGCTACCAGAACATTCACTCCTTCAGCCTCTCCTGTGCTCCAGTGCCCCTCATCCTGTTTTATCTGGATTTTTAGACATCCAATCACTTCACTTGTAAAATGCTCCCATGGACTTCCCAGGGAAATGAGGACACTGCTTGACCTCACGCTCGGGTGGGACAGGATGTGGGAAGGAATGCTGCATGGTGGGAAAACATCTGAATTACGAGCCCCTTTGGGGGTGAGTGACTTCATACCGACGACCTACAAGCAGCAGAGCAGGCTCAATTAGTGCAATAAACTGTTAATTGAGAGGAGATTGCCATAATGTTACAAAAATATTCCTGTGCTGTTTTTCCACCACTGCTGTCAGGGAAGCTGAACTATCAAGCCATGCATCCCAGACAGGATTATGCCTTTATTCAGGTAAAACCTTTAGACTGGCACAGCTTTTGTGGCAGGACACAGTGGGAATAGCTGAGATGGGATGTGGAATAGAAGGGGCTCAGACATTTGAGGACTGTGCAGTTGGCAAACAGGGCACGGGCATTCACCTCATTTCAGGCAGCCCAAACGGGTCTCCACTGCTCTGCAGGTGCAGGGGGGAAGTGTGTTTTTAGGGCACTTCTTAATTCCCAAGGTAGGCAGATGTGCTTTGAAGCAGCTGAGGTTTCTGAGCTGTTCTCATGGCTCCTCTGCTTGCCTAAGGACAGGGAATGGGGCTGGGCTTCAAACGATGAGTTGAATCCTGCCCTCTTTGAAGTCCCTGGCAGAAATTCCCGGTACCAGCTATGAGGCCTGTGCGGCTGAAGGGGCTCCAGCAGAACAAGGTGCCTTGTCTGGCCAGTTTAACTGGGGAGCCTGGGACTGCTTGGTCTGGGGGGACACTGGGGCACGCAAGCTGGATTGGTCAGGCTGCAACAAGCTTCTTGGACACATGCCCAGAGGACTCATAAAGCACCCTTTTAGAATTTAATAAACTCATCCCTATCTCCTTTCTCTCCTGAGAGCCCACACTTGACTGCTGTGACCAGCCTTGAGTCCTGGGGTGTAGGGAAACAATTTAATGGGCTTTAGGCAGGGTTTGCAGTGTTGAAAATTAGAAGATAAAGTATCTCACAGAAACAGAGCCAATTGAATCTGGAAGCCATGGAAGAGAGAGAAAAAACCCTATCAGCCTCTTGGCATGGGGATTTTTGTGTGTGTGTTTGCTGGCTGTGCTTCTGATAGATGCCTTGAGCTTCTGTACATGGTGCCTGGCACAGCTGGAGCGGTGAGATGCAACAGGCAGAGGAACTCATGTGAGTGGTGCTGGTTGGCTTTGGCTTTTTGGATAGGTAAAGTGGCCCTGCATCCTCCACCCACTTCTGTCAGCTTGTCCTGTGCTTCAGTTTGCCTGGTCTGGCACAAAGCTCTCTCTAGGTGGTAATAGACACTTACCAGCGGGCTGCAGCCAGGCAAGAGATGGGGCTGTGGAGCACCACAGTCCTGGATATATTGTACTGACTCAAATGTGTGAAAATTATTGTAAAAATTCAGTTTACAGTGTAGTCACTGATGATGCTGATTAAGCACCCCGGATGTTGTGCTTGTCCCCTGTCCTGTAATATGAAGGACACCAACAAGGTACAGAATCTGCCCAGGTTTGCCTTCACAAAGCTGCCCTGGGTCCCTGCTGCCCAGCCTTGGCTCCAGCAGCAGCTGTGTGCAGTGCTGCTCCCCAGCAGAGTCTCTGCTCTGTCAGCTTGGATGGGTGGTCCCAGCTGACTTGAAAGACAACACCATGGCTCCATGATGTGCCCAATTCTTTTTAATTTGTTTCTCATTATGCAAAATTTCAGGCATGTATCTGATGCTGTTTTACATTTAGAACCACACAGTAGATGTTTGCAGGACTGCAAAATCTGCGGGACTGCGCAGCCAGAACTCTGCCCTCTGCCTGTTTGACTGCTGTTGCTGCTCCTCTCTCTAGTCTATCCCTCCCCCTGCCAAGACACATTTGCTGCTATCAAAGTTCCTGCAGCTGACATATTTCTAATCATCCCTTCATTGCACTTTATCTTCTGTAAACAATTAGTGAACCTCTTTTGGGATTTGGAGTCATTGTGCTAACTTCCTAATTATTTAGCTTTTTTTGGCTCTTTTATTGCTTGGCAAGAAAGATTTAGCGGCCAGGAGACATTAATACACTTGCTCTCCAAGTTCGTGGGCTTCGGTTAATCACTCCAGCTGAAACCTGTTGATACTGGATGATTACTGGAACTTTATTATGTGAGTCTTTATAGTACATTTAACAAACGAGCTCGGTGGCAGGAATATTTCTGTGATGGAAATTGCTTTTCCCTTAGGGACAGGATCCAAGGACCACTGAAGTGAGTGAGATTCTTTCCAGCAACTCCGTGGGTGTTTGCTCTGGTTGCCAGTGGAGGGGCTGTCACCCAGTCGCTGGTGGCTGGGACTCCTTTGCTCTCATTGCACCCTTGGTTGTTGCATGATGGTGCCAGGCAAGGGCTGCTGGTGGAAAGCCTGAGTTGCTGAACCTGGACCTCTTAGGGGTGTACAGGAACCTGATCAATGTGAGCTGTGCTCTGTAACTTTGCTGAAGAAAGCTTTTCTCCTGAGGAACCTCAGTATTTATATTGTTGTTCTAGACTAACTCGTACAAAGCAAAGTTATTTTAAATGTATTTTTCTGCCTGATGCAGCTGGGATTATGAATTACTAATGCACAAAGCCAGAGCATAGCCAGCAGCTAGATTTGCTGCGTAAGATTGCTCAAGGAATCTGCAAATCACCTTTGGTTGATCTCAGGTACATCCACCGTAACAAACTGACTCAGACTGGTCTGTTTTGGCTGTTCACATTGGCCTTCTCCTTTTGTCTCCTCGGGTTGTGCCATCCTTGTGCCTACATGCTGAAAGGTTTCTTTGTTAAACTGGTGAAAACTGGTTACTCATCAGCCTTGAGAGGTTCTGCTGTCCTGTCCTGGCAGGCTGCTGCTCCCGGCTAGGCCAGGTCACCATCTTCTGAACTCTGAGGAAAAGGGATTCCTCCCACCAATTTTCAGGCATTTCAGTGTCAGCATTACATAATTCATGCACTGTTCGGGCCATGTTAGCGTTGCTCTTTCTCTTGATTACTCTGTATTAAAGTGCTATGTCAGCATATTAGTTTGTTTTCTTTCCCATTAGCTTCCAAGAACTTGGCTCAATCCTTTACATATGTTAATGCTCTCATCTGACCAAAGCTATGGGTCAGTGTGTGAATAATCTTTATGCAGGAAAACTAAACATCCACACAGTGCCCTGGGAATCGTAGAGGGTGGCATTATTAATTTCATGAGGGGAAGGGCTGAGGAAACACTGAAATTTGGTGCCCAGATTGCACACTTCCAACCCAAACCGTTTGATGATTCTTTTGTTTCAGCACCAGAGAATGTTCCTTGCACTCTGTACCTTTTACTCTGGTGGTCAGGGATCCCTCTTCCTTCAGTAAGAAGAGACAGACCCCTCTGGAGGGAAATTTGCATCTTCAGTGGTTGTACTTGCCTTCTGGAGAAGCCCATCTCTGGCCACTGACCACAGGGGAAGTTTAATGAGACCCTCATCACATTCACCACCTCAGAGAAGTGTCTGCCATTGCCTTTGGAAGTCCCTCCTGCATGGACTAGATGTGCCTGTTATGGCTGGAGGCCCAAAGCTTGGACTTGCTCTGATGCACAGAAAGAGTTAATCCTTTCTGTCTATTGAAGAGCCAGGGAAAGCAATGATGCTGTGCTTTCCCCACTCCTCCCTGTACCCAGGACAATAAAGTATCCACGTTGGATATGGGAGACTCCCATAAGTGATTTTCCTTTGCTTGATGGGACTTGAATTTGCTTTTCCCAAAGAAAAGTCCAAACAAAGCTCTCAAAGCCTCTCCCAGACTCCAAAACTTTTAAAGATGTTCCCATTTGTATAAAATAATTAAATTGCCAGTGCAACAGTCCAGGTCTCTCCCCTTCCCAGCTGAAAGCCCTAATAACAGGGTGTAGTGATTCGGGAAACCTGCCCACACAGTCTGTGGCTTTTGTTTGAAGGTCTGAGATCTCAAAGCCTACCTGTGCCAGGGAACCCATTCCTGGCTGGGTTCCCAAGCCCCACCAGCGTCTGTCCATCAGTCAGCAGGGTCTGCGAAGCAGAGTGGTCCTCCCCTCCAACAAGAGCATTGTGGACAGCAGGTTGGGACCTCCAGAGAAGTACTTTACTCAAGGAAGTCACCTTGCCTGTGGGGACACCACGCAGCTCTCTGTAGTGGACGGCACCCGTTTGAAGGGAAAGCCTAAAAAAAGGGCCCAGTGTGGAGGGCAGGCCTTTGCCCAAATCAGGCTCAGAGGAAACTGCCTGGGTCCACAGTTTAAAGAGGACAAAAGGACCCCACCAGGAAGGTGGACTTTGTGTGCTCCAGTCCAGTTTTGGTTTTCAGGCTTGTGTTCAGCGAGGCCATGAGTTTTCCAGACCCTCTCTGCCCTAGGTTTGCTGCTGAGGACAGTTTGGTGGGCCATGAAGACTTAGGCCCATTCTGTAGCAAGTATAATATTTCATTCCAAATGATATTTTCCTGTTAGAAGTGATATAAATAAACAGTAAAAATTTTTTGTGCAGTCAGTAAGAAGCACTGTATTTCATCGGCATTTGAACAGGGATTCATTAATGTTCTGGTTATATTTTAACACATTTTTCTAAGCACGAAAATAATCCAATCGCTTTGCAGTAAAATATTTTATTTTCTGGTTGGGGGTTTCTATTTTAAACACACACATTGTGTGTGAGTTTATATATTTTTATATACATATGTATATGCATATACATAAAATATATGTGTGTGTGTGTGTGTATTTTATATAATATAGGCCTGTGTGCGTCTGTATTATATTTGGCCTGTATCCACTCTGGCCTGACTGCCCTGAGCTTAGAAACTAAACAGTTGCAGGCTTGGCTGGTGCTGGGATGGGGGACCACCTGGGAACCTGGGTGCTGCAGGGACTAGCCAAGGAGTTGTGGTTAAACACGTGGTGAATTTTAGACCACAAAAATTGCATGAGTGGAAAGACTTCATTTGGCACCATTTTTGCTGTTGAGCTGATGGATGGGAGATTAAAAAAAAATAAAATATATATATTAAAAAAAAAAAATCCCTCCTCCTCATGGCTGGGTGTGGTGCCTTAGATGTCTGAACAGTAGAGCCTCCCTACCCTCCGGAGCTTACACTCTGAGGCCTTGAACCTGAAAAAATAAAAACAAATATGCTTAACAGCATGCATGTGAGAACTTGTGTAACTGTTCTCAGGTCTGGAGCCTGGGGGAAAGCTCTGGAGAGCTGAGCATAGGGAGCCAGAGAGATGCTGGCCCTGGGCATCTGGGGAGGCTCCAGTGAGGAGCAGGCTGTCCCCTGAGTTTTGTCTGTCTGGCTTGAGTGTGGTGAGGATGCCACCAGTGCTGGCACTAGGAAGTAAAGATGAGGCCTCGGAGCTCCTCTTCTTTTAAGGACTGAAGCTGTTTTTACCTTTTTAATATTTATTTTATATATTTGCGTATGAGTATGCCTAAAGAGCAGTGTGTGCGTGTTTCCTGCCATCTCGTCCCTTTGCAGGCACCAGGGCAGGAGCACGCAAAAGGGGTGAGAGCATCATCCCAGCAGGTTTGGTAGAAGTTCGAGGGGAGCGTTTTGCTTTGGTTTATATCACTCCTGGAACACCTTTTTCATTCCCGACAGAAAGGAGCGTGCCTGCACTCAAAGGGGCCCAGGAGACAACAGCACATGGCTGTGGGACAGCTTGTGAAGATACTTGTCCTGACCAGCCTTCGGGATGCTGCTCGTCACCCTTGGGGTCACCTCTGGGGTCAGTGGGGTGTGTTCTTGGGGATGCTTTCCGGAGCTGGGATGCATCTGCTCTGTCTCGATGAAACCTTTCGCACAACCTGCTGCCAATGCTGTGACAAGGATGATTTCATAGCAGATAGCTCACAGCTAGTTATTTACAGCTCTATACATAGCAGGGGCTGGCCCTGGTGCCGCGTCTGGCGGGTTTCACCCCCAGCGCATTGCCTACAAAGGCCCCCGGACAAAAGCAGAGATATGAATAAGGGCCAAGGATCATTACCTTGGGCAACAAAAGCTGTCCTGGAGAACAAAAATAGCACAGAAAGAGCCCACAAAAGGCAGAAAATCCTTCCTTCCTGCCAGCTCCTCTCCGGGCCTTGCCTCCAGCGCAGGGGAGTGCAAGGGCAGGCGATACCCTCGGCTGAGGAGCTCCAACAAAGAGCCATCGGCGCAGCCCCGGCCCCGGGCTACCTCCGCAGCCCCGCCGTGCCCTGCCCTGAATGCCGCCCCTTTGTGCGGGACACAATGGCGGAGAACCCCACGGTGACACTGAATGAGTTACAATGCCAACATCTGTGAGACAGTTTCTTTGCCGGGTGATGGAGAAGAGGCAATAAATTCCTGATAGGCTGACCGGGGAGAGCAGTCACCCATGGCAGGGCCGGGGCATGCGGGGATGGAGCCGCCTATTTAGGGCTGCCGCATGTGTCCCCAGCTCGCTGCCCGCGCCTGGAAACCGGGGGTCAAATGCTGCAGCCCCCCTCTGACAAGGCGCTGGCGAAAGTCAACAGAGAATTAGGGACAGGCAGCAGCCACCGAGCCATTTAACTCATCTTCTTGTTGCCGTCTGCTCTTTGTTCGGCTTAATGTGAATTGACCCAGCGATTGTTGGACTGTCTAATTCTTCAAGCCGGAGCCTGGATGCCTGTTTTTGGTTTCTTGTGGGGTTTATTGTGTTTTTTATTTTAATGAAATGACTTTCTCCAGCTGCCTCGTCTCCTCTAMAGGGGTGAAGCAGCCTGCGGGAGTGATAGGAAGTATTGACAGCTGGAAGTTTGAGGAATGTGGGCTGAAATAAAATTGAATGAAACTGAGGACTGGCCGGTGCAGATATCTGAGCTCCCCTCTGCTTGCTCATTAGGATATGTAGCAACAGGGAATGGATATTTTCTGTTTACAAAACAGCTACCTGTGACCCTAAAACTGACTATCCTGTTAATACATCCTTGCTCTCTATCTAATGCAGGTTTTATGGTGTCACCCAGTGACTCCTGCAGCCAGGCCTTTCCACCTGGCTGAGATATAGCAGGTCTTCAATTAGAACGTAGAATTTCAACTTTGGGCTGAGACTGCCTTTTCTTTTCCTGCCAGATGTCCAGCTATTCGTTATCAAAGATGAGGTGCCTACTAAATATAAGCCTTGGCATTTACATTTACCAGTTTCCTGAAGATCTTGTAAAGACCACAGAAGTGCTGATTAACTATCCTGTTGCTAATTAACTATCAGACTTTTAAGAGGCCATGTATATCCATACGGCAGCATGATCCCATGTGTTTTTAARCATTCTTTCTGCTGTATTATACATCATCCTCTTGGGAGTACTCCCCATCCGACTCGGGAAGCGTTACAACTTTCAGCTCTTGTTTTTTGCAAAGACCAACCTCCCTTTTAATGGTTGAACCTGTATAAACTTGCGGGTGAGCTAAAGCAAGCTTCCCATCTGAATTCGAACGTCAGTATTTAGTGATGTGCAAAATTGTTTTTGGCAAAGTTCCTCTCCAGTCAACACGCTATCTCCAGTTAATGATTATAATTTGACCTAAAACTGTTACATGTTCTGGAAACTCTCTGAGATTGAAGGGAAATCCTTTGAGTTCTTAATCCCTTAGCATGCCATCTAAAACCAACTAAAAGCTGATGCATTGATCTGTCTTTTGATCTTTTCTCTCTGAGACGATAATAAAACTGCTGATCCATGATACCCTCAATTTGTCAGCAAAAACACTGCATATTTATTTATTTGTTGTAATATGGGTCTTTAATTTAACTTGGTCTCCCTAAATCTCTTATTTCCTAGGAAAGATGCAAAAAGAATTGCAGAGGATCCAAAAATAAAAATCGCTTCTAAAAATTAATTCATTGATGGAGTTACAGCCAGTAGGACCATTAGATCATCCAGTCTCGTCCCCTATAAAATACAGAGGTCACAGAACTTCACCCATTTACTTTTGTATTAAGCTTAATACTTTGTGTTTCACTGGATTGTATCTTTCAGAGAAGTATGCAGTCTTAATGTTAACATGATAAGGGAGAGATAATCCCCCTGGGTAAAAGGCTGAGCATGCACAGAAAGTAGAGATGAAAAAAAAAATAACCCCTCCATTCCCTTCTATTAATAGAAGATTTTATCTAATATATGTTTTGTCTTCTTTCATCCAGTGTCCACAAAACCTTCCGACTTCTTTAATTTCCTTTGACAAATTACTCCATTATTAAAGAAACTGTAGAAACAGCAACTGATATTCAGACTAAATGGGTCTTATTTCATTCAGTTTCCTTACAATGGCTATACCTGTTGTTATTACTCTCCTTTTTTGGCATAAGTGCTTATATTTGCCAGCCAGGAATAGTGGTCCCCTGTACTATAGTGGAATTATGGAATTGTGGTCCTGCACAGGACTTGCAATCACCCTGTACTGCAAAGGAAAAAGATGATCCTTGTTTTAAACAACTCATCCTCCATCATTTTTCTCATTCAACCCCAGAGGTTTCCTTTGCCTTGTCAGCAATGAGACCCTCAATCTACCTGCTTTGGCTCCACCGTGTAGACACTGGAGAGAACCAAGCCCCACAAAGCCCACAGTATCTGAACTTGTTCAGTTATACCCTGTGGGGCTCATCCTGCACCTGGGACAGCTGGGTGTGACAGGGTTTGCCCCTTCTCATGTCCCAAAGTGGTGGACAAGCTGCTTTGCCTTGACGCAGAGCCACAGAGATGACACTGTGGCTTTGTCTTGCTTTTTCCACATTTTTAGATCTGTCCCTAGGTGRCTCAGAAGAATTGCTTGTCTCAGGGCAAGAAGCTTCTGTTATCTGCTTGAGTCATTGGACTTCTGGAGCACCAATGTGACCTCCTGGGTGGGACTGGTGTTTGGCCTGACTAACTTAACCTCCCATCATGGACCTGCTGTGTGTTGTGGTGTGAAGCTCACCCTTTTTGTGGTGCATTTAGGCTAYAAACTCCTTGAAAACAGATGCTTTCTTCTACTGAGAATATATTCAGTGTGTTTCAGGCTGCCTGGATGCGCTGAACTAGTGCAGGAGGTCAGAGTATCTCAGCATGCTTGGAAGGGAGGCAGTGTGGGTCTTCTGTCATCATGAATGTATTGCTGGGTTGGTGTCCATGCTCAGGCTCAGATCTTCCTCCTGTAAGATCCTGCGTGTTGGCCAGGAAGAAGTGGTTTTTKTGCAAGTGGCTTCATTTGCTTCTAAAAAGTACTTTTTGCTCCTAAAAGAAATGGAAATAAGAASTGCTGGAAAGGGTTAAGCACCCAGTACACTCACTGCCTGCTCTTTGAAAATTGTTCCACGCATCACCTTTACAAAATATTGCAGGGGATTTGGTGTCTGAGGCACTTGAACTGTCTGAGTCAYTCCATCAAAACCTCTGCAGAAAAGAATTGAGGCTGTCTTGTATTTCACAAGTATTCCCCTCGTATTTTTTAAATTGTTTTGATTTCCCTTTTCTTCAGGGATGAGTGCTGCAGTCAGGAGGCTGCAGGCAGCTCTTCCTTTCCTGCTSTCATTTGTGATGGTCACTTGGAACCTGGCTGCAAAGAGCTCTTGACTCCTGTGTGGGAGGTTTCTCCTTTAGGCTTTTCCTGAGGATGGTGGCTGAGGCAGGCTTATGGGAGCAATGTTTTTGAGTTCCCTCACCCTGAGAAAGGAGCTGAATCCCAGTTTGTTATTCCTTGGCGTGGTGCCGTGGCTGCCATGGTGTTGAGAGCTTCCCTTGGGAGGTGTTTTTGGTGAAGGTGACAGTGGCTGCTGTGCCTCGTGCTGGCACACCACATTCAATTGGCCCTGACATTTCATGCTGTTAGAATTCCCTGCTCAAGGAACTTGTGTATCCCAAGGGGATTTGTGCAGGAAATTGTTTTTTCCTGTTTTATCCAAGGAGGAGGTAGCTTTGGGCACGCACAGTAACACAACTTTGATCACCCACTTAAATATGATGAAAATGTAATTGATTTCAGCAACTATTTTTTCATCAAATAGGAAATTAAAAACAAGATGTACCTCCAGAGTCACCCCATTGTTAATCCAATATTGTGGCAACACAATTACAGCTGCCCCAGTGTGGGGTCGGCACAGCAGGATCCGGATACTCATGGCATTGAGGAGGGAGAGGAGGGTTAGGAAACCTGGAGTGCTGTGCAACAAAGCAGGGAAGGCTGCAATGCTTTTACTTGGGAAACTGTGAGCTAATGTACAGACCTGAAAGAACAGGCTGGAGTGAAAGCTGCAGTGACAGTAATTAGTGCTGTGCTAATAATCAGAGCACCATTGGGACTAATATTCTCATAGTTCTGCTCAATCTGTACGTGAGTTAAATATTTCTTCCTGCAATCTGTGGGTGGGGATACAGTTCTAGAAATCTGTCCTGGATACTGGGACATTGACTTTTGCCATTTATTACTTGTAACTCTGTTCAGAGCTCAGTAATATGTTTAATAATCCCCTGCTTGATGTGTTGCACTGGATTTGTTGTGACAGGAGTGGAACCATGGGAAACAGAACAGAAATCAGAGCATCCTAATTCACATTGTCTTTGCTGCTGTTAGATGTCTCTGTGCCTYGGGTTTATACCCATCTTTTTGTGCCAAAGAGAGAGACAGCTCAAAAGACACAAAATCTGGTTGCAAGCAGCAGGTTGGGAGCTGGCTTGGGTATTCGGGCATGTCTGCACAGAGGGAGTGTGGATCCAAGGTATGAGAGCTGTTGTCTTGGAACACTGTCATGAAAATAAATATACTTGAGTTCCTCAGGGATCAGATTAACTGGTCCCTTGTTCCATATTAAATAGAATTTGTACATTTCCCCTGCCTTTTTATTGTGTCTCTTCGGGGTTGTATCAGCAGCTGCTTGGGTAAGTTCCAAGTGAGTGGGACTGTGCAGGCACTATGCACAGAGAAAATCCAGCCAAGCAAACCCTGTGCTGCAACTTTTCTATGGATGTTGATGGGRGGACATGCAGATGCCTAGGCTGGGTTTTGCTGTGAGTGTGAAGGATCCAAAATGCCAGCTCGGATGCCAAAGCAGCTATAGCAGCAGGGTCTGGCAGAAGAAAAGCTTGAGCTCCTGGGACTTGAACCCTTTCCTCTCTGCCTCTGCGTCTGGCTCCTGTGGTGGTCCCTCTGCTGCTGAACCCAGTTKAGCTCCCAGAATAACATCAGCCTCAGGAATCCTAATGCAGAAAGAATTCCATGCGGCCTGCCTCAAACAGGATCCTCAAACTTTGCTTGGAGAGGGTGTAAAAATGTTGGCAGTTGTGAACTCCTTTCCTAAACCCCTTGGTTTTAAAAATGCTCCCATTAGAGGATAGTTGTTTTCTCTCTCCTACCCAAAGTACTGCAGCACTGGGCTGCCTCCAGAGCATGTTCCACCTCCCTCTCCTTGTTAGTTCAGCCATTCTCCTCCTCCAGGGCTTGTCCAGACTTGGCACAAAGGTGCTAACACACTTGTACTGACACATTTCCAAATGAAAGATGACATATTTTCAGCTGAGCAGCTCTATCTTTTCCTGCTAACACCTGCTAAAAAGCAGCTCCTTCTGTCCACACTGGGATTTGAAAACCTGCTTGTTCAAATATTTTAGCTGACACGTTTCAGAAATGCTCTTTTTGCTGCCATCAGACTAGGCAGTGCACAGTGGGCTGTGTTCCCTCCCCACCTGGGAACGTGGGGCTGACAACAAAGCCTGGCTGATTTGAATAGTGCAGGRTCAGGTTCAAAATGAGTGAAAAGCCCTGTTTACTTTCACTTAGCATCCGGTCTGGGGTGGGAGAGGAAAGCTTCACAAGCCAGGCCGTTAGCTGCAAACACCGACCTCCTGCAATTTGATACTCTTTCACCTCAGCTTCACAAATGAGAACAATTTGTCCTGACATCTATCTTCCTCTTCTACTCCTTTCTGATGGTGTCTTCAGCTTTGACTCATTTCTCCTTGCCCATCTAAGAGTATCTAAACTTAATCAGAAAGATGATTATTTCTTTATTTTCAAGAAACTGGTATCAGGTATCTCTGGCAAGGTGCACTGCCTCCCAAGCCAATTGGATTGAGCTCCTTCCTCCTGCTTTGTGAGTCAGGTCACAAAGTCAGGATTACCTGAGGTCTCGTCCCAAAAATCCTCCAACCTCATCCACACATGGAACTGCTTGTGTAAGTAAAGGAAGAGCTGTGGGAGAGATGACTGCAGGGCTGGGCTCAGGAGTTTCAGGCCTTTTGGGTAAGGAATGGTTCACTGCTTTCTTCCCTAGTCACACAAAAGCCAACAAGCAGAACAGCTCCACTAACAAAAGGGGCAAGTTAAGGCTCAGTATGATGTCCTGTCTTGGCTGACAGCACCTCAGACCTCAGGTGATTATGTCAACTGTATCAGGTCCCCTCTTGGGAAYGAGGAACAGCCCAATGTGRAGGAGACCRGCGGAGTCCTGCCACTAGTTAGGGAATGAATAACAAGATCTTCCACTGCTCCTTAATAGGCATAAGGAATGTAAGATATAAAGCTAGATCCTGGGTCCAAAAATTCAGGTAGGGCTATGGCAACATTTATTTCAGGGCAAAATCTGGTAGAACTTTGTGCAGTCTTCCAGATTGAGCAACATCTCYTCTTACCTTGTCCCCATCCATGCCATGCCCTAACCCACATCYGCCCAGGCCTTGCTTTGCCAGCCTGGAGCTCCACAGCACCTTGCTTTGGTGGGAGCCCTGCTGAAGATGGAAGGCTGTGCTGGGAGGGGAACACAGAATCTTAGGTTGGAAAGATTGTCTTGTCTTTCTCCAAATCACTTGCCACTGGCAGAGGCACCTTCACTACACCAGGTTGCTCAGAGCCCCATCCAACAYGACTTTGAACACTTCCAGGGATGGGGGTTTTCACAGGTCTCAGAGAAGGTGATGGGTAGRTACTTTGGATGATGGGCACAGGTGGGTTTAGCTGTTACTTATCATTTCCAAAAGACAAGAAATCTGGTGAACATGCCTTCCTCAAGGCTGTGTCTTGTCTCCACCTGTTTGGTGCYGGTAAAAAAACCTTCACTGTGTATAAACTAGAAAGAGGGTTTTGCTTCCCAATATATTCCTTGAAGTTATTAGTGGTCAATGATATTAATAGGGAAGGAAATGAGAAGAAAAATCCCCTCTAATTACTCTCTGCAGTGAGAGTTGACTGGCATTAGCTGGGTTCATTGGTCTAGGATRGATTTTCTAACATTGTCCCCTACAACTACTGATGTAAGCAGATAATTCTGGTTGTTGCAGCTTTCATAGCTTCAAAGATAGTTTTTATTTTGCATAGGAACAGGATARAACTGTTTTAGAGTGGTGTTCTRAAATGGAATTTTTTAACATTATTGGGTTTGGGTCAAGAAGTTCATTAAAAAATTCTACACCATACCATTGCATTCCTCTCAGATATAGGTTCCTATAACTTCCAGAAAATCTTCCCCAAATACATTGTCAAATCCAAATGTCTTCACAGGGTGGCTGTGCTTTGATGTGGCAACAAATTTTAAGAAAACTGAGATTTTCAGAGTATTCCTCTTGCTGCCTTGAAGTCCCTCTTCAACACTTGAAATCTCACTTCATGAACCTCTGTTTCTAACAAATTTATCCATGGCTCAGCGATCCCAGTAAAGATGTTGGGTACATATCGTCACTGGTTTCACTAATTCCCTCGCTGAGAAACTGAACCTCTTCTCCTAAATATATGTAAGGCTGCAAATCCACTTTACCCATTAAATGCAGATCTATTCACAGAATAGAAGTATTTTCCAAACAGGCTAATCTCGGGTGGGTGATTGTGCTCTAGTCAATGGAGCTAAGCCAGTTTGCCCCAGCTGGCCCCTGTTTTAAAATGAAGTGATGAAAATGGGTGACACAAATGATAATTGCCTGATGATTTTCGTTGCCCTGAGCTCGCAAGTTGTTCCGTGTGTTCAGTGACCACAGCGAGGCGTGGACGRGAATGGTCGGCCGTTGCTCACGTACATCCCTCTCCCAGTTCCTGTGCTGGGTTGGTTGGCTACGGATGCGGCTTTGACTATTCACACGTCATTTCAGATCTGGCCATAACCACAAGTTTTTATCTGATGAGAGAAAGAGCAGGAATCACGGTGCCTGGAAGCCAGGGGGGCTGTTTGTTTCCTGATGCTCACAGGGATTCCTGCTCCGCAGCCAYGATGTGCGTATTTCATAGTGCTGTAGAAAGCTTCTGTCAATTAACATGAATTATGGCTCCAGAAGCCTTCATTCACCGTAAACCTGCAGTACATTAACTCCTGAGTTTCAACCCCAGCCGGTGGCAAATCCATTGCAATGCAGATAGAAATMATTTTGAAACTTACAACTGGAAAGACTTTTCTCTTGTGGGAGTGCTGCTTCTGATGCTGGGGAACACTTTGTGATGTCTGTTGGGGACACTTTGCATATCAGATTCAGGTTGCAAGCTCCTTCTGAAGCGCGTGGCTTCTTGCCTGCCATTCTGTTCCCAGCTGGAGAGGGAAAATCCCTGCCCCTGGCACAGCAATAGAGCAATAGCGGCACAGGTTGGTAAACCTGGCCTATCCATTTGTATGGAGAACTGCTGAAGGGAGAGGAGAGTTCCTCCCAGCACAGCCCAGGATCCCCTCAGAGGAGAACTCAAGAGCCTATCCAAGGACAATCCAAGAGCTCATTTAGGACAAACCCCCAGCTTACCCTTCTCTTTCCTTCCACCTCTATCTCATGCTACGTGGTCTCCTGGCCCCTCCTGAGCTCTGGGGCTTGCCAGTCCCCTCTTYGACTTGTTCACTCCTAGCCCAGCAAGCTCTTTAATTAAATTAGTCTTCTGGTGGTCAAGTGCATTGAATAGGCTCATGGAATACTYCGTGTGTGGCTAGGAGGTGGGAGATGGGATGAGGGGTTGTGTGAAGCCTCAGGGTTTCAAAGATCATGAGTTAAATTGGCTTCATCTTCTGGCTTTGCAGCCTGGGAACTCAGGTCTCTTGAGAACTCTGTAGACCTCTTGGTGAAGTTTGATACCTGTCAGTGGGGAAAAGACTTGCAGGCGTAAACAAGAGTTAATCTTAGAGAGCAAAGGGAGATGATTGCCTGCAGGRGCTGTATCCATGCAGATAACAGCTCATGTCTTTTAATAGCAAGGAATGCAGGGTTTGCTTATTTTTACAAGCAGAAAGAGTGGAGACAACTCTCTGTCAGGTCTACAAAGAGATGCTCATCTGTAGCAGCACATCCTGTGTGTAAGTATTTAGGCACATGGAAATGTGCCTAATCCACAGATGGATTTCAGGTGGGGGTCCTGAAGTGGTGCTCAGCTGGGCTCCCATCTCTGCTGCAGGCCCTTTTAGAGTCTTTGGTCCATCATTGAGTCTCGCCTGTGTTTCAATTAGACCACTTTGAAACAAAGGCAAGGGAAAGCACTGCCTGTGATCCAGGCATATCTTTGTAGTGCACAGATCTTCTGCTTAGGGGATCCACAAAAGCACCTGGGCTGGCAGATAAAGCAAAAGTTAAAATGCTGGTTACAAATTTCTCCTGACTGTGAGGAAAAGGTCTTCTGCCACATGGACTTCTCAGGCTGTTGACCCAAGCTCTTTGCAACACCATCTCTGGCTTTTCTCAAGCCAGGGCAAATCTTTCTGAAAAAGGATTTCTGGTTGTCTTTCTGTCTGCTCCCATTGTAGAGTTTTCCTAGGCAGCTGGGTAAGAGTCAGTCAGCCAGAGGAGCCACACCAGCTGCTCTGTTCTACTGTGTCAATGCAAAGCAAACCAGAAAAACTGGCTAAGCTGCCAACGAAAAGAGCTTCCACAGGCTGGGGAATCCTCTGGTGGGGCAGAGTCAGTGCAGGACAATTCCTTCTGCCAGCACGTGGACCAGATTACAGATGGGTAAATGCCAGTAGTGYCTTTACCCCAATGTGTGACAACTGAGCTTGTATAGGTGTAGTTCAGATGGTGACAGGAACCTTCAGAGACCTTTGATGGTGGCCTGGGCATTGACTGAGTTGGCCTTTCCATAGTCTGTAGCCCAGCAAGTGAAGCCCAAATGGATGTGATGCTCACCTCTTGATTCTCCCATGCTGGTCTCATGCTGCTGTGCTGATGGACCTCTGCTGACCCCTGCCACGACTGAAAAGTAATGTATCTGCTGCAGTAAAGCACTGTTGTAACTTTTACATCTCCCAGATGGGTAACAGAGTGGGTGTGTGTGATTTAGACCTAACAGATGCTTTTCACTGTGTGTGTGTGTAGGGCACAAGGAGCAGCTTGAGGAAACATCTTAAGGGCACAGCAAGSTTTGTTAGGTCCTTCTGACTAAGAAACTATTCCTGAGCGTGTAGTATATTCAGCTGGAGCATTTGCACCTCATCTGTTACCTGCTTGCATGGGTAGCGTGCCTGTAACCACCCGAGAGGGAGAGGGTGCTTTTCAAGTGAATGAGACAGTGTCTGCAACTGAAACTTTAACAGCCTCAGCTTTGGGAAAGTGGTTYGATGGGGACTGGGGTGCAGACAGTTGCCCCCAGCTCTGGGGAAGTGCACAGAGTTGTGCTTGTGAGCACGGCTGCGGCACATGCACAGGCACAGACTGCACTGCTGTCCAATAAGCCCTTTGCAGGGAGTGTGCATTGCTAATTCATCTGGAAACCAGCTTCCAGAAATTCCCAAGACAGTCTGGAGCTCCCAGCAATGCCCAGTTCTGTGGAATTTTCCTGGGAGTGTGCAGAATTCCTGTCGATGCCAGTGCCACTGGATATAACTGCCCCTGCTGTGGGAGGCTCCTACTGAGGTGGRTGTTGACACAGCCCACACATTTATAAACTCAGAAAGATTTTCATTTATTCAGTGACCACCAAAACTGGTTCCTTTGCTATGGCTTGTCTGTTGTGGGAGACTGCCTGGTGTTGGAAAGGATATTATCAGACATGCCTTTACTAGCACCATATTGAAGGCTGCTTTGCCCAGCTGTCCTTGCTGCTGCCAAAGGCAAAGTAATATTGAATATTGTGGTGGTGTTGATCTAATCATGCTAACGAATATATTTTCTAAGATGAACTTTTCCAAGATGAACTTTTCCACCATAGACATAATCTGTAGTTCCAGACAAGTTAAAGAGTTACATGAATGATTCATCTTTAGCTGGTGTCTGTGCTCATTGTGGTTGTAACTAACAGCTGCTTTTACAGAGATGTTTGTTAGAGGGGAGAGCATTGGCCCATTTACCTCAACAACACTGTTAGTGGGAACAGTGGGGGAACTTGAAGGAAAACCTACTGCTCCTTCAATTTCTCTTCCAGCATCAGGGCAGGGGGGATGCAGGCATTACAAAGATGGTGAAAGTCATTGTAGGCACAAAGTAAGGAGCTGAGAAGTGTGCTCTTGGCCTCTCATTCCTTGTTTTTGCTAGCCTGACCCTGTGCAATGCATACATTTCTGGGGAACTCAGTAAATCTTCTAGGTTGAGCCAGGAAAGTGGATTTTGAAAACTGTTTCACCACAGTCTAACCAAGGCCAAGATGTACACAAAGGTCGCTACTTATACCTGCAGTATGGGAGCAGTTATCAGTGGGTATTCCTGATAAATTCCTAGCTGAAATTTCAGCATTCTCCGGGATGGAGAAGCTGTGGATGCCCCACCCCTGGAAGGGTTCAAGGTCAGGTCGGATGGGGCCCTAAGCAACCTGATCTAGTGAGTGGCATCCCTGGCCATGGCAGAGGGGCTGGAATTAGATGATCTTTAAGGTCTCTTCCAACCCAAACCATTCTAGGATTCTATGATTATCACTCTGGTACTAGGGAAGCCAGAGAGATCCATGTGTAACTGCCCATTTAATCTTACAGAGGTATTAAGCATTTTATGGAGGTTATTAAACATGACAGAGATGGAACTTGAACTGGATTCAATGGAACTTGAACTGGATTCAACAACGCAGGAACAGTTGTTCACTCTTAACTTTCTCCTGCAAGCCAAAATCAGCACATCACTTCCTCTGGGAACCACTTCTGACAGTCACAGAGGAAAAGCGTGGCTGATAAGATGCACAGCTCTGAGGGTGACTGCAGGGCTTCCCTGCGCATGGAGCTGCTCCAGGGCAGTCCTTGTGATCGCAAAGGGGACGGTGTGGAATTTGAGGGAGGAATACCCTCACTCAGCTTCTGGCAGTGACCTGGAGCATTTTAGGATCTGGATATGATGAAACAGTGAGTGAGGCAGTCTGGCAAGATCTTAAGTACCGACATCACTTATGCCTGGATGCTCTAATTGGTAGGAGACTGGAGGCAAATTTAGATAAAAACACCCTGCACAATTATGAGAGATTAAATCAAGCTGGATTTACTGAAGCTGCAGGAGTGAAGGGAAGAAGCACAGGGCTACAGTTTGAGGAGAAGACTTGAAAACAGAAACTTTGTCCACCAAACCTCCCTGACACTGAGCATCCCCCCAGAGGCAACTCTTGGGCAACCAGCTGGATATGGCTTAACAAATGACTCTTTTAGCTTAACTCTTGGACCAGCTGGGTAACTCTGCAAAGGACTGAGTAAAAGGGTTAGCAGAGAAATAACTAGAGGGGTCTGAAGGTCAGAGCTGGGTCTTGGAGGCCTTATGTTCATTGCCCCACTTTTCATCTCAACCTGTGCCACAGCAGCCATTTTGAGGGCAGGGGTTGGTTGCCATGTATTTGTGCTTAAATGAAATAGTGACACTAAAACCAAGAAGCCCAGGAAAGGCTTTTTGCCCATATCTGCTCCAACAGAGACTGTTGTTTGCATCCTGATGAGAAGAACACACAGAATCTGCAATCTCAAAATGAAGCTCCAAAGAACAACCATCAAATCATAGAATCATTTAGGTTGGAAAAGACSTTTAAGGTCATCAGGTCAAACCATTAACTCAGCCCTGCCTAGGCCACCACTAAGCCAKGTCCCTAAGGGCCACATCTGCACATCTTTTAAATACCTCCAGGGATGGTGACTCCACCACCTCACTGGGCAGCTCATTCCCAGGCAAGAGCACTGGATCATTTGAGAGATGAAGTTTTAGCAGCAAATCCAGCAAAACTAAACACAAGGTATTAAAGTATTACTCACTTGCCTCTGTATGGCTGAAGATCAAGCGTGAAGCACAGAGGTGACTGAAATAGCACCTCTCACAGAGGTTCTACTGGTCAGTCACCACCACACATCTAAAAAGCTRTTCTACTCCAAGCAACATCAGCATCATAGAGAAGGAAAAAGGGGAAGTGCATTCAAAACTGAACCATTAGCTAGTTTTGCAAAACTTACAGATATTTTCATGTCTGAAGATTGTCTTTGAAAAAAAATAATTTTACACTATCTTAAATGTGGAGTTGGTAACTGTCATTTTTTCTTCCTTTCTTTSAGACATTGGGTGCTGGGGTTGTGATACTAAATGGTGTTTAGATGTTGTGAAGAAAAGCTGTAAACAGCCCTTGGAAAGCACCCTCCAAATTAAACAATGAGAAGTCAAATAAAAAGATCTCCAACTTGTGACTTAGACTGAAAAGTAATCAGAATTAAAAGTCCTGCTTCTTTGGACAGGAACTGTGAATGTGTGGGTCTATTAGTATAGAAAACTGCTATAAACCCCATACCCTGCATTCGTCTGGCACAGCACAGTGTCTTCTGCACTGTTCACTGGAGCAGGACTCTTCCTCTTCTGTGGAAATTCAGTCTTTGGTGCCAGGGATGGATCACCACCATGGAGCTGAGGAGAGTTGTCCTAGTTGGCCAGACAGCCCATTTCACAAAAGCCAAGGTGGAAGCCCAGATAGAAATCCATCCCCCAGGCTCTCCCTGAGCATGGATTCCCATGGGGAAATGCAGTTCCCAGGGTGCTCTGCATCCACCCTGATCACTCACTCCAATATTGACCTGGGTTATTTACAATAAATGCTTTTTGAATCATATTATGGAGAGGGAATGGCAGGTATTTCGGCTTAACTGGCTGAGTTTAGCTTCTTTTCTTTTGCAAACAGTTTCCCAAAGTACAGGAGTGTTAGTTTGCTCCTCTTCATCCTGCAGTGAGTATAATTTATGAGGAACACGTTTTCCCCCCTGTTAAATACTTTTTCCTAGCATGTCAAGCGTGTACATTGCTGCTGGCAAAAAGCAACCAGACTTGTAGAAAGAAAAATTTCTGAAGAATGTGTGGGGTGTTTGGGTGGAGCACAAACGAGCAGATGTTCCCACAGAACAACAGGGTTTTATGGTGAATGAGCAGAGGTAAAGCCCTGGCTCCAGGGCAGCTGGATGCGTTAGGTGCACTCCAGTGTAAGAGTCACAGATGCAGCAGGACTGCAGGAAAAATAACTGCTGGGATGTGACTGAACCCTGGAAACGCTGCGTCTGGGTGTTTCCCGCTGCGGGGGATTATTGGGATGGTTGGATGTGGGATTACTGGGATAATCTGTGTCCAGTTTACAGCCTCCCTCAATGGACAGTGTTTGGCTTTCTGAAGCAAACACTGACTAATGTGAGCTTCAATGTCTGGCAAAAAAAGTCTGTAAAAAAATTCAAACCTGAGCATTTGAAGATGAGCTATCTAAAGCCACATGTTAGTTGGAAAGAGTAAAATGTCATTTTTTAAGATTGTAATTATTTTATTTTTGTAAGTGAGTGGTCAAAAATTATGAAATATCTCTTTCACCTCACTCAAGCAAGGTGGAGCAGCCCAGAACCTAATCCTCCACTCCATGCCAGTGTGGTGCCCATGTCCTAGTTCCCGGGCTACTGCTGCAATATGATCAGACAGTTAATGAAGTTAGTGCTTTAATTTGCACCCTATTGGAGCTCTCGGCCCTTCTGAAAATATGTGCCTTAGCTTCAGTGTCTGTAAACTGTGGTAATTAGCTGTAGAAACTCATCTTTCAAGTTTGACAGCTTTGGCACCATCCTAAAAGATTACTCAGAGAGATGAAAAGTCCCTCTGGTGCCCCCACTTGTCACTGGACCCTGCCTACCTCTGTGTGCCTTGGAGAYGTGTCATACACTCACCCCATTCCTGGAGCTTGCATTGCTCTAATAAATGTTCTACTAAATTTGCAGAAGTCTTTCTTCTTTAGTACCTATAATATGTGAAAATAGAGAACTTAATGATTAACCTAAACGATTCTATGATAATAATTTATTTTCTGCTGAAATTCCCACTCTCTGCTCATTAGATGCCCCACCTAAAATCTGCTCCATTGGTGCCTGAACTTCAAGGTACCTAAGATGGATGGTGTGAGTTATGGTTCTGGAGTGTTACTGAGAGCTTGGTGATATCCAGTTTCCTCAGTCTTGCTTGTATCTTGCTCATGCATGCGTTCAGTGTATAGCTGAACTAAATTAAGATGTTTCACCTCATCTGATATTTAATGTGAGCCATTCACACCTCTGAGGCTGGAATTAAGTACTAGGTTTCAGTCACTTTAATTAGCAGTTGCTTGGAGTTACAGTTAAATCCATTTGCTGAGCCAAACGTATCACTCAGATGCTGAGGAAAGAAAAATAAAGACAGAACAGATCAGCACTATATTTGATAATTTGGAATTATATGCAAAATAAGCTGGAAATTTTAAAGGCAAAGAGATGTGGAAGATCTGTCCCTTTGTAGCCACAGATTCTCAATTCTCAGAGAAATAAGAAAGCTGTATTATAAACCATGGGACTGTGCTGGCCCTGTCTCTCCCGTGTAGATGAATCCTGAGAGATGATGTGGACTGGAGGGAGGATCTGCAGGAACATTTTCAGGTGATCCTGTGCTTGCAGAAAGGGGCAGTTGTGTTGACACATGTCAGCTGTGAGGAGCATCCTAGATCAAGAACCACAAAACAGCCAGTTCCTGAGTGAATAATGACAAATCAGGTACTGAGTGCTGACACAGCTTCCCAGGAGATACTGAGKGGGAAAGGCTGGTCTGGTGATGGGCTGTGAGAGGCTGCACAGGCAGTGAGGGACACTCACCTCCCTGGTGCCCATCTGCAGAGTAGGCAGGAGCTAAACTCACTGGTCACACTTTTAGACTCTTCTTTGGATGCCGACATCCAGACCGAAACACTTTGWGGTCCACTAAGTGACAGTCTTATTTTAGGCATAGTTCTTGCCTGCTGAGAGTGTGAAGTGGCCCCTGCAGCACGACAGAGCTCATGAAGACCTGGAGATCAAGGACAAAGCACAGGCCTGTAAGAATGGTGAGGTCTCAAATTAAAGTGTTGCTTTTTTATTTTTCCCTTTGCAAGATAATCACAGGTTGACTTGTCACTGAACAACCCCAAATACAGCACGTTTCACGAGTCTTGGTTATTGCATGGAGTCATAGTGATGTGCAAAACCACCCTGAAAGTGTTTAAAAGGCATGTGGATGTGGCACTTGGGAACATGGTCGAGTGGTGAACATGGTGGTGTTGGGCTAATGGGTGGACCCGATGATCTTAGAGGTCTTTTCCATCCTTAGTGTTCTGTGAGTCTGTGATAACCAACACTCAAATACCAGGAGGCAACATTACACCTGAGCATTCACCCCTAATGCTGCATTGCTTGACTGCTTCATTTCTCAACTTTAGTGTTKCATAAACAACTGTTTTTCTGCCCTGTTCTGCGTGCTCACACATGCACAGAGGCTTTGCTTCTCCAGTCCCTCCCACACAAACAAGGCTCTCTTGGCTTTGCTGGAGATTTTGCCTCATACCTGAAATGATGGCATTTTACATGGTTCCTTAAGGTTGACTGTAACAATGAGGATGTGTCTCCCTTTTGGAGAGCTGCCCAGTCTCCTTGGGCTCATATGGCTCTTACATTCTTCTCTGTTCATAAAATCCATGAGAGTCACTGATCTGGGCAAGGCAAATACGAGTTCATGCCCCTGACATGAGGGTTGTGACGCATTCAGAAAAATTAACCAGCTGTTGATCAGCCAACCAAAATTATTTTGGATTCCGTAACCTCAGAGCAACCCCTTTTGCCAATAATTTCTTGCCCTTTCTCTACCTTGTAAAAATTTCTTAAATTCTATATTTAAGTACAAGGCTGTTGGAAAAGCCATGCCAACATAGTGTTGTAATGTTTTAATGAATTAAGCACTTACCTGTCTGTTTTCTGAATATCCATTAACAGCCTTGCTTTCGCAAACCCAGTTCCTGAAAATGTTATTAAAATCACTCTCAAAGAGTGAAAACTGATAGTGGGATTTTGCATGAAATGGACTTGGTATCCAAAGGTCCTTGCTGGCTCAGGTGTCTTAACTCCTATTTGTTTTTTTAAGAGAAAAAAAATGTGATCATCACAAATAAATAATAATTTGGGATAAAAATAGAGTGTGTATGTATCTCTTATGCTCTGAGACCCTTTTGATGAAAAATCTCATCACAACTGGGGGCATAGGCGGAGGTGAAAGAAAGTGCATTCAGAATGTCTCAGCCCATCTGAGACTTCCTCCACCTTAAGGCAGAATTACAATCTTAGTGGTAAACATCAATAGAACTGGTGAGCAGTACTAAAAACCCCCATTTTCCCAGAATTTTTACCTAACGGCAGAACTCTTTCTATGCTGAAATTTTAACTAGAAAGGATATAGGTGTAACTATATATTAATAATAATGTATTTGTTGACTAGCAGCAAAAAAACCCCACTGTTGCAGAGGAAAGGGGAGTGACGCCCACCTGGCACAGCTCCAGGTACACCCTCCTGCCCTCTCCACAGATGCTGAACTGAGCAAAACCACCAATTTTTTGTTACTGTCAGGCTGGAGGAGGTCCAGAGCAGGGTCAGCTCCTCTCGTTCACCATAAACCTCTTTGCTCAGCCTGTACAAGGAGAGATGGGAGCTCCTTTGCAGCCTGGAGCAAGCAACCCTGTCCAGATCTTGGTGTTGGTTTAGCATCAGCCCACCAGCCTCACAATGTGTGTTGTATTTATCTGCCTTTTTTTTTTTTTCTTTTTCTTTTCCTTTTTTTTTTTTTTTTTTTAAATCTAAGAGTCACTGTGCTGTCCAAGAGCCAAGTATGGTGGTTCCAGACCTTGGCGATTGCCTTGCCAGATGGAAGTCCCTGGTCATCAGGGTTATGTTGCACAGCCTCTCCTCTCTCTTGAGCAATTTGAAAGATGGTAAAACTTGCAAAGGCATTACCTAATTTTGAGGTGTTTTGTCATATGAATATTTCTTTGGATAGTTTGTGAAGGGCTTTTTGGCAGAYGATTTTMATTTGGGTGTTTATACACCCCAGGCTGAGRCGATAAGTGCTGTTATGAGTGGAATGGCTTTTCTGAAGAGGGAGACTCTGCAGGGTTTCATCAAGATGGTCCAATTCTGGATTTTCCAGCTGTTCTTCAGGAGCTTGACCGTAAATGTCTTTGGGAGGTATTTGCAGAGGTTTTGCATGTGTGAACCATAAACCTCCAACAGAAGCATTCCATAGGAATGTATATACCAACGAGGGCATTTCCACAAAAGCATTTTACAATGCCAGATCAAACAGGCCTAAAATTTACCTCCTGCATCTCTTGTGTAGGTTTGAGTTGGCTGCATGGTTTCTGTCCAAGAAAGAATATTACCAGAAATCTGAATTACTTGTATAACAAGAGCCTTGAGCTGACATTCAGACTACCACGACTTCGAAATTCTCACATGCAGGCTGTAAATGAGTGAGTGTCCCTTTCTGACAGCAGCACATTCCCAGTGTGTGAAGTCATAAGTAACTGGAAAGGTATTGCATCTTTCTTAGGAAACCATCTGACAGCTTAGTCCTTTCCCTCCTTTCATGAAGATGACTCAGCTTCCACCATCCCTGTGCCCATATCTGCTCTTCTCCTTTGGTTTCCATGCTGTCCTCACCAGTTGAACTTAGTGCCTTTATGCTGACATGCTCAGCAGTGCCTGCTCAGCAGTTTCCTAAGGGCTCAAGCTCCACGGTCCTGTAGTCAGTATCCTAGTGGGATTCCCTTGGCTGGGCCAGGAGTTGTGTGGTGGAGGCCAGACAAGACACTGACATCAAATGGGAGAAAACATCCCTAGAAGACCATATGAATCAAAACACTAGGACTGGCACTAGGTGTCCTTTGAAGCCAAACTGAATCAATTAGACACATTCAAGAGCTGATCCTGTCCCACTGCTCAGCCCTCAGGGAGGTGCACAATCCAAGTGTGGTGGGCATCATCTGTGTAATGTCAGCATTTAAGTGCATGTTCTTCCCAAGTGGAAGATGCGTGTGTGTCACTCCAGGACAGGAAGATTGTTGTTTTGGAACCCTGTAATGTGCAACGAGCAGCTTCCAATGCTCTTTGAGTTTGTTCCTCCAGGATGGCCTCAGGCACCACCACCTCCAAGCCTGCCATTGCCTGTGGGACAGACATGGCTGCGGGACAGACAAATGCTGCCAGAGGCATGGGAGGATGAAAATGGATCTCTGCCTCCTGCTATACGAAGAGATGACCTGTCAGCATTACTGAAGCAGGTTTAATACCAGGGTCTGCTTGAAAACTTCTGCAAAGTCAAGATAATTTGTTTGGGAGAAAATTGTCTGTCTCTTTTGTATTRCTGGTGTGAAAGTGGAAAAACCAGCTGAAACCGATAAATGGGTTTTCTGCCTTGCTGAGCCTAGACCAGTGTCTGAGGGAAAGTCAGCAGAAAGAATCATTTCTTGACTAAGTTATTGGCTGTACTGGGAAAAAAGATAACTGTGCTACCCAGGAAAGACATGGAATTGTGTTGAGTTYAGGCTTTTCTGGCAGGCTCCAAGCTACCACATAGAGGAACATGTTGGCTCCTGGGAAAGCAGCACGCTGCTGGCTGGATCCTGGTTTTCCAGGCAGCCGTTTTGGCTGTGCAGGAACATGTCAGGTGTGCATGACAGCACTTTTCAATGGAACTTTGTGCTGTGTCTGTGCAGGCTGTGAGCACTAAGTTACTCTCCAAAGCAGAGAGTTCCTTGAGGCAGCTTCACTGAGGCCTTGTAAGAATTTGTTTGGGTTTTTTCCCCAGTTCTACCAGTCTGGCAGAGTCCTCAGGGGATGTGCCATGTTTTATATTGACTTTCTCAGCCTTGATTCTCTGCTGTCCATACTTCAGGTTCTGCTTCTCTCCTATTAAGAGGTTTTGCTGCTATGAGTCAAAAGTTTCATCACCCCTGCTTGCAACCCGCTCTTTAATACAGCCTCTAACTTCTGGAAATCTCTGATTACACCAACATCCACATTGCCTTTGGTTCATGGTGACTGAACCCAGACTCAGTGCCTACCTGGCATGTAAGGCAGCCACCTTTGATGTGAGGCCATGGTAACACCTCCCACCCACCTCAGTGAGCATGCAGAGGGTGGCGAGGCAGCCCCAGAGGTGAGTGTGCATGGCATTCAGCTAAATGCCAGCAACAAGGGCTAGGCTGGGTGTGTTATCACTGGAGAGGCTGTGTGCTGATTATCCATCTTGTTCTGCCCAGCATGGGTTTTAGTTTGTGCTGCCTGATTTTCTGGCCAAATGTTTAAGGAGTGCACCCTGGTGTCATGGAGGTGGGGAGGTACCTGATGGTGTCCTGGTGTCAAATTTCCTCTTGCTTTCCCTGCTTACATTTGGTGCCCATTGCGTATATGAATGTAGCACTGGGTTGGTAGATGCACTTGGTTCTGTTCCTTTTTTTCTGCTCTCCTCTCCCAGCTGGGGTCCTTCCTCCTTGATGGAAATGCCAGTTTTGCCTGCGCTGGTGAGGAACCTGGAGCAAGCCAYGGCTGGTGGGTGATGCATGCAGACTTTGGCCTTTAGTAAAATAATTCCTGGGCCAATCCCACTTGCACATTTGGTGAGATATCTTTCTTCTCCTTGCAACATTTCCCATCCCCTGCTTCTGCCAGGCACCATCACCCAAAAAAAAAGAAAAAAAAGRGTCTGGGACAGGTGCAATGGTTACAGGCTGGCCTTTGGTGGGCAGCAGCAGGAGAGCTGGTCACACAGGGGTGTCTGTGGGCATAAGTGTCCCCACAAGGCTCTGATTGCAACACTGCATGCTACAACAATGATTTCTTTCCTGGTTTTAGATAATAATCTTGTTGGGGCAGGGCACAACGCTTTTTCTGCTTGACACGTTGCCACCACCTGAGATGCTGTTTGTGAAAAACAATGTGGTGGTGATGAAACAGAGAAACTAAATCAAAGCAAACATGGCTGAGAAAGTGAAGGGAAAAAAGGGTATAAGCAAGAGTGACAAATCCTTTCCCTGTCTCTTGGTGAGCCCATGGTCCTGGGCCACAAAGTCCATGAAAGCACTTCAGCTCCTGGTATTTCCTCTGGCCCTTCCCTCGTGCCCTCCTGTTGTTAGTAGCTCTGCTGTGTTGAGCAGAGACATCATTTACYTTTTATACTCCTTTTTCATGTCAGCACAACCCATGTTTCCATATTCCCTTTTCTGCAGGTTATTTAGCCCCTGGGAGGGGCTCAGAGGAGTCACCAGCAGCTGACACCTCCTCCGAGAGTTTGAAATGGCACCGGCCACCAGGAAACTTTGCTGGTTTGGTTCTAGCTGCCATCTCCTACCGACACTTGCAGGCCTTCAGACTTTTCTCCCTTTTGCCAAATCCTCCCTGTCTCACCATGGAGCCATGACCAATGGAAATAAATCACAATTTTAGGAATTTATTTGAATGTTGCTATGAAACAGGTCATGGCGGCCAGTGAGAGGCTCTATTTGTGTAGTCACCCACAGAGGAAAGAAGATATTTGTTTTGCTTTGAAAAATAACGCTTTCATGTGTAAAGGGCATTTTGGGTTTGGGTGGAAGGGCTGCAGCCACTGAAGGGGAGATGAGCTGCAGTGGGGTGTTCGCTCAGTGACGCAGCCCAACCGAGCAACTTTGCAAATTCTCCTTGAGGTTGTTTTGTGCGTTGCTCAATGCACATCACAGGCTGCAGCCAAAYATTCACCCTGGGCTTAGAGCTGGATGCATCGTAGGGCAATTAAAGTAAAATATTACCCTCTCCTCCCTAGGCCACAAGCAAACATGGCTGCGGGTGAAAGCCAGCAGAGGAAGAATGACATCATGAAACCCAAGAGGGAAAACAAACACCAACCCAGCACCATGTGCAGGTCAGCCACTGCACCAAGACAGACTTTCCCCTTGTGACTTCGACTTCTGCGCCGTCTGTGTGCCCAGAGGACTTTTTTTGGGAAAGCTTTCAAACACAGGCGTGCTACACACCGCAGCTCACTGCAGAAGGATCTGCCCCTCTCCTGCTTTTCCAGTGCTGGTGGTGGCAAACGGAGCACAACATCCYCACCACCCTGCCATGATGAAGCAACTTCCACATGAGCCAGCAGAARGCCCTTTAGCCACGCTCTGCCTGTGGCCCTGGATGGCCAGGGCTTGTCCCCTGGCCCACGCTGCTCCTGTTGGCGCAGGCCTCAGGGCCGGTCACCAAAGCGTGTCCTTAAACTTGGAAACAACTCATTCCAAGTAAACTCCTCCCACAAGGCAGTGTCTTTCAGTGGTTCTAGAAGAATATGGTTTTTTCTTACAATGGCAAGGAAATTACCTAAACCCTGTGTAATTTTTTTTTTTTTTTTAATTCTACTAGGATGTAACAGTGGTGCTGACAGTCCCAGTGCCACAGATGTAACCTCCTGGGATGCATGCCATTCCATGCCCAGCTACTAAAAACACAAAAGCCTGCTACTGTAGGCAGGCTGTATGTATGTAGGTAAACTTGCCTGCCAAAATTGAGGTGTCTGGGATGCAGTTCAACAGGATAACTTCTAGGAATCTGCTCATATTATATGAAAGTGTTGGTAGGATTAGCCAATGTTTCCCAAGCTGCAACATCCCCTGCATCATCTGGTACCAGAAAAAACAGGATTTACTGAGTTCTCTTGCTTAACCTCCCCCAAATCAAAGCCAAAGCCAAACGTGGTCTCCCCTTGCTCCTTGGAAGCCAGGCAGGACGAGGGTCCTTGTGCCTGTCCCACTGGGCTGGGAAAAACCTCCCACTGGGARGTTTAATGAGCAATTCCTGCCCTTTTGCCACTGCTGTGGGCTTAATTCTGTACGAGAGTGGGGGTTGACACCTCTGTGCACACAATGCCTTGTGTGGCTATAAATATACCCACKAACAAATATAGAATACTGCCTTTCAACCAAAACGGCTATAAATTTATTATGAATACAAAACCTGAGCTGGCCAGGASTCGCAAAGCAGCACTATAAAAATTAAACCTTCCTGGCACTACAAGTCCCACTGCCTGGAACACTTGGTTTTGCAAAGGACCCTCACAACTGGGAATAAACCCCAAAATTTAACAACTTATTTATTTATTAATTTTTTTTTTTTTTGGTAGAAGTAAGTTTCCGATGTTAACAAAAGCAGAATARTTTTATTTAGTGTTCATCTCACACCTTTGACAGCTGCAGCTGTCAGGCACAGAAATACAGTATTAAAATAAACTGAACAGAGTTGCTCGTTGCAAAAATCACGCTATGCAAACCTGTGGATTTTAACATCAACAGTATAAAATGTAACAAAATTGGAATTTTTAATTTTTTTWAAGCTTTTAAAGATAATAGTCCAGGCTATAAAACTATATAAGCATTGAATAAGAAATGTTAAAGTCAACAAGTCTACAACAGATACATCTTGTAAAAACTCAATAAATTATATATATATTTATAATATCTAGTAACATTTAAAACCATGCACAGTTTTGTACATTTTCTTTTTTCAGTACAGGAAAACTCATTGCTTCGAGTACTTGGAATGTACACAATTAGCAGACATYTGTAAGAAAATACCAAAAAATTCTTTTTTTTTTTATTCCAACAAAACAAAAATCTATAGAAATCTACCTTTTCAAACTTCCACTGAAGTAACCTCAAACTATAAATTATTTATTTTAGGATAAGGATTTTGTGGCTCTAAGAAGAAAAAAAAAATCTTAAAATGAGATGCTGTCATCCTGTTATTCTGCAACATTGATATGTAATATGCACCAGAGAAAAACGAAAAGAAAGAATTCAGGATGCAATTTGCCTTGCCTCTTTGTGGTAGTTACAGAAAGTCTTCTGGTCAAAAAAAAACCAAAACAAAAAACCAACCCACAAAAAATCCTCAGCCCAAACCCCCCTCCATTGTCAGCTTGATCCATACTAACATTCCTTAGTTCACTCCTGTGCTTTTAAACAGCTATCTGGGATTGAGGAACAAAACAGCACAGCATTTTAAACACCAAAAATCAGGCATCACTGGCATCTTCCARTGTGTTAGATGCAAAAGAAATACACAGCTGTAGCAGCTCTCCTGCAAACAGTGTCACCATTTTGCTCACATGGCATTTCTGAAGCCCAAAATACAACAGTACTGGCAAAGGGGAAAGAAAAAAACCTACCCCGCATCATCCAAAGTCAACATTTCACTTTGCTGCATACTTGTTATTAAATCGACCACAAAGAATACCTTCATTTGAAAATAGAAAAATAAACACCCACACCCCCTTAATGCACAGTGGTTAAACTGATGGAAGAATTCTTGGCCCTGTTTTTCTGAAATATGTAAAAATCATCTCTCTGCTGCTATTTGTTTGGTTTTAACCACTGGTGATGTATTGAAAAATAAACTTACCTTTGCTCACTGCAATCCAGGATAAACTAATATTTTTTTAATGAATACATATATATATTTATAACATTAAATGTAATTTGTTAAAGGACTGTACATCTATACATTCTTTCAATATTTCCCATAAACACAAAGGAAAAACTTGATTAATATATTTTTTCTCCATTTTTAATAAGTTAAAAAAAACACCCTTAAGTGTGGTGAAATTTAAAGTTTACAGTAACACTATGCTATTTAAACCAATGAACAGATATGTTAATGTCTATAAATAACTTTACAAATATACACGTTAAGGTACAATTTTTAAAACAAAACTGTGAAGATATAAAACAAACAATCAAAAACATCTCTTCTTTTGCCCAGATCAGTATATCCTAGATTGCAATGCTCTTATTTTGAGACTCTCTCTCAGTACTGCTTTATGTTGCATTAGTATTATACATTCTTTTTTTTAATATATTTATTTATATATATACACGATATATTTATAGATATATACACAGATTCTCTGGAATAAACCTTTTTGATATAAGTTAAAGGCTCTTGCCTACAGGTACCCGTAACTTCTTTCTCCGAGTCACTGCACGTAGATGGAGCCAAACCTCTGGCATCGAGAGGTGGACGGAGGAGCTGCTCCCCCCACTCACCCTTGGCAAGCAAAACCAGGCAAACCCCAAAAGCGAGATTTTATCTTTTTTACCCCCAAATGGCTGTTCTCAAAGGTCGGGATGTGACTTGAGATGCCGTGTGGGCACCCAGGAGCCAGGTCTCGGGGCACCCCGCGCTCTCAGGCGGGTGATGCTCTGCTCCCCAGGGACCCCACAGGGTCTGTGCCCATCCCTGAGGTCTGCTCCTGCCTYGGCACGGCCCCATCGCTCCCAGCCCCGTGTGAGGGCCCCGGCGCTGACACTTCAGATGACTTGACTGTCTCTTTTCACTCTTTTTACTTTCATTTCTCCATGAAAATTTGCTTTTTCCTTAGCTTTGTTTCCTCTTCTTCCAAAAAGGATTCCTTCTATGTAGCTGGGTAGTACGATCATGAAGCTATAAAAACGACGACAACAAAAATATAGATATTTTTATAAATATATGAATCCCTGCAGGCAACGTGGCTTTTCAGCTCCACCAAAAAGGTTCATGTACAGATTGCATAAGCGAAGAATTTCCACATTCTTTACACCTTTTTTTTTTGTGTGTGTTTTTTTTTTTTTCTTAAAAGGAAGATTTCTTTTTTTTTCTTTTCTTCGTATTGCAGGCACAGAACGGTTACTCTGGCACTCGGAACGCAAGCGCGGAGGCTGGAGGGTCAGCACCCCCCAGGTTCAACATTCTGCGTAGGAAAGAAAAAACCCTAAAAAAATGAAAAGTAAACAAAACAAAACTAAAAAATCATCTAGGATAGATCATCTTGGCAAGAGATTAGTTCCTTCAGGCCAAACAGTGCTTCTTGACTTTTCATACAGCAATAGGGAAAAAAAAATTTAAAAAAAAAAAAATTATTAAAAAAAGTTAAATTTTTTTTTTTTTTTTTACCCTGAACAGCTTGTCAACAAAACAAATCTCCAGGCACCACCACACAGTTCCACTGGAAGATCCTTCACTACGGTTTCACGCTCGGCGCCCCACGCTCGCGCCTCCATGGGCACTCTGCCCGCCCGCCCAGCCGTCCGTCCACGTGCCCAGGGGTCCTCACGTCCGGATGACRCCGTTGCAGGGCGGGTGCTTGGGCAGGCAGGGCTCATCGGGCAGCAGGTCATGTGCAAAGACCGAGTCGTCCCCTGAGGAGCAGGTGCTGTGGGTGTCCTGGCCGGCCGGCGAGTACTGCTCGAAGGGCACCGAGAGGTCCAGGTACTCCTGCCAGGGCGACAGAGCCGTCAGCACTGGGTGCCCCACGCTGGGGACCAGGTGACCCCTCCCACGCCCATCCCACCACACTCACATCGGTGGACGTCACGGTGAGGACYCTGTCCAGGTCTTCCACGAGCTGCTTGAAGGTGGGGCGCTGCGAGGGGACGGCGTGCCAGCACTCCCGCATGATCATGTACCTGCACGAGGAGAGGCGGGATGGTCACCCTTGGTGGGGCCGAGCAGCACCCACCCGCCTGCCCACCCACCCCCAAATCGCCTGAGAGAACAGCTGTGGCCAACGCAACTTCAGCCACGATGGCCTTGGTGCGTGGCCAAATGAGGGGAAGAGGAGGGTTTTGTGGAGCCATGATGCTCACTGCTGATCATCTGATGCATGACCGTGCCCTCACAGCAAGAGGAGGACCTGTCCTGAAGGCGCCACACCAGAGCTACACCCCCAACCACCACCCCCCAGCGAGGGCAGGCGCCGCACGTCGCTCAGCAGCCATGGGCAGAGGAGAGTCTGCTGGAGATGGACACAAAATTTCCCAGGGGGGATGCCCCAACAGCCCAGACCCGACAGCCCAGAGGGAATGGGGAATGGGGCAAGGTGAGCCCCCAGCACACACTCACAAATCATGGGTGCAGTTTGCGGGTTTGTCCATCCGATGGCCTTCCTTCAAGAGCTTGAAGAGTTCCTCAACGGGAATTCCTGGGTATGGAGACCCTCCCAAAGTGAAGATCTCCCATAGTAGCACTCCAAAAGACCAGCTGGAAACCAAAGAAAGATCTTTAAAATTCAATGAGGTTTTTTTTCCAAGCCCCCCCCATATCCCTTCCCCCTTGCTTGGCTTTATTTCTGTGCAGCCATGCATAGCTAACAAAGTCATCAATAGCATGACTAATTGCCTAGGCCATTTTTACTAGTTACTTGGAGATCTCTGCTGATCCAACTCAATAGCAAAGAAATCCCAGGCACCAAGTCTGAAATTGAAATGAGCATTTAATCAGATAGGTGACAGCCCATCTATCACCGCCAGCTCTTTGTTAGGTCTTCCACCAGCTCCACTGAATGGAACAAATCAAATTATTCATGCACGGCTTCACTGAATTGCAGGCTTGGAACCACAGGCCACTAATTGTGCAAGCTGATACCAAAACTTGCTTGTTACAACACTCATTTCACTGGCCAAGCCGGGAGAAAAATACCCCAACAAAAATCAGCAGAGCACTAATGTTACACACTTCAGTTCTGCAGCTGTGCTCTGGTTAAAAGTCCTCTTTTTCAAAAATATCTTTTGCCTTCTTCATTTTCTTTCTAAAAACAGGGATTATCTGTCTCTGTTTCGCCTTTCACGCACACTCACTCTCCCGCTCTCTAGCTTTGATTTATCTGTCATGCCCTCTGCAGCATTACCTAAGCATGGAAACTATGATTTAAGAGCAATAAAAGCCAAAGTGTGTGAAAAATACAGAAATAGAAAATATTCATTTGTCCAATTGCAAGCGGTGAGCTTTGGGGAGCAGGCAGGCTGGCTATAAAAATGCCATTATTGATCAAATATTGCAATAAAAAAAGCTAAATGTACATGTGGAGCTGCTTCAGCCATTGCAAAATTCAGATGTGATACCAAATTACGTGTAAGGAGTACTCTTGATATTTGCTTACTGTGCAGAGGCACTAAAACAGATGAGACACGATTAGGAAAAACAAAATAAATGAAATGGCAAAATTAATCTGAGACTATATTTGCTGAATATTCTCTAATCAATTCTAACCAGACAGAGTATTTCAAGCTCATTCCACATCCCTTGTCTGGGGAAAAGTGTGGAGGATACCAAGGGTAATTTTTTTTTCATGTTCTTTTTTCAGCACAGTATTTTTCAACTGCTGGATGCATCATCTCAKCTATAAACTGGACAAGAAATACCTGCCTGCTTTCCAGTAATTTTTCAGCAGCTCACTAGAGATCCTTGGCTGAAAGCAACCAGATAACAGTAAAATAAAACCACGTGTGCGAAGATGCAGCTTGRAATCGATTCTGGTACTTTCGCACTCCCAGCAGAAATAAGGCCTGGTCATGCTTAGCAGTACTTTTGTCAGTAAGATACTATAGGTGTCGACTTCCCTGTCATTTTGTTTTTTAAAAAAAGTATAGGTTTGCTTACACATCGCTCTGGTGAGTATAGACCCGGTCAAACAAGGCTTCTGGAGCCATCCATTTCACAGGCARCCGACCCTGTAATTAGGAAGACAATGGGAACATCCCATCAGCATATTCCCCCAGCCACAACGGCACCATCTGAATCTTCTTTTCTAATCCAGTTTAGAACATTTTCATTAACAGCCACATCTGCCTTCCCGGTCACTGGGCAAAGCAGCAGTGGCCACATACAAACAGATTAGAGCATTTGATCCCTGGATCTTCACTGACAATATCTGCAGTAAATGCTCTCTGTAGAGGACTGTATTTCACTGCCAAGGCAGGTTTAACGTATCAGTGCATCTAAATCTTTGCATGGGAACAGCATCCGTTCTGCTGTGAACTCTGCAGCAGAGCACGGGACAACACTTTCCATCCTTTGGCTGGAAGATACAGTTGACTCCAAGTTCAAGCCCAGCTTAGGGTCAGCTTGAAGGGAAACTTCCAAAGAGTGAAGGCAAAGACAAGATCCTCTAAGAAACAAACCCTGATCCTGCTGGAGGCTAAAGGAGGAGGTCTGATCCCATCCTACATCAGGGTCATAAACACAGACTGTCACTTGAGAAATAGGAGATGAGAAAGACTATATTAATCATAGTTCTCTGGGGCTTTGTTTGGCCCCTGGAGGGAGTCAGAAAGGACTGTTTTGTGTTTGAGCCGTAATTTGGATATGGGGGAACTTTGTCCTCTTCTGACCCACTGTCTCATTGTGGGAGACAACTAGAGATGGGACACAGGCAGGATACACAAATGGGATTAGGCAGGATACACAAATGGGATTATGCTCTCAGCTGTCCAACACAGCTCAAACAGGAAAAATCCATCTGATCTACGATTAAAATTCCCAAGAATTTTTATTAATTTATGTTTAAGAAATCCTGACAATTAAGAAAGATTTCTGATATGTTGTTGGAGTGGATYAGTATGGATATGGTGAGCTTCAAAGGACTGCCTGGATATTTAAACCCCTTGCAATCCCAAGACCTGCAGGTTCTGCAATGCCCTCAACCTCTTCCACTGCCATCTCCTCTGTCCTGGTTAGAGTTTTCCCTCAGGGCTCAACATCTGCTGCAAGCTCTGAACCAAGACACAGGGCTTCTCTCCAGCCCTTGTTAGTTCAYCTCTACAGAAAATATGAACGAGTCCAGGCCTCAGCCCTTGTCTGGGACCATCTTCTCACTCTTGGCAGTGGAGTCAAGGAGCTCAGATGTAAAAAAGAGAGAAATGCATGACAGCCAGRTAGCTCCAGGTATCCAAGAAGTGACATTTCTCTGTCAAGGGCTCTGGTGGGACAGAAGTTGGCTCCTTGGGACTTTTAAGGTAGTGAAGCAGACTGGAAAGGGCTCCATCCACCTTTGGGAGAAACCTCAGTTTCTCTTAGTCTAAAGCTTCCTGGCCAGAGCCGAGACCTCACAACCAGCTGCTAGCAGAACAGGATCCATCAGGAAGAAAACAGATGGTGGATAGTCTCCTGGGACCAGCCTATCTACAGTCCCTCACTAGGTGAGGTCCCTGTCAGATTTCTTCCTTCTAAGCCCCCCTAGAAAGGGAGATTTGGGACAAGGGCCACTTGCTGCAGAGATGACCGAGTTCCTTGCCAGAACTGCGTGTGCTTGGCAGCTCTGTACTTACATTGGTGGTTTTCTTGTAATAGTCAATGTTGTGGACGTCTCTGGCAAGGCCAAAATCAGCTATTTTCATCACATTATCTTCGGTGACTAACACATTCCTGGCTGCCAAGTCGCGATGAATGCACTGCGGAAGGTGAGCGAGTCCATAAATAAGGGCCTCGTTAGCCGCTCGCGCCGGGAGCCTGCAGCACCGCGCGGTTTATGAGCTGCCGTTTCATTGACTCCCAAGCTCATAAAGCTGCGGGCACTGCTCAGCTCCTGGCCCTCCGCGTCCCCGCCCCACCGCGCCTGCTCAGCGGGAACCACCCCTTAGCAACACCTCATCGGCGGCCCCGGAGCCCACGCGGCCACGCGCGCGCTTCTTCACTCCCAACAGGATGCACGGATGAGAAAGCCGGCTCCCCTCCTCTGTGGGCGCCTCCTGGGAYGTGCAGCTGCTTTTCCGTGCTGCTTCCTCCAGGAAGAGGAGTGCAGGATAATGTTTGAGGGGAAAATTTTCCTCAAATTAAGGTATCCCCAATACATCCAAAATACACAGAGAATCACAGWRTGGTCTGGGTTGCTTGTGCTTTTACGGGCATTTTGGGGAAAAATAYGGCCTCTAAAGGGAGAAGCCTGCAGTGTTCTGCCTGAGGTTGTCCCACACACACAGCATTCCCTGACTGTGAACACATGGCTTTGACCAAGTACCAAATGAGGTTTCTCCACTCACTTTCTGAGATGCCAAGTACTCCATGCCCCGTGCCACCTGGTAGGCACAGGAAACCAGGTCCTTAAATGTCAGCTGCTCCTCGGGCAGCTTGCAGGTGTCAAAGGAATAGTCCATGCCAGGTGGGCGACGTGCCCTGAGGTATTCCCGCAAGTTCCCCTTCGACGCATATTCCACCAGCACATAGAGTGGTCCTGCAAGGAAGAGCACATCAGCATCCAGCAGAGCAGCAGCTGACCAGCAAAATCCCACCTGGGACATTCTGGGCAGACAGTGAGTAATTCCAAAGAAGRGACAGCCAAATCTGAGCCTCCCACGACCTTGTGAGCACTGGGCTGCTCTGCCACATACCATCCTGCGTGCAGGCACCGAGGAGGTTAATTATGTTTTTATGCTTCCCAATCATTTTCATCATTTCCATCTCAGAGACCAGGTCAGAAAGGTCTTTGTCTGTGGCATCATCTGGAGAAGGTAGGAGAGGAAAACAAAAAAATGTCAGGAAGAAAATAAGTGTTTGGGGAAATAGCTACTAATTCCAATAGTTACAACTGCTGTGTAGCCATGTGGGGCTGTGATGGGGGAACAATACTCASAATATAGCTGTGTTTAGTTTTATTCTATTTGGGCAAGAAGAATCAAAATAAAAACAAAACCTACTACCATGACAACAAAAAAAGACAAAAGAACAAATAAGTGGAGGTAAATGTTCATATGGAAATCAATAACTCCTTTCATCTTCTGTTTCATCCTTGCAGGTATTAAAGAAAAAAATTCCGGTTTTGGTACCTGGTACCTGCTTTTATGATAGTTTTCCTCCCYCATCTCTAGGGGCCAAGAGTTAATGACGGTGGAAGGTCAGASCTGGGAGGGAATGTATTTTTTGAATAAAAAGCTAAAATTTTTCTACAAAAATAGAAAAACCTTACTACAAAAGTAGAAAAATTGGGAAAAACCTTCCCAAAGGAMTGCTTTGGTTTGGAAAGATGGAAATGGTCCCACTTCCAAAACCAGTTTCAGAAAGGACTAAAGGAAATGTAAATTAAACAAATCCTTTTCTGATTAGAAATATTACCTTTTTTACAATGACTCCCCCATGTAACCTCAAGCCCAGGCTGCTCACTGCTGGAGCACCTGCCCTGCTTGCTCCAGCTGAGTCCTCAGGGTTATTTTGCCTGTGTTGTTTGTGGTCTGGGGGCAGGATGGGAAATGGAGACTTATCTAAAGGTGCCCAGTGACTCCCCCATTTTCGGGCTCCCTTTAACGTCTCAGGAGTCTGGGATCAAATTTCTCCAATGAAGAAGTTCCTCAAGAAGGAGTTTGTCAGCCAGAATTCTGCAAACTCCATCTGAGCTCGCTGCATAGGTTTTTGGTAGAACAGGCAGTGCTGGTTAYGGGAGGAGTAAGGAGTGGGCTGGTTCACGGAGCTGGCTGGAAGTGAAGGCGGGTCCCCTTCTTCTCGGGGATGCTATTACCCCTTGGCAGAGAACTGGGTTAATTCCCAGTCCCTCTTCCTGATGGGATTTGCACTTTTACCTGCTCTCCAAGGACCGCCCTCACCCCCAGGCTATGTGGGTAAAGGGGAAGAARGGCTGTTCTTGCTTTCTTCTATTGTATCTGTTTGTATAAAAGACTTAAAAGAGGCAAAGAGAGGAAATCCCAGCATAATACGCTGTTCTGTCCTCTGTGGTCTCCCCATACCTTTTAACATCTTGACAGCAACTGTGATGGCCTTGTTTGGCTTGTCCTTGTCAATCCCAATCGCTTCTGCCATCACAACCTGGCCAAAACAGCCCTCTCCAAGTGGCTTCCCCAAGGTCAGGCTGGAGGGAGGAACAAAMAGGCACGTTAGGGGGTCCTGGTGTGGGGACACTCCCAGCAGGCACAGAGATCCCGACCCGTGGGTTTGACTGACCGAGAACGTGTCAATTCCCACTTGGGATCTGGAGGCAGCTCCAGCTCGGAAACRTTGGCCAGCATTGGCCCATCGCTGGAGGAGAGGCGCGTGATCCGGACCAGGGGCGTGTTGGAATTCATGGAAGAGTTGGACTCCAGCGACACCTGCTTGGGTAGAGCAAATGAAGTGTTATTGCCAACTGTATTTCCAGGGCAGGCAGTGCCCGAGAGGGATCGCTGAGGAGGTTTGAGCTCTCTATGCCCATGGACACATTTCTGGGAATTTCTAACTGGGAAATGCCCCCACCCTTGCAGAAATGCTCTCGTTTAGGCACTTGTGGTCAGGTGTTTAGCTGGTGGAAAGGAGGGACAGGTCAGCCAGTACCCTCCAGCACCAGGAGGTATAATCCATTCTGTTGTTCTGATGCATCCCCACAGCACGAACAGGCTATGAAGTGACTTCTCCCATCCTGGCGCTGAAAATGCCCAYTGTGAGTTTGCAGCCAAGGCTCGAAATCTGTACCCCTCACTATGGGGCTTCACATGGTGTCTTTTGCTCCTGCCCCTCTGCAAACGTGGCAGAACATCTCTAACTGCACAGGGGACCCTCTGCTGCCTCCATGAGAACAGCTTCGGGCTCACCAGTGACCTCTGTGAAAGCAGGAATGAGCACACCTAGATGTGCTCTTTTTCCCCAAATCCCCACTCCACCAGGAAGCCTGGATTGAACGGTTCCCCTGCCAGATGTGCTTTCTGTGGCACCCACAGCTGCACTTACAGCACTTCTTGGACAAGGGCAACAGCAATGAGGGCTGCTCATGAGGGCTGCTCATGAACCAGAGTCAGCTGCCACCTGCCAAAGCTCCACTGACACAGAAATGAATAAAAGGAGGTTACACTTCTAGGCTGCAGCCAATTTATGGCCCTCTTGGGCAGTGTTTTTCTGGTGGAGCTTCTCACCTAGAGAGAGAACTTAAAAGAGGAGGAGAAAAAAAAAAAAARAGAGGGATACCATAGTGGGGAATAGGAATCTTGTATCTACTTTCTGTTACCTGTCTCTTGAGTGGGAATTTGGAGACTTTCTGTACAGTGGGGGTGTTCATGGCCTTTTTGTTTGGCATTTTCATCCTCCAGACAATCACCAATACCAGCACCAGGAGAAGGAAGAAAAAGGCAGTGCCATAACTGAGAATGCCAGTGTACACTGAGCCCGAATCATCCATCTCCATGAGCTCCTCGGCTGCAGAGTGACAAGAGATGGCAGTCAGGACAGGGCAGGCAGCTGCCCACACACAACTATACACATACAGCACACAAAATTTGGGGAGGACTTGTTCAGCTATGCCRATTTGCTCAGTGACTTCAGTGAGGGGACTCTCCCAGGCCAGTGGTTTTCCGCCTGCAGCTGTTGCTAAAACATTAGTTCAGTTTGCCCTTTTTGGGGTAATTTTACTGCCCCCCTTTGATGCAACCCTTGAGTTTTCAAGAGCCTTCAGCCCACAGAYTGAAAACCACTGCTCTAGGCTGAAGGCATCTTCACACGTCTGTGCTGTCCCTCTGACCCAGACCTTGATTTCCCCACACATCCACACGACATGGCTAGATGCCTTGGACATGCAAAGGCTGCAGGACTGGGGTTTGCTGCACTTTGCTAATTTAGCTTCTCCAGCAAAGATTTCCACCAGACCAATGCCTGCCCTGAGGGACCAAGGGGTTTCAAGGGCACCCAGTGGTAAGGCATCACACAGGGAAAAAGCCTCAAGAGAGAAATATGATCAATTATTTTATGAAAACTCAGTTCTCTAGGGAAGAGGCCAGAAGGTCTGGCCCAGAGAGGTTGGAGAGCTAGGAGGATGACGGCACGAGCCCATCAGCAGTGGCTACCTGCTTGCAAGACTTTTTAGAGACCAGCAAAGCTCAGCTGCGTTTTGCCCCTTGTTCCTTTCAGGACAGGCATGTAGACCCGAGGAAGGAGCCATGGTGGGACTGATTTTCCATCCCCCAAAGGTGTGCTGGCATCAGAGGGACAGTCAGCAGTGGAAAGCTTTATAATGAAGTCATGCTGGTATGGTTAGCTCACTAATGGATCGTGTCCATCGCTGAGCAGTCCCTTCAGCAAGCAGCAGGAGCCTTTCCCTGGCAGCAGCAGGCCCTGTGTCAGGTCTTTGGTGGCTGTGCCCAGGAGCACATGGAGAAAGGGCTGCTGGTGACACTGTGGGCTGCTCCAGCCTGTGTGGCAGCTGTGGAGGGCCTGATCCTGCCAAATACCCACCTCTTCCCAGGAGAGAGGGTTACCACATCTCCTGGGAACAGGCACTGCAGTCGGTGGCACAGCTCTGCCACCTTGGCTCACACTGCCTTGCCCTCTGCTTCCCCCCTCTCCTCCCATAGCATGGACAGGGCACTACAAGGTGAGGTTTCCCAGAAGGGCTGTATCCTGCACCCTCTCTGCGGGACCTGCTGCTGCACAGGCGGCTGTCCTTCACTGCGTCTGACTTCAAAATAAAGTTCTACCTTCCGATTTTTGGTGGGTGTTCTCCTGATTATTTTTTGCTTAAACAAGAGGTGTGAATTCATAAACTGTAAAAGCAGAGTGTCAGTCGGACGAGACAATATCGTGGTATTCTGAAAATAACAGAGACGTTAGTCTTCTAACCAAAGGAAATGTTTTCTCATCCAGAGAATGTTTTCTTATCAGAAGCAGAAACAGGATCAGATCAGCTATTACAGAGCTGGCAAATAAACAGGAAAGATCAGCAGATCCCACCRGCAGCAGGGTCAGGCATGGAGGAGAACTTCTTAAGCCCCAGTAAAAAGTGATTACATCCAAATCACCCACATAGATTGAGTCAAGATTAGAAATGCCAAAGTTTCCAGTTCCTAAACACATCCTGAGATGGATGTGTTGTGAAATGGACCCAAATGTGGTCTATGGCTCAGTGAATCAAAAGTGGGCTCTTTAGGATTTTGGGTGCCTTTTCAGTAAGGGTGTATTGAACACACTCCAGGTTTGTTTCTGCGCTCTCTGCAAGGCACAGCCCATATGAGAGTCAATACGAATATTGCTGGTACTTCCCTGGACCATGCTCAAGCCTGCCTTGTAGCCAGAGGCAGATTCTGCAGGTGAAGGGGCASCACAGCCTCATTCCCCATTTTGCAGAGCAGATCCCTCTATTGCACATTCTGTGCTGGCTTCATTGTCAATAAGAGCTTTGCACATGAAAGGACCACAAAATTGAGGTCACTCTGGCCTCGGGTTTCAAGCCCACTGCAGCTTTCATCGATCCCAGCTGGAACAGGCAGCATGCAATGCCCCTGGGAGCCAGGACTCCTGTGCTCTGCCTACAGATGACTCTCCTTGACCTTCTGTTTGAGATCGCTATCTTGGCCTGCTCATCCGTGAAGTGGAAATAATGCTACAGGCAGGGAAGGGTGTACTCACACCAGACACTTATGCATCTAATTTTAGGTTAAGATATGAGGTCAGACAGAAAGGATCCTTCATAAGATGATCCACAGTTCATGTCCAATTTAGGTGTCCTGGATCATCTGATGGGGAGGTTTTCTTCCCCACTGTCATTGTAAGAAGACAAAGCTCCTTATTTTGGCACTTAACTGTCCTAACAAAGAGGCTGTGAACACCTCCCTTTTATTTAGATCCAAAAAAAAAGATACTGTGCATTTTACATCATTGCTGCAATAATTTAAATTTTGAGATGCAATGCAAGAAGAGTCAGCTGCAAGTATGCAACRGGGGTCTGCAGCAAATCCCAGAGAAGAGCCCTCCCTGGAAAACACCCCTCTTCCAAGCAAGGGGTGGTCTGCAGGAACTTGGCATTTCTAAAGCAAAACATCAAGGCATCCTGGAGAGGGAAGGAGAGGCCAGCACAGAAGGAAATACCTGGTAGCACCGTCAGCCAAGCAGAGTGATGTGAGAACCCAATAGAATTCCCTGCGAGACAAGTATATTCCCCAGCATCCTCAAAAGTAACATTTCGCAAGTACAGAATCTCTAGCTCCTTATCCGTTGTGTTAACACCTGCCGTCTACGGGGAAAAAAAACACACACA
This sequence comes from Amblyornis subalaris, assembly GCA_018881555.1. Classification (NCBI taxonomy): domain Eukaryota; kingdom Metazoa; phylum Chordata; class Aves; order Passeriformes; family Ptilonorhynchidae; genus Amblyornis; species Amblyornis subalaris. The sequence goes on along the minus strand of JACAXG010000056.1, from coordinate 2,791,498 downwards.
TATAGAAAGAGGGAAAACAGAGAATAAGCCACATTCCCAGCAAGTGTGAGGACACCACAGGCAAATTTCAAAAGCAGATTAAGGTGGTTCTTTTTTTTTATTTTCCAATGGCCCATCTTTCACATTTATTTATTCATTCCCCTCTGCAACCTGTAGTCAAAAGCAAAAAAAAAAAGTTCCCTTCACCAGGTTCTTACTCTGTCCCACTAAAGAAGCATGCAAGCAAAAGCATCCARATGAAAAATTGCCCCCACAATATGACTGACTTTGGGTTAGTAAGGTGAGTACAGGGGTGGGGAAAGAAAGATGGGGAATGAGAGGGAGGAAAGAAAGAAAGGAGAAAGGAGGGGAGATGCAGTGGGGAAAGATTCAAGTGCTGATCAGAGGAATATASAAACATTTAGGTTCATGTGTTAATCGAAAAATATAGAATTCTAGACTTTTTTAGAATTTCTTCAGTGGGCATCTCAAAGCCATATATTGATTACACAGACTTCAACATCGCAGTAGAGCTCTGGCCAATAACCAGAGGGTGCCTGTAAGGAACTTTCCTGCAGTGGCACTGCACAACACAGCAGCCAAACCCTCTAGGCTGGAGTCAAACCCCAGAGCCCACGAGATTGCTGCTCCTCTCTAGTTAACATGTTTGCTTGYGTGAGCCAATGTTGATATTTATTTCTCCATTACTTCTCCAAGGGACAGAACTGATTGTATCAGTTTTGTAGACGAAAAACTCAAAACAGTTTGGTTTTCCAGAGCTTTGAATGTCACAGGTAATTAACATGCAATTCTGTTATCAGCACTCAATTGTAATGAAGGGAAAGGAATGAAAGTATGAAGAGTTGATAGCAAAATTTGACAGTCATTTTATTGTGGGAATTTTTCCATGGCAATTGCTGTATAGGCGTTGCAGTCTTGTTAAAAAAAAAAATTAGCAAGAAAATAAGATAAAGCCATTCAGCATCASTTGACAGGGTATAATACAAAATGAATAGTAATTTTAATCACTAGATTCTTAAAAATGTTATAGCTCATTCTTGCAGTTGCCAGGGCCTTGGGACAGAGTCTGTGGTTTACCTGGTTTTGGTTTGCGAATGTGGAGCCAAAATGGCTTTTCGGCTATGCCTACGAAATTGTTGGCTCTACACAGATATTCTCCTTCATCTTGTTCTGTCACATTGAACAGATTTAGGTTAGCATCGGCTTCAGCGTTTTTACTGATCCAAGACTGCAGGAATAGACAGAAACCTGAACTTCAGTAAACCAAACAATAGCTCCATCGCACCTACATCAGCTAGGATTGACTGTGCACGGCTGTGGCAACATCCCCAGCTCRCCCTGGGGTGAGGCACCTAACCTAGGACCTGGGTGATGAGGAGAAGTTGCCTTTGGCCCCCAAACCACGTGCAGGTGAATTCCCTTCCCTTCACACATGCAATTTCTTTTTTAAAACAGACCAGTTYTCCCCTTCTCCATCTGACAGCAGTCAAAGGCCCTAGGGCTTCTTATTAACTCYGCAGACAGGAGCACCAGAGAAACGTCTTAAGGAGAGATTTGTGTTTGCAACCCGGCTCAGCAAATACTGTTTCAATTATCAGATTCCAAAATAGAATTTGGAAGCAAAATATAAGCAGTGGCGGTCTGAAGCTCGCTGCTGACTTTGCCTTTCAGAAATTAGCTGTAATTTTTTCCACTGCTTATAGGAGCCTCTTCTTTACTAAATAAAGTGGTGCATATAAATCAAACAAACTTCAGACTTTCAAGCAAGGGAAGGCTCTTCTTCCATGCTGCCACAACAGCACATCAGTTTTTTCCCTAAACACTAAACAGTTGTTTTTATTTTGGCTGAAAATGCACAACTGCTTTAAGTGGCCTCAGAAGAAGCTTCAGTTCTGGAAATGAAAATAAAGCAATTCTCTTCTCTGTTTTGGTCTTACACTCTCCAGCCCCGTCTTGATGCCTTCCATTTCAAAGCCTGATCCTGCCAATATGACTCGCAGCTCATTAAAATCATCGGGGCAGCCAGCTCTGATAGGTTATTAGGAACTGAACSCAGAGGAGGCACCAGAGAGGAGCCCCAGTGTCCATGTCTGATGACAAACACCACTGGTTTTGACCTGATCTCCTCTCTAAGGCTTACGTGCAAGTCTGTCTGCCCTGAGTAGTGGGGAAACGTGCCTGCCTGCTGTTGCTGCCTTGTTTATAATTAAACCGGGCATGTTTCAATGCAGAATGTACAATTTAGCCTTTGACAAAGCTTGGGCACAGCGTTGCCAGCCCCCCTCTGTAACTGGAATGCATTTAGTGCTCTTCTGCAAAGAAAAAGGGGTTTTCTTTGATCACAAATTAGCCCAGGCTTTCAGGAACTGATGCAGGTGATGGCTTGGTTTTGTCAGGCTGTTTAAAAAAATGGGTTGAAAGTACAGCATTCAACTTATCCATCTGGACTTGGGTGGGGTTTGACCCCCCCCCACCCCCTTTAGATGTGGGGGGGAATTTCATGTGCTGGGCATCTCTCTGTCTCCCTTGCTGTGATGGAGAGTGGGATATTCCCCATACATAACCTGCCCCATAGCAGCTCCTACACTCCACAAAAATCTCCTGAAAGCAGGAGGGAAGGGCAGGCTGATATAAAAGCCTTATCTGCCTGCAGGCAAYACAGCACAGGGCAGGAGAGAGCCTGTTCTGTGGGCAGGGGAGGGCTGCTAACAGCATGCTGCTCCTGCTGCATGGCCAGGATGCTGGGGCGAGGCAGGAGCACCGTGTGATGAGGGGAACAAGTCCATAAAGCCAATGGACTGGGCCTGAGACGACAGCAAGATCAATTTATCAAATCTTTATTTACAAAAAACCAAGCACACCACATAAAAAAGAAAAAAAATCCCTGCAAAGCTGGGCCTGACACAGCTCTGTGGAGGCCCAGTACTGGCGCACAAAGGATGCATCCCAAAATGGAAATGCTCCGTGCCCCAGCGCTGATGCCGGCATTAACACAATTCAAAGCATTCCTGATTAACCAGAAGTAGTAAATAGACGTGTGCTGGTCCTATTCAGCAAAAAACATAAAACCAAACAAAACTTGTGCTTTCAAACGCCTGCCTGTGCTCCCCTTCGAGGAATGCGGAGCCTTTGCCGTCCACAGAGGAGAAGGTATTTGGCAATTCTAATTACCTACCCACCCCGGTGCCGCTCCAACTTAATTTTAAAACACTATTTATACGGACTATTTATATGTTCTTTGCCACAGCAAAATGGGGGCTTGTGCTTGTGACACAAGGCACTGTTCGCAGCGGCTCTGCAAACTTCCAAAAGGTAGCACTTTATCCCACGGGGACCACACACGGAGCTCGGAGACTATACGAGATGGCATGTGACACAACCAGCTATTCAGAGCCTGGTACTGGGCTGTGAAACSAGGGGGAAATTCAAATATGCATAATTCAAACACATTTGGAGAGGTGGCGAGAAATAAAAAGTTTTCTCAACTCGCGAGAAGCACATGTTGCCAGTCCTGAAGAACCGTCTCCAACCATTTCTTCCAACCAATCTGTTATTTCAATCTGTGTAATTATTTCCAGGGTCTCTGGCTTTTATTATTATGTATCTGGCTGAGTTACAGTTTTGTAGATACTGTCTGATAAGTGGTTGCCTTTTTTTTTTTTTTTTAAACTTCACACAAAGAGAAGGAGGGTTTGTGCAGCAGGATGTGCACAGGGACTGTCCACACACAGGACAGCCTCAGAGTGAAGCTGCAGAGACAAAATCTGCTTTCAACACTAACTGCAGAGCCAGAAAAACTCCATTTGGCCCTATATATTTTAATAAACACCAACACACGATGACTTTCATTATTTTTTTTTTTTTAAAAAAAGGATTTTAGAAGTGCTTTTTACTCCCTATTCCCTTCTTTTTATATTTACATCAGTTGAGGGGAACCAAACCCTCTGGCTTTGTTCTGGCTGTAATCTGAAAGTTCCCTTTCAAGAAAGCATTGTAGCAAAGTCAAGTCTTACTATGTAAGATTTTGCTCAATTTAAAAAAAAAACAAAAAGGCAGGTTTTCCTGAGCATTGATAATAGCAATGTTCACTAATGTAGTGGCTGGAACAAGACTCTCTTGGCTCTCAGGTGCTGGTAGTTCAGCATTATTTAGTATGTGCACGCTGCAGTGTGCTTACTTGGAAAAGGAAGAATGTGTTTCAGTTGGGAGACTTTTATTTTAATAAACCCTGAAAATACCTCTATTGAAGCTGTAAAAAAAGGTTATTTTTACAATTTTAGGTCAAATGCAATCTGACAGCTCTTTTATTATGCTGCATTTCTCACAATTGCCTCAGCTCTTACGACTTCTTTGCTTATCTGTGCCACCACAGTAGTAGTGTTATCTCTGGCAAACAGAAGAGTTTGGAACATCGACTTCAGGACATTTTTGCTGTATCCCCTCCAAAAAGCAGAGTGTTCCACTGGGCAGGCTTACAGAAGGACTGCCCTGAGGCTGAGAAGCAGCAGCATGTACCAACCTTCAGCACTGTGACATACGGGGTCCCATCGGGTCCATATTTGCTGCCATTGACTTCCACGTGCTTCAGCCACTGGATGTGAGGCTGGGCATCGCTGTAGACCTTGCAGTGAAACTCCACATTGCTTCCTACCACCACGGTCTGGTTGGCAGGGAGCCCTGCTTGCAGGATTGGTCGGTGAGGTGACCTTTCTGAAAAGTAGAAAAGACGAAAAATCCTAATTTAGTTGTCTATTTTTCCAGCAAATGTTCTCCTCTGAAACCTTCCTCTTCTGGCTTCTCATTGTAAAGGGTACAGACTAGGTTTGCCCCCCACAGGTGTCCTGACCACTGCTCTACCCAGTGCTTCTCAAGCCAAACAGGGAGAACCACGCGAGAATGGAGGAGGTATTTCAGCCCTGCCATTCCTTCTCTGGCCCCTCTGCAGAGCTGCTAAGTAATTTACTGATCACAGATGGGAGCCTGAATTGTTGGCCAAAAAGAAGCTTGTTGTTGGTTTTAGAAGACACATGATCCAACACTTTGGGAAGGAAACCAAGCCCCTCCTTCCCATAGCCTATCACGCAGCTATTCACCATCACCACCGATCAGCTGTGGAGGGAAAACAGTGAAATCTCACCTAACACATCAAGCTGGTACGTGTGCCTAATGTTGCCATACTTGTTCTCCACGACACAGGTGTAATTCCCCCGATCTGACGGCACAACGCTCTCCATCACCAGGCTCCACTGCTGGTGTCGCAACTAGAAGAAGAAATCAAACCATCAAGCTTGTGGTCAAGCACCATCACCACCAGGCCATTCAAAGCAATGAATCAGTGAGCTTCCACACACTTGGGCAGCATGACTGGACCCCAGAGTAGGCCTGAACATCATAAGGACCCGTTACAAGGGTCATTACAATCTTAATGAGAAAAGGCATTAAGACCAATGCAAAACCACAGTGTAACACACCCGAGATTTCAATGGGGATTTCTACATGTTTCCACAATAATCACAATAATGAAACCAGCTGACAGCTGCATGCGGCACCTCTCATCAGAATGATGACTTCAGAAGGCATCGCGTTAGCCAATTCTGATCTGCTGCTCTCCTCTGCCACTCTGGTCCAGACGTTCTGTCAGCTCAAAACACTGTACTCTCAGCTGCAGATCTTTACCAACGGCTACATGTAACCCATAAGAGGACTGTAAGCAGCAAAAATGATACTTCTTACCCCATCTACAACGTATTTTTAAATGTGTGCACTATGGAGGCAACAGGTTATGGCATCTGTCTGAACAGAAATGGGTTTCTACAACTGATTCAGTCCCCTAAATTCCCTAGAAAACAACAAGAGAAAACATGTCCAGCCTCAGGTTTGGTCCCTAGGATGCCTGGTCAGCCCTTCTATTTTGGCATTGAGTTTTATACTAGTTGGTTTTCTGGATGTGGCTCATGTCCAGAGTTGATGGTTGTTCAGTAGCAGAAGGGAAAGCACAACCCGTGTCTCCACCCTGACCTGCTGCCCTGTGATCTCAGCTAGAAGGTTTGTTCCTCTTGATTATAAAGGAAATAACGGATATGGAAAGCAAATCTTGAATTCATACAGAAAGCAACCAACAGTAACAAAGATGACTTCAGAGTGCATAGCGTACGAAAGCTCTCCAAATCTCTGGATATTAATCTGATGCCTTCTGCCGCCCAAAGTAGAACATTTAACTTTATTAAACATTTTGAAGGTGACTCCAAGGACACAGAAGCAGGAGATTTACAATAATGCTGTGCTATAGAATGTCAAGGGCTGATGGAAAAAACAAGGGTGTAATTGCTTCTGGAGGTTTCTTGCTGCAGCAGGTGAACTCAAATATGAAGTCATTTAACCTCTTTTGCTACACATAAATTGCATCCACATGCTTTCCTTTAAAGGCCCAAGCTGCAATCAAAGCCAGAATTTCACAAAGAGGAAGTTTAAAACTATAGGAATAGACAGCTTAGTTGCAAGATAAGCAAGCAAAAGTAATGTTAATAAAGATTTGTAGACCTCTGCGTCCCTGAAAACCGCACTGCTGAGCACCCCACTTTTCAGAGACTGCTGAATAGGGCATTTCCTTTCATTTCGGGGCATGGATAACAGGAGGTCGTGACCAAACATTTTGTACAGACATCTCGGCTGTGGCAGATGTCTGGTCAGCTCTGACTGCACCTCTGCCCACCCAGGGCAGGACAAATGGAGGAGCTCAATGCAGAACCAACATTATGCCTTTTGTAAAGCAACATCCCACTCACTGCACCTCTGTGACCATGTGGCACTTACAGGGTGAGAGGAGCTTTGGAAACAGAGAGCCTGGACCCCGAGTTCACAGCTGAACACACTAGACTGTCAYGGAAGTTTCAATGCAAATTTGTGGCTGCTCAGTGGCTCATTGCCATACTGGTTTGTCTCATATTTGTGTCTAAAGGCTTCTTTTAATCCACTTTTCAGCACTGCAGAACATTTGCATCTGGAACCCCTAGGAGCTACTCCAAGGAAATGGGGGTCTAGACACAAGGATGACTCCCTAGTCTGACCTGTATTCAAAATCAGGTCCAAATTAGGTGTTTTACTAAGGATGCACTTTCAAAGACACTTTTATGACACTTTTAAAGAACTTCCCTTTGTCAGGTTTGTGATGGGAACTTTGGACTGTGAACAGAGAAGAACCTGGGAGCACAGGCTCATGGGGCAGAACTTGTTTGGAAACTTTGGAAGAAGTTTTTAGTTTTGAAAACTTTTGGAAAAAGATAATAAAAAAGGATGTYCCCAAGTTAGGATAATCACTGCACTCAATAAAACACTAGAAACATGAAGTGACTTAGTGCAGGCATTAATCAAGTGGGTGAGATACTGGAAATCCCTCTGGTTTATTTGGTGTTGTCATTCTTGGCTCCTCGTGAAACAAACATTTGCAGACACACTTGGAACCTCATGTTTGCCAGACTGGTATGCAAGTCAGTGCAACGGTCTGGGGAAGGGATAATCCTCCATGTCCCCTCCCCCTCAATCTTCYCTTCTAGGGTCATTTAACACACACAGGCTTACGATATTAGAGATTCCAACAAGGATTTAACCATTAATGCTCTTTGGGAAATTTCATATGATAAGTCATATGAATTTCTTTTCTTTACCAGTTAAGGATGAACTGTAACAAAACCAGGTTAGCCTGCCCATCCTGCTTTCAACACTCACTCTTCTCTCTTGCAGGCTTTACACTGGGCAGTCACATGGGTCTAAATGCCATGTGCAAGAGGCAGATGTRGAAGAGTGGTCAGCTTTCATTTGCTGACAACAGACTTCTCACAATCAACATTTAAACTCTTTCACACACTGAAAACAAATGAGAACATTCCCAGCTCAAGGATTTCTGGGTTAAGACCAGATCTCGAGATGAAGTAAGCCAACCAAACTCTGCCAGATCTGGATCTTGCCCATTCTTTTCAAGCTGCCTAATCCTGTTATGAAGTTAAGTTGTAACAGGGAATTTAAATCTTAAATACATGAGATACTGAGCAGGTTTTCAATCTCCTTTTCTGGTTCAAATCTCAGCTGATATCTATCAGCATATTTATACTGGATGAGATTTACACTAGACTACTGTGGCTCATGACCAAAAGCAAGCAAATAAAGSAAGGAAAATTACAGACAAAGATGTCTTTATATCAAGAATGGGACAAAGAACTACACCTAGACAGATAGAGAGCTTAAACCAATCTTCCTGTAATTGTCCTGACATCGCCTTCAATAGCTTTTTTAAGCATCAACTTGTTGCTGGAAGGTGCCCCTAGAGAAACAACGCACAGTGATGCCAAGGACTCACTACCGCGTTGCAGAAGATGAAACGTGTCAATTTAAACTCAAAGATAGATTAGAACTACTGGAAAGTGGGTAGGGGAATTGCTTTCAGCTTTAGATTTTTTTTCTGCAGGCATAATTTAGTGCAGCTGATGTGACACAGTTTAGTAAAAAGCCATTGGAATGGTGCACGCAAGCCTCAAAACACTTCACGATGATCCTTACAGCTGCAATTAGTAAAAGATGCTCGTGCTTTGTGAATGTCATCTGCTGAAGASCAGTTTACCCACAGGAGTTGCCTCCCCACTTCTATTCCCTCCATGGCTTTTCAGAAGATCCAAACCTGAGCGTGTTCTCAGCCTCATCCAGGCTGGAGCAGGGACAGGACTGAGGAAGGAGCTTCAAAGGCTTCACTGAAGCAATCACAAAAGGCTCTTTCAGGAACGGGTCTGAGCTAACAGGAAAGAAACAGCCCAAAACTGTGGGGAGGGAGGACTTTTTTGAATCCTTCTCTGGTTTCTGGAGCATGGCATGCTTTGCATGCCCAGTCCCCTTTCAAAACACTACGGATGTGGCAGGCATCAGCACACAGCTATTCTGAGTACTGATGAAGGTGCCTTCCTACAAGTCACCTTCTCTCCTTAGCAGGAGAGTTCAGAGAAATGTCAGGGCTGGCAGTGCAGGCAAAAATTACTGCTCACGAGTCCTTTCTGCTACGATGATTTTGTTATAATCTGCTGCACCAGTTTTATTGTACCCAAATAAAACCAGAAAAGAGTAAAAGAGTCTGACTGTGATCTCAAGGGGACAAAGTAATAACAACAACAACAGCAGAATCTGAGAAAAGACGATTTTTCTTTTAAAATCCTGCCATAATTCATCATTTAAAGTAGCACAGAAACTTCTGACTAATTAAATAATTTGACTGCAGTGGGGTTTTGTGTCCCTGAGCTCCATCCATAAACACGAGCCAGAGCACTTTCCAGAACAGCTCAGGGTAGAAAGGCAGCAGGGAGAAGAAAGCAGCCAAGGAGCAGATGCTATTACTCTGGCTACAAGGGAATCCAACACTTGACCAAGGGTCAGTGATTTATACCACAAGAATGTTAATGACTACCAGCATGATGGTCCAGCTCTTTGGTGAGGTCCTTCCTACACCTTCAAAGGACATCAAATAGGTTTTCCTTGAAAGCTGGAAGTAGGTACAGCTTGGTCTAACACATCTTAGTGTACTGGGCTGATCTCCAGAAATTAGGACAGAAGTTTCTGCTCCTGCTTTGCCGTCACTGTTCACAATGCAACCATAAACCCAGCCACATTTTTACCTGCTCTCCAAATGACCCCTCTAGACAAGCTCAGAGGGGAATTAGCCTTTAATCCCAAAGGACGGCAGTACTTTTTAACACTTTGGTGCCAAGCAATTCCTAAAAGTGCAAGAACCACTCTCACCTCTACACAGTCAGGACAGTGCTCTTACAACTACTGATGTTAATCACTGTGCAATACAATTTTCTAGTTTGGTAGAAAACTACTAATAAAAATTGAGATCCAAACCAAGGCCTTACCTTAATGCCCCCAATCCTGTGCTCCCCTTTGAACTCCTTGCCGTTTTTCAGCCAGTAGATGGAAGGAGTCGGGTTTCCACCCGCCGGGCATCGGAAGCGAACGGTGTTGGCGGCGGGAACTGCCAGCAGCTTCTTCTCCATCTTATCTGGCCGGGTCCAGAAGGGGACACCTGAGAAAGGAAAAACCAAGCTGAACAGGCCCCTTTCTGCTGCAGAGGATATCAGCTGGTGAGCAGATGCATTTGAGGAGTCTTTGGCATGTGCAGATTGACAGTTAAATTGCTACCTGCTGCAGTTAAGATAAATGACACAGAAATGCTTTCCAGCTAAATGACTCTCATAGACATAGACAGGGTGTTTGCATTTCAGTGCTGTGATGAAAGGTTCATGACCAGGTTCTTGTCTTGGTAATGCCAGTATAAATCTAAAGTGGCTGCTTTTAAATCAACAACTAGAGTTATCCCAGATCAGGATGAGAATCTGGCCTCAGCGTGTAAAAAGATACAGACGTACCTTTGGGACATTAGTAGCCAAGAAGCATAAACWGCAGAAAGATGTTAGAACTGTAAAAGAATGTTGATGGGCCAGCAAGGGAGCAGAGAAAAAGTATGAGCTGAGTGCACTGGAAAATGTTCCTCCTCAGCGAGTACAAATGTAGTGTAGCCTCCTTAAGGGAAGGAAAGAAAAAAACACGCCAGTGCCAAACTGGTTTATCGTGTTTATGTTCTTTAAGTACGAGTCATTTTAGTTTTAAAGATTCATGTTACCTTTGAACAGGGATAAGTTTTAAAACACCAGTGTTAGCATGAGATACTTTTTATAATCTGCCTCAAGTAGAGCTACGTTCCTTGGCCGTGTTACAAACATTACATATTAACTCCAAATTAAGGCAGCAGCAGCGGCAAACTCATTATACTGCGAAGAAAGAAAAAGTTTTTTAAAAAAAGCCTCCCAAGCTTTCATTTCTGCTTAAGGAAACACTGCAGAGCTGCACATGCTGTGTTTTCCCTGCCACATTAGGGCCACATCCAGCCCCCCAGGTCTGTGCTCCACACCAAGGCCAAAGTGAGATGAGGGCAGACAGTGTTTGGGCTGCAAAATAGCAAGGAGGAGGGCAAGGAGTGTAAATGGCCTCTGCTCCAGATGGGTAGGAAAAACTCACAGACGTGGAGCACACAAATCCACCAGCTGCAGACACCTGTGTGCTTCTGGCCAAGAAAAACTGAAGGTGCTGGTCCTTCAGGAACTCTTGGAGAACACAGTGGCCACCAAAGATGTTGGGAAAGCATTACTGCCAGCCTCTCTCAGTGGTGACAGCGCTCAAAAACGCCACCCAGCATCACAGCCCCGTTGTCAGTGCTACTCTGAAGCCTCTGTAATCCTCCTCCCCTTAATGACAAGGCGGTACAAAGTTTTCCCTGCTGTTACATCCCTTTGAGATGCATGTGAGCTGCTCCCTTTCTCCAGCACTTCTCAGTGTCCTTAGCCCTGATGCATTTGGCTCCATGATACCCATCCCACCGCAATTCCAAGTAAGTCAGTGATGACCCCGCTTCGGTGTAAGTCCCCATGCAGGCTTCCTATTGCATTCCAGCTCCAAGGAAACTGCAGGCAAGGTCATGCAGCTCAGCCAAAGCAATCCATGCACAGACTGATTTTTAGCACCTGCTAACACTTTCCTCATGGTCCCCTCTCCTTGCAAAGCCCACCTGACCATGAGGAACTGGATGTCAGGAGCTCCATCCAGAAGGCACTCCGTTCTGCTAGAGACAGCCCCACTGGGCACATTGCTGTCATGTCCCATGTGCTTTCCCACCTCTGCAGCAGGATGGGTGGACGCAGGTGCCTCAGTAACGCTGTCCCAGGGAGGGAAATCCAGTGCTGAGGGTTTGCATCTGCCCTCAGCCTGCCTCGCACAACAAGCTGTGATGCCTATCGGAATCAGCCCCACRTATCAGAGGGATCTGTGCTCACCCATCCCGCATATGCCTCATTTTTCAAACAACAAAACTGCTTAGGGCCCCTTTCTTGCCAGAATGGCACTGGATCCAGCAGGAGTATGGCTGGCACAAACAGCAGCCAAAGGAGGAATCCCAGCAATTCCCACGGTCCTGCAAACTCCTGGCTACAAACTTTGCTGTGAACACACAGCACATCCAGGAGGCCATGATAATGTGGGCTAAAATAGGGAATTTAGCCACCTACCATTCCAAATGGTAGAACTGCACAAAAATGGGGAATATTCCAAAAAATGTTAGAGAAGTGGGTGCAATTCCTAAAGGAAGAGCAGGTCTTGATGGCAAAAGGATGCTGCTGCTATAGCATGAACTGGGAAGGGCAGAAACCAAGCAAAGGTTGGGTAAACCCCCAGGCAGCAGCAGGGAAGTGAATCTGGAAGACGACACTTGGAGTGGTGTTGGGAAGGCTGAAGAGGAGAGAGCTCCAAAAACCATACTGGGAGATGTCTGGTCCTTGGTTTCTGAAGTCTGGGCTACTTTCTGGCCAAATGCTTCCTTCTGGCATTGCACCCTGATCTCCTTGGGACTTTACAAGAGGCTAACAGGGCTACAGGGGAGAGGTATGGGAAAGGCCGGACACGGATGGAAAAGTCTCCCTTTGCCACCACTAAGGAGGGCAGCCAAATAACCTACTGTTTGTTGTTTGATTAACATACCTGCCCACAATAAATCCCATTTTATGGTGTTGGTGACACTCATCTGGGCCCTGGGGTGCAATTAGATTGCATGGTCACCCCATCAGGACCAAGTTCCTCCTTTTGCTTTTTGGGGCCCTTCCCCTTTCCACACCATCTGTGTGTACTGCAAGGTGACATTTCATCAYGTTTTTCCACTCAAAAGATGAATTTGAATCTCACAGGAGATCCATCAACCCACTGCTGCAAATAGTGTCACTGAAGCCAAGGGGGATTTTGCTATTGGACATCAGAGAGGAGCAAGATGGAGCCCAGGAAAGTTTCCAGCTGGGGATATGGAGCAAAGGCAGGATTCGCTCCTGCCTCCTGCAATTAGACACGGCTTCTTCCCTGAGTGCTTTCCCTCGTTTGGGTGCTCTTCTGTGAGATTCAGGGCTTGCCAGGGCTGGGCACCCCTGGATTACTGTGCCAAGACTCAAACAGGGCATTGCTCTCAAGTCAAACTGGAACTGGAAGAAAGCGTCTACACATTGAAAACAGTGCCTTTGTTCTCACTTGCAGGAGCAGCGAACAAAACATCCCCGCTTTCGGTTTGCTCTGCCCTCCGAGTCCTTTCATTACCACTTTTTAAGGGGCTGAAAATGTTGCTAACTCTTCTTTTCAAGCAAAGCTTGCAAAGCTCCAGAGAGTTTTGGGAGCGGGAAAAGAGGAAGGATGAAAGACAGGAAAAATTTCTAGACTCGCTCTCTCTAAATTAATTACCAGCAATGATTTTGCACGCGCAGGTGTGGAAAAAAAAGGGACCCACAAACATTATCACCGGCCTTTTCCCATCATCAAACACTAAGCCTGACGGTGCGTTTTGTTCGTCAAAGACACCGGCCACCCATCCAACTGGAATGACCAATTAAAAAAAAAACTGAGAGCAATACTCGGAATAATTAATACAGCCGAGCGCTCATTTAGCAATTAGGAGCTGCCACCAAATTCTGTGGCAGACAGAATCAACCCTAATTGTATAATTTCCCCAGCTGACGCCTCCGAGGACACAGCCAGATTTAATTGGAGATTATGGGGGCTCTTTGAAGGTGCTGGGGCTGCGCAGCGGGGGCTCCAAACAAACAGATACAAGAGGGGTAGGGAGCACTGGGGCAGAAGCGCAGAGTGTGAAAAGGGAGTTTTGTTTTTGTTTCGGGGCCAGGAAAAACAGCTGTAGAGAACAGAGGTATTAGAAAGCCTCTTTCTGCAAAGGCGGATCACGGTTTGTGACACGGCTGAAACAAATGAGCTGATGCTTTGAAGCTGCTGAGGTTTCCTCCTTATTTGTTGCTGCTGCCCATCCCTAAGAGATGCCCCGTTTCTGTACTGCCCTTCAGAGAGGAAGCTTAAAGGAGGGTGAGCAGAGCACTCCACGTGGAGGGCCTGTGTCGATGCTTTCTAGGAGTTTTTACAGCAAACATAATTTTTCTTTCAGGAGAAATTTCCTCTCATTCTCTTGCTTCGGTATTTCCAAACTTTCAAATTCACAAGACTGGCTTCAAACTCTCATGATGCTATTGGAATCARCTTTCCAAGTTCTCCACTATATGAGGATGAGAAACTCTCTTGAGTAACACAATTAAGCCAGAAAGTAACTCATTATCGCAACAGGCCAGGACACAAGGATTTTCTTCAGTGATCTGCAGTATGGTAACAATGAGCCAGTCCTGGACAGATTACCACCCCCTAAATATGAAACACTATCAATTATACTGACTAGACATCTTTAAGGTGCCCTTCAACCCTAACCATCCTGTGATTTGATGATAATTTTCTTCTGCATGAAGGTGTGTTTATTGCCTTTYCTCCTCTAACTACTGACTACGGCTATGTCTGATGCCCAAGCAGGGGCTCATACACCCCATTAAAAGGGCACATTTTTGCTGCAGGAGATGGAGGACCCAGGTCTTTGGGCTGTCCACGGGACATGGCACAGGCTACCCCATGTCTGCCTGCCTGGGACGGCCCTTCAGCCCCTGTTCCCGGTGGGATGTCCTGACAGCAGTGGTACCAGGGTTAACAACAAGTCTCCCCAGACTCAAGAGACCTTTGAGGGTTAAGTGGAGGATCTGATATCAAAGAAAGCAACACAAAGCACACCCATGCCACAAAACGCTGTGAGGTTTCATTGCACTGACACATTAAGCTCATCATCATCACTTTTAAAGCAGAAGAGAATCCAACATTTTATAACGAGACCTTTAAGCAAAGCCAGCCGTTACCTTCAGGTCTAAAAACAGAGACAGCCTCAAAGTCAAGAAGACCCAGAAAACAGGCTATAAATACACGTGGCGAAATGTGTGTTTTCCTTTTCAGTGAAGAAAAACGTCTTTCTCTACCATAAGCCAGCCGATGTTTTGTGATACCTGTTGCTAAGAGATCGAGTTCTCCATAAACCACATAAAAAAACGTACAGAACGATTAGTTGTGCTCATCAGAAGCTGCTCTGCAGCAGCAAAAAGTCACGGCCAAACCAGACCTTCCCTGTGTCTGTACCACTCTACAGCAGGCACCAGGAGCCCTGAGCACCTCTGCAAAGGTGCCTGTCACCTCTGGCAGGATCTGGTCMCTAATTAGAAGCTATCAGAAAACCACTAACTGCTGCTGATGGGTCTCCTGGCACCRTAACTCACCGTTACTGTCCACACACTGCACACACAGCAGTATGAACTTACTACAGCAGGAGATCTGTTTGAAAGAGTCCTGCATGTCCAATGCTATGGGCAGGAGAGATTTTCCAGTCATGTTGAATGCCTGCCAATGTACATAGCCGATCAGGAGTTCAAATGTAAGACATTTATTTATTAAAAACACATACGCACGGGCAGCTCACTTTGCAGAAATATAAAGAGCAGAGTAAAACACAACACTAATGCCTCTGCAGCATGTTAATGATCCTGATAAATGCTGTTGCACTTAAAGAAAGCAGCACTGGRACTGAAAGAGATTCACAGTAAAAGCACCAAGAGGCTCCATCCTGGAACTTCCTTCCTCACAGGAGTGAAAGAAAAAGCCAGTAAAGCCAAAGGGGCTACTCCCATTTATGGAATCAGTAAATTTGGCCCTTGGCTAATGTAAGTTACCTATATTCTGACTCCAGTCAGAGGTAAGGACCAGAATCAGAACAGTTAAAAGTAAAGCAGTCCAAGGTTTGAAATGGTGTAAAACTTACGTAACATCAGTGTAGRAAAAAAAAAAATAGATATGGTAAGTGGGCTTGTCTGGATTTACAGGCAAGGAGAATTTATAACTACTCATCAATTCAGATTCACAGCATCAAGTCTCTAAAATACACTACTGCTGCTGTAGGATTCTATAGCAGTGATACCACTTCGAAAGATATTTCTAAATTTTAGGCTAATTTTTATCACGGTTCCAGCCTAAGGTCCCTAATTTCAACACAAAGAAAGAGCTGCTCTGCGACTCTATGAACATCCAGATGAGCTGCACCCCTTGTGAGCCACAGCTCCTTTAAAGAAMAGGCCTCTGCATCCCAGAAAAACAAATTACCTGTATCTTCTGACTCATCATCATCATCTTCATCATCACCTGAYGAAGGGGAATCTGCAAAGAGACAGAGAAAGAAGTGAAGCAGGGAGAGAATGGCATGTGGGGACACCATGCTGGATGGGGCTGTTGGTGTTACACTGGGCTTCAGCAAGGGAGGACATCCAAGTGATGGTACACCCTTTCCTGCAGCTCCACCAGCCCATCCCTCCAACGCTGCTGGGCCAGGGACAGCTGGCCAGGAGCTTTCTGAACCAGGAGGGAGGTGTCGTGAGTTTGCCAGTGCTCTGCCACCAGGGTTCAACATCAAATACTTGTCCCTTCTCATGCGTCACTTGAGAAATACTCTTTTCCTCATAAATACCAAAGAAATTCCAAAACAGAAAGTTTCTTTTTGCAGAAAAAGCTCTGTGACTGCTTCCCCCCCTCAGCATTCACACTGAAGACTTTATTTCACCACGTCTCTAAACTACAGCTCAGCATTTCAAATTCACTTTCCCTGCATTTTTCTTTTAACTCAATATGCCCCTGCCACGTCTCCCTTCATTAACTCCTTGTTTAACCACTAAGACCAAAGCTTTTGAACTTCTTGCAATCAAATCTCTCTCTCCATCAACATATTGATGGCTACTCTGTGAACCAGTTCCCTTTGGTTATACTCCTCCCACAGAGGCACCTCAAGGCTGTAACTCAATACAGGTAAACAGGTGGGAATTTTCCATCTGTATCCCTCCAAAACATCCTGAACTGTTTCTTTTAATGTGGTCTAACATTTCACCTTCTCCAAGCTGTCCACAATGAAGTCTCAGTCCCTCTTCCCCCCACCAGGTGACTACTGTAAATGTAAATCCCATTATCAAATAGCAGCTTAGTGTTTGATTTAGTTTACACAGTTTAGTTTAGTGCAGTTCACTGTCTGGAAGATTTAGCATCACTGACTTTATATAATCTCCAGGAATTTCTCTTTTAAAAAGAGAATGCTATCAACATTCAGCAGCCTTTATATTCTGAGACAGTGATAAAACACTTAAACACTAGAAAACAGGAAATACTATGAGTGTTCAACATGTGGCCAGAAATGTAAAGCAGTGCCTTAGATCAAGCCAGGCAGAACATCCTTCAAGATGCACTTGAGTTTTCTACCGTTCTTTGACCAACACAGCGGAGGTAAAAATGGGAAAAAAAAGCGGCGGGCGGGAAGGGGGAAAAAGCAGAGAAAAGGAAGGAAAGGTAACAACAAATACTTCTTCTCTGCAGACTCTGGAAGGACCTTCCAGACATATTCACCATCCACAGACATATTCACAGAAGCAAGTGGAACACAGGAACCATCTCCCTGCCTCAGACTGCAGGGGCACATCGTGCTTTGCACCTTCTCTTTGGCAAAGCCTCAAGGACGACTTTAGGGACGTATCTAACTGCAAATCCACAGCTGAGGTCCTGCTGGCAGCAGTACTAGGGAAATGCCATGGGGATTGCTGAAAGTGAAGTGGATGTTTAGGTGTTTTGGCTGATCCAGCAGGTTTACTCAAGTCCCGGCGAAGGCAGAAACTGAGCCAAATCCCCACCAGCATCGACAGAGAAACCAGCACGTTCTCAGCTCTTCACTCTCAGATTTGGTTATCCATACATCAACATGTGATTATGGTTTACTTCTGCTTTCCAATGAATCCATCATGACCAGAGGAGTAGAATCAATTTTTAAACTAATTCAAAAACATATTCACAAGGTTGAGGGAAGTCTTTGACCTCACTCGTTTTTAAGTTAAGAGGTGCAGCTTAGATTTTAAAACCAAGTATCTCATGAGCTGTCCTATTCAGGTTACTAAAACATCACCTTCTTCAAAAGGTGATTAAAAATTATAAGCTATTTGTTTATCATTTACTAAAATAGTAATCCTTTGCAGAAATTGTTGAGTACTGGCATCAGCAAGAACTGCTCAAAACAGCTTTATTATGAATGAAAAGGGGTTTAATTTGTTTAGTCACCTATTTTGTAATGCTTGGCCTTGGGTATTTCGAAAGCTCTGTTTGCTGGTACCAGCCTGCAGTCCATGCTCATCACAGGGGTGCTGCTCAGCCACTAACTCCAAAGGCTGTACTGTGCATGAAATGGTGGCAGAAATGGAGCTTCTGCCAACAGGGCTGGATATCAGTTTGGGCATGCGGCCTCTACTTGTGATCCCTTCCAAGTGCTCAGGTTTTAAGGGGACAGTATGTTTCTTTTTGTAAACTAGCAAAACACTCAAGCCCTTGTCTGTCAAGGGAGGCATTTTAAAGAGATCCAACCCTGCTATTATAGTCAACCCAGTTCTCAGCCCTCGAATGCCAGCTCCAGCGTCTACTTGCTCTGCTTCCAGCATCAAGCATCTCACTGTGCACAGTCAGAGTCGCTGCAGAGCAGCCAATTTGTTGCAGGCTCAAATCTCATGGCTCTGTGTAAGAAAATCCTGATATGCCCCTAGGACCTGGAAGCATCCTCAAAAAGGAACTTACGTGTAGAGCAGCTATTCCAAACACATCTAGCCTAGTTTTGCTCATTTAAGGACACAGATCAGAGCAGTTCCAGTTTGTCAGTACAGCTTTAAACCAGTTTAACACAGAGAACAACTCCAGCCCCAAACATCAGATACCCACATAAACACCTGGCCAGATACCTGAGCTAATTGCTGGCGGTACCTTTAAGAATTGGGAACACAAACCACAAATCTCTGATAACAATCTCATCTCCGCAGTGCCACGCTGAGCAATCAATATTAATTATGAAGAAATATCTGAGTATATGAGAGGCGCCACTATTGCCACATAAAGCAGGGCTTCAAAGTTTAAAACGAGTGCTGCTGACAGCTAAAAAGGAGACTCCCACATTACCAGCACTTTGGTGGTAATGACAGTGGGCTAATAGAATCAAAGACTCATAATGTTGTCAGAAAGTAGGTTCAGGTTACTCGCTAGTTCTTAAGCTGTTATTAGCTATTATTAGTGAAGAGGAAAAATACAGGGGCTTAAACTTTCTAAAAGCAGAGGATTATCAGTTCTTCCACTATTAAAAACAATTTCTCACTTCAGGAACTTTTGGGGCTGGCAGCTGTTTCATTTGAGCGTGTAACCAGCTGCCCTCTCCTGCCTCCCTGCTGCCCCTTGAACTCAAAAGCATTTTAATGTCACYTAGAAAAAAAAGAGAGTAACATTTGTAACAACCTGCAGTTCGCTGGATAGTTCCAATAATCGTACCTAGTTAAAGAAAGCCTTTCAAGGGCCAAAYACTTCTTTAACCATTTAATTGATATGACCTTGAAGCATTCACAGCAATCTCCAGTAACGTTCAATAAAAAGCAGATGTTGCTGAAGGCTTGCTGAAACGAGCTTTTATTCTCACGATGGTTTCCTCTCACTCACACAAAATCCTGTTGCTGGCACAAGAAAGCTCTTTATGGAGTGGATGTGATTCACAATCACAAATACCTCTGTGTTTTGTTTTCACACAGAGACTCTTACTTTTTGAAGGAACTCAACTTTTGGAGGAAGGACCTGCTGTTTAAGGATTCTTGAAAAAGCTCCAACAGCATAAGGGCAAAGGAAAGTTTTCAAAACCTGAGATCCACAAGGGGCTAATTCTCCTGAAAATTCAGGCTTGTAATCTGTTTGATCAGGATGTTTTCCACCTGCTCACAGTGATGAGTATCCATCTACCAATGCACCAGCCTGAAATCATGGAGATGACCTTAGTGTTGGTGGTTAGCTATCTGGAAACAACAGATTTTTCTGGCACTCTCTGTTTAGTGATCCAGGCTCAGACAGTTTGTAGYTGTTCTGTTCTACTATCCTCATCATGAAAAATATGGCCAAGCAAATGCCAGCATGTGCTTTGCTAACACTGCACTTGTTTGCAATATATGAATYTCAACAAGTAACTTTGATGGAGCACATATTTGGGATATACACAGTTTTCAGAGAAGCTACCTCTGAAACAAACCAGCAGTTTGTGATAACCAGGATGGAGGATAGAGATTTATTAGCTACAACAGAGAAACAGTTTTCAGGAACCCTCAGCTTTTAACTGCAATTTTAAAAATTTTAATATGCAATTTTGCCCTGATTTGTCACATAAAATGGACACTGTCATTTAACSTCCCTGAGCCACAGTTCACTCACTCACAAAAGACTTCAAAGGGACATGTAGCATTGCATCTATTTGAGTGTTAAGGGGGATTTGGGGTTTAATCTGACTAGCACCATTTCTAATTCTCTCTCAGTAATAACATCAAGCTTCAACATTTGGTATGGGCATGCAAGCATTCTTCAATTGGTTTGTTTTGTCAGTCTAATCACTGTCAGGAGTTAGCAGGGAGGTACAGACCTACCAGGTACAGACAAACACCACAAACCATCAGTTGTGCTGAACATGTGAAAGGGCAAAATCAAAAAAAAAAAAAAAAAAAAAAAATATCACCAAGACAGCTGTATTTCTGCACATACCTGTAACTCTGACTGTAAAGTTTCCCAGGACCTCGTTGGAATGCCTTGGCTTGCAACTGTACAGCCCCGAGTCATCATATGACACATTGATTATCTTCAACAGTTTTTGCCCAATATGAGTTCTGTTGGTAGGTGCAATTCCAATACCATCTTTAAACCAGAAAACGGACACAGAAGAGCCTTGGGTGTTACAGGAAAGTTCAATGGTATCTCCATTTCCAAACACCAACTCTTCCAGAAAGGTGGTCTCGCTCCTCAAGTACTCTGCAAAGGGAGAAAGAAACAGAGATGAATAAATAAGAGCAGGTGTCAGAAACAGAAAGGGTGTTTAAAAAAGAAACATATCTTATATTTGCCCTCCTGATGCTTCCATGCACCCAGACCTTCCCCTTGCCAGAGGTAAGCCTTGCCTGCCCCAGTCAGGTAGCAGTGCAAAGACAGTCAGGTCTCTGGCTGATTTACAAGGGTGGCTTCAACCCTGCAGCAATCAACAGCCACCCCATCGGGTGCATCACAAGAAACAGCACAGACCCCCAGCAGGGCCATTGCAACACCCAGTGCTGCATGTGAGGGGTGATCTGGCAGAAATAAGTGTGTGCTGACAAGTTCACAGCTCAGTCTCTGGACCCCCATTTATTTATTCCTGTGAGTCTGTCCACAAACTCTACGAGACCCAGCAAGGACAGGATACAAGGAGCAGACCCGGGGATAAACAAAATTTTTCAAGACTCTGGGTGACCCAAAGGCAATGTCTGTGGGCTGAAGAAAACAGGTGGAAGGCTGGACAGAAGATGCACGCTGGAATAGCTAAAATGAATGGAACCATCACTAGCTCCCTGTTGAAGTTGCTCTCTGTGCAACAAAAGTGCAGAACCAAAGACATATTCATAGATTACAACTTCACTGTGAAACCASCTGCAATTACAGCAGCTCCAAATACCTGAGGACGTAGCATTGGCTCCAGGCTGCTCTTCTGCCTTGAGGTGAAAGAGCAGAAGCAGGCTATACGAGAAAAAATGTATTGCTTTTCTCTTCTCATCATGCACATTTTTACTCTTGTGTAAACAAAAAGATTTAAAATATAAAAATGTTTCAGTCAATAGCCTTGCAGGGTAGAAAGAAAAAAATCTGGGAGCCTGAGAAGGTGGTATTTCATGGGAGGTATTGTCTCGCGGGAGGCAAAGCCCACACTCATTGGGGTTACAAAGAACCTTTCCTCTGATACCCTGGCAGCAATTCCAACTCAAATAATTTAGGTTTTGGCCAGAATTTTGTGGTATTCATACAGCCAAAGGTTTAGGGGGGATTCTTCATCCTTTTAATAAAAGATTTTCCCTGAAAGTGTATACTTCTACTAAATCAAAAAAGAAGACTGAGCTCCATCCAGCATCTTCCTATCATACCAGCACTCATTGCAACACTGAGAGTTCATCCATGGTCTCTTCCCAAGTGGGATATATCCTTGGGGAAAATACTGTTGAGAAATATTCTGGTTTAACTATTCAAGTTTTTTTCTTCCTTCTTCTAGACTATGAGGATTTTTACACTGGTACCAACTTTGGCTTCAAACTAAAAAGCCCTGTGTACAGCTTTGCACTTGCAGGACTGGGTACTGATCTAACTTTTTTGACTCTGATGAAACCTCTTGCTAATTTAACCTACTGGAAAACAAACCCCACGCAGCTGTACAACCCCTTCACACAAAACACAGTTCCACCAAAGCTGTTYGCCAAATGATCAAGGCTTGTATATTTTGGCTTTTGTATTATAAACCTACCGAACATGAACAAGCCCAGACTAAGCACAAGCCAAACTGAACTGTTTAGCCATTTAAAAGGAAATAACTCTTTTCTGAAAACCATAATGAACCTGGGTTAATGACAAAGAAACAAAGAATTTTTACAAAATGCATATAGGGAATGCTGGAATGAAGAGGAAAGTAGATTCAGCAGATGGACTGAGGTCTCAAGCTTCTTCTGTGGAATGACGCATYATCTCTTGTTTCTGACAACTTTATTTTGGCATCTCTACCCTCAGTCTCCCCAGCTGGCCTCCAGCAGATATCACGATGCAAAGTTTGGTTCTAGTGACTTTATTCTTACTGACTGGGAATAATATCTGTAAAGGTGTAGTGGTGAATTAAAAGGAGAACATTACTAATGGTCTTAATCTCACTTCTTTAAACTGTTTTTGAAATTTCTGTTTCTATGCTCATGGCTTAAAAATAAACAGAGCCCAAACTGGAGATCTCCACGAAGTATTCAGATGGGCACTCAAACGCGTTTAAGCACTTTGCCCAACTGTGACCTTGGAGAACAAAATTTTACTCTCATTCCTTATACAGCTTTCAAGTACAAAGATAAATCTGAAAGCAGAGACAGTCTCATTTCCACACTTAAAACAGCAGGAGTTTAAAGCAGGGAACCAAAGCTCACATCTCTCACAGGGTGCCCAGAGTCCAGCACCTCCTTCCTGCCTTCCAGCTGCAAGTGCCTGGTGTTTCTAACACCTTTTCAGCAAGAGACACCACAACGTGAGGGAGACATGAAGTTGCCCCCTCTGAGATCAAGTACCCAGCCACAAAGAAATGGGAGGGGACACAGCCAGGACAGCTGACCCCAGCTGACCCAAGGGATATTCCAGACCTCATGACATCGTGCTCAGCAAAAAAACTACGGGAAGARGGAGGAAGGGGGGRGGACATTCGGAGTGGTGGCGTTTGTCTTCCCAACTCATCATTAGGTGTGATGGAGCCCGGCTGTCCTGGGGATGGCTGAACACCTGCCCTTGGGAAGTGGTGAATTAATTTATTGTTCTGCTTTGCTTGTGTGTGCAGCTTTTGCTTCTCTTACTAAACTGTCTTTATCTCAACCCGTCGGTTTTCTCGCTTTTATTCTTCTGATTCTCTCCTCCATCCCRCTGAGGTGGGGTGAGCGAGCTGCGGTGGCGGCTGAGTTGCTGGCTGGGGCTAAACCACAGGTATGAATTACCAGGGAGTTAACTCATGTAGGGGTTACAGGAGTCCACTCTGCCACTTGCCACCAGAGCAGGGATTAACATGTTTGCAGCTTTAACGGGTTCTTCAAGAGGAGGAGGCAATCTGGGTTGTGGGCTCCCAAGGTATGGCTAAAATTCAGCCAGTTATTAGTTTAGCCAAAGCAGTAATGAGTTGAGAATCACCAAGAGACMCATCTGATGGAGATCAACACCTGCAGCATCAGCACTGCTCACAGCAAACGTGCTACAGAGAAAGAGGCAGTTTTTAAGCTGTTCAGAGGAGAAAAAAGGCAGAGACTGTCTGGGAAACACCTTCCACAATGAGGAGCAGTTGGCCCAGCAACGCTGAAATGCTTTTGTATGTATTCACTTATAAGGCTAAGATACTTCATCTCCGTAGCTGCTTGGCTCATCCCAGTAATAATTCACTTTCTGTGTGGTTCACAGCYCCAAGTGCTTAAGTGTGTCAGTATTTCCATCAGCTGTCTGCTCCTCTCAGACATCAATACTTGTTTCTGGCTGAGCCTGGAAATGTTTTATTTTGGTTTTAACGCATGCAGCTCTCAAGTTGTTTATTTTTCAGGCACGAAAGGAYGAGTACGGGCTGGAGGCTGGTGGGCTATTCCTGGGCTGCTTATGGCCCCCAAACACTCCAAGCCAACCCAGAGCCTGGCTGGTGCCCTCCTCAGTGTCAGGGACTGATTCCAGGTGCTGCTGCAGTAGTGCTGCTGGGGACTGCTCCTGGACAGCAAACGCCAACAAGGGAGGGGGTGAGGGAGCCCTGGGGTCCCAAGTCACCTCGCAGAGTGCTGGGTCCTGGCTCCAGGACATTTATTTCCTTTGCCTGTGTTTTTTTCCCTGGAATAACTTCCCACAATCCTGCTTTTTCCAACATCAAAGTGTTTGGGAGCCTCTCAAAGAACTACTTTGGCGGGGTGCATGCATCCCCCATCATCATCCTTTTCCTTCGGTGAGCATCCTGCAGCAGGGGAACACCCACCACACAACTCAAAGCACACTGGGACTCCCTTCGCAGGGCACTTGAGGCACTTTCAGTACCATCAGATTCCTCACCTCACCCTGAACCCTGGCAATCCMTGAGAGGCTTTCCAGGATTGCTTCACAGCCCAGTGCTGGAATGGACTAAGGCTCATTTCTAAGAGGATCATATTTTTCTCTTTTCAAGCTGGACAAGCTGTATTTGGCATGTTAACAAGCAMAGAGACAGCAGCGCTCCACGCATTTCTCTCTTCAGGTTAATTTGAAAACGTTTCTTGTTCTATGTATTTTATTGCACCAAATCCACCGTGACAGGATACATTATAGGATCACAGAGCAGCAGCCATGCCAGAGCTTTCTCCTGTTGAGTTTGTTATCCTGTTCCCAGGGGGATCATGGTCCCAGCCACTGGGCTGGTGAATGACTGCTGSAGGTGTATGGAAACCTCCAGCACTGGTGGGATGAACAGGGTCATGATGACAAAGAGCATGTGGACTATCTCTGAACTCAGACCAGCACTGTGACCTGTACAGTTAGCCCTGGTTTGTTCTAAGTAAGTGTCCTACCTGTGTTAAGAGAGGCTCACAGTATTATTCACCCAGTGAATAATTTTCAGGTGTTTTTCACAACACCCTCGTGGCTGTTCCTGGGATGGAGTCGCTTCCCCACCTCACCTTGGGACTTCTGCGCTCGGAAAAGCAAACTCCAGAAGGGAAATAAAACATTTTTCTTGCCAAACATTGTTCATTTAGGACCCATCTAAATTTTAAAAGTAGCCAGGAAGAGTGACGACTGGCTCCAGTGTCACCTCCCCGCAAGAACCAGGCCACGCACAGAACCGTGCCACATCCCCATTCCCTCTGTCTCCTCCCAGAGAAGCAGACAGACCCTGGGGGAATACTGAAAACCACTAAACCAGCCCCAGGCCCTGCAGCACTACAGCCCCTGTGAGAGGTGGGCATGATAAGATCGTGGGATCACCTGTTTACCCAGGAACCTGCCTTCTCAGGGCAGATAAGATCGAGGGAGCGGCGCAGTTGGTGCATACCCTCACTGCTCTGCGGGGAGCTGAYGGGGTATTTTTTATATATTTGTATTTTTGTCAGTGCTTTATGTAAGGCAMAGCTTCCCCTCCTTTCTGCAGCAGCCCTGACGGTGCCAGTGGTGGAGCATCCCTGTCCGGCTATGGCCCTGCCATCCCAAAGGGCACCTCACCAGCCTGGCACAGCAAAATATAACATATAAAACACATACATTGTGTTATATAAAGTGTTTTGTGTATATTATGTATTTTCTATTTTATTTTATATATGAAATAAAAAGTATTATATAAAACATCCTGTCTTCTCTCTTGCCCCCCTTTTCTCTCCTTCCGAGGTCAAGACCCCTCTCACAGCACACTTCCCAGTGTCAGGCTGCAGCCATCCTGGGAAGAAGGGGCAATCACAGCAGCACAGGATGCTTTGCTGAAGCAGTATCATCTCCCAAAGTGGTGTTTTGCTGGGTTATCTCCCCTGCTCAGTGGGGCTCACACCCAGAAATAAACCGTTGCAAAAATAAAATACCTGTATCTACAAAAGCCTAAGCTGTGATAGAAAAATACGTCCTTAGATAATCATGTCTAAAAAGGGTTTGCCTACATTATTTCACAGAATCACAGAATGGTTTGCRTTGGAAGGGACCCTAAAGATCATCCAGTTCCAACCCCCCTGCCATGGACAGGGACACCTTGCCTAGACCAGGTCACTCAAAGGTRCAACTTTATCTTTCATGTATTGCAAGTGTTTGTTTGGGGGAAGGCAGTTCTCCTGGAAAAGCTTAAAACAGCTTTCCTAATAATAATAATGTGAAGTAGACTGTTTATACTGTATTACCACCGCAGTGGCCTATGCAATTGTTACCAGACAACATTTCTTCCAAAGACATTAACAAGTAACTGTGCTGTATTACCACCCCGTGGGGGTTTTCTTAGATCTGTTTTAGGAGAAAAGCAAACTTTTTTCCTAGAGAATTAGCAGAACAATAACCAGGTTTAGTTCTGTCATATGCAGCTTTCTTTATAAACAAGAGATTATGGAAAGGAATTAAAAAAAAAAAAMACTCTAGTGTTTAGCTTGGCTATCCCCCACAGCGACTTTGGAAGAGCTTCCAGAATGGAAAAAGCAGATGTTGCAAATCTGCCTTATCTACAGAGCAACTGTTGACTCTCTTGTGCAAATCCTAATTTACATCTGCATGAAAGGTTTCAGAGATTAAATGGCATTCAAGGAGGAATATTAGCTTTTCTCCCTCCCTCCAGCCCTCCTCTGAATGGATTTACTACTGGCAATTAGCTTTCTGTTCCATCGGCCAAGTAGAAAACAGGATTCATCAGGACTCTACAGTATCCTCCTTTTAATGGACTGTTTTCTTAGATCACCCAATTCAGGCACTGAGAGTTCAGAAGAAATAAATCGTCACAAAGCTAAAACAGTTACAAAAACACTTGGGCCAGGAGGATTTCCCTCTGACACTTGGAAGTCCTGAGGAGGACAAAAAAAACCTGCCAGAGAACAAATCAAAGGGGTCTCCTGGCTACACCTAAAAAGATGGGAATGTAAACCCCTCCAAGAGGCACAAAGCTTTGGTTGCTGCTGAGAGCCCAGAACCGCTCCCAAGGACAGCCTTCCGCTGGGGCTCTGCTGGCTTAAAGGAACAGGCAGAGATGGGGAGTTTTCCTTAAAATCTGGCCAAATTGTACAATCAAACACTTGGTTCCCCACTCAAAACAGGGAAGCAACCATCACTCATACATACCTAGCTAGCTCAGAGTTATGCTTTTCACTTTTTTAACAGAAATAAAAGAACTGATATGAAATGTCTCCACTAAAGACAGGGAGCAGTGGATGGGAGGCTGAGGTCCCCAGCTATGAGAGCTCCTGGCTCCTACTCCAGGATGCCCCTGCAGATGGCTCCTGCTCTCCCAGGTGCCAAAGTCACTGTGCTTTCCTCAAGGAGGGCAGCAATGAGCTGTATCAGTTCTCAGCAGCCTCTGCTCACGGTGGGGATGACATCAGTCCCAGCCTGGCACGATGAGCACATCCTTGCAGCTGTCTGCCCACAGGTCACACAGACCACCTCACCCCACCACGGCGTTCCAATGTGGTCAGACCACTCCCTACTCAAGGCAGAGTGATGGGACACCCGTTGGGCTGATCCTTGGGGGAGCACAAGAGACGGTGTTGTCATCCTTTTGGTGTCTGCCTCTCGATGCCTCTGAAGAATGGTGGCCAACTTGGCCTCAGCTTTTGCTCAGCACAGCAGGGGCATCCCAGCTTGCTGCTGACAGACAGATCCCACCACAAAGAGGCTGATGTTTTACATTCCTGCTCTACATGCCTGAGGAAGTCCAAAAAAACCTCATCGCTGCAGCAAGCAAGCAGCTACCACAAGCCCTTTGCAAGCCAGTGGCGGCAGCTATGGAAACTGAGGCACAGAATGAGGCTTCCCAGCATCCCAATGGACTGGGAAAAGCTTGCTCCAGACTCCATCAGAGCAGAACTTGGTCCTGCTAAACTGTGGAAGCCCTGAGCAAACCCGTGCTCTTCAGCATCAGTGCACCACATCATCCCTCTGACTTCGCTCGAGGTTACCTGGAGAGGGTTTGTAGGCGACACGCCCCAAGCAATTAGCAAAGTTTGTAATGAGGAYGACAGCTTACACAAATGACTGCTCCACAAAGCGTAAGGAAAGGAGAGCGGCTGTATCCTTGGAAATATTTTTAAACTTTCTTATAAATACTTAAAAGAATAAGCATACATTGTGGAACAATACTTTTGAGTGATTTTTCCTGGGATCTTTCTCTATAGCCTCATTTCCTTCCTAAAAATCCTTCAAAAATTCATTACTGCTGGAGTTTTGACCTCCAGGGTGGGTTTTCAGCTATTTGGTCAATTCTATCAAACCTTCACCACCTCTTAAGTGCTCTTACAGATGAATTTTTAAGAAATACAGAAGTTCACCAGGCCCAGAAGTTTAGGTTTACCTCAGAGGAACTTTTTAAGGGATGCAAATTCTCCTGTTCCCTTTACAATTCCCAAGCCAGCTTTGCCCTGGAAGCTACTTGTGATGCTTTTCTGGTACTTGTGATGCTTTCTGAAGTGGGCTTTAAGATCACATGGCATCAGAAAAAATTTGCCATAAAGCCCCAACCTTTCCCCTTCGGTTCACAGCTATGCAGCTCCCAAATCCCAGGTCCTCTGCATTTCCCTTGCACTTTTAATGTGCACTCCTCTAATCTTCATTTAATGCAGGCAGCTGGCTGCAAATACCCCCAAACAATGACTTTAATCCTAAGTATCCTGAAGCCCCCCCTTCCTTCCCGCACCAAAACTGAAGAAAAAAAATAAAAAGAACAGCCTCAAGACAGCAAGATGGAGAAATCCAAGTTATCCACTGGGCCAAAGGAGCAGAAAGACACAATGAGCTAAATTTTGCCCGGTTTGCTAATTAAAAACGGAAGCTACCCCACTTTGGAGCCAAGGCAGGGAGGTGGGGGGAGTTTTCATGCTATTCAAAAAATCGGCTTCCAACTGGGACCATATTCACTCCACATTAATTGTCATTCCAACTACGAGTGTCCTAGTTTCAAAATGAAAACTACTCTCCAGTGTAGCTAGTGAAAACTAACACCAGTTTTGAGGCATTAAACAAAATTTATTGATTGCATTTTCCCACCCACTAAAACTTTAATAAGCATTAAACCTCAAACTCCTGGCCCCGTTTCCTCCCTCTACCCTCTCTCTCCATAAAAAGGGTCAGGCTCCTCTATATGGAGATTAGGACTTAATGTTTGGTATTTGTTTACGAGCCTATCAATTGCCTTTATTTTTTGGGGGGGGGGAAGCACATCTTAAAAAAAAAACCCTCTTGTATAAGGATTAAGAGAGGGCAAAGGTTTAGGATAGTTTGGGTGGGTTTTTTTCAAACTGATTGTGGGTTTTAGATATATGACGGATCATGTTCACGTGAATGAAAATAAGAAAATATTCCCCTTTTTGCAAGTTTCCCTTGAGTAACATAAAATGCTATTTTTCAAAGATCCCTATTTCCCAGTAATAAGATGCAGAACTTCAAGTCTTCTCTGCTGGCCGTTTTCAGCTGTGTAAAAGGGAAAAATAATAATAATTTGGGGGCCGCTCTGTCTGCATACTTAGAAAAGAAAACAAAGGTCAAACATTTGAAATGCAAAGGTCGGTGATTAAGCCCAGAAATCCATATCTAGGCATCAAAATGAATAAGCCAGATTTTGAGAGTGCTTAAGCGATTTAAATGCAGAGCCTGACCTGGCTCAGCATCTTTCAAAACCAAGTTTGTTATTTCAAAGTCTCAAGCGAGATTTGGGTGCCAGGTACCCCAGTTGGAGAAATTTAACAGTAATCTTCTTTCAGGAAGTCTGATCCACTTTAATCTAATGTCGCAAATGACAAATGAAGATTTTGTTATTCAGAAAACACCTCTAACTAAAGCTGCAACACTTTGCCCTTGTGCTAAACTCAAGTCTTGTCCTTCAGCATTATTAGAAAGAGTTGGGAGAGATGGCAAAGCAATGTCAAAAATTCTTTTATTTCTCCTCTTTAAAGAAGGCTGCTAAAGGGATTAGAYAGCTTTGAGTTCACTGCTCTGTTAAATCAACCTTACAATATTTTTTCAGCTTGTTTGACTTGCTGTTTCTGTATACATTTGTGTTTTCACCTTTCTGCGTTCAAATCCCACGCCTAGCGTTTGTTCTGCGCTTCTCACAGGAAACTCAGTCAGTTCTTTATTTGTATTAAGTCTACAGAGTTATAGAAAACAGACTTGGAAAACAACCCCCAAATCAGCAGGACTTACCGGCTTCCATGCATACGCRCATACACACAGGGCAGCACATACCATCCAACCTGGAGGCAGAGGTTTATCATTTCCAGCAGCAACACCAGGGCATCAGGTTCACCAGAAGGGACCTTTTAATAGTCTCCTGTAACCTTATCTATTACAGCGGGGTTTGGACTCTGCATTACAAATTGAGAGAGAGTTCAAGGAAGTCATGCGTGTCTCGGTTCCCACTGCCTTCAAGCAGTTTTAGTGCCCCCAAATAATCATCTCCTACAAACCTGCACTACGTTAGGATCCAGAAATGCCAGAAGCAGGTTAGACACTTCTCTGCAAAGCTATTTTAACGCTGCTGTAAGGAAATGCACACGCTCTGCAGAGGGCTATTTCCACCTTCCTMCAACAGGATGTGGCTGGTCCTACCTGCATGAAGCAGGGACCTTCCACAGGCACTTTGGGATACCCTTCCCCATCCGTCAGCCTGATTTTCCCAGCTTTTCCCATCCTTTCCCCACCAGAAACACTTCTAAAACCTTCTCTCTGTGAATGAGCATCTAAGTGTCCATTGAAATGGATGCTGTCGCAACAGCAAGTATGGTCACCGCTGCAGGCAAGCCAAGGGAGGAAGAAAATAGCCACTTCTCTCTGGCAGGTAGCAGAYAGAGATGATAAAAACTGAGCCCAGCAGCCACCAAAGGTCTGGATTTGTCTGAAAGTCMGGCACCAAACCTAAGCTCCTGTCACGTTCCCTTGGGTGGGATGAGCCACCACCTTGCACCACTAGTGAAGATAGGAAGTTGGCAACMTCCCTTGATGTAAAACCCATAAATGGAGCAAGAGCTGCCCACAGCATACTGCCCCCTTCACACCCCTTCCAAGGGTGGGTGGYTAATTCAGGGTTGCCTTTTCTTCCTGCCTGCCCTGAGACACCCTATTTCGCTCCTCCAACTGCTCCTTCTCATGTCCAAAACAGCTGGGCTCCAGCACTGGGTGAAGTTACTCCTGCAAAGACTGCACCTCTTGTCTGTACTTCATCTGCTATGCACTGGGAGGAGGGGACCTCTACTTCAAACATTTACATGTCTTTTGAAAGCACCTGAGGAGGTTTCAGGCCCCTTTTGCCAGAACTAACACATTCCACCCACAAGACGATCTTGGTCAGAGCACGCAGATGAGTCCTCCCAGGAAGGATTTGCATTGCATGGGGTCACCAGAGCCAGGATCAGGCAGGCAGCCCAGTTTCTCAGGCAGAGACCCACCACTGASAGCAGAGTGCTGGGTACAAACCTGCCCCTTTCTGTCTGAGGGAGACAGGGCAAAGGAGAACCCCTGCTGCTCCCCTCTACCACCTCTGTGCTTCTCTTCCCTTCATGAAGACTTTTGTGATGCAGAAGCCCCCTGCCTTCTCAAATCCCAGGATGCCAGCGTGCCTACACACAAAAAGGAGGCAGAAATCTCATTCCTCCACTATATAATTCACATGCTGGAGGACCCAGTCTAACTCCATAACACTTTCCAGGAGTTRTTTTCCTTTTTGACTGGGCAGATCGCAAAGCATTTCTGCGGTAGAAGGCTTCATGTTTGGGTTTCCTTTGCCTCCTAGTTCAAATAATGGCAGTACTGACTGAACCACTGGGCAAAGGAAAATTGAGTGTGACCCTTTCGCCAAAACTCTGGGGGTTCCCATCTGCTCCTGCAGCTCTGCCTTAACTGGAACAAAGGCAAGAGAAGGTGCTGCTGTCAAGACACCCACCTTTGAGACACCCAAGGCTGAATGGAAGTATCTGTAACACAGAACTCTGTATTTAAACTCCACGGCATTTACTGTATTTCTATTCTATCCCAGGATGGCAGCTGGGGTGCAGGAGGGCAGCTTTACCCAGTATCTTCAAGGCTAATGCCAGTATCCCCCAGTAGCCGCTTTACCCTTCTTCGCAAGCTGSGGGGAACCAGGAGCCTGGAAAGCCTGAAACATATTTTTAATGCTTAACTACAGGTTTCCAGGGCCTGACACCAGGCCTCCACTCATTAAATTTTGACACTGATGACTTTGGGCTGAGCTGGAACAAACGCTTTGCACTCGCTCATCACTCACTACATCCACCAGTGCTTAACTGGAAAGAAGGTGGGTGATGGATTTGTAGCAACTTTGGGCAGGGACGCAGAGAGGACACCATCTGCTGTTTCTTACTTTCCCCACAYCCCCCACCCCACCCCTTCCTTTCTGTAATTAATCAATTCACAAATCAGGAGACGGAGTCTTCTTGCAGTCTCCTCTTGCGATCACCCCTGCGAGGCAAAGGCTGAGGACACGGCAGGGCAGCTGCAASGTCTGAGTGCTGCCTGTGGAGCACGGGGCAGAATTTGGGCCAGTCAGTGGGAGCACTGGGTTCTCAGCTCTGCCGCTCGTCCCACCCAGGGGCCTCCCAGGGCCCGACTCACCACATGCTGGAAGAAAGAGGCTTTCTGAATTTTCTTTGGAAAAAAAATATAATGCTTTCACAGAAAGCTGTGAATTCATGCATAACACACTGACTGTAAAAGTGAAAGTATTTTTAATTTTTTTCCTCCCAACTGCATTCAGCTCATCTCTTACACAATGAATACTGSAGGTTRGAAGGACATGATCTTTAAGGTCCTTTCCAAACCAAACCATTCCATGATTCTATGGTTCTAAATACCAGCTAATTTATGTACCTCCACTTACCAGATCCTCTCAATTCTGCATGAATCCCCAGCCTATTAACATAACTATTTAAACTGGACATGTTTTCTTAAACATTCTTCTTTCATAAACTGCCAAGTGACAGTTGTTTACTGTCAACAAGCCTGGGTACTCCAAGACAGGGAGAAATATGCCCTTGCAAAAGGCAGACATATCGGCTACCAAAGAAAGATTAAAATCTGGTGKTTTTCTCTTCTCCCTCCTCAAAAATGCTTTATTCGTACAGATACTCATGATACTGATCAGGAGAGATGATACTCTGCCTAATTCCAATCATTCTTTTAATTAAAGACAGGCTCATGGAGGATTTATCTTCACTTGAACATGCTAATTGTCAGGGCACACTCAGAACTCCTTAACCTTCCCACTGCAATTGGTTTTTCCTCTTCACTTTTAGCTGTGATACCCCCACCTCCCAAGGCACATCTTGGTTCATCTTACACAGATTCTGCTACTGGCTAGAAACAAAACATTTTCCTGAGGGAATCTATAGAGAGAAGCTAAAAAAAAAAAATCAAAAATAAAATCACCAGTTCGTTCAGGCCCTACAGTCTCCAAACAAGCTGCTGAAGTATTTTGCTGGGAGGGAATCGCTTGTGCTTGAGCCTTGCACATGAAAGCGGGGATATAAAAAAAAAACAAAAAACCAAAACAAATCCTATGGGAAAAGTTTGTCCTGTACTCTGCTCATGAAGAGCCAGGAAAGCTCCTCCAGCGGCTCCTGTCCGGCGCAGGGTCCCGGGGCTCAGGCTGGTCCCCAGCCCCGCGGGGGATCATTAACACTTCCCCGGCGCATTGTGCTGCTCGCAGCTCACGGCTCCGGGGCTGACGCCGGCGACACCGATACAATGGCAGCGGGGATGGGGCGTGAGGGGACGGTGGCCAGGCTCAGCTCCACGCAGGGCTCACAGCAGAGTCACCGCGGAAGCCGGCGGTGGCCGCCACCTCCGCCTCTGGTGCCCGCGTTGGGAYTGTGATGCTGCCGCTGGCTCGCATCAACGCTGGAGTTACAGAAAGCAAGATGGGAAGTGAAGGTCCGTGTTACAGCCGCTTAGAGAGGAAGGGGAGGTCACCGAAAGCCAGCTCCAGGGATCCCCACCCCCAAACTAGGAGCCCTTTTACTCGCCGGAGTTTCCTCTGCTTGTTAAAATGTTTGGGTCATTAGAAAACTTTCCAAACAATCCCTGCTTATGCTAAATAGCTGCTCCCACCACGATCTGTGAAGGGCTTCAGCCTGCTCTCTTGGAAATCAATGGGGGCTTTTTTTGCCTAGGATTCAATGGGCGCAAGATCAGGACCTCATTATTATTTTTACAGGACTACAAGCAGCAGAGAATGGAGAAACCCCTAAGGAAAGCAATGACCCTCCGAACTGGGAGCCAACTTTGCCATGAAGGATCTTTACAAGCTCTGTCAAGCATCAAAATAAAATTAAAAATCCAATTCTTGGGAGCTTTTCAGTTTTTTGACAGGGAAAGTGGAAGGTTGAGAAAGGCTGGCCTCATCATTTGGATCCAGGGACATCTCCCGTAGCTCCTTTTTACTCAAAAGAAAAGCCTTCACAGATGAGTATTTTACCTTCCCCGGGGGGAGTGAGCGAGAGGGGATGAGCTGTCAGTTCAGGGTGATGCCAGTCACCCTGCAGTATCCCCGCGGAACAGAAACACCTTCAGGGCTTCACGACCTCCTCTGACACACGCCACAATGAAATACCCCACTAAGCCCCCTCTGCAGAGCCACCACCAGCAACACCAGGGGGCCAGATGGCTCCAGGGACACGGTCCTGCTACGAGCACCACGCCTGCACTCCCATCTTCCAGACGCTGCCTGCCTTTTGTGAGAGAAGCCTAAGAGATGCTCTTGTCCTCAGCACCCTCCTTGGAGCTCTCTAACAGTCAAGGCCTCCGTTTCTTGCCTGTTACTTTACATCACTCCTCCCTCTTGGCATCAGTGAGAACCCACCTACACACCACAAGGTTTGGCCCCTAAGCAATATCTGGCTATTTTGCTGACTGCCCTACACCGAACTCACTCCAGGTCAACTCCAAAATGCTTTAAATCCATTACTGCCGGGTACTAGACCAATCCTTATAACCCATCAGTCATTGGTTTCCAAAGCTTTACTGATTGAACTACATCAGCTGAAAAAATTTAGTAAGATTCCTTGTGAACAGCACAAGTTAGTTCAGYGCAATCAAGGCACAACTACAAAACACTGCATTTCCAGGGCAAAAGCTTTAAATGAAGATAAACTGACAAACACTTTCACCAGTTATCAAACAGCAGCAGCTGGGAAGCCACCCTTGAAGGTTTCTGGCAMGCCATGGTGCACTATCATTGCCTGTTCTGCCTTTCCCTAAAAGCCTTATACTCAAGGAACTTATTGATGGCTTGGCTCCTTGGGTGRAAAGGAAATGAGGGGAAAAAACCCAAACCAATAGGCTGCCATGTGCCAGCGTGACATTTGCAGGTAGTTCAGTAGCTCAGAGTGCAAACACCAGTGCTGGGGTCCTGGGGCTGYGGTGTTGCCCAGGAAGAGCCTTGGGCACACACAGCAGCCTGTGGAGCTGCGCCTGCTCCCAGAGAGCGATCCCGGGCTGCGTCCTTTCCTCACCCGAAAACTTGGAACCCTTCTCACTTGAGTCATTAATTCCTTTAACCCCTCACAACCTGCAGAAATGGCACAGCCCCAAAATCTCACAGATGCTAAACGTGTAAGCACATGGCAATTGTTTTGCATACAGTTCTGCGTGATAAAGAAATCTACTTCCAAGTTTTAATACAACCTTTTTATTTAACCAACTCATTACCTTCCCCTGCTCTCTGGATTTGAGAAAGCAAGGCCAGCACACCAGACCTACCTCCCCCTTTGCAATAAACACCGCCCCTTCTTTAGATGAACACATCTGAAACCGAAACAGTTACTGGAGAAATGTTTTCTTACTTGACTGTGCTGCTATTCTTCAAAAATAGCTTTGCTTCATTGTGTAACCTGAGTGTTATGGCACACAAAAAAATTGATTTAACTACCTCCTGGCTAGCTCCTATCCACCTGAATGCAAAAACCCCCTGATAGCCTATCAGAATAATAGGGCAGGTTTACGTCTGATTACMTTTCACATTTTAAGTTCTAAGTTTGCTAAAGGTTTTACTCAGCCCGTATCTCACAGTTCTTGTTTGCTTTTGATACTACAGAAACTTCCTGGTCATTGAAGCCAAGGAGCAGATACTTCAGGGGTAAGCACACCAGGAATACAGCATTCACTGCAGGAATAAAAGCCCTTCTTCACACATACAGAGCTTTAAATCATACCTATGGCACTTGGCAAACTGAGCTGTGAGTGTATGAGAAAGGGGGCACTGGGGGAGTCAGCTCTACTTCAGAGAAAAAGTATATTTTTTTTACAAGATCACCAGATCAACAGCCAAAAGAGAGAAAACCACTAAACTGACAAGTTATGTAGGAGGCCAAGGAAAAAACCTCAGGGTGTAACAAGGTATTTCAAGGTGYCTTCGGCATTGTATGCATCTTCAGACATGGTTTTAGCCCAGTRTTTGCACACAGGTGCTTTCAGATTTACTGCTCCTATAGCCTGGGCTGCCTGCGGCCACACACCATGAGTGGCTGTGCTGAGCTAGAGTCTCATTTGCTGCAAAAAAAACCAATGTAAGGTAAATTTTTACCAGCCACCCTCTTCTCTGGCATACAGTCTGGTACGTGGAGAATCAATCACTAATCACTACTAAAAGAGAAGCAATGGCAAACACGGCAACAGCTACATTAAACCACTCTAGTGAATGGCTTGGAGTTAGCAGGCAGTTTCAAGGTCGGGGTGTTTTTTAAGGGTCAGAAAAAAAGAAGGAACAGGTATGCAGAGCCAGACAAACTCCCAGGACATATGAAAAGTTACAAGCACGAGGGAGAAGAGAAAAATCTATTCAAACAGGGAAACAGATTAAAAACAGCCAGAATAATTGTTTACCTGTGTATCAGGTTCAGCCGAGTTGGGAAAAAGTTGTCAAACTGGGGAGKGAATTTCAATTGTACTTTCAGCTGAAACATATGCATTTGTTATATTCCTGATGGGTCTACCTTATATATAGTAAAAATTGCCAAAAGCTAAGGTATGAGGACAACACAGCCACTTCTCCATGAAGCCTCATGGCTCATGCTCAGGCTCCTGCACTGAGTCCTGAACACTTCAATGACCAGCCAGAAAAAGCCACCAGCAGGCCATGCCCTAACCTTAGCTAAAATTAAGGTTCAGCAAATGCCTTCAGTCACAGCTCTGCATGCCAGCGATAGATCACTGTCAGAAACACCTTGATCCAATGCTTTTTTAAACCGAAAATTTTATTATCTGCTCAGAAACCAGGCTGATTCCCTATCTTTTAGGGTCTCTAAGTGAGTAGATGTATGCCCTAAGTGTTCAGAGAGGACAGCTTTCTAAGTATGTAGGTGGATATCAAAATTCGCTTTTATTGACCATATTTTAAAAGCAAAAGTTTTGCTTCTCAGCCTTATGGCGGGGGGGGAACCTCCTCCAGCTTTACAAAACATTTCAGCTTTGTCCAGGCAACAGCCTGGGTCCCACTGGATGGAAATGGTCTGGATACAGTGGGAATGCCACAATCAAGACTTCTTTAGTGTTCTCTAACTCCAAAACTCACGCTCATCCAGCCTTCAGGTACGCTTTCCCAGCACTGAAGATTTTTTTGGAGGGAGTCGTAAAAGTTAACATGCCAGTCAGAGTGGCTTACTTTAATTGCACAATTTAATTAGCAGATCAACACTTTGCTACACAATTTCCAGATTTACTTTCATCACGTTCCCTACTCAGCAGTTGCTAATAAACTCTTAATTAAAAGAAAGAATCCTCAGATTTAATTGGAGTGACCCTTGTCAGTATGCSTAAAGACATCATGTTATAGGGCTAGTATGGAACACATTGAGTACATCTCTGCACTGAAACAGACTCTCTAATTCACTATTTGCTAGGTAAGAAATAGATTTTTTTAAAATAAGAAGCCATATTTTATCACCTTTTACTTATGTCCTCTTATTTTATTGCTGAGTAAAATATGCTAGTCTGAACATTAAAGACTGAATCAGCTTTTTCAGCTGCTGCTGTTCATGAGAACAACTTTTAATCTCAAAACTATCACTCACAGCTGCCCACTGAATCTAAAACATTTCTGGTGTGGGGCACAAAGTAAGCAGCACCACCAATATACAAGAGACTCCTTGCAGAGGGTTTGAACCCATAAACCCCAAGGCCAGCTCCAGAACAGCCAGTTGGCACTCACTTCACTACCCTTATAATTTCAGGATGAACTTTGAAACGCTCAGATACACAAAGCAAAGTGACACAGAGCGGTGTACCCTACACCTTGGACCCCTCGCTGAGCTCACGCTGGAAGGCTACAAGAGCCCGGCTGCCAAAACACCTCAACCAGAGCATCAAYGCTTCTTTCCAAGCAAAAAACTCCCAGGAATTGGTACATGCCCTCCCATTCAACTTAAGCAAAATCTCCAAACGGTCCTTTTTCTGTTAATCTGGCTAGAAAACTGCCTGTGCAGTATTAACTCTGGGTGACAATTCCAGTTCTTGAACAAGGCAACTTCGGTTCTTGCTCCTGACAGATTGGGAGGGAGCTCTCCCCTCCCCTTCCCTGCACAAACCTGATCAAACATTAGCAGCTCTCTATACAACTCTTTCAATGCACTCAGCCTCAGCAGCTAACTAGTGCAACACAAATCCTAAAGAGCCCAGAAACTGCTTTTTTCACACATACCGCATGCAGACACACACACAAACCAGCTACAGGAGACAGGACGGTTATCAGAAGTTTTTAAAAGTGAAATGCTGCTGTTTCAGTTGGTCTGCTGTCTAAGAAAACAGCCAGCATTACTTGACATTCACGAATCGTACGAAGTAATATCTTTATCTGAATACTAATGCAAATTGGACGGGCTTTTTTATATTGATGTCTATTCTGTGGCTGCTGAATAGAGTGACCGCATGCTCAAGGCTGCAAAGGAGTTCACTGACCTCCCTAATCATCTCTGTCATAGCCCCTGAATGACATACACATTCAATCCTGCCTCGCCTCTCTACTTTCATTCATAAAAAAAAAAAAAAAAAAAAAGGAGGGAGGGGGAAATTTGACATTGTTCTTCCTGCAGCAGCCCCGAGAACGGGAGAGAAGAGAAACTCAGCCCAGATGAGGCCCCTGGTGTTTTTAGTTTAGCTTCTATTCAGCAACAGCCCCGCCATCTGCCTCCTTCCTGCCAACAGCCGAACACCTCCCTGCGGAGATGTTAAAACCTGCACCCCCTCCACCTCCGCTAATAGCCAGTATTCATATTAGCAAACATACACATACCTCGAGAATGCCTCCCTTCAATGTGTGTTTTATGTAGCGGAGTATAGGCACAAAGCAGTAGCTGTTATAGCCTTCACAGCCCCGTGTGGAGAATTAGATCACTGGGGAAAAATCCTTCCAAGCCCCTTTATGGAAAATAAGGCCTTAGACTGTAAATGCAAAGCCCAGCGAACAACAACCCTCAGTAATGAGCCAATACCCCATGGCCCATTTGACTAGGAGAAAGAATTTGCTTTTTACCATTCAATTCAAAAAGACTGAAAAAGTAAAATGTGTTTTTACTCGGCTCTGAAGGTTTATATTCTTTACAGTTTCTTTTGCACAACCTTTTCCCCCCCAGGTTGGACAGGCAGCGGGTGCCCTCATGGACGTGGAGCTGCTGGCTTTGGCACGGAGCTGGGGAAGCAGCACTGGCTTTACGCTTCCCCACGCACGTGGATGATGGTGGGAAAGCCACCGGCACTGAAAGGCGCTCTCTTCCCTCACAGGCTCCATCCACAGAAGCTTTCAACAGCTCACACCGATGGGGCAACTCCTGGAGACATCGCTAGGTGTTGGGGTTGAYGGGATCCCTCCTGGTTCAGGGAGGAATCCCCCTTCCAGGGAGCACAGCGGGRGTTGACAGTGACACCTTTGCTCTGGAGAAAGCTGACCGAGTGGTAAGACAGCCTGTCCTATGGAGCCTGGAAATCCCAACCCACTGCTCACCAAGCACGGTCATCGCAGCAGGGATGTTTCCCTCCGTTTGACCTCTGACTACGCCACTTACTACGATTCCTACAGCATCCCAAAGCTTTAGCTTGCAAAAGTGTCTTAGAGCACGGGAAGGGTTTAGCAGCACTTCAACACATCATCAACCCCAGCAACGGGCTGAAGGTAYGGGTGGCAGCCCAGGGACCACTGACACAGCCACCAAGGTTGCTCCTCAGCCCCATGRGATGAACTGTGGCTGAAGTGACAGCGCCAATATATACTTCAGGCTAAAGCAGAGAGAACTTGGGACACTTTGCTTCTGTCACTCCCATCCCCGTGGCCAGCACAGGCTGCCCGCTGCCTCCCGCACACCGACCTCATCTGCTCTGACTGAGTCCCTGCGATGCTGCCCCATAAATCAATTCTTTCGGCCGTGAAAAATGAGCCAAACGAGTTACACTAAGAATCTGGTGTTTTATTAGGACTTTCTTGAAAACAAAACCAACCCCCGGTGTGATTTATAGCTTTAACCAAAAGGGGTATGAAAGTAATGCCCCCACCCCCCAGCCTCCACGAAGTCCATTTATTCCCCTGTCACTTTTTTGGCAAACAGGCTTCAAACCCTTTCCTGAACAATGGAAACTTTCTGCCGGGTACATGCAAACCCGAGGACGGGGGGCTGCGAGGGGGCTCCCTTCCATTAAAGAGCTTTGAAAAATAAACAGGGACTCAGGTAGCAGCTGAGGCGGATCAGAGAGACACGATGTTTCAAACCCGCCGTATATTATTTGGAAGGAAGAAGAAAGAAAAAAGCAAAACCCAGCTTTTGTCCGACGTGTTAACTTTTTTTCACTTGCAACTGCAGTGCTGCCACTCCAGGGCAGATCGTCCCCGGCTCCCCCGAAATGCAGTTCCCTCCTCAGAACAGCTACTTATTCAGCTGCGACCCAGCGTGTGCCTTCCCGGAGCTATCACAACTCCACTTKTGTTTCCAAGGCGCGAACATAAATGACCTTTCCTTACTTTTCCCACCCGAACACACGCAGTCAGAGCACTTCCGAAGTGCGCCGAAGACGCGCCGCTACACGCGCACGGAAGCATCTTCCCTTCCCAACTGCTGTTATCCACGGGGTGCCCCACGCACTGCCACTGGGAGAGCGCTCCTCGCAGATAAGGAGCAACTCTCAAAAGCAGTTTGTCCCTCCTGGGCGCCTTTGAGCCGCCGCCGAGCCCACGGCGAAGCGGGAACACCCCGGCTCGCTACCACCGGCCCGGCCCCACGTTCGTAACTCCCGCTCCGCAGCCGCCTCCSGCGGTCTCCATCCATCCGCCCCTCTCTGCTCCCTCCGGGACGGGGACTCCGGAGCCGTCCCCGCGGAGCACGTGTGCGCGGTCGCGCAGCCCTTACCTGCCGGCTGCCCGCCGCTCCTCGCCGCCGCCGCCTTGCCGCCTTGCCGCCGCGCCGCCGGCATCCCGCCGACGGCCGCCGCCAGGCACAGGCACCAGACGGAGCCCCAGGCCGCCCGCATGCCTCCGGAGCGGCGCCGGGGCAGCGCGGCCGCCGCCGCACCGCCCGCCTCAGACATCCCCCGGCCGCCGCATGCTGCCGCCGCTCACCGCTCCGCTCCGCCGCCGCGCTGCCGGGAGAGGGAGAGAGGCGCTCAGCGCGGGGAGGAGGACCAGGAAACCCCCCGCCCCTGGTGCCCACACGGAGGGAGAACACGAAAAAAAATTGTAGAAAGGCGGAAAAAAAGTGCTGGGGGCGGTAAAAAAGTGCAGGGGGCCCGCGCGAAGCCCCGCGCCGAGCGGCGGCTGGGCGCCTACCTGCGCAAGCCCCGCGGCCGGCCGCGCACCGCGCATCGAGGGAGGCAGCGAGCGCCCGCAGGAGCCGCCGCTGCCGCCCGCCCGCCCGCCGCCGCGGCGCTCCTGCGTCTGCTCGGCGCGGAGCGGGCGCGGAGCCGGGCGGCCCCGATGTCCCCGCCCGCCGGGCCGGGCCGCCCGCCCCGCCCCGCCCCGCCCCGCCGCCGCCGCCGCCGCGGGGGGCCGCGCCCGCCCCGCGCCGCTCCGCGCCCGGCCCCGGGGCTGCGGGGGGGCGGCCGGCGAGCGCGGGGCTGCGCCCGCCGAGCCCCCGGGGGCGAGCGGCACCCGCCTCCCAGGGACGGGAGATTGAAGTTGGCTCGATGTTCCCGTGGTGGGTCCCGAGGGGCACCGTGCGCGCACCCGCGTGGCCGCTTCTCCCGGCCCTGGAAGAGCGCGTTTTCTGGGKAGAGCCGACGGGAGGGGGCTAAAGGGGAATCCGTGGGTCGGGGGCAGCTCCGTGCGTGCAGCACTCCGGCTCAGCCTGGGACTTGCGCAGCAAATGGCCCGTGCACCCGTTCGCCCGCAGGGCTGCCACACTGCACCCCGAAGTGAAGCCACCCGCTTCGAGCACCCTGACTTCACCCACCCACACCCGTAATCGATGTGTTACATTGATGCGAGTAATCACACCACACGACTCTGCATGTTAGCTGCTGCCAGCTGGACTAGCTGTTTTAATGAACACGTATTAAATTATCTAGTTACACTTATTTCTGCAACGATCTAGTCACTATCGTAGTTGTGGTTTGGGGATATTGTGGTCATCTCAGAGACCCCCGACACGGYCGGGCTGCTGAAGTGACATGCATCAGTTACTGCTGACAGTGAGCTGAGCTGCCTCATACAGAGAAGTCACAGCTCTGCTTTAATCCCACTTGACATAGCAGCTCATTCGCTGAAAATAGACACAAATATTATCAGAGCTGAAAATGCTCTGCAGAAGGAGCCCAAAAAACGCAACCTGCCTGAGAGCCAAGCTGAGTTTCTTTGGGCCAGAGGAAGAGCCAGGCAGTGCGGAGGTTTGGCTGGCAGCGAGGGCAAACAGCGGGGATCGCTCGTGGCCGCCGTGGAGGGCTCGGAGCTCGCGCTGTTGTCGCTGCGACCGGGATCTGTCTTGACACCTTTATCAGGCACAGAGACTCTGACATCTCAATACTGTGGCATTGTGTGGGGAAGCATTGAGACGRGGCTGTGGCGAGGAAATCCTACATGTCAGCGGAGACCCTCGCCAGTGACACCGTCGGTTTAAATGAAAACAATGGGGGGAAAAGCAGACATATAAATAAAATGTGCTTATTTCACTGTCAMAGAGAAGGCTTGGCAGCATGTCAAGCTGCACGATGTTTGCTCTCGTAAGTGCTGTGCTGGAGGTGCCAGAAAATCACTAAAAATTAAAACAACAACAGCAGCATAATTATAACACTGCGCAAGGAGTTGTTGGCGTCATTATTTTGAAGACAAAATTGCAACTCAGGGCCAAATTCTGCTCTCAAGTAAAGTCATCAGGGTAAGATTGTTGTTGCAGCATTATTGTTACTAAGTGCTAATATTACTATTACGACCCCCATTTTCCAACAGGGGAGCAGCAAAAGGAAGATCAGGAGCTTCCCTAAGCCCACAGCTGAAATCAAAACGTCTGTGAGAATTCGGTGTGTTTTTTCACACCACKGCTGAGTTTCAAAAGTGTCACAGTGATTGTTCCTCTCTGTCAGGTGAAGGCAAACACTTTCATGCTGCTCCTGGAGTAAGAGGATGGAAACGGCCGATCCAAACCTAGAGAGTTTTAAGGTTGCTGGGAGATGTAAAGGTCTGCACCTTGGATCAAGTCAGCTCAGCCCTTTAATGGTTTTGAACTGGTTTTCATTTGGAGAAAAACTAAAAGCTTATAACATTTGGAAGCCCTTTACAACAGGAAATCAAATGGGTATTGAGATAGTCCTGTATGAAGGACTTCAAGGTTTGCAGTTTTCCCTGGAGCGGGATATTTTTAGGTTTCCCATTTATTAACCTCTGGTGCGGAACACTCACGTGGG
Organism: Amblyornis subalaris; assembly: GCA_018881555.1. NCBI lineage: Eukaryota > Metazoa > Chordata > Aves > Passeriformes > Ptilonorhynchidae > Amblyornis > Amblyornis subalaris. Next base: position 2,747,380 of record JACAXG010000056.1, on the reverse strand, counting down.
GCTGGGGAGCACAGACCCGATCAAGCGCAGATTTTCTGATGCTGCTTCGTCAGTGTGGCGGCCACCGTGAGAGAGCCCAGGATGTTGTGCTGTGCAGTGAAAACTGCAGCTCTGGACTGTGTCTCAGCCACTTTCTTGCTATTAAAAGAAAAACAAAATCCATGTACATAGACTAGTAAATAAGCCTGCACAACACGGTTGCATTTATTTCAGCACTGTTATGCCATAAGCCACATATTAGCCCCAAAGTTTCTCTTCCCCCTCAAGCTGGGAGCATGCACCCCCCTTCACGCAGGGATACTCTCTCTGCCAACATGTTTGTTCTCCTTTTACCCTTTATAAGCATTCCCTTCCCAGAACTTTATATTTGTTTATCCCCTTAATATCCAGAGCTGCCAGTGATGAAAATCAACCTCCTTTCAGCAGCTCAGGGATGGTAAGTGCCTGCCCTTTTCTGAGAGAATGGCTCCAAGCCTGTCCCTGTCATGCCCCTCCATCTGCCCAGACCCCACTAGGGGCTCGATCACTGAGAGTGCCTGTCCTGGGGAGGTTTTTGGGGATCCTTGCAGGCCCTGGGGGCACTGGCATGGCTAAACCCCTTCTCTCCCTTTGTGCCCCTCCAAAGCCCTGCCTTAGAGGGAAGCTGCTAATCTCTCTCTCTATGAAAGTGCAACCTGTTGATAGCCTCAAAATAAGTTAAACGAAGGCTGCTGTCAGCAAAATTGGCTCCAGGTGTGAACGCCTTGAGTAGTCCCTTCTGCCTCTCTCTCCAGAAGATGGGGGTGGGGCAGGCTGTCAGATGCTTGTCCCAAAGYCCTTGGGACTGAGGCATGAAGGGATGGGGCTTTTAGCCATGCCAATAAGTCACCTTTGGTGACATTGCTGTTGGAAGCACGTGATGAGACAGGGTGTGATGCCATGAGCCACTTCCCTTCCCCTGCAATCGCTGTGGTGCACTGTGTAAGGCTCTCCCCTGCACATTTGAGCTGTCAGATGTAGCATGGCAGGCAGCAGGGCTCAGGCACCAGTGCTGGGCTCAACAGGGATCTTGCAAAAATTACCCTGGGGACTGGTGCCCCCRTACATCTGATTCTTGCAGGAGTTGCTTCCTTAGCCAGCAGAAGGCAATTCCTGAATCAATACCGACTTGGAGCAGAGCAATGAAGTAGGTGAAACTTTCATCCTAATTTTAATATGCTGGCAAGTTTGATCAGAGACACGGTCACATGAGTTGCTGAATCATATCAGGTTAGGTACACACAATAAATATTGCCAAATATTTCTTATCAAAAGTGGGTCTTGCTAGCTGACTTGTGAGCCAGACTGAGTGTTGTGGCCCCATAGTGCTACAACGAGCTGTTCCTTCAGCCCAGCCTACTGCCATGAGCTCACCTGAAACTGAATGGAARTATTGGTTCAGAGAGCAGTATCAGTGTGCATGAGTAGAGGCCCAAGCTGCCCACCCTTGGCATTCAAGGGTTAAATAGCATCAGCAGATGCTGGCACTGGGGTACATTTTCCAGAGCTCATGTCACTACCCATTTATATCAATAAGGTGCATTGGAATGGGTAAACCGCTTTTTATTAGCTAGCCAGCCCTAAGGACTGCAATTCCAGGCCGGTTTATTGAATTTCGAGCTCAAAAGTCGTTGTTGCTAAGATTAAGGATCCGAATGATTGTCAGGGTAAACACTGTGAGCGGTCAAGCACCTTGTGAAGGCTCTCTCTGAGCCTGCACCCTCTGTGAGCTGGTTGCAACACAACCTTGTCCTGTGGGATTTGTTTCCCACTGAACTGCATGGAATAGACRGGGAATAGAGGGGCTCTGCAAGGGGTGAGTTGTTTGATTTGAAGTGAAATAAGAAGGAATGAGTGAACTGGAGAGGCACACCGACTCTCTTCTGCAAGAGCTGCATATGGGGACATGCTGGCGGAGGTAAGATAATTTGTCAGCCTGGCGAGCAAAGCAGGTGATTGGAGAAAGTGGAGAGAAAAAAAACAACTGGARCGAGCCGGTGGAGGGTGTGAGAAGCAAGGATTTAAAATCAGACCTTGAAATAATGCTGACTCAGCACAGCAGCTGTGTGCACAGCCAGGGCACTGCACCAGGGTCAAAAGTATCTCTCAGAGGTGTCACTGACTGCCCACACAGGCTGGATGTTCCCCGTCCTTGGAGTAAACCAAGGCACTGTGCTGAAGCCTGGAGAGGACAAGACAGAGATTACTTCTGCCTGCCAAACCTCTTCGTGCTGTGGCCACAAAGGACATTTCAGGCAAATGTGTGCAGCAGGATTGTACTTGTGCCTAGCAGGACACCTCACTTTGAGGGGCATTTGAAAYGAAGCCACAGCCTGTTTAATCCCCCACCAGCCTGTGCAGGCTGGTGCCTGTGAGGAGGAATCACACACTGCCAACACGACCTTCTGGGAGTCCAATGGCTGTCCTTGAAGTCCTCTCTCCTGGATGTGACCAGAGACAAACAAAGGGCACCAGCTGTCTGCTGCTGCCTGTCCACCCTGACTGCTCACCTGCTGCAGGGGGATACAGAAACATCCCTCTTCTGCAACCCTTCAGAGRTGTCACACATTGGGCTCTTCCCCAGGTCCTGGCCCAAACTGTATTGCCTGGTGGTCACATCCTTGCTCTCCTTTCTCCAGGGGCTTTTCCCCTGCTCTTCCCTACTCCAAGGCAGGAAAAGGGATGAGTAGTGAGTGGCATGGGAACTTTCAGGATAAGCAGCCACATCCTAAAACAAATATGAGCTCAGGTCTTTCATCTGTTGGGGATGGCAGAATTGTAGTCAATATTAGTCATTATTGCTATGACTTTTAGGCAAKCTCTTTCTCCGTGGAACACTGACTTACTTTGTGGGAAGCTCTAATACAGGGACAATTCAGTCATTCTTAATTCTGCTCTAATATAGGCTGCATGCTCCCTCAGGCCAGTGCTGACACAGTACTGTGTCTGACACCAGCCCCGCCACGTCTAGAGCCCCGTTTGTGTGGCTATCTTCTTGCAATTCCCATGGCAGTTTTATTTTTCCGAAGAGCACAGTGTGAGCTCTGCTCTGGATGTATTCTGCTGCAGAGATAGGGTGGGGGGATCAGATATGTATCAGCATATTAAATGTACAGGATGTGTTACAGAATTGGGYGACTCTACAGCTTTTACTGGCCTTTGAAACAAGAAGCAACAGACATATGTATTCCATATTCAACGTGCATGTCCAGCAGCTCTGCAGTGGAAAAGCAATTGAGGGTCTTTACAAACACAGATAATTCTGTAGGGGATAGTTAAGTGTTACTACCCCTGTGGTACACTCAGTCATTCCAAAGGCAGGGAAGGTGAAATGCCTTCCCAAATACCAACTCCTGGTCTGCAGCTTGGCTTGTGAGACCATGTCCAACTCTGTCACAATAAAGTGATAACTGCCTCAGGGATCTTGTGCTTTCGCAGAAATGTGATGCCCCTCACGCAGCGTGCTGCATGTCCAGATCAAACACGATGAAGAATGTAACCTGTGGTCAGGGAGGTTTGGCCTCCGTCAGCCTCGAAAGGCCTCTGCGTAGTAATTGTGGCATAAATCATTTCATTCACCATTAAGGGAAAAACATTTGTGGTGTGGAAAGCAGCAGTTGCATAAGAAATTGGATAGGAGGCAGGTAGGCATCGACTTTAAGACATTGCATGGAGCCAATGCCTTTAATCAACAAGGGAAATGTTTGAATGTTAATAGAGCTAACAACGAAACCAGAGTCGTGTTTTGACAAGTATTTCCAAACATTCCAGGAACACTGCGATGCTCTAGCAGCCTCTTTCCTAGGGAGGGAACTGATTGCTCGGGTTGTAGTGCAGTTTGCAGCATTCAAACAGCCTTTCCAGAGGAGCTGGGATGCTGCCRTGGGCAGGGGCACGTGGTGGTCCCAGTGTGCAAATGGATATTTTTAATAGATGAGAGTACTTTCTTCCTAAACYGGACAAACATCCTGTAGGCTTCTTAGAAGAGAACTCAGTGCTGGGAGCTCTTCCTGAGATAGAAATTCACTTCTTTATTATCTGTATTATATAAAGAAATTGTTCATGGTGCATTTTTCCAGAACATGGTGACGGCTCCCTCCTCTATTTCATTTTGCCCCATTTTTTTTGCTTATACTTTTAACACATTGGCTCTATCTGTTCTGAAAGGAAACCCTGAGTCATTTAAAACGTGACCAGAAAAGTGCTGGGGGACAGATGTATTGTTGAGAACCAGCCCTGCAAGGCCTGCATGGATTTGCCATGCTTTTCACAGCTAATTTTGCTTTAGGTCAGTGGATCAGATGAATCATTAATAAGCATTTGGAAACACTGGATGCCAGGTACCACTGATCTTGAGCACCTTGTAAAAGATTCACCGACAGGTCAAAGGTTTTTATTTATGGAGAAGACCCAAGGTTTACCCCCAGATTTGCCATTAACTGTGTGGCTGCAGAAACTCCCCACCCTCTTTGAGCATCTCCTGTCTCTGCAACACTTTGTTGCCCATGTCTACTAAAAAAACTTGCATACCTTCAGGTGAAGTTAGCAAACAGCTGAGTTAGGAATCTGATGGATCTGAGCTGTATCTGTGGTCAATAAGAACTACGTGCCTTAAAAAAAACCTTTTTCAACTTACATTCCTTCTAATGGTGCCTGTCTCTCTCTGATGATAGTGGAGGGATCCTGGATGCTCAGCTGATGAAGGGGGGTTGTTTTCACCCCTTCTTAGAAGCCTCCAGTGTCACTTTCTGGGTGGTGGGGGGGGGCTTGAAGGCTTTGCTGAGGTGTAAAGAGAACCAGGGCTCCACTGACTCCATGGGCACTGTCTGAAAGTGCCAGAGGTGGTCCAAGGCAGGAGTCTCATGGTTTCTTAAGGCTTCATTTCTCCAAACTAGAGCCTTGCTGGAGGTCAGGACATGTGGCCTCCGTTTCACRCAGCACCATTTCCCATTTGTGCGTCATCATTAAATCTGAAAGATCACAATTTCATTGCAAACCCCACTCAAATATGTTTTCAGTACTAGTGGAAGGTAAATAGATCCTTCTGAAGGCATTTTTACAGCATAACTCCAGTCTTCCTTAAAAAAGAAACCAAACCTGTCAGAATAGCCAGTGGTTTTCAGTCAGTRGTCTTCAATCTTTTTCATTTGCAGACATTCACATTTTTTACCAGCAGAGCTTCAGCCCCTCATATAGTTAAATTGAAGCCTACTGATAACAGGCTTGTTTTTCTTGTTAAGTTCTGTAGACCATTCAGAAATCAGTGCACCCTGGAGGCCCACAAACTGCAGTGAAACTGATTGAAAACTGCTACCTACTTATTCTTCTGTAACTAAATAGGATGGGGTTTGCCATATATTTATGTGAAGTGTCTGCTTCAGTCTCTATAGTGTCTGGAATCTGTGGGCTTTCCAGTTAGGTGGGACAYAGATTTGCTCCAAGGATGAATCCAAATATTATTTAGGTATTTTCAGTTATTTAGTGATATCCCTATGTGAAGTGTAACTACAACTGTAACTGGGAGCTAACTTTAATGGACAAAATCAAGTTACTCCTCTTAATCACTGAACTTGTTGCAATGAGGGGAGAAAAGACTTTAAACGAATCAGAAAAATAGCAGTAATTGCCAAAAGATTTAACGTAGCTTACCCAGAAATTGTTTCTTAATTGCTAGTGGTGGGCTCATGGGAGACAGCATGCAAACAGTGCAGATCCTAGGAATCTCTCTAGCCTAGTGCTGGAGAGAAATCCTCACTTTCTGTGAGGAAAAGTGCACAGAACTGGGCACTTTGGAAGCAACAACAAGGAGGTGGCTGCAGTATCCACTCTGGTTCATACAAGTCACTTGATTGTGACAGCAAAATCGTGTCCTTGCCCAAATTTTAGGCATAGTATTAATCATTTGCAGTGGTAAGACAAAAGAATTGCATATTGCCAGGAATATATGAGCTCCGCTTTCAATTGAGAACACAAGTAGGAACTTGGTTGAAAAGGGTATATTTTTCTCTGTGGCTGTTGATGCCTCAAACCATAGAAATATGAAAATATTTGTAATAGTTTGTATCCTACTACAGACTGGAAGGGGGATAATCACTGTCAGGCTGATTTGTTTGCAGACAGCTGTGCAGCTAGTAACAAGGGATATCTGCACATATAAAAAGGATACCAAAATCAAATTATCCGAACTTTGAAAATATATTCATTTCTGCAGCTGACAGTGCTAAAGTTAACCCGGGAGCCAGAGAGCAYTCTGTCTGCAAAGAAAATTAAAACCAATATTTGCTTCCAGCCATCTGACTGGCTCATGTGGTAATAAGAAAGACAAGGACACTATAGAAAAGTTATCATTTTTTCTTGAAGGCTGTGTGAAAAATTTTCAGTCACTTCTTTGCCAAAATAGTTTTGTAAATACTGGAGACGCTTGATTTTATCCACCCTGAATTCATCAAAATGTTGAAGCATGTTCTCACAGGTAGCCACAGTTAATCTGGGTAATCTTGAAATGGCTTCCAGCTTTTAGAAGTTTACATTAAGTAAAGATTATCCAATTATAGTTTTCTTTAAAGATAAGAAAGATAAGGTTGATGGAGAGACATGCTAGATGACTAAAGTATGCTGCTTGTATTTCATACATTTTTTTGCAATATGCTGTGAGACCATTCTAAAATTGAAGCACTGATTTCAACTACGAGGGAGTGTATGACATAACAGAGTAACTGAAGCACAAACACAACAGAAGATGACAATCATGGTCATCACTGCTGGTATCTAAAACGCATTGTGGCACTATGGATATCATCCAGAGTTACAYATTAGCTTTCAAAATGCCTTACTTCTCATTTTTATTTCAGACAATAAATTACCTGTGGCCTGACTCAGCCACTTGAAAAATAAATGTTGACTTTTCAGGAAACTGTAAGCATTACTGGAAGGTCTGAAGTCTGATAAACAGCTGGTTATAGATCGTTTTGTAGGAGGAATATTGTTTTCAGAGAAATGAAAAGAGCATTTGGGAGTTTGGTGTCAGGAAATGGACACATTTGCTATTTTTGAGTTCTCTCAGTTTCTTACAATGTGTGAAATATACTGTGTTTTCTTGTACCTCACTTCAGCTTGGAAAAATATTCATTTTGTAAGCAGGCTTGGACAGATTTAAGAAACCTGGTGAATATTAGTCCTGATAAGACCAAACATTAAATTAATATCCATTTCAATTGTATCAGTAAACTGTTTCATGAAATGATTTGGAAAATAAATATTAGTATAACATGTCAAACTGGTAATAGACACAATTTAAAACAAGGTATTGTGGCTTATCAGAATTAACCTCCCAGCTGAAAGCCAAAGAAAAGCCTACCTGCCAGTGAAAATACAGGTTGTACCTAAGGCAAAAGGTGTTTCACCTGAGGATGCTTGTTCCCAGGTGGCCAAGAAGGCCAATGGCATCCTGGCTTGTATCAGCAATAGTGTGACCACCAGGAGCAGAGCAGTGATTGCCCCCATGTACTCGGCACTGGTGAGGCCACACCTCAAGTCCTGTGTCCAGTTCCGGGCCCCTCACAACAAGAAGGACATTGAGGGCATGTCCAGAGAAGGGAACGGAGCTGGGGAAGGGTCTGGAGCACAAGTTTTTGAGGAGCAGCTGAGGGACCAGGGGGTGTTAACAGCCTGGAGAAAAGCATGCTCAGGGGAGACCTTATTGCTCCCTACAGCTACCTGACAGGAGGCTGTGGTGAGCTGGGGATCAGATTCTTCTCCTGGCTAACAAGTGACAGGAACAGAGGAAACAGCCTCAAGTTGCGCTGGGGGAAGTTTAGATTGGATATTAGGAAAAATTTCTTCACTGAAAGGGTGGTCAAGCACAGCAACAGGCTGTCCAGGGAAGTGATGGAGCCACTAAAGGTGGGTGGGTGTGCCACTCGGGGACATGGTTTGGTGGTGAACACGGTGGTGCYGGGTTAATGGCTGCACTCAACGATCTTAGTGKTTTWTTCCAACCTTAATGATTCTGTGATTCTATCAATTCAGAAGGATCGTTTCCATCCGTGGAGGGCTGCTCCTGCAGCTGGGTGTACCTGTTGTGCCTGGGTGCTGCCCTGAGCCCACCCTGCCCTGAGAACCTGTGTGGGCACCTGCTCTAAATAGTGAATTCGCCGAGCAAACAGCATGGTCACGGTGCCAGTGGCTTGCCTAGCTGTAAACAGCTTAGGGCCATGATTTAAGTCCAACACTGGTCTAAAAGGCAACAAATGGTCATTTTCCATCTGCATTCCTTGCTTTTTCCTTTTCTTTTCTTCCGGTTCTCTGGCTTCCCTCTCTGACCCACATTGAATTGAGGAGGCTGTGTCCTTTAGCGATGTCATGCTGTGTGTTTTGCAGGTGGTTGAAGGCTTTTTTGTGTTCTCTGAGAAATGACTGCCTCCTTGTTTGCATCCRGGGAGCCTTGGTGGTGGCCATTGCCTGTTGAGCAGACTTGGGGCAGTTCCACCTCTGGCCAGTCCCCAGCTGCTGGTGGATGCTGAAATACCAACCATATGCTCAGGCCTGAGAGTGGACAAGGAAAATTCTCCAAATCAATCTCTTGCAGTACTCTTAACATGGCAAGTGTTTGAGGTTGGTGGTTTTTTTTGGTGGATGATGCTGGAAAATTTTTAAAGATCTGTGAATTTAACTGAGAGTTAGTGAAATTTTCAGGGTGAAATTCATTATGCCATTATGTGATGCTCATGTGGGAAAAAAAAAAAGAGAAAGATTTGGACTTTAGCTTTTTCCTTGTCAAAGATGCTTGAGGGAGGAAGACTGGAAAATGTTATTTTTCCTTTGGTTATTGTATGCAATAACCACTTTTCCTTATTCTGGCTCCTTTTATTTGGCTGCACTCAGTCTTCTCCACCTTGATCTGAAATGCCTCAGCCTCACCTGTGTGTTTGCAATGACCCACGTGAAAGGGAATAAAAAAGCTGTGCCATTTTCACACCTGCAGACTAATCTTTATTTATATAAAGCTTCTGTATTTTGGGAGCTGGCTGTGCTCTGACACCACAGAACACTACCGGCAAATTCAAGTTAGATGTTGTTTGGGGGAAAGAAATGCTGGAGGGCATTGCCTCTCCCATGACAGTGAGGAGCTCGGGGGTGTCTTGAGGACTGTTCTGAGAGAGGATCTGGGGTAGGAGCTGTGGGAAATCCATGCTGAGTTCTGCAGGTCCAGAAGAAGCAGGTGGTCTGTACAAAGGAGAGATCATGCCTTGCCAAAGTCACCTGAGGTTACTTTTGAGGTCATTGCTTTGGTACTTGCTGTTTTCTGTGTTTCCCACCTTGGTCTGTATTATCATTTTTACTTTCCAAGGATGCTAAAACCTTAAAGGGAAGGCCTGAGGACTGCAGTCCTGTGCAAAGGTGATGAAAGGTAACCCTTCTGTCCCCAAAGCCGTGAGCATGGCCTTTTCACCCTGGGCAGAAATTGCAATCCAGGCAATTTGGGCCAGAATTGGTGCAAAGTTAGTTTTCACTTCTCACCTTTCCAAATTCACAGTAAGTCTAAAAATCGCCTGCACCAACTCTATTTTTAATTCCAGATGAGAGACGTTGCAGAGACAGGAACTGAACCAAGGTTGAGTTTCTCAGAAATGAGAGAAGGTGCAAGAAAATGGGGAAAAGCTGAGTGGGTGTATAGATTGAGGGTCTCTGCTTACATATTCTTCACAGGGATCATTTCCGCCCACCAATGCAATGCTACACCTCAGCAGTGCAACGTGCCAAGGGAATGCCAGAGCTCAGCAGAAAGGTGAGGATTGTGCCCAGAGTGAGTGCCAACGTGAGGAGAAAACAGAGCAGGCATCAAACCTCCACAACTCCATCCTGGGTGTGTGATTCTTCAGGGTCTTGCAAAGCAGCCAGCAAGTGCCTCTGCAACATCAGGTGCCCTTTGCCCACAGATCTGCCTCATGAAGCAGAGACAAGGGCTCAGATACTGCAGGTCTCTGACTCCTGGCTCTGACCTCCTTGGGATGCTGTGAATCTTCTAAACAGGAGAGGGTTTGGTCGTGTTTGTTTGCAGTTATTTTTCTCTGYGGCCCTTCCTCAGGATTTTGTTAGCATTGCAAATTCCCATTTCACAATCTGCATTCTTCCAACAGGCAGACAAAGGCATTTGAAACTAGTTGCATTTATCATTAATGCTCCAGCTGGATGAAAGAGGGCTGGATGGATCCTCAGGCGCAGGGGTTACGCCATAACTCCATCCGCCCTGGGGGAGCCGCGCTGATTTACCACAGCTGAGGATCCGCTTGGTGGAATTTAATCTGGGGAGGGTTTGGTGATGATCTGATCAAAGGCAGCCTCTGCTGAGGCTGAATTCAAAAGGATGAAAACACTGAAGGATGGAAACACTACGCTCTTGGGACATGCTCTACTCTTCCTTGGGAGATGGCCGGACGGTCCGGCTCAGCCTGTTGCGCAGCAATGCTGTTGCAGATAACAACCATCTGCATACTTGGCAGTCTCTCTCCGGTTGCATGTCCACCCCTGAGGCAATCGCTGTCCCTTGGATGGCCTGTTAGACCAGGTTTAGGCAGACTGATAAGATTAAAGAGGTGAAAGAAAAGATACGGCAGCAGCAGCATTTACCCTTGAAAGCGTTTGCTCAAGGGCCATGATGCAGAGCAGTGCTGGGGAAGGCCTTTGCTCCCAGCTCTGTGCCTGGGCACCTCCAGGGATGAGGTGAGCAGGACCAGGCAGGTTGCTCTAGCAGCTGGGAGCAGGATTGTGCCCATGCAGATGTGTCCTTGGGGGTCCAGCAGGTTTTAAACTTTCAAACTAGTTGCAAACAAGCAGCTGGCGGTGATGTTTTCAAGAAGCAGGCTGGGGTTTGGTTTGGTTTGTGTTTACCCAGCTGAGTCTCAGTCACTTAGTTTTAGCTCTGAGGGCACTGAAGGGCAGTAGTGGAAACAAGATGAAAAATGCATTATTTCCTTTTGTCCTCAGCTTCTGCTTACCCACTTACAAGACTGAAGAAGCTGAATTTGGATGCTTCCCTCATCATTGAGTACTTAAGACAATTTCTTGGTCGCTCCTGTCTGGCTTCAGCTGCTCTTTGCAGGACTGTGTTGCAGCCATCCCCATCTGTGTTTCCTTCCACTTGCCTGGTGGCAGGACAAGCTCTGCAGATGTTCTGCTTTCATTTTTGGCACGTACCTGCTATGTGCCTCTCCGTTAGAGGATAATGCTGGAGTCTCAGATCTGATGGACTCTGAGAGTCCATTCTGCCATCACTGTTGTGGCTGAAGCACTGAGCAGAAATAATTCAAACCATATAACTTTAGCAGCAGCTGGGTTCAAAGTAGGGGCAAAACCCACCCAAAGAACAGGTGAGCATGTGGGTACTCCACTATGCTGTTGGCTTAGAGTGCTGTTGATTAAATGTTTAAAGCTGCTTCAAGGTATGTCAACAGGTCATCTCCACTACAGAGGAGCCTTTGATCAAGTTCTGCACTGTCTAAAATAAACTTATTTAGTCAAATACATAATTCTTCCCAAGGAGTTTGCATCCAAAGTCCTTTGGCTGGCTCTCTGGACCTTCAGAGGGTTTTTCTGGTTTTCTACCCATTTGTTAACATGGGAATAACATATGAACTGGAGCCTGAGTGATGGCAATTTAAGCTGTAGATTTTTGAGGCTCAAATCTTGGTTAACACTGCTGTGCTGACTGTGGATGTGATTTCCTTCCAGACATTCCTACTGAGCTGCACATTGCTGCCAAGATATGTAAATTGCCTCACTCAGATTCCTTTGCTTTCTAATATCACATCGAGTTAGGCATTACCTGGCTTCTCATTAAGTTTGCTTTTTTTAATAGCTAATTATTTAACTTCATTTTTTGCTGATCTGGACAACATTTTGAGCTCTGTTTATATGCCAGTACAGCTCTCATCTAAAAAGTTGTGCTGCTAGTAAAATCCAAGTGATGTAGGGCACTGCTGCTGAGCCACATCAGGCCTGTGTTACATCTACGTGTGCTTTTTCTCCTCATGAAGTCCTGGGCAGTGCCAAGGAGGAGAAATGAAGAAAAATAACCTCCTGTGACGTCATTTGCCTGTGTGAAGGCATTGAACTATGCACTCTGCACCTTGATATAAAACACTAGTAATGCTCCTTCATTTTGCTGGCATGGAGAAACAGGGTGAATCACCACAATGGCATTAGCTGAGACAAATAAAGCATACTTAACAAGTCTTTCAGAGCCAGTGACCTCTCACAGTCAGTACTGCTGGTCATATTTTACTACCATCATTCCTAGAGAGAAGTGTCTCTTTCCTAAAATAGATCAGCTGACTTTAGGGAAAGAGGCTGGAAGAGTAAAGCCTCAGTAATGGTTTAAGAGTGAAGCTCACGTGGAAACAACCAAGCCAAGCACCTCAGAGCCTCAAATGGGAATCAGTTAAATCTAAAACTGACCTTGAGAGATTGTTCTCCCAACCCTGTGTTGCAAGCGTGTTAGCTTTTCTTGACAAAAGGAAGGTAGATATTTGATTACAAACCTTTTTCTCAGTTGTTTAATTAAGAGAATTATTGATTAATTTCATCAGCAGTTTCTGTTTTCTTTTTTGGTGGCCTGTGGCTGAAGGACAGCAAAGCTGTTTGAGGCTTTGGCTGGGAACAACCACAGTTTATTGTGCATTTTGCTTTTGTCAGCATTTCCAATAATTGAACCAATTTCTGATAGGAATTACTCACTCTCCCTCTTCACCCAGCAATCAATATTTGCAGCAGTCTGTTTTCTTTGGGTACACTGGTACGTCTCTGTTCATTTGGGTCCCTCTGTGCTACATCTGGGCCACCATGGTTTGGTTCTTCAGAAGGAAATAAAAATGCAAGTCCAAGGATGCAGAGATGCTTTAAAGGCTTGGCTTTTGGGACTCTCCAGTCTTCAGAAGCTGTGGATCTGCTTGGAAGATATGTCCATCTGCCATTTTTTTTGTTTCTTGTGGAAGCTGTATACTTAACATCTGAGCTTCCAGAAAGTCAATCAGTGTAAGAAACAGCGCTGAAATCTCTGGTTTGCTTTGAGTTCACCATCATATCAAGCTTTGAGCACTTTGGAAACTCCTCACCTGACAAAAACTGAAGGTAGGAACTTCTTTGTAGGAAAAAGTACTCAGGAACACAACATCAATCAGCCCATGGCTCTGTCAAGCTCCCTCTATGGATGTGTCTAAAGCTGTACCCCATCACTGGCTGCAGGTTTGTTTTCATCGGGGAGCTGGGTCTGTATGTCTCTAAGTATATAAACCACAGCCTTGTATCCAAAAATGCATTTGAAGAGTGAAATGTATCTCACATAATTTTGAGTGACTAAAGTAGGCACTTTATAGGGGTACCATCCCCTCCAGATTGTTCAGGACCGGTGTCCCCCACAGGGTGAGTCAGAGAGCTCCTGAGACCTGATGAAGAGGATTTTCAGGCTCCTTGGACTCATTCAGGCAATGTCCTTGACTGAAACACTGCTGGCTTTAGGTCAAAAGCTGATTCAGTAGAAGTCTAAACTTCTGTCCTTATGGTGTTTAGGAAACATCCTGATTTACTTAATTTAAACAAAGGCAGATATCCGGTTAAAATCCCTGGAGCTGCAGCCAATAAGTGCCTTATTTCAGCACTGTGCTTGCAACGGCGGCTACCCACCATAAAAACACGGTTCAGGGGAATAGGAGTATTAAGAAAATAAATGGATGTAATACTTGAATTAGACGCAGATTTGAAATATGTGAGGAAAGATGGAGCAAGTAGAAAGAGCTGACAAAGAATAAATAGACAGGACCTGGTGACAGCATGCTTAAGCCAGGCTGCTGCACAGGGTGTGTTTTTATCTCGTATTTGATTTCTTCCCTCACACTGAGTAGGTGAGAAACAGGCTTGCACTGCCAGACATCTTGGAAAGAGTCTGTGAAAGGGTGATCCACGGTGTGGAGAGGGCATGAGGAGCTGCAGAAGGAGCTGCAGGAAAAGACCCCGCTGTTGTTAGTGGATGCCCTGAAGAAGATTGGATATGGGCAGGTTAGGGACAGTGATAGAGTGCATTTGAGACACATTGATGCTTTGCCAGATTACTCCTGCAAATGTCCGTACCTGCTGGCCAGACGGATACTTCAGTGTCTCCAGCACCACTATCTCAGTATCCCACTAGCATGAATTGATGTCATGGTTTAACCCCAGCCAGCAACTCAGCCCCACAGAGATGCTCACTCACCCAGCCTCAGTGGGGTGGGGGAGAGAATCAGAAGAGTAAAACGGAGAAAATTCATGGATTGAGATAAAGTTTAAGAGGTAAAGCAAAAGCCTCCCACCCAAGCAAAGCAGAGCAAGGAATTAATTCACCACTTCCCAAGGGGTGGTGTTCAGCCATGCCCAGCACAGCCGGGCTCCATCACACGTGAGGGTGGCTTGCGAAGACAACCCCACCACTCCAAACAACCACCCCTTCTTCCTTCTTCCTCCTGCTTTATATACTGAGCATGATGCCATAGATATGGTATGGAATATCCTTGGGTCACTTGGGCTCAGCTGTCCCGGCCATGTCTCCTCCCAACTCCTTGTGCACCCCCAGCTCCTCTCTGGTGGGGTTGGGTGAGGAGCAGAAAAGGCCTTGGCTCTATATAAGCCCTGCTCAGCAATAACAAAAGCATCCCTGGGTTATCAACACTGCTTCCAGCACAAATCCAAAACGCAGCCCCATACCAGCTTCTATGAAGATTAACTCTCTTCCAGCCAAAATCAGCACTATGGGTCTGTCAGTACAGCTTATTGTGGGTTTGGAAAGGTGGGGAAAGGTTAGATGTCCCATGTGGTCTCATGGGAGATTTGGCATAAAGACTCAATCTCCCCAAACCCACATCTTGATGAAACAAGTATCTGAAACTGTAAAAACACTCATGTTGTAAATGACCTTGAGAGGTCAATGCATCCTTCCCCCAGCCCCTCCATTGCTTCATGAAAAGAGTTGATCTTGCCCCTCTCTTTGACATGGCTCTGGGTCAGGGAAGTGATGGGAGTTGATTCCTGCAACCTTTATGTGTGCCAAGTATGCTCTGAAAGCTCTGGCTGGACATCTACCTATCTGGGGACAGGTTATTTCTCTTTAGCCGAGTTAAAGCAGAGCAGCAAAGGAGATGCAACTTCTGTGGTGGAGCTGGTGTTCTGTCACATCCTCACTGAGAGCCACTGGTGCTTCAAAAGGTCTTGTGCCTTTAGGACTGCTCTTGGGATGGGAACCACTTCAGACTGCCCCTTCCTTTAACCTGGCAWTAACAGAGAGGGGAAAAAATTCTTCCTGCTTTTGGAAGTGAAACTGATTCAGCGGTGGGGTAGGGAGGAGAATGATTTCTTGGTTTATATTCTGCCTCTTTCCAGTGGCTGGGGTTTTCTGAAGCACTTCCCTGATAAGGATATCATGTGTGAGGAAACAGTCTGGCAGCAGCCTGGAGTTGCACCCTTTGTCCCTGCTGCTGTTGGGACTGAGGAGATTGTCAAGAGAGTCGATGGGTCTGGTGAGACGGCAGGATCAGACTCCGTGTCCCCTGCTTGAGTGTTTTGTAGAGACTCAAGCAATGAGACTTGAGTCATGGTCTTTTCTTTGCTTTAGGCTAATGATACGGGCTGGAGTCATCCTGGCTCTGAGGTTAGACTCATCTGGTATAAAAAGAGGCGAGTTCAGAACAGGCCACCCTCAGACTCTAAACAAGAATGCTGTCGCTCGGTTTATGAATTCAAGATGTCAGGTTTTACATCCCCAGATCTATTTTCTGCTATGGTTTCTATTCAAGAAGGGCTGTGCCTGTGTAATGAGTAGCAGCTGATGAGGTCTTAGAGCTCAGCATTACGCAACCAAAATCAATCACATGTTATGCAGGAGCCCCTGGCATGGCACAGCGAGGAGCTCAGCCTGGGACCAGCCTGTTTTGGGAGCTTCCACATCATTTCTGTGTCTGTCTGACCTCTCTCCCGCGCATGGACAGGGACAGGTTTTGCTGCCTTTTTTCTCAAACAGAGGGCAATTTGTGAAACGTGGCCATCCTGATTTTCTTTCCAAAGCCGCTAAAATCTGCTCTGTCAGGATGCTATGKTGTCCTCTGGGACAGAGCTCTGCTTTAGGTGACCATGCCTCATCTTYCAGGCAAGATAAGTCTTGTTGGGTGCAGGTAATATCTTTTATTAATCTTTCATTTTGGTCTAATAAAAAATTTCACTTCTCCCCACATCTGGTTCTTGTCCTGAGGGCACTGTGGGTACCACAGCACCTAACCACCCCTCCTGGAATCAAAAAGGCCAGACCCCACATCAACCCTCCTGGCAGCAGCTCAATGTGGTCTCTCTTAATCCCCTTGATCTCCTTAATTCCCCCAAGAAAAGGGTGCCAGGGAGATGATGAGTTGATCTAGGTAAACAATGGTGTTTCAYGTTCCAAGAATGATAAATAAATTGCTTCAGGTCAAACCAAAACAAATTATTTGCATTTTCTTGGCAAACTAAGGAAAAAAAAGGAACAGATTCCTGTAGGGTCAGGACCAAATATTTTCTTCAGTCCAAACCCAAAATGTTTTATTGCATTTATTAACCTTTTCATTTAACTTTGTTTTCTTTTGATTTATATTAGTTTGTAAAACAAAAAGGCTGTTTTGAGACACGAATGGGAAAATGTCGAAATGAAACATTTTTGTATTTCAGAAAAAACCCAACCCATTTTGTTTAGATTTTGAAACAATGTGTTTTGAAATTTTTTCAGAATTCTCCTCCCACTCTTTCTTTCCTTATTTTATTTTCCCCCTCTGGCTGAAACTATTATCTCAGATCACCCTAAATTTGCAAGGAAATTAATCTTCCAAAATCTTTCATTTCTGGCTTACTTGCTGTTATTGAAAAGGAAAAAAACCAACCAAACAAATAAAAAATTCCCTGGAGTACCTGTGAGAACCGGTTCTGGATGCTGCCGTGGCATGGATGGGGAGCGAAGAGCAGCTGGGTACCTCTGAAATGGACTTTGCACTGGGCCGGGACAAGGGCAGTAGACAGCTCTGCCTTGAAAACCTCTGCTGCAACCATTACAGAGAGTTTTTCTCCCCTTCTGGGGAATGTGAGTGCCAAATTGGTGTTGCCTCCTTGTCTCCCCGTTCGGCAGTACAAGCCTCCAGTGACCCTGGTGGGGATGGCAACTTTCTTACCAGCTCCAAGCGTGGTGCTCCCCAGGGCTGGAGGTGGTGCAGTTGGTGAGACTGAGTATTCCAGAGAATGCTGATATCCCCGAGAAATTGTTGATGAACAGCAACTCCAGCCAGTTTGCGATCACAGAATCATAGAATGGCTTGGGTYGTAAGAGACCATAAACRTCATTTTGTTCCAACCCCCCTGCCATGGCCAGGGACACCTTCCACTAGACCAGGTTGCTCAGAGCCCCATCCAGCCTGGCTGTGATCATTGTTTTTAACCCATTTCCACAAGCCCTGTGGCACCCAAGACCTCGAGGGCTCCTGCCTGGAGCTGATCCYGGCTGCTTGGCTTCTCTGTACAGCCAACTGCGTCTTTTGGGAAAAGGCCTTGGGATGTCACCAGCTTGGAAAGTGCAGTCTGGGATGCTCTGAGCATCACAGGAAGCTCCACCATGTGTTATGTCCTGAGACATGTAATCCTGGAGTTTGTGTCTCTAAACAGGGCAGCCTCCCCCAACAACAACCAGCACTGAGAAAGAAAAAGGAGGAAGAGAAGGGGCAGGAGCATGACCCTCGGTGAGATCACTGTCTCATATCATATGGGCTACGAGAAACAAAAGCCAGCTTTGAAGATTACTGCTTTCACTCACATCCAGCTGCTGTTCAGACCTTTCTCTCTTCTGCTCTGTGCTGGTATTGCTCCTGCTCTTTTCTTGCCCACAAGAAGAATGGCATGAAATATGAGACCGAGAATAATTTAAAAAAAGGGTTTTTTTTTTCTTTGAATAAAGCAACAAAGTAGCCAACAAATTGGTTCTTTGAAACTGATGGGGTGGAAGGAGTCAACTGGAAATAATTTTTGCTATATAGCCTTAAGACTATTTCCCTTAAGACCCTGGCAAACAAGTCATATATTTTCTTTTGCACTTATAACACCGAGTTGCCTTTTTATTTCAGTGCATTTGGGCAAGTAAGAACAGATTAGTTTGTGGGACAAAGAGTGGTGGCAGTGGTTGGGGGGTATAAGCATAGTTAGGGGTTATTAACTGGTGTGAGAGCTCAGTGAATGCAAGGAGGGGTGTGGTGGGAAGGGATGAGGTTGTGTTGTGTGTGATGGTGTCCCTCACACACATGGACATCCGTGGTCCTTGCTGGCATGCAGGGAGAGCCCAGCTGTCTGCAGCTCCCGCAGGGAATTTTTGAGGCTGCATCCTKGTTGCTGTCAGATTTTTGCTTAATGTCTGTGCATTCACAGACCACAGTACTTTTTGCCACAATAACAGCAAAATTCAGCTGGTGCACCCCTCTTGTAGGGGTATKTGAGTGCCTTGATGGCTGTAGGCACACAACATGACTGTAAGGACAGGAAATGGTATTTGGTCCCCGAGATCAGAGTTAGAATTCCACAGAGGCACTTAAGGAGCAGCAAGAGGGAAGATGCCTGGCTCAGCCACAGCACCAGTGCTTCATGTTCTGCCAGTCCCCTACAGCCCACCCTCACCAGTGATTTGGACCTCTGGACCTCTGCCAGAGCTCTGCCATCACACCTTCTGCCAAAATTAATTGACTCAACCAGGATCATACAGGAAGTTTGTGGCCAGGGAGTGAGTTCAGAACCTCCCTCACCCCCTTCCTCTCCTATCCCTTTAATCTGCTGATTCACATACAGCATAGTGGTGTACACACGCATTAAAGGGGTGTAGGAGAGGACTGAAGGAGGACAAAAGGAAGACATTTGGTTTTGGTAGCGTTTTACATCCACTTTGCACCACTTGGAATAACTGCATGCAGTGCAGAGCAGTGGAGAAATAGGCTCCCTTACCATGGGACTATTATATTACATATCCCATAAAACAAGTCCTTCATTTTGCTCATTAAAATCAGGCATGCTTGTTTGTTGGAGTTCAGCTGTACAGTATTTCTTCTATTTGTGGGTTTAGCTATAAAACCAAAAGAAAACTTTTCTTATGGTTAATTTTCCTTTTAATTGCTCATAGTAGAGTCCTTCTGACTCCAGACCATTTCTATAATTACTGGACCACATTCTTCCCCCCTGTACCTCTTTTATAGGGTAGGAGCACTATTTGCCTCTCCTGTGTCCAGAATCCTTGTTGAGATGAAGCTGCAGAAATGCAACCACAAATTAAGGCTCTCAGCTCTCATACTTGTGCGTTTCTTATTCCTGTTGCCAAGTCAAAAATGGTCTTTTCCTTTTTTCTCCAGAAATAAAATACAATTTTTAAAAATCCAATCAAGACACATTTCTTGCAATCTGGGTCTGCAGTAGGGTGAGAGGTTGTGCTCTGGTTGCAGGGAGAGGATGGGGACTCTGAAGCAGTGGGTGAGAGTTCTGCTTTGGCCACCAAGTTGCTGTGTGGCTCATGGCTCTTCCCAGCAGGCAGGGCTTCATGGCAGAGCAAAATGATGCTCAGCACACCAGCCCTCCCAGGCTCCCTGTCCCAGCAGAGCTGCTTCTCTGTCCTGCTCCAGGCGATAAACCCTGGCTGCACTGTCAAACCATCTGGGCAGTGTTTCTCGCTCTTTGTAGTTCAGTAACCCCAAGCTGGTTTTCAGGGTGGTTGGAGAAGTCTGCTCTTTGGGGCAGATGAAGGACCTCATAGGAAGGCAGTATTTGGGATGCTTTTAGTCTGCACCTCCATTGCAGAAGGAAAGCAGCGTCCAGTTGTGCCTCTGCCTCTCACCAACCTCCTCCCCCCTTTTCTGGGGGCATTTTTCAGGTCTCAAGTTTTCCTGTTCCCTATGTGCCAGAGACTGATCTCTGCTGACAGATCTGTTTACTACAGCTATGCACAGTATAAGAAAAAATTGAATTTCATTCTCTGCCTGGTGCCTTGATGGTTCCAAATGTGATCTCAAGGCATGGCCTCAAGACTGAAGTAAGCCAACCCACAGGACTTGAACCCTAACTTTCACCAGTCCAAACTTCACAGAATCAAATTCCCCCTAGTTTGGCCGAAGTTCAGTTACTGCTGCCAGCAAGGGGGCAGAGGATGCCCAAGGGCTGAGGAATTCCTGCCATGGCTTGGCTCAGCCATGAGCAAGTATGACCAGCAGTAGATTGGGTGAAACGAGTTGATGAGCTCATATCAGCTCCTATCTCTAGATTGATCTGTCCCTATAATTACTGGAAAAAGGCATGTTTACCCAATGGCATCGCAGTGAGGACAATGAGGGCAGCCTCCCTCATAGCTCTGGAGGAACTGTGGACAACATCCCTCCAAGAAAACATAGTGAGCCTCCATGAGACTCCATCTCACCACAGACACAGAAGATGAGGCACAAACTGAATGCTTCACATGGTTGGTCCCAGCCAGAAGCAACCTCAAAGTGGCTGGTCAAGGTGCAAAGGATGTGCTGGCCACGCTGGTTGGGTTGGGTTTGGGTGTCTCTGCTGCCCTGTGGTGRGACCTGCACTCCTGTGCGGGGACATTTCCCAGGCTGCACGTTAAGAGTCCTTGGGCAGCAGCGGCTGCAAACCCCATCCCAAACCCCCAGCCAGAATGAGACTCCTCCAGGGGTGCCACACCAGGAGAGGACTCCGACGGTTCCCGTTTTTCACCTTGGTCGGCTGCGCATCTGGTCTCAGCTGTGGATCTTCAGCCTCTCTGCTTGTGCTTTTGCCATATGTCTCTGAGCTTGTGACAGCTTGGTTTGTGCTCCGGGGTAATGCTTATTTACTGGCAGTAGGTTCAGCAGTTGCCAGGGTAGGCAAGTTATTTGCAGAGTTTCTATTTCCTAATAGTCTTATAATGCAGCCCACTGTTGATAGTTTGTTTGAAAAGTCACTTTTCATATATAAACATATTCCAGTCAGTTATTATTTGCTTTTCTAACTCTTGTTATCAATAGAATTTATTATTAACACCCCTCCCCACTTCATTAGAAAATGTTGTTCTGGAATATTTGTGTGTCTGCAAATGATAAATATTGAGATTTCTGCTTTTTATATTTGTGAAAGGGCAATTCATTTATTCAAGTACTCAACTTTTGACCCGATCTTTGGAGTAGTCACTTCTGCTGGTTGAATTATTCATTGTGAATAAATTATCCCATGGATTTATCCCCTCCTGTTTGTGAAGCGTATGCTGAGTAATCCTGATTTCTGAGAACACAGCCATCACTTGYGAGAATTCGCTGAATAGTTGCATATCCGATGCTTTCCGCTGCAGCCACGGTCTGGTCACCTCCTTCCCCGTCTGCTTTCCTGGAGACAACCAGGAGACCTGCAAGAGAGGGGGAAAATTAAATCCAAGACCCTCCCTTTGGGGGAAATAAGACCACCCTACCTACACATCGGCTTGAAGGGGCTGGGATTGAAACCCACAGCCAGYGGAGCAGATCCTACATCCCACCTCCATCTCCTTTGCCTGAAGCTTSTCTACCTTCGCATTTGGCCCAACACGTATAATGTTAAGTCCTAGGGATAAGGAAAAAAAAAAAGGGAAAAAAAGCACAAAACCTAAATACAAATCCGTTCTGCAGACAGCCATGCTTTCAAGCAAGGTCCTAAGGAATGTTTTTCGTCACTCCCAGTGAAACTCTAGGACTTTCATCTCTGAATGCTTGCAGAGCTGCAGATGAAAGGCTCCTGACTGGAAGCACTTGGGGCTCAGCTTTTGATCTCCCTGTTGCCTGCGTGCTCGGCCAAGGAGCGCTGCTGCAGCCCTGCGTCCCTCTTCCAAAAGACAACAAGTGTGTTCTTTCCCTCTCCCCATTTACTATTATCCCACTCTATCCCAGGGATGGACAGTCCTATTTTCTGTGTGTCAAATATTATGACAGCTTTGCACATAAATGTTCTCGCAGTACCTCTGGCAGTTGTCTTTCAAAATAACTTCACGTGTCCTTTTTAAGGAATAAACTTTCCTGGATAGTTCAGCTTTGATTCTTGCTGGGTTTTGGGGAGAGTTTTTCTCTGAGGGACGGGGATAGGAGCTTTATTTATTTTTTCAGAGGAAAACTCTGGCTGTTGTGAGGCAGCTCTTAAATGAAACACAGAGCATTGCCAACCTCTGTGGAAGACAAACAGCCTCAAAGATGCTGAGCTATCACTTACTGTTGGAATTTTGAGGGCCTAGGACTGAAAAAGTGAAGTAGCAAGGATTTCCAAGGAAACTTTTTTGTAGATATATGAGATTCACTGCTGGGAAAGGTCTGACAAGTGAGGGCTGCTCACCATCTTAGAGGTCTTGCAGGTAAAATTAGGGAGGGAGGAGCTGATTTTCCACTGTTGTATATGTTACCCTTTGCTGCTACAGAAATGGAATGTAAACCTCTGCCATGCCAGAAATCTCTGTTCAGGAGTTGGTATTGATTTACACCCACTTAGCACTCGATTTGTACTGGTTTAAACGTCTGCTGAAGGCAGTGGCAAATCAGGATAATTTTSTGGTAGTCCTGAATCAAGTAATGGTGTAATCAAGAGTAATGACCATGGAGGACTGGCTTTTTTTTTCGTACATGCACTTGCTTTTCCTCCTCAGTGCAAAGGGAGGTGTTGTGAGAAAGGATCAGCAGGTGCCCCGCGCATCTCCCCAGCACAGCAGTGCTCTCATACCTCCGATGGCCAAACAGATTCATCACCCCTTGCTCTGATATATGCCAAAACCYTCCATAAAGCAACCCTCTGCCTCTAAAAGCTGTGACTCCAAAGTAACTTGATGCAGAAAGCTGGCTTGAATTAGAAGGAAAAGTGTATTTTAAGAGCATTTCAGCTAATGCATGCTAAAGCCTCCTGTGGAGGGGACAAGTTATATATTTGCAACTGCTGTGTTACTGAGGGGAACTCCCAGGGACTGCTCTCATCTGATGAGAGCTGATGTTAATGCACAGTTTTAACCATCTCAATTAGGACTTCTGGCAAATTTCACTAGTATGTTATATGCATTTTTAAGCCCTGTTGAGTCAGATGCTATGTCTCCAGTAGTGACAGCGAGTAAACTGGTTATAGGTTAACTAGGACGTGACAGAAAACACTGCA
Source organism: Amblyornis subalaris (assembly GCA_018881555.1). Lineage (NCBI taxonomy): Eukaryota > Metazoa > Chordata > Aves > Passeriformes > Ptilonorhynchidae > Amblyornis > Amblyornis subalaris. The sequence continues at coordinate 2,724,163 of JACAXG010000056.1, read as the reverse complement.
GTGCCATGCCATGACTCTCTGGATACATTTAGCAAAGTGGTTAAAGAAAAAAGGAGCAACTTGTCTTGCATTAGTTGTGCCACTTCTTGGATCATGCTGGGAGCACATCTGCTCACTCCTATAGGGCTCCTACCTTTCCCCTGCTGATGGACAAGACACAGTTGTCTCTGTCCCCCTGAGCTTCTCCAGGTTTTCTCTCTATTCTCACATTGGGGCTTCTCCCCGGCTTTCCCAAAATCCCTGCAAAGGCATGGGATGTTCACCAAAGTCCAGAAGAGTCAGTGAGCGAAATACCTGAGACTCAGCACAGATGKACCTCTCCAACCACAAGCACCTGGTGAATGGCAAGGGCTGTGCTCATCCCATGTCTCTCATCTCACACTGAACCCAAATTCAGTTCCCTTCTTTGCTGTGGGATTCTCAGCACAGGTTTGAGCAGCCCAGTTTTAATTTCCTCATGAGTACAGCAGCACTGTGCCTCCCTTGGTGGCTCTGAGAACACCCCAGGAGCACTTGGACGGTGCTGTTATGGCACCCACGTAACTCCTTGCACCCTCTGTGCACTGAAGGCCTGGGATAATTTTCCAGAGACAAAATCCCATTCCAAAAATTAATTGCATCAAGTGCTGTGGAGCATTGCATAAACTCCCCATTCAGATTTRTAAGCCTGACAAAAACAATTTTTTCCCCAGCTTGCTGGCCATCTGCTGATCCTCTATAACTGATAGAGTGCTTTATCTTAAAAAGAAAGAAGACACACATTTACACACACAACCTGGAAGGGTGTGGTGCCAGTGAAAGGTATCAGGAAATACAGCTGGCCAGGATCCACGAGTCACATAGAGGAGCAGTATGGTTGGATGTGCCGTGGAATCAATTTACTTTGCTAAGGGCTGAACAATCTTCCAAAACAGCCTGACACCCAGTAAAGGCCATGTTGGTGACATTGCTTGTCCCTTCTGGCAGGATTTAGCACCCCTGTGAGTGGTTTCACCCAACACAGCTTCCACTTTTCCAGCAATGTGCCATATGGCTTGAGAATTGTGCCCCTTGTCAAAAAAAGAGGAGAAGGAAGGAAGGAAGGAAGGAAGGAAGGAAGGAAGGAAGGAAGGAAGGAAGGAAGGAAGGAAGGAAACACTCAGCAGGTAAAGGATGTGAGCACTACATAACAGAAAAAGAAGGTATTATGTATGTTTTCCTGGATTTTGCAGCAATGTTTTATCAAATTGTCTGCACACAGGAAATGTTTTATCTCTGCAGAGGTGAACATTCAAACATGCTGGCTTATAAAAAGGTCCACCAGCTGGGAAACAGCCCCATCACCATGCTGATACTCTCGTACCCCCGCTCCTCCTCCCTCCTGAGCAGTATGTGAGCCCTTGGCAGGGAGATGTGTATTCCTCTTCCATGGCTCACAACTAGGAGCTGCCGTTTTGGGATATAAACATTTCCTGCTCTGTTTGGCCATTGGAGCTTTGAATGCATTTGCTCTTGGGTTTTGCAATAAATGGAGTTCTTGGTATCATATTTTCCCTCCCTGCCTTGTGAATCAAATGTTGGCTTGTGGGGAGTCCCTGTGGGCAGGCGCAGGCAAACGACGGGCACAGCATCTCCCCAGGGCATAAAGCCACGGCCCTTGCCTGGTTTTGTAGCCTGAGAAGTCATGGCCAGAGGATGGGAAGGCCAGGGGATGGGTTTTCTCCAGAGAGTTGTGTCTGTGAACACAGTCTGATGGCACTGGGCTGGAGCATTGTGAGGCAGCTCCTCGCCCCAGAAGTTGCCTAAGCCAAGTGGGATGAGTGACAGGTTTCTCCTCTGAGACCAGTGAGGAAAAAAATCTTCCATTGCTGCAAAGCAGCCTCGGGAGACCATCTCCCTGACTGCTCCTCTGTTTTGTAACCAAGAGCCTCTGCGGCTTTTTCATGCCTCCATGTGAAGGTCAATGCCAGTGTCCCYGTCTGGGGAGGATCCCTCGCCCTGCCCTGCCCTGTCCCCTCGCCTGCCCTCTCTGCACAAGCCCCTGAAGTGCACGAGTGGCAGGGCAGATGTTCCGTGGCTCCTCCAGCACTCCATGGTGTCCCGAAACCCCGCAGGCAGGGCCCTGTGTGCCCGCGGAGGGGGAGACGTGGCCCATTGTGCATTGACAAGGACTGGAAGACAGTAAACAAATAAATCAAAAATAATTGAAATGACACCATGGGAAATAACTCCCCGGGGCTTGCAAGCAGACAACTTCTTCCCAAGGAAAGTTACTGGGGATGCTGCCTTGGAGATGTCAATGTAATGACAACAAAAACAAAACCCACCCCGAACCAGGGAGCGTTTTACTTTAACTAACGGGTCCCTTTTAAGTGTAGGATATTGACATTGTGTTTGAATGGGGGCACCGTAGGAGCCCAAACTTGCCATACATGTATTTCCAAACCTACCACCTTCTGTAGAAACATCAAGGGAATACATTTGAATGGAAATAAATTCAGCTAACGCCTATTGATGCAAATGGGTAATTTCAAGTGCATTAAAGAATGTGGCCAGAGACGCTTCAGCAAACAATCCAGATCATGTTTTAATTAAGGTATTTTCTTTCTTCTTCTTTCTTTTTTTTCTTTCTTCCTTTTTTTGTCCCCTCCATTTGTAGGCACAATGGCAAAGAATCCTCTAGGTCCCTGAGAAGACAAAATTACACCTAAAAACCAAAGCTGTCTAAAAACATGTGCTTTGATAAACATACATGGACATGAATTTAATTGTGCCCGTGCGCTTTCACTCTGCAAAGGTGACAGCTGAGCCAATCAGCTAACTAATTAACATACACTGCAAACGAGATTCCTCTTTTCTCAGGACCGGGACAGATGGCCTATGCCACTCAGCCAGCTTCCTGCACCTAATCCCCTGCTCCTATTTGCTCCAGTGGCTGCAGATATTTGCATTCACTCAACAATAACCCATTGAAACAAATCACTCCCTTTTTTCTTGCCACCTCCAAGAAAGCCCTACACACCACTGCCAATGTGGAAATGCTGCCACAAAAGAACCAATTATTATTTACGGGAAAATATCAGAAAAAGGAAAAAAACAGGATTGCTGCTAAAAATAAAACAAAGCCCTTAAAAAAAAGGGGAGGGGGGAAGAAGTAAAATAACATTTCTGAAAGGGTCTAGTTCATAAGGGCTGCATTCAGAGTGCCCGGAGCAGGTTTTCATAATTTTTTGCCTGCTCGTGTTGCCATTGAATCCAATAGTGTGCTTTGCTTGTTAACAAGTTTTGTGCTTTATTTCAGACAATCATTTTCTGCCTTGGCCAACAGTGCAGATTCAGATTTGTTTTCTAACAGCCCCTTTTCCAATGGCCCACCCATYGCCAAGAATAAAAACGGTTGTACAGCAAGATTTATTCTCAGCAATATCTTTTATCTAAGCACATCCCTAGATGCTCCATGGAGAAATCCAGGATTGGGTAGCCTGAGGCTGTGTTTTGTGTGTTGGAAGATTCTGGTGCTGCAACATCCCCAGCTGCTTCCCACCAACTGTTGCTGTCCTCAGGGKGTCCAGGGCGGACTCTCAGGACTATTTTGTGAAGGATGGGCAGATCTTAAAGTGGGCTAATGTAGCTGCCTTTGTTATTGTTCGTGGTTTTGGGCACCCCACTCCAACCTATCCCACAGCCCAGGGTTGCAGAGGTCTTCCCAGTTTTCTCAGAAGTCAGGCTGTGATGGGTTTTTTTGGATCCCATGGAAAGAGAGGTTTTAAAACCAAGGCAGAGCGTGTACCGTGATGCTCTGCAATGCGTTTGCCAGGATGCAGAGGCTTTTCCATGGCTGTGAGAAGAGTCCTCATCCAAGCACTGGAAGGAGGCACCTCCCAGAGCCCTTTGGCAGTGCAGAGCATGGATTAGGCAGTGATGGGGAAGAAAAAAAGTAAAATCAATGGAGCACTTGGGAGATCAAAGAGAAAATCGCTTGGGAAAATCCTTCAAACTTCACTGATACAATCTAAGGATAAGATGCATCCAGAAGGGCTTCTTCAGTCAATCATTACTGCTTGGGTCCAAACCAAGACTGCAGTAAATGGATGTAGGACTGGTAGGTGCCAACAACACACCTATAACGTCTCAGTGTTGGCAAAAAACACTACCACCTGCTTGGATCATGTATGAAATGATTGCTTTGGGGTCTTTTTGTTTGTTTGTTTTGTTTTTCTAATACAGAAGAAATTCAAAATATCTGATGCCCAAAATCCTTCTCTGTGTTATTTTTGGTACAGCTTTAATCAGTGGTATTTTTGGTACAACTTTAATCAGTTTCATCAGATTTATGCTGTACTTTACTTCAGCTGACTGAGATGATCCCAGCAATTGATTCAAGTGCTGACTGATGCGACCAATTAACTGAGCCTTCTTTCCTGGGCTGTAAGATACAGAAATATCTACTCTTGGGGATGGCACAGTTGGTTGCATGGCTTCATGTTTGGCTATTGGTGCCTTGAGTGAGCCTTTCTGGGGAAAAAGCTGGCGTTCTGACACCCTCTGTCCTGGTACAGTGGTTCACATAGTGGAATCTCAATCCATGACGGGTTAATACCAGCATTAAAATAGTAAGTACTGATCATACTCAAGAAGGAGCCTGCAGAGACAAATTGAATAGCCTTCTCTCCCTCTTGCTGTTTCAGTTTAGTAGAAACACTTGCAATGGTTCTGGAGGATTACAAACCTCAGAATTTCAATGAAATTCCCCAGGAATATCCACTGAAAAATTTAAGATACAATTCCAGACCAAGGTCTGGCAGGGAAACTCCTCAGCAAATATTTCCAGATCCATCAAAAAAAGTTGAATGCATGAAAGTTTGCTTCTAGTTTGAGAAAATCTTTGCACAGGCTTTGTATCCAGGCACTCAATCGCTTTGCTGGTGAGATGAGGATTTGCAGAGATGTGCACAGCTTGTCTCTATGGACAGATAGGTTGGGACACCGGGGCAACTTTGCCCCCTTGAAGGTGCACCAAGAGTACATTTATAACACAAAACAGAGCTTCCCAGAGATCTCAAACCCCAGCTACTTTTACTTGTTTTCACAAGATTTATACTTTCTCCCTGTCTGTTGTCAGATTCACATGGAGAGACCAAAGCAGAATAGGAGAGACTCTTGTCCATATATCTCCAGTTGGACCAGAGTGATGACAAGCAACCAACCAACATCTGAGCGGGCTGTGATGAAACTTCCTGCTTGGCTGTGCAGTCTTTCTCCTTTCACATCAACAGCCACACTACAGGATCCTCGTCTGACCTGCAGCTCCTCAACCTCAATCCTCAACGGTTGGGTGGCCTAATTGAAGCCAACAGAAAATGGGAATGCAATTTTGCACACTGCATCTCAGCCTACAAGCTGGTTTGATCATTCCTATCACCTTTTCCACACTCCTAATATCTTTTCCACATCCATCCAGCTCGGGAATGGTTACAGGAACATAGCTAAGAAGCCCATTTCAGGGGTGGTGGGCCCATTTGCTATTCCCTCTTATCTTTCCAACAGATCCAGTCCCTTCACAGAGGCAGGAATCCATCCCTGCTATTTTTTGCCTGGAGCAGTCTCCTACTCTAGTCTTCGAAATGAATATGCAAGGTGGAAAGATTGCAGCCTGGTGAAAAGCTGTGCTCTCCTTTGCATCCTAAACAACCACTGATCTCCCTGTAAAAATAACTTCTCAGAGGAGTGCACGAATTCACTGGCTGGTTTGCATGCAATTAAAAGAAGCCCAACAACAACAAGAAAATCCCCTGTATTTTTAAGACAGAGTTATTTTTCATAGCAGAGCTTTAAAAGTCCTTATAAATGCGAGATGCCAGTGGTTTCTCATGAAAACAAAAGATCCCGGGGCTTAGCTCTCTGCTGAGATGGGAGGAAGCGCCAGGGTAGGAGTGAGGGAACATTCAATCGGGCTGCTCTGACAGCTTTATAGCCCAGATACAATGGGCAGAGCCCCGGCACTGATGAGCCCCATTCCTCGCCCCGGGCTCGCCCCCCGCGGCTCGGCGCACATTCGCTCCCGCGGCCGCCCCGATTCTTCTCCGCGGCCCGACCCGACACGGCGCGGCCCGGGCCCCGGCCCCGCACCGGGGCCCCGCACACCTTTGTGATACCCGCGGCAGAAAAAGCGGCTGTTTAGCAAAACAAAAGGACTCCCATAATCTACTTATTGTGCCTCATTAGGATTGCGGGCGCCCTCTTCTAATGGGAAAGTTATAGGATCAAGCCGGCGGCGCGCTGCGGGGTTACCGCGCCGGGTAATAAAGACATTTTTTTCCCCGTTCATGTCCAAGCATGACAAGACACAGCGGCTCGCTCCCGAGAAGCCACTTGACATCTTCATTGTTCTACCTTCGCCGCTAAACACTTTTTTCCACCGTTTCTTGGGGTGAGCGTCACGAATCCAAGCGTGGCTTTTCCAGGGAGAGGGGGTTTGATTCTCCTTTTTGTCTGCTCCCGGCTGCAGAAGCGAGCGCGCTCGGGCGGGATCTCTGCTCATTTTCAAAGGAGAGTCCTGTGCAGATGTTATCAGGGATAGTTTATATAAATCCGAGCCTAGGTTAATTCAGAAAATATGTCGTTTCTGCAACAGCTGTGAACCACACAATGTTATCGTGCTCCTGATACGCGGGCACTTAGATAACATGACAGTCCCTAGGTGATAGGGTCATATCAACCTTTGATGCTGAAACACATGCAAATTCCCCTTAGAGTTGGAAATGCAGTGCTTCTGGGGGCTGTTTAAAGAAGACATTGTTCAGATAGTGTTTCTCACTGAAGCTGCAGTTTCTTATTTCCAMAGGAGACGAGCCAGCTCTGTTGGATATTACAGAAGTCGCTTAGAAACATTTGAGACAGAGCTTAAAATTAACCATTATAGCCCAACTTAAATGGATTTATGGAACATAAAATAAAGCAAAAACTTGGCTTGTCGAAGAAACTGTAGAGTCAAAAACCTGACGTGCTCAGTAAATACAGCAGCCAGAGCTGTGCTGCAGAAAACATTCGTGAAACACTGAGCATTTGAGTTTTGCTTCATATGTAATTTAATTCTAGTGGACCATATTGTGTCATCAGTTTTGAAATGAGAATACTTGATGAAGTCTTCAGGGGAAGGGCTTAAAAAAACAGTGACATGATAAGGACACGAGGATTTCAAAGCCCTTCAGCAGCCTAAAAAGGCCTCAGTCCCAAGCACTTTATTTAGGCAAAACACAGAAGTTTCCAGCATCAGAACTCAAACTAACCACACAGACTGTTTAAAAAAATATTTATAAGTAGATCTCCCTTGCAGGAAACACATCTATTATTTAATGGTTCATGATCCCGCTGCCTTTCAATTTGCTGAAACACATTTGAATCAGCGTTGAGGACTATTACACCCGGGGGACACTGGGGAGGGAATTTTGAGAGGTGCAAGGTCATTCCCTGCTATGCATGAGATAAACCTGCCTCTTCCAAACTGCCCTAATCTTTCCCTGATATCCCAGTGCTTACAGAAATCTCTTGGAGACAATGAATGGTCAACATTTGTTCTGCTCAAAGATAAATTCAGTTCGTAATCTCACCTGAAGAGGAGCTATCACATGGTGGTAAAATAAAATGGAGTTTTAGACCATGATATTCATATTAAACTATTTTTATATTGCCAGTGTGGTAATGTTGAGGTGGATTTGTCTCTTGGGTTTTTTTTTCCCATACCTTTCTGAAGCACCCCTTGCACACATTGGCTGTAGGTGTTTTAGGGTTTCTGTGAGGAATTATGGTATTGAAAAGCTTTGCTGTGAGTGACAAAGAGCCCAGGTCTCTGAGCCCTGGCAGTGCTGCTGCCAGGTGACACATAACCCAGCTCTTCTAACCACGGGCAAAGGTTTGCTCTCCAATAAGTGCACTGCCAAATGTAGTCAGTGCTCACATGCATGAAGTGCACAGGACGCTGCAGCCAGCAGATATGGCCTTCCCAGGAATGCAAGGAGGAATGAAGAGCAGTGGCTGCTCCTTGGAAGCATTCAGTGAAACGACCAGACTGGGAGAGCAATAACCAGTGAAGAGCTGCCAGGGAGTGTAGCCTGGGAAGATGCTGCCCTTTTGGGCACAGCAGATGAATTCTGCAGAGCTCTAGGCAATGACAAGTCTTGGAAAGTCGTGGGTAATGTTTCACCCTGTAGCCTGCAAGGAGACCAAATCTCTTGGAAATAAAGCATTTCTCATGGATGTCTCATAAACAAATTATTCTGGCTGCATCTACCGAGCTGTCCCTTCCTGGAAGAGCGAATACACAACAAAGCCCAACYAAAAATGAAGCGGAGCTAAACTGGCACTGAAAGAGCAATGCATGGGCAAAACCTGGAGTTATGCCATCTTCCCTAATCTGTTTGTGGGGAGGTAACAAATATCCAGTTTCTCTTGTGGATCAGCAGCTTTGAGGCCTCTTTGTAAGCAGAGCTAAAGTCAAGTGCATCAGTAATGCCTGTTATTGTGGCAGACACCACAGAGAGAGCATTAGGAGCTCCCTCCTCACCCAGGGAACACAAACCAGGGTGTGTTTATAGCCCAATAATTGCTTGTTTGTGTAAAGTAATGATGTCCCTGTTTGGCTTTTAGACCAATTAGTAGAATAAAGGTGGTAAAAACACCAACATAATTAGTCTAATGACTATAAAACACTGACACTAAGTGTAAAATCTCTAGCCTTTTTGACACCCTGGTTTTATAGTGCAATATAAGGAGGGCAGTAACGTTAGGACGTAGGGGAGTTCCTCTGCTTTTGTAGCTGACTTTGAATGCCCCTGCACGATCCGATGTGTTTCGATCGCCTGGGGTGGCTGACTGTGGCCTCATATTAAAGCAAAGTTGCCTCTGCTAATTATTGCTTGTACTGCTTTTTCCCCTCGCTAATTAAGAGTGGCAGAGAGATTTGATTATCATGTGTTCCTAGTAGTTAAAAAAGGGCAAAATCGAMCCCCAACCCACCCCAGATCCCCGTGCTGAAGCAGATGCTGCTCCTTGCATCCGGGGTTTCATTGCTTTATCAATACCTTTCCAGCTGAGATTGTCGAGGACTTGCTACCAGCAGTGGAAGGCATTAAAAATCAGTCTTTTAGTGGCAGCCACAATRCTGGGTCTGTGTTTGGTGGGTGAACAGGAGAGTTATCTGGATGTGCAACTCCCCCTGAAAACAAGAACAGCTTCACTGTGGCACCACTGTGCACCTTCCTGGTGCAGTTAAAAAGTTACTGTTGAGATTGGCAAGGCCAAGATTCAGCCTAGGATAATTATTCACCTGGATATTCTCTTCAAAAAAGCAATACAATTTCTTTTGTGGGTCTCTCCTGCTGGCGTGGAAGCCTCTTTGGTTCTGCCAGTGCTGGAGCCAGCCTGTGCTGGGAAAGCTGTGCTACACCACCCCTTTGTGTTGCACTTACGGCAGCAAAACTGCTGTTGGCAAATCCATCCTTCTCTAGTGAGCTGATTTCTGCTGGAAAATTCCACTTTTCAGTGCACAAGAGCAGCGCAACTGGGAGACCTTGCAGCATCACCTGATGGCACTGAATGCTTAGAGCAATGAAGTTGTCCCATGTATCTGCCACAGCGGTGGAGGCTGCATCACAGCGCACATTTCACAGCACAGCAGAGGTTTTCTGATGTCTCGTTCAGTGTGTAGCATGATCACAGCCTGGGACAGCTGGTGGATATCTCAGACTTTCCTCAGGACTGTGGGGGATGAAGAGGCGTTGCAATCCCAGCCTCACTCTCTCAAAGTCCCCAAATTTGCGCTTGATATCCTGGACTTGACTACCTTTATGACCTCTGCTTTTGCTCCATTTCCCCACCTCAACACCTGCCTTGTGATTCCTGGCACAAGAAGGGGCTCTTGCATATGTTTAAGGCCATGGGGGAAAACTAGCTGTGTAACTAAATGTACTGCCTCAGGAGTAAAGCAATGGCTCATCTCAACCTGTTTTTAAGTCTGTCCCCAGAGGACTCTAAGGGCATGGGGACATCTGCAAACAGCAGAGAGCCAGCCTTAATTCCCAGATGTTGCTTATTGCACCCACTGCTGGTTCTGCTGTTCAACAAACCCTCCAGCAGGATTTGGTTTCCTCTTGTTCCATCAGKGAAAGTGGTGTGTGGCTGCCTTTGCAGAGGAACAGAATAACGAGGCAGATCAACAGGGACCTTTCACATAGCAAATTAAGTAGCAATGCTGAAAACGTAATTTTTTTCCTAAGGACGGAGCTAATAAAAACAAATTAGGGAGTGGTAGCGTTTTCATCACAAGTTTGAACTTGTCAATACTTAGGACTCCCTGAATCCAGACTAGTTTTACTGAGGGTTTATAGAATTTTTTAATGGTTTCAATAGATGTAAAAAACATAACTTGTTGAATTAAAGATGATGGTAAAGAAGCTATCTCTTGCCCAGGAAGCTCTGCTTTAGGGTTATGAAGCATTTATCTTTTAGCAAGAGGTCCATTTTTCTTCCAGCCTCTGCTGAAGCTCAACCCTCATGATCTGGACTGCTCTCTTTCCATGGCTTATCTATAAATGGTTCTGCCTCCCTTCACTCTTTTCAGATCAAAGGGAGCATTATCAGTTTACAAAGCATCCCCATTTCTTCCTGTCTCCCGGCACCTTCCTCTCACTAACCTTTCCTCCAGGGTCAAGGTATTGAGACCCAGGCTGCTGGGAGCACTGGTTCCCCTTCAGCAAGGGTGGCTGTGGAGGCCTTTGGCACTGTGAATCAGAAAATCATGCCTAAGTTTGCTATTCCCAGGAAAAGTTGCTTAGTCTGGTGACACAGGCCACCAAACTTCTGGTGCAAGGCCACTGAACGCAGGGAGTTCCCGAGGGAATCAATTTGACCCCCTGTCCTTGATTTGCACTGTGGGGAAGAAAGGAATAAAAGGCATAAAAATGTAAGTTAAAGACAGAGTGTCACCCTTTGCTTTGAGTTTCCTGCCTTTTGTCAGGCTAAGTGCTCAATGCCATTTAAATGCAAGTTTTCCATAGGACAATCCTCCCCCAGCCGGGCTTTCATGGAAAGATTTGCAGTGCCCATTGCCTTCCTGGCTGCAAGCTGGGGGACAGTTCATCCCAAATCACCTCTCATCACAGAGAGTTCACTTCATCTCCAGGCTGCATTAGAGTTGGACGATGATTCCTTCAGGGCTGGAGCAAAGAGAGGAGGAAGCACTTCAGCCTCTGCCACTGACTGGTTTTGTCATACAGTAGTGCTACTTAACCACCTTCTGCCTCAGTTTACCTGTCAATTCAATGGTTAACAACTGATGTTTTGGGAACATTGCAAATCCATAACATTTCCAGTGCCTGAATATCCCTCATGGGTTGCACCGAGGTTGGAACAACTTCTTCAAAAATCTCTTTTGCTAATGGTGCATTTTTTTCCCTTGCCAAGATGGCCAGATGGATCTCAGTTAAAAAAAAATTAAATCAATAATTTTTTTTGCTAGATTCTCATTACAGTATGATACCGATAGAACACTTGCTTCTTAAATATTTTCTCCCTTCTATCTATCCCGCCCCTGTCTTGCCCCTAAACAGATTCTCAATTAACCACGAGAACAGATTCTCAATTAGGAATGGGCAAAACTCTCAAGTTCATTTTCACATATTTACATGGTTGGTCAATGTTTTTCTGTCTCAGATGATATTTCTCATTGGTTTTCAATTAAATAAAAGCATCTGCTCACTGGAAAAAATGTTTCAGCACAACTGAAATTACAAACCAGCCTTGTTCTTTGGTAAAATATGTGCTATGTTGTTTTTCTCTGGTGATCACCTTAATTTTTGACCTTAATTTGTCTCAGAGGTTATTGAGTCCTGAAATTTCCCACTGATTTAGTAAGGTATGAGGTAAGGAGGCTCTTTAAAAGCCAAACACGTGAAACTAAGTGAGTATGCATTCACTCAAGTGTAGACATGTCAGCTTCCCAATCCTGCATTGACTGGATATACCTGATTACACCTGGTTTCACCTGGAGAATACACGGGTTGTCCTTCACCTTTTCTGCCACAGTGAAAATCCAGAATAACTCCATCAGACCAATGGATCTGTATCCAGAGAGGCCACATGACCTTATGGCTGAAACACCCACCTGAGCAATTCACTCATGCTGTGACTTGGAAGTGAAGTGGATGTACTGAAGGCCAGATTATGCCAGAAATACCCCCAAATGGCCTCCGTATTGGTCACTTATTCCTTCTGGTTGTTTCCCTGAGCACAGTCCAGGGAGGACAGAAAGGGACAGAAAGGTCACCTTCAGCACTGCTGATCTCGTGCAAACCCCAGGACACAACTGGTTTCTTGGGAAGCTCCGGCAAACAAAAGTTAATTTGTCTGCCCGGGTGAGACCATCCTCCCTGTCGCATTTTCATATTTGAAAACACAGCCCTGGCCTAAACCCTAGTTTCAGGATTTCAGCAAAGCCCAAGTCACCCCCGGAGCACCGCGAAGGTGGCACAGCCTGTCCCTTGGTGCGGGGATCTGCGGCTGGGTTTAAGCACCGGATTAGCCACAGAATAGCTAAGCTCCTATAAGGCTTGGGAAAACATGCTGCCCTTCCATGCTTAGTGGGTTTGCCAGGCTCTCCTGTCACTTAGAATGAATGGGGAGAGAAATCATTATTTAATTATCTGGGAAGCCCTTTAAAAGACTAATCAGCAAGGAATTTCACTCCAGTAGTAACAGCTGGCTCTCACACTATGAGTCACAAAGAGAGATATTAAAAGGCTGTTTTTCTCAGTTAGTGAACTTATTAACTGTGCTCTCCTCTTTTATAGAAATGCTGCATTGTTCTCTAACAATGGTCCCCAGCCCTTGTGAAACACGACAGCACGCTGAAGGGGATGGGAGGCTGTCTTACTGTAAATTGGGGTTTACCTAGTCCAGGATCTCACACTTCAAACCCCAGTTCTGCTTTTTTGGGGGTTCAGATGAGGCTCTTCCCTGCAGCCGGGTGGCAAAGGGGTCTGACGCGAGAGGAGTCAAATAGAGCACTCAACAGGAAGGGGCACAGCACTTCGTGCAGTGACAGCCAGTGATTCGCTTCCCTGCTGCTCTTGCAACAAGGGAAAATTGCATCCAAGCTGGCTTCCCCTTGGAGACGCAGCGGTTTGCCTCAGTGCTATGGGAATGGCAGAGAGGAGCTGAGCTCAAGGCATTGGGTTGGGCAGGATGAGCTGAAACATATCTTTCTGGGTGAGATTGGGACATCAAGGATAGAAGGGGAAGAGGTGTCCTTTCCAGGACTATAGCTCTCAGTGGATGCTCCTACTCAGGGCTGTGAATTGTCACCAAGTTGGGAAGACCTGACCTGGCTCTGTCCAAGAACCTCTCTGCAGCAGTTCCCCTCATGCCAGTGCTCAGCAGTGGATTCAGGAATGATAACAGCCACAGGGCACCTAKTAAACCTCAGTGCAAGGAAGTGGTTTTAAGTTCAAGCAGCAGCTCAAGTGGAATTGAGTGAGGGAAGCCATGTCTCGGCCARTGTTATTCCAGGCTACCTGTTGCTATCTCTGGTTTACACTTTGAGCACCAGGTTTGCTGTCCCCTGCAATCTGCAGCTGTGTAACGAGCACTTCAAAACCCAGCAGACCCCATCAGCCCCTCCAGGTCTATCAGCCAGACCCACCAGAGCTCTGCAGAGCTGCTTTCCTTCCCTGGGCCTCTCAGCTCTCCCAGGGTTTAAACACGTAGCTCTCCAAGCACTGCTTGTCCAACAGTGCAGTCTGACTGCTGTGGGAGGATGGGGATGGGGAACAGATCCCTCCAGCAAACAGGGGCACAAATGACTGGAGAGATGCTGGTCGTGTGGGACAGTAGCTGGGCAGGAGCCGGGAGTGTGCTTGACTCTGAGGGGGATCAGAGGTGTTGGGGTGTGTGTATGTGGGTGAGTATCTCTGTGAGTGGGAAGGAAGTGAGGAAGGGCTGAAGGGAAATGGGAATATAGTTCACTGAATACCCATGTCCCATGTGCACAGTGATTTGCTGCTTTGAATTCTTCTTAAGAAATATTTTTCTCTGTGCACGTGTATAAATTTCATTCCCCCTTCTCTCCCTTCCAAGATCAAATATTTAAATGTGGAAGATATTTACAGAGTCAGATTGAATTCCTGCTATTTGAGCCAGTGCCTCAGCACAACAGGGAGGAGGAATCTCTGTCCAGGTGGCACTGGGGTCTCTGCTGCAGGGGARAATGCACAATGACATTTACCTTGCACAGACAAAAATGGTGAGAACACAACCATCCTCTCCTCTTCTGGGGCCCTTGCTGAAGACAGACGGCTCAGCAGTCTGGCAGTAATGRATAAATCTCAAAGGGCAATATTTCAGCTTATATAAGGGGATGGGGCTTCCTGCCAAGTGAGCTTCTACAATTTACATCAGGGAGGATTTGGCTGTAGATAAATCAGGTAATCATTCCCCCAGAGGAGCTGCAGTACCATGAGTGCTCACCTGTCTGCTCGGCATCAGAGCCAAGCCCGTCCTCCCTCGGGCAGCTTCAGGTATGAATTGCACATTTGGGGGACTTTGGGAGAGGGAGGCCCTGGCAGTGATGAGAGGCATTGGCAAACTCAGGTGTGCACAAACACTGCAAAAATCGATGTTCAACTGGAGTGTTTTCCCTTAGAGAGGAGAAGGAAGGTCTCTGCCAGGTGGGCGAATTGCCCCAAGGGATCTATGTTCAGCTCCCTGCTTTGCCTCCATCTTTTTGTGCCATCAGTCTCTTGGTCTTGGTCTGCTGCCACCCAGCACCTCCTTCAGTGTCCTGGGCTGTAGGTCCAGAAGTAAGCAGGACTTCTCCTGTTCGTCCTGTCTACGCAAGAGATGGGATGGAAAGCACAGCGAGCAGTGAGTGGTGTTTCCATCTCCCCTTGCTCACATCCCTGCACAGCTGCTGTTGTGGGGGAACACACACCATCGTTGTGGGGCTGTGCGGGCTCACCCTCCCCTCCTGCTCCGGGACAAAGCTGGGAGGACTGGTGAGTCAGAGCTGTCAGCACCAGAGCTTGTCCTGGGGCTGCTCCACTGGAGCTGCTGGAACTAGCCCTCCCTCATGGCACTGCCTCCAGCAGCAGCTGAGTCCCACTGCTTTGGCAGCAGACACACATTTCCAGCTCCTGGCTGTCTACGTTTGTTCAGGAGTGGGATTTGCTCCCCAGTTTTTGCCCATGCGTCCACCTCTTGTAACGTGCAAGCTGCTAAGGTGCAAGCCACAGCACTCTGGTGCAAACACAAACCTGCTTCCCTCTCTTTCCTTCCACTGACCAGAGCTTTACCTGGAGCTGCTGGATGGAGAAAAAGCCTTGCTGAGCTGGGAGCAGAGCAGGCTCCACCTGGGATGGATGCTCACAGCGAGGTCTTCAGACGCCAGAGATGAAGCTTCCTTTGCCTCTGCCCTGCATGCCTACGGCTTTGTTTTATGAATAAAAAGCAATTTGCTCCTTGTTGTTTGTATTTTGTTTTGGTGCTCAGTGGGCTCACAGCATGCAGAGGAGGTACAAACACAGGGAGTTCTCTAGCATCCCAAGGGAGATCGATAAACCTCTAATCAGTGCACTGAGAAAGAGCTCTCCTCTCGGTTGCTTTTGGTATGTGTATGACAGAAAGATATGGTGGTGCCTGTCTAAAAACAGCCCTGCTGTAGATCCCATCCTCAGATCTCACAGACTGTTTTAAAAAACAAGGAGGAAAAGGTATTTCAAGATTTTCAAACTGCAGCTTGATGCACAGAGGATTAAGAGCACATTCTGACCACCTTGAACTGGTTATCTGTTGCTCTGGACAAGACTGGGAGTTTCTCAAACACCTGAAAGGGATCAACACATCAAATAGAAGGGTTTGGGCCACTGGTGTCCTCTGGGGGCCAGAGGGATCCTGAAGACTGTGTCTGATGGCACTGGATGCCTGTGCACAAACAACTGAATTGAGCTGTCTTAAACCAAATCACTGTCAGAGGGAAAGACCTGGCCAAGATCTCCTGCAACAAAGGCTCATGCCTGTTTCTGCAGAGAGCACTCACATTTCTGGATGCTGTACAATATCAAAGAGTTTCTGGCCTAGGCTGCTACAAAAGCTGCTTAACAGATAAGAAAATATGTCTTTATATTTGCCATTTGATTGTGAAAGGAGACATTTTAATCAACGTTTGTCAGTCTGTCTGATATATAAATAGTATTTTATTCTGTTACACTGCTCTTATCAGTGTACAACAGCCTGTTTGCTCACAAACAACAGAGATTATCTCTTCTATAGGGAAACTGTGGCTTGCTTTTTCTTAATTGGGCAAAATTCCTACTAAAGTTAAGTTCTGTCAAAATTGATGCATCCCAGCTCAGGTGAGAGTCCAGGGAGCAAAAAAGAAAAAGGGTCAGACACAAAAGTTTTTCAGAGCTAAATTCAGAAACATGAGGACAGGGGTGGCTAGTGTAAGGGGTCCAAGAGACAGCCACCATGTAGGAGCTTCCCAGGGACTGGACCCCAATGATGTGAGCCTGCTCAGGCAACCCTGGTGCAGCTGTGGGTGCAGCTGCAGCAAAGATGTTGAAGATGAGTGTATTTGTGAGATTCACAGGGAAAAAACAGCCCTAGAGAGCTGCTTTCAGCCTTTTTTCTCCCTCCATCTGCTTTTGCCCTGTGCAGCTAACCTGTACATCTCCCTGTCCTGTCCCAGCAGCTTTGCCCATCTCCTCTCTGTCATGGGCACCTGCCAATCCTACATCCACCACGAGAAGTGTGTGAACAGTCCTGCTGGGATGTGTGGTGGGCCACCTGATATTTTTTCCACCCTAGGTAAATAAATATTTTGATGCAGGGAGGCACTCTGGGGGTATGGTGACCTTGGATATGTTTCGATCAGTAATTAACTGGAGGCAGCTGTGCCTCCTGGAGAGGTGATGTGCTCAGGGCTGTGTCCTCACCTGACTGTGTCCTAAAATAGTCCTGCCAATGGGGATGCAGCCAGGATCGTGGGAGTGCTGCCCTGTGTCCTGCAGCATGGAGGGAATGTTTGCACAATAAGTGTGTTGCTGCACATCCTTCAACTCAGATACGCAGTCTGCAACACCTCAGCTTAAAACCAGCTAAGGTGCAAGTGGCATTGTGGTTTGCAGCATTCAGGCGTGATAAATAGAGATTTATGATGTTCAGCTACATTGGTGCTGCCTACAAATTTCTCTTTGCTTTTCTTCCTGATATTGGCAGTGCCCAGGTCTGGCTCTGTGCTGCTGATGCTGAGGATGGATCTGGTTTGTGCTAAAAAGTGTTGTAAACACTGGGGACTCTCAGTGCTTCAACACAGAGATATAAATCTTCCCAAGTCTGAGGGATTTACAAATTCCAAGTAAGTGCCTGGTGGCCCCCATATTTGCAAAAACAAAGCCAAACACCAAAGGCACCTGTTTAGGAGCAAAGCACAGAGCAAAATCTAAGGCCATGGCTTGATGCTTTTTCTACACTTTCTGCAACAGCTCAGTTAAAAGGCATTTTTGCAGAGAAAAACGTGACACTTAAAAGGTAACACATTCTTTTCACCTTCCAGTTTCCAATTCAGTTTGTAACTTAGCCCCAAGAAGTGATCAGGGGCTGCTTTCTTTTCAGCTTAAAATCTCTTTTTTCATGCACTGGATGTCAGCGCTCCCGAAAAGATTAAATAAGGCAGAGGTAATGTAGATTTAAAGAATTTTCCAGATGAAGTGCCAGAGCACTTTGAACTGAAGAAGAAAGAGGTTGCTGTGAGGGGACTGGTTGGTGCTGGGGGAAGGCACTGTGAAGCTTTGCTCTGCAGTGTGTGTGGATAAATTTGTCACATCCGTGGAGTCGTGGGGGCTGGAAGAGCACCGCTAACTCTGCACTCTGCTTGTGCTGTGCTGACCAAAAACCACATAACAGGGCTGAGTGTCCAGTAATGTCCCTGGGGAATGGTTCTTCCTAAGAGGTATGAGACTCTCTGTCCGGAACTGGGGGCTGGAGGAACCTTGCTCAGCTGCCCTGGTGCTGTCACATTGAGTACGACCTCCATCCCCCTCAGCCCCAGCCCAGAGATCCAGCTCTGCAAAAAGAGCAAAACCGCACCAAGGGGAGGCAGCATGGGAGGAAGAGCTGTGATTCCAACATGTGTGTTTTCTGTGTCCACTCAATGGCTGTCTCAGCCTAGGAAGGGGCATCAGATGTCACCGGAGCAAAATGTTGCTGCTACCACCAGGAAAAGAGGAATCAAAGGCAATTTCTCCTGCTTGTCCTCCAAGGGAAAGATTCCACCCTGCTTCAGCACTGAGGCTGTCTGGGCAAGAAGATGAGCTGCCACAAAGGATAAATTACTCCTGTTATCTCCAGATGGATCAGGTCTCTGACAGTAACATACCAGCCCACGAGGAGGAAAGTTCCAGGGAGATTTGTGAAAGCACTCACTCTGTAATGCTCTCAGAAGATGCAGAGTTACCTTCTGGCAATGGGCAGTGGGTGGAGGGAGAGGTGGGAGGAGAAACAAGATTTAATAAAAATAATAATATTAAAAAAATCCCCTTCGCATTTGGGTAACAGCTCTTCCAACATTCCCAGACCAAATTAATTCATGAAAAATTCTTGGCAGGTGGGTATGAATTCCCTAGATAGGTGAAAAGAGATTTGGAGGTAGAGTGAATAAACATCTTTGAGTCATGCAAAATGGTACTGGAATGGGTAGAAAAAGAACCCAGGACTCCAGCTCCTCTCTGGCTGTCTTTTCCTTGCGCCATTTGACCTTCAGGAATACTGTGTGCCCTGTGAGTCTCGTATCTTTGCTTGGGGAGTCTTTATTTGAGGAGCTGCAAGGCAGCGTGGAGGGGAGCACTTTGGGTATCCAATGCCATGGGGCAGATACTCATCTCTGCCTGTTCAGGCTTGCTCACCCTTTGGGGCTCGTGGGTGTGAACGTGCGGGGCAGCGCAGGATTATTTGGGAGCAGAAGGCAACATCGGAAATGCAAGTCTTGACAACAACTCAAGGGCTGATTTTCGGGTGCTCTGCGCCTGCAATCAGCTTGCTTCTTTCAGAGCCCTTCATCACCCTCCTGGGCAAACTTTCAGGGGCTGCTGACCTGGTGGGCTCTGGTGAAAACCATTTGGTTTGAAATCCGGCCACAGCTTGAATGGTGAGCTCTTGGGAAGTTTGACACTTGATGCATAGCCAGATTGGATACAAAGCACTGAGTGTATGACAACAGATGTTCCTATCCTGATTTTGCAGACACGTACAACACAGTTGTTGAGATACCTTGGATGATTCTCATTAGTTTTGGTTGTATATTTATTTATTTTTTCCTTTTATTAAGGGAGCATCCTATGCTAGTGGCAGGTGTGAGATTTTGCATTGTGTTTGTGCAGCTYCCAGCACATCAGTCCCGGTCCTTAGTGGAGCAAACAGAATGGAGGCAGAACTGCCAGGAGACTTGATGATGGTGATGATGCTGAGCTCAGTCTTCCTTCACCACAGGTGACTCTGCAACACATGTCCAGTCCCAAAGTCACCACTGAATAGCTATTCCACATGTCCACCCCCATGGGATAAAAAATGCTGCTCTGCTTCCTGTAATAAACTGCAGACTTCCAGTCAAGGACTCAGAGCTGCACTGTAGGTGCAGGATTGCTCAAGGGCATCTTCAAACATGACATAGGAGAGAAATTAAGTCAAATTCCCCCTTAACCTTACAGAAGAGCTCACAGCCCCTACTTCAAACAAAAGGAAAGAGCYCCACAGCTCCCGCCAGTCTGAGCTAAGAGAGGCTAATTCCTGGTCTCAAATATGGTGCCAAATGTAGCCCTGAGTGTGTGATGCAAGACAGTGTTAAACACCTCCATGAGGATCAGTCCTTATGTCCTTCCCTGTTTCATCTTTCCAGCTCTTGTTAGCCCCAGATGCCTCTGAGGAAGGTAAGGAAACCCCTGCAAAAACAGAAGAAAGAAAAGCTCCTCATGGGTTCTGGAGGCACCCATGGATGGCCTCAGGTGACCATCACTCTCATGTGGACAGGGACATGAACCTGCCTGATCACTCAACAACCCTTCTCAGACACATCAACAAATGGGACAGTAATGGGTTTTTCATCATTTTGAGGCAGCAAGAGCTTGATTTTTAGGGTGCTGAGCATCTGGACCCATTAACCTCAGACTCAAATCCTCTGGGAATAACTGCTGCTTCACAAGTGCAAAGCAGGCAGCCTCAGGCAGACAACACTGAGAGCAAAGGCAGGATTCTTTTCAGCTGTAGCCTTAAAAAATTGCAGCACAGGATGGATTTTACCACTGGAATGGGACATTGCATACGTCCTTGGATACCCAGGATCAGATGGTCTCATCCTGCTTTCTCTGTGTCCCCTGCTCGGACCCTTCATAAACACAGATGTTCCTTCTCCTCTGACAAAAATCATTCATGAAAAATTCAACGGGACATTTCTTCCCCCTCTTTCTCCCTCTCGTTTTTGTTGTATTCTTGACAAGCTTGAACTCCGTAGGGGGGAAAATAAAAGAGCAGCCCAGCCCCTGGTCCTCTCCGCATCCTGCTGCAGTGCCCATTTTACATGGTACAAAGGTCATTTAGCATAGCATGGAGCCCTCAGCAAGTTGCACAAGGCAATTTCATCTGATCCGTGATGGAATTCCACTCAGCCAAAGTCCTTATTATTATGCATTTTTTACACATTAGGATTTTCCTTTTGTTGGCAGCCAGATCTCTTCATGAGGTGTTAAAAAGTGCAGAGGGGCTCTCTGCTCCACTTCGGGTAGCTAATCCTGCCTTTAAGGCTGGGATAACTGTTTCATTACGGGATGGGCTCAGCTTTAGAGCCACTGACGTTTGCTGACAAGGATCTCAGAAACCAGCACAAAACCTGGGATGGAAGAAAACCCATCTCTGCTTCTTGCAGGACAGTGAGGGCCGTGAGACTGACTGTAGTTTCTTTTCCCTTTCCTTTTTTTTTTTTTCCCCTAAAGTTCTAGCCCCTAATTTTCTAAATGTTTTCCAAGCTGGCAAACATGTGATGACTCATTTGCACCTGTGAAAAGCAATCCTCCCAATTTGATGGATGGTATTGCAAACTTTAAAAAATAAAGGTTAACTGGTAAAGTTAAATAAATAGATTCTCCCTCATCACAGAATGGAGCGATACTGCAGGCAGAGCAAGCATCTGCTTCATGCCAATCACAGCCACGTGTCTCTCCAGTAGTCAGAAAAGTCGCTTTATTAAGTTGTGTGGTCCTCAAGTAATAATAAGATAATACCTGAGCCTAAGAAAATACGCAGCTTTTGTTCATAACTCTCATAAAATCACACCAAGCTTTATTACAATGCTTCTGGCTGGAAAAATAATCGAATCCAGTCCTTCAGTCAGTGGGATATTTCAGTGATTTTAAACTGGTTTGACTTTATCAGAAAAGATGAATTCAAACAGGAGCAGGTGCAGAGAAAAGCAACTAGGATGGAGGATAATCAGGGCCTGGAAAGCCTGTTTTATGAGACAGGACTAAAAGAGATTGGCTTGTTAAGCCCAGCAAAATGAAGGGAACATGACTGCTGTCTATTAATACGGCAGGCATGTAAATACAAAAGAGGGAAAAGAGCTATTAAAGCAAAAGGCAGAGTTGGCACAAGAACAAATGGATATAAACTGGTCACTAATAAACATGACCAGGAAATTAGAAGATGTTTTTCAGCCACCTGAGCAGTGCTGCTCTGAAATAGGCTTCCAGCAGCAGTGGAGGGAGAGAGGGCTGGGCTGAGCTTGGGTGGTATTTGGGCAGTTTCTGGCAGGGATGGCATGTCCTGAGAGCTGGGGCTGAATCCGGAGCCCTGGGAGAACCCTGCTATCCCACCTTCGTCTCTCACTGCAAATGCTTCATAACAAGTGAGGGTGGAAGGAAAAAAAGATGGAAAATTGTAACAATGCTGGCAGTTTGCTGGGAAAATATTGCTTCTGGGGTAAATAATTTCTCATTGAATAGAAATAAACAGTGAGAAAATTGCAACCAGCAAGATAAGAACAGATAATGAAATGTGCGGTAGCAGTGAAATGTTTTCTTCTGGTTTATATAAGAAGCAGATAGCAGAACTGGAATGACTTGAAACCTCATTTCTTGATGACAGTATGAGTTTTCTTCCCTGAAATATAACAAAAACCAGAAAAATTCTACAGGACAAGATCCTCTAAGTCTGGAAAGAGACCACCTCAGTTGTCAGCAATGAGCTGACAGCATTTGCTAACTTATGAAAGGATAAAGTTAATTTATCTCTTTCTTTCTCCCACCTTCCCCATTGAAAATATGAACAAGGACTTCCCTTTGACACACTGCCCAAGGAACACAGGGAAGGGGTAAATTAGTGCAACTATTTAATTTTGTTGCTCAAAGTGCCTTTTTTCCCCTTTTGATTTAGACAAACTGAAAAGTTTGAGCGAATTCAGCAGTCTGGCACGGTCTCTTTGGCTGAAGCTGGTCTGCTGCATATGAAATCCTTAAACAGATTTTGGCTCAACAGAAACACACTGTTTTTGTTTTGTGAGTAAACCCCGAGTGTTATTTGGAGTCATCCTCTCACAAACACAGGCGCAGAGCAGCGTGTTTTGGTCAAGCTGATTCTGTTCCTGCCTGAGCAAAAGGATTTTAGTTAATGGGTTTTTAAGTGATCTAATGTTCATCTTGTGAATGACGAGAGGACAAAAAAAAGTCTCTGTTCTGGTTTTATTTACAAACCAGGAAAACCTCTTGTATTCTGTGGAGGCATGGGGATACAGAGGGAAATAACCAGGAGGAGGTCTTGATCCCATTCTCAGCAGCTCCTCTACCAAGTCACTGGCTCTGTAAGAACAGTACGTTTCCCTCAAGACRTTGTTCCTATCCTGTTTTTCTGGTTTCTCAGGTACCTGTCCAACTCTTTTTTGCAGTTAAGAACATACTGGTCCCCCTTTGGTAATAATGAAGGCAAAGAAAGGTAATGCAAATAGTTACCGAACAACCAAGGGAACTAAACCAAGYGTGACACTTCGAAAGAGGCGAGTAACCCCTGGTCCTGTGGCTGCAGCGTATCAACACAGGCACACATCAGTACCAGTCCATGCTGTGCCAGGAGCCAACACTGTCCCACAAGCCATTACCACTCGTACTTCAGCCACCCAAAAGCAGCCTGGRTGTCTGCCCTGGTTCCATGATGCACGGAGCCCTTTTATTTATGAATCAGTTGTTAACTCAGGTAATGCCATGGAGAAATCACACAGACCCAGCATTAGTAACCAGGTAATAACCTATTCCTAATGGTCCAAATGCAAGATCAAAGGTGGTTAGAAGGGCAGGGGCATGGAAGCTGCTGTGTTAAAACACAGTTACAAGTGAATGACAACCCATTGCTAGGAGACATTTGCTAAGAGACATTTACTCAGAGGCATTTACCGCATGTATTAGCAGGGATAATGTAGGAGGGACAAATTCATTACCTGGGTAATGATTTTACATTAGTATTTGCATGAAGTGGATTGTCTCCAGGAATCATTTTTGCCCTGTCCATATGTACATACTATTATTTGTCCCTGCTTGCATTTATGAAGCTCAAATCTGCAGTGAAACTTGAGGAAATGTTAGACAGAATATGGAGATGTGGCAATGGCCTTATACTCCTGATTTGCTAAAAAGTGAGATGAAAAATTGCTCTATGCTTACAGACTGGGTATCTGTCAGGACTGGTGTTACAGGCCTGCAAGCCAGCTAAAACCTCACCGAGATTTTGAGGGTGAGGGGTTCACTGAAGGTGATGCAATAATTGTGGCGTGACAGTTGCTTAGCCCCACTGATCTCCTGAACAGTGCYTTTGAGTGAAGAAATCATCCATGATATGTCGTGTACAGAGGAGAATAACTTGGTTTGTGAGTTTCCTGTTGGAGGGATGCACTGATAACATGCCATATGAATAAATTAATGATTAGTCTGTTGCAGGAGTGCTTATTGATTTGGACTGTAAMGTGCCTTTTCTTTCTGTCCCAGAAATGCCCTTGCTGCTTCTGTTCATGCTTTAAAATGAAATTCTTTTAGATAATGGAAACTCTCAAACTGCTCTTGAACTTAGGGTGATGACTTCATAATAAGTACAGTTTCTATGACAAGGCCATCATCTAGAAATGGGACAGGGTGTGTAATTTTGTTTAGAAAGATAGAAGGTGAGCAGGATGGGAGGGAAGAAGAAGGAAGAAAGGAGGAATCTGGAAGGAAGGAAAGTATATAAGGATGGATCAAAAGGGTCAAGTTCAGATTCAGTTCTCGACCTTGGCTCATACCTGTGCCAGCCTAGCTTCAAATAATTGATTTTCATGGAGTGAATTGATATGCTTTGCAATGAGGCTTTCGGGTTGCTCACAGAATCAGAGCCCCATGACAAAATGCAAATCAAGGTGCAGGTTTGGATTTGAAGTGTCCTCAGATCTGGGTGTGTTTAGATGTGCAGTTTGGCATTGCATTTCCAATAACGAGTTGCCTGAACAATCATTAAGCCACAGCTCTGTACACACTGTTCTGAACTGGAGAATGGAGGAAACTAAACACTTCACTGGCCAGGATGTGCTTTGCAACTTCCCCATGCTGATATAGCCCTCCCTTGCAGCCATCATCTTTTTTTGTCCTGTACTGAAGAAGGATATTCTTCTCTCAGCCTTTATCCCATAGCCATTTTCCTGCGTAGAAGCCAGGAGGAGCCCATTGCAGAAAAGGTGCCTGGCCAGGCACCCATCAGTGGGTGGATGATGATCCACATATACCAAAGTCCATCTAAAAAGCTTTTTTGAAGTGATGATACACCAAGGATTTGAGCCCTTGTCTTTAGTCTGAGGATGGCAGAAGTTTTATTGGCTTCAGCCTGGCGTTTTTTTGCAGTTCACTCCTGGTTATTACTTTTGGGCTATTTTGCACCTTTCAGCCTAAGACTCCTGGGGCGGAGGATCCTCACTGTTCTGGGCATGAGTCCACTCATGGGCAATCACACCTTGCAAAGGTTCAGGGTGAGCACATCAGCTCTGTTCTTACTTGTGACCAGCCTGCTGAAATATCTGCCATGAAGGTGTACAATACCCTTTCTCGTGGGCTGGGAACCTGTGTAGACTGTCCAGGCTGGAATCTAGATGGGAGAACAGGGTAATGTTCTCCAGGGTCTGTGCCCATGAGATGCCAGCCTTATGTGGCATTGATGCCAAGCAGCTGCTGCACTTACAGGGCTTCTTGCTTCATGTTTCAGGGGTTCTCCCTGCACCCAAACTGCACTACTGAATTAGGTGTCTTCTGGTTTGGATCTGACCTGAAAGCAAAACTAGACCATATGTCCAGATCACCAGAGCTCAGAGGGCTTCATCTCCAGTTCTGACCTTTTTATTATTTATTTATTCCTCATATACACTTAATCATTTCTGCCAGATGCTAAAGACCCTTTGTGTCATCTGAAACTTAGAAAACTAACTGAAAGGGGGCTAATAAATACATGTATGCATAGTACTGCATCATGACTGCCTGCTCCTAGATGATTATTGCAGGGTCCCCCAAATTTCATGCTGCCGAAATGTATTTAAACATGAATATCAATTTGAGACTTCAGTTCTGATCATGCTAGATGACTCTTAACAACCATGACCAACCTCTCCTCAAATCATTACCATTCGTATAGCCACAAAAGGCAAACTTGATGAGAGAATGAGAAGCTAGTAGGGTCTCAGGCTAAGCATACAACAGTGGGATAGCTATAAATGAACCTTTTCAACCATAAATTACATGTGGCCAGTAATTCCCTTTTCTCCCTCTCTCCCTCCCTCCCCATCCTCCCCCTCCACTCTGAAAACCCTGGGACAAAGGCTTGCCTCTCTGAAGGATGCCTTTCTGGAGGATTAAGCAGCTTTTGTTGACAAAATACAAATTACAACTCCTTTGCTTGGTGTCCCGCCTTCTCAGCTGGGCTCCAGTCCCTGAGGGACAAGGCTCTATTACCCCTGCGTAGATGAAGAGCTCAGAATAGGCAGATGTAATTATTAACACCATTCAATGGAGTGTCTTTCTGAATTATCAATTAAAAATCTCTACTGTTTTTTCCTCACACTAAATAGAAAGCTGACGGCAGTTAATCTATTGTGCAGCAGAGCTTTATATGCATATTTAAACAGTGTGCTTCTCTGCTTTTTTATTCCAAGGGCAGTGTGGGGTGAGAGGGACTCCCATGAGGTAGCACAAAGACCCCTGTCATTTGATTGAGAGAAGAGTCTTTGGAAAAATATTGTCGCCTTCCACCCTGGCAAACAGGTCCCGTGGAGATATCCAAACAGGCCCGAGATGCCCRATATTGTGGGAGATGACAAACGAGCGTTCCCTGCTCAAACGCCAAAGTGCGTCTGAACGGCTCTGTTGACGTGCTGCTATTAAAATGCAGAGTTCATGGGCAACAGACACATGAGCATGGAGTGAAAACAGAAATTAAGCAACGTGATTAAAACCAACAGCCACGCCGAGCCGGGCTGCCAGGAGCTGTCAGCTTTTGGCTGAGGGGGAAGACCGATGCAGCAGGTTTTGGGGAAGGGCTGCGAGGATGGCTCAGGGGCAGGAGTTCGTGGCTGGGGTTTTGTTAACTCTCCTGCTGCCCCGCAAGTATGTCTCCAGTTCTCACCAGAATAAACTGCCTTGCAAACTTCCTCGGACAGCTTGTGTCAACTCTGTCGGGAGCTTAAAAATTTCCATTGGTGGTTCTGGGATGTTGAGCTACCACTTATTTATTATCATGTGCCATTAACCACAAGTTACCACTTGTCAGCTCCAAAGCCCAGTCCTAATATTTTTAAAAATACTAATTTTTTTCTCAAATCCTTTTTTTTTTTYCTTCTGAGCAAGTTCTCTCCAGTCATAGAGTTGGACCTGTTGCTTGCACAGAGCAAACTACTGATATATGGGTAAACTATATCCATTTTTWAAATCTTGTATGTATTGTGTATGTCAACTTTTTTCATAGCTGGGATTYCCACCAAATCCACAAGTAGAGTGAGACAAGTTTTTAAACATTGGAAAAGTGGCATTATGCATAGCAGGAATTTCAGT
This sequence comes from Amblyornis subalaris, assembly GCA_018881555.1. Lineage (NCBI taxonomy): Eukaryota > Metazoa > Chordata > Aves > Passeriformes > Ptilonorhynchidae > Amblyornis > Amblyornis subalaris. The sequence continues at coordinate 2,697,041 of JACAXG010000056.1, read as the reverse complement.
TCAAGGGTTTCAATTTCCAAAGTGGTGTCAACTAAAAAAGCACCCAAAGAAAGACAAAACAAGCCAAATTTGGGAGTATCTCTGTGCTTGAAGAAATAGAGTTACAAATGCTATATCAGACAGAAAAAATAATAGCTTCTAAGGAACTGGAAAGCATTTGGGGCTGGACATGTGCCTTCAGCAGTTTAAAAGCTTATTTTATTAGCACTTAAGTCCTAGAAGTAGCATTGAACTCTTGACATGTTGGACCACTTCCATCTATTGCCTAATACAACCCTTATTCTCTTTTTCTAGCTCTTCAGAATTACCTAAGAGCATGCAATACCTGGGCTGGGAATTTTTTTTCCTTTTTTTTAAAAATGATTTGACTCTCCTTGCCCCCAAAATCTGGACTCCAATAATGGACCCTAAAGCACATGCAAGTGTTTCCAAGCTGCACTGCTCTGCTCAAAAGCCTTTCCCCAAGATAAATAGCATTTGAACTTTGTCCAATTTTTCTTATGTGGTATGTGCCCTTTATTTACTTCATCATGTATATCTCACTCCATTTAAAATATTCACAGTTTGTTTTCAGAGCTATCTGGCTGGCCTTCAGTCTGGGTTTAACAAATGTTAGACGTTATATTCACTTGCATATATCAGGTTTTGTCATGAACCAGAAGGGGAAAAAAAGAATTWAAAAAAAATTGCCTTCACCATGATTTAAATAACATGTTCAGATCCTTTATTTTTTTGTTTTAAATGCCTTCATCTCTTGGCCTTATAAGGTGCAGACTGTCTCACGCTGAACTCTAGCTGGGTGGCCTCAGTCAGCCAACAGCCCTGCAAGCTCATCCCATTAAAGTCATTATGTTTACTCCTTATTTCAACAAACCAACCTGGATTTTGAGGCAGGAGAAATTGAGGRAAGAAATCCTAGGTCCATTTCAGAGAGAAAGGGTGTGAAATTCAGTTGCCGATAGGCTGCAAAATGAAAGCTTTCTGCATTTGCTGATAAAAATGCCTTTTTTTTTCGTGGTGTTTTTTTTTTTTTTTTTACACTGGCAAGGGCTGTTCCTTTCCTTTAAAATGTAAGGAACCCATCAGTTCATATCYGAGCATCACCACTTAGAGCACCTCTGCACCAGATCTCTGGTCCCACTGCATTAGGAGCATGTGTGCCTGCATAGCAGCATTGACAACCTCACTGAAATGCTTTCAGTGGTTGGGAAAACTGAGGCATGGGCCCTTACTACCACACAAAGTTGCTGGACAAGTCCGGGAGCAAGATTCACATGAAGAACAAGGCACTGGAGGGGGGCTCAAGGCTCATGTGCACCAACAAGTAGCACATCTGACACGGGGAACACGACCTTGCTGCGTTGCACAGGGAATGCTTCTGGTGCTGTGTAGACATAGAGAGACTGCCATCCTTCTCCCAGGAGYCTGTAGTCCAGGAATCAGAGGGAAAGGACCAGAACCTGAAGACGAGAGACCTTGAGGCTAAAGATGCCAATGCAAAGGAAGATGATTGCAAGGCTGCTTAAAGGAGAACGAAGTAATGAAAATAAAGAAACGTGGGTTCCTGGTAGAGTGCTCTGGTTACTGGGCTGGGCTCAAGGTCCTCACTCTGTTGCTGAGTGGCTGTGCCATCGTGTCACTTAATGTCCCCATAACATCACCTACATGCTCCCCGAGGCAGGGTGAGCTCCCGAGGAAGCCAGTGAAGAAAGGAGCCCTTCCCAGAATGGTTCTCCTGGATTGCATATAAAAAGCCATAAGTGGATGCTTGGGAGGGGCTGAGGTACTCCCTTCAGAGCTGGACACAGCCCCAGATACCTGTGACTTCCCTGGGGCTGTCACCATATGCCCRATTTCCCTCCTGTCCCCCAGATAAATAGGACAATAAAAGGAAGACTGAGGAGTTGACTTGATGAAGTGTCCAAATACATTCCAGAGATACCGGGCACTACAAGGGCTTTTCAAATTCAGCCAGAGAGCAGCACAACAAGAACCAGTAAGAAGAAGCTCAGCCTGGAATTTCAGGGCGGTCAAATTCACAGAGGAGATAAAGCATGGAAAAGCAATTAAAACAATTAAAACAACAAGGCCAATTAACCCTGAGCACAAAATATGGAGGGGAAGCAAGACATTTAAAAATTTATTTTCAAATTCTTCATTCAATCAAACCCCTTTCTGGAAGTCATGTTTTGATCATAATAAAAGAGATTTGTCTCAACAGAAGGAAACCAGGGCAAAATCCCCTAGGATGGTGATTTCCAAAAGACCTCCCCAGCTGAGCAAATGGATCTTCTTGAGTTTAACAATCTCCTGAGCTCTCCATTGTTGAGTTTTATTTTTATAAACTCAGTCCTGTCAGTTGTGTGGCAAGAAGTGTCAGCACTAGCCTGGCAGTTTATAGGAGAACTTTTATCCTTTTGTGTATCACGAATGTCTCTGTGCACAGGGAGAAAGAGAAGAGGGGAGGAGAGGGTGCTGAAGTGACTCACTCTGCAGAGCTGGAGGAGAGTCCCAGCAACCGTCTGGTGGAAGGCTGCACCCTGCCAATGCTTGCAGCCGGGAAGAATTGCTTAGCAAGCGCTTACGAGGTGAAATAGCAAAGTAGCAAATGAAAATGGGTGAGCTGGATAAACAAAAACATCCCCCGAAGCAAGCTCTGGGAAAATGGATTCAGGCTGCTCCATCCCAGGGCTGTAGTCTGCATTCCTCCTCAGCAGCAGGAGCTGGCCGTGCTGCTGGCTGTGCCGCAAGATCCAGACTGTGTTCGAAGAGGCTCTGCAGCCAGTGGGAGGAATGTGCTCATGTACCAGCTCAAASACAGTACAAGACCCAGCACTTCGGCAGCCCGGAGTGAATATTGATGTACTGTTTGTAGCTGCATGAAGAGCCGTGACCTCACACCTCTGCCCCATGGAGGAGCTGCCCATCATTCACCTGTTTGACACCCAAGTTAACAGATAGCTTCCCTGAAGTCCTTGCAGGCCAAGGTAGGAGCTGAGCAAAGGTCTGACCCTCCACAGCCAGACCCGTCCACTGTGACCCACAGCTTTCAGAAAACACGAGCTGAATCTGCTGCGTCAGGAGCCTGATGCTGGACTTTTCKTTCAGTGTTGGACTGCATCCCCATATTACAAGGGAAAAAGGCTTTAATCKGAAAGAGACTTGATTTAGATTASATATTAGGATGAAATTCTTTCCTGTGAGGGTGGTGAGACACCGGAAGAGGTTGCCCAGAGAAGTGGTTGATGCCCGATCTCTGGAAGTGTTCAAGTCCAAGCTGGATGGGGTTTTAAGCAAACTGGTCCAGTGAAATGCATCCCTGCCCATGTCAGGGAGGTTGGAATGAGATGATCTTTAAGGTCCCTTCCAGTGCAAACCRTTTTAGGATTCTATGATATACCTGCTGCACACAGACTGGTGGATCTGTCTCTGTGACAGAAGTAATTTTCCAGCTTTTGTTTGTAGATGAGGTGGTGCCTGTTTCCTCTGTGCAGAGGTGTCAAGCAAAAGGCATCGCTCTGGCKGTCCCCAGGTTGCTCATGGATATAGGGAAGCATATCCTGAACCACAGCACTTGGTACCGTATTGCATCCTACCAGTAATTGTGTAAGCATGTATCTCTGGATGCTGTGAAAGCACCAGAACTCGGTTCCCTACAGTAACTTTCCATCAGCAAGGCTGAAAGGTATATAAGGTGAAGTTACAACATGGCAGCTTTATGAKTCACATTTCCCCATTGCTTGAGAAGAACCCAGGCTGTGCATTCCTTGATTGCAGTTGTTGCATCCCATGTTACAAACTGGGACCATCATTGCATTACACCCTTGCAGTATTCTAAATGCTCTCAGAACTTGCTGCTGTTAATATACAGGGGTTTTTTAAACTATGCAGAGACTGGTCTGYGTTTCTATACTTGCTCCTGTAACAGAGGCACATATATAAACTAGTGTACTCCCTTTGTGACTGACTTCATATTTTCCCCAGATCAGCTCAGCATTTTGGAGTACCACTAAAATCCCAATCCCATGGCCTAACCCCTGAGCCAAGCCTTCAAGTCCAAGGGACTYGCTCAGAAATGTTGGCATCTCACTRTAAAAGTCATGCCTTTAAGATCTGAATCAACATCTAAGCCTCAGCCTCACATATGAATATTTTCCTGTAATGTTAATACCTACATGTTCCTTTTTTTTTCCTAACTGAAAGCTGAATTTTCATACACATCTCTTTTTTTCCAGTGGATGGACCTTTAGCAAAACCACAGAACATTGTGAGACCTGCAGTAAGACCATTTCTGTCTTCTCATATCTGGGTCTGACTGAACCAAAATCAGTAGCCTCTATGAACTTTTTATGACTGTTTTCCTATGGGCAACTACACAAGAATTCACCTTTTAATGAAAACAAAAAAATAAGCAGCAGTTGCAAAGAGGAGGCTGAGAACATTGGCCATGATGCTTTAATGTTTAGGATACAAATTAGTAAAATTTGTTGTTGTTTGTGTTTCTCAAACATCTCATAGTTTTTTAATATGATCTCAGGATTTTGTAAAGCTTTCTCTATGATTTTTCTAGTATGGAGTGGGCAACTTATGAACTCTGAAAATACACAASTTACGACAGCACCCAAATAAATGATCACTTTAAACACGTTTTCTTCCTATTCTGTTAAATGGTTTTCTTTGCATACATATATTTATTTTTTTTTCAAAATCAAACTATTTGTGTTGAAGACATCGGAGGCAGAAAACAACTTTCAGCATGGRTGATGGAAAAGTGACTATGTTAACACTGCCAGCATTTGCCACTTCTGTTTCCAAGTGACTGAGGCTTTCCAGAGACAGAGTAGCCTCACACAGAGAAACAACTTCTTTATCCAGGCAGCTTATGCAGGAACTTGAAAAGGATAATGGCATTGCCTAGGAGGCTGCAGATAAGTGACACAAGCCTTGAGGATGATGCTCCTCTCTCATCTATCCTCCCATCCAGGACCTGAAATGACTTTTTCCTCAGAAGCAGTTTGCCACTTCACTGCAATTATGTATGTACAACTGAACACAGGCAAGCTTGTAATCATGGACTGTCACATTTGGAAATTCCTCTTGTACTCCTTCATCAGCTTGGCTTTTAATTTAGAGGGCAAGCTGTTTTCTTTATTATTTATCCCAGGCAATTTCCAAACACTTCTATCCTGAACTCTTTCTAGGAGGTACTTTGCATGACATTTACTGAAAGAGATTGGCCAAGATCAGACAAACATTATTACTGTAGCTGCATGAGTGTATTTATCATTAGAAAACACAAAATATTTGTTTTCTTTTCCTATCATTAAGTCTCACATGATTACACGTTGGTAATGTGTTGGTTGGAGGGGTGTTTGACATGTGTCATTTCATGTTGGTCTTTAATACTTTGGGTGATATGACACAGAAAACTTTGGTCTAGTCCAGTAATGGCACAGTCGGGCAAGGAAATGTGAGGGGTTGGTTCAGCCTCTGTGACTCCTCCAAAACATCCTGGCATTGCAAAGGGTGTTGGGCTTTTCAAAATTCAGGCCTGACTGATGCAGTTCTGTGGAAGTGAAGCCATGTGGTTTCAGCAGCATTTTCATCTTTCTGATATCTGTGGGTTGWGTTAAGGTGATGCTACAGAAATCACGTTGCCCGTAGAAGTGCAGAACAGCTTTGGCCATTGGGTTGCCCTTAGTTTGGGCTCACACTGGGCATCATGCTCGGGAAAGCAGCAGTCTAAAAGGAGGCTTAGCTTTCCAGCAGAAAATGGAATCAGATGGTAAATGTTTGGAGTAAATGGCAGTAGCAGCAAAGAACCCACAGAAAGAGCTTTGGTGACAACTCTTCTGGGACTGGGATCTTTCCTGACAGTGCCATTGCTAAATCCAGCACCACCATACCGCCAGTGCTGCTGTGAACATTCTGCTACCATGGCTGCAGCCACACCGTCTGCTGAGCTGACGGTCCTGAATTAATTTCCTTTGTGGATAAGACAGAAAGGATGGTTTATAAACACACATGGATCAGTGCTCCACCTAAAAGAAGAAACATCCTTTTTCCTGAAATTAATACAGCCTCATCACTCACACAGATTTACATTTATTGTAGCATAGCATAAATGACGCATTATAAGAGTTCAAGAACATAGGGATGATTGTATAAAGGCCCTGGTAGCCCACTATCCTGTTGCCAAGCCTTGGCCAGTAGCAGGTGCACAAGAAAGGGCAAGAGAAAAGAGTAAGTGTAAACAAGATTCAACAATTTGTGCTTCAGGGACTTCCTCAGCCTGGTCACATCTTTGCAAACACATAATGCTGGAATAGTCACAAATGGGTGGGGGGAACTGGACTTCCAATTGCTGAGAAAATCCAAAGTGCTTTGACTCCGGTGAGTCGTAAGGTGAAGAAATTAGGTATAAAATCAAGGAAAATGAAGGTAGGTTGTGGGTGTGTGGCTGAGGATCAGCGGTGGAGGCAGAACTTTAACGACACTGCTGGGAAAGGGAGAGGCACCAAGGGAGGAGCTGCAGCCCAGCAGGACATCCCCTGCAGCCTCGGGAGACAGCTCTGCAAGGGAGAAAGGGCTAAGGGAACCACTGGAAAAATTATGTTGCATTTAATCTGAGTTTGACAGTCCTCCTCCTTCTCAAATCACCCCAGGGTACCATATATGAAGAGCCTCATTCATTTAGGCAAATGTAATTTAGTTGCCTCTTGGACTTGATGATCTTTCATGTTAAGATTTTCAGCTTTAAACTCAGGAATGTTGGCCCATTTTTAAAATTCCATTTGTTGGGCCAGGCCTCCAGTCCTTGTCCCTAAACAACATTACTAAAAGCTGGTGAAAAGCATTGATCCTCCCTGGTTGTCTGTAGCTCCAGCCATGTACAATCAGATGAGCCAAAATAAACACAAACTGGGCAACTATTCCAAGAATGAAAACACCTCATTTGTTGAACCTCCAGGTCTCAAAGACTCTTTGTCCACTTTTACTTCAAACTTTCCAGAAAGAAAAACCCGTTCTTCCAAAAGATCATGGATGTAAAATTCCAGATGGATTGTTGCAGACTTTGAAAATTAGGGAAAAAAAATTGTCTGAGACTGGGAAACTACTGCAACATGAATACTGTTTTGGACTTACATCTCTCCTCAGAATGGTCCCAAATATAGCAGCATTGGACAATATGATATATTTGGTAGCTTGAACAAACCTGCAAAGTGCTGGTATTTTCAGGATTTAAATAATACATATTGCATTTCAGTACACTAGAAACAGTGGAAGCATTATGAGACATTTAAATAAAACATTTTACGGAGTATTAAATGAGGAAGCATTCAGCTGGTTTTGGCTGGAGAGTCATGCATTTAGAAAACCTGAGCTTTTTTACACACTGTAATATTAGTTATTTGGCAAGAGACTCTCCAAACGCTCATTAGTAAGATTGCTGATTTGGCAGCAGTGAAATGCATCTGTTTATGAGTAAATCCTCACATTATCTTTCTCTGCTCTTCTATTTTGCCTTTTTCCATTAAATATTCCTCTCTGGAGTCATTCCACCTCTGCTTTCCTCTGATAACCCACTGGCCCTTCTAAATGCAGGACTTCCTGCAGGTGATGAATGTCTCCTTCCAAAGGCCATGAGCTGCACAAAGCTTTGAAACCAGCCATGCTGAGGTGCCCATCTCCTTCCCCTTTTAAGTGCTTTAGCATTTCAGGCAACAGTCAAGCCAAGACTAGCATCTGATGCTTGTGTGTGGGAGGAGGTTTTCCCCAGGGGTGATATATAAAATTTGCTTGTTTATTTTTTTTTTTAGATCTTTAACAGTCCCTGTTCCTCATTGTGCTGAATATTTTTGTTGAAGTCTGACTTTTCAGGTCTGTGTTCGGGGCTATAAAATGAGCTACTATTTGCTTTGCCCACTTATGGGAGTCCTGCGTTAGGAAACTCACCTACACATGAGATCTGGATCTCTTTGATAGTAGCTTGCTGTGGGTTCAGTCTTTCTTCTGCTTCCCTCCATTTTGGTCCCATAAGTGGAAAGCTGGTAGAGGTGAAATGTATCCATAAAAAAGACTTTGAGTGGGATATTCTCCCTTCTAGATCCACACTCCAAGATTCAAATGTATGCAACTTGGGAGCACTGTTTACTCTTCCATTCCGTGTGAAAACAAGAAGGCTGTAAGGATAATCGATCTAGAAACGAAGTCTAGTCCATGGCAGCTAATTTGAATTAAAAGTCACTAATTATGAATGTGGGAGTGGGAAAAAGCAAAGGTCATTTTGACCCATTCTACACCAAAAGCTTGGAGTCTGTTCAGAAAAACTCCTGCCTACCAAGACCCACTAAAAACGGTGCTTTGATCTCTGTACAATGCACTCAATTAGAGGGAGGGAATTCTCAAACAAAAGCTTTTTTAAATTTCCTTTAGAATGAATAATTTTGAGGGTGGTGGAGGATGGCGGCAACAATTGAAGGAAATAATCGCTCACTATTTGCCCAGACATTTCACTAGAACATGAAAAGCCGTGAGGAAGCACCTTTTGGGAGTGGGTACAGGTACAAAGCTATGCACAGCACACTGAGGTCTGTGTGGGTGCAGAGGATGATAAATAGCCACACACACATGGCTTTGTATGGCCCTTGTCTCACAGTATTTCACCCTACGGACCTCGCTTTCTCCGGCAAAGCTAAGGCCTGCAAGACCTCATCTAGAAAGCAGAGCGGTTCTTTCTCAAAATACATTCATCTACCAAAAGTCTCACATTAGCTACAAAAGGGGGCAAAGACAGACATACAGATCACCCCCCTGACCATGGCATCATTTCCATYGGAAGAGCAGATCAGGTCATCTGACACTCCCCTAAGACTGTGAGGAACTTTGCCTCCTGGCCTGGACTGCAGGACACTTGGCAGACCTGGGTTATTCTCACAGCTCATCCTCATTTTTCATAATTCCTACCTATATGCTGCCTCACTCTGACTTTTTCTAATGTCAGCTGTGCCAGTTTCAACACTCAGTTGACCACAGCCCTGTGGATTTTCCATTCTCTTCTTCCTGTCTTTTGATAGTATCCAGTAATTTTGACAGCCTTAGATTAAGTTAAACATGAACCATGAGAGGGTTGCCTGTGCAGTGCTGTCAGTTGCTGCAGGCAGAGGGGCAGTAAAACACAGCTCTCCTGATCTGGCACCATTTCACTGTAGGATAAAGACTGGAACAGTGCTGGTGATGGCAAAATCAGTCCATGTGGATTTAACAGCATTTTCCATACCGGAGATTTAAATCAACATGCTGAAAGGGACTGGGAAGCTCTTCAGAACCAGCACACAGAGTTCAGATTAAGGTTTTGGCTGAAGAGTCATGCATGCAAGTGAAATGATGTTACTTGTAGCAGATTACCAGAATCAAGCTCAAGACAGGAGCCTGTGGACATACGTGGCATCCATGTCAACTCTTTTCAGAGAGTGAGTTACAGATAGGCCTGTGGGAAATGTTGTTTAGGAGTAATGAAAAGGCTTCCAGGGAAATTTAGGTCTTAGAAACTCACCTACAGCTCATGCAATTCATTGGGTTTCTGTGAGAAAGTCTGGGTATGAGGAGCAGAACAGTGGTGGTGTTAATGGGGAACAGCATGACAGCTCTCCTTCTGCCCAGCAGCTTGGAAAGGGAGAGACATGATCTGGCACTTGCTGAAATTCAGGACATGAGAAGGCTGTGAACACAAACCTCAGCTGGTGTTACTTGTTAAGCTTTTTAAAACCAAATCTGAATGCAATCTGTAACTGGTTTACTGTGTGTTTGTAAGTCCTGCCACCTTTTGGAAGATTCCTGCTCTCAGAGTGTGGTTAGACATGGTGTTTTCACTAAGTCAAGACAAGGACCAGAAAAGGACATGCAGGTGGATTGCAGGTAGAGGTGGTTGTAAGCAAACTCATCATGGAGATGCCTTGCTTGCCCCTGACCGAAGATATTTGTCGCTGGGAACCTCAGCATTCCCTCCAGAGAAAGAGTGGCACTTTCGGTGTCACGACCATGATACCCCAGTTGGCCTCTGGAGATATCTCCTCAGGTCAGCTTGCTGAAGTTGGCTGAGATGCATATGAGCCTTTGTGCTGGGAGGCATTGTCCCGAGGACACAGCTCCTCAGGCTGGAGGGGCCCAGGTAAGCAGTTGTTGTATCAAGTGAGAAGGGAGGTAAATACCAGAAAATGTGATAGAAATAAGTTTCTGGAAGATATCCTAAGGTGTTTTCTCCAAACTCATGATGCAAAAGAATCAAAACTGGCATCAGAATAAAAGGAAACACCATCTCCTGGAAGATGAAGGCATAAGGCAGTCACTGCTGCAGGGAGAGGCTTAGCCATACTCAAACAGGTACATTCCTGGCAATAATGAGAATACCTGGGTGTAAGTTACATGTCCTAACAGCAGGTACTTTGGAGGAGTAGTACACATTCTGGTTAAGAGATGAAGTCATTCCTTAACTATTTCAATGCAGAAAGAGTGTTCTGAGAGAGAAGATTATTTAAATTTTGCTTGCAGTCATGATTTAATGCAGTTATTTCAAGTATTTGCCACTGGCTACTGTCAGAGTCAAGATACTGGATTAGATCAACTTTGGGTCTTCTTTAAAATGTCAGCTTCTGTGTTCTGGGGACGGGGGAAGACAATCTGTAGATATGTAGGTGAGATATGGAGAAGATAAATACAATTTTCATGTCTCTCCCTTATGCCTCACTGACTTTGCTAATGTGGCGTGAAGAGCAAAGGGTATCCAAGCCTAGATTCAGTGTTTCAAAGTCCAGCTGCCTTTGCTGTCTGAGAGGGGCTAAAGTGAGCTGTAGCCAGTATTTGGGTCTTGTGCTTCTGTTGAGAGGTGATTTTACCAAAACAATGCATTTCAGACTCTGTCTCAATTCAGGTGGGATTCCATCCATCCCACAAAGGTGTGCTCTGACCTCCTCAGCTCTCCCATCACCTGCATCGCACCCATATTACCTGTGTTACCCAGGGAAGTGGGAATCTGACACCTCCTGCAAAACCCCAGTAGAGACACAACATTTTCACTAGGGAATTTGGTGCCTTAAGGTTTTTCAATGCATGAAAGGGCCCCAAATCACTAACTTTTTTTATGTCCTTGAACAGATCCCTGCCACTCCAAGGGAGACAAATAAAGTGTCCTAGCTCCACAGAGCTTACAGTCCCTGTTTTTATAATTTTTTTTAGGGTTTGGCTGATGGGCACAGTCAGCATCAAAATAAGAAGTTAAAGAAACAAATACTAACAGGTTAAAACAACAACAACCCACAGGAACACAAACAGAACCCGACTCTTTTTTTTTTTYTGAAGCACAGGAGACTCCAATAATTTATAATGGATGGAGTTCTTTTGATCTCTGTACTATCCACTTAAGCTTTTCCATACAGTTACTCAACCATGCAGGCCATAAGGTTAAAGGAAGAAGATTTCCATGGTCAGATGGAGCAACAAGTTTTTTTTCTTTGAGCCTTAATTCTTTTTACTTGAATGTGATGACAGCAAGTTATACAAAAATGCACCAGCTCATGCGTTTCCCTCTCCAATCTTTGATAGATGACATATGTTCATATATCCCAGCTGTTASTTAAATAAAGCTGCATGTATACAATATGTCAGAGACAACACAGGCCAAACTCTGTGATACAAGTACTTAAGACACATAGACGAAAATCTGTATTTTGTCTCCAAAAATCCTAAAACAAATGAAACTGATCCAACCCAAACCACACAGCAGTGTCCTTCTGAGTCACAAGTAGATCAAGGTTCAAACTGACACTTCTGGGGTTTATGTCAGATTGTCCCAGTCCAGACCCAGTATGTTTTGGCACCCTAACTGGGTAGTGGGTGATTCTCTTTTATCCCTGGGGGAATCCTAACCCTTGCAGTMATAATGGTTATGATTACCTGTGTTGGATCTGGGACCTGTTATGATGGAGACAGCAAAGTGATGAACACAGAATCACTTGTAACCCACCCATGCAAGGACATGCCAAAATTGCTCTTGGAGATTGAGATAGGGAGCAGCACAAAGCTTACCTGCTTGCAGGGTCTGGGTTTAGCAGCTAGCAGGGAGTTTTATGGCTCAGCATGTGTCCCTGCCTTCTGCCCAGTTAGAAACAGGACTGTTCTTCATTTCTTCAGGAGATAATGAGTAAGCCAGGGACAGAAAAATAGCTTACGTACCTAACAAGACATATCYACCTAAAATTGCAAATTGGTTTATTCATGGCTAGGACATGTAGCTGGGACCTGGGCTATTAGATGTCCCACTGCTGCCTTGTGTGATCTTAGACAAGTCACTGCATATTTTCTGCCCTCATTCCTATCAACTCCAACCTTCTCACTTACTTTAAAAGTGTAAAATGCTACTCTGCCTTGCTATTTAAAAACTCATAAGGATCTCAGGGTTCTATCTTTCTTTTTGCATACCAGTCCCCTGTGTTTACATCAGGCCTCCAGTGACCATCATTGTGGTATCTACATTAAATTGAGATGTCCTCTTTTCCACAGATAGCAGCAGCTCCGTTTCATTAATCAATTAACCTGGGAGACCCAGGAATGCGGCTGCAAAGACAGCATGGAGATTCTGGCCTTTTACAGATGAAAGAGTTAATGAAGAACAACAACATTTTTGAACATACCAAGCCATGATAAATGGATGTAGGCAAACACAGGTCTTGACACTCTCTGTCAGCACACAAAAAAGGCCTTGCAGTATTTTTTGATTCACAGACCTGACCAATCTGCCACTCCATGCTGCCTTTGAGCACATGAAAATCCCCACTCACCCATCTGCTGTGAGAACATGTGTGTTGGGGGTTAGATAGGTGAAACATCTCATATCTGTCAGCAATGCCTGCAAACTGAGTGGGGAGGACTTTGTGAGTGATTTGTACGGTTTCTGGCTTGAATAATGTTACGCTTCAAATTACTGCAAGCAAATCTCTGCTGCTGAAAAAAGGAGCAGAAGCAGGTAAGGAGAGAGAGTGGGAACTGCACATGGAACAGATCCTGAGTTTTGTCATGACAAAACAAGAGCTGCTATAATCCAGCAATAAGCACTGTCAACCTGATAATGAGTCACCCATAAGTGGAGCATCTCTGCTTCACCTTCTGCAAAATGGGACTGCTGCGATGCTGGGCACAGACCAACAAAAAACAACAGAAGAGTCCCTTGCTAGCAATTTCAAATGCAGGCCCAATCAAACCCTCTCAAGGAGGAGTTTTCCACATTCATCATCTGGCTTATCGACGCTGTCTTGAGCAAAACCTGGATGCAGGCTTTGTGAGTGCCAGAGCACATGAACAATGGTTGAAGCAGGGAGGGTGATGATAAGAAGAGAGTGCAAAGCACATGTTTCAAGTTCTACCTTTTCAAGCAAGTGTTGGGGCCGAGGAAGCTGAGCTTGGGCTGAGTGCCAGCATTCCCTGCAATTTAATCCTAGCCCTTGGAGGAACAAGCTGTTATCCTCGCTCCATGCCAGTGTCTCCCCCTTATCTCACATTTGAAATTCTTTAACCACTTCAAAACAAAGTATCTCCAAGGAACACTTCAGAAAATGTGTTTTCTTTTGTCTCTTGAAAACACTGATGAGAAGAAAAGCTCTTTTGTGTTTTGTGTAAGAAGCCTTTCAACGTCTGGGCTCTAAGTGCTCTCTTCTGTTCATTCACTTTCCCTGAAGTCTCACCCCCGCGTAAGAGGAATAGTCCTTTCCACATGGAAGGCTGAAAATCTGAGACATTGAAGAGGGGGAAGCTTAAGCAATGGACAGAGCATCAGATATATAGAAAAACATTAAAGCAACACCAAGGGGCTAGGAAAGGCCCCCATGCCTGACTGAAGCCAAGACACACCTCAACAACCAGCAGCTTGGGTGCTGAGATGGCTGCTGGCTTTGCAGGGTGAAGGAGAAGGCTTTCCTCCTTTCCAGCTGTTGTGAAGGCATTCATCTCATCTAGCTCACAGTCCGAGGGGATACTGCTGAGCCAAAACACTGGGGAGTGATCCAGGAGGTTTGTGTGCAGGAGCACTCAAAAAAAGTGAAGGAGAAGAGTGATGAGGGACTTGGAAAGCTGCAGAGGCTCAGGGAGTAAASGGTGGACCAGAAAAGTGGGGTTTGGCTTAGAGAGTCCTCAGAAGGGAGACTGAATCCAGCTCCAGGAGAGGTTCAGGGCTGCTCCCCAGTTGTTTTTATAGGCTTCTTGAAAAAACAGTGGGGGATTTTCCCTGCAGCAGTCAGTGTAAGCCTTTCCCAGGCCTTCAGGGTGGGGATGTATCAGCATCCAAACTTTGCACTGGGCCTTCTGCAAGCACAGCCCTTCAAAGTATAAGAGCAAAAAGAGGGTTAACCCAGCACTGCAAACTTATTACATGCCAGTGTGCTGGTTTGACCCATTTCATGACAGCCATAGAGATGACTAAGGCACAAAACTGATAAAGCAAATGTTGCCAGTGATAGCAGATAGCCATAACACAACCTGGCCAAGCTCTCTTTGGACAAGGGGCAGTCTGCTGCAAGAGGACCTTCCTTTGGCTGCCTGTGCTCTCAGACAGCCATGCCCAAACTGCCAGAACTTTGCTCTAACCAAGGGGCTGTAGGTACAGAAGGGCATGGTTTGTGACCCTCCTAGGACGATTGGAGCCCTGTGGTTTGTCTGCCTTCAGTATCCTCAGGAGTGCTCTCTCCCTGCCCAGTTTTGTGCATGTTCTCTTGATGCCCTACTCCGTCACATTGGGGACAACAAGGATGACCAACAGTGAATTCTTATCTGTCCAATTTCTCAGCAGATTATTTTTTTAACCATGCTCTCTTTTAAGATGTTTGAAAACAATTCAGATGAATACTGATCCTTTGCAACCATATGTTCCCTTCAATCAGCATGTGTGGGCTACTTAGCTTCCCTTTTCTCTCTCCTCACCTGACTTTTCCTACCTGTGGCAATAATTTGGATTCCTACCCAGAGATGCCACTGGAGAATCTTAAAAGTTCTGCTATCTCTAAGATAATGATAGATGTTGTGTTTGAAGAAGTTGGTATGGTTCCAATCAAAAAGGCAGATTTTTTTTCAGAAATAACTAGGTGACAGTGTTTAGCTTGTGCTTCTTGTTGAAGTTTGGAACAGCTTTGCCAAATCATCCTGTTTGAGACTCATTCTCAGTGTTATGGAAGATTGCATCTGGTTCATATCTGATTGGAAAGTGGTGTCTGATGCTGTTTCAGAGAAGAACTGTGAGAACTGTGATAACAATCTGAGGGCTGAGACTGCATTGATACTGCAATAACTTTACAAAAAAAAAACCCCAAACCTCAAATCAAATGTAAGTACAATGTGATGTTTTTCTGCATGCAATTTTGTTTTCCTGAAAAATCCTGGCACTTAGAGGTGTCTACATGATGTGATGTTTACATTTCTTAGTCTTAGAAAGAAGAAAGTGTTTCTCTCCTAGATGAGGAGCTGTGTGCAAAGTTCTGTCCCATGGTAAAATTTTGTGTCTGATTTATAAACGCCCTACAAGACTGTGTTTATGATTTGAGTCATAGCTCAGCATACAAGGTCTTTATCTGGGATGGCAAAATTGCCGAAGCTTAATAACGTTTTTTGAGCACAGTCCTTTTTTTGCACTCTTCCCCCCAGTGATGATTTTAAAGCCATGGATTCTCACCCTGTGAGCAGCCCCTATTGTGCTCTGGCAGAGGAGGGCTTATCTCTCCGAGGTAGGCGTCACAGTGACTGTTTACGAACAAACCACACAAAACTTGGCTAAATCTTAATGGGCCTATTTACGCAGTATCAAGGGTGAAGTAGACTTGGACCCCACAGCATGTTCAAATTACATGGCTTTAAGTGAATTTAGAGCTTGTCAAAGGAGCTGGTTTGACAGCCCAGGAGACTAAATTCCTCTGTTTACCTCCTGAACAGATATCACATGGACCACTCACAAGTCCCCCTCTGTGCTAATCCGCAGAGGATCGGAGCTGTTACGGCTCCCAGCTCCGCTGCCTGGCTCCAAACCCCAGCCTGCAACAACCTGGGCTTTTAGCTCTGGAGGCACCTAATTCAATCCYAGTGTGTCAGCCAAGACAGGGGCCATAATAAACTTCCCTAACGTGTTCCAGTCCTCTACCCCAGAGAGCTCCTCTTGAGGGCTGAACAACTCCACTCTGTACCCAGTGAGTCAGATGGCACTAGTACAGAGGGGAAGCACGAAAAAACCCCAACAGCTTAGGGGTAAGATCACAATGGGCAGAAAGAAACTGAAAAAGGAATGAAAGAAACAAAAAGAAAAATTAAAATCAAATAGCAGGAAAGGTTGGCCTGCCTTACACTTTCCAAAGCAAAGTTATGAAGGCAGTTGCATTCAGGAGAGTTTTCCATTATTAGATCTAGATGTCTGCAACTTCATTTTCGTTCAGAGCAAAAAAAGACCAAACTTTCAAGATTTCTTCAATGATGGAATAGTGCCCACACCTCCTTCTACAAAAATCTATAAAGACCTTTTTACCCCAGGGGTTGGTTCTGCTGAAAAGGGACTAGCTAGTTCTGTGTTGGCTATGAAAGGTAGAAAATTACTGGCCATACCTTCTGTTCAGAGGCAGAGGGTAATTTTTGGTAATTCAGGCTGGAACCAGGATGGCTGTTAGGAAAAATACTTCCTTTGGTRACTAAAGGTGGATATAAGGCAGAGGTGTATGCAGGGAGCTGACAGCCTTGTGGGGTAATAGGTATCCAACTAGCCACAACACAGAAAACATCCAGAGAGAAGCCCTACATTTCACCTTGTATTGCTGATGTTCAGGTCCAGATGAGTTGTTAGAGGAATGGAAGGATGCTGCAGGTTTGTGCAGGGTTTAGGTTGGATATATAGGAAAACCTGCT
Source organism: Amblyornis subalaris (assembly GCA_018881555.1). Taxonomy (NCBI): domain Eukaryota; kingdom Metazoa; phylum Chordata; class Aves; order Passeriformes; family Ptilonorhynchidae; genus Amblyornis; species Amblyornis subalaris. Next base: position 2,680,115 of record JACAXG010000056.1, on the reverse strand, counting down.
GCATTATTTGGTTTCCAAGCTGCCATTGCTTGTGCAAGTCCAGGTGTAGCTGTTTATTGCCTGTTGAATGGTGGGGTGAGACTTTCATAAGGTCTGTGTGCAGCTCCCTTATGTTGGATGGTTGGTGTTTCACTCCCTAATGAGATGTGGCTAGAAGCTGTCTCAAATGGGGGGAAGTGTTTCTTTGTTTTGGCACTTCATTTCAGTTCACAAGCAGCCAATGGAATTTTCCTTTGGTTTTTCAAAAGGTCCAAAATCACCTTTGGTCAGAAATGAAACATGGAAAATTTCAGCAAAGGTAGTTGAATTTTTTTGGAAGTTCCAAGTGTATTAAAGAACAAAAATGTATCGAGATGGTTTGTTGGAACCCTAAATTTCAATCTTTCAGTGTTGTAATGAAAAAGCAATTTATTATGTCACTGGGTGAAATATGTAGAAATGTAGAAAATTAAATTTATGAGTTATTAGTAATGTATTAGTGGCAAGATGGAGGATTTGGGGTGTAGGTTTTTACTTCTTTCTTCCTTCTTCTTCACAAGTCTGAGTAGTTTAACCATTGGTTGGTAAATCAGAGCATGCAATGCAAATGGGGGAATGTGTTCTGCCTCCACTGATTTGAGGAGGCAGATTCAGAGTGATAAAAGYGCAGGGCCCTTCACTCTCAACATAAAGATGAGGATCACTTAGTGCAGGTCTGAGAGAGCAGATCACTCAGCAGTTCCAGTTTATAAAGCTGGAAGAAGATAACTGCTATCCCCTCTGAGCATCAGCCAGTTTCTATTTGCTCACTGTAGAGGTGATTTCACGGCAGTCAATGGAGCTTCACCAGCCTAAGGAGAAGCAAACACAACGTGCTGTGACAGAACTGTGCGTTGAACCAAGACCTACTTATTCCTATGGCAAGAATAAACATGAAGACTGGAATATTTTCACTTCCTGCTCCCCAGCCCAGTTGAGTTTCTTCTTTGGGACTTTTATTGTTTCCCCTGTATTTGAACTGCAAATAGGAAGAGATAAAAATACACTTACAGGAAAATAACACAGAGCAAAGAAAAAGCACCTCTAACGTCTTTCATTGTGCAGGTGTGATTCTGGTCTCACCAAGTAAATCTGGAGTAACTCAAGTGAATGGATTTGTTCTAGAAAGTCAGAAGTGTGTCCCGTCATCTATGTTTTGTTTTGCTGGGAAGCAGTAGGGCTTTAGAGCAAGCACTGCCCCCATTTGTTTAATGAAAACTCTCTTTCTTACACAGTAATCATAGGCACCTCTCACTTTTAATTGCTTTTAAAATGCAGAGTATTGCTGGACTGTAGCAGTAATTTTATATCTTGGCTCCGTTTGGCCTTGATTGCATCAGTAGCAGTTAAGAAGTGAGGGCTGAATAGCGTTTCACTGTTTGGTAAAATAATTACTGCTCTGGCTCAACATTTCAATTAATCCTTTCAGTGCTGCTKGAAAATGCTTGTGCCTGTGAGTCCTAACCACATATTCAGTGGAAGGGTCGTTCCCATTCACTCTCAGATGGTTTTGTATAGAGTCCCTCACGCAGCCGAGATAGAGATTGAGTAAAGAAATGAAGAAGACAAAAAAAGTTGTGGAAAAGAGAGAAAAAGGCATGTTCGGAGGCATGTCCTGAGACTGGAAAACAGATGCTGCTTCACATTGTGTGGCAGAGAGAAGGGCAGGTAAAAGTGTCCTTTTAAAAATCTGGAGCTTCCCCAGCTGGGCTCAGGCTTGGATCTCACAGGCTCGCCATTGGTCTTGAAATTCCCACAAAACTGCTTCCACTTGGTCACCCTGTGGCTCCTCAAGGGTAACAGCCTGGTGGGACAGGGTATGAGGTGTGAAGACAGGCTGAGAAAGTGGAGGCTGTTCAGCCTGGAGAAGAGAAGGTTGCGTGGAGACCTCATAGGAACCTTCCTGAAGTGGGYCTAGAGGGAAGCTGGAGAGASACTCTTCATCAGGAACTGCRGTGGTAGGACAGGGAGTAATGGGTGCAAATTGAAAGTGGGGAAATTTAGGTKAGATATTAGGAAGAAATTCTTTACTGTGACGGTGATGAGGCACTGGAACAGGTTGTCTGGAAAAATTGTGGATGACCCATCCCTGGAAGTGCTCAAAGCCAGGTTGGGCGGGGCATTGAGCAGCGTGGCCTAGTGAAGGTGTCCCTGTCCATGGCGGAGGGGGTGGAATCAGATGATCTTTAAAGATCCCTTTCAACCCAAGCCATTCTGTGATTCTGTGATTCTAACACCCACAGTCTAGTGACTGGTGTGTAAGAAATACAAGAGCAAACCCCTAAATCCCTGGTCCTAGACAGTCCATGGCACCACCCACAGGGTTTGAGCCATGCAAGGAGCACCACGCAAGGGTGTTAGTCCGAAATTGCTCTCAAATGGACTTGGATCACRTGCACCCTCTGCTTTCCTTGGCTTTGAGGTCCCTGTCTGGGCACTGCTTTGCTTCTTGCTTGCCCTGGGCAGCCCTCCCAGGTCCCCCCTTTGCACTAGGGCTTTTGCAAATGCTGGTGCTTTCCCGACATGAGCTCTGCAAGGCAACCAGGCACTGACCTTTGAGACAGCAAGAAGTGTCTCATCACTGCAAAAAAGCTTGAAACTGGGGGAAACTGTGAGACTCAGCTTCAGCAAAGAAAAAAATCTAATTACTTTTTTTTTTCAATCTCATAATTTTTAACCCAGTAATTTGTAGGCTTGACTCACTCTTTTTCTGTTCTGAGGGTTAGTAAAATTGCATAAATTAACTTACCCATTAATAATTAGCTCCATTCCAGGTAATTAACACAACAGGGCATCGGAACTAAACCATTGCAGTGAAATTAACAGCAGTGGTGCAGCACCAAGCCCCACATTTGCCCAAAGTGAGGGGAAAGTGACTTTGATCAGAAACAGAAATTTCAGCCCAATCTGACTTCAGCCTCTTTCCTCCACAGCAACCTTGAAGGCATGTAAAAGAGTTCATTGGCCTATGTATGCTCCATCTCTATTTTATTTTATGGGAACAGCACCTTGTCCGGGGGAAGTCGATCCTGCCTCAGATGGGAGAGCTGAGACCAGAACAGTGTCCATGGGGACACTCCAATTTCTTGCTTGTTAGTGAAGAGCCCTCTATCAGGAAGATAACAATTTTGCCAGAAAAAGTATTGTTTCTGACATGATGATGCTCCTGTGATGCAGCAAGACCAATTTGGCTGCAGAATCCCTGTGTGACTCGGTACAGAGATCTGACCCTACTAACTTCAGGTAGCCTTGGGTAGGGTGGAGGAAAAGAGTCTTCCTGTTCTCAGAGCTGCTGCCAGGATCAGTTCATTACTCCAGAGATACAAATAGACAACAGCCACGGCCATGGGTAACCCTATACAGATTGAGTATCACACCTTGAAGAGTGATTATTGGTAACAAACAGACCATGAGCCACCCTTGGGCTGAAGCATGTTCTCCTGAAGCATTTGCTGATTTTAAAGAGAGAACAAAGTCAAAACAGCAGAGCTTTCACAGTTRATGTTGTTTATTATTTTTTAATATTGGAGTACTATCCTTATACATTTTCTGAGTCAATTATTTGCTGCGAACTGTTCACTGGGCTAATCCCAGTACAAGGCAACTTTCATATTGCGTTCACAAGAGTGCCAGCCTTGTTCAGAGCCTGTCAGCACAAGGGATTTCTGTTTGTGAACAAAAGTCTTTACACATTCTGGCTCCTAACGTGTGCGCTGTCCTTTCGGAGCCAAAAAGACTCTCTCCCCGTGCCAGTTTGTGTTTCCAAAGTTGCTCTGTGTCCTCTCGTCATCAGCCAAGCTGTGCTGTGCTACTGAACTACGTTTTTGGAATTGCAAGGAGAGCTTGTCTAGAGGGGGATTGAGGACAAACTTCACAAGCTCTGGGCCAAATACGTCCCGGGCAGCAATGCCCGTGTCCACAAGGAAAGTGCTGCCGTGTGCAGATGCAGAAGGATCCCAGTTATACTGGGTTTGAGGTGCAGATGTGCTTCTTTGGTTCTGTCACACAGTTTTGGGTTTATTTTGGTGGAAATGAGAGCAGGAATTAGCTTGGCTGCTGCCCAGAAACCTTCCTTAACTCTCTGTGGATGCTTCTCCCTGGGAAGTCACAGCGCCGTTTCCAGAGGAGCCCGGCACTCTGGCACATCATTTCTCAGAGGCACAGAGACKTGAAGTCGCCTGTGGTTAGAGACACAAGCGAGGCCCCACATGAACATGCATCGATGAGGTGACAGCATCCACTGGCTTCTGGAGGAGGCTCAGCGAGGCAGAGGAGCTGCAGACCTCACACTGGCACAGGTCACATGGTGCCCATTTGGGAGATACATCTGGCGATCAGCATGAGTGTTGAACTGACTAACAGTTCAGTATTTCAGAGAAAGATACATGTGTGGGTATAAAACATCTCGCTCGTAGGACGAGCACTACCTATCGTTATATTTTTCTGAGGGAATGCTGCCGTTTTCCAGCAGCAGTCAATCAAATTTCTGCTATTCGTGTGTGATCACCTCAGAAATCTTTCTCCTGAGTATCATTTCTTATAAGTGATACAGATGCCAGTTGTGTTTCATAAACCAGTGCCCTTAAAAATTTTGCCCTCTGTGGRGGTCTGAGCACAGAGGAAGCTTGTGAACTATGAGATTTGTGAACTATATGAGATTTAAGTAGGAAAATACCAGGAACAATTCTAAAAATGCTTGGAACCAAGATGCCTCAGAATAACTGCTCATACAGGAAAGGGCGTTGAATGTCAGGACAGTGTAACATATTTTTTTCACCAGCAGTCTTTTATCAGATAATTAATAAAGAGCTGTAGAGTGTTACTGCTGTTCTGTCCTCCAGCTCACATATATGGCCACAATCTCTGCTGACATACAGGTGTTAACCTCAGACTGAATTTACCACCAGCAGTGATGTGAAGATAAATCAAGTTAGTTTTACAGTGGTGTGTTTTGCACATACAGATGTSAGAAAGGTCCCTAGAATCCCTCAAAGTCTGTTTCTTCTCTCCTGAGCACTGTTTTAGAATTTACCAATGCAATGAAGATACAGAATTAATGAAACATCTAATTTTGTTTCTTCTGTTCTTCATGTAAGTTTGAGAAACATTGGGCTTCACTGTAGAAATTGGTAGCATTTTAAAGTAAGCATAATATCTGCAATTTAGAGTATTGCTTACACCAAAATGTTACAAGTTGTAAGGAGCTTCTGGATTCTCCCAGTGGAGATATTTTGAAAATGGCAAAAAAGTAGCTTATCATTTCTACAGCCTAGAAAAGGACAGAGCAGCTCTTGCATATTTTTAAAGAGGAAACCCTAGATTAAAAAAAAAAGGATTTATGTGTGTACCAGCAGCTTGGTGAAGAAACATAGCAGATTTGCAGAAAGGCCACTTGCCTATGACTCTACCATCACAACAGCCAGTCTGACAATGCTACTGCTAAACCTGGACATCTTTGACTAATGGTAAAATCCCTATTTCTCCTGCCCAGCCAGCATTTTCTGAGGTGAATAATGAGCACACCYGTAGGAAAGCAGGTAAATGGGAACACTAGCGAAGTGAAACAATCTTGCAGAAAATATTGTACTTGACTGTTGTGCTGGGAAATGTGAGAGCAGGTCAGACGAAGAACCCTGTGATGTCTACTGACTGAAATTGCTTTGGTCTCTTACTGAACCAGAGAAGGAATGTGGGAAAGCTGGTTCAAGTCCCTGCTCTGCCACAAAGTATCTGTCTGGCCCTGAGCAAATCCCTTCTTTGCTCTACGCCCTGGTTGTTCATCTACAAGTGGAATCAAAAATACATTTACAACCTCTTTGCACATGAGGGAATGACTAAACTGGATTCTGAGGTACTTAGATAAAAGAGGATAAAGAATTGATTGGTTTTAGGCTTATACCCAAGACCAGGAAGATATTTTTTTCAGGACAACACAAACCATACTTTTGAGACTATTTTGCAAATAAGCTTACTAATTTCTGTCAAAGTCAGAAGTCAAATTCCCTAAATCAGAAATGGCACTGATTGGAATCATTGCCTACGCAAAGTAAAAAGGATTTGAGCAGCATGGTCTAGCGGAAGATGTCCCTTCCCATGGGAGGGAGGTKGGARATAGATGGTCTTTRAGGTCCCTTCCAAGTCAAAYCGTTCTAGGATTCTATGATTCYTTGAAATTCCATCATTGTTTGATGTGGAGCTGGTGGCTCTTCACCCTCACTGCCCATTCCCGCCGGGAGAGGAGACCTTACTGTGTGCTCATGTGCCCTTCACACTCCTGCCAGGTTKTGTTGTTTCTTGCACAAATCCTTCAAGAGAAGCGTTGAGGATATCGTATAATGGCAGCTCAGAATTCCCCTCCCATTTCCTTCCTGAGCATGAAAACGGGGAAAACCAGTCAGAATGATATCAGAAACAATTGTAATAGTAACAGCCTGTTGGGTTCTGTGAATTGTAATGATAAAGTGTTAATCCATGTGATGGAAGGAGTTCGCCCACCCTCTTATCAGGGMTGCGTATTTAATGGTGAGGATGCAAACATCCAGGCTTTCCTGCTGGGTTTCCTTTGGGAACTTCTGGTTACAGGACTGTCTCAGCCCATTTAGGACCATGTATGTGTGCACTAGAGATAGATGAGTAGAGGACTGCTTCAGTGGGCAATACACCAGATGGCCATCCTGGCTGGCATTGATATCTCACATAGGGCCGTGCTCTTCCTGTTGCTGCCCATCCTTATGCTGCTCCCAAAGGATCTGCACAGCTGGGCTACCATGAAGGCCATTAGGCACCAAGGATCCACTGGAGGAGTCAGTCTTGACCCAAGMAATTTCGGTGCAGGAACAGTCCCAGAAGCAAAAGGCCATCTTTATCAGTTATCTAATGACAAGTTTATTCCCTTCAAAAAAAAAAAACCAACAACCCTCCCCGAAAAAACCACCCCCAAAAAACCCCCACCCCCCCAAAAAAAACTACCAAAAAATAAAAGCTGGAAAAAATCTTAGAAACCCCTTCAATATGTCTGGTTATAAGCAGAGAGAGCAGAGGTGGAAAAGTCTTTTGGAAAAGTGAGGAAGAGAATGAAAGTTCAGAGAATGAAAAATTCTGTGCTGAAGTGTGATATTTCAACATTAATGCCACTGCCACAAATTAGTTTTGTCATCTCTAAGAATTCAGCAAGAGGTTAGAGATGCCCACATAAATTATAATAATGCAGCTACRTGCAAGGAATTGTTTTTTATTATATATTCACCTGAATTTAATTTTCTCCTCTTCCACAATCATCCAGTAGACTGTTCTCTAGGGGAATATTTAMATTTTGCCTTTGCACAGGAATTCAGTGGAGGGCTTTTGTTTTTATTATTATTTTAAAGTGAATTAAAAAAAAAATCATGATAAAACACAAGATTTCCTCTGTTTTCCAGTCAGTGTGATGTGTGCAGCCATTGTGGAGTGATAATGATCTCCAGGGACATTATAAGCGGTGGTAYTTTTCAGAATAAACTTTTTTTTCTTTTACCAGATTCTTCTTTGAAGACCAAGCTGTTAATCCAGGAGTTTATTTTCCAGAAATCACACTTACAAAGATGTCTGTGTCTTTCTATCACATAGCACAGGGTCTTCAGCTGAGGTGAGTGGAAATGAAAACCAAATTAGGTATMTGGATGAACCAAACCAACGAGAGATTCTACATTTTGGACTCTGTARCTAATGTCCTCCTAAACATGAATTCTAACCATCATCAGGTGCTTGGCATTCACTCTTGCTTGGTGAAGATAAAAAAAAGCAGTAAAGGAAGGTGCCACCACAGGAGCAGCACTCAGATTCTGAAGAACTAAATTCAGTTACCTGAACTAACATAAAATGACCTTGGTAGGGCAATACGACCRAGCCTACCACAATGTTTAAGGTGTTTAAACTCCCTTTGAAATCTCTGGTGTGGTCAGAGGTCTGTGATCTCATGTGTCATCACTATAGGCTGCTTCCAGATATATGTCTTAACTCCCATATTTCTCAGGAAAATGGAAATAGCAGGCACTCCCTTCTAGGCAATAAAAAAAATCCATCTTGACAAGCTGAGTAAATAGTGATATCCAGAGTTAGTCATAGCTAATCTCATTCTGTAAACCCAAAAATGCAGCCTATAGTGCAAACCAGCCTGTGAGAAAGGAAACAAGGTAATGGGAAATGGAAATCTGACATTCTCAGATTCTTTTCTTAGCAGTTGCATAGAAATCAATCYCTGTAGCTATCAGACAATCAAGTGGATGCCATTCCTGATGTTGCAATGTAAAGTAAAATCTCAGAAAGTTTTATTCTGAGTCAGTCTCACAATATTCTGGTGAGGAAGGAAAACACAGCAGATACCTCCATTTTACAGCTGAAGAACAAAAGCAACAGAGACTCAACTCCACCGGACGAAATTAGAGCTTACATGCTGTCCAGGTGTCCCTGGAGGAACACGTGCCCAAAATTCAGATTCCTGCCAGTTGTCTGTTGCCTGTCCTAGAGGTGACTTTGTACACCTCAATTCTTCCTTTAGCATGTAGGAAAAAGTTTTTGCAGAGATCTAATTCACTGGTGATTTTTGACTTACTATTAATTAGATGTCTCTTATTAGATCTATTAGCCTTTTACTAATTTTCTTAGACTTGTTCCTTACCTTTTCTGAGAAAATGGCTTTTACTTTGGGATTGCAGAACCATGGGCATTTGTGGAATATTTATACAAAAGACCATAAAACTGGTTAGCAAATGAGGATTTTCTGCTTGCCTGAAATTTGCACTCAGTGGAAGTGACATGCTACAAATCAAGTTATTTGGTTACGAGTGTAACAATCTTTCTAATAAATTACTACAATTTAGCTTGAATATAAATAAATTATTGTTTTCTTTCTGAAAAGATAATAATTGGAATCCTTTCTACATTTCGTAGGGCTTCTTTTATGAGCCGTAAGAGGAACAATTTATTTCACTTCATGATATCTTTCAAATACTTCACATTTTTTGAAATCACTCAGTGACTTCTTTATWGACATTGTACAGAATTTCTGGAATCTATTAATGTGTTGTTGGACCCTTTTCTCATTTTTGCTGTTGTGTACTGAAGCTGAACTGAGAGCAAAGTATTCATTTAGGTTGGAAACGAAGCAAGGCAAGTTTGTCCAGATATATGAATGACTACTTTTCTCCTAGAGGAAAAAATAGCAGAATAACTGAGTGCTCTGCAGAACTCTTCCCTTATTTCTGGAACTAAACCTGGACTAGAGTGATTTGTGAGACTCCTGCTTTTTCCTGGATTCCAGAAATGAGTTGTTCTAGTACCATTTCTAATCTCTCTGGAAGGCAGATGAAAGCCTCAATAGAGCAAACWGAAGACTTTGGAAAGATTTGCACAATAATTCAGTAATTTGGTACCTGACCTAAGCCTGAAATATGAAGGCAGTGAGTGCTCTTCTCATTGAGAGCGGTCAGTTAAACCTGAGCACAGCTCTGAAATTCCAGGGTTCAACCATTGAGCTTCCTAATAACTTAGTTTTTGTTATTCTTTATTTCTTGCCAGAACCACAGCAGATGAAAAAAGTAAAATTTCATCATCCTAGCAGTTGAGCGAATACAATTTCTGCATTTATCAAGTACCAGATAACTGACACCAAGGCAAACAAACAGGCAAATATGAGTATGTTTCTTTATCTTTCAGCTCCCTCTTTACACATCTCCCTGGGGTAGAAAACTTATGAAAGCTAAAGTGTTCTCACAAGGTTTTCTTTTTAGCTGGATTAATAGCTCTTTAGAGRTCTCCTTCACCACAGGCTCCTTTGGACACCAATGTTTTGTTGAACTTGCACACCCTTCCTCTGAAACGGAGGTTACTCGATAACCCTCCACAACACTCCGTGCATTGATGAACAAGAGTGCAGAGCACCAGTCACAGATTTCTGGAAGCATATCCTCAGCCAAATCATGAATAAACTCCTGAGTAAATATCCATCAGCCTTTCTCTCTTACAAGCATCACTTAAAAATCACCCGAGATTGTGAAATGCYGCGTTAAATTTTATGGTTCTGGGCAGAGCCTGATGCTGTTGCAGACTTGAGCTGTGTCACAGGTAAGGCTCGTTTTTCACTCAGCCAGTCTACCCTCGAGCAGGGATGACAGAAATGGACTAGACAGAGTGTGGCTGCCTTGGATTTCTACATCAGTAGAAATGTTGATGCTGTACACAGTGTATGACACGTCCTCTGGGCAGCAGTTTYGATTGAGGGACAAAGTGGTTTTTATGTTCAAAGGTGCAGCTTTAAAGCCTTTCTTCTTAGGGCATTTTCCTTACAAGTGCCTCTCTCTTGTGAGTCGTTTCCACCTCCCTCAGATGAAATTCATTGTTTTACAGAAGTACCTGCTTAGTACTGGGGAGGGGGGGAAGGAGAGTGCCTGTTTTGCTGAAATCTCCTGTGTTTAAAAACAGTRTCTTTAAAAAGAGTGAGAGTGAAGTTACTTCTAAACCATACACTATAGCAACGAGTGTAAAACAAGAGCCAAAAGGGATGAACAGAGGTGGTATGTGAGTGGGAGTGAGCATTAATAATCTATTTTTTGTCAGCTTCCTTATTTTCATTACAAAAGACCCTTACAGAAAACTCTAGCTCTGTTTTGGTGTGAGGAAGGTAAAGCAGCAATCCTGTGGGGCCAAACCCTGGAAGCAGTACTGAAGTAGGAAAACCACCGAACTGTATGGGAGAGTTTCTCCAGAAAGAAGAAAGCTCCTGACATGAAGAGGGAGGGAATGATTTGCTGATTGTGTCCATGCCTGATAGAAAAAGGATGGGCTTGAAGTGCAAAGATCCGGGTTAAATGGTTCTTTCCTCAGTCTTGGTGAAGCCAGTCACCCAGCAAGGCACTGGTGTTCTCTCTGCTTAAGCACCAAATATTTCTGTCACTATCTACCTCATTGCAGCTATCTCCTTCCAGAGCAGTAAARTGAGGTGTTTCAGTACCATCAAAGCAGCTAAATTATTCCTTTAGGCAGATTATGAGAGAATACTAAGTTTAAAGAGTTATTGCTTGTTTCGCTGATGCCTAAAGGAAGGCCAGTGAATTCTCAGTTACAGACTTGCACCAATYTGCACAAAACTTGTTCTGCCACTTTGAAAAAACTGACTTTTTTTCTCGGTGTCGTTCTTCCAGATCTGCCTTGCCCCATTTCAATCTCTCGTTCCCTTTAGTTCTTTGCCATACCTCCTCCTTTTTTTCTCACTCAGCTTTCTATGACTGCCTGTAATTTAAACTCTTGAACTKACCACTCAACCATATCCTTAACAGATCAGCCCTACCATCATTACAAGTCACCCACAGACTTGGACTGCACAGTAGTTTGCACCTCACCACTTAAACAAAACTACAAACACAACAATATGGCCTTTTCCTCTGGGGGAAAAATAGTAAAAGTAGCCTTTTTTAGTCTCCTTTGGAGAAAACTTAAACTGAACAGGCACTTGCAGTGGGAGGAGATGTTCTTCAGCAAAGTGATGTGCTCTCAGACCACACCAGGTCCCCGCACCAAGACCTGGGAACAGGGTCTCTGGATTGGGAACCCACAGGAGTTGGCAATGCCTGGCTTACCCTGCTGCCACTGAGCTGGAGAGCCTAGAGGACCATGAGAGCACAGGAATAGGTCTCTATTTTGGCAATCATTGGTTGCATTGGCTCCTTGAGGCTGTTGGTAGCTAAGGTGTAAGGAGAGAACAGCTCGTCACATGGCGGTACCAGAGCTGAGGAAGAAAAAACACTCCACAGAGGATTAAAGTCTCCTTTGACTGGTTTGTTGTTTTTTCTAATTTTTTTCTGGAGAAAATTGCTCACAGGCTCAGGAAAGCTAATGGCAGCAGACCCCAAGAGGGCAGCTGGGCCAATCCCTTAAACACCCCTCAGACCTTCAGAAGGCCTTAATTCAGGGAAAAAAAACTTCTCTAGACTTACCTAGCAGTGAGCCAATACAATGGAGGTCATAAATGGAAACCAATAGTGAATAGAAACATTAAAAGAGCTGCTTTAAAAGATGCCAAGTACTTTCAATAATTCAATAAACAGCTGTAGTGGTAGTATCTCCGCACAAAGGCATTTTTTCATGTTAGTAATGGCAAATACAAGGAATTAATGCAGGTACTAAAGTAACTTTATTTAGAGAGGTGAAACAGCCAATTCTAAAATGAGCACTGTTACATAGATGGTGAAAAAGTCGGCTGTAAGAAGGAAGCACAAAATTGCATCCTGAAAATGAGAAGCACTCTGAAGGAGAAGTTTGTGGTAATGTAAACTGGAACTTTTCTTCAGAGAATCACTTAAAATGAAACAGCTCCTTTCTCCTTATTCTTCTCAAGCTGCTGACATGCATAAAAATGTGTGTTTGACCAGCAGCTTACTTGGAATATTTTCTCCTTCCGTAACAAAAATGTGTTATTTCTCTAAACAATATGCCACTCAATACCAACAGAAGTCTCCTTAGCAGATAGGACATAGTTGCAAGGCTTCAACCTATGCCAGGGTTTGGATCTAGGAAGAAAACCCTGCTAGACTCAAGTATTTACTTATTTAGTGATTCTTTCCAGGGTCGTATTTTTAAGCTGTAGGGAAAACCATCCTGAAGAGTAAACGGAGTGACTGGGAAGTTGAAGTACAGAAGCTTGCTGTGACTGAGTTAGTAATGGTCTCTTTAAACAGTGGCCCCACTGAAGAATTGAACTTAAGTGCCTCGGCACAGTAAAGCCTATGTGTTGTCTTTGGGAAGCATTTTCAGCTTAATAGGGACGAAGTTTCCTTTATGCCTGATGCAGCAGCACATTTCGTTTCACAAATTTCCTTTTCCACCCATTTGAGCAATTAACTTGGAATGAATGAGATGCCAGGTGAATATTGCTGCCTTAAGAATCAATAGCTGGTTCTGAGGTGGCTCTGGAGAAAAGAGGGGTCTATATTAGCCAGCTGTGCTTTTTGACGTCTTGCCAGAGCCACGCCACCTCAGCAGTTACCTCAGGAGCACTGTACCCACGCCTCTGTGTACCCCATTTCAGCAGCAGTTTCTGCCCTCTGATTTTCCTCCTGCCCTGGCTTATGGGTGAGGTGGCTCAATGGTGACCTTTTAGGGTGAAAGAGCAGAGCAGAGGCTTTGGAGGTTGCCCCAGGGAGATGCACTGTGCACCCCATGCATGGGCAGGTAGCAGGAGTGAAGATGGTGTTAATTACTCCCAGTGCCACCATACAGTTTACAAGTCCTAGTAACAACTTCTTACCTGGTAAAGCTGACCCATGTGTAGTAAACAAGTCACTTTGCTGCTTCCCACAACTGGTGTGAAAAGCAGTGAACAATCCAGCGTGGGTAGATAGAAACCTGCTGCCCCTGGGTAACACAGGTGCACTTACAGATGCCTTGTTCAGCTCCGTGTCCTCATGTGGGTCAACTTCTGGTCCAATGAGTTGGCCCCCGAAGAGAGGTGAACAGTGGTCCCTCTGTCTGGTGCCTTCTAGCAATTGTGGTGGGCAGAACTGAACAAGAAACGATGTTTTGATGCTGACAGCTCTCTAAGCACGTGCAAAATATGCTGATGAAAACAAGCGTAGAAAATTGTTGGACCAGATAAAGCAGTTCTTAGGCACAGAGCTGGAAATTCTTCTGAATCATCCTTCACCTAGAGGATAATATCTTAACGGATAAATATTTTCCRTTTGTAGAATATTCACTTCTGGAGATGCCTGACCTGGAAAGACAGGATCATRTTAAACATGAGGCACTTGGAACAAGGGGCTTCACTCCAAGGCACTCTTCCCAACCAGGCAATAAGGGACTGATTGGAATGAGAAGCTTACTCACCACCTGAATATTTGCCAGCTGAATGGTTAAGGCCATGAGATGCTGTGACAGAACAATGAACCTCCCCATGCAATCTGTTGAGGTTATTTTCAGCACAGGTCAGCACTTCCAGGCTGCAGTTTAAAATGTGGATTCTTACACTGTTCCTGCAAGACATTTGCTCCCCTGCCTCAGGAAGCAGGTACTTATCACTGTGGTTATGTGGTCTGCATGAGCAAAGCCTCACACTCACAGGAGAAGGGATTCTGTGCACCTCTGACAGTCCAACTTAGGCAATGGGAACAACCCCCTTCCAGGCTGAATAATATCACCTTGTCCCTAAAAMCCCTGGGCAAGGTGGTGGATGGGGTAAAGAGAGAGGAAAGTGTGCAGTGAGCCRTGGCTGGGATGACTGCCTGCAATGCTATCAGGCAGGCATGATGCTCCAAAGCAGCCTGGCATGTACATCCCTGGGCAAATTCATGCAGATCTCTGTCCCTTTGGAGAAGAAAGYGGGAACAATACCACTAGAAATGCTGCCACTGCAGCCCTGTTGAATACGGACTGAGCTATGGTGAAATGGGTGGCTTTTTGAGCCCAGGGCTTTTGGTTACATAAGCTTCCATGCAATTGTTCTTTAATCCAGAGCACAGCAATAAAAAGGGGAATTGTGCACATTTCATTTTAAGCATAAATTTATTTTTGCACTGGCTTCTTATTTTGACCTCGTAGGTTTGGCCGTCTGTCAGAAAGCACCACATCCGATCCTACTAATTCCTTTCTTTAGGTCCTTCCTGTCAGAGAGCTGATGTGGTTTTGGTGAATTCTTGCACAAATTCACTTCATACAGTTTGGCCCGCTGGTATTAACAATAAGTTTCCTCCTAACAAGGAAACCAACAGCATTRCAAACATATGCCTTCATTTACACACAGGTATGCTGACACCTAACAGTCTGGATTTTGTTKCCTACATGAAAGCAGTTCTGGTTCTTGGAGGTGTTGGGGACACGGGCTCCTGTGCGAAGGCTTCAGGCACAGAAGATTGGAAAAGCTGGCATATCGAACAGGAGTAACATTTCATCATAGAAGGTGACAGCCCTGACCTCTGTGGAAATAACCTTCAAGTCCTTGTTCCTTAAAACAGCTTCCTTAGTGTGGAGGTTTTCTTCCGGTACTGTTGGAAATACCCTTAGGCTGGACTGAATTATTTTCCTTCCTGAGGTTCAGACTCTTTTTTTGGTTGGTTGGTTGATTGGGTTGGTTTTTTTTGTTTGTTTGTTTGCTTTTTTGTTTGGTTTTGTTCTTGTTGTTGTTGTTGTTTTTTGTTGTTTTTTTGTTTTCTGCKGGAGGGAACTATTCCAGCACTAGAACGGAATGAAATGCAAGTGTGCCAGATTGGCTTGAGTTTTGTTTTAACAAACACTTCAGTTATGCTTAATTTTATGGTTTTTGCTTTGTCACTGTGTTTTCTCAAACACTACAGAGCTGTATTCATTCTAAATGAGCACTAAAGCAAAGCGATCCAACAAGGATTTACAGACGTGTTTGTGACGGAAGCAGTGCTGTAAAAACAGGACTGACACAGCACTGAGCAATATCTGGGTTGTACTGGATGTGAAGATTCTCTCCCACTCCCTCAGCCTATGTATCATTGCTGCAACATCACTTCTGAATGAACTCATCTTGCCAGATCAGGTGCTTAGAAGTTGAAACCCGGGTGGACCTTAGGTCAAAGTACTTTTTGTATCAAAGTATAAAATATATGCTAATTACTTTTTTCATATCCATATGAAAAGTAGGTGGATGCATTATTAKTAAGAGCAATGAGTTTAAGAACAAAGAACTAATCTGAGATATACAAAACAGAAAGCTATTAGAGAGGGAATGAAATGTCTGGCAGTGTAGGGCAGGTGCCACACCAGCAGCTCTCCTTTGTGGATGAGAGCCCTTCCACCTCCAGTCTGGTCCCTACCATGCAGGAGTGCTGACTTTGCTCCCAGTGATGTTTGCAAACACGTGTGCACATTTCTAATGCACGATCAATGTTGGTTTTTCACTTTTTTCCTGCAAACCACTGCTCATTGAACCCTTTTTCTGGTAGAAATATTGGGTGACAATACTCTTTCTGCCAAAGAAGCTTGTTTTAAAGTAAAGATTTTGAAAAGCAGYTCTGATGCTGAAGAGGTATCATGGAGAGGAAATGTTTTAATTCATGAACAGACATGGAATTCTATTTTTCTAGCATGGGGGTGATCCATACCTGTTATGTGACTCAAATTGTGAGCCAAAGGCATTCACTAAATATTTAAAAATTAGGAATTAATTTTTGGCACTCCCAAATACYCCACAAGTTTTTTTGTAAAATCTCAGAACTAGTACTGGAAAATGGAGATCCCTAAATTAACTTGRTCATCCCCCTTTTTTGAGAAAGGGCTTCTGGATACACCTTGTTCTTAACACAAATAATGCTCTGCTTCTGGTACAAATGATTGCTTTAGAAAAGTTTTATTAAATAATAAAATATACAGTCCATTTTTACCAGTTGTATGAAGCAAAATTTGTCATGMGAATGTGTGGGTTGATTAACATCCGTGCTAATGTGTAGTAAACATGGAATTTTAGCCAAGAATGTGAAAAGCAAATATTCAYATATGTATTTCCAATCCTTTCTGAAACTTATTATCTCCTAGTGGCCATTATTTTACATCTCATGGCTCCTATTGCTTCCTCCAACCCAATAGATCTGAATATCTTCACTCAACAGAGCCAACACCTTCTTGAAGAACCTCAGCTTTCACATCAGAGCTTGTTCTCCTAAAGCACTTAGTAAAGCTCAGCTGAAATATAAATCCAGACTTTGGACAGGTGGCTGATTCACATTAAAGTTTATTTTCCAGGATTTTGCTGTATACTTTCCATGGATACTCAAAAGAGTAATTTCTTGATATTATGATGTTAGCCCATCAGTAATCTTCAGAGTTTCCATCTCACTTGCCAAACCCTCTGAATCCATTTAGCCTCCTGTTGACCTATGTTTGTGAACATTGCAGGGTGAATTTCATCACATGGCTGGGATTTACTACCCCCTGAGATGCCAGTAGTAGTCTTTGAGTTGTCCTATTTTAAAGCTACAAGGTTCACTGACACTGAGAACAAACTGGGATGAAAAACCTTATGTCATTTCTTCACAGCTCCTGAGAAATGTGTCCTTTCCCAATTTGTCACTTGATAACCAGATTGCTGGCAAGAGTGCTTTTCATAGACACTTTTTTTTTTCCATTTGAAAATGCTGGTTTGTTAAATTTGAAAGTTTTCAATGTAAGGTCCAGCTACACTTTTCTTGGGGTTGGGGATAAACTTTCTGACTGAATGGTGAGATCAGTCCCTGTCTCCCCATCCCATTGCAGCACTGCCAATAGCACAAAAGCAAAGACCTCTCTTGTAGTGACAGAGAACCAGCCCTTCAATACACCTGATTCAGATCAAGGTGTTAAACCTAGATAATCTGTGTATCAGGTGACCATCAGCCTGTCAATCCCTTCTGTTGAAATTGTTCAACTTTCTAAGATACTGCTGAACACTCATTGAGTGGACAGATRCAGGTGATGGGACTCAGGATAAAGAGAAACAAATGAAATTTTTTTTTTCAGCCCCAAATACTGCTGACTCTTGCTCCAGTGCCATATTGCCCTTGTCTGAACATCTCTTTACATGGCATTTAGAAAAAGAATTGATTCAGATGTTCTGTTTATTTATATGGTGATGTGGCCTTGTGGTACTCTCTGGAGGCACAAAYAGGAGTGTGTGGGCCTGAGCAATCCTGTTGATTGACATCTCTGTGTGGATTTCTATTCAGACCTGCTGAGACCTTACTGGAATTTTAGAGGACTTGTCAGGAGCAGAGCTAAAAGTCAGCATAAGATTCATCAGCAATACAAGTCCTTGCAGGTAGCTGAGTAACTGAAGGAACTCAAATGAAAGGAACAAAAATGTAAAGATAGACTGACAAGCTAAGAAAAGAATTAGAAAAGCTGCATTGGCTGGGAGACAACAGGTGAGGGACATGCTTGTTCCAGTTTATTTGAGGCATGAAACACCAGATAGCAAAAAAATTATTTGAAGATGAAAGAATTGTGAGGATTCTTTCTTACTGACAGCTCAGATCAAATGCATACTATCTATCAAAAGGAGGTATATAGAGACCAAAGAAACAAACAAAATAYGGGAGAGCTAAGCAACGGAATAAGGGAGGCTGCTAGAAGAAAGAAGGCATATTCCTGAGAAAGGYGAAGCTGTGCTGTGAACTCCATGTCTGGTGAAGGCACAAATCTTGCTCACCAGCCTAGACAGGACCACTCAGGGTAAAAATGAAAGTTCACTATGAAGATTTGCAGAGGCAATAAATCAGTTTCACAATGCTGATGAAAAAATGCCAGATGGAATTCAGCATTGATAAATCGGAGGTAAGGCACCTAAGGAAAAAAGCCCCCTCAATTAGYGTGCATAATGACRTGCTCTTCAGATATGCTCTTAGCTATTACCCTTTAGGAAAGGGACCTTGGAAGGATGGCCGGCAGCTCTATAAAAAACTATGTTCAGTAGTAGTCAAAACCAATCTCCTTTGTTTGAATTTAAGAGCTACTTGGAGAGGAGAACAAAAAAGAAAAGCTCCCTATGACACTTTGTAGATCTATGGCATGAACACATCTTGAATGGTGTACACTCTTCCAGACTCTCCACCTTAAAAAATGTGTGGTAAAACTTCTACTGTCATTGCAAGTGGATGTAGACAAACAAGACCCATAAATGGATAGCTCTCATTAGACCAGCTAGCATAATTGAAAAAAGCCCGCAACAACATATTATTGAGTACACAAACGCTCTCCAGACCTAAGATAAAAATAGCAGCAGTGTTCTTACCCAAAATCTAGTATTTGTAGCTGTCAAGATAAGTCTAACACAAAATATTAATTACAGTTACCTAAAAACCTTGTATTGCCTAATGCAGACCTAGAAAGGGTATAAAGAAGCTTTCARGGTATGGTATGGCACCCATACAAAGGTGGAATTATCTCTTCTGATATATAAAGTAGAGAAAGCAATTAGGAAATGACRTCTTGATATTTTCTAGTACAAGATTTATGGAAGTCAACCGTGGAACTAATAGGTGGCGGGTTTTAATCCAAGAGGAAGAGTCATTTCTCATCCAACACTGAATTGAACTGTGGATCTCTTTGCCACAGGATGTTGGGGAGGCTAAAAGTCTACAAAGCATCAAAAAGTGATCAGACCAAATAGATCGTAGAGGAAAAACCACCAAGCATTAACTACAAGAGCAGCAGCCAGTGGCTTAGGGAATCCATAAGCCACCAAGTCCTAGAGCTCGAGGAATTTGCAGGGAGACATGATGATATTTTTATTTGGTCTTTATATGCTTCCCTAGGCATCCATTTTTAGTCATTAGTAGGTAGTGTAGCATGTAAGGAAGATCACTGCCTTGACCCAGTACTGCCTTTGTACATCCTCAGACACCTGGGTTCACCAGAATGCATCAGAATCAAGCTCAGGGAAGAGCCCTGACTTSAAAGGTGGAGCAGAAAGATGATTTGGTTCAGGCCTTTTGGTGATTATGACATGGAGAGGGATGGAGAGGGGAGGCAAAGGCCTGGTGGATTGCGCCTGCCTTTATCCTGGTCGGAGCTCAGAAACAACTGCTGCTGTAAACTGAGGTGAGAAGCTGGTTTAGGAAATGATGGTGGTCAGCTTGAAGAGCTTGAAGGGTCACAACACCCTGGTTAGAGGTGACAGTGCCATCRCTAGGGTCATGGTGCCATCGTTAGGTGAGCCAGGTCAGACATTTGATGGCCTTCCCATGCCTGGGGCACAGCACATGCTGCAGCTTATGGATGGTCAAAGGACTCCACACTGGTGTCCCAKCCAAGAGAACCTGTGGTTTTGAAGGGCAACACACGAAATCCACTGCCAGACCTCTCCCTTGGGAGGGATCTCATTCTTACTCAAGCACTGGTATAAAGCACAAGTGCTCCGGCTTTAGGAGGATTTGCTATTCTCCTAATGATTTACATTTTTTTCAGAGAGCATTGTTCTTGCATGGAGTTCATTAAAATGAATCTGCAGGTAAGTGTTCTGTTCAACTTTTTGACAAATGGCTCTAACTCAATGTTTAACTCCAAAGGGGCCAGGAAATGAAAATATAGCCCCATTCCTCARTAATTATTAATTTCCTGTCACTATTTTCCTTACTTCAAGAGTTTGGAAAGTTCTAAAAATCTTTAGAGGTTGATTAAAGAGTAATTTGTTAGTGGGATGGGGGCAGGGAGGTGAAGGAAAGRGACAAGATTATTTCTGAACACCAAAAATAGTTTCAAATTCCCRCCAAGAAATGACAAATTGTTATATACACAGTCAGACAGGGAGATGTATATTTTGTTTTAAATTCCAATTTCAAAATGTACTGCATAAAGAGAAACCACAAATTGAAACTTCACGTGTTCATGCTGGCAGCAACACCAAACTTAGGGTTTTCTTCTAAAAATAATACCCCCCAACCCTACCTAAACCTTCCTGTACCTCCTGTCTCCTCTCTAATAAGTAAGAACACAGGGTGTTTTGATTTCTTGGTGACTTTTTTCCTTTCCTTTGAGTCACTAGTGGAGGACCAACCACTCACAACCTTACTCAGGTAACATTTCCAAKGGTTTCCATGGGAGGTTTGCTTGTTCCAGGCCTGCAGTATTTTTCCTGGTATTTACATGAAATTAAGGAATGTGTGACAGGAATGAGGAACAGTCTTGGCAGGAGAACAAGAAGCAAAGACCATTTCGTAAAGGGATGGAGAGCAGGGAAGGAAGATAATGATGTTAGGAGCACTATGTAAAACTTCACCCCCTTCCATTTTTGTAATTTTTCCCTTTTAAACAGAAGGACCTTTGAATTTGAGTCAAATATCTAAAGAAGATGAATTTGGAGGACTCAGTCCTCGTCATAGGAAACAAGCCACATCAAAATCCCCCAAATAAATCACCTCTAATTTAAGCAAAACTGTACCAGAGACTAAAGACAGACCAGTCCTTTCAGCTTTCAGAAGAGAAGTCAACATCAAAGGAGGAACCTGAAGTAGAAGCCTAGAAATGTAAATCTGTTGGTCTTTTCACATTCAAATTCTCACGCTTCTTCCATTTCCTTTTACAGAAAAAGAATGTGGTCAGACTTGGGGGAATGACTTCACAGCTTTTATTAAAGGGTGTAATCCTCCCCTGGATAACTGGAGAATCATTATAAAGAGAATTAAGCAGTGGTGATCTGTCCCAGTTTGAGTGCTGTGGCTTGGAAGTTTTGATCCATGAGATGTTAATTTCTCAGTCTAATTACATGAAAATGTATAAATATGAGCACTGATGAGGAAGAGAAATATCCTGCTGAAAGGTGAGCGGTATTGAGTTCACCCCCCTCCTATGAGGAACATAAGAAAAAAAGGGTCCTACCCTCTAAAGTGATATTGCACAGAGTAGTAAGTGTCCAATATATGCAAAAAAAAAAAAAAAGGCACTCCCATTTTACTACTGTTCCATTTTACTGTTGACATGGGGCACAGAGAAGTTAAATGCTGTGAAGTCCTTGTGTGAGGATGGATTAGGTCTCCATTGGGTCCATCCAGTGAAGGCAGTGGTGTTGAGGACACTCAGTGCTGGATGTTAAGTGCCCAAATTTATGTGGTGGAAGTGCCACCATGTTTGACTGCATGTAAAGAAGCCATGTCCATGTTCAAGTGGMCAGCCTAGATGGTTTGGGGTTTGTAGAGACTCTAATCAAAGCAAGACAGGAATCTTACTGTGGTATAGGTAATTAAGATCAATTTCTCTGAAGGAACCAAGGTATTTCCTGTTATTGTTCTCAAAAAAGCATCAGAGAAACACTAACTATTTTCAACAACAACACTAAGGAAAACCCCACAAATCACTGGAACAATATGATGTAGAATAATGTGAATTAATTGTTAAATTTAGTACCTCCATGAGRAACACTCTGCTGACAGCTCTGAATCGCTCTGCCTGGAAACCACCTAAGCACTGCCTTATTTCTAGACATCTGTCACCACAGTTATTATCTAACAACAAGCATAACATGAAAATAATCATTCTGTTTAGGGCAGGAACAATARCTAATTGACTGACATGAAATTACATCAATATCATTATCTCCTGTTGACTTTTTGATAAGATGTTGATGAACAGTTTGTGTTTTCCGGGGTGGAAAACCCTACTTGTTTCCTAGCAGGAACGCTGCACCAAGAAGTTTTCCTTAATGGCTACGTAATTTTGTAAATTTAAGTTATAATTCTTTCCAAGAGCTGTTGATATTTCATTATCTCTGGGGTTTTTGAGGTTTTTTTTCTAGTTGTTATCGTTGTTGTTGTTTTTTCCATCTTCTGCAGAAATCAGACTGGTATATTTGGTATGGTAATAGAATAACAGCTAGATACCCAAAATTCATTTCACAGCCTTTCCAGCCTAATTTCAAAGTTCTAGGCTGTTAAAGGTATTTAGGCACCTAAAAGGTAAAAATAGGTGCTTGTTACGTATCTAATTTATGCTGAAATGAATGGAAATTAGGCATTTTTCATGGACTTACCAAAAATCCCGCAGGACTGTAGTAGCAACAGAAGTTACAAAATAACTCTCAGATTCTGGCCTATTCTGATGCAAGGCAGTCTTTCCAGAACCAGTCATTTTTATAATGTAAGTTTTTCCCAAATGTTCATTTTTGTGAAAGCCCTAGTGCTCCTATCCTAGCTGAAAAACCTCCTCTTACAAAGTGTGTTAATGCCTCACACATCGCTCTACTGTGTTTGTGGTTTATGGTCAAATACCACCCAAATACTTCATGGACCTTAGAAGCTTTCCAGCCTGATCAGAAGATTCACATAGTCTAACGCCTGGTGCATAATCTCTGAGATTTTTTTGCCCTACTAGCCCAATTTTCAGAAAAACCCAAGTTGCTCCTGAATATGACATCTTTTTAAGGACTTAAAAATACCATCCAAGCACTTTTGAAAAAAATCTTTGGGAGCATGAGGGTGTGTGTGAATATTTTCAAAGCTGTAGTTTGACTAACCCAGCCACTGCTTAGATCATCAAACAGGCATGTGTTTGGGACACAGAGGCACTACAGTCCTGGCGTATTCAGCCCAGAATCCTCATGGTTATGTGAATAATTATCCCTTCATACCGGCCTAGAAATCTTGGACAGAAATAGCAATCACAGCAAGGGTGCTAAGAAATAATTTGTACCATACATCTGTTAATGTCCCTTAGCCCAGCTGGAACCTACATGCTTTCCTCCCTATCTTGGGTTTCTCAAATTGTGTTGATGTGTATTTAAGCTGCAGGAACATTCGAGGCAATCAGGCAGGGGGGAGACAYGAACTTCCCTGGTATTTTGATTCCAAACTGTGATCTCTCTTATCAGGATGGGTGAGGAAGAAAAGTGTCAAGTGTCACTCGGTCTCCTGTTCTCAGCTTGTCTGGCTAACTCAAGGAGGAGCCCATGAGGGCAAAACCACCGCAAATGTAGAATACCTACAAGACCACTSAGAGCAGCATTCTCCAATAGGTGTCCCAGGAGAGCGTCTCACTGGGATTACACTGATGATACCCACAACTGGATATGACTGACACTGATTTTTTTGAACAGTGTCAGCCAAAAGCATAGTTTCATGTCTTGCTTCATCTTGGTTTTGAGAGGGAAAAGTCCCTAAGGAAAGTGTCATTCAAGGGCATGAGTTGTAAAGATGCAAGAAGGGCAGAGTTGAACAGAGTACCTCATATCTGGCCCTGCTYTTGTTAGAAGGTTAAACTAGAGGTCTCCTGACATCCCTTCCAACATACAACAACCAATTATCCCGTAAGGGTGAGGAAGCCCAATTTTTCAAGCCTATTTTGCTATTAGAGRAACAGTTTTCTTTTTCACATGCACAGCATTTTGTTTAGCCTCTCGCTTGATATAGGATCACATCACATTTATCCTTAACATGCTTTCTCTCATTCACTCTTCCCCCTCCTCTCTTTTACTCAAATGCCACAAACTCTTCCCACCCCATATATTTTTGTTTTACATCAGAATTATGCAATTCATCTGGGATTTGCTTTGGACTGCTTCCAAATACACCCACACCACTGCTCTGTGAGTGATGAGGTTTATCCGAAGATGGACTTGGCAAGGCTGTGTTTCAAAGGGTTAGTGATCCAAAATGCTTCAGGAAGAGACTTTTAGACACTCAAGGAACGCCACAAAGCAATAAAATACAAGATTGTGAACAGCTTCTGTATTTAAATGTTTAGAAGAATTGAAGYTGGTAGCTAAAACATATTGTCTGAAAATGGCTGCTTCTCCACCAGTGAACCAGTATCAGTCAGTTTGATGACAACTAACCGGGTACTCACAGCCTGTGACTATTCAGGGTTTCATGATTCTGAACACCTGCCATGTTTTTTCTTCAGAACAACACAGGAGTTTGGTTCAACAAGGTTACAGGAGGTCAGAGGAATCTTTAACACACTGTTGAATAATTTTGTTCTATCTGCAGATGAATAAAACAACCTTGAGAGGCCCTGTTGTCCATTGGCAAGGCTATGACTCCAAAGATATGGTTTTGATCTTGGCTCTCCTCTTGGACTGCTCCACAGCCTTGACTGAGTTGCCTTTCTCCTCCATGCCCTAGTCCATACCCTCCTAGAAAATGGGGGTGCAGAGTACAGCCCTCCATTGTAAAAATGGTCGAAGAGCTACTGATGAGAACTGCAATATAATGACTGGGATTCTGTTTCTGCCAGTGCACTAATTCCAAAACCCACACCCAAACTTGTGAAATTACCTTTTAAATGATGAGACAAAATCATTCTTTTTATTCTCCCTTTTTATTTTTTTCCTTTTTTTCAAGATGTTCCCTGTATTTGCGTCCCCTGGGTAGCAACAGTGGAAAATGTTGGCAAGGAGAGCAGACAGTAGACAAGGTTCTATTGGCACAAATCTGAGGGCTTTGCCTGTGTCAGTGATGTAAGGATACCAGTCTCCTTCGAGAGGTGTGGTTTATCAGTGGAGCTTTTGCAGTGCCTCGGACGTCAGGCTAATGGTCTCACATACAGATTCTGTAAGATGCCTTTCATTCATCCTGCCAAACAGGAGCTGTGCTTGTGATGCTTTCCCGAACTGAAGGGCATTGCTCCATGAATGCGAGCAATGTTAAAGCCTGAATAATGCACACAGTCTTCCATTTGCAAATCGCCTCCACCTCTCCCTTTGCCCTCCCCACCATGTGGTTTAGCTTTTGGCTCTGCAATAGATACTCTGAATCAATGTTAGCTTTCTGAGAGACTAACACTGAACACTGAAGGTCTGACTCGAATCCAGCCGTGTTACGAGTCCATTGTTTGACTGTTGGTTGGGTTGGGTTATTTTCCCCTGGAGTTTTATCAGAGATGAACTGGGCCTTTTGGCAGCACAGACAAGCACCTCTATTTTGTCATTTGGTGCCCCAAAGACATCCATGTACTAGTCAATCCAAATGGGAAGCTGAAACCTTTTTAAAAGAAGAGCATATTGTTCAATGTGAGTGTTTGCCTCACCTTTAGAGCACAAAACAGAAAGCTGAGAAATGGAAAGATGAAGGACATAAAAAAATAGCTGGATCATGCAGCTTACAGAGGTAAATGCAGTGTAACTTGTGGGAACTGTAAAGTACTCTCCTGATCTGAGGTGTATTTCAGTTTTCAGCTCAGTAAAATCCCACCTTCTGCACAAGCAAAAACTTGTCCTTTTTACCAGGTCATAAAAAAATATTTGTGGTGGTTTTTACACTGCAAGCCACGTTTGGTTATTACTATCTGAAGGCCATTCCCCTCATTTCTCCTAAGACAGACCACAGCACATCTCCACACTAAGCTCCCAGAGGTCAAGACTGGTGCCAGGCTGTCCGCAAGGACCCCCAGGGGCCACGTTTGTTTGCTCAGAATGACCTGATGGCATGGCAGGGGCTGGAAACCACTTTACACCATGCCCTGCTCACCCAGACTCAGCAGGCACTTGGGAGTCTGAACAAGGTGGAAGGAGAAATGCAGCCATCGGGGTGGCTGTGTGATACCCGGCTCCACCGAGTCAGTGTCTGTGTGCACACATCCGTGACACAGCAACCTCCAAAAACAATCCACTAACCCTGAAGGGTCAGCCTGAGTCAATATATCCACTGGGCAGTACCAGGAAGTTTTATTCGATATAATTCTCACGAAGGACAGGGGTTTGCTCTGACGTCAGAGCTGCTGAAGGCTACGAGAATCTTAAACACGTCTGTTGTTATCAGGACTGTCTCTCTCATTATCTGAGGGCTGTACTCCTCCAAACAAGAAAAGTGAAGAGCATCACACTTCTCTCTTACCTGTCACTGACATATTCATGATGTAGCTGTCTTCATCCCAAGCAAGTACTGGACTCATTCTTCATCCTCTGATCCCAGAAAGAGACCAGAAAGCTTCCTCCAAGAGATGGCAGATGAAGTTAATTGAGCCACTTTAGGGAAAAGAAAGACTTATTGCTTGATATCTTACCATGTCCAGGATTTTCTTAAATATGATAGAGCTGTATGACTCAATATAATCCTGCCCACATCTCTGGTGCTTGTCAGTTTTCATAAAAACATAAGTGAAGGGCATGATTTCCTCAATACTCCACTTCTGGTTGAAGTAACCAATTCAAGCCCATTATATGAGTCAGAAATTGCAAGGTGTTGTGAAACTCACTTTATTTTCCCTTTAAATGCCTCTTTTGATAATATGACTAGAGGTTGCATCCTTGGACATTTCAAATTTCCTTGCTTTTCCTCATTTTACCTTTCAAGGTTTCTCCGGATCATCTTCACAACTAATCCGCTTCAAGGACTCCCGCAAGCATCCTTATCCCTCCTCAGTCCATCTATATGCTCCTATATCTTATTTTCATATATTTCCATGGGATCTTGGAGGCTTCTTTTAAACCTCTTTTCTTACACAGTCCCTCTATCCTTTGCTCTATCCATCCATCCTCCAGCGTATCAACTCCAGCAGGACGAGAGCAAGACAGAGGTGGAAGGAAAAGGAGATGCTTTCAGTTGGTGTAAATGACAGTCGTAAGACAGGACATTGGCCTAGGGGCAACTGGGATGTGTTTATTCCATGAAGTGCCATGCAGAAATACCTGAGCTAGCTGGGAACATGCTAGTTCAGGTTACAGAAGCAAAGTGTACACACATTAGCAGAAATACTGGAATTACTTGGGTGTGTCTTTCAGGGATTATCCTGTTCCACCCAAACAGAGAAGTGCTGTGAAGCTTATGTAGCCAAAAAAAGTGATCATTTCCTTACACTTTTAAAGCCTGAAAGATTTTTGAAAGGTTTTTGCTCCTTATTTTTTCATTAAAGAGTCATTCATTATGAATAGTACATTTTGTGCAGATGAAACCTGTAGAGCAGCTGTGAAGATGCCACTGCTACTGACGCCCTCCCTAGAAACCCCAAAGCATTGATGGCAGAGTCARAGCAGAAGAAATAACAGTGGATGGGCTGAGCTGAATATTTCTGCTTGCCTCATCACCAGGAAAAGTGGATGGAGTAATTGAGCAGAGGGGAGTTAGGAAAAATAGTCTCCTGCTTCAAGTGGGCTACGGAGAATTAGGAGACCTCACTGGGGGGCCTTACCACTGTGAGTCRCGGGAACTTCTCTCTCACCCTCCTGCATCAGCAGAGCTCCTCCCTTCGACACTCGTATAAAGCAGATGAAGATCATGAACTTAAGCTTTTCATGCACATCCATCTGGATCTCTCTGTACCCCGTTGCCTTAGCTTTTTTCATGTTTTGCTCACTGCCCCCGAAGGCGAATTTGATGAAATTTCCACCTTCGTTTTGGAAATGGTAGAAGTGGGAGACTTCATGGTTTGTCCAAGGAAGTCTGTGGAAGGAATTAAACCAAGGTCTCTCAAATGTCAATGTAGCACTTTAATCTCTATATGATCCTCCTTCTCTACTTCAGTTTCCCCTGGACAGAGGAAATTGCCTCCATAAAGGATCCAACATAACCACTGCAGATGTAGCTACAACGAATTCATAAAGCAATCACTGAAATAAGCACTTTTATTCTCAGCACATTGGTCTAGGATGCTGCTCAGGAAGCACTGTAGAGCACAAGCTTCTTGCTCAAAGTGTTAGTGATTTCCTCCATTGAGAGCTCCTCACTGCCTGCACAAGAGCTCGGTGTTGGTCTGTTGGCGTGAAGGYGCTGCATTTTTATCTTGAAAACCTAGTGAAACAAGGGATACAGCTGGATTGTGCCCAGAGGGGGAATCTACCTAAGCAGGATGAGATTAATCTGTGTGGTGAGCCAAGGTCACAAAGGCTGATGCAGAACAAAACTGCCTGTCAGTTGTGTGGCTGAGCCCATAGCCCGTGCCGGGATGCAGAGCATCCACATGTGGCAGGTCCTCACCTCCTGCCACAGCAGTTTGCACTTCACTACCAGCACCAACGTTAAAACTCCCTTCAGCTTCCAGAAGGAAGATAAACATGGCTTTCAATGCAGATTAAATACACACGTACTTTTGAAACAGGGTCGGTCATTACTAATTCATGGCTGCTGTCCAGCGAGTGGAGGAAAACATTTCCCCTCGTAGGTTTAGCAACAAAACCAAGGAAAAAACCCAACGAGTCAATGACTTATACTGTACACTAAAACAGCTTAAAACACAAACATTTCCAGAGTACAATATTTCAAGCAGTCTTGYAACCGGAGGAGCTATTTTTTAACTGGATTCCTACTTTTTACTACCAACAGCCTTGTCTTATTTGCAGAGGCTCTGCTAGCTGTCAGACATCCTGACTCCACTTAATAAACTCACTTAGAGCAGAACTTTCTTAAGTCACAGTGCAAGTACATAAATTAGTTGTTTCAGCGTTAGACCAACACACTTCTCTTTCTTCTCTCTCCTGAGCACTGAGCTATGATGAAGAAACTCCAGTCTCAAAGGAACCAACAGTTCATTAAAAAGTGCTGCCATAACCCAACGTGCCTAATGTACTGCAGCTCCTGTTGGCTTTGGTTGGAGCTGCAGGGATGGTTACTTGTGGGTACAATTAGGCAGAGTTTGGGTCCTTGGGTCTGGGACCCTAAGTTTAAATTCCACTTTTGAAATTGCTTTGTGTGCGGTGATCTCAGAGAAGGAACTGCAGAGGTGACACTGGGTCATAGGCAGATTTTTGCATTAAATGAAGCTTAATGCACCAGGAAGCTGAGAGACACTCCAGTGCCTCACCAGATAAGCAGGAGCAGAGTATATTTCATTAGTGGGTGGATCTTAGTCTAGTTCCTTGTGAAAATGAAGCTCAAACAAACCCCATAGTCATGTCTCTGTCTCTGTCTGACCCTCCCTCGTAACTCCTCCATCCATTGGTCAAATTTATTCACATTTGAGAGAAAGAAACACATTGCAAAAGTAAATAAAACTGAAGGATATGGGCTGCCAAGTGAGAGAGGGATGCCAGAAGTCCTGCTGTCTGAAAGGAAGGCCACTTAACCTTTCAGCGTGTCCAAAAGGGGATGGGATTTTGGCAATGCAGGCTCACACCTTCACAGAAAAAAAAAAAAAAAAAATCATGCAGAGCTCCAAAGCATTGGTCTCTGCTCATTCCTGTGCTTGCAACTGGTATGTGTTGCTGTTGATGCATCAAATCCACTCATGGCAAGCCTGGAGGGACTCCTAGGGTTACCTAAAGCAGAAGCTAGCTCTGCTAGCCCCTCTCCTGAGAGGGGATGTGCAGCGTGGGATCAGTTTACCCAAGTGCCCCTTTAGTGAGAGGAATGAAGTGACTTTCCTTCTTGCCATGCCCATTCCCATCAGGAGATAGTGGTGGTCTAACCTATCAGGACAGAGGCACAAAGGCCACCCCTTTCCAAGGCTGCCCTTTCAACACGAGAACAGAGGGAAAAGCCCCTTGCACTCGTGRGAGCTGGGTGAGAGCTGGGGGCAGCATCTATTCCTGCTCTCTGGTCTTTTGCCCTGCCCAGCYGTCCCTTGGGCAAGTGCAGAGCAATGCCAGGCTGGTGACAGGCAGTGGCTGGCAAAGCTCAGTGTTGCAAACGCCGTGTTTCTCTTGCCAGCTGCTATTTTGCCAGTGTTGTACCTGGTGGCAGCTGCTATTTTTATATTGAAGCTAATAACCTCTGTGTTACATCTTGAGAACCAGATCTAGCCCTCTGGTAATTTGATCTTAATTAAACAGTTTAGCTGCCAGTCCAGTCCCTTTCTGGTAAGATGTGTATTGCAATGTTTGGTGTTAGTCAAAGACAACAGACATTTATCAGACCTGGTGTTGTAAATATAGCTCAATTTCCAAGAGATGCTGATAGTAAAGTTTGCCTTGCCCTGCCCTACCTCTCCCCTAAGCTGAGTCATAATAACACACAGGGTTAACCCAACTTCATTGCATGCTGTAATGCTCAGCAAGATTTGGCAGATAGAAGACCTCACTAATCTTACAAATCTCATCTTTCACGCTGAAGCAGTTGGCTGGGATTCTTTCTTTATTTTTTTTTTTTTTGTGTGTGTGTGTGTGTTTAAGTTATTGTATAATACAGTCTTCCAAGTTACATAATGGTTTCTCTCTGCACTTGGTGTCATCTGAGCCCTGCACAGGAATGCACACACAGCCTCTGACAGCTTGTGAAGTCCTCCAGGGCCTCTGCTCCCTGCCCACTGAGCAGTTTAGAAAGAGCAGGTACTACACATCCATACACACATGTGCTTTCCAAGAGCCAGCTACACCTGTCTTGCACCATGTGCCATAATCTTTTGCAGCGTTTTGAGCAGGTTGTGCCAAATTACAATGAGATTATCAGCAGAAAGAGCTTTATTTTTCTCCCTCCTGAAATAACTGGAGTTGCCAAACACAACTGGTTATGCTCTCAGATGAAAAAGCCGCTTCACGGCAGAAATTAAGCTTTCAGCCATGGGGAGCCCAGGGCTTGTGGTCCACTCCAAAATGCAGTTTTTTGACTCAAGACAAAGCCTTTGACTTATGGAAAAAATATGCCACTGAAGACAGGAGGGAGCAGATGGGAGGCAGGTGCTTCCTCCATTGGGATGATTCAGCCTGAAAAAGGGCTGGGTGTAGTGGTGGCTGGAAACCCTCTGACGGTTTGTTGCTCGCCACGGTTTAGCCATTTTGCCCAAATCCTAGGTGGGTCACTGCTAAGCCCTCGCTGGGCTCCAGGCRGATGGTGCCCACGTGGCAGATGCAGATCTGGCATGGCAGGGGCTGCTCGTGGGGCACAGATCACCACTGATCTCATCAGCCCATCTCTGAATGGGAACTCCAGCCTGCCCAGCAGCAGGTTGSAGCAGCCTCTCTCCAAAAACATAACAATTACACCTCACAAATAATTCGTCAGAGACAGAGCTACAAGTTTTGTAGAGCGCCATGAGTGCACTCAGTTCTTTCTCAGCTATTTTGTTTTTCCCTTTTTTGCCTGTGTTTGTTTTTCATTCTTTGCTGCAGTATTTCAYTACTTTTTTTCCCACTGGATGGTTTTGCTCCTCCCTTGCCTGCTTCGTCTCTCACAGCCTCTCCTAASCCAGCAGCATTTGTGTTCAAATGTTCAAACCTACCCTGCTCAAGAGGGCTCAGGAGCAGGGTAAACAAGTTTGCCTGTGTGTTTAGCATGCAGCTCAATTGTACATTTACAGTAGATATTCTGCTTTAATTTGCTTTTAAACAGCCCCTTCAAACAGCTCAGAASTCTGGACATTGTTCTTTTAGGTGCATTACAAAACCATAATTAATTAGCTGGGCTCCCCTGTGGATTTTCTCAGATTTTATCCAATCTTCCCGCCAATTTTAATGACCTTCCCAGTTAGGGGCTTTACATCTGTAAATGTTGAGTGCCATTCAGCACTTGGTAAACAAGGGGTATCTGAGCAAAATAGCCAGAGCTTGAAATCAAAGAGTTTACTTGTTTGTAGTACAGGAGACACTGGCGGTCTGGGTGGCTCTTAGCACCTGCCGTGCTGTTTGATGACTGAATTTTGGCTTTCTGTCCCGTATTAAAAGACCTCAAGACTGATCTGTGTTACCCCTCCATAACGTTGGGATTGTGGGGAAATCTGTACTGCAGAGGCCTGCTACCCCACCCACTCTTCTTTGCCTTTTGAAAGCAAGAAACAGCACTTTGTTCATTGTCCGTGCAAAACTCGCCGAGAGCTCTCCAARGAGAAAGTCAGCCAAGCAACTTTCAGCTGCTCCCTCTTCCTGCTGGCTCCAGGCCAATATTTCCTAGCAGGTGTCGTGTAYCAGCAGATAAGAAGGAAGAGAAAGGAAAGAAAGAAGAATGAACAACAGCAAAAGATTTKATGGCCTCTCATACAGGCACGGGCCAGCTACCACATGGTTCTCGATGGCTCCTCAGATTTTAGCACACATGATGSAAAGGCAACAGGAACCTTCCCACCAGCTCGGGAGCCCACCTGGTGCAGGCTGTTGCTGCAAGGCAGGGACTGCTATCCATGCAAAGGAAGGTATCTCCATCTGGAAAGCAGCAGCCAGCTTGTGGCTGCGCAGGAGGGATGGAAACGCTGTTTTTTTTCTGATCAAAGTTGGATTTTAGGTGGTTCTTCTTCAGTCGGAAGGGTAGCCTGGGGTGTTGTGGACATGGCTGGACTAGAGCATGTCAGGATCCAACTGGATTTTTTTTGATGGATTTGGTATGTGAGCATAGGTCTGGMATAGCTGCTTGGATCAATGTTTGGCATGGGCTGCACAAGAAATACCTCAGCTGAAGAAGCAGGAGAGCTGGGCTAGACAGCACTGGCTTCACAGGAGTACAAAGCCACACCGTGGGAACATAGACAGAAGAGGTTATTTTCTCAGTAATGTCAAAGTTATGTGCCACAGTATGGCAAGCAGGTTTTCTATACATTCTGAAAATGCACACATTTTCAGAAAGTACAGAACTGTAGCAAGAAGTTCCCTGTCTGGGGAACAGAGGGTGCACAACCAAAAGAAATGCTTTCTACTACTAAGTAGAGAAGCCAGAGTATGAAATAAAATTACCTCCCTGAGTTGTACAACCTGTTCTCAACAACATGAATTACAACTGCTCATGAATAAAGTGAACCAACATCTAGTTTTGAATGTTCCAGTTTTGAATGTTCCAGTTTGAGGTGAATGTACAGGTCCTGCGTGTTCAGGGTCTTCAGTTGCACCTACATGAGTACAGAGAGAACTGTAGTGATACAACCAGCCAAACCTCTTGGTCTGCTCGTTCTGTGGCAGCTCCACAGCCTTCCTGAGCCTTTATGTAAGAGCAGCTGTTCAAAGGGCTGAATGCTGAGTAAGATATAACCAGGCACTGCCAGAGGTAAGCTCACTAATAAAAGAAAAGTGATTAGGCAACAGTGTTCTGTCTGTGCCCTGGCTCTCCATCTGTTAAACAAGGATGATGGTATCGCCCTTATCTTGCAGGGGAGTTGTGAAGATAGATCATATTAARGGTGATTTAAAAGGTGCTCAGAGACTGGTGGGTAAAGGAGCAAGGTAATTGCCTCAAAGAGTGAGATTTCTTGCTGCAGTTTTTAACTTCCATATAGAGCAGGGCAAGAGCTCGCATAAACTGCTCCTTCAGGACTTTCCAATGGGAGCAGCTTTGGRCCCCTTTGCTCATCCTGGGGCTGATATTAAGCTTGTTGTTTGGGTTTGCAGAGGCTGGAGAACCTTCTGGGGGATGTCCTTCAGCCCAGGAAATTGGGCAGAATGGTGGCAGAGGTTAGTAGATTATTTTGCCCACTTCTGTTCTCTGTATCCAAAGTGCAATTGTTTTTTCTAAGTGACCTGAATTATTGGTTTTGAATAATTAAGATACAATCAAAGATTAATATCAAACTGATTTTAGGCAGCTATTTTCTTAATMAGTTGATATGGTGATTAAATCTCATGGGTTGCCAGAGGATTACTGTCTGAGGTCAGTCCATTCACAGTCTACAGCTAATGAAGAGCTAATAAAGACACTTTTAGGCAACTTTCCAATGCCAGAGCACCACGGATCTCTTCCATGGTATTACCTTGCTAACAGTGACTTTTCCCAGCCAACCTGAGTGGTGGCCGCTTCACAACAAGGTGAGTGTTTGTATTTTCCTCAACCATACTTCTTACTTCACCTTAGGACTGAGAAGGAGAAAAATCTGCAGATGTTTTAGATGACTGGAAACCTTGGTTGGGTCAGCATTTCAGGAACAGGCCAGAGCTGTCTGGTGAGGAGCACAATTAGCTGCTGGGCCAGTCCGTGATGCTGCAGCAATGCTGACCAAGGGCCAGCACTCACCATATCTGCAGTAATGCTAAACCTCATGGTTTTATGATGGAAAGTGCTGAGCTTTCTGTGCACAACCATGTTAACACTGATGATGCCAGAAAAATCAGTCCCGACCTAGGTGTAGGAATTGGCCCACAGCAATGCTAATCTGATCAGAATTTAGGCTAAGGAGAGCCAGAGCAGCCACATAATGTGCAGAAGTGAACTGAGATGTTTCCAGGATGGGATTATTAAAACAAAGATCATAGTGATCTTTAAAGTTTTATAAAGCCATTTCAGAGTGATAAGGGTGTTATCAAAGAGGGACTAGAGGATAGCACGAGCTCGCAGGCCAGGCAGATGGGGAGCCCTTCATGCTTGCTCTGAAGCCAGCTCCTGCCTCATAAACTCAGSTCAGCCTTGATGCTTCTGGCAGACCTGTTGGGTGCCCACTTCTGCAGCCCTGATAAGTCTAACTGTGGCTGTGTCAGCCTGATTGGGTGCAGACTCCTTTTTCTCTTGCTATACATTCACAGGTGGGGTCCTTCATGAGGAGGATTTGGCACATCAAATGGAACTGGTTCAGAAAACAGCTGCCACTCATGAAAGTTTGCAATGGATGTAACTCATCCCTTTGGAGAGAGACAAAAACAGGCCTCTGTGCCATTTAAGTCCCCTTCAGATGTTAAATTTTGCTTGGCATTTCTATCAAATGGACACATGGAGTCTATTTTTAATTCTAAATACCCCCACTTTGGAGCTGTTGCTTTTTCCTCTGTTTCCTTTCTTCACAGCAAGGCGCTTATTAAGAACTTGCTTCTGCAGCGGAGCAGACTCGTACAATTTAGATTTTATTTGTTGAAGAATAACCATCTGTCAGCTACTGAGAAGGAGGAAAAGAATCTATCCCTGAAGACTTGGAGATCTGCGAGTCTTTAACCAACTCTCAGAACACACCGTGTCTCAGAACAGGAACTGAAGCACCCTGGGAAATCAAACAGGAAAATCGAGTAATAAAATGTTCAGAGAGACGGCGTGCAAACATGCAGCKTGAGGGTGGAAGCACTTGCCCACAGAAAGAAAAGGGCTCAGGTTAATAATCAAAATGACCTCACACTAATAAATTAGGCAAGAAAAGTGAAGGACGGAAAGGAAACTGCTCTCTAAATGCTCATTGTCAGAGCAGCTCTCCATGCAATCAGCGAGTGCTCCCTGGTGCAGGTCTCCTGGTACCTGCTGTGTTCATAGAAAGCTGATGAAGGGTGTGCTGCAGAAACTTCCAGAAAGGTCACAGTCTGTACACACATGGTGTGGTGGATATGTGAACTGCTCTGCATAATTACTCACCTTTTTTAATAAACTCCTCAGTCTCTGCGGAGACTTCCAGTGGCAGCACAAGAGGGACCTGCATCAATGGACACCAGGAACAGTGGCTGCTTTTACAGCCTCAGAAGGCCCCTTCACTGATGTGTAACAAAGCAGTGCAGCCAAACATGCATTTGYACTTTCTGTTGGGCTCGAGCCAGTCCCACAGGCTGTCACCATCCACCCCTGCTGTTCGCGAAATTAGTCCTGTCCCACACAGGGCTGAGAGGTGACAAGTGGTGGCAGGATGCAGCTTTAAACACTGCTCCGTGGTTTCCCCAGACTGAATGGCACTGCTCCGAGGATCCTGAGTGCCTGCAGTCAGATGGAGCTGTAGACAGTTTTGGGGAGCTCTTTGGTACCTGGGTGGCCCCAGTTTGCTGGCTGCCAATGGAGGCGATGCAAACTCCCTCAGAAGTGCACAGGGGCTCCTGGATCAGGGGCATTTGTTTGGCTTCTTATTGCAACAACAGGCACCCCAAAAGAGTAAAAAGCAAAACAAGGAAACTTCCCCATGGAGAAATGATGATGTTCCCCTTGCCCAGAATAAAGATCATGGCTACCAATTGGAAGAGTAAGACATCTCCACACGTGCTGTGCACTCTCCATCCTTGTGTCTCCTGGGTCTCACACACAGCCTTCGGTACACACATAGGTACTCTGTGCTGTGTTGCTACTCCTCCTGGTTCATATCCCAGTCAACACAACCCAAACGTGCCCATTTCCTTTGGCTGTGGGCACCCTATGCTCCCACCTGAGCCAATCCCTTGCTCGGAGTATCTCAAGAAGTTTGTGGAGAAATTGTCAAGCCCACAGAGTTGAAGGGTCGGCATCTGCTGCAGGAGCATATCTACTCTGATATCCAATGTTCCTGGTCCCTCTCCTCCATCCACTGTCCTGTTTTCCTCTGGGAGGGCTATTTTCTTCCTCATCTCCCAGTGTAGCTGGAAAACCAGCTCGCCATAATGTGGGTACAGCCATCTGGAGGAGAAGGCAATGCCAGATGGTTTAGCGGATTACCTACACACCCTTCTGCCTCTCACCCAGTGTTGTGCTACCCCTGAGCACCATCCTTACTCACAGCTTCTTGCAACCCACCTGGGCTTTGATCCTGCTTGGTGTTTGATTCAAAGCTCACAGAATCTGTTCCCACCATGCCTGGACCTTGAGGCAAGACCAGAGATCAACCCAGACAATGCTGTGTACGCTTCTGCAGTTTCTACAAAGCCTGAAACCTCTGTAGGAAGCACATCTCAGTGRCTGTTGAAATGTTGGTGTTCTCTTTTGCAAAAAGTCAACCTCTCTCTGCCCTTGGATCTGTTACCATAAGACCAAYAATGGACCTGTCTCATAGTGGACCTGTCTCATCTGCTTCAGACTTCACCACAAAAAGTTTCAGCTGTTTGCAGAGGGCCAGAGCTGGGCGGTCTTGCCCTCTTCTCCCTATGCAATCAATACATTCCCATCACTGATAATTTGCCAAGCACGAATGGGCTCAGAGGCCATTCCCTTGTAACCTAAATGGTATGGACAAAAGGGATTGCAGTTTGGGGCAACAACTAGTGCACCCAAGTCTGAGCAAGTGACAACTATGGGCATGTAAGGAGCAAGAAAATGTCATGCCATGCTAAACAGAGTACCAGGATCTGGGAGGGAAAGCAGACTTTGGTAGAGGCTTATCTCTCTCCCACTTCTTTCTCCTTTTGGCTGTCCCATGTGGCTGCAGGCCCACATGGATCTTTGCTGCCCCTTATGTTCTACTAACTTAGTTGGTGCCCCTAAAGAGTGAAATATACTCCCTTGGACTAAATGCCACTGATGACATTCACCTTCCTATCGAAAGCCAATGCAAGATGCAAACCTAGGATTTCTCGAAGCAACTGAGGAGACAACACCTCAGGCCATGTGTTTTGCAGTAGCTATATGATTTCTTTTTTAATTTCCTCTTTTCCATCCCATCTGAATTGTGTCTCCACAGCAAGCCTAAGGAGGCTCAGCAAAACCCGAACTTGGAAAATGAGGGAGATTAAGCGGATCATGCAACCGGCTCGTAAGCAGTAGAGAAACCTTGTGATGGGAGAGAAGGAGCCACTGGGGAAAGTTGGATAAGAAACAGGATTAAATTGCATCAGTTTGCATAGCTGAGCTGTGTCAGAACCTTCTCCTGTGTAACACACAGACTAATGCAAAGAATCACTACATCACCTCTCTTTTCTTCCTCCCACAGCAAGTCTCACCTGTCAATCACCATAAATTGCCAGATTAGACATTTACTATCTGTTGGGGTTAAATGTGTTACTTTCATGTGCTAGCTGGAAGCCCATAATTAGCTCACACCTTCTTATCAGACACCAGCTTCGTTTTCCTGTTGTTTTTAATTTTATAGCTGTTTTGCCTGCTGTAAATCTGTCTCCACTGGGGATGCCTCATTTACATCCATTTATTGCAAGAAAGACTGAACTAAATTAACATTAATTGACTCCAGTTCTCAGGAATTTTATCCACCATTTCCCATTCAGGGCAAGAGAGTTTCTGACCATGTCGGTGCACGAACTTTAAAGATGCTGGGCTAAATTCTGTTCTTTGGTAAGGACATCTCCACCCAGAGTTATTTTTGTACTTTAAAGTGAAGTTGCTTCAGTGTAAGTTAGGGCGGGATCTACTCCACCACTAAGTTTTTCCAACATCTAATTAGAAAGCTACATGCTAAAACAATTCCCTCCTGCTGGGAAATTTTGGATCCATTTGAAGTTTGGAAAGTATCTTGCTTTTATGTCTGGACTCTCTAGGGCTGCTAATATGTCTTGGGGCTGCTGAAATTGCTTTTCAATTCCATACAATTTCACCGATGAAGTTAAATTGCAATTTTCTGCCTTATTTTCCGTTTTTATGTTGCTTGCTCCATTTCTCACMATCTCTGCCTCTGTATGTTCTGAAAATGTTGAAGTAGAGTGGAGAGCAGGGCATGGCTCATTTCTTGGATAACTCAGCTCTAGTCTAGAGTTATCTGCAGAAGAGGTGCTCGGGGTTAGGTCTATTGTTATTGTTGTTGTTGTTGTTATTATCATCATTATTGTTATTATTATTATTATTATTATTATTATTATTATTATTATTATTATACTTTTCAAACAGGCTGTCAAGTGGGCAGATTTTAACCAATGTGTTTGTGCATCTTGTCACATTCAAGAGTGTTGGGCAGAGGGATGCCTGAGGAGTCTCTAGCAGCACTGTCTGACTCCTCTCTCGAGGTATAGAGCAGGACACTGCTCCTTGCCAAGCACTTACTCATGTCTCTGGGCTGCATTTTCCAGTGCTCTTGCCATCCTCCCTTGCAGCCATTTGCTGTCACCAACTGCTTAACCAGCCTCAGCATGGGCTTTGTTCTGGTAGATCTTGTAGGAGACATCAGGCTGCAGAAGTCTCTCCATTTCCATTGAGCACTTACACTGCCCTGGAGCCCACGGCACACAAAGGTCCTATTTCTAGGGAAGGCTGCAAGCTGTGGATCCTGCCATATCCATTTCAGTGCTGTTTCCAGCTGACAGTCCCAGATGTTTTGAGCACCTGCAAGGTGAGTTGGCCATGGCACTGACTGCCCAGCTGAGGAACAGCATGATGGACACTGATGGGCTCACAGAGAACAGCAGTGTTGCCAGATCCTTCTTCTTTTGAAGCCTGCGAATACTTTGACACAAGATTATTTTCCAGCCCACTCCAGTTTTATTTTAACCAGGGAGTTTCTTATACGGCTCGATACAGCAGAGGAAATGCATTTTTACTTCACAAAAGGAGGAAGAGGAATTGGCTTTCTAGTTGCAAATATTTTGGACACTTGTTAACTATTCTCCCCAAAGAACTAATGCCAAGAATTTAACTTTTTTTTTTTAGGAAGAGAACAGCAGCTTTTTACGGTTTTATGAACAGCTGTACRAAAATATAATTAACTGTTCCCTGAGCTGTTGACAGCTGGCAGCACCATTTCATGGTGAAATATCAAAACTATAATAATTCTGTCTTGTAAAGGGTAGGTAACCTGAAACAATTAGGAGCTTTTTAAAAAGTTGTTCTCCTCCTTGGAGAGAGTGAGCATGCAGTTTAATTTAACACTGCACATTTTGTCCTGTCCTCTCCTGAAATAAGAAGGAATATCAGCAACAACACTCCACTTCCTAAAATATTCACTACCTGCATCCCATTGTGGAATGTCATGGGACAGTAGTGGATTTCACAGCAAGCAAAAAGCTGAAGGACACTTTTTATTATTAGTTAGGGAGAACATCTGTCCCAGTCCTTTGCCTCATCAGGGTAATTATTCCAATCATACAGGAAAAACAAACTCCCCCATTGAAAACAACTGGGTAAGAAACTTAGAGGAGAAACAGAATTCTTTGCCGTGTAGGATATCTGATATCCTGCTGCCTGAGAAGAGCCTCTCATGAAAAACAAAAAGGAACAGGGGAAAAGAGCATCTTGGATTGTCCTCCCCTCTAGACTGGGTCAGCCGAGAGATATTCTGTTGCAATCTTTCTCAGCAGCTCTTTAAATTAAAAGATTTTCTGCTAGATATCAAAAAAAGGTAGGGGGTTTTTGTCAAACCAACCTTTGAAACGGCGAAAGCATGCGTTTTCCCACAGGCACATAGAAAACACACCTTGGGATAGTCAAACCAGATGGCTGAATGCACACTTGTCCAGTTTGTGCGTGTAGATTCCTGCCTGATCAATGTCTCTGGATGGCTCATCTAAGGTTGTGGATGGAAAATGTGCTCCTTACTTCCTCCATTTTATAGGTGTGGGCAATCTCCTCACTCAGCCAGCAAGTAGCGGTGCCTGAAGACAGGGCTGTGCGCAACCCATCACCACCACCAGCATTCCAGGTGGGATGTCCCAGTTTGTGATCCCTGACAGGGACCAGAGAAAGGGAAGGGTCATTTGAGGGAATCCCAGGAATTACCCCATGTCAAATAAACCCAAAAAATGACCTAGGCAAGACCTTCCCGTCCTTTTTTCATTACTACATCTGTTCTCTGGAAAGGAGCTGGACTCTGGACAGGAAACCACTGAGGGCTTCTCTTATTCTCCCYTTCCCATTTACACAACTGAGAAGCTTCTCAAGCAGTGAAACCTTTTACCATCATAGGTGCAACCCATTATTTCTTTCCCAAGCATGCAAAGCTTATGAATGACCATCTGCAACTCTGTACACATTTAGACAAGAAGACTTTTTCTGAGAAAGGAGGGGAAAATCCAGACCGAGTCCGAACCAAGCCAAATGCTTAGGATGACATATATTTCCTATTAGAGAGGAGATCAAGCAAGCTCTGTTAGCTAGGAAGATCCAGGTCCCTTGATGCTGTGTGCAAGAGTTTCCACATCTGTGCAGAGAAATGAGAGAGAGGCCAGAAGTGTCCAGGGAGGAGCCTCGGACGATCTGGAAGACACAGGCTGCATGTCCTCCTCTGTCATGGGCTGCCTGACATCCCTCTGAGGGACACCTGGGCTTTTCCTCTCCCCAACAGCCTCACTGTGCAATTGTTGGTGTCAAACAGCTGTCCACAAACATTTGTTCCAGCGCAACAGAACATTTTTCATCTTGGCTTGAGCCAAACTGGAAAAAAAATAAATGTGAGGCAGGAGAGTGCGCTCACAAGGGAGGTTTGTCACCCTGTGCAACTTCCTCCTGTAGAGAAGCCTTTGGATACATGTCACCCTTCTCCTCCTTAAAGTGAGGCCAGCAGGGCTGCTTCAACACACCAAGTAGACATAAATCTAAGTCTGATGTAAAACTGATATATACTCAGACATCATGGCTGTGAGATGAGAATGAGACACAGATATCAGCTTTTCTCTGGGCCCACAAGTTCTGCAGGGCACTAATGATCGTACTGAGTTCATATACTGGTGATTGGACCATAGAAGTATCCTCAAAATATTTTCATCCTTGCCCTTCCCCTTCTTCTTCCTCCTCAGATAGATTTAATCCAAACACCCTTTGAGAGACTCTGCTGATCTCAGGCACGTTTCAGCAGTTTAAAAAGTGTTGAGCCATCATGTCTCCTGCACACTACGACTTCCTCCTCATAGTGATGCCAATTGCTGGTGCAGTTTCCTGGTTGAGTTTTAGATCATAAAAGCAGGTATTTATTTTTTTGGAAATGCCATTAAAAAACTTTACCTTCATACCAGGCAGGCAAAGGTTGAAATCAGGTTAGACTGCATAATTTCATACTTATGTTCCTAATTGTGTTTT
This sequence comes from Amblyornis subalaris, assembly GCA_018881555.1. Taxonomy (NCBI): domain Eukaryota; kingdom Metazoa; phylum Chordata; class Aves; order Passeriformes; family Ptilonorhynchidae; genus Amblyornis; species Amblyornis subalaris. Next base: position 2,638,260 of record JACAXG010000056.1, on the reverse strand, counting down.
TGCAGTGCTTCACATTACAGTTTTTCCTCATCTCCTAAGCCTCTTTCACTTGATAAATATACTTGTATTATGAAACTGCCCACTTTCTACATTCTTTTTCACTTTCTTCTCTCACATCAAAGCCAATATAAATAAAGAATAAATTGTTGAGCTAACAAAACTGTTAAGAGAATACACTTTTTCCCCCGGAGCTGTAAAGATTTCCAATACCCTAGCAGAACTGTCTTAGATCAGTAATTGTTAATGGAATAAAACAGTGTCAAAAGGTAAACAYGGTTGTTTGATAAGTCAGGTTGACTGTGCCTTTCTGGACCATGTCTCTTGCCTGTCTGCTTTTGTTTTGTTAAGATTAGCTGTTCTCAGTTCAAGGGAGTAGCCAGAAAATGAATTTTGTATACACAGCTCTGTTTGCAACTTCCAACCCCTGCGCTTTTTCACTTTAGCACGGTGAGCACGTATCCTGCTGCAGAGCAGCTTTCACAATGAGCCCTTGCACAATCTCTAAATCAGTTGTTGTGGGTGCAACACTGAGTGAACCTCAAAAGATGAGCCAGTGAAAGCTGCGCAGCCAAAACATGTGAAAGGCATCAAAAATTATCAGCTCASCAACTCTAGCAGGTTGGACAATAGTCTGACCTTTGTCACAAGGAAAACAAGGGAGGTATCAGGCAAATTTTTACGCTATTTTCTGCAATAGTCCTTGTGATACCTGTTTCCTTCCAGCAGGAGTTTATGATCCTGCAGGGACTGAGGACTGTAATCCTGAGCCTGGTCCTCACAGAATTTGTTTCTGAGCTCCCAATAATCTAGTTGGACTAATTTTAAGCAAAGATTGGTGGCAACCAAAATTTTGCAGCAGAAGCCAGTCTCACAAAATATTAACCCAGGTTGGGAAGAGACACAGGGCACAGTTTGCCTTTTCCAGTGCTAAATGGGGTTGTTTACTCTGGAGAAAAGGAGGCTCAGGGGATACCTTACCCCTTTCTACAATTACCATGAAGGAAGTTGTAGCCAGGTGGGGGTCGATGACAGGACAAGAGGACACAGCTTCAAGCTGTGCCAAGGGAGATTCAGGCTGGACATCAGGAAGAATTTCTTCACGGAAAGTGTTGTTGAGCATTGGAATGGGCTGCTCAAAGAACTGTTGGAGTGGCCACCCTGGAAGCACTCAAGAAAAGACTGGGCATGGCACTTAGTGCTATGGTTTGTCTGTCTGATGAAGCTGATGGACAAATACAGCGTTTAGTGGTCAGCACTACTCAGGCTGCCATCATCAGGCACTCCTGAAGTGACCAGTACCTCTGTGAGGGAAGCACAGCCATAACACTGTATGTAAGGAGAAATCAAAAAACAAATACAAATTTTTTTGTCAAAAAAATTCCAATTAAAGACACACTGGTAAGTTTTCAGTGGATTCACTCAGGATAAACAATATTCTTGATGCCCCAGGAAAACTCTGAAAGAATGGGATATAGTTAAGCAGGGGGAATTGCAGAGGTCAGTTTGGAAAGTTTGCTGACTACAAGATCTGGACTAAAATGAGTGCAGAGCTTGCATAAAACTAATCTCCTGTTGAATATCCCTGAGTGAACAGTTACACAGCACTGCTCGGGCTAGGAAGCTCTCTAACTTTCAACCCACATGGTTAAATGTTGGTTGAKTGCGAGTACTCCAAGCTAAACACAAGCTCTGAATAGGGGCCTATGTTCTTGTGCTGTAATACTCTCTGTAAAAATCCACAGCTCTGCTACTACATGCAGAAATATTTGTAGCAGAAGGGGGATTTCTCAGGAGGAAACCCCTTAAAAAATTGGAGAACATGCATCGAGGCATTATACATATGATGCTTCTCTAGCTTTAAAACACCATCTCAAAAAACCCCTAAACAATGTTGGAAAACAAATATTGAGAGGATTTCCAGCCAACAATATTGGAGGTTGACAACCAAAATGCGGTGGTCTCCATGGGTAAATTCATTCACTTTACTAAGACAGGTCTGCAAATGAGCACATGGCATAATTTACAGTTCTTTTTGACTGACAATCCCTACCTTCTGTCAGAAATTTGCTGTTTATGAATATGTATCACTTGAGCCTGATGTAACCCTCCTGTATCACATGAAATCTGCACTCATTCTGCGGTTGGTAGGTTGGTTTTTGGGCGCAGCTCTTCATCAGCTTTTGAAACAGCCGGAGGGAGTGGTTACACTTTAAAGGCATTTACTTGGCTGTCAAGTCAGAAGTTTGTTCTCTGCTGCTTCCCTTTGGTGGCGTGTCGTGTTGTTTGCAGGCCATTCGTACATTTGCAAGAGCTCCAGCATCCCTGTGTGGAGCAGAGACCGGGATGTGGAGGCAGTTCTCAGCTTGTACAACACAAAGGCTATGGTTGCCTGGGTTGGGCCTATTTGGTATTGCAGAAAGAAGCTGCTATTGTGCTCTATGAAGTCATGCCCCGTTGGGTGAATGCATGCCAGCCCTCATTAGTGATGTTACTGTTACATTATGCTAATTGTATTTTTGAAGCGCTGTAATTCTGATTTTTCTGAACAGCTCAATAAAAAGCTTAATTAAAAAAAGATGTTCTCTGAAAAGGGCAAGAGATGTTCTTCTCAGGAGCTACCGAGAGTTACAAAGGCAAAGCTTTGTCTGTACCATCTAATTGATCTTAGACATAAAGACTGCTTATTAATTAATTAATGTTGCTTCGGATGATATGAGAGCACACGAGCAGGAAGTAGGCTGTGGACAACAGGAGGCAGGAGATATAAGCAAGAAGTAGCAGAATTTCCCTCTTGGCTTGACCCTCCTTAGCAATCACCTAATTAGGAACAATTAGGAGTGTATATACTCCCCCAGATTGCTCAGAGAGCAGATTTCATCGGTTTCAAGGAGGTGATGACTTGAAGCTGTTGCAAGATGTAGAAAGACATCCAAAACAGAGATGCTTTGCGAAGGCAGGGAACACCGAGAGACTTCCACTTTCTGCTTCTGGATGGGGACTCTCAAGGGGAGTCCAATCTTACTGCAGATTTCTGTGCAAGAGCAGCCAAGTCTTTAAAGCCTGTTTCTAGAAGGATATTTAGTCACACAAGTAAGTTCTCTGATCTAGGTTTCAGTCTCTCCCGCTGTCTCAAAACTCCGTAAAATAAGGCTTTTCCACCCCATTTGTCTCATCGCATATATTTTGGCAACGATCTCTGGAGAGCAGGAATGGCCTTTCTGTGCATGTAACTGACTACTGAAGTAAGCAATAATAACTCGATGGGAAAGTCAAGCAGTTACATAGAATACACTCTTTCCATTGTAAGACTTCTGAAACATTTCCAAATTTTGCTTTTTTGGTTGTTGCTGTTTTTCTGTGTTGAGAAATGCTCTTCTTCCCACACGTTCATGTTTGTTCTCAGTCTGCAGCTCTGAGCATGGCTATGAAGTTTGAATGGCTCTTGCTGGTCAGAGCCTATGGGGCTTCTGTCTTTCTGTCATTTCATGTGTCATGCAGACAACCAAAACCCACAGCAATAAAAACTTCACAGCACAACCAACCCCCAYGTGGCTGATGTATGCCACATGGTGGATTCTGTTTGTCACTGGTCACACTTGGAAATTATTCAGTTTCTTTTTGCCGCCCAACCCCATTGTATAAAGCAACTTTTTCCYGTTTGAAGTCCAGTGTCTTTTTTGGGAAAAAATGAGGCATTTCTTTTGTGTGAGTTAACAAATRTTGTTGGAAAATATAGCTAGATTTTGCAGAGACACTGTTCTTATATGCAAATATGATTTTCCTCCTTTTCTCAGGCTTTGGAACTGTAATGTTTGTGGTCATACAGGCATACATAGATTTCATAGAATATTCTTAGTTGGAAGGGACCTACAAAGATCACTGAGTCCAACACTTAAGTGAATCGCCCTTATGAAGACTGAACTTACAACCTTTATGTAATTAGCACCATGCTCCAACCGAGTTCATTGGGATGATGAAGTAAGTAAAAGCAATCAAAATACTTGCATTTCTTTAGGAATATTTTAAATCCTCCAGTTAAAACCCAGTGATGTGCAGGATATTTTTTCATTACTTAAGGGTCTCTCAGATACAAAAATACTTATTGTGTCTTTTGTACAAAATATCCTACACAGAATAGTTTGTGCTGTTAACAAAGGGAAMTGCATTTTAGAATAAAACGTAGTCACTAGCTAACAGGTCTCAGGAAAAAGGACAAAATATCTTCTGTTTGTTTGGTTTGATTTTTTTTTAGTTTTGGCAAAAACAGCAGTTTTAGKGAGCTGAGTCCAAATGTATTCTCAGCTGGGGAGAAAGGACTGATTGATGGTGGTAAATATTAAACTGTTCAAGGCCCCTGCTTCACAGCATATAAAACCAGTCACATCAGCTCATGTTTCACTTTTTATGTCTTTTCTTTGAAAAAGACACAAAAAAATCTGATAAGCATAGCCCAAAGCCCCACCAAGCTGCCAGTACAACCAGCCTCCTCAGCATGCAATWACTTACACATTCATCATGAGAAAAGGACACTCTTGGATAACAGGGCTGCAAGGGGTCAGAATGCAAATTGGGTGCGAATTTGCTCTAACGTGTGAAGCACGGCTCCGACGCATTAAGGGAATGGGTGCTGACATCTAATTGCATCGGCCTGCTTATGGCTTCTAGGGGACAATCCAGTCACCAAAAATCACGAGGGGCTGTTTGGCTTCAAGCCTTATTGGCATGGACACCCTTCTTAYGGGTGTAGACGCACAGAGAAGTGTTGGTTAAGAGCAAGACAGGTGGTTGAGGAGGTGCTGGGGATTGTAGTTTGAGGTTTAAATAACAATACTCCACATTTTTGGCAGCTACTGCRGCTTCCTATCAATCTGGCTGCTCCCAGTTTTCCCGAGAGACAGTAGGGGAAGGGCAGATCTCTGGATCCAGTCTCAGCTGGGCAAGCCGAGCTCAGGAAATGGTGTGCATCGACCCTTAGATTACATGTGGGAAGTTTGATCCTGAGGATGCATTCACTTAATAACAGAATCACTAAGGTTGGAGAAGACCTGTAAGATCATCGAATCCAACCATTAACCCAGCACCACCGTGTTCACCACTGTGTTCAGCACTAAACCATGTCCCCAAGTGCCACATCCCTGTCACAGATGTGCTCTTTGCAAACCCCATCGAGTTAAGCTCAGAGGTGCTTATTCCTTCTTCCCTGACCTGTCAGCCCAGGTGTATTTTGAATGTCAAGACAATAAAAGCTTCTCTACTTCTCTCCTATGGGAAGGAGATTTCTCCCAGGCTCAAAAAAAAATCACACTGTTTGCCTGGCTGGTGCCAGCAAGGTTTCTGTGCTTGGGCCTGGCAGCCCCAGCAGCAAGTGATGCCAAAACAATTTCGATCACTACACTTATAAAAAAGAAAACAAACAAAGGACAATACTTCACTGAGAACAATGGCCAGAGCTTGACAGCCATTACTCACAAAGCTCCTGGGCCCTGGCATACCCAGAACTTGCTGGCATTTTGCAATATTTCAGAGGTGTCAAGTTGCCCTCCAGTTTTTAGGGTCATGTTGAATTTAAGAAACCACAAATAAAGATGAACTCATAGAGGCCCTAACAAAATACTCCCCAGCAGCATTCCAGCCGACATGTTTCATGCGCCATGTTTTTTACAACATTGCATGTTGTGAAAGCTATGGAGAGGACTCAGGCACGGCTGTGTCAAGCTGCTCTTAGATGGGAACAGTCCAGAGCTTGGCTCCTCAGTCATTGCTCAGTAGTCCTGGAAGGCAGGTGGAGGTGTGTGCAGCACTTCTGTTGTTGACGAGGACATTTGTGACTGGAGAGGCTGAGATTAAGGTTACAAGATGCAAACACAGAGTAAACAAGAAGTAGTTCTGCAGCACATGCTGGTTGAGCTGTTATGAATTACAGGGTGGAAAGGTGTTGTTCTCAATTGCTGCAAATTGACAGTTTGCTAGACAAAGTGATGCTGGGATGTCACATATGTCTGATAAAAAGCACTCAACTTTGTCATTTCCCCCATGAGATAAGCTCTCATGACTTATTGTAACATATTGCTGGAATTACCATAATATTATCCACGAACCAGGATGCAATTGTGAAAGGCACAATTTGAGATCTGGAACACAAGAGCTGTTCTTATTCACAAATGATTCATGCTGGAAGTGTGAGACTGACACAAGTGGAAGTGAAACTCTCAGTGGGATTAGGAATGTTCTCCACCTTCCAGTAGCTCAACTGCAAAGACAGGATATGGCAGCTCCATGAATGTTTGTGAATCATATCCCCAAGATAGGAGTGCCCAGGGCAGGACACAGTGAAAGACCTCTTGGAAAAGTGTAGGCAGAGGTATTGGAAAATGCAGTCAAACCTGGAAGCTGACAAAGAAGTTTAATGCCTTTAGGCTGTAACATCTTCACTCAAAATGGGGCCTCTCTTGTAAAAGGATGCAGGTAATCACTGGCAACTTCGGTTCCACTTTGAGCTGGAACCACTATTTTCCCTTGGCACTAAATGAGGATTAGTCCTTTTTAGTGAGGGGGTTTTAGGTGGGTTTGGTTTTGCTTTTTGTTTATTTGTTTGTTGGTTTGTTTTTGTTTTGTTTTGTTTTTGTTTTGTTTTTGTTTTGTTTTGTTTTTAATTCAAGACAAAATTACTAGGTCAGGTTGAAGCCTGAAATGAAATGCAGTCAGTCAGGAGTTCAGGCTGCCATGGCAATCCATTACAGACTTCTTTTCCTGCTCCTCCGGAAACACAGCTCTGATGGAGGGATCAAGAAAATTTGTGTACTCCTGATTTAAAAGCTTTGCTGATTAACCCTCTGTAAAGAGAAAATAATATTAAAAAGGCCACTACCCAGGTTCATGTACCTTGCTCATAAACCATGCTGCTCAGAAATGGCAATGCCCAACTTCAGAAAAGGTAGGAAGGAAAGAACAGAAAACAACTGCTGTTTGTAAAGGTGGAAAGTATGGCRCAGTCCATGGACACGTCTGTCTGGGAGCATGGGAATATTGGGCAATGTAATTCTTGCAGATAGGTGCTGAAGGGACTCACGTTTGCTTGCCCCCTGCATGAGCACAAACCTGCTTCTGTTTGTCCTGGTTAGTTAAAAACAAGTTTATCTGGAACACCAGAGAACTGTAATACAGTCATTCCTCCCCAGGCCTTTAGGAGAGATTAGGAAAAGTTCAAATATACTTAAAATTAGAAGAACCAGGCTTGGGACATCTCCTTTTCTGGAACAGGTAGCATGTGAGAGATACAGGAAAATTTCACAGTGGTTTGCTCTTCCCTCAATTTCTAGGATCCCATGACTTCAATAGCCATTTGAGTTTTGTAATGTCGACTAAACTAGGCAACTGTTTTGAAAGTTTCCAATACAAAAATCACTTATGATTACAAAAAGACTTAGGGCTAGGAGAGAATTGCATCATCAGGGCTTGGCACGGAACCATGGCACTGACTGCTTACCAAAGAGCCATGTGCTCCCAGACAGCCTTAAGTGACTTATATACTCAGACCCAAATTTCAAGTGCCAACCAGCAGTGTAGGAAATAAAATTCTAGTATTCATTAACTGTTCCTAAACTCTCCAGGGCAGTGTTTCTTTTCCTTTCTTTCAGACAGTTGGGCTGGCACAACAGGCCACCTCTGGTGTGTTTCTACCACGGTGCTTGAAAGAGTTTTGGTGCATGGAGAAAGTGTGAGCACACAGAAAGAGTTCAGATGACTCACAAACCATTAAAAAAACTATTGCAACCCACGTGTTCCTATGGATAATAGACACAATGTGCCAGCAAATAAGCACCCCAAAATACAGAACACAGAGAAAATAACTTATTTGCTCATGAGTGAGGTGACACAGGCAAGGGGGAATTGGGGCTGTGCAAGTGATGCTTGTGGAAGTGCTGCACTGATGGTATCCCCTGACAGAGCCGTTCAACAGCGTTTTCAGAGCAGCTCATGGACCACCTGTCAAAGCAGCACCTCCAGTACATTTCTGGTAGCTGCAGACTCTGCCCAGGTCTGTCTCCAGAAGGTTTTCTTCTATAACAGGCAGACCTCAAGCACAGACACCTCTAGGTCAGTCACCTTGAGCAAAAATACCAATTGCTGTCCTTGATTTTGAATTTCTTTCCCATTTTCAATGCAAGCTACACACATACTAAGCACAAGTTGTCTTTCCCACCTTTTTTTCAGGAGACAGACCAAAATGTATTTTTCTTCCCCCTCAGACCCCACTCCCTCCTTTTCTCTTGCTTCAGCTGCTCGTGGTTTTTTTTAATAGCTTCACTTTGTTATAAACTGAGRTGCTAAGCTGGTTTGGAGCCTGTGACCTTTTGTAGGCCAGGTGGGAGCAGAAGGTCAGCCCTGCCTCATGAYGTAAACATTGAGGGCTGTTTTATTTTTTTCCCCAAGAATGTATTTTGTGTGAGGTTTTTTCCTAAACAATGAAGCAAACCAGTCCCAGAGGTGGTGGTGACAGATAGCCTGGTCATCGCTTCAGTGTCCAGCTGATAGAAGAGCACATCACCTGGGTTCTGTAAGGGCAAGAATCATTGCATGTCTCCAGGCAGTGGCCTTCTTGCCTGCCTGGCATCTTCCAGTAACAGATGTGATGTACTTGTTTGATAAAAAAGTCCTACTCTCTCATGCTTCCCAGTGTCACTGGTGAATTGGTGCTGAGTGGTCCCACAGAGGTGTTTGCTGTCTCAGCAAAGGTTTGATGCAGCCTCATCTCTGCCAGAGTGGGCACCTGAATGCTCAAATCACCTTTGTTTTGCAAAAAATTCTTTGAAGTAGGGCTACTCCCTACATGGCTGGTGCTGATGGGTGCCTTTACACCCACAAAAGCTTTTTACTGGTCTASGCAGGATCTGCTTTAAAATTGAGCAAGTTTCCAAGTTCTCTCTGGCATGGAGGTGAGCTCCAGCTTGCTAGCTGGCTGAGAGCAGATGTGTGCAATGGTGGTGCCCTACTTTTTGAATGCAGCTTTTATGTGAGCAAATAAGGAATTTTATTTGCTGTGCCTAGTCAGTGCTCCATCTATTTGTGACCTGACTCTCACTCAGAAAGAATCCCATCAAGGCATCCAACTCCTTGAAACAGAACATAGGATCCACCTAACTGTTCATATAGAAAAACCCAGCTTGCACAAGTGCAAATTCAGGGCTTGCTTTCCAAGTGCTTAGCACTCACAGCTTAGACTAGCATTTCAGAAGAGACCTGCGCCCCTTATTATACCCGTTCAGGCCAAGTTTTCAGCAGAGATCAGTCTCAAAACAGAGTTTTCTGGCTCTCTGGCCAGTTGTTTCGCTAGTTAGATGAGGACTGAGCAGACCTGGAGATCTGATCTTCAGCAACATTGAAAAATACCACATTTCAGGGGTTGCACATTGTAGGCATCGCAGTTGTCTCCTGCCTGCCAGACTGTAAGTAATCATGCCAGCAGCTAGCAGGCTGTCAGTTACTAGTGTAAGCTGCAAATCCATCAAGAATTGTTTATATTTCGCAAGGGGATGGATRAAAAGAAGATTCATTTAATATCCCTTTAAAAAGTGCGTATGCGCGTATGGCAGAGGGTCAAGATAATTTTAGAGACAGATTTCTCAACAGGATCCTTTCTGAAGGTAGTCCTGTTGGGATTAATAGCCCCTCGCCTTGGCACAGCTCCTGCTCCTGTGGCTGGAGCTGCAGAGGAGGCTCTTTCCCCAGGCTGAACCTTGTGGTGGGTGCTCCCAGCTCCACTCCACGCAAAAAACTTACATCCCAGTACCAGGGACATTGCTAAAGCCTTATCTTCATTCCTCTGACATTTATGTGGCTCTGMTGTGCTTCTGGAAAACGTGATTCCTGTGCCATAGCCCAAATCTTAAGCTGGGGTTACAGGTTCCATAAATATTAATCCAAGCAGGGAACTCCAGGGTTAGATCATATCCTTATGCAGCTCTGCTTTCACTGGGCCTGATACCAGGGTATTCATCTGTGTCATAAATTCAGACCCAAACTCACTTCCAAGGCACTGTCAAGCAGAGGGACAGGGTTCTGCAGGATGTCTGCTGGTCACAATCTGTGCTGAATCCCTCTCATTAGGGATGTGCACAGGCTGGGTCCAGACACACCCCTCAATAACACGGTGGGTGAGTATTTCAGAGACCAAGAAGTCAAAATGATGATTTTTGTCAAGCCTTCAGTGGTCAAGATTATGGGCAAGGATTCAAATGACTCATCCATCAGTTCTCTGCTTCTGTATGGTGAGCTTAAAAAGTGAAAATAAATACAATATACCTGGACCAAGCTTCCAGATCTGTAAGGGATGATGTTTTCACCCTTCCTTTGTCTCTCCAGGGCCAGGGGTAAAAGGCATTTTGGAAAAAAACATGCAAATCTCATGAGAAACAATTGAGCAGGCAGCAAGACTTATAGGACCTGTTTTAGAGTAAGGATTGAGATTTTTGGTTAGAGCTGCTGTAATCACTGCATGCTGCTGCACTGAGAAAGTTAAATCCATGAAGGGGCTGCTGGGAGACTGGTCAGCAGCTTAATTTCTGTACCATCTAGGAAAGTGAACTTGCTGCTTTTCACTTCTCCAGGATGTAATTGAGCAAATGAAGTGAAAYTAGGAACATTTTTAAGCTTTTTAAAATCATACAGGAAAGTGCTTTTCAAATCGGGGTCTGCACAATACTCCAGGCAGATTAATAATTTTTGAATGAATCAGGCGTTTTCATGCAAGTTGGCATTTTCAACAGAGTACAGAGATTTTGTGCTGATTCCTCCTTCCATTAAGGATCTAGTTTTCAGCAGAGGAATTGGGGGGAGGGGAAGAAAATCAACACACCCATAAGCAAAACCTTTCACCTCAACCCTGACGCTGCAGCTGTGACCAACAATGTTTTGCCCCGAATTGCTGTCAGGATTCCCTCTGGGGTTTGTGGGTCAGGTGTTTCACACCACCTTTCTTCACCTTGGTCCAGGCTGCCACTCCTTCTGCACACTTCAGCATCCAACCCTCCCCCTGCCCAGAGCCATCCTGCTCCTGCCAATGTTCCATGCCCTTTTCTCTGAGCCCCCTTCCCAGCTCTGATTTACGCTCTGGTTGCTCTGCTCGGGGCTTGCAGAGGGCAACACAAAACAGAGCCATAACTGGGAGAGGGAGCTGGCAGGCAAAACCAGGTCAATAATGAAGGCTGGAGCAACCCCCACTTGCTCAAGTTGGTTGTGCTCCACAAACACCAACTGCCTGCCCTCGGGGCTCCCCTGTCTAAGGGCAGGCTCATGGGAGTCCAAGGCTGGCTCCTTTGATCCCAATTTCTCAGCAGCTGTGCAAGTCATGGCCTTTACAGTGGCTTGCTGCTGACTCACGGTGAATCACAGCACACTGGTACTATAAAGCTGCCTTGGAGGGCAGAAATTATGTTTGTGCTCGCTTTAAGACCCTGTTATGCCCTGGGAGCAGTGTGAAAGAGGCTTTTGCACAACACAGAGTCAGGCTCATTATATTTGCATGCTACCATAATATAAATCAGCGTTATTTGAGCGTAGTCATTATTTGGAAGAAATTACAATGAATTAAGGTACCAAATTTGTAATTAAGGGCCAGCAAGCTACTTAATTAATCTTATATCTAATTAGCCAACAATAAATTACCCAAGCAGGACTATAAATCTATTCAGTGAGCTACAAGAACCGCATGCATAAAGACCTGTCCTGTACTGTTGGGACCTCTTGATGCCATTCAGCTGCCCTTTGTCTCCCTGGCTGCCCCAGTGCCYTACCTTCAGGGCTTCTGTCTGGTTGAAAGCTCCTTTGGGCAGAGATCATGTCTTTGAAGTGGCTTGGATCGCCCTAGCTCAGAGTTTGGGGCCTTCATGAAAATAATCAGTTTTACTGAAATTTAATGCAGGTTGAACTGTGTTTAGCCCTGTTGCCAGCCTCAGTAAGCAGCTTTAAAGAGCCCTTTTCAACGTGGTTGTTGGTAATGTTGTTGCCCAGAGAGGCTGTAGACTTCCCATCCATGGAGGTGTTCAAGGCTAGGTTGGAYGGGGCTCTGAGTAACCTGGTCCAGCAGAAGGTGTTCCTGCCTGTGGCAGGGGGCTTGGAACTGGATGATCTTGAAGGTCCCTTACAACCTAAACCATTCTATGATTCTAATGTCATGTGCTAAAAGAGATGTGCAAGTGGCAAGAATGACCGGCTGCTGGTGCATGGGCCAGGCTGCACTCAGAAAATCATTGCAGAGCTGGTTTTTAACACGTTGATGCCCTTTTGATTTTAATTACAGGCTCCACAGAATGCTACATAATGTGAATTGCAAGTTCTGAAAATTTTGTGGRTTTTTTCTAAGGCAAGCTATGCAGGGCTACTCTTAGCAGGCAGGCAAGACCAGGCAATGCAGCTAAACGTCACAGAGGTACAGTTTTTTTCAAGTAGCTCCTGAAGCTTATTTTCACAGGGCCTGCCAGTACAAACAGGGATTTGTGACTACAGTTGAGTTAAGGAGCATGAAAAGTACATGGTGTCTCTATGAAAATTACAGCGTCTTAGCTGTGGTTGGCTTAAGGGATGGCTTTATTCAAAATGCTGTACCACAGCCAAGTTGTGTCCTGAGGCTCTGTGTTAAAACACACGCAGCAAACAATGAGAGCAGATAAAGCCTGTCCCGAGAGCTGCATCCGTGACCAYAAATGTGTTTTATGGCCGCTTGGGGATGGGGTTTCATTAACCTACCAAACGCTGCAGGGTCTATGTGGCCCTAGAAGGAGGTCACACACYCACTTGGGTGAAGTCTCGGCTCTGGGAAAACCATCGGGAGATTTGCCATTGGCTTCCACGTAGCCCATCTTGTCCCTTGCTGCATCCCTCTTCTGATGACTGTGGGACGACGTCTCAGCTGGTGTGAAGGCATCCCCACATTTACTGGGCCTCACTTATTTGATTCCAGATGGGAATATGGTCTGCTGACGGCCATCTTCCTTGTCAAAACACATGTGTGCACTAGCAAAACTCAGGGTACAGAACAAAAGGGCACAGAACTTAAAGCCTCCTCCAAGACTCGCAGAAACCAATAAATGATGCAGTTTATTAGGCAACTTTAGAAAAACGCAGATGGGGGAGATTGCCTTTAGCTGGCCCAGCCTCTGACCATCCAAGACTTAGTACCTAAATCACATATCCAATCTCTTGGGTGCTATTAATGGTTTAGTCTCCACTAACTTCTGTTGTCATAGAATCATGGAATCATTTAGGCTGGAAAAGATCTTTAAGATCACTAAGTCCAGTCCCTAAGTCTCTGCCAAAGATCTGGGCCCCATACATCAAATGCACTGGAGGACATTATCCATCTCACAATTTGCAAAGGTGTTCATGACTATTTATTTACAAATCTTCCCTATCGTGGAAGTCGTGCAGAAGCAGAGCTGTGCCAAAGCCCAGCAAATCCCTGCACCAAAGTAAGCTTGCACAAGAGAGGGATAATATAGAGCAAACAAAGGGTGGCATCAGGCCACAGAGCTGAATGATGCCAAAAGAGGTATCTTTGTGGAGAGACACGGAACAAGATTATTTGAAAGGAGACATAAAACTAGAGCAGAACAAGGAAGAAGAGCCAAAATTCTGTGTTGATTCAGTCCCATTATTCCAAGCAGACATTTGGACATGATAYTAGCTTTGAAGATGATGAAATTAAAAATAGCTGAGGTTCTTCATCTTTCTCAGAAGGTATTTTCTGTTGTTTGTCTACAGCCTGCTCTTAAGCAAAACCTGCATCTTGCACAATGACTTGACTTCAGGGCAGACCTTTGAGAACAACATGAAACATCATTAAACGAGCCAGGGCATGAGAATATGGAGGACCTGCATGTGGCTCAGAGAAGAGCTGGTCACAGCAGAGAGGTCAGGAAGAAACTGCAAAAGGAAGCCAAGAAGAAGCAAAAAGCCACAGAGCTCCCAAATGATGGAAAACTTAAAAAAAAAGAGTATATTTTAGGCAGAAGGAAGAGTGAGTGAAACCCAGCAGAGACCTGTATTGCCAGTGTCCTCTTCTTGGTCCTCTTATGGTACCTGTCTTTAGCAATAGCAGTGACCAGAAAGCTTTTGCTGTGTTCTCAGGAGTAAATTCAAAGAAAAGTACTTTTTGGCAATGCATTTTTTAAACAGCTGTCATCACTTGTTGAATCAAAATCCAATTCCCTCAAATATCACCCAAAAAAATGATGGCCAAAGTTCCACATTCTGGCATCCAACTGATGAACAAAGTCTTCTTGAGGTCATCAGCTCTTCAGAGATTGTGAGAGTATCCTTTTCCCAAAATAACCACATCACATCTTTGCCTGTTCTTAAAATTGTATTTGTACAAGCCATCTTGGAAATTCTTGAGATGCTTGGTTGTGCTTTGTTTACTCTCAAATTGGAATTAAAACCAGTGCAATGCAAGTGGAATTCTAGCTGAGACAAAAACACAGGGACTAGACTGCCCCATTCATGATTTTCAACCCAGTTTTGCAGATCCAAGGCATTCAGATAGAACTCTGGAGAAAAATCTTATATGAAACTAAATCTGCAATGAATTCAGCATTGAATTCATGGGCCCAGCACTACAGCCCTGGCTTTCTGTTCTTAGGGTCTGTCCTAATTCCTCCCCCTTCAGAGTTAACCCATTCCCATTCTGGCCCACCATTTAAGCACTTCAACCTCCTTTTGGATTATCACTTTTTTTTCAGGGGCATCCATTGCTTATGGAGAGTTTTTTGACTAGTTATAGGACTATAACAAATGGAAGCCTACATGTTGTTTTACATTTTTAGGAGGCACACTTTATTTGCTCCCCTAAGAAAACAAATGCTGACATATCACTTCATTTATCTAGAGTTTSGAATGCTGAAATCTGCTGTAACCATTTTTTTTTGCCCACTTTCAGAAATATTTTGCAATACATACACCTACTCATTAGATTTTAAAAAAATTCGCCAAACCCACCCACTCACTAGATTAAAAAAAAAGTTCCATTAGGTCCAAATCCACAAGATGATAACAGGCTTTTAAACAAACAAGCACATTTCTTGAAAAGAATCCGTATCTTCTAAATCACTTGCACAGAAGTGTGGTAAATCAGCCCACAGCCTAAGTGATACTTGATAGAATAGACTTGCTGGATATAAAAGCTTAAGTTTCCCATATGCAGCCAGCACTAATGTTTGCAAAGCCAAGATTTGCTGTTTAACGTTTTGAATGTGCTCTCTGGTTCGACTTTCTTGCTGCTGCAAGCACCTCATGTCAGCATTCCTCGGAGTCTGCATAATGTACATATAGGCTGATCTTTAACCTCTGTGTCATCACCCAGACCAAAATCAATAGAGGGATATGACACTGGCAGGACCATTTGCCCATGGTGGTTCAAACAGACAGATGGGCTGTTGTACGAGCCTGGGGCCAAACAAACTCRGAGTCAGTCAAGGGGGTTTTACTTTTTTGGAGTGTGAAATGAAGGTCTCAGAAGGTGGATGCAGAAGGAGATGAGTTCAGCTTCAGTGTCAGCAAAAGCACTGCAGGTACTGCAGTCTTTGCACCTTGAGGAATGGTGAGAAGGTTGCCTGCCTTGGGGCTTTGCTGTCTTCTACCTTTTTATTGTATTAATTCCCCCAAGATCCACATAAATATCACTTTCTTTCTTGGGCTAARCCAGGTCATGAATAATAAAAGCAAACAGCAGTTACCCTCCACGGTGCCTATAAAACTCCATGTCCTTATCCTAAGGGACTGTGACTGTTTTTTTCACAGCTTTCCCCTGTGTTGCATGAAATGTGGTTGGACATTTGGAGCCTGTCAGCTGCTCACTTGCCAGCCTTGCAGACCAGGATGGGGCAGTGATAAACTGGATTATCTCAGTTAGTAGCTGGACTGAGGTGCCATAAAATGGGACTGCCAATGACACAGCTACACATGAGGTCATTTCCCAGAGCTGGGCTGCGGAAGGCACCTGCTCGGCAAAATTCAGATCTTTGTGGTTCTTGAGCATCACAAGAGATACACAGGGTAAAGGAGGGACATCCAGTGTTTGGGTGAGCATAGGTGCTGGGCAGGACTGGCAGAGTCCCCACAATGCCAACCCTGGGGAAGGGTGACTTCACTTCTGCTTGAGCCTGGGCAGTGCTGCAAAATGTTGTACTTTTCTGTGGTCATCCTGGCTCCAGGTTTCTGCTGGGTCTGAGCTCCAGGTTTGTGGCAGTGCCCTTGCCCTCGTCTTATGGGGGATGTAGAGATGYCACAAAGCAGCCTGCTGTGTTACTGCTTGGAACAGTTCACACTTGGAGCACTGCTGCCATTTCCCTCTCTATTTCTTCTTTCATGCCKGTAGTAGTCCATGACTGAAAATCAGACAGACACGTTCAACTGTAAAAATAAAAGTGCTTTTAGTTCACATTTTTCCAAATGCTGTTTTTTTACCCCCAAACCAGCGTATAACTCTTTATAATACAGCCTAGTTAATATTTCCCTTTCATTTTATATTAGCACAACACCTCAAAAGATGGGATGAAAAAGGCAGGCTGTGCTTTAGGAATAGACCACTATTCCCAGGCAAACTGATCTTAACAAAAATATTGTAATGAAATCAATATGTATTATTACACATAATGAAGCAAAATGTATATTTTTACATATTAACTCTATTTGCTTTTACTCTTTACATGTAGTCATAAAAATATTTATTTTTGTGCTTAGAATAACAAAATGAAAGCTCAGTGTTCAGGCTCTATCTGGCTGGCACTTATTATTTCCATATGTTAGGGCAACAACCAGATTGCTCTGCCAGTTAATTCTGTGACTTTTTCTCCACCTTTTCATCTGATSCAGCAAAGATTATTTACTTTGCAGCTATTATTGCAAAGAGGTGACCGATTGCCACCGGGCAGAGAGTTAAAAATGAAAGGATCAATTAAGTTTATTCTTCTGGTGAGAAAATATGCACATTTTCTCAGAACATTGAATTCCATCTGAGGAACAGAGATGAGGAATTAAGATGCTTTCAATATTTTAAACAAGTCTCCCTGTTTTCAATAGCAATGCTGTATTTGGATTTAACTCTGGTGAGAAGTTCCACTCCCAGCTCTGCTCACTGAAAGTGAGGGCAAAAAGTCCTGTTGGCTCGAAYGGAGCAGGGATCAAAGGCAGCAGGGCAACCCTGGAAGATGAACCTGGTCAAGATGAAGATGTCTCTGCTCATGGCAGGGGGGTTTGAACTAGACAACGTTTAAAAGTCCCTTCCAACTTTGTGATTCTATGAAGTTGATAAGATCATGCATTTTATGCCGGAAATATCTGAGACATGCAGCATGTGTGCGTGCAAGGTGTTTTAGCACTGCTTTGTCTGAATGCACTATTAATCCATGGCACGCTTCTGGAGGTGCATCACCACCCTCAAGAAGTTCATTTGCAGTCAGAGAGAAGGTTCTGAAGAGCAGTTTAAGGAAGGAGGAACACATGGTCAGTCATATTGGGAATTGGAGAGCACACTTCTCCTCCTTGGGTCTTTGTGTGCCTGCAACCTGTCAGGAGCCSACATCTGATACACTATCCATAAAATTAGTAAATGAGGGAATGTGTCTCCATCAGCCTTCCAGGTGCAGCTGACTRCAGCTAATAGAAGCTGCAGAAATACGTCTGTAGCTTGGTCATAGCCCCATTCCTGACAGGAATTTTGCACTGAGCTCCACAACACTGAACCTGGATGCTTCCCGAGCCCCGCATTGCCAGGGCAAGATCAATATTTAAGTCTGAAGTCTGAAGCCTTTATTTCTCTTCTTGAGACCTCTGATATGTCCCCACAGCAGCTCCTGGAATGTTTCTCAACTTCCATGACCAGGAGTGCCCACTCTTGCCTTACTGCCCCGTGGGATGAGGTGTGGCCATGCACCAGTGCTCACCACTGTGAGCTCTACATGGGCTGGAAGCAGCCCTGGTGTACACTGGTTGGATCCTTGAGCCAGCRTTGGAGGGTCACACCTATGGGACCCATGGCTATGGAATTCATGGCTACAGGATCATACCCTGCCCTCATCCGAATCATCCTGGGAAGTGTGCTGGAGAGTTGGGGCAGAAAAATCGACAATGTTTTGTACATATGGTTAGACCAAGGGGAAACACCAAAGTCAGATTTCCCAGATCTCCATGGATCCCTCCTCTCAGCACGGCCAGGGGGGCAGGAGCTGAGCATGGCAATCCAGCTGTGATGCAAACACCACCTGCAGCAGAAATTGCCTCTTCATTTTCAGCAGTGCCTCTACAACACAAGCCCTGAGGACGTACGGAGCAAGCTGGAGTCAGCAGGCGAGAAAAGGACATATTGGGGAGGGAGTTCGTGGGAAACAGAGTAAGAAAAATGCTTCCCTTGGAAAGGTGTTGTAACAGGGATCCCTTGGAAAGGTGTTGTAACAAAGATACAACGCTTCAGATGTCAACAGGATACCACAGGATCCCGGAAAAACCACACAGCTTCTCTGCAGCAGAACTGTTCATTCACGAAATAGTTTTTCTTCCTCAAATTCAGGTTATTACAGATAGTTTCTGTACTGCCAGAGCTCCACCGACCAGCAGTGTGAGACTTTTCATAGCTGCAGCTGCTCGGGCAGAATCAGGCATCTCAACATAAAGGGACCTTCTGTACGTATTTCCTTCCCTTCCCCTGACAGAGTAACTGGAGCAGTTTAAGCAACTTTATATTGACATAATTCATCCCCATTGGGGGTGTTATATCATGTTAGAGAGATTTAGATGGTTAATGTGATAAAACTTGTGAATAGCGAAGCTAGTAGGATCATGAATTAGTTTTTTTACTCCTTGCACTCTACATGACTCACAGTAACTCAAACTTGCAAGAATAACAGCGTATAAATTGGCCAGAACTAAGCCCCCTTGCCAAGACAGATCAGTTTTTAATGACCTGCATGCTCAAACCTTCCACAGCCACAGAAATCTTGCACAAGGATAACAGGTTTGCTCCTAAGTAATGTATTATCTAATGAAAGCACCACATATATGCCAAACTTTCCAAAGGAAACCGGTGATTCTGGATCCTTTTATACCTAAATGCCAGTCCTGAGAAAACTTATAAGGTATCTCAAATGGGAACTGCTCTTTGTAAGGAAAATAATGATAAGGATGCAATCTCTGAAAGATACAGATTGTTCTGCAGAGTGCTGTTTTCTTATCTTCAGGACATTCTTGGGGAAGAGAAAAGAGTCAAAAAAAAAAGTGCTGAGGAAGAAGGAAAGAGATCTAACTGCCAATAGGGAATGATGAACAGAAAGGGTGAGAAAGGACAGTCTTGGAAAGGGGATAGAAAGTAAAAGACAACAAAGGAGGGGAAAAACTGAAGGAGGCGAGGGGGAGGGGGTAGGGAGAGGAGAATGTGTGAAACAAAGGTGAAAGAAAAGGAAGAAGAAACGAAAGTGAGAAGGGAAGAAAAGCCACAATCGAGGGCTGAGATGAGTACGTTCAGTTCCTATTTTATTTATACATTTATATTCCAGTCAGTGTTTAGTAGGTGTCTCTAAAGGCTGTGATTTATTATAATTTTTCCTTTTCAGTCCTGCAGAGGAAGGGGCAAAGGCCAGGAGGGGGCTGGATTCTTCGCCTAGGGCACGGCTGCTCCTTAGGCTGGCCCTGAATTCAGAGAAGTGCTAATGCTCCCTGGAGCTGGAATGCAATTAATTTTCTGTGGCACAATGTTCCAGAAAGAGCACATTTGGGGAGGCTCAGGTTTGTGATTATAGGCTACCCTTGGCCTATCTGTGCAAATTGGAGCTGCGACACCAGCTCTCCACACCGGGTTATTATTTCACACATCTGGATTTTTGACCTGAAGGTGTTTGTTTGCATGACATTTCTGCAAGCAGAGTGGGTGAGCATCTCATTTTACCCGTGTAAGTGGTCAGTTCAGCAGCCTGGCCAGAGTCCACTCGCATCGGCAGCAAAATCTTCTCTCACTTATCTCTGAATGCCATTTATTTATTTATTTATTTTAAAATAAACTTTGTWAAGGTCGAATTTGGGGATTTTTTTTTTTTTTAAGCAAACACTGAGCAGAGACACTGGATGATTTAGAATAATCAGTTTAAGACCACATGTGACATGTTGCTGTAGCAGCATACTTTTTCCATGACAGCTTGTTGTGTGTCACAGGGGCATTTGTCACTGATCACTCAATTATCYACAAATTATGGCTTAGTTTCATTTACACCATTTCCTTGTAAAAGCCAGGGCAGTCCCCTGAAGCCGATAGGCCCCATCTCCTGTCCTACCATCGCAATCAGTAGATTATTGATGGCCAAGAATTTAACTCACGCTTAAAAATATTTTTGCTTTAAAAGACTTTCCTCCTATCTTGCAGTGGCAATGCTTTTTGGCTGCTATGCTCTTCAGAAAGCTTCAGAATTTTCTAATAAAAAAGCTTGTTTTTTTAATCAGTGGACAGAATTTTGTGAGGGGATTTTTTTTTAAAAAGAGACAAACATTTTTTCCCGTGCCTCATTCTCTCTGAAGCTGGAAATCTGGTCCTTGCACACATCTCCCACCCAAGCTGCCAGTGCAGCTATTCCCCAGCTGCTGGGGGATGTGTGAGGGCATGGGAGGGTGACATGGTTGTCTCAGGTAGCACAGAATAACTTCTTACCCATCTTATGTGTGGTGGTACTTTTAGGAAATCTAGGGTTATGAGACTCAGAAGTGGGTTTGGGCTCTTCTTTGTGCTCTGATTAGAGCTTGCTTTGAGGTTCCTGGAAACCTCAACTAGATAGGCTRGTATTTCCAGAGCTTCTCTGCATCTCCTTTGACCAGCTCAAGTTATAAATGAAATAAAACAGCTCAGACTTAAAATATGTGAAAAAGTACAGGCCTGCATCTTTCCCCAGGGCAAGAGGGCAAGTAAAGTCTTGCACTGAGTACTGTTAGTGAGGCTAATACCTCTGAAGAAGGAGCAATGCCTTTATTTTGAGAGCCTGGTCCAAAACCTTTTCAAAGCAGTAACTAATAAGCTGTTATCTTTGTACACCTATACCACCTTTTGCTGACTCAAATAGAAAAAGAAGAAATGATTGACCATAGCAGGACTCAGTCCATTCCAACCTCCATTGTTCAACAAATAATTGAAAATGGTTGTACCAGGGAAGTATGACTTCATGGTGTTTGAATAAGATGTATTACCCTGTGGAGGCTGATGGAAAGAAGATAAAATATTCTGAATACTATATATTTAGACCATTGTTTGGTAGGTGAAATAATATTTCCTCGTGAGTCACGGACTTTGCTTGTGGATCAATACAGTGGTACAGAGGCAATAACTGCATGTAGCACAGCTTCCCCTCTGGTTGACTCCTCAGGAGAGAGATTTGAATAATCTCTCTGCTGGCATGAGCACTCTGGCCAAAGCAGAAGCTCCCCAACTGCCCTTCCTGAACAACTGGTGTCGCAAACACTGCTTTGAGGGAGGTGCTGCAGAAGCCAGGGGTTGAGTTTGGGGAAGGATGGGGAAAGCATCCACATCTGGGAAGCTGGAGGGTCCCTGTTTTCTGCTAAGCGACTCTGGAACACACCTGGTGCTCACAGGGACACCCTCTGCTCCTTCTGCACCAGGTGTTACCCCAGTACACGCAGGGCTGAAGCCCCAGGTCTGGACTCTTTCCCTCTGCTATCTCTACTGGAGCTGTTTAAGTGGGGGATAGAAGAAATTGTCTCTGAAATCCAAATGGTGAGAGGCTTTGCAACTTGGAAAATCCAGTCTGAACCCTTCCAATCACCACTGAACTGAGAGAAGGCCAGATGTTGGATGGAGATACATCCCTATGTTCTCGCAGCAGTGTGCTACAGCTCCCAAGGGTGCAAAACTCTTTAGACAACTGCTGGACCAGCAAATCTCTTTTTTTTTTTTCCCTTTTTTTTCCCCTCAGGCCTACAAGAYTGAGGCCAAAAGGCTGTTCTCCCTGTGGAGGAAGAGCTTATTCACACTGGCTTGTGGAGGTTATGCAGCATTTCAGCCAGGGAAGGTGGTAGGACCTTCCCCCTGCTTTGGCTGCAGTTGGCACAGCCTGCTGATGCCCATCACTGCACCTGAGCAGGGCTGAGCTGATCCYGACCTAACGTGGGCACTCTGCAGGAGGCAGATGGTCCAGAGTGGAGGTTTGGGGCTGGCCACGGGGAGGGAGGGTGAATAATTGCTGACACACAGCTCTTTTCTCTCGCTCAGCTTGGGTTTTGGGCCTGAAGGTACAMAGTGCATGGTATCATCTGAAGGGTGAGAGCAAAAGCTTTGAAAGAAGCAAAGGAAGTCAGGCAGGGAGCCTCCATAAATCCATCAGAAAGTTAAATACTGTAAAATCTCCATGTTGTTTACCAGCTGTGCCTACAATGAAGACAGAAATAATCCTGGTAAACATGACCTTTGATCAGCAAGGTGGAGAAATTAGGTCAAGCAGGTTTTTGCTTAGCTGAAACCATAAGCTGGGGATGAAGAGAAATAAAATTYTCATCCAAAAAAGGTATTAGTCTGAGGGCTCCACAGAAAACTGCCTGAGGCCAATGTGCTGCTCTTGCAAACCTTCCTTGCACCGAGCGGCGAATGCAGAGGGCAAAGTAGCACGTGTGCACAGCACAGCAGCAATTGCCTGCTCCGTGAACTGGGGTTTGACGTCTAAATTACATTACAGGGCATGCTCTGGCAGGGCTTTCTGTACGACCTTGGGGAAGCCCTTGTGTTGGTTCAGACTCGGGTACCTCCCCCTGCAGGACAGGGCACAGCCCCTCCTGCACCACGGCCGTGCCACCAGGCGTGCGCGGGTCACATTTTTCAGGCGGGAGGCTGTTTCAGGGTGTCACTGTTGGCACACACAGCTGCACACCCAGGCCACTGTGTACATGTCATGTCTGCCTTTGCAGAAGGGGACATTGTATTGCAGTGGGGCTCCTCCTGAGCACGGTCTGTGCACCTCAACCATGTCCAGGCAAAGCATGGAGCCAGGGCTCTCCGTGCAGGCATCGAGAGTGGGTACCCCACCCCGTCCTTTGGAGGGAAAAGAGGTTAGCTCTATGAAAACAGACCCTGRCTCTTTTTATTCACAGCAGCAAAGCATCCTCCTGAGCCTGGCATTAGCCCATGTGTTCCGTGGTGTCCCATTAAGATCCTCACATGAGGTCATGTGAGCCTTGGTGCCTTCCAAACACCCTATCAGCACTGCTGAGGTTCCGGCTGGCCCAGGGGGGAACCAAGGCTGAACATGCTCATGTATAATTAATGGCTAAAAGGATCCTCAGGAGAACTTGTCACATGGAAAATATGCCACCTCAGAAAACGTGCATAAATATCTGGTTAGCAGTTTTGTGTGGGACAGGCAGTCCCTGCCTTCACCCACATCACTGGACCCATATGTGGGGGCCACTGACCTGAGCAAAGACATCCCAGTCTGAGAGAGGTGGAGAAGAGATCTCATCCTCTCTGGATATTATTTTACATTCAATGATAAGATTTGCTAGACTCCAGGCTTTCCTGCAAGCAGCAGTTTAGCAGGGTCCAGAGATGTGTGAGCACTCAGGGGGTTAAATCAGCAAATGGGTGACATGATTTTATGCCTGTGGGCGGTTTGTTCCAAAGATCAGCTGYTCTCAAAGCAAAAGTAAACTCACCATGTTTATTATGAGTCACTTAAGCAAGCAAATTATTAGTAGAATCTCATCTGTGGTTATGCGAGTTGGGACCTGAGGTGAAGGTTAATTATTTTTCCCCCCTAAAAAAAAAAAGAAAGAAAGAAAAAAAACAAACAAAAAACCTGAGGTGCTTTAGCAACTGCCATGGGAAGATGCTTCCTGCACCTATCCGAGAGCGCCCAGCCTGGGCGTCTCTGGGTGCTCCTGGAGCTCACAGTGCTGCTGAGTTAAAGAGGATGTGGAACTAATTTTGCACACTGAGGGCTCAGCCCCAAACCCCCTGACATCCTGGAGAGTCTTTTCATTAACTTCAAGGGGCCCATAGTCGGGCCCCGTGTGAATGGCAGGGGTCTGCAGCGGGCAGCMGTGGCCGGTGCACAAAGCCTGCCCTCCCGCTGCCCTCCCGCTGCCCCTGACCTCCCGCCGGAGCTGAGTCACCGCTGCCCGACGCTTCCAGAGTCCCCTCACCCGGCGGGATGGACGGCTGGTAATTGTGTGGGCTTTTTCTCAGGACAGCACCTCGTACGTAACCAGTGCTGGGGTGCTGGGGTCCGCCCAGGGATCAAGAGCACAAAAGCAGATTGGGGGCTGAGAGGGGATGGTTGGGCATTTCCTTCCCTCCCCCGCCACCAGGAGCATATTTCATCCCATGAGAGGGTCTTCTCCATTGAAAGGAAAGCAATAACCCCCTGAGGACTGAGCCTTTTCCCATATGGTGCCTGATGGGGTCAGGGCTGCATGAGCAGGGTGCGCTGGGCTCCCTCCTGCCACGAAACCTTCCCTGTCCCCAGACCTGAGCCACGGCTCATTTGGGTATGTCCAGCATCATTGCAGACCCTAGCATAGCAGCATCCTGGCTGCTTTGAGCTGCTGGGACAGCCAGAACCTATTAAAGCTTGTCCTAATGCTGCCCTGCTGTGTGGGAGATACACAGGCTCTAAAGAGACAGATGCTCTTGTGGGGTGAAGGTGGCACCGAGACTGACCCCAGGACTGCTCCAAGGTACCAGGGGCCTCTCAGCCATTAATGTGACCAACATGGACAGGAGAACGGTGGTCTACAGGCAGAGAGGGTCTACAGGGCCTGGACACCTCTCCAAGGGTTAGAGGGGACACTGAGTTTTGTCAGCTACTTCCGGAGAGGCAGAGAGGCTGTGGCATTGGGCTGAGCTGCAACAGAGGGAAGAAGGAAGAGGCCCCACGAGCACATCCCTTTGCAGAAGAGCTCAAGTTCAATAGATCCATCCAGACTGCTCAAGTTCTCCCAGCGCAGTGCTTACCCTCCGTCCTCAGTAAATAAACAACAATAAAACAATGTAGATGTTTTCTGCGTAAGGTAATAGAGCGTAGGTCTCTTGAGTCAAATCTGGAAGCAGTTTAACAAGGCTCCTTGGAGCAGTGGCTCTGTGTTGCTCTCTGTTTGCGGTGCACCATGGTGCTATTCACATGATTTTTAATGCAATAAAATTACACAATAATGCAATACAATAATAATAAATTAGAACAGAGACAGTTTTCAGACATACCAAATGAGGAAAGGCAAGGTTTTACTCTTGCAATCCCAACTCATTCCATAACCCTAGGCAAATTGCTAGATTTTTAAAAGCAGGCTTGCTAATTTTTTTTCTTTCTTTCAGTGGGCCTTTTAAGCTACTCTGGAATCACAGTTCTCTTTGAGAAAACAGCATCTTATCATCCCTGTGCTTTGCTTCCCTCACTAGTGAATGCTGCTGCAGAGGGAATTATAACTCTACCAATGCATGTGAGAGAATCAGACACCGTGTTGATAAGGGTAGTATTAAACTGGGGCTTTGCAATTCATTTTCCTGAGGTCCATCGGGGACCACTCAGCAGGAAATAGGTGCTGTCTCTGTCCTGGGAGACAAGATAGGAAATGTGAATTCCTGAGAGCACAAACCTGGTGAGGAGCTGGCAAAATGTACTTGCAGCCCAGATACAGGGCAGCCAGCAGCCCTTGGAGCTCCGTGTCCCAGGGAGTTACAGCTCTTTGCTTTTCCTGCTTGGTCTGTGCCAGCAGTGGGAACTCCTCGATGCCATTCCCCAGAGCAGTGGGGAACCTGTCAGCTCACAGTCCGGGTACCAAGGCCTTCACATCCAGAGAGATGCTCCCCCGCCCTCCCTCCTTTCCCGCTCCCTAAAATGTCTCTATCTGAAGGAAAAGCAGTTTAGCACATCAGCAGTCATGTTCAAATTCCAAGGCTAAGCACGGAGCCTGGGAGAGAGAGAGGGGGCAAAAAAAAAAAAAAAAATCAGGTGCTTCTCAAAAACAATCAACCTGATTCACATGCAGCTCAGCAGCTTTTTTGATGGCTCAATTCCAGATTTCACAGCTATTCAATAGTTCTCTTGTGTAGCTGATCCTTGTCTTAGAATTCAGCACAACTCAATCCATTTTCCCCTTTCTTTCTATAAACACCCCCCTCCTCCTCTTCCCCTCCCTTCATTTTCTTGATTTACATCTCTAGGGAGATGGGAATGTGAGGGAGAAGCTTGTAGCCTTCCTTCCTGGGGGGCCTTGAACTGGTGTCCCCTGTCTCAGGTTCCCATTGTCCGCGCTGCACMAGCCGCAGCCCCTCTGCACTCCAGCCCTACTCAATTGGAATTTAAATGCTTCATGATTGTTGTCTCACAGAATAGGAAAGTGCTGCATTAAAGAGTAAATTACAGCAGACAAGTAACTGCCTTGGGAAGGAGTGTGAAAGGAGAGATGAGACCAGCACAATGCCCGTTTGCAAAAGAGGTTTTTTCCAAAGATGAAACAATCTTCCTGGGACGCTCTCCTAAGGATAAATATGATGTGGACAGCGTGGATATGGGGCTTTGTCTGGGAGGAGAAGCGCAGCGTGCTCAGGCCGGAGCAGGCCCACACTGTGCAGCTTGGACACAGATAGGAATTGTGTCCCGGAGCCAGGAGCGTGGCTGGACTGGGGYTTGACATCTGGTTTCTCACGTGGGCTCGATCCTGGCAGTTTAACTGTGATCCAAAGCACCAAGCAACTTGCAAGGAAACTAAGATAAGAGGTTTACTCATCTCCTTGCTCTTGCTGGTTTCTAAGCACAGGTGGAGTTTTGAGTTCTCTTGTGGTATCTCCCATTAGTGCTGAGACCACCCCAGAGATCATCATCTTCAGCCACTCTGGTGATGATCATTCGTTGTCTAAACACTCCAGTTGTGTCACTGGGACCCTTTCTCCCTTCCCTGTGCTGTATCTGCACCAGGCTTACTTCTGCTTAGTCCAACCTTCACGTTAGTCACCACTGGGACAGCCACAGCAGATCCTGAGATACTTTTTCAGGTGAGATCTCTATGAGAGTGAGATGCTGAGCCGACTCTACATGGAGCTAGCAATACCCTTAGCAAAGAATTATTTTCTTGTCTGAAGGGCAAAATGTGCTCTGGTGGTGGTAGAAAGCACACTGTGACTTCTGGTAAGTTGCAAGGACTCTTACAGCTACATTGCTCATCTGGRTAAGATGGGGTTTCTCCAGCAGGAGGGGCAGAAAGGAAAGGCTTGAGGAAAACACAGGAAACTGTTAAAATTATGATTAACATTCACCCAGAGCATCCGAAGGAGAAACAAAAATGAATTAGTCTCAGTGGCTCAGCCACAGTGCCAAGATCAGAACAGAGACCAGCCACACAAAAAGGGAGCAAAATTCAAGTATTTACCCTTGAGAGATACTGATGACATCTGTCTCCTTAACATTTTGGTCACCTTTGCAGAGCCTGTCATATTAATAGAGGATTCATGAATTAAACCAGCCAGGTGGTGTAAAGCATAGGTCACAGAAGCCCTAGGAAAAGCATCAAAAAATGGCATGTTCACTGAGACAAGAGAAAAAAAGATCAGGAGAGTTTCCCTCCCCTTTGCTCAACAGCATATGCCTTTCAAACTGTTCGTTGAAATAAGGTGCCATGGACACACAGGAAAATAATGCACAAATATGACTAAAAAATGAAAAAACCCCAGTGTGCACACACACGCAGGCAGGCAGGCAGGCACACAGTCCTTCCCCGTCCAAGATCACGGCGTACGCTTTCCCCCGAGCCGGCTCCGAGTGGCTCCTGTTTAATTACTCCTCTGGAACCGCTGTAGCAAAGGCCGTGCCAACAATTCTCTTTTTTTCATTTGAAACTACATGTGAGAAATGCCCCTTGGCTCAATGTTGACAACTAACGTCTCACTGCTGAAATACATTTCTGTGACGTTGCTGTGTTTTTTATTTAGTGGCCATTCTGAAATGAGGCTTTTCAAATGGTCTTCACCAGGACTCTGACACCTCTCCTTGCCTTTGCATGTTGTGAACCCCAACATTGCTGGTTCAAGGAGTGAACACAGCCTGCTGTTCCCAGTGAGAATATTCTGTATTTCATTTGGAAGTGGGTCTACTTTTAGAGCCCACAACCAGGTGCTCTGCAAAGCACACCAGGATTTGAKGAAGTCCCGTGGAAGTGACAGAATTTTGTCCTTCTAAACCCAACTCTACRCTTCACGTGAGTTTCCCAGGCAGGGAATAATTTTTTAAAAATGCCTTTTTCTCRTCAGGTGCTCCAGTCCCCTTGACTTGCCAGGCTCAACACTATGTTGCTTCAGGGCCTTGTGGCCCAAATGAAATGCCACTGAAAACAATAGGAAAACAGGGCTTGGGATCAGCGCATGCACAATGCAAAATAAAATACTTCGCTCCGAGGCCTTTTGAGGACACCCAGCGTGGTGTCATCAGAGYGCTGGCATCCTCTGGGAGGCCTGCAGCCAGCTCAGGGTGTGCCAGCACCCCTGCATGGCCGTGCCACAGACCTGCTCTTGTGTCCCACAGCACATGGAGCTCTGGTGCAAGGCTTGGAATGTCCTCCGAGTATTTGGAAAGCCATGCCTCTCCATGTGTCTCCCAAGAAGACATGGATCATGAGAGGAACCAGCCAGGACAACATCTAGGGATGTAGTAGATAAGTCCAGCTCTCACTGTCTTCAGGAATTTTCTCTTGGCCTCATCCAGAGATGAGAGAGCAGCCTTGGGGCTGCTCATGTATCGTCCGCAGTGCTGTGGCCATATCCTCTGAGCAGGTGAGACCTGGCTGTGGTCCATGAGGGGACAGCTGATGGTGCACAGAGCCAGGACAGAGGCTACAAGCACTGAAATCTCTCTTCCCCACGTGGCACAAGGGCCAAACTCCTCTCATAACAGAACCTCCTGCCCCTCTGCACCCCTTCTCCTCACTTGCTGCACTCAAGTGGTCCCTAAACTTCCCTCACTGCCATAAAAAATGCCATCTCCTCCCAGGTGTCCCCTGCCTGCTGCACTCACCCAGTTGCTCCAGTCCTGCAGGACTTCTGCCTACTATGGGCAAGCAATTAGCACAGGTGTCAGTTAAACCCACTGCTGCCTCCAGATCCCCACTAGCACTGAAGGCATTGGCAAAGAGCTGCTGCATCTTCAGTGGTGTCTGCCTCTCCCTTGCAGGCAAATGCAAACACCAGGCTCCCAAGCACCAGCCCTCACTTTGAATTTCCCTGCTTTGCCTGCTTGTCTTCCAGCTCTTTAGCATGTCTTGAATGTGGCTTATTGTCTGCTAATAAAGAAAAGAGCGTTGCTCTCCAGCAATGGCAAGATCCCAGCTTTCCTGCCCTGCTGCAGAGCCAATTCCAGTCAGGGAAAGCAGCTATCACTGGAGGTTTTAAATAAACCAGCGCTCCCCCCCGAAAACCCTCCTGTTATATAATGCTCTCCTTCCTCTCCTTTTAATGAAAACAACCAAGTAACTGTCTATTTTTACTATGTTAGGGACGGATCCAGCAGCCCTAACTTGTGCATGCCCGTCTGGAAATCAGTGGGAGCTCTGCCTGCATGGGAAAGAGCGGCAGGACCACGACCAGGAGTGACTAACATGAAACAGGGCTCCCCGCTCCGGTCTGAGAGAGGCCAGAAGAACACAGGCCACAACGCAGTGCATGTTCTGCAAGTGACACTYGGTGTTAGCCAAAATATACATCAATACAAAGAGGGCGTGTGGCAAAAGGCACATTCCTTTACCACACTATTACTGTAATACTCCAGTGCCTCCGCATTAATTTGTTCCCAGGAAATTCCATCATCACTATTTCAAGCCTGTGGCTGTTCAAGCCACTTAGGATGATGGGAAATTACCCTACTCAGGAAAATAGAATAATAAAAACTGTGATTAAATTTGCCTTTATCCTCAGTCTGCACACCATAATCAATCTCTGGCGAAATATTTTTCTGTATAGAAGGATGCCAATTATGTTCTTAATAAACTATGAAAAATCAGCCAGAAGGGAGGGTGGGTTTGTTTTTTGCCTACAAAGTCCGAAGTAAGAGTAACACTGCCCCCAAAGAAATTCCCACAATCAAATGTTTAGGGGAAAAAAAAAATATTAAAAGGGATACTCTGCTCCAGAAGAGCTGAGCATATGCAGTGGGAACACTGCCAGACTGAATCAGACCTGGCTGTGCTAGCCCAGTGGTCAGGGCATCTGGCCATTGGGTCCAACGCAACCAGCACTGACCGCTCCTAAAGAAAGCAACTGTGGACTGACCTGCTGTGGAAAAAATGTCCTTCTCAGCTTGGTAATTAGACCCTCCTAAGCCTGAAGGATCATGTCTCTTTTCAAAACATGTTGTGTATCCAGACCTTACTGCTCTAGCAGTTACGGATGACAAGAGTCATATCCAATATATCCACAAACCTACACAAAAAGAATTAAATTTAACACTACATAGATCTGTCAGTGATTTTATATGGCAGCAGTTTCACAGTTGAATAAATATCTCATTCTATAATACCTTTCTTGATTACAAATGAAGCTACTAAAAAAATCAAGCTACTACTGCAGCCCTGTGCTGTCATCCTGTCCCAGCATGTGTCTTGAGCATCCATATATGTAATGGAGATTACCAAAGAGTCTGTTCTCACATTCCCCATGTCAGTGTGCTTATCTTTTATTTTTTAAAAACATGGCTATTTTTGCATGGAAAAATAGAGCTGAAAACCTGTTCTGCCTTTGCCAGCTGACAAGTGACTGATCCTTTATGGGCTCTATTACTGGTGGGTTTGGCAGGGTCCTGCCTTTGCAGGGAGCATCACAGACCCAGGAGACAGCTCTGAATGAAGGTGCCCAATGTGCTCATACTGCCAATTACTGTGTGCAGAAAAACCCTTGCACACACACTGGGTGGCTGAGGATGAGTACAGGATTATAAATTTTGCAAGGCAATTGCATCTTTTTTCCTTGTAGGATTTGTGTGTGTATCAGCATGTTAATATAAACACTGAAAGAAGCAGTTGATGGCTGGGAAATGAGAGGCTGTAGTTAGATATTAAGAGTTTCTAGGTAAGAATGTACATATAACTCTGCTCAGGCAGTGTTTCTTTGGCTTTTGCTTTGTGCCTGGAGGGGGCTGTGTGTCTTGTATTTCCACAACTTCCACTGTCCTGCTCTGTACTGTTGTGATGCTCCTATTCCACTATATTAATGTTTGGGAAAACATCAGAGGAGCAGGACAAATGGGTTTATAAAGGAATGTTAAATAAATCTGAAATGCACAGCACTGGCTTCCTACTGCACTGCCAGTCATTATGGTCCAAGAAGTTATCTGCTCATTACTGGCACAGAGATGACTGTGGTTTCATCTATAATTAAGATGTTCTGAATAGCTGCTTTTCTAGCGTGGCCACAGAACTCAAAACTCGGAACAGAAAATATAAGTTGGAGTTGTCCTGAAACAGAACTGGCTTTGTAGTTTTCAGATTGAAATGAAACACTTGAAAAAAAAATTTTGGATGCAATTCATTCAAAGCAGAGTCAAACTGATTCAAAATCCGACCCCAAAGTAAATGTTAATTTCCTGATGTTATATTTAACCTTTAGAGTAAGGCAAACACAGGTAGTCATCTAAGTAACATTTTTCAAATGGGACATTCTATTTTTAATATATCTGAACAACTATTTTTTAATTTTCTTTTTCCCAGCTGAGGTGTTCATTGACTCCTAACACACTGTTTTGACCTGGAGTTACAAACTGGGTCACCTAAGACAGCCTGCAACACTTCTCTGCCCTCCTAACAAATTCCTTTGTTTAGCCATGTACAACCTTCCCTCTCTCATCCAGTGGTGTGTGAAGGATGGACACCATTCCTGCCTGAGAAATGCTGTAAAATGGAGAAGTAAAACAGCACTGTGAACATGACATTTTTATGACTTAACCCAAATACTGCTGAGTTCTGTGGGAGTCTTTCCACTGATTTTGGTACATCAGGCTGTTATTTCAATGGCTTCACCTTTACTTGGCAAATAAACATGATGGAAACAGGGTGAGTCTCTCTGTCTCCTGCAAACCCTGCTCTCTGTCACAGGGGTTCAGACCTTTGATTTGTTTGGTTTTTACATGGCTCCTCTGTACCTGCTTTTTTCCCTTTCTTAGCAGTCACTGCTTGAACAGAGGCTACAGGAACCATCAGGAGCAGATCCAGCCTCCTGGGTCATGGTGTCTCACCTTCCCAAACAGCTGTGAGACAACAGGTCACACCAGCATTGGAGGTGCTCCACATGTTTTATCTGAAAAAGCCTTCCTGGACTCAGACCGTGCTTCTGCCACCTCTCATGCTCAGATTTCACGATGGTGCAGTAGTGCCTGTGCTAAAACTCCATTGTTGCCACAGGTGCACAGCTCAGGAGGAAACTGGGGTGCAGAGGTTACACGGCTTGTCTGGGCTGATGAAGGAAGTTGCAATCAGAGACACCAATAATTGAGGTCAGCTTTCCTATCAGTTTTTTATCACAAGCCCTGAACAAAACCCAGCCAGCCATAAGCCGGGACTGAGTTATTGCCATTGTCCAAGGTACAATTGCTTGTGAGTTACTGCCACATTTCTACTGCAAATTTCAACACCTGAAGAAAAACCCAACCACAGAGGAGTGAGTTTAGATGGACATTCTTACTTAATACTACTTTCCATCAAACTGTCACCAAACCCACTCTGTTCAGTGCCATCAAATGGTTAATTCAAGTCCTATATTACCTTTCCTTTTCATTTTTTAATCTTTCTTCTGTCTTCTGATTTATTGTCTTTAACCTTTGCAGACCTTTTCTGCTTAACTTAGAATATTGTATGCCCTAAATCTAAGGATTACAAAATGATTGGAAGTGATTTAAGAATCTGACTCATTTAATGAGGTAGAAAATTGTGTCTTTGCTCTCTCTCCACATCAGAGGACATGCTGCTGGAGACAGACACTGAGCAGTGAGAAGAGACCCATGTTTTAGGCAGACCAGGGTCTCCGCTCGGCACAGCAAATACATTAATAACCACATAGCAACCCTCCACTACATAATGAACATGTGGAAGCACTTTTACTGCTTCGATAGGATCTCTGAGCCAAAGAAGAAGTTGTCTGATTTGTCAGCATCTGGGAAGCAGCTCCATTGAGACATGACTGTATTAGTCCTAGCTGTATGCAGCCTTATTAAAGACTTATGCTTTAAGTCTGCCTGTAATAAAAACCTGCTTTGGTAGGAGCTAGGCTTCCTTACCTTACACAAGTCACCTAGTTTTAAGGGAGAGAGTTAGTAGCATGTGATAATGAGCTGATGAAGCACTTCAAGCTCTTAATTCACCTGTATATTTTTTGTTGATACATATGAGCTTAGCTGTGTTTTCTAAAAACCAAGCAGCTGTGGTCTCTGTCAGGAGGACCAAATGGAAGCCACTGTCAAACCACGGTGTGACCACAGCACAAAGGCAGAGATGAGAGACCAGCAGTCCTCCCTATGACGGCCATATGATGAAAGCTGTTCTCAGGGGAAAGAAGCCTGGAAGTTAACTGGTATCCAAGACCCAGAGGCTTTACCAATAAGGTGTTCTGGGCATCTGACTGTCAGGTGGATGCCTGCTTTCCCCAGCAGCATTTTAAGACCATGGGCTATAGCTGGAGGCACAAGCACTATGCAATGGTGGGTGAAACAATCTCTGACATCCTGGCTAGCTTTATATCTGCTGTGTAGAACCCCATATTTCAGTGAGACTGCACTGATTTATATTTACTAGAAATCCAGTTTGAGATTATTCTGTGGAAGCCAGGTCTGATACACATCGGTTTTGCTAAGAGTTATTGTTCCTCTGACACGACTTGCTGCCTGGATTTTGTTCCTCCCAAAACTCACATGTTCTTCATTTGTATTCCATGGCCAACCTGGTCTCAATCACTCAAGGCCAAAACCAAGATTAGAAAGATTGACGTCTGCTAATGGCTGCCTGGTGTTTTTTCTGGGGTGCTTTATCAACTCTGTCACAAGCAATAAGAGGAAGGAGAGGAATCTTAAAGGTCTTGGAGAACCTATGAACCTAATTCCTCTCTGCTGATTGCTGCAGCCATTTCCCCGTGCCCCGAACACCTCTGCCGTGCCAAGGGCTGGCCTCTGAGTCCACTTTCCCCTGCTGACTCCTGAGCAGCTCCTGCCGAGAGCCTGGAAGCTGCTGGAGCTGCGGTTCAGAGGGCGGTGATTAATGCCCTTTCTCGGCCATTCACATTCAAATGTCGCATCGCTCCTCGGCCGACAGGAGACACGGGCTGGGGGAACGCTGAGCGCCCTTGTGGCACTGTCTGCTGGAGCCTTGCTTGTGCAAAGTTTGCCAGCAACAGCCCTCGTGAGGACTACGGAGCGCCTTTTTTCCTCTGGGGATGGGTTTGGAGGTTCAGCTGGGGAAATCAACCTCTCTCCCCTCCCCCTGTGTCATGTCCCTTGTGGCTCGGAGACATCTCAGGTGTTTTACAAGATGTAAGGAGATATTCTCTCCCAATATGCTGGATTTGTTGAAATGTGCCTGGCAGGACAGCAGAGCTAGTTTCCTTTGCTCAGAGAGGGATGCTCTGCACAGCAGGAGCTCAGAGAGCAGATGGCCAGGTATTGCACACTAGTGTCAAGGCATGAGCCTGGCAGAAGAGATTTGGCTGCTACGAGAGTTTTGGCATCAATTAAAAAGAGGACAAGGGGGAATACCAGTCAAGAACCCTCAAATAACTTTTTCTCTAGAGGTCTTCACTTCTTTCCTTCATTTCTCAGGCTTGCTTTTAGCCTGCTTTGGCCAGTCAGGGTGTTAGTTTTTGAGAAGTCCTGACCTCTGAGGATCATTGTAGCTTTCCAGATTACAGGAGTTCAAGGTTTAGTTGCAGGCTAAATGCAAGTTTTGTCACAGAGGTGGTTATCTGGGGGACGTTTTGGTGGCCTAGGGCTCTCCCAGGGGGGCATCACCACCAGAAGGAGGTCCTGGAGTAGTCACAGGATACAGGAACTATGACTGTGACAGACCACTGGGACTAGGCACCAGAAAAAGGCAGCTGGGTTGAGGGGATGCTGCCCTTCTAGGGTCGGTGGTATGGAGTAGGGAGCTCCACCTACATGTCACCATCATGTTTTGGTCCCAGGGAGGCACAGACCAGCTCTCTATGTCTGACTTATGCAACCTGCAACCGAACAATGGCTGCTCTCTTCCCACCTCCTTCTGTTTGCAACACTTAAATCAGAGAAGTGAAAATGAGCCCCTGTCTTTTACGATAAAAGGGATATCAGCTTTCACTGGTTTTTTGCCTCTTGTTGTCAGAAATCAGGTCAGGGTGCTGGGT
Organism: Amblyornis subalaris; assembly: GCA_018881555.1. Taxonomy (NCBI): domain Eukaryota; kingdom Metazoa; phylum Chordata; class Aves; order Passeriformes; family Ptilonorhynchidae; genus Amblyornis; species Amblyornis subalaris. The sequence continues at coordinate 2,602,892 of JACAXG010000056.1, read as the reverse complement.
TAAACAATTCCTGTCCTGCCTTTCCTCCAAGGTAAGTGCAACTTAACTCTCTTGCTTTGCCTTTTCTCAAGCTAATTTTTGTGGTGGGGAGGAGGACACAGAAGCTGCTTGGCCGTGCTGGATGACAGTTTATTCCTGCCTCATAGGTTTATTTTAACTCTGACTTATTTTAACTCTATCTCAGAGTTATTATATCTCAGATTGACACTGGGAGAAAATAATATCCAGATTTTTACAAGTCATGTAAATGACTTCTAATTCACAGGAGAGTTCCCATCCTTGCAAAGACCACTCTACCAGTTATTACTTTGGAGTGTTATATCCAACACTGAGGCTCACAGGAACCAAGAGAAGTCAAAAGTAGTTCGAAGGACAAAATTTCTCTTTATCTTTCCTGCATCTCCAGAATAAGTTTAACCTGTGTGAGATGAACTCCAGATATGATCCAAACAGGGAACTCTCTCCGCATTGGCTGAAGCCAATCTCCTGAACCTTTGTTATTCAGGGTGGGGGAACCTGAGTCARGTCATTCTCCTTTATTTAATTTGCAAAAACTGGATTCTGATTGAGATTCAGAAATGCAGGTACTCCTTCTGCAAGTCCTCATCACTTAGGGCTCCAGAATTGTTGGTAGCAAAGGTCTCTTGCCCAGTCACAGCTTTAATGCCACACCACTGAATCCCCTGCTGAGATTATCATTGTTACGGCAGTCATGGGGAGGACAACTCCCAAGTATATCACTCATCCCCTCTGCTCTGGCAAGATTTGCATGTGAGCAAGACAGCCAAGATGCTTTGAAGCTGGGATGGAAATGCTGGGCTCAGTTACTGTTTCTGTGAGAGGTGTTAAGCAATACCAAGAGCCTGCAGGAAGCCACTAGCAGAGTGCAAACTGCAAGAAACTCAGATTTCTCTTTGAATCATATCTGTACCTGTGCATGTGGCAAGACTGAAACTGATTCCAGCTCAAGGGATTATCCTATCCCCATTCCAGCGGTTTGCAGTGTTGTTTTGAACTCAAGTTTGAGTTGAAGAAAATGAAGAAGCTGTGGAGGAAGAAATGAAATATTGTTCTTCCCACCACGATGCTGAGCTGGTCCTGGATAAACAAAGCCCGAGATGTACATATTGAGATTGCATTTCTCTTATCTGTGATCAGACRTTGCTGGAAACAGAACTTGTGAAACAACAGTGCGAGAATAACAAATTTCTCTGGTGGGAAACAAGCTGTTCTTGGAGTGTATAGGGGGGTTTGACAGTCTCATCAACAGAGTCTGCTATAAACTCTGCCCAATTCCTCCTGCGTACAGCCCAGACCCACTGCGGGACCTGGCTCAAGCTCAGTGGTAGGGAAGTGCCTCCACATGCTTCACAATTCCACCAGATGCATATCTGCATCTTCAGGCACCTAAATATTGGCAATCTGGCTGTGCTCCATGCCTTGTTTTCAAGTGTGATAAATAGACCATCCTATCCCTGGCTGCTGAAGGAAAAAATGTGTCGAGGGCCAGAAGGTGCCCAGATGCTTTGGTGACAGAGACAGCACCAAGTGCCTTGGATACTGAGGAAGTCATCAAGGAGGGCTGGGGTTTTGTACTGGCCCTCTGAGATGGCACAGACCCATTCAGTCACCAGGGAAGGCAGGCAGGGTGTGCAGGCTGCATGCAGGGCACAAAACCGATCCCGAGGAGACAACAGCAGCACCAGAATCTCTCCCAAAATCCCGTACCGATCTCTGTGCCCCACAGCTCCCTCTCATGTCACATAGGCAGAGAGTAGAAGCCCAGAGGGCTGAGGAAGCATGGCAGCAGGTGCTGTTCTGTGCCCCTGTGCCATGGTGGAAGCACTGCTTGTTCATCCAGAGCTGCATCAGGAAGAGCTCTGGGCTCTCACCTCCCTCCACTTCTGCCTTGCAGTGGGGAGCACAAACCACATTTTCCCTCACCAGGCTGCAAGTAGAGACCTGGATATGTGCAGAGCCCCCGCAGCATCATTTGGGTCTCTATTAACTTTATCTTCTTTGCCACAACACTGGGACAGCTGCCTGGCTGGGTTTGACCCATGCTGCTCTTTCCTGGATCCCATCAGCAGCAGCATTACCAAAGCACTGCACTAAAAGAGCCTGAGCTGTCAGATGTGCTCGATTTACATCCAGCACAACTCAGCATGGGCAGAAGGCTGTGCTGGAGCAGATCCTGTTGCAAGACTGGGGTCTTGGAGCATGCAAGTCTGTGTGCACAAGGGTTCGTGTATTTGGAGAAATAATGTTTCCCCTCCATCCAAGGCCAAGAGACTGAAATCCAAGCAAGCCGAAACTCCTTTACCATTGACGCCATAACAACATTTGAGGTTTCGAAAAGGAGCGGAAAAAATGTGTTGCTGTAGTAAGGGAATTGTAATAAGATCTGAGCCTTGGAATAACCTGCTCTGTAGTGAAGCAGCAGCTCTGCAGCGCTTCCGGCTTCTCGAGATTTGTGAGGAGAAATGTGCCCCAAAGAATGCCAGTTATTCTGAGTGGGGAGAACACTCAGCTGAGGGTGAATGAAAGACATCCAGGAAAAACAGAGCAGAAAGTGTAATGCAGGAGCCTGCTGGGGCTCCTGGTTAAAGCAGCGAGTTCATAGAAGCACTTAAAAAGAGTGAGACTGCAGCACAGAGAGGGGAATAAAGTGAGTTATGGGTTATGTAGGACCTGGCTGCAGACGAGGGGCATGAACCCCCCACTGGGAGAGATGGCAGGCAGCTCTCTCCAGTACAGTGCTCCAACAAAGCTGACCTGTGAGGGGTTGGACTTTGCACACAGACTTCTGCTTCTCTTTCCTCCACAGCTGATGTTAATGTAGCCCATAGATTTTGAGAGCTTCTACCCCAGACAGCTGGTTGTCCTAACCAACACTTTCTTTTCTCTGGCCTTTAGGGACCAGAGCTACGTGTAGATGCAGCCAGGACTGAGGTTGCTTCCCAGGGCTCAGCCGCCACTGGATCCATTGCAGCACAGCTCTAGGTGAAAGTCGTGGAGGTACAAGACAGCAGAGGAGACTCCAAATAACTTTTCAGTCTCTCCTCCATGTCTGGCCAGGGGCAATACTTCTTTCAGAGCAGGCTTACTTTGATTGCAGTTCAGAGCAAAGGCTGCAGCTGTCCTTAGTACTCATGGAGGGCAATTAAAGGCAATTTCACATTTCCCATTCTGAAATAACCCCGTGTAGCCTGGGCTGTTATCCACAGGCTCAGCATCTTATATTCAGTGATATCAAAGCTGAGTTATGACACAGATATGATATCTGGGGTTATAAGAACTAGGTCAGTGCTTGACTTTTATGGAAGGAATAGAGGACAGAAAAGAAAGTATTCTTTTTCCTTGATCAGTCCATAGTGTGCCAGCACCTTTGTACAGTGCTGGTTTGCCTGCCTCAGAAAAAAAACAAAACCATAGCAGAGCTGGAGAAGATAGAAAGATGGCAATAGATATTGTCAAAAGTCTGGTCTATGCAAAGAATAATCAGAATGGGACTCCTTATCCAGAAAAAAAAAAAAAAAGAAAGAAAAAATGGTCAGTGGATATGAAGTCAAAAACGTGATAGACAAGATAAGGAAACTATTGTTTGTCATCCATCCCCTCCCACAAGGGGACCACATGAAACCACCTGGGGCACGTTTGAAGGAGGCTGAGGTGATCTGTTATTTACGGGGTTGTTAAGTTCTGCAGTATCAGAGGACACTTAGTGTTAATGTTGGGGTTTTTTTGTTTCAAGACATTGGTGAATATTTTACTGGACAGCACCACAGCAAAGAGAACTATGAAATGCCAAAGGACTTGCACTGGGTTCAGGAACCACCAACCTCTCATCGCCTGGAAAGTGCTTGGAGTAAAGTATCCTTATATTTTCCCCTGTTCTTTTGTTTATTCCCAGGCATTTCCTGTCCAGTCCATGACACTCTGTCAGATCAATCTTTGGTTTGACCCAGTAGAGCAGTACTTATCTCAGGGCATGGATATCTGTGGAACCCCTTGTAAAGGGTAGGGTTCACATCTCGTTCCCAGCGCAAATGGACATTTCTGTCTTAATTTGATGTAATAAGCATTAAAAAAAAATCAAAATAAATGTTTCTATTCCTGATGGATATAGAGAAAAACCCATATAAGAAGCAATAGGAAAGTGGAGGCAATGCCAACTTCTTGGATTTCAGAAAAACAGGTATCTGGGCAATGGAGCCAGGCTGGTGGGAAACAGTAAAAACTCCATTCTGCATGAATATCTCCACAAAGGTGCACCAGTAAGTATTGCCAGATAGGGTAGGGACTCCAAATTCTTGCAGGACAGTGGCCCAGCCTCTAAAGAAAATGCCACAGCAGTAACTCAGTGAATATTTCTGAGGACCATGTGACGCCCTGACTGTGTATGACTGTGCTGTGTGGGAGCAAGGTTGAGATCTGTGCAAATTTTAGAGTTTAGCTGTAAACTGAGATTCTTCTGAAGTCTTATGGAAGACTTCCTGATATTAGGTTACCTGTTAGAGGGATTTCAGTGCAGCTTTTCAAGCCAAAGAGAGAATTAAGAGCCAGAGTCTCCTCTGGCTTATAATCAGGATGAATCCAATGCTCCAGACACAACTCAACCAGAACCACTGTGTTTTTACTTGGAAATGGACCAGCTATGCAGCATGAGGCATTATCAAAATGCACTGTCTGGGAGCAAGATCAGCCTGAATCTTCGAGATTACAATGAAAGTTGAATATCGAACAGAGGTTAGTCTGGATTTCATCACAAAACCATACATTTTATTAGGGCTAATCAAGGAGACAGGCTGAGTGAGGCCTCAGGACTTGGGACCTCGACTGTGTGGGTACAGATGTACAATATACAGCAAGATCTGTATCAGCACAGCTCATCCCAGTGTACCAGGCCATGTTATTGATGCAAGTTGCAGTGCTTGCTGATAGAGCTGCCTCCGTGATCAAAAACCCGGGAAAGGCTAAGATATTGAATGGACACTGAGCAGAATCTTTCCCTAGCTGGATGCTGGCCACCTAAAACTTAGATGTCTGGTCCTATCTGTTCGTTTTGGAGCTTTCTGCAGGCATTTCTGGGAGTAGTTATTTCGCTTAACTTTGACAGTTGTTTTGAGATGGAATTGTTCATCTTCTGGACACTCAGGTGTTGGAGACAGCAAGTTTAGACTAGATTCCCACTTTCAGATGATTAACATTGGGTAAATTCCTCACAAGAGTTCTTGAATTTTAATTCCTTCTTCAAATCTATTGCTGACAGCTGAAATATTTCCCTGCAAACTTTCATTCTTTAGAGTTTAAGGGAAAAAAGCTCACTGTTCTAACTTAGTGGAGACTTTAGCAGGTAAGGATTTATAGAGCAAATCCTTATTCAAGTTTCAATCAAAATTTAAATAAAGGGCTAAAACCAGGCAGTGTTAAAATGATAATATGCACCATTCTTTTTGCCAGTGATGGGGCATTGCACATAATAGGACTTAGTTTTCCTAAGTCCTTCCTAATTACAGTTACTGTAATATTAAGTCTCGGTTCTTTTGGGATACAAGTGAGAAAATTTAATGGAAATTCTGTAGCAATCACAGTTACTAAATCTGAAGAAAAGTCACTGCAACTGTGAGGGATGTGCTAACTACTGGCCTGATCCTGCCAACCAGTGTGCACGACATTTGCTCGCTTGAACGCTCCCATTAATCTCGGGGGAGCTATTTACAAGCAGAAGAATTACAGGTTCACACCAGCCTTCAGAAACGTGGCAGGCATTTGATGCACTCAGCCACTAATTCTGCCAAGGGAATTGGGGCAGATCTTCTGATGGAGAATATGGATTTTTTCAGTACTTTGTGAATAAGCGTGTTCTCACACATTCATCTGGTGTAGGTATAAATATGTACCAAGGGCTAATTCTAATGGATATTGAGATTTTTAATTAACATCTGGAAAGAATTTCAAACTATTTCTCATTGCATATATGCAATTTAGGGTGGTGGGTGTAGGAGAAAAGCTGAATTTTATTGCCCTTCTCCATGTTTAATGAGAAAATTTTGACACTAAAGCAACTGGGTGAGGAAACAAACCCTGAAAGAGTAGATTTCTAATCAGGGCCAACAAAATACACTCATCTACTGGTAGATGTACAAAGTATCCTGATTTTGTTTATTGGCCCCTTGCAAAAACTGGTCATGCATGTCTGGAGTAAATCATTTGTGTTTTCAAACATAACAAACTGGAAAGGCAACGTGCAGGATTTTTTGCAAACCGCTCTGTCGTACATGTGCAAACTTATAAACTTTGCTGCTCTTGCAGGGGTGTAGCTGAGGACAGAAAGTCACCCTTTGACTTTGGGTGGTTTTGTGAAATATATTTGAAAAACCCCACAATATGCCTCCTCGAGTCATAAGTCAGTGGTTGGGTGACTGGTTTGAATTAGGACAACGAACAAAGACAAATGAAACATAATCCTGCACGTCTGTACATTCTGGAGGCTTTCCTCTTCATTTGGTGTCAGTACTGAACCAAAAGTATTTAGAGAGGCAATATTATTGAACACAACAAATAGGAAGCAAAGCATAATTTTTGTTAGGGGTAAGTCATCCCTTAGGCAGAGCATTCCATCAGTCTTACTGCATTTCACTGCACTGAGCTACAGTTAATTTGTGGTCGGAAAAAATAGAGGCACTGTGGTTCTTGAAAATTATATACTGTGTTTCCAGTTTAAAGGGAAACAAAAGGCATGTGTTGTAAATATAAATTTTTTTCTTTACTTTTGAAAACAAAAGCCCATTTGAATACTCAGTTTAGGTTCTATTCGGCACCTGAAGTAACTATGTTATTTCACTGTCCATTTAGGAAAAATTTCTCCGGTGGGAAAAGGAAAATCAGTATGATTGAAGAACTGGCAGCTACAAGTTAACTGAGTTCTTGTGTCAAGCTCTTTACAGCAGTGACAACATTTGCTCCCTAATTGTACAACTACAGAAAGAACATTCTTGGTTTGAGCAATGACAATTATCAGCCATTAGAAGAAAATGCCAACACAAATGCTGGAATCTGCCATCATCAGAGACCTTCAACTCTGAACCATAGCTTTTTCGAGAGGATATATGCCAAGCGTTACAGGTTTGAGGCAGGAATTGCTTGTTAACGTTTGCTTCTTAGGAGGTGAGGGTAAGTGATCAAAATGATGGTTTTGACCTTGAGATTTCTGGCTTAGGGATTGTCACCTGGGACATGTTTTTTACATAGCTGAGCCTTGACCATAGGAACTTCCTTAACAGAGATATGTGATTTGGATGTTGTTCTGTTTATATTTTGCTTTCAAAGATTGCATTTTTCTGCAAATCACTGAACCCTGAATATCACCTACCACTCATCCAAGAGACATAATCGAGTAGTCAGAAATGAAAGATTCTCTCTTATTGCTTATGCAATATGTTCAAAAGAGGAAAGCTTCATTTTCCAAGGGGGTGAAATGACTGTTGTCATCTTGAGTAACATGCTGGGGATCTCTAAACCCAATAGCCTGTGTTTCTGGGGACTGAACCAAGAAGCCCTGGCAGCTTGGTGGTATGAAAGACAAAGATGTAGGAGGGGTGGTGGAGGATTTTTTTATAACTGGTTCCTGGATTGAGGTGGATGCTTCAAGCAAGTACAAAACTGAATCTACCTTTTCCTTCTGTCACAAATCTATACTATCTAATGGCCTTTTTTTTTCAGGAGGGGGTAAAATGTGTTTGCTTCCAAAAGCGACCTTGAAGCAGAACTTTTGAACACGGCATAAGCTTGTTTTGTCCAATTTTATCCAGCTTCTGGATTCCTAGGGCTGTAGTCAGTGTGTCAGTTTGCCTGGGGCAATGTGCACATATTATATTGATAGATCTGCAGCTGGGCATTGATAACAACTGTCACTGGTTCAGCCAGGGCTAGAAACAATGGAAAAAACCTCATGATAAACTCACGAAACTTGGCTGCAAATTTGCAAGCACAAGTAGTTTTGGAACTTCAGATAAGCTTCCAAAGGTTTGGATCCAGGTCCAAACAAAACCCAAGCTCTAAAATTATGAGGTTTGTGCATCACTAACACTCATATATTTGCTTCCACCTGGAAATACTAAACATTTTATGGATTTTCGCATGCCCCAGTTGGTTCTCTGTTCTGGCTGGGATTGTTAGAATCCCTCTGCCTTTGCAACTATATAGACATCAATAAAGATGAATAAAGCTGGGCAGTCAGATTCTAATTTATGCTAATCATGTTGGATGGCTCAGGGCACTTCAGCACACATGCTTAGCCAGTGACCTTTCACACTCCCCTTCTAGATCAAAGCACTTTATTTGTCCACTTCCAAGAAAATCACAAAGACAAAATTCCCATTCAGCATGCCTTTATTAATCTACAAAGGGCCAAATCCTGATGCCTTTAATCTGCTCTTACTCGTCACTGCCATGATTTAAAGAGTAGAGCATTGCCATCAGAGTTCTGGCCCCAAAATCAACATGCAGAATGGCCAAATTCTCAGTAGACTTAAATGAAGACGGGGCCACTGCCTTCAGATGGGATCTCTATCTCACAACATTCCCTTGAGGCCAAACCCTCTCTCTGTGGAATTGATAAATCCTGAGGAGAAGTTCTCTGATCCATTTTTTATTTTGCTGTTTCCAGCTGAACCCTCACTGTCTTCTTGCACTGATTTGTCTCACTGGCTCTTACCCAGTTTGGGCAATTGTCACTGGGTGACCCTCGGAGAGGTGCCCAGGGCTGAGCAGGTCCTCAGTGTGTGAGAGGATCTAATTAGATAACACAAATCTAGGCTTCTGATAATACAGATTGCTCCAAAACTAAGCACATTTAGAAAATTTCCACCAGTGTACATGAGAGAGGATCTATTTGCTGCAATCTGTTCGGGTCTCTGAGTCTCGTTCTCAGGCTGTAACAGGCGAACTCCCACAAAACTCACTTCCAATTTACAACTGTGTCAAGGAGAGGAGAATCAGGGCATCTGATACACACACATCAGAATAAAAAGCATTTTCAGCAGTTGCAGATTGGTCACAATTTCAATTTTCCTCCTCCTGATTAATTTCCATACTTCTAAAAAGTCAAACTTCTGTTCACTCCTTATGGTTTATGCTTGCTTGTGTTTGATACTGTTTGAGTGCACTTTAAAACACAAAGAAAACTCAGTTTCCTTCTCATGCTGAACTTTCTCTTCCAGCAATGTTCTCAGTCTGACTATATCCCCACTAAAAATATTAACAATACAAGTATTTTTTGTAAATTTTTCATCAGTTCCAACAGCAATTAGTAGTTGCCGCAAGGATAAAAGAATAGATTAAAAACATTGCAATGAATCTATTTCCCTCAATACAATATCCAGTTTTCTACTAAGAACCTTTTCACAATAATCCATGCTTTCCATGGAATTGTCTCTTTTAACTAAAAACTTAAGTACATTTAAACAAAATTTAAAGCTCAGTATTATAACTAATACTTGAAACAGCTGACAAACTTGATGTTTGAGTCCTGCTGAAAATATCAAGATTTTTCTCAGCAACTGTACTTTTTAGGACAGTTCAAGAAATGTCTCTTTTATTAATGTTTCACCTTTCCCACAATATGCCAGCTGAAAAGCAATTAATAGATACTGATAATTATCTGAGATTGAAATTTCTGCTTATATTCATTTTTAATGATGGTTTTAAAATATTAAAAGCAAGGAAATGGGCAGATCAGATGACTGATTCATAACCCAGATGTAATGCCACAGACAGGTTTAATAAAATGAAGATGAATACATGCTTTTAATGAGCTAGGACAGAGCTAATATGTTAATGAAACATCAGACATCTGACCAGAGAGAAGTTCCTTTCCCCTGCTAGTTTGGAGTAAAGTTCAATTGGAGGTGTTTATCACACACTTTAGAGCATTAGATAACAAGAGGAGGATCTCTTGGACCACTGCTGCCATGTCACTGTTTGGTGCAGTGACATTTTCCTGCAGGCCATCAAAGACCACTGACCTCAGCAGATCTGTGGGTGCTCCAAAGGTGGTTGTTTTACACTTTCAGAGCTCTCCTGAGGGGCCTGCAGTGGCTCTGAGGGGTGTGAAAAAATAAAAATTTCCTAGACATAAATGCACACTGGTACAAACGGTGCCACATTAAACTGCTACAGTCACAGCAAGTCAACATATGCGCAGACATACTGAGCTGAAAGGCTGTTATTTCATCTTCAGCTCACACTCTTGTGCCTGGCTTTTGAAAACACACCCATTATGTACAAGTTTGTGCATACATGGATTTTTGCATTTTTTTTGCAGCCTCTGTAGAGATTCGTCCTTTCATGGAGGCCTCAGTCAGAGTCCTCCACATGGAGCCTGTAGGATGCCTGCAGGACAGAGGCATGCTCTCATCTGCTTTGTGGGAACTTGCATCATGTGAGTAATGACTTTTGGTAATGTAAAATATCCTTGCATTAGTAGATGCTGCTGCAGGCCCATTCTGTCCTCAAAGGAAGACTCTCAAAACCTTTTGCCCCGAGTGTGCCAGCCAAAACAAAGGTCAGAGTGATGTTTTTAAGAATTCCGGCCACTCTGAGAGTTCTGTAGGTACAGCCACAGGCACTGAAAGCAGAAGGATAATTTTAACCCCCACCTAACTGCATACTTCACTACATTCCTTGTTGTGTCTTTCTCTGTGTCTTTTCCCCAGCAAGTATGGCCGTGCTAAGAAGGAGCAATCCTGATGCAACCACATGTATTTGCTATAYGGCCTTGACAAAATTCTGTAGCCTGAGTCTCACTCGAATTTAGAGGATCTTGCTGAGACTTAACTCCTATTTCTGAGCAGCTTTGAGCTCCTTGCTGCCAGATGGATTGTTTTTGACAAGTGCTAAAAAGGACCATGTTACTACCCCAGCTCAGGCCAAGGCGTTTGGCAGCACAATGAATGATTYCCAGCCCACTGGCCTGGCACTCACAATTCAAGTGCAATTCAGTGTCTCCTGGCAGGATGCTCACACTGTTGCCTGCCTGTGGATTTGTGCCAGCCAGAGGCTTCATTCCCGTAGAAGATGAAAGAGGAGCCAGGTACCAAGTAGATATTTTACCTTTGGAAGCCTCCTGCTGTGTTTATTTTATTTAGAATGATTTTCTTGTTATGGCTTATTTGCCTGAAGGGCAACATGACAATGGTAATCTCTTTGGGAATGATGCAGATGAGTTAATTATTGGTGAACTTTTGGAAATGGATCCCCAACTCTTTGGTAGGAAATGGGCATGAGAGGCCTTGCAGAGAGTCAGGAATGGGTATCCCCTCCGAACAACTCCCTGGCTTCAAAGATGTGATGTTAGGCCTCAGAAGCCCGAAGTGGGATCTCTGCAGGAATGAAGGTGGGAGTTTTCTGCAGCCCTCCATCTAAATGAGGAAACTTCAAATAAAACATCTACAACAGAAAAATCTGGTTTGAGCGGTTTATGCTCATGTTACAATCTGGTCACAGCATTTGTGTGGGGTATGGGTTAAAACTACCACCTTTTTACCTCAATTGACAGGGTGGTACTTGGGGTGCAAACCCACGGCACTGGCAAGTCCAAACTCCCAGGAACATCAGAGTTTCCCAGCAGACAGGCGTTCAGCTGGCTGCAGCAACAGTCAAATGAGATGTCCTACAGATCTGAAAAGGACTCTTATCTTCTCATGATTCAGGAGATATGAACAGAGTAATCGGACAGATGCTGCCCTTACAGACATTTTTCCAGTTTCTGTGCCATGTTCACATGCTCCAAAGATGCTGTGTGCTCTCCAGGCAGGGACCCACGTGTCCCTGGGCTTTATCTAATGTCTAACCTTGCTTTGATGCTATCTCAGAAGGGGAAGGTCAGGGAAAATTGCTATCTTTTCCTGACAAATGTAGATAACCAAAGTGCTGCAATACAAGTTGGCGAGGGAGTCTGCCTGTTTAGAGTCAGGCACTGGYGCTGGCAATGCTGCGAGGACACGAGCTCAGGAGGGGCTCTGAGCTGAGCAGCTYTGGGGGGCACAGGGCTGACAGCAGCCAAGGCTATGACCCGGGCAGCTCAGTGGCAAACATGAGGCAAAGGTCCCATTCTGCCCACTGGCATCCAGGCTATGGGTGATCAGTGACCTTGGGGCTCAGGCTCAGTGTGGCAGCCAAGGCAGAAGCCCACTCAGGGTGCCTGTCACACAGTAAGAGATGTCATACCTAGAATGGGCTTGGAAGAAACTTTAAAGACCATCTAGTTCCAACTCCCCTGCCATGGGCAGGGATGCCACTCAATGGATCAGGTTGCCCCACATTGAAGAATGGAGTGAAAGGGGGAAGAAAAGAGTTTTCACCTTCACCTCCCAGGCCCCAGTGGCTGCCTTCCAGCTCTTCAATGCCACAAAGCAGACAGGTCCACAGGGCTCACTGCTCCACCCCAGCACTATTTGTCTGTGGTCACTGTGGTCGTCTCACACCACGCACTCTCTGTCCCTCCCCTCCCTTGCGTGACCTGGCAGTGCTGGCGTTGCCACACCGCTGACGCAGCGCTGCCGCTGGCAGGGACACACACCACGCCACCAGCAYGCCCAGGGGCAAACCCCACTTCCCCCTGCCAGGGGCTTACCCGTTTTCACAATCAGTATGGACACGTAGTAAGTCTGGCAAGCTGTGAGGGAGGGTGCAGTAACATCACTGTTACAATGCTAAGTGATCAATAGGAAGTTCGATGAAAAGTGAGGAGCTAGCTAGCTTTCCAGGGAAACTCAAAGGATGAGTATGAGCATATATATATAAAAATCWATGTATGTCTATTTATATGCATCTATGTAGAAGAAGAGGATGGCTTTAGAAAAGAATTTGCAAGCATCCTGTATTTCGTCTGCTGTGCTATTTCCTCAGATAGTGTGAGTGACTGATGTGTGGAGGTTGCTACACATCTATTTCCTATCGCAGACAGAGCTATTACTTAAGTAATCAATATTTAATCTCTATTAGGGAAAGTCATTTTTAAACCTACTTTAAAAAGCRCATCTGCAGCACTTGATATAAATCACAGCCAGGCAAAGCTGTGCTGAACTCAGAATCTTTTCCCATATTTTAAGGGAGGAACCAGCCTTCTCATGGGGAGAAGAGGAGGGAAAAGAACTCAAATAACTTTGATAGTTCTGACTATTTCAGGCAATCAAGTGAGTCCAAAATAGCACAGACTTGGTTCATACCCTGATTTTTGCAAGGGTGGTGGAGAACATGGGGAAAGGGTATCAGCATCTGTCCTGTGGTGAGTCAAAAACTGGAGCCAGAGCTGGCTGTAATGATCCCTCTCCTCTGCTCCTAGAAAGGAGGCTTGGTCAAAGCTGAAACATTTTGCAGAAGTATGTCAGCTCATAGCTGGAAGTGCTTGGGGCAGACTGACAGAGAAGAGACCAACTACTAAAGGCTCCCTCATCATCTAGCAATACAGATTTTTATGCTAAAATGCCCTTTTTCATCACTCAGAGCACAGAAGGTGAGTTTGGTAGGAACAAGATGGTGCAACTTCCCTAGATTTGAAGTGAAAGTTCTGCCAATTTTAACAGTGTTTGAGGAAATCAAGAGAAAGGCAAAGATGAGACACATAGGTGTGTGTCCAGCACTGAAAGATACCCAACAGATCAACTGTCCTACCTTTTGCAGTGATATAAACTCGTGGCTGCTCTCATAGAAATACACAGAGAATTGGGGAAACTGTAACAGTAAAGAGATGTTTTGTTTGGATGTGACTTGGCTAAAGGTTTTGAGAACACATTTAGGTATTCAGCATGAAGAAAAGCGGGCCAGGGGGGCTGAGATTTATCAGGAATAAACACTGAGTCAACAGAACTTCATTATTTGCAGTCACGGGTCAAGGCCAGCAGAACGCACCAGGCACACAAAGGACATGCTGGCTCAAGGCTGCTGAAAGTTAATGTTGTGCAATATTTCTGCAGATGTGGAATAACAAACTATTCCGAAAGCCAATGCTCAGTTCAGCAGAGAGCAAAGTCAGCAGAGAGAATGAGCACAGAGCAGCATCAGAAGGCAATATGTAGCACAATTATGCTAAAAAAAATACATTTATGCCCTTGGTTTCATTTGCCTCCACTTCTGTGCTCTCTCACTGTCACCAAATACTGCTCCTGGGCTCCTGTTTGGAGAGGATCTCAGCACTTTTTATAATAATGATTAAAAAAAAAAAGGCTCAGTGTGACTGAGGGAATAATTTGTTTCAGGATCTGCTCCTTACAGACAGTGCAAATGTGCCAGGGTTGGCTCTGGTTTATAAACAGTAGGGACACTGTTTTTTATTCTCCAGAGTGAGGTAATTGTGTAAGGTAGTGACTGCTGTGGTCACTTAATCTCCTGCTTGGCATGAGTCAAAGACAGTGTCTTAAGTTATTTCAAGACTGATGCTGTGTTCTTGCTGGTTTGATCATCCTGAAGAGTCAGTCCACCACACTAATGGGCTCAAAGACTTCCATGGTGCCTGATCACACCTGTGGAGTTCTCTCATGTCTGACAACAGCCCCTTCCAGGAGCTGCAGGGGAAAATGCAAGGAACAAACAGCAGAAAAACCTTCAAGCTCTTCGCGAGTGGGAATTTCCTTCTCAGATTTGTAGGAGTTTGTGTCCTCTCTGAAAAGGAATATTTTTGCTCTAACCTGCTGGGGATGTTGTTAATAAGTAATGGATATGCCTTTTTAAAAAAATTTGCCTTAAAAAAAGGCAGTTTCACTTGCTTCCCCTGCTGGAAGAGGATCTGAGAACAAAACACCTCCTGACAGAACGTAACCACTTTTTAAATGTTCTCCTGGAAATCTCTGGAATGCTGAGGATGCAGAAGATTTAATAAAATGATGAAACACACTTGAATAAATCTGTAATCGTGGAAAACACTTGTAGGAGTCCCAGAAGATGGATAGAACCCAACATCTCCACTTGTTCTTTAGATTTTTCAATATCAAAGACTCCTTCTGTGTTTGGCTAGAGATTGAAGGCTTGTTCATATTTTATAAAAAATAGTTCGTCCTCACCTTCTTTAAGCAGTTTGTTTTAAATTCAGAGCTCTGTGTTGAGACACTTCATTTATGGCTGCAGTATCAAGATAGGTCTTGGCAACATCTCCTACAAATGACAAATATTTGTAAAATGGTTCAAACCATTCTGTATACAAAGAGATACTGATTAATAGACACAAGACAGCAGAAGCTGAGCTTTTCCAGCAATGTCTGTGCAGCAGTTTTGTGCTGCAACTCCGTTGATGCACAGCCTTGCTCCAGAATTCACTGTTCCAGGCTTCTGAGGCTTCTGCTCCAAACGGGGCTGTAAATTACCATTTCAATGGCTTAGCTTTAATTAACCATTTTCCCAAGTAAGATTCTAAATTGTAAAAGTGAAGGCTATGGATATCAATTTCCAGGTTATGTAGTATTATGTAACTCCCTGCCCACTTTTGTGGGGTTTTATTACGTTTTCCAACTTTCCCTAATCCCATCTAAATGATCAATTTTTTTTTTCAGCCCTAACTCCTAAGTGACTCTCTCTAAACCCTATGTAATACCCAATATGTTTTGCTCCCATTTGAGGGTTTACATTATTTCAAACAAAAAAGCAGTCTCAGTGAAGTAGAAATGKATGGTTTTGGTTTCAGGGCTACCTCTCTCTAACATAAAACGACTAAGCCTTTATTGAAATATATATGATTCTACCATAAACGCCCCTTTTATAGAATGCACCTGGAGAATATAATGGAAAACATCTTTGTTACTCTTACAAAACCGAGCAACTGTTCTGTAATAATATATAGTCCATTTGATATTTAAAAGGTCATAATTTTACACAAAGAAAAGAAAAATGCAGGCACGGTAAAAAGTAACATTAAAAAATGTAGCTGCACATCTCACACATCTGCTTTTGTATTAGGCTGACAAGAGCATCTGACTCTCATGCAGCTCACTCTAATCACAGACAGACCAAGAGAATGTCTCTATACCTCACTGCCCCTCAGATTCAACATTTCCCAGTCCATAACAATTTAACCTCCCAGTCCCTTGGGAGATAAGAACATGATTCCCCATATTTTTCAGCAGGGAGAACTGAAGCGTGGGATGGATAAACACATTTCCAAATGCCACACAGGAAGCCTGCAGGAGAGCTGGAGCAAACCCAGGTTTGCCAAGTGTAGGATCAAGTTCAAAGAGTTGGGCCTGAGTGGTTGCACATAACAYGAATTAGGAGCCCCAGGAGACCACGTGCTACCTGACAGTGCAGGAGCACGAACTACTCCATAGAATACAAACCTTCTGTACCTGGAAAGGGAAGTTCAACAGCTGTAACATCTCCTGTGGCCCTGGGATCAAGTCCTGACCATGGATGTGCAGCACCAACCAGGAGCAACTGCATTCCTGGAACAAGCCTAAAGTATCACTCCTCCTTCCAGTCAAACTATCCAGGGAATCACAACAACCTCTGAGATTTTCCTCACCTAATTTAGACCCGAAGAAATGCAGATCCTCCATGTACTATAAGTACTGGAAAATCTCTCTGCCCCATTGAGGCATTCCAGTACTTGAAGGAGGCTTATAAAATAAAGGGAGATTGACTCTTTGCACGGGCAGATAGTGATAGGACAAGAGGAAGTGGTTTTAAACTGAAAGAGGGAAGATTTAAGTTAGATGTTAGGATGAAATGCTTTACTCAGAGGGCAGTGGGGCACTGACACTGCTGCCCAGAGAAGCAGTGGATGCTCCATCCCYGGAAATGTTCGAGGCCAGGTTGGATAMGGATTTGAGGAAGCTGGTCTTGTGGGTGGCCCACGGCAGGGGGGTTGGAACCAGGTGCTCTTTAAAGTCTCTTCCAATCCAAGTCTTTCTGTGATTCAATCTATGACAGCTCTTACTGTATGACATGGATGGGTTTCTCCCTTTTTGGGCACCCTGGATGGGTTTCTCCTTTTTTGAGCCTTGTTTTATTAAGACTAATGGTGAAATTCCCAGCAATGAGCTCAGACTTACCCGTACAGCTTAGAGGATAAACAAATTGAGGGATTCAGGAGCCACAGTACTTAATATTGAGAAGTAGGTGCTGTCAAGCTCTTGGAGAAGACTGGTGCCCTTGGTGTTCTTGTTCTATTTCTCAGGGAATTCATGCATAAAATGTTCCCTTCCATCTCTTCTTTTTTCTTTAACTGAACTTTGGCTGTGGTTTGCATCACACCAAACACAATTCCTGCTCACAAGAAATACAGTCTGGCAAGCAGTGTCGTTTATTTAGACAGAGCCCTGGGTGTGCAGGTGGTATAGTCCCCCCAGCATGAAAGCCCCATGGCACAACAGGGTAGGGGGCAGGATGGCTCTTATTCACGGGATACAAGTTGCATATGGCATTGTCAGCTTGTTGTGGACAGAGTTTGGAGAATTTCCTCTCCCCTTCCCCATTTAGTAGGAATGACGAACTTGGTTTAACAAGGTAGAAATTGGTCCTTTTTTCCTTGTTTTTTTTTTTTTTTTTTTTTTTTTAAGTAACTTAAGCTTAAAGAAGTTTTGGTCTTCATTGCCTTTGACTCCAGAAGTGTAATAAGCAACAATTTGTAGTAAGTAACAACTTGAATCAGTGCATCACATATACCGGGTTTCCTTGCAACTTTTATGGAAAAAATGTTTTCCTCCAATCGAAACACTTCCTTTCCTTAAGGAAAATAAACAACAACTCCAGAGCTGAGCTCCCCAGCAAATGGTGTCTCCAGAAGCTGAGGGCTCCACGATGAAAAGCCTGATGGGGACCCCACAGTCCTTGCTCCCTGCCTGGCATGGGAGGCTGCCTGGGACTGTACGTGCTGAGAGATGCCCCTGCTCAGGTTCTGGTCCGATGGGCTCTTCCCTCCAGCTGCTCTTCATTTTCCTTCCCTCTCACTGTCGCTTTATCCCCCTCCCCTCCAAATCTCTGCCCCTTCCTTTGTTTTTCCTTTCAACTAATCCCTTCCTGCTTTTCCCTTGGCCCCCTCTGTGTTACATACACACACACACACTTTTCTATCCAAGGAAGTTAATTTAGATTAAGGGAAGGGATAGATTCAAGAAAGAATAGTTCTCCCTTAAAAAACGCCACACAAAGATGCCCTAATTCTGGAATAAAAGCATTTTCAAATGAACACAATTCTTTGTATGYGGCAAATTAAACCAATTCAGTTTGAAATCCTTCTGCTAGGATTGCAAGTGCTCATCTGATTATGCCCAGATTTAATTGGGAACATCTCATGCCAAATTTGCCATAAAGACAAGATCCTGTTCCACTCCCAGGCTTGCACGGATACCCCTCCAAACCATTCAAAGAAAGCAATACATCTGCCACCCAACCATCCATGAAGAAATCAGGGAGCTAACATAATATTTGCAAGCCAAACTCTGCTCACTCTTCTGCAGTATTCGTTTGTTTAGACTGCAAACTCCAGGGTGAGAAAAGTCTCTCCCTCTGTTTTTTATGTGGTGCCTGGCACAGAGAGATCCCAGCCTTCATTGTAGGGCCATGGCACAGCAAACAAAGAATTCAGCAGAARGGGTTGTGCTTTCACAAGAGCCTCCCTGTCCCAGGCAAACTGAACTCCCTTTGACATCTGCGGGGCAGCAGTTTTCACCCCACCTGAATTTAGGWATCAAACTTAGCCAGCTGCTCTCAGAGGCCTTCTTCACTGAAACCTGGGAGAAAGGGGCTTCTCTAGAGCTATGAGAGAAATGGTTCAGAGCAGAAACCATGAAGGTTCTCCCTAGTAAACTCAAAAGTCACAAGATTAATCTTGCCTCAGCTAAACGCCTTGGGTTGTGTTTCCAAATACACCCACAGGCACTTTCCCCTAACATAGAGGAAATTTTATGAAAAACGGAGAGGACAAAGGCAATGGGTAGAGGAGGGGTGAGAAGAGAACATGCCTCTCTCATGCATGGAGCAAAATCATGAAAGTTGAACTGAGCCAAGGTTAATATCCAGCTGGACTAGCTAAGAATGCAGGCAGTGAATCGCTCCATGGCTGCTCATGTGCTTGGTGAGTGTCCTCTCCACGTTTATGGTGGCATTGGGATGCAGCCTTTGGTCTTCCTACCCCAAAACTACAACTTAGTGCCCCACACCAGCAGATAACCTCAGTGCAACTCTGAGGACTGCTGCAGAGAGCTCCCAGCCCCAACATCCCAGCTGTCTCACGAGATCTTGGGTTAACTAATGAGTGCCAGTATTTGGAGGTCCCAAGGCAACAGCTGCTGCTTCAAAGGACTGGAGCTGCCCCATTGTGCTGGTTCAGTTGTGCTGGTTGAGTTGACCAAGTGTTTTGAACGAGGAAACAGTCCCAAAAAATGGGTGCTTGACTACAAAAAGAAGCCAAGCTCTCCATGAAGTTTTCTATGGTCACTCACTGTTCTTCTCCTTGCACYGAGACAACATGTGTGCATCAAGGCCAGACTTGACACCCATGGACTGAAAGCATGGCTGACTTTGTGGTGGTGGTGACCATGTCCATGGGTGCCTGAACAGCTTTGGAAGATAATCCAGAGGACAAAGCCCAGCCTCTAAGGTGATCGCATTGGAACAACTCTTTGATTTTGACAGCAATCTGGCATTAGATCCCTGGCTTTAAGAATTCCAGCCAATAGAGTTTTGTGGGTATTTCTGTTTGCCTATCTGTAGATGACATTTTTTACTTGTTATGTAGGAAGAGCCCCACACAAACATCAGCATGTTTTCCTACCTCTGTAAATCTCTGCTACGAACTTCTGTGTGACATGGGTTACATCCTGCTTCATAATTACTCTCCAGTGCTCACAAGAACACTACTAAGCCTGAAATGCTGGCTGGAAAGCTGGCCAGACCTCTCTTTACCATTGGGAAATCCACTGAAGTTCCAGATTTAACGGGAGAGACAGGAAATGACCTGTAGCATCAACAACCATTGACATTAATTTCAGCTGAAAGGAGACACCGACAGCCGAATACCCATGCAAGCTCATTTCCTCCCACAGCTGTCGCAGTCTCCAGCTCAGCTGAACTGGAGTTCAGAGCTGTGGTGAGACACGTTGGTCACATCCATGCTTGTAAAGTAAACAAGAGCAGAGCATGGTCTGCGTTTGTGACCTAGCCCACTTCACATTTTGGCCCAGGCACAGTCACCGGCGCCAGGGAGAGGATGTCAGCTGGGTTTCTCCAGGGTTTCTTGGGAATGATGGCTCCTCAGCAGCCCAAGCTATCATGCTCGGTGGCCCCAGAGGTCCCACACAGCCATATGTCTCTCTTCTCTCCCTTGCACTCACCCTTCAACTTTCTGAACCACCCCAATCTCTTACAGCACGTTGTCAATGTCGCCCACAAGCTCATGGACAAATTATTATGCTGGTGGCCCCAGCTGAGATTCCGATCTCAGAGTCTCAGAGCTCAGTCCTAAAAGGCAGTGGATTTGCCCTGAGAGAAAAACAAACCAATACCTTCTTGAAAAAAATCCAACCCATTCAAGAACAACACGTTTAGGAACAGGCCTGTGGCTGCCCACAACCCAGAGGCTGCGTGCCACCCCCTGCAGTTATTACTGGTCATGGGGAAGGTGTCTCTGCCCATGGCAGGAGGTTGGAACAGATGATCTTTAAGGCCCCTTACAACCTGAACGATTCTGTGATTCTATGATTCTATTAAGACAGGGAAATTTGTGAGCAGTTGAGATGCAACTCCAAATAGCACCCTGCGTTATTGCAGGTGTCAAATGGCCAGTCCAATACTGTTATTACCAGCCCAGGGTTGCTGAGGTTTAAGGCATTAAGATCCAGGAAGGTTATTCGAAACCGTGCCGAGTTCATCTATCCATATATTGACCACCCCTTTACCTTGTTCTGTAAGGAGATTTCATACAAGAAAATAAACCTGGAAGAGTCAGAAACCTCAGGCAATTTCGTTCCAGCTAAGGGAGCTGTGAGGGTTTCCTCACCTCTAGCTATGAAGCCCACGATATCCAGCAATCCTTGCTCATACAATAGATACTGGGGTCTCTTGTGCTTGGCCCAAAAGAAGCCCACAGATGTCCACTGCTGGCTTTTTCTCTTGGTCTAGGCTCTCATAAAACTTCCACAGATGTTTGCCTTGGGGTTGAAGGCTCTTCTCAAGGAGCTTAGTGCAAGCAGCTCTCGCAGCATGCTGCTTTGCTGAACTGGCAGAAAGCTTCTCTGGATATTTTTATTATTTGGAGGGTGATTTTCTCATGAATTGAAATAAACGACTGAACTTGTTTATGTTACATCATGGAGGGGGATAAAGCCATCTATGCAGTTTCTCCTGCTCTGTTACATATATATGTACCAAACAGGCGCTTTGGAAAATCCCACCCTGAAACCGGAGCCATAAAGTTAGCAGTTAATCTCAGGGGACTAATCTTCAGCCAGTGTCACTCGGCATCACCTCCACATGTGCCGGCTCAGGATTTGGCCCCAGGATCAGGGGACTGCTATGCAGCAGGGGACCAGAAAAGGAGACACCGCTGCAGTGGGGATTCTAAGAGCTGCTGCGGGAATCAGCAGGTCCCATGCCAGACTGGGGCTGGGTGGAAATCAGGTGCCTTTTTATTGCTGAAAATATTTGAGGAGAAAAAAAAACCCCAAGAAAATCAAAATGCTGCTTCTGCTTTGGATGGCATTGTCTGCTTCATCCCCCCAGAACAGCTCAGTGGTCTCAGGGGTCGCCTTCCCCTTCGCTGTCCCCATCAGCAGCATGTGTTTTCTGCTGGGAAAGAGAAAGAAATGAGAGAGGCTGGTTTGGGGGTGGGAGAGGTCACTCATTTAAGGCTTGTTCTTAATCCCTTTTCTGCTGCAGACTTCCTGTGTGTCTGTAAAAGCAGATCTAACCAAGCACCATGGCACCTCTAATATTATCCTTTAGCAGGTGACGTCTCAGTTGCCCCTCCATGAGCTGGGTAAAACCTATCAAATCTCCTGTGCCTGAAGTGGGAAATGCAAAAGTAGAGGCATCCCACTTTTTGAAGTACTTCTGCACATGTTTTTTTACCCCCCATATTTCAGGTAGAAAGACATTAAAAAAGCAGCTTTGTTTTCCACGCAGTTTCACCCTTTAAAATTCTTTCTTCCATTTTTTTGCCAGTAGGTTTAAATGAACAGCAGTTTTCTCTAAGGGTTTAGAAATCTTTTTCATTCTTTTTTCAGCAGCAGACAGAGTACAGTGGGGGAGTGACAAACATAAAAATGTGAATTAGAAAGGAAGGAAAGGAGGAAGGATGGAAGGAAAGAAGAAGGGGTAAAAAAAAATCTAACATTTAAAAATGGCTTTTCAAAAATCTCACCTTTTTGGTTAAAAATTAAAGCATAAATGAAAATTATTTTTCTGCAAAGTATTTAATTATTGGTGAATCGCATCTTAAATATTCTTGCAGTCAAAAATGTTTGTTTTCATCCTTATTTGTTTCTGCATAAAATAAAAGTGAAATGTGTGAAATCACTGTGATGGAAAGCATTTTCTGAAATCTGTGTATTGCTTAAATTCCACTCCAGATCTGTTTTAGATTTACCCAAATTGAACGAAACCTGCAAAGTGTTTGAATTTCACCCATCACTGCTGTTAATCCCTCTTTTCTTCCCCTCACAAAAGAAGAAAGGTTTCATCTGTGTCCCTGGGAGGCATCAGAAAGACGAAGCCCCTCCTTACCCCAGATTTAATTTTTTCAAGAAGATTCAGCTCCCAAGATGCTCAGGTATTGCTGGCTGGACTGTCTAAAGGATTCAGAGGTGTGTGCCTTCCCTTCCAGCTACAGCATCTGTGCTGGTAATAACYTTTTGGGCTGTAATTTAAAATGTGAATTTTAAGCTGTTTCAGTGGGACACAAATGCGGGTTCTAAGCTGATCCTCCATCCCAAGGCAGGCCTGGCCTGTGACCCCCATGGATGCCAGGGTGTGAGCATGGCCAGCGCCCAGTGATGTCCTGCATTGCACTCGCCAGACCCCAGCAGCTTTAGCTCTGCCCTGAGCCGGGGGAGGCATCTCTGGCCTCAATAGCCTTTAAATGATTTTCCTTCCATGACTGTATGTGGTAGCCCTATGGCAAAGAGCTCCCCCTCTTAACTGCACACTGGGGAAAATGGCCCTTCTTTTGTCTCTTTTTTTTTTCTCTGAACTTGCCACTAACTAGTTTCATCTGATGTCCCCTGGCTCTTGTATTAGAAGAGACAGCAAACAGTCATCTTCTATTCATATTTTCCAGTCTTGAGATCTCTATCATATCCCCTTCAGTGGTGTCTTTCCCAGCCTGGGGAATCTGAGTCCGTTTAATTGCACTCCTAGTCTGCTTGAGAGCTGAATTAATCTGTTTAATTATCTGTTTAGTCTATTCTTAACCTATTGTTAGGATTTGATGGCCTGGAGCCACCCTGATGTCTGGTCTGTGCTAGACTGCTTTATAGGGCCCACCAAGAAGAAGCTCTGGACATAAGCTCAGCAGAGGCTGGATTCATCCTGTGGCATTTTGGACACCAAAGCCCACCCTGAACTAGTGTTGAAGGATCCCAGTCCCACTCATCGACTTGACAGGCAGGTAAAATGGTTATTTTTCTCATTCAGTCTGATAACAGCAAGGCCAAAAATGATGAGTCTGGGCCCGTGAACACCTCTGCCCCAACAAAAGGCAGTGCTCAGGGAGGAGATGTACCCTTCAGCGGAGCAGGGAGAAGACCCAAGCAAGACACCCTTCCCTCCCTCTCTGGTCRTCAGCCTTTGGGTTTTGCCCCAAAACCCTCACGTTTCCCTCTATGATCAACATCCCACGACCTTATAGGTGACTCTGGTGCTGAAGTGACTCCTCACTGGTGGGGTGCTGTGATCCTGCTCACGGTCCAGTCCGTGCAGTCCTGCACCAGTCCACGCTGCTAATTGTTTTGTCCAACTTGTTTTCTTTCCTATCTCTAATTAATTCAGTCCCGTTCGTTTATAATCACATTAAATGCCACGCAATAATAAACAGCAGAGGAAAGCCTCACTGGGCAGAGGGAGGAGGGCTCAGCCTCCCGCAGAAGCTTTTCAGGATCAGGCCTCTAAGTGGTTGCAATCCWGTGGCAACTGAGCTTATTTGACCTGAGAAACGTACCCCAGGAACGCGTGCTCGCAGCTGTCTCTCACACACACCTCCCCAGCAGCAAAAACCGCCTCTGCCTTCTTTTCATCTGCACCAGATGGTGGCTGTGACACCAGGGGCCTGTCTTTTTTCCATGCCATCCACACAGGACTTGACAGAGTGAAGAAGAAAGGTACTTCTACCTTGGATGGACCTGCCAAACTCGCTCCAAAGACCCCACACCCTGCGTCTGCTAATTGCACCAACATTGTCTTGCAGCACGAACCACTCCAGCTCTCTGTTTTCTTTCAAAGTGTATTTGTTTTACAGCTGACATGTTTATATATGTTAACTGTTTGCTATAGATATCTGTCAGCTTCAACTGGCAAAACTAGCAAAAAAAAAGAAAAAAAGAGAAAAAGAAGGGCTGGCTCTAGGCCAGAGGTACGTTTCTTAAAAGCACTTTGCTTTTTGTCACATGGTTTTGCATAGAAAGAGAAACGTGGAGAGGGAGGGTGGACTGGCAGAGGATATTGTGCTTAAAATACTGTGGAAGAATTTCATATGAAAATCTACTCTGCTTTTCAGATATTAGCCTAAGAGCCATAAAAAGTTATTTTATAGTCCTAGAAATTATACACAAACACTGGTATACTGTTTGTCATAAAAACTGCTCTAAGGAGGGAATCACGCATTATGCTTTTCGAAATATGACATTTATGAGCTGCCTCTGATTGTTACCAGAATGTTTTTTAATGAAATAGAAAATGTGTGTCTGTGTGTTCATGTGTGTGTGTGTGTGTGTGTACAATAAGAGGATGTGTCACTGAGAAAAAGACAACTTCTAAAAAATATCCTTTATTCAGTCCAGAGGTTTCCATCTTTCTCCCTTTCAAAGAACAAAGACCACAACTTCTGCCAGTGAGAGGAAGGTCAGAAGTGTTCATTTTTTCAAATTTGGAGAGAAATCAGCAAAATTTCCTGAGATTTTTTACTCCCTTGCTTTCCTTTCAAGTAAGGCTATGGGCTAGTGCTGTCCAAAATCCTCTTCCCTTTGAGATACAATTGGAACACTTAAGGACGAAGGTGGAGGGACACGAATCTGTCCCTATGCCAGAGATGCTGGCTCAGGTTTCTCTTATATGTTTAAAAAGGTCTTAAATTGGAATTACATGATGCTTATGCCTTCTGCCAGTCCTTACCCACAGTGCCTAATTGCCCATGGTGATGGGATTCAGTGCCTCCAGGGCACTTTTACACTGTGAGATGAACAGGCTTGTCATGATGACACATTTTTTTCTGCTGGACCATTTCACAACCTTCCCTGCCCAAAAGCAGGGTGGGAAGTCAGACAGTGACTCATCCTATGCACTCTTGCTTTTAAGAGTGCCTGAAGTTATTCCAAAGAGGCAGCTTTGTCTCCTTGAGAGTTAGGTTGCTTTCCATCATTTTCTGGAACTTCAGGTCTTTTTTATTTTGCTGCATGGGTCTGCTCCTCACAGGGTGGGAGGCCACCAAGCCTTTCCAGACAGGCCCT
Organism: Amblyornis subalaris; assembly: GCA_018881555.1. NCBI lineage: Eukaryota > Metazoa > Chordata > Aves > Passeriformes > Ptilonorhynchidae > Amblyornis > Amblyornis subalaris. The sequence continues at coordinate 2,577,243 of JACAXG010000056.1, read as the reverse complement.
ATCTTCCTTCATTTACAGTTAGGGTAGGGCTGAGCCGAAGCTGATGACCCCAAATGAGACACAAATTAATGCTGCTTGGGCACAGAACCATATTCCTGCAGCCTTRCAGCGTTTGACCCATTAACAATTGAGCTGAAATTGGACCTGTTTAGAAGAAATTATCGAAGACTTTGTGCCTGCAGTTATAGAGCAAGGGCTCCAGATGCCTGGGATCTGTTTGTGCCTGTTATTTGCAGCTCAGTGATTTATTAGCAGGACTCTGGACACAGACCATACTGGGCAACCCCTTCTTAGATCTTGGGCTTCAGATAGCAGGGAAGGCAGACAGACTGTTTGCAAGGGAATCAAAAGCACTTTGAGTCTTAGCTGCTGCCTGAGTCATCTCACAAAAGGCATACAGTACAGCAAACTGTTGCCCTGCAGACAAATTTCATACAAAATGACTGTATAAAGCACCAGTGTTTATACACGAGGCTGATGTGGGTTGAAGGGCTGTTTGAAATGACTGTGGATAGTTATGTAATTATTTGAGAACAGTAGAGCATAATAAGTTAATATAAACATAGAAGAAGACAGTATGAGTTCACTGGATGCTTACGTGAATCTGTCATCTTTATTACAAATGTCTTTCTTCAAATATAAACCATGCACTTTGTGGCTAAGAAATCATAGGTGTCCAGTTATGTTTGATGGGGAAAAAGGGAAATGGATGGGCAGGGGGAAAATAACTACTCTCCATGTGGAAGGGCTGCTGGGTATTTGGTGTTTGCCAGCTCTTTGGACAATGCCTTGATGTCCAGTTGATTGGGTACTGGGTTTGAATCTGACTCTCAATAAATTCTAGCATATAAAATGATCTCTAAAACAACGTGTGGGAATAATTTGTATGTGAGGCAGAAAGAGATAGAAAAGGCTGTGTGGGGGTAATGGCTGGGTGAACCACGTGGACTTCATAAGCCTCACAGCATCATCAGGAATGTAAAACAGGCAGTGCATCCTTATGGATAACTGGTGGCAGGTCTGCTCTAGTAATTTATGTGACAAGTTGGTTGCTTTTTCCATTTAATGTGGTATTACCCAGAACGGCAGAAATTATGATGTGAAATCTTTTGAAAAGATAATAACTAAGAAAGATAATCCTGTGGTTACTGCATCTGACTGCCTTCCCAGAGAGGCTTCCTTTTCAACCTGACATATTTCTGATAAAGTATCTACTCTCTCACTGCTCTGTTTCTCCATTTGGAGTATATAAGGATATATACTAAAAATAYGGTGTTTTTCTAACTGTTTTCTGTTCAGATTGAAAGTTCTTCAGGGAGAAGCTTTGTGCTATCACAGCACCTGACACATGGAGTCATGTTTCACAAGAAGCCCGTGTGTTCGAAAGATCAATAAGTATATGTCACAATTTTACTTTGCCCCCTCTCTAGCTGAAATCATGGTTTTTTATGCAAAAATGAGTAATTCATCTGGAAAAAAAAAAGTGTTGTTTGTTTTCTTTTTTTCTCTAAAGGCAGGCCCCTTCTTTTTGACTGCATGATATGCTATGTGTGAATGGGAGCCTGGCATTCAACAAATCAAAAGGATATGGTTTAAATAATGATTACAGTAGTACAGCTTCTCCTCTCTTCAAAATCCAGTACACTATAATGCAATGCTGGTGTAATTCCTGACAGATCTGAAAGTATGTGAGAGCTGACATACACCACCGAGTACAAATAAGGCATAGTCAGGATCTCTGCCCGGAAAAATTAACTTAGAATTGGTATTTTTCTGGACCAGGGCTTGCATTTTTCAGTAAGCTTATCTCTCTTAAACAACAAATGAAAGAGAGATGTTGGAAGAATAAAACAAAACACAAGGAAGGAAAAAGAGGTGGTTTCAAGACAGATAAGGCATTTTTTGTTCTTCTTTTTTATTTAGTTATTGCACAGTGTTTCTCCCCCTGCTAAGTGCAGAAAGATGAGAAAAGTGGTATCTACATCAGCAAGCTGGTGATATCTGTAAAACTGAAAGGTGAGGCTGGGAATCAGAATTCCAATCCACTTTGCCCATGGCTGGTTTTTTGTCACAGAAATTCAATGCCACAGTGACCTTCCACCATCAGGAAGAGCTGTAGCATTCCCGAGAAAAGTCACAGCAGCTATCCCACCTCTCAGAATCACAGAATTTGCCTTAAAGATCATCTACTTCCAAACCCCCTGCAATGGGCAAGGACATCTTCCACTAAACCAGGTGGCTCAGAGCCTCATCCAACCTGGCCTTGAACACTTTCAAGGATGGGACATCCACAGCTTCTGTGATCTAGGAACCAGCTTGTCTTGTAGCCAGATCTGAAGGTTTGCAGGTTTTTCTATACATTGTTGAGCTGCTGTTTCCAGAGCTCTAAGCTGCCATCTCACACCCAGCAGCAATGCCAAGGCTGTCTTCACAGTCTGCACCACACAGGGAAGCTCAGAGTCTTCCCAGGCAAAAATGGTCTTGACATGACTTCACAGTACAAAAAAGTTCAAAAGGTTTTGTTTTCACTCCAAGGCAGATCCAAAACACATTTTGAAACTTTAAAAGTCATCGTAAAATGGATTCACTGTCCTCCTGCCAGCTACAGTCAGCTGGTTGGGTTGCAGGAAAAAAGAGCCAATTTGCTGTAAAACACCCAAAAGAGAGGAGAACACAATTTTGTTTACAGCGACCCAAACTTCTAAAACTCTTCTTGAAATGAAAACCCACTAAGGACTGTTCTCAATTAATGGGACATTTGTGAGCACAACCACACGTAGGCAAGTTGGGCTAGTCCTTGTCCAGGCTATGATGGAACAGCTGCTTTGAATTGTGTTACAGTAAAGTGGCTGAAGGCAGAACTGGACCTGCTGAGAATGGCAGTGCAAAGGTCCTGCCATGCAGCACAAAGCCACACAGGCTGCTGCAAGTCGTCGGGGAAGCTCAAGCAGTGAGGTTTGCCCCCGAAGGAGCCTTGTCCTCCGACTGCACCAGGGCATGGGAATACAGTCTGCCTTTTGCAGGACAGCCCATTGCAATAGGACAAGCACCTTTGGCCTCTTCATGCATTCCCAAGAGGATGTCCTCATGATGAGATCTGGGACTAGTGCCTCCTCAAGGTTTTTTGGTTTTGGTTTTCTTTTAATATTTCATTATTTTTGTCCTCTACTCACACAGAGAGTTCAGAGATGCCCTTTGCCAGCCTTCTCCCTTCTGTGATGTTGGCATTTCACCCTCCCCTCTCTTCAAACCGGGAACTGAACATGAAATTTAGGGAAGAAATTACTCCCATCATACTTACAGTAGTTTTAATATGCTGGGATCTCAGTAGATTTCTCAAGGCTTAAACCAGTATTATTGAGAGCTATGTAAATCCCTGAGAACAGAGCCGATGATTCTGCTGGAATGGGGAGCCTTACCCTTATTTTAACACAGGTTTCTGAAACAAAGACAGCCATATGCTTAGAGCTGAATGAGGCTGTTGTTACCCAGAAAGAGACCTTCTTTCCAAGGCTTACACCATGTTTTCTTAAATTTTCGAAGGACAAAACCCAGCTATTTTAATGAACCTAACTCAATAATTCCTAATCCTAAAGTTAAACACTAACAGTGAAGCTCAAAAACTGGCCTCCCAAGTTTCAAAACACAAATCATGACCAGAACCCATTGGTAAACATTCCTGAAAATAAGTTTTGTTTTGTTTTCCCCCTCATGCTCTGCTGAACCTTGGAAAAACTAACTCACTCCTAATATTAATCCTAGTATAAACAGATTAGGCGCTCCCCTTCCCCCTGCTCTGCAAAAAATAATGCCTGTGAAAAGATATTTTTTCGCATCAATGAAACCTGAACATTTGTCTATTTTATGGACATTTTAAAAACAAATTCTCTCTTATTTTCTCATTTTAAAGCCTGAGACAAAAGCTTAATGTGTTATAAGAAAGGAGATACTTTTTTATGCATCCACTTGATTAACAGAATTTGTGACTTTATCAAAAATAGCAGATCCAGCCCTTTTCCTCCTTAAATGAGGGTGTGCCAAGCATTCAGTGGGAGATATCTCCCTGTTCCTTTCTCAGCAGCAGTGTGTGACACAACCCATTAGTAGCTGAATGAATGCAGGGGAAGAGTGTTTTTATCCAGACATCCGAGCTATGGTTTGATTCCTCACAATTCATTAACTTTGAGCTGTTACTTCAGCAGGTCCATGTGCTCTACATCTGGCATTTTTTCTCTGCTCTGCTGCCCTTGAGGCAATACTAATGCCAATGGAAAGAAGCAGCTTTCATCCTTGCAGATCTGGTACCAAAATTCTGGTGAGGTACAAGAGGGTCGCTTCCCATCCAAGTGCAAAGTGATTCCTGTGGCCTTTAATGCATGTGATTCCTATGGCTTGGGCTTGGTACATTTACCCAAGGCATGAGGTGAGGCACTATCCAGGGAATTGAGAAAATGACGTTATCATGTTGAAAACCCTGGCAGAGAAAGTTTCCCTGGAGAAGCTGAAGTTGCTGGTGGATGCTCTGCTCTGCCTGTGTCGATCAGACTCCCCCCGAGTAAGATAATGCACCTCCCTGTATCGCACATGACTTACAAATCTCAGATAACAGCATGTGCTCCAGATTTACAGCCAAAAATGGACATCTTGGGGTATGGAGAACTGCAGTTTATGAACATTTGGTTTTATGTTGGGTCAGACAGAGTTAAAGACAATCTTGGAGCATAGATTGGGCCATCTGTTATCAAGGGAATGGCTGATCAGAAAGTGTTTGTACTTTAACACTTCAGGCTCAACTCCTGCAAATGCCAAAGCTTGGAAGTGACTTTATTTGTGCATGTGAAGATGTTGTTCACAGATATAAACTTTGTAATCTGGGTGTGTTTGAATTAGGAAGGTGTCTAGGCAAGGCAAGGTGCTGAGGCAGAAGAAAGAAGGAAGGAAAGACGGAAAAAGAAAAAAGAGAAAAATATTAAAAGAAAGATGGATAGAAAGAAGGATGGAAAGATATCAGTTATAAAGAGAAAAATCTGCCAAGATATTAGAAGTTTTGACAGATTTTGGGAGGCGCCAGACCATTCCCCAGGCCATTATTTGTGGGTCTTCAAAAAACTTCCCCTCCCTGCATGGCCTGACTCTGACTTCCCCCATGTGATTTTTTCCTTTTTTCTGCCCAGGACAGTATTGTGCTCATCAAGAATGTGTGCTCAAGTTTCTTGGTGTGTTTCAGCATCCTAGTCAGCAGAGATGGCTCTTAATCACACTTGTGAGCTCTAATTCTGACAAGAGCTGCCCCACAACTTCACATAGTTTTAGTCTTGCTTTTACCCTTAATAAATATTATGACCCATTGAACTGCCTTCTCCATGCAATGCTGCAAATTTTTAAACGTTGCACAACAGCAACGACTGATGAAATTACTATTCAGCCTCAATAAATCATACTGAGACAAACAACATTACCAATTACATACTAATCCCTCTGTGTCCCTTTTACAAAGTCTCACAAAGGAGTTCCCAACTGTTCTCCAGTGTACCACTAGACATACACAAGTCACTTTGGCATGATCCATGGCATGACCCAGAGCAGGGAGAGGCTGTTCAATGCTTGCTCTTTACTTAAAAGGAGTTAGAAACACATTTTAATCTCCTGGGATATGTAAAGTAGTGGTCACATGACTGGCAGCAAGAGGCAGAAAAGTACAGTAAGTGGTAGAAGCAATTTTTAAGCAGAAAATTATATAACAACCTCAATGGATTCCCTTTTCTATGCACCATAAAGGGGTGGTGGGTGGGAGCTGAGTGGAGCTGAGCTTACTGACAGGAAGAGAACAAAAATGTACGGACATTTGACAAACTGAAGAGATATTTATTACTTTAGTATCTTAAAAATGCCTTMMAGCCTCCGCTTTTCAGCTATTCCAAAAACATAAATTAGCTCGGGTTTACACTGCTGATGAACCACGGAAAGTGTGAGTATYCTAAAGTGATTTAGTTGTGTGGCTATAGACCTTTCCTCTCTGCACAGCTCTGATCAAACACTGGTGACCAGAGGTTTGTAGGGGCTTTGTCAGCTGGGTAGGCACCTCAAGGGGACTGCTTAGATCAGTCTGGAGGCTCTCATTTCTCTACATTGGCTACAGTCCTGGTCAGCTTCCTTACTCAGCATCCTAAATGACCTCCTGAAGATGCTTGCTTTTCGCCATTGGCATAAAATCCTAATTTTTGCGCCCAAATTTGGCACCTCTGACCAGTGATGCATATGTCTCTTTAAGTGATCTCAAATCTGGAGCAGCTCCACAAYGAGACGAGATTTACGCACACAAGCCTGGGTGGCTGGATATGATTTTTATGTTCCAGCAGAACATTCAAGGCATATGTGATGTCCCCATTAAATGATCATGCTCCACTCAGCTACTGATTTGCTGCTGGCCAGGACAGGAGCCCTGTCACAGCAAATCACCCCCTCTTCCTTGTCTGCAGACTCAGCTCCATGCTCAGCTTCGGGGTGATAGCAGTAAAATGTACCAGGCATTTCTAACCCAGATTGAATTAGACTAAATGTAGATGATATGATGTCCAGTGAATCTCACCTTGGTGGGATGTGCAATTAAGAGTGCTACAGACAAAGATTAATTACAAACTCTGCATCAGCTGCACGGATGCCTGTAATGAACGTCACTGAATCCAGGAACTCTCACTGCCCTCTAGACCYCTGTGCATCACCACACTCTGCCTACAAAGACACATTTTAATTGAGGTCACCCTCAGCACGGCCACAGATCACTGACTATATAACAACTGAGGTGGGTGGGGGGGTGTGTGGGTGTGGGTGTGTGTGAACATATCGAAGGAAGCTCAAGCTTTTGGACAATTATAGCCCCAAATGCTCTGATCTGTAGTGTTGTCAGCCAGGTAGACCAAAAAGGCTCCTCTTTCCTCACTGCAGACTCTGATGACTCTCCCAGGTACTTTTTATCATGTCAAATGGTACAAAAAATGGTTACCACTAAGGTGTGTGCTCCAGGAGCCCCATCTCACTGGGGCTTGAGGATGAGGAACGAGATATCTGCCTTGGGAGACAACACAAAGATGAGATCAACTGACAGTGATTGTTCCTGGACTTTGCACTAAGTTTGGATCAAAGACAGATGGTGACAGTGTCTCACTTTTGCTTGTGGTGAAAGGCTTCCCAGGAGGATGGAGACATGGGTCTGCCAAGCCACACCCTAACCACAATGCTCCACAGCACCTGGGGCAGGGGACAAGATTTGCTGGGGTGCAGATACTGACACCAGAAGGAAAGGCGGCACAAAGGAACAGGCATGACCTCCAGCGAGGYGACCCAAGGCAGGTGGGATCAGAGAGCTGGGGTCTAATTGCTTTACTTATGGCACCAATAATCCTTTAGGATTCGTGCTGAGGAGGACACTTACCCTGTCAGCACCTCTCTGCCACCTCTGTTGGAGGCTCTTCTGCCTCCTTTCCACTGCATTTATACATGAAGAAGATATGGCTAATATAACACTCAGGGTGCTAAAATGAAGAACGCCCTGTACAATCCCATTTCAGTCCTTTTAAAACTGTTTTACAGAACCAGCTTTAGAAAAGACATTTTAGATATCTATTTACAAGCTGAGGCTTTTTAAATGTGTAAATTGTCCCACAGCTTTCCTGGAAGAACAAGACAGACATTAAAATATTCCATGAAGATAAGTGACTTTGCTGGCTTTACATGCTGGATTAGTGTTTTTATGGTTTCCACACATCTTTTATCTCCTGTGCAGAGGTGTGAGTCATGCTTTTTTATTGAAGGAGTGCATATTATTAAAGTGGTGTAGTTCTGTACTAAAAACACTTTCACAAGAGAGTAGAGCATGGGAATGTGTAAGAAGATTTTATCCAAGCAGTTTTTATTTCCTCCGCTGAATAAGCTGCATCATAGCCTCTAAGGATATGATCTGGAGGTCTAGACAATAACAGAGTTGTTTCTTTGTCCTTTAGTTCACCCTATTTTAACCAGACAGGAATTCTGCTCACATCCAACTTCACGGTCTCAGCATAGGAGCAGAGCACTCCTGGCTCAGAAGCATTACCTGAGTCAGTAGCAGGACAAGTTTGTCCCTCTGCTGATTTCAGTGCAGTGACCCAAGGAAGGATATTCTGCTGGATTTGTGGCATMTGAAACAGTGCCAGCATCACAGCCTGTTCCCTTTCTTGTCCTCTGCCACCGTGGGAGCAGCCAGGACTTCCCTTGATTCATAGAATCACAGAATATCCTGAGTTGGAGGGATGATCCACAAGGATCATGGAGTCTTAACTCCTAACCCTGCCCAGGTCAACCCCAGGAATCCACGTGCCTGAGAGCATTGTCCAAAACTCCTGGGCTGAAGCAACRCTCTGCTGACAGCGGTGGTCCTCAYAAAGGTTGGACTYCTCTGCCCYCATCTCCCACCGTGCCAGTGGTCTGGTCATCCCAAGTGCCAGACTCTGGTCACGAAGGATTTAAGGTTTCCTTCTCAGCTTTGCTAATGCGCTGATGTGCCCCACAGCTTCAGTCCAGGCAGGGCTGCAAGCATCTGTGCAAGGAGATAAACTGGCTTGCCAGGACTCCGAGGCAGACAGGATGACTCCAGAGTATCTGACTGGGTGGTGAATGTTGCTCTGGAGCCATCAGCAGGCTGATGTCCCTGATGAATGGGCTGCTGGGACTCTGCAGCTCACCCACTGCAAAAACCACTGTGTGCTCTGCACCAGCTGTATCCTCTCCCAAAAAAGTGCTGCTGGACTCCACAGGCTGAAGCGGTTTCTGTTGATTGTTAGAAACATTTAAATGCAAGATAAAAAATGACAGATCAGTGGGATGAAATTTGGGCTGGTGTTGATCACCAAGGACCAAAGGCTGACAGACAGCATTATGTCTGGAGAACCCACTCTTTTGCTGATAGCTTTTAACTGACTACAAGGGACATGTGGAGGGAGACAAGAAGTATTTGGGTCAAAGAGRGCCTGGTGCAAACAAAGTTCCCATGAGACTTGGAATTTCAAACAAAAACAGAGACAAAGCATCCCCTTCTCAGCTGACTGTGACACCGACTGACATGACCGACTCCAGGATCATTAGTCCTTATCCACATTAATACAAAAGGTTCAGGACATGGGATTTCAGACCACCAAGTAGTAATATTCTATTGTCTGTAGTAATGTGATATTTGTTTGAATATGAAAACCGGTCTTATAACATAGGAGGTCTTGTTGCCAASATCATCTACTGTGAATGAGGAAAACTGTGTAAATGAAATGGTAACCTTTTTGCTGTCACTGCTTTCTTTGCTAAAATAGATAAACAATAGAATATTTCAGTCTCACAAACTTGTTTCTGAGCAAGGCAGTTATCTACAGCCACATATAGCTCTGAGCTGGACCAAGTGTGAAGAGATGTGCACATGGTCTCAGGCACATGGTGGATTCTTGGGGTGGTCTTAGGCAGGGCAGGAGTTGGACTTGATGATCCTTGTGAGTCCCTCCCAACTCAGGATATTATATGACTCCATGATCCAAGAGTTGCTGATGCTGCAGTGACTGCTATTTCCCATTGATCCCAGGTGCAAGACCTCTGCCTGGACCTGAGTCTGGTTGCTTTCTCTGAATTTTATTTTTATTTTAAATCAGTTTTAACAGCCATGAAGAGATTTACAAAAAACATTTGCCCTCAGGCTTGCTCATCTTCCCTGAGAGTCTTCCATATTCCAGCGATGTTCCCCAGGGGAGCTGAGGGAGCGTTTACGTTTGCTTGGAAGAGAAATGAAGATTACAGATTTTTAAAGCAGTGTTTTCCCACCATCACTCTAAGGAGAAACAAACACATGCATCAAACACATTGACACTGGGATTTTCATCCCTCTACAAGATGACTCTAACTGCTCTTCAACAGATGTGCTTATAATTAGTGGACACTGTGAAATGCCAAGATTGGTTTAATACTGTGCAATCCTGACAGTTTCTCGGCAGGAGACCTGCAGGTGTGCAGGGAGCTCTGATTTTTTTGCAGAAGAATATTAAAGAAGAACCCTGCAAAACTGAATTTGTCCTAAGTCCAACACATGCCTTAGGGCTGTTAAGGCTCAAGCAGGTAGCAGGTACCTTATTCACATCCATAATATTCATGTGAAAACTTGTGGGCTTTCGCACAATTTTGACAGCAGCTGGACAGATGAAGATGGACAGAAGYTCACTTCAGATCTAACTCTCCACCTCAAAGAGTTGCAAATCCACAAGAACCCCTGAGATTTCGTGCTGTGGAGGAGGCGCCCAGAGCCATGGATTAGCTCTGGAGAAGTTTGGGATGATCATCACTAGTGGCATGACCACTCAACATGGGCAGTTATAAACTCTAGGAGAATGTTGATTGTATTTTCTATTCCTGGAATGTCAGGTCTTAGACAAGGTTTTGAAAAAAAACCTCAATGGAACTGACACTTGTGTTGCTGTTCCTACTGAGTGACAATATCCAGATACACTGGTGCTGTCCAGAGATCACAGGGGCACGGGACCAGTGKTTCATTCCTGTTGGTCTCAGTGCAAAGTTAGGTGCCCGAATAAGCATTGGGAGCCCAAGCACTCTATTGGGTTTGGATCTCAGCACCTAAAAGAGATCTGCTTTCATTCAAATCAATCTCCAGCTCTTTTTGGTARAGCAATAGCCAGGTTCATGCACTGCCCTGTACATGTCTCTCTAGAAAGCTCAACCATCGTATTTCCAATAACTCAGAAACATCTTCCTTTATTGAAAGTTTTGGAAAAAGGGAGAGGTATTTGATTTATATCCATTCCCTCATGCCATTTTAAAACTTAATTGCAGATGAAACCGATCTGGGTGAATACATGTAAATGGCCAACTCTATAGGTCTCTTCTCTTACAAACTCTGATTTCAGCTTCAATGGCCTTTTCATGTGACACACAGGTGGAACTCAGTTGCTTAAATGTGGTAACCCAGTGCCTTTGGGATAACTCTTGTGGCTGGCCTGTCCTCCGTCAGTCCCTCCAGGAGAACGTGGACCCTTGGAGATCCCATGTGACACAGCCCAAGCCCATGTGGGTGTCTAATAGATCCTAGGCTTTCTCAAACAGCACTGGATGTTTGGAAAATCAAATCACAGACASAGTTTTCAAGATTGCCCTCTCATCCTGGAAAGGACAACAAACAGAGTTTGAACATATCTATTCCCAGGCAGTTCTAGATGGATTTTTTTTTTTTTATGGTGCTTTGATCAAGCAAAAGAACACACTTCGGTGAGTAATGGCTTTTATCAATGGAAAATGTTAAACATGCTTTTTGGCACTTAAAGGTCTTGCTTGTACACCCCAAAGCTTATCTACTTTTTCCAGTTATACCAATTATTCTGGCAGGAGATACTACTAAAAAACTTTGTTTTTCTTCTTGTACTGAGTTGAAATGACAAACTCTGACACTTTGCACACATGAAACAGCTCATGAAGATGAGATAGAATTTAAACGTTCTCTCTAAAACTTTCAGCTCTTGCTTTGCAATAAAACCCATGAAAGAGAAGTGGGAACTCATAAAGAATATGAAATAAATAGTTCCTGAGAATAACTTTTTCTGAAAATAATTGTAGTATTATACAATGCTAGCTCCAAACAAGCTGTGCTCTGGTTTGCTGACTGAGAATCTGGCAAAGCTGTTTTACCAATCAAGAATATATGCTTTATACTTTTTTCTTGCTAGCAGAATCAGATTTTGGTTTCCCCAGATGTATATTTTTTGTCAAATATGAGAGGATCTTTTTTCCAGAATTGTTTTTTCAGAGTTACTTTTGTGAAATTAACACTTGTTTTTTTCAGTCTCTGATCCTCAGCACCCAATGCACCCTGGCTAGCTTTGCATTTGCCCAAACAAATGATGGCATCCTCCTTTGTTTTCTGTGTCCACTTGGGACTGAACCTAGATTGAACATGTGGGAAATGACACGTCAGATCCACCAGTTTGCATGTGTGTCTGTTTAGGGAAGTGAAYAGGAGTATGAGTACTTTGGATTGAAAATATCTGGAACTTTGTGAAGGAGGAACTTGGCATATTTCCTTTCCTCAGCTGATCCTCTGGTAGCCTATCTGAAGAACACTGTGGTCCAGGTCCCATTTACTGGGCAAAAAAATAGGGAAAGAGTTCTAAATTTGCTGGCTGTGAAACATGAAATGGTGTAAAATTTGCATAGTCCAGAGTTTTGTTAGAAATTTAGCTCATTTTCCCTCAAGGATTTGCTCCAGTTCCCATCCTTTCTTGAACAAACACAGTTGGGCTAATCCATGGTGAACTTGGACAATTTATGGCTCTGCATCAGTTCTGTGCAGAACTCCCTGACTTCAGATGGTTTCGACATGAAACCAGATGAAGAATTTGCTCCACACCAAAACTTAGCATGCAATTCAGAGCAGGAACCCATGTGGATTGAAACTACAGCAAATGGTTTTGTAATCCCCTTCAAAGAGAAACAAGCAAGCAGAGCAGAGGTTCTGTTAATGGTTCAAGGAAGCTCTGTTGATTAATGACCTCAAACTATTTGCAAACAAAAATAACTGGAAATCAGTTCAAAGGGATGTCACATTCCTGTCACTTAGTGAATTTTGACTAAAATATGAACACGTTGACAATTGCATAACTTGGATATGAATGTCTTTCACTGCATTTTGTATATTTCCATGCTGTCACAAACAGGAATTATGCCACGTAGAGAAGTGAATTTTTCAGAACATAGCAGTGGCTCTATGGGAACTTGCAGTACTTGAAATACATAGGACTAGACTGGTTCTAGTATTTTTATCTGATTYTTCGCTTTGCCTTCCCAGAATTTACTTGGAAATTACCTTACCACTTCTGGCATTAGGATTTTTAGATGTGGTTTGTGGAATAACCAATAAAGAAATGCAATTAACCAATTACAGTGTTGAACACATGGCAAATCATGTAAGAAACCTCAACCCCCACGATAATACTAGGAAGTAATGCATGAGCAATATRCTCACTTTTGGGAATCTCTGGTTCTGAAAGCAGTAGATCTAGAACTGGTCCATGATATTTGCATTTCTAGCTGTTTTTCTTCTTTTTGGCTGAAAACTGGTATTTTTGAACTGCCTTCAAAGCTAAAGGATGGGTATCAGCCTATGCCAAGGGGCAGCCCCGTCAGTTTTGTGGCTGATGGAAGACCTTTTGGCACTTTAGCCTTCAGATCCATTCCTTGCTTTGTGTAATTCAAATTGGACCTTTGTAACAGGCAGGTTTATGTGGAACCAGAACAGAAGAAAAGCTGACTGTAAACTGTAAAGAGGAATTTTGGTAAGAGTAGAGAAGAGGGGAAAGAATGACTGCAGAGAAGTCTGAAACAAAGTGGGCTTCAGTTCTTAAACAAGATCTGTGTTTCTTCTGGCTCTTTATCTCTTTGAAACAATAAGTTCTGTAAACATTTTTCTTTTCTTTTTTTTTTTTTTTTTTTTGGTAATCTGTTGATCTTGGCAGAGAAATCTTGTCTTTCCGTAATTTACATGAAAGCAGAGTTATTCATTACGGGCAGCTCTTGATACACCTCCTGTGAAGGTTTCATGAGCCATTATGGATTGTCAGTAAGGAGGGAGTGGAACACCAAGAGCTTTCATGTGATGGTGCTCGAGTTACTGACCACTGCCCTCAGAATAACCAGCAGAAGGGGAAAATTGTGTTTTTTCTGCAGTCCCTTCCTTTTCGTGAGCCATGCAGGAGTTGGGGTGTTGACTGAGAACCCAGCCTGTGCGTGGCTCTGGTTTGTTTGACAGCGCTGACCAAAATTAAGTTTTTAAGGTTTAAGTAAATACCCAAACAAAACAAGATGACAGCAACAAAAAGTACCTAACTAAGCAAAATGAGTCATAGCATAACCAAACAAAAACCTCTGCTATTACATTTACCCTGCAGTTTCTGTCTGCATAGTATTTTAATTGCTGAAACTTTAAAATGTACATATTTATGTACACATAGAGATCCAGCGTTACACTACTTCAGCAATACAGCCCCAAATTCCCCGTGGTTTGATTTTGTTCTACTTAATTCGTGCATTTCTAGAATATCTTAAATTATTTTAGTGAGCTGATCAGGATGAGATTACGAAGTGTCTTGGTCACGGGCCATGGCTGCCCGTAAAGGCGATGGGTAGTGAAGGTTCAGTCCTCTTTAATTACACAGACATAAGCACGACAGGGTCTGGTGGTTGCAAGCTGAAGTCAGGAAAAAGCTGAATAGGAAATAAAATGTAAATTTATTATCCTGAACATAATTAGATATTGGAACAGTTCCTGAGGATGGAGGTAACCCCTCTCTTCTCAAGACCGGGTCTCTTTCTGCCAGAACTGCTGTGCCCCAGCTCTCAGCTTCTGGCTCTAAGCAAGGAACCACACTAAGACAAATTTCTGAACTGTTAGTGCTGCTTCTCGTATTTTAATTTCAGTTTAATGTGCAATTCCTCTGCATGAATATTACTACAAGATGAGGAAATGCCAGAGGCAATATAAGGGAACCAAATTCTCACTTGGCTGCAACTTTCTTCCTAGAGGGACTCGTTCAGGAACAGCCACAGGGTACATGTGAGTGGCAACAGAGAGGGGTCCTGCTGCAAGAGAAAGCACCAGCAGAAGGTAAAACTGTGTGAGATCACCTGCACTTCAGAAAGCAGAGAAACCTCTGGAAGCCTCTAAAGACCACATGAGAAACAATCAGGGCTCCTGCCTCACATAAGGTATAAAACTAAAAGATGGGATCACTTCTCATAATGTGGCAATAATTCCATCATTTTTGTGGTTTATGAAGTCAGCAGGGCTCTGTGCGGGGTTTCACACCTCGTAACTCACAGATGCCTGCAGGGCGTGCGTGTGCCTGTGYGCACGTGTCTCACGGCGTGGCTCTCCAAGCACTCCACGGGTCTGTTTGGGTGGCAGCGCCAGATGAGCACTCCCAAGGGGTGCCCTGGGGAGGTGGCTGTGCCATGGCCCACGGGAGATCATGGCTTGCTCAGCGACCACACTCAGGAGGAAGGGCTGATCCCCAGCAGCCCATGTTGGACAGGCCACCTCAGCCCCGGCTCTGGGTCAGCTGGCTGCACATCTCAGCAGCATCCACTGTGCCCCTGGCAACAGCTGGAGTCACATCACACATATGAAAACTCAGCTTAAAGCCACGCTTAGCTAYGTTGCTTGGAGTCCTGCCGTCTCTATGGCACCAGTGACAGTGAATCTACAAAGCTTTGGGGGTGAAGTTGAATATACACTGAGGGGTGAAGCCTCTGTGTGAACTAAAATGATGCCAGGAACTTATAGATATAAAAAATTATTTCATGATGTTTCTGACAGGTCTCGTTCCAGAAACGAAAGGAAAAATGAGAGCCCAAACACTGAGCACGTTGAAATTTCGGGGCCAGATCCAGAGGCTTATTCATTGTTCAGCTTAGTGGCCAAAAGATAATCTCATGCTTTTGTAGATCCTGAGATTCTTCCCATAAGGCTTTAATTTGTGGGCATGAAATAGAGTAGACCAAGAGCTGCTCTAACATGCCCTGAGTGCCAAAGGCCTTCGAAAGTCAGCAAAGCACAATGTTTTCTAAGACAGAAGGATTCCCTGGCCTCRCCCTGTAGGATGGGAAAAGGCTCAGATACTCCTGAGCATTGAGACTTCTTCAGTGCAGCATGGATTCTCCAGGAACCTCAGGGCAGCTCTGAAAAACTGGGATAACATAAAGTTGCCCTCACCTACATGAGTATCAGGTTTTCCTTTGGGTCAGAATTCATTTTTAATGCTTAATGACAGAAGCATCAGCCTTTTTTTTCCTACCCTTTTTATCATTCAAGCTGGCCAACATTCAGTAAAAGCTTGTTAACTCATTTTGATAAGGGGAATTCCCACACCCCTATCTCAAAAACAGAATAGCAATTCCCACTGTAAAAGTGCTGTGGGATCACATTCCTGACTGCTGCTTTTTAGCAGCTTTTGGAGCTGTCTGCACAACTGGGACAATTAATTTTGACACCAAGGGTTACCACTGTATTTCCGGGAAGGGGGTGCAGTTATGTATAAAGGGATAGGAATGTCAGAGCTGGATTAAAGATATCCTTCTCTGCCATTCTTATGAATGAATTACTAACTGATATAGTGAGGGACCGATGTTATCCATGCCTGGAGTTCACTGARGTCTGCAGGAAAAGGAGGCAAAGCACACTGCTGTAGACTGACTGGCTGCTGACATTTTATAAAGCAACTCAAAGTGACAGGGCAGGTGTGTTTGGTGAGCTGCATCATTTGGGTGTTTACTGGCTTTTGACAGACTCAAGTAATGTTTAGTGTAACCCTTCATGACCTGCATCTGTTTTAACAAAGAAACCAACAGCTGCTTTCACTGGAAGTGACTACTGATAAAGTCACTAAATGCCACTTGAGCATGTTCTCTCTTGCTGRGATGGATGAATTAATTCGACTGAATTCAAACCCACCTGAAAACTATGGGATGAGATGCTGCGAAGCATTTTACTGTGAAGGGATTGAAAATAAGGAATAAAGAAAAATTTTTAAAAAGGGAAGACAGAGCAGAAAGAAAAATGAGCATAAAAATATTCCAGTTCATACAATGCAGAATGTATCAATGTGAATATTAAACCTACTACAACTTCTATAGCTTTGGAGGAGTCTTTTTATTCCTAATTAAAAAAAAAGCCTCCCGTTTAGCAGAGAGATCATACACTCTGCCAAGGCAGAGAAAAATCTTAAAACATAGAAGGAAAGAAATTTTACAAACTTCATCTATGAGAATGAAGTAAAGATTAAAAAATACTCTTCTTCCTTGAGATTTGACCATTTCTGCATAGAAATGTATCTTAAGGAACATATGTGCTTTATTTTATGCACACTCTGAGGGTCCCTACTTTGAGGCACAATGAAGGGAGAGGGACAGACCTGCACACCCAGGCCCCTGGCAGACATCCCCCTTGGCAGCAAGGCTGCAGGTGTAAAGCAAGCTCTGTTTAATCTGATGTGTGTGTGTCCACGCAGCTCAGGCCTCTTTGCTTCTCATCACATCACAAGGCTGTGGAATAAGTCCATGGATGGGCAGGGATACAAACATCCAAATTCACACTCACTAAGAAAGCAGCTAGATACCTAATGTTTCTTCAAAAGGGGATGTTTAAATGGGTGTCCAGATATTGCAAAACACAGTCTTCTTTATTCCTTTGTTCTGAAAGTATTAGTCASTGTTTGGGTTATTTGCCTTTTTACTTTTTTTGCTTCAAGAGGTGCTCTGCTTGCTGCACATGCCCTACGTGGCATACAGGCTTCCACAGCTGATTCTGATGAAGCCGTTTCACATTAGATCCAATTATTTCTTGTGACCATTTTTCATGGACTTCTCTGTTTGGAACAAAGGCTGCTTTGGGTCCTGTGGATCAAAATCCTGGATTAGCAAAGCTTTTACAGACTCATCATCTGCTGCTGCTGGTCCTGCCTGGTGCGGACAAAGTGATCCTCTGGCTGCCTCTGATGTTACTGGAAGAGGAGAGTTGTGATGTGGCTGCTGTACTGGAGCATCCCAAGGCATGCAGCACTGCTCACAGGGCAGGCTGCAGCTCCTAATCCCTGTTTCTTGCTCTTTACTGTTGCTGCTAACTCAGCTCATTAGATCAACACCACTGGGAGATGCCCAGTGACATGACAGTGGGTCACAGCCCTGGCACATGGGCACAAGTTGCAAGTGGCAGAGACCAGCTGGGTTTGATGCAGCTCCCAGTGCCTGTGTTACCCTTCAAAATAGGATTTACTATTCCAAGTCACTTGGAAGCCTTTGAAAATGTTCCTTCAGTGCAAAGTGAGAGAACTGAAGAAAAATATAAGGATTAGGAGTCAGACCAGTCCTAAAGAGAAAAAAGAGGAGCAAATATCATCAACATGCATGAGGAAATAAAGTTTTTAACCTTTAAATAAGATGGATGGAGACAGGGAGAGTTTTTTGAAAATGCTCATGCTGTGAATACATTTTGCTTGATTTCAGTTTCTTAGAAAAACAAAATACTTGTGTTTGATATAGTTTGCCTTCTCTTTCTCTGCTATTATCCTCTCTTCTTCCTTTTCTCAGCTAAGAGAAAGAAAAAAGACAGTTATGCAAAGGTGTAAAAGAAAAAAAAAAGAAACGTGTATTTTCTTTGTAAGAAAGTAAAAAAAAAGGAGAAAAAAATGAAGAAAGGAAAATGAAAGTGAACATTTACATCAGAGAACACTACAGAGTAAAGCCTTGGCTTTCACATTATTTTCAGTCTTTTTATCCAAGAAATAGAAAAAAAAGAGGTATGTTTCCCATGAAAAATTCTATCATAATTGTGAAGCTATTTTTCATTGAAAGCAGACATCACTAATGACAAATGTTCCAGCAAGCACTGCAGAAAGGCGTTCTGTAGTTGGCTTACACTTGCAGCACACAGCTTATCTCCATTTCAGATCACATGCAGATTGTCATGAGACCGAAAATCAGGTTTCGCCCCCAAAAACTTATTTCCTAATCCATGGGAAGAGCGAGGGTGTTTGCAGAAAGCAGCTGGCTGTGGATAGCTCTGTTTCTGCTCAGCTTCCCCAAGTGATCATTTTTGAAAACTCACCTGCTCCGTATTGAGGCCAAATCTGACAATTCCGGGCACTCAAGACCTGCAGTTCCTCCTGTCCTTTGGGAGRATAAAACTGTAACATCAAACAGGCTGATGAACTCCTCATCTTCAAGTCCACTTTAGCTAAACTCAAACACCCTTGTTTCCTATCACTTAGGGGAAAAAGCCAAGGTAAATGCTGTATACTCCTCCAGACTTTAACCATGTGTTTGGATATCTGTGAATTGCTCTCAAAAGGCAGATCACAGAATCATAGAAGGGTTTGGGTTGGAAGGAACCTTAAAGATCATCCAGTTCCAAAYACCTGCCATGGCCAGGGACACCTTCCACTAGACCAGGTTGCTCCAGGCCMCATCCAGCCTGGCCTTGAACATCTCTAGGCATGGGGAATCCACAACTTCTCTGGGCAACCTGTGACAGTGCCTCACCACCCTCACAGTAAAGAACTTCTTCCTAACATCTACTCCAAGTCTCTCCACTTTTAGTTTAAAACCATTCCTCCTTGTCCTATTATTATCTGCCCTGTTTAAGTCTCACAGAGAAATACTCTTCTTTGAAGGTCTGCTAGAACTTCAGAAGAGATTATCAGCTTCTGCTCTGGATAGCTTTAAATCATAACAGCCTCTGAGAGTTTCAGGCATAAGAACAAACCGTGGTCTTGCCTGTAATCAGGCCTGCACTTCCCTGCCTCAGCTTCCCCATTCACATAGCAGTCACCATGCGAAAAGTCAAGTTGAAAAATGTTTCTGCTTTGCCTTCAGTAACTATAACACCTTGGGTTTTGTCTTTACCAACTTTAATGACCACAGGGAACAGTGTTATTTTGCCAGCTGGAGGAACGGCAACTGAGTGAAYGCGTATAAGAAGCTGGTAGGTTGCACGATGATCTCCTTTTTGTTAATCTTGTCACAGATTATCTGTTCTCACTGGGAATTTATCCTGAAATTTATCCTTCTTCTTGGAGAAGCTAGCCATTAGTGATCATTGCCAAATGGCCTCAAAGTTACTTTTAACTGCATTTACATTCTCATTGAACTGCTCTTAGCTCTCCTTAGAGCAGCAGTGCTAAGACCCTGTAGGCAAGACCGATGGGTATGGGTGTCCCGGTTTTTAAAAAAAAAAAAAAGCAGATTTTTGTAGAAGGCAAGTCCTCAGTTTCCCTGCAAYGGGAATTCATGAGCTTCTGCTATGTCTGTAACCCAAAGCCACCAGCATCCACCCACCCCGTGGGTGCCAGAACCCATCGCACACTGGCCCAAGGCGACCAGGCACCCTCTGCCTTTGCAGAGTCTCCCAAGGCACAGATTTTTCACACCCTCAGCGCATGATTCCCCCAGAGGGCCGGTGTGGGATGGCTCAGCCCCCTGACAGCCTGTCCCCCAGCACGTTCCAGACAGGCTGCAGCTGGGGTCTGCTCAGAGCCGCCCTGGGTGGGAGGCCACCACCACCCCCGGGGAGTCTGCCTCGGGGAGCAGGGACCTCTGCTTCCACCCTCCTCTTTGTTTATCAATTCCTGGCTAATGAGCCCTTCTCCTCACAAAAGAGAGTTATCCAGAGTGATAGTAAAGATGAGAGCTACAGCAAACCAGGGAGAGAGCAGTGGGGAAATGTTTGAACTTGGGGTCTTCAGCCCGGCTAAGTGGAGGGGAGAGTGTTGTTGCAGTGAGAGGACTATTAAAAATACAAAGTACAGACTCTCTGGGGCCTCAGATGTTGTTTTACCCCATGAAACATGATTTCTTATTTTTAAATAGCTGTCATGCTTGTTAGTTTAATTTATCCCTTCTCAGCTGCAAACTACAACAYTTTATGAGCCTGACTGAGGGCATTCTCACACAGGCTCTGTGGCTTTGTGCACAGCCCTGCCAGAGTCAGGCTGGGCTAAGCCAGGGTCATATTTTGTGCTTGGTTTTACCTTTGCCGCCTTGCTYACACCAGCTCAGAGCCCAGTGCAAAGCCCATGAGGTTACTCAGCTCTTTAAAAAGGGTTTTGGAGAGGAAACACCTTGAAACCAGCCTCTGGTACGGGTTCCTTTGTGGTATCAGAGGCTTGAGGACAGTGATGCTACTGGGTTTTTTTCTGATTTTGCCCAGCAGTTTTGCATTCTGCTAGATTATTGGAGTGGTCAAATAATCAGGTCTGCTTTAAAAAGTGACTGCAAAGCCTGTGCTGTTAGAGGGGTAAAGCCAGAGAAACACTCGGGGCTTGTGTCGGGAACAGAGTGCAGACATGTTCTTGCTTGGTTTCAGCTGGTCTCTGGACACACCTGGGCAGTGCTATGTCTATGTTAAAAACAGCAGAGCCAAGGGTTAACAGGCTTATTGCTAATGCAGAGATAATACCTGGGAGCAGAGCCAGGTGACCTAGAAAGCTCCCCAAGTGGGTGTACCTTCTCTCCATGAACTGGGCTGCTTGGATTCGCTCTACCGGATCCAGACTCATAGATTCCGGGTATATGTACATTATTTTCTACTCTGTTCTTTGCATGTACCCCAAATATTTCATCCTGAGGAGGACTGTGGCTGAGTGTCTGACTGTAAGCTTGAACTTTGAGTCTTCCAATTCCCAGCTCCTTGCCTGGATCTTTCCTTCTTGTCCCATTCTTGCAGTCTGTTTTCAGAGGGAGCCAACACAACTGGCAGCAGTTACTGTGCTGAACTCCCTTTCCAGCTGGCAGATGGGAGCGATGGGCAGGAGTGCCTGATGCCCTGAACTACTCCTGTGCAAAATGTGGGCCAGGTTTGCAAATGAGCCGGATCTGACCTGATCTGGTGCAGAATGTTGGGCAGATAAAAGCTTTTTTCCAAGGAAGACTGATAGCCTGAGCTGCAGGAATGGTACAGTATGCGACTGAGTCTAATTAGAAGGGCAAATGACATAAGAAGTTCCTCCCTGCACTCTGTCTGGTTAAGGCCCATACGTCTGACCTTAGCTTTTCATCAGCTGCAAATTCATTTACCAAATCTAAAACCACTTTCCAGGG
Source organism: Amblyornis subalaris (assembly GCA_018881555.1). Lineage (NCBI taxonomy): Eukaryota > Metazoa > Chordata > Aves > Passeriformes > Ptilonorhynchidae > Amblyornis > Amblyornis subalaris. The sequence continues at coordinate 2,555,580 of JACAXG010000056.1, read as the reverse complement.
GGGAGTGTAGGATTAGACACAGAGGAGCCAGAATTGTTGGCTGTGATCAATAATCTGATTGTCAGTTCCTAGGTTTTTGCAAAACATACATTGCGTTATGTGAAGCAAAACCAGAAGCAGATCTTTTTGTAATACATGGGAGGGCTTTACAGGGTGCCTTTCTTCAAGCAGACACAGGCAGGAGGTATCTGGAAATCTGGAAGACATGAGAATGAAACGATGACTGATAGAGAAAGAGAGACCACAGAAGACATCTGTAAGCCTAACCACATGAGAGRCACAGAGGCAACTTCAAAACCGCTGGTACAGCCACTCTAGGACAGCTTCATTGAAGCAACATGCTATAGAAATATCATTCAGAGCTTTGTACTGATACAGGATGATGACTGCAGGATGGGGAAAACGGCCCATCTGGACTGAATGAAGTGATAAACACAGAGCAGCTTTATTTGCTTCTGGCACTGCCAAGGCTCCAGAGCCAACTGTCTGGCTTTCCATTGTTTTGATTCAATTCGACCTTGATCAAATCCCTCTTGCTGTCATGCCTCTAGGAAACACACAGAGGATATGGGGAAAGGTATGAAGTTCAACAGCTCCTGGATTTTGAGTGTTTACTAATGCAAAGGCGAAAAGCCCTGAAGATGTGAAGGCTGTTAAAATGCAGTTTGAACATAATGATAACTTGGCATCATATGGTGGAATGGAGATATTCCCCTCCTAATGGTAAAAAGGTGTTTTAATGCAGCTCTTTGGAATTGAAAAAAAAAAAAAATAATTAAAAACTAGTACATAATTGGCTCTAGGAAAAAAAAMCCAAAAACCCGAAGTTTGGAGCATTCCCAAATTACTTTGATCTTCAGCTAAACCTCGTAAGATCAATGAGGTTGTTTACCTTGCCAGGTGAACGACTCAAAGACTCTCTGAGGAGGGAGAAACCAGCACTCTCTAGCTCACATCARTTCCCAAGAGGTCAGTGGGAAGAGTGGGAAGTGAAAGTGTTTGTCAAGTACCAGTTCTCTCTGCGATGTCATTAATTAATTCATCAGCAAGAAACAGCTGGCTGGAGTGATTGGCTTTAGATGAATCTTTCTTGTCTCCAAGGAATAGGAGAGCAACACCACAGACTGCTGCACTCCAGTGGCAGGTTTAGCTGAGGCTGGGACATTACCTACAGCGCAGGGAGGTCCCTGACAAACCCAGAGCCTCTGGATGAAGGAGAGGGCAGGAGCTGTGAACGTGTAGGATTTCACAAGAACTAATACATATCCCCAAATACTTTCAAATAATGCCTCTCTCAAAGCCGATGAAAAGCAGTGAAAAATTTTGCATTGATCCTTGCAGGCGTTAGGTGAAATCCTCACACAAYGGGAGGGATGGCTGGGGGAGGAACACTTGGTGAAATATGGCCCTGTTTCAGCAGAGACCGGGGCCAGCCAGGACGTCTCCTCCAGCCCCGCAGGCTCTGCGATGGGTCCCACGGCCCCGCGGCGTCTCGGCGGAGCACGGAGCGGCCGTGACACCCTTCCCATAACATCCGCTCAGCGGCCCTTCAGCATCACCCCCTTACCAAGAGGGTCTGTCCTGCAATTAAGGGATGGCTGTACGGAGCACGCAGCCGGTCAGTGGTTTTCCTAAACAGCCTGTCTCCCTGAGGAAGGCTACATAATGAACGAGTGTCAGCAGGTCACGAGTTAGAAACAGTTTTTGTCTTGCTGGGAAAAGTTATGTTTACCAATCATTCATTAGGTGTCCCAGATGGATGCCGCCGGGCAGAAGGATGGGGAGGGAGATCACCACAGCACTACCCTGAGTGACCCTAAAAGAGCTGAAATATTAGCTAATGGTTATTGCTTCCACCCCTCCTTTGTTGCATATCTGACTGGCTATATTCCAGTGAAAAATGCCATACTCTCCCTCATAAAAACGGTAATGATTTCTGCTATGCCTTTAACTTAGGCATCCTGCAGCTGGTACTTTTGGGATRGTCAATGAGATAAACCCAGTTGAGAAGTGTCTAATGACCTTTGCAGCATGGTCAGTTGGGATTTAAAACACAMCCCACGCATGAAGAAAAATTTTCATTTGCTTTCCAGCTCAACACTGGGGTTCCCTGTGGTTTTAAAATGCTTTCACCTACTCACTTACATGGATATTTTTCAGCCCAGAGCAAACCACAAAATTAAATGGAGAGACCTCTCCAAAGCCGTTAGAGCAGGGTTTGAGAATCACGGTGTTCATTTGCTGTGGGTTACRGGGGAGACAGTGCAAAGGAAACTTCTGCAATGTATGATTCAGAAAAAAATCCCCAGCCTTTGAATTTATACAGAATTCAAGCACATCTTTTACTAATCTGCAGATCATTACAGTGTTTTGTTCAGAAAAAAAAGGTGGCAATTAGGGACCATTTGAAGCAACCCGCTGCGTACAGTGCTGAGATAAGAGGTGGCAGCAACCAGGGGATGTGCGGCCATCCCAGGAGTCCACCCAGCCACTTCTGGAGGAGCTGTCTTTTCTTCCCCTCAGATTCTGTGATCATAAATAAGACCAGACCCCGTCTGTAAATCTGTTCATCCCTGCGGACAGTCCCTTGCCCATGGCAAGCGGAGAGGCTGGGCCAATGTGCGCAGAGCTCAGAGATAAGGCAGTGAGCTCAGTGGGAGGCAGGCCACGTTTGTTCTGCTGGCTTGCAGCGGTAGCATGCCAGGCTGGTAAGATGTCAGGTCCCCAACACCCTCATAAGCATAGGATGGGCTCTGCAGGGAGCTCTGGTGCCTTCCCTAAGGTCCTTGTCCCAGCAGCCAAGGCAGGAGTCATTTGGCCATGGTGTAACTCCAAGACCTGATGTTCCCTTCACACATAAAGCAGAACAAAAAGGTGTTTCTAGAGTAAGGTGAAGTGGACATCTGAGATAGGCATAAATGCCCATTTCTCTGCATCAAGTACAAAAGCAGTCTAAAGCTGTTACGACATGTATATACCTTTATGTTTTCCATGGCTAAAGTTATGTGTATTTTGCTGCTATATTCCCCATTTTACAGACAGTAATTGGAGATTTATGACAATTGAGCATGCCACTGATTTGTGCTCAAGTGGCATCCACTGCGGCACAGGGGAAACCTGTGCTGGAATACAGTGCTGGCTGCAGGGGTTTAACACTCATGCCAGTGCCCACCGGTCTGCCAGGCTGTTCTTGGCTGTAAGAAAATCCTCAGGGAGCAGCAAATTCACTCTGCATGTCACCATAAAACATATTGGACCCAGATGAGTGGAGCTTTGCTAAGCCAGCCGTGTGTTTGGCTCCTCGTCCTCGTCCCTCCCCACTGTGAGAGCAAGTGGAGGGCAGGGGAGGGAGTGGGGAGTCAGCGCCGAGATGGGACGAGGAAAGGGATGCTCTGCAGGTTATTATTGTCCTAGTAATTAGAGCTATAGGAATGCCCATTATTGCTAGGATGCTTACACAGAAGCTGTTTGCACTCCACAAACTCCCTAGGTGCTCAGGGTGGATTTACCTAGTGCAAGGTAATTTGTAACCCCGTTGTCTGTGTATTTACTTTGGGCCATGCACACTGTAAATGGGAGTAAAAAATCTCAGGGATGGGGAGAGATGAAGGAGGAGGGATTCTTTGCCCTGATGAATTGAAGTGTTGTTTGAAAGAGGCAGACAGGATTCCCGATATTGCTTCGAGTTTGGAGGCTGTGAGGGGGGAAGGGAAAAGGACAAGTCCTTTAATGAGAAAGCGTTGAGGTTTTTTTCCTTTTTTTTTTTTTTTTCCCCCTAGCAATTTTAATTATCACTAAAACCTCCAGTCCATTCAGGCTCTTGAGAATACAGTTGGGCTCTCAGCTGAGGTCTGCATTTATTAAAGTCCCCCCGTCAGGCTGGGAATGCGGGCTGGTTTCTGTAGTGGTGTCACCGCCGGTGTTACGGGTCTCCTGGTTCTCACATTACGCACCACGGACTCCACCGCTCCGCATTAGCGAGGCCCAATTAAACCAAGCAGTTGATTAAACAAGCCAATCAGGGTAATTAGTTTAATCAGATTCCCTTGGTAGCCAGCACTGAACTGCTTGTAAAAGGCAGTTAAAGAATGAAGTGCACCTACTTAAGCTCCTATTTTATTTTATTTTTTTTATGTCTGAGGTAATTAGAATTACCCATGGCGAGCCGAAAATCCAAAGGCCCAAATGGGGAGCGGGGAGGACGATTAATGAAGGCGATGATGTGTGAAGCAAACAGAAAAGAAGACAGGATGTGTGGTAAACAAATGGAGAGGAGGCAGCCCTCTGGGAAGGGGCACAATGCGCAGCCTCTCCGCCCCTCAATGGCTCTGTCTGAAGTGGCCGGAGACGCCAGGCCTTTTCGGCACGTCCGTCCTCTCTGCCCGGTGCCACCTCTGCCACCGAGCCTCGCGCGGCAAGGCCGGGAGACRTGGCATGATCTTTGCAGCTGGGGCTGCCCCACCTCTGCTTCTTCTGCCTCCTTTTTGGTGCAGAACCTGGGTGCTGCTGTGAGACAGGAGACAGCCCCACGGCTCATGTCCCCAGACCCTCCCCTCCTCCCGGGAAGGCTGGGCACAGGGATGGGGACACGCAGCCACCCGACACTGTGGGTCCACATTTCCGAGGCTGCCTTTCTGCTTTGGCAAGTGCTACACCTCTCGTTTTGACTGGCTAATTTTGCCTTCCTGCCAGATGTTGCAATTCTGCAGGAAAAGCTGAAGCTGAGCATTTTTCAGTGACTTTGGTCTCACTGAACAAAGTCCAGATTTTTGACTTTTTGTCCCTTCTTGGGATAAAGCTGGATTTGGTGGGCTCAGTTTGTCAGCTGCCATCAAGGAAAGGACTGAGGAGATGAGGGTTTTAGTTCTTCTACTGCCACAGACCCACTGTTTCTCCACAGCTGAAGAGGGTGCACAGGGAAGAGCAAAGCTTTAGAATAACACACAGTCATACTGCCCCAGAATATCCTCCTCCCACTCCAGCAGTCTGGGACATGGGATTTTGGGAGCTTTTTATTTAATGGTAGTATTTTCTTTTTTAATAGTCSCCAGTGATTTTTTTTCATCATATCTAAATGCTTTTTAAACTCACTTCCTGCACCCACCACTTCTGCAGCAAAGGGTTCCACAACTGAACACCACGTGGGGCAAAGAGCTGTCTCCTTTAGCTCGTTCTGATCCGAGCAAACCTGAGTGGGGATTTTGTGACCTTAATCCCCCAAGAAAGGCTGTTCTTTACCTCTGTCCATCTTTGTCCATACTTCTGCCGTATCTTTTTTGAGGTGGACAGGCCTAAACTGCTTCCACTATTCAAGATGTAGGTGCTGTATGGACTTGTACAGATGAAGTCAAATTCAGAAAAATCAGTAGGAACAGAACAGCATCATTAGTCATAATGATGCTTCCTGTTATGTTCCTACTGATTTTTCTGAATTGGATTATACTCTTGACCTCAGTAATCTACTGCAGCAATAAGTTTCACAAGTGAGCTCAGCAGTGTGGAAATGCTGATCCTGTTATTAATCTCAGAAACTCAGAGATACAAAAAGGAGGGCTCGTACTGTCATTCAAGACYATGGATTATAAACAGTATGTCACCAATAAAGCATCCAAACCTGTCCACTTCATCTGTTTTAGGTCAGGTCATTGTGTTGCAGTGTGCTGAATTAGCCCAAGCTGCCCCAAATGAAAAATAAGAGAGAATATGACAGTATAACCATAGCCTTGCTCTTTCCCTTGGTCTGCAGAAATCCCTGGGATCATCAATCTTGCATTGCTAACACTCTTCTAAATGGATACATTTTCAAAGTCCCATCCAATCTAATCTCACTCCTCTTACAGCACCACATATTTATAAAGSTTTCCCATTATATTTAATGAGTGGCCAGAGCCTATCACCCCCAAGGTGATCACCAAAAGGTTATAGGAAAAGTTCTCTGAAATAGGCACTTTCTATTCTCCTATCTCATTATTTTCTCACAAAATAATTTTCAGAACTATATCAAATACATTASCCAAAGATATTCTTGCAAAGCACTTACAGTAATTACTTGTACCTAATACACTGCAGTGTAGCACTCAGAAGAGCTAATTTCCCCAGAAGCTCTTACSTATCAGGAGAGGAAAACAACCAGGTATCACCAGGCTGACTGTTTGAGTCAGAGAAAATTGAGTAATTAAATGTTCTAGGTTTTTTCTACCATGTAAATGTTTTGGGTTTGTGCAGTCTTTTTTAAAAACCTTTGTCTCTTTTTGCCCTACTGGTTATTGCCAGGAGAGAAGTGCTTGTTAAGGCTTCATCCAAGGCTTCCAAGAAGGAAACCAGACTCAGATATGGCATAACCAAACAAATCTATCTTGCACCTTATGCCTCTCCGTCTCAGACAGATAAACTGTGTCCACGCTTCTCACGAAGGACAGCAGCCAGTCCTTGTCCCTGCGACCAAGCAGCATGGGCAGGCCAACAGCRTGGTTTTTACGGCGTGGGACATAAGTGGGATCAGTGGTGAATACACAGCAGAGCATCAGGTTTAAAGATTTTAGATTTAAAGATTTAAAGATGCAAAACCTGCTGAGGTAGGTTTRAGGTAGGTTGTAGGACAGTGAATGACAATAGAAGCCAAATCTGAGATGTCAGATCTGTTCCTGGAGAGAGCCATTCCCAGAACTACGCCTTGGTTTGGTTTCAGAGAGGTCTGTCTGGAGCAGTCCAGACCAGAGAGGGAGCAAACTGACAGCAAGGCAAGGCTTCACAGGCATCTGTTTATCAGTGTAGATGCACCCAGACAAAATCCTCAAAGCATGGTATAGAATGTAGTTAATGTAGGAAGATGTAAAAATGGGTCACAAGGGAAAGACAAATATTTTTACCACTGAAATTGATTTACTCTGMCCAAGTAGATTTCATCTCTGGATGTATCTAAAGGTTGTTAATTTTTTTAATGAGCTGGGAAAGTAGAGGGCACCAGTAACACCATGAAAACAGATGACTTCATTAAGAGTTGGCTGAGTCAATGTTTTTTTTCCCCCCAGGAGGCCAATAGATTTCATTAGGAAGCAGGAAATAGCTCAGAGAGCAGCTATGAGCTTTTCATTCCAGGTGGAGGTGGAAAGAACCAAGAATGAGTGGTGGAGTTGGGGACACAACCACAAAGAYCGTAAGACATGGCTGGGAGAGAGGATCACACGCTGTCACAGCTGACTGAGCTCAAAGACAAAGTGCCCACAGCCTCAGGCTYGCCATTAAATTGTGGAAGTGTGCAGCTCTGACAGGAGGAATATCCTGGTAAAGCAGGAGCTCCTATAGAAAGGTCTTGCAGGCTCCCCTGTTACAGACAGCTCAGATTATTTTACATGTATCTTTCAACGTGTAGGTGGTATTGGAATGACAGTTTTTGGATTGACCTTTGAAACTCCTCAGCACTCCAGTGTGTTTAGTGTTAGGGTTTTCCCTCTGGTGGTTGTAGAAACGGTGTTCACAAAAGCCCTGAAATTCGAATTGAAGTCCTAATTCCTTAACTGTCCCAGTCTAGGTTTTGGTTCTGTGTTTGAAATAAATTTTAAGTCTCCCAGCGCTCTCTTTGGACACACACTCAAAATCCTCTGTCCCTGGAACAATGGCAAGGGATYGGGAACATCTGCACTGGAATGGCCGTGGCAGGCATGTACAGTACTGTGTGTCAGCCTTACAAATTCCCATTAATCCCACCACTGCGCTGGGTTTTACCCACACATAGACAACCCGCCTATGCGGCCACGCCAGCACGGCACTCCTGACCTCGTCCTTGTACCCACAATGTAGACGAGATATCTGTGATGCTGAGAGAATGAAACGCTTCAGTTTTACATGAAAAAAGGGTATTCAGGCTTCTGGGCCCAGGAGTACAAATTATTAATCACTCCTCACAAGGAATCCGCAGATGGATGTTTAGCACTATTCACCACGACATAACTGCAAATCAATTAGTTCATTTTGTCCTACCCTGAGGCTGTCTGGCAGACAATAGCAATGTCTTGTGCAAACGTTTTTATAAAGAAGACACAGGGGGAAGGAACCACAAAGGCCATTGGTTCTAACGAGCAATTAGGAAAGTGTGCAAGGCTCGCTTTCTTTTTTTTCCTTCTTCCCCCTTTCTTTCTTCAATTCATTCCGAGGCTCTAATTCTGAAAATGATGCTTTTCTTCCCCACTTCCTGTTTGTCAAATGAAGTGCTAATCAGCGGCTTACAGCTCTCTAGGCAGCAAGGGGAGGATGAGGTAAGAAGGAGTTGGGAAAAGTGGAGAGCCAGGGAACAATGTGGGGGAAACAATGCTCACTTATGCTCTTCTGGGCAATCAAGGGCTGCATGCAACTCCCAGGAAAAATAACCTGCCCTAAAACACTTGGTCAAGATGCTCAGCGCAAGGAAGCCCCTTGCTCYGGGGAAGGTGGTGAGTGCTGCCCAAGCGAGTCTGGTCCCCCACCCATGTGTCTGAAACGACTYCCCTGGCTCTCAGTAGGGAAAGGGAGAAACCCAAGTCCAGACTGGGATGACCCCATCTGCCCTCTGGAGAGGATGGATACCCTTCCAGCACGGACAGTGAGGCCAGGGGAAAGACTTCTAACACAGACACCTTGTTGCATGTCTAAAATTAGGAGCAGGGAAGCTGGGCTTGGGCCAAGCTACCTCCACCTGCAGCTCTGCCTGGGAGGAGCTCAGTGAGAAGGGCCCCAAGGTGTCTCCACTGAGGACAGGACTTGCTCACATACTGGAAGCAGCCCYTGCCTCTTTGATAAACACAAATGCAGAGCAAATAGAGTACAACTCCACAGATTGCTTTTAAACTTTAAGACAATCAGACCCACCAGCGAATTAAAGGTAGAATTCCTTTCGGAGAGATGACCCACCTGAAGTACATATCTTTCCAGGAGAGCAGCCTTTAGAATTTCCTTCCTTTTGCCTCTAAGGTCCCTCCCTGTCACAGTGTCTGCAAAGTGCTCCCAACAGCAGAGAGCAATTTTTGCCTCTGAGGGTAAACCTGCCCAGTTAGTTTTGCCCTTGGTTCTCTGCTCCCTTACATTTCATCTGCCTGTGCCCTGAATTTCGGGAACTGTGGGGGTCTGTGGCAGCTTGCAGCACCTAATAAAGCGGGATGAACCTCGAGTGGGACATTTGTGTGTTATTGCCATATAAATCTTTGGAATAGTGGCTGGGCATTAGTGATGCACTGGGTGCCCAGAGAGTGGCTGTGATGGGGATCTGTCTCACTGCATCCCCAGGGGATCCCCAGCCACATTCTCACCTCTGGGCATTGCACCTTGACCCAGAGAACTACAAACTGTCTGGCAGTCCTCTATTTGCTCTGCTCAGACTAGAGACTGCTATGCCTGCAATCAGATATTCACAAGCRCTGCATCATATAAACCCTGCATATTTACTTGTGTGCCGCCAATCATATTTTTCTCCTTGCTTCACGTAAGCATTCATGTGGGTGATGAGTGGGATTTTCTGTACACAACCAGTTAAGCCCATGCAAATAGTATTTGCATGAAGTTTGAGCAATATATGCAGCCATCTGGAAAGTCTGTTTGAGGCCAATCCCCGCTGGCATCACCTTGCTCTGAAGGTGTACGTGCTCTTCATGTGGCTGTCTAGTTAGCAGGGCTGGTTATTTGAGTTGTGCTTTCTGGACAGGTTTCTTAGTACTACCTCTGCTTTTTCTCCTTCTTTTTTTTTGCTTGCTACCGCTTGAACTTTGCTGCTTGTCAAGTGGCTGCAGCAAATTTGAAGGAAACTTCAATGTCACTCCTCTTGCAGAAATGCCTCCTCTGCAAAATCTGCTCCCACTCCTCAGTGGAAAGGCAGGTACCAAACTGTGCATCGGCGAGTCCAGGGCTTCAGATGGCTGAAACAGATGAACTAGGTGGAATTTGCTCTTTTCATGTGATACCCTGTCAGTCTGTAAGGCTGTTTATTATTATTATTTCCTCGGGGGACACAATTTGGAGCACCTGTCTTTTTGGCTCCTACTGTGTGAGTCACATTTCTTAAAGCATTTATTCTTGTAATCTCTGTGTCGGATAAGGACATTCTATTTTGCCATTTTACTAGAAGAAGGACTGTGAGAAAAGGTTTCAATAACTCTTATGAGTGCATCTGGGCAAAATTTTCTGTGCAAATATTTTGTTTGCCAAAAATGCATTTCTGATCACTGAAGCTGTCTGTGCTCTTAAAACTCTTGCAGTAGAGGTGAATAATGTTTTGAGCCAAAAATAAAAAAACAAAACAAAACAAAAACAAAAAAAAAGGAACATTTCTGATAAAAGTTTGACCTTCATTAAAATGGTAGCTAATTTTGAAAGGGTCAGCTAACCTTATTTTTTTAAAAAGGGAAGAAAAAAGACAGACACTGTTAGGAGTTTTTAACCAGCTTCTAGCTGAGTTAACAGGAGTACCTGGTGCCAGAAGGGATGGTTGTGTTCACCTGTACTTGTTAATTCTTGTTGCTTCCTTTGTCTGATGCCAGCACTCATTTGACCCCACTGTACACCCTAACCCTCAAAAATACTGATGCTACCAAAGCTTCACCACCAGTAGATGGCTTGGGGCAGGTGGGAAAAAGCAGTGAGGGTTAGTCTGTAATACAGCCAACCCTCTCGGTGGCATCTTGTACCTGAACATACCTTTGCCTCCTATGACAAAATTTTTCTTTTTCATTTTTACATATCTGAAGACTGTAAAAATATGACCTAAATCACTTTTGAAATGCTTCAGCATGGAGCCTGTAGACCCTGGTACTTCAAGTTCTCTGTCTCCTGACACAAAAGTGCTCTGAACTGTTTCAGCATTTTGCTCAAAGTAGCCAGAAGACCTATGGCACAGCAGGGTCTTATACAATGAACTTGTAAATCTTGGATTGGCCCCCAAACAGCTGATCATGGCTAGTTTGGCAGAGTGATTGGCACTCTAGGCGTCACAGGTCTGGGAATTACAGAAGCACAGTGCGCCTGAGCATCCCAGGGAGCCAGACCCAGGCCAGCCTGAAAGGTTCCAGCARGGATGTCTGAGGCAGAGCAGGTCTCTTGTCCCAGCTAGACTTGCTCAGGCTGTCCTCAAACGGAGAATTGTTGCAGGGCTGAGCAGAGAAAAGTAGTTTCATCGTGGGSGGAATTTTAGAGGGCTTGATTTTCATCTCACATCTGAATTTAAAAAAGACTTAGGAATAAATGTTGAATGAATCCAATTTCCCTCTCAGCTCAAATAAAGAAATTACTCACAAAGAAGGAAGGGAAACACTACAAGAAAAGGCAAAGACGTAGAAAAAGAATGGAGAAGTCAAATAAATGAGGCTTTTTCCAATCCCCAGTAACCCTGATCCAGCTCCATCCAGGAATCCATGATCCTTCTTGGAGAATTGCTCCAGAGACATCTATTTGGCAGGACCAGAGCTGGATATCCCTGGGGGAGCATGCACTGGCTGTGCTTTCCTTTGGAAGGAGTCCATGGCATCCCTACATCCTTGAGGTTCCCCATCTCAGTGGACATCTACGAGACTTCCCATCCTCYTGGATGTGGCTAAAGCCTGGGGCTTGTTCTCTCCCCTTTGGGAGAAGGAGGCAGGGAGGTGTGAAGGAGTTCTGCCAGCCTCAGTGGGAATGGCCATCACCCCTTTTACCACGGTGAGCAGCTCTGACAGCCCTGCACCTCCCGCTTGCCTCCAGCAACCTGCTCCCGCTCTGGCCAGGCCGTTTCTCCAGGAGTCTCCCAGTTGGCAAATGGCTGGCATTGAGGCACAGTCAGTATTAGTTAATCAGCATTAAATACATTAGCATGCACATATTTATCTGCATCCACCGAGCTTTGTAAGCTGCGACTCTTGTAGCTTGGGCTGGAAAATTAGTTTCCCAGCTGCGGAGGGTCGCTGTTCATTTATTTACAGTCCTTGGAGACCTCGCTGAATGCAATGGCACAAAACAAAATGAGGCCTCTAATCCAAAAGCCAGGAAGCTTAAGCACCTGTAGAAACAGTTTTGCATTCCAAGGGGCAAATTATCTCTAATCTTGTTAAATGACTGCACTGCGAAACAATCGCAAAACGCTTTTCTTCGATGGCCCATAACCAAACACGAGGGGTCCATTACTGCTCCGTGTGAGGGAGAGGCAGTAATCCTGCAGGAGGACACAGCTGATCGCCAAACAAGGGCTGCTCTCAAAAGGAAAGGAGAAACGAAATAAAGCTAGAACTGTTTGAGAACGGATGCTTCCAATTTTCTAAATTACAATAGCAACTTGTTGCCAAGCGATTACAGTGTTTCATGTGTTTTCTCCTGCTTTGCCCCTCACCTCATTTGTTTTTCTTCAGCAGATGCTGTTTCTGAACTTTGTCATTCATGTCCCTTTCCCCGCCCCCTGTAATTTACAATTGATAATGAGCCACCATCCAGATACTGCTACCAAAAAAAGAAAAAAGAAAAAAAGAAAAAGTGAGATGCCTTTGTGCCTCTTCTCACTGACCCGGCAGAAGCACCTTTGCCAGTCATTTTAAATTGCTGCTTTTTTAAGCAAGCTGCTTGATTATTTTTTATTTCTCACTACTCAGGACAGATGCTACATGTAACTTTGACAAACTACCAATAAGTATTCGTTGCATCAGCAGAAAAGAGAGTGAAAAAACAGTAATTATGCTCTATGAAACGCYAATGGTAATTAAAGCCTGCAAATCTACAAATTAAAATAAGTGCTTAATTCAAAGAGRGCTTGCAGGAGCGCTGGAGCCAGGCTCTCTGCGGGTAAGCTGCTTTCCGTGAGGATGGATGTGTTTTTTGTGGCAAGGCATGGACAGCTCATGTCTGCTGGAGAAAATTCAGACCCAGAGAGAGTGCACTGGCATGTACCCAGGCCAGGATGAGGGGGAATGGCACTGGGAATGCCCTGCCAGGGTGTACCCAAGCCCAGCATCCTGCCAGTAGGGGCTCAGCCGCTCACACAAGTTCAGTTATGGCTTAGCACTGAGATCAGAAAATCTGATTTTCAGAACAAGTTTCCCCTCAATGAAGCAGACCCACTGACCACTTGGTGGGGTAGAGACAGAGGATGGGGACCCACTTGGGGTTGGCAGTGGGAAAATTACAGGCTGCAGGTCCACCTCTGGACTTTCCCACCTAACTGGGCAGGTGGCAAGCCTTGAGGATGGCATCATCTTCCACATTTCTGTACTGTCAGCATCCTTTTAGGGGAGTGTCCACACCTTGAAAAGATGTAGGAACTCATTCTGTGACTCACCACTGCCCTGGAGAAAAGGTACCACAGGTCAGCAGTACCTCAGTTCTGGAGAGGGTCACGCTGCCTGGAAGAACACATCAGTGATGGCCACACCCCACTCAAGCTATGTTGGGGAGTTATTCCCTTTCTAAACAATCCATCCTCTTTCTCCCCTGTCCCCACACTGAGCACCATCTCAGAACTCACATTAGTGGTATAATTCGCCTCGGGCAGGGTGCACAGGGAGTTCTGCAAGTGTAGGTAGACACGACTTCTACAGCTCTCCAGCTCCATCTGCTCCTACAAAATGAAGATCTCCTTTTCCCAGCTGCTAAAATATCCAGCCTCAAGGACAGGTTTCTCTTTCTTTTGAGCCATTGGTTGTCCAATGCTCCTGCAGTGTTGGAACACTGGGAATATTTCTGAGAAGAAATGAGGAGCTAAATGGGGCTAGTGGTATTTGTATCTCTTGGAACTGGCTCGCCTAAGCTGGTGGAAATGAAATCAATGAAACTTCATTGATCTACATCAGCTGGGGTTGGAATCCAAGAGCAATCAGACTTCACATACTCCAAAGTATTAACGTCCAAATTAACGATGAGTGGGTTACATGAAGGGGATCTGGCCTTCTTGGCCTGTTTGTGACTGTCAGAGGTGTGGGCACGAAGCAGGGAAGTTGGGCAGAGGAGGGTACAAGGAAAGGAAGTGGTAACCTCCAGCGCATCTGCTCTACACAGCTTGACCTCACTTCCAGTTTCCAAGCAGGCTGAAGTTGCACATGGCCACCCCACACATCCGACTGTGTTTTAAGCCCATGGAATAATGAGGTAGGTTTTAAACTTGCACAACCCCAGAGCCTCTAGTTAGCTCTTGGATACTTCAGCTCTGAGACTCTGCTTTTATGCGAGACTGAGATTTTTATGCAAAGTTTAAGAATGGATTAAATCATCTTTACAGGCATATCTGGGGCAGACAATAGTCTGCTATATCCAGACTTCTACCCCTCCACTGCCTCCCAGAGCCTTCAGACTGGCCTTATGGCTACTTCTACTTTTTCCTTCTCTTTTCTGTCTCTTTTCATGTTATTCTCCATTTTCTTAAAGGACCTGAGAGCTAATAGATCACTTCAAAATGAATGCAACTGCTTCCCAGCAGTGAGATGCTGTGTTTCCTCTGCACCAAATCTATGCACTGTTCCACTAGATAAACACCACCAAATGTCATTTGAGAATCACATCCTGCTTTCATTCTCTCCCCTCCTCTCATTCGAGGCTGTAGCTTTGTTTGAGAGTGATTCACTTTCCCACTGAATGCAGAGTGAAAGCCCATTTTCAGCACTCTCCCAACACCCGTGCACAACCAGCTATTCATTTCCAATGATCATTTGTATTTCTTTTGGAAGACCTTAAACACCACAGGGAATAAAAGGAAAACCATTCAAGTGAAAATAAGATCGGCAAAGACAATACATTGACCTGCTGTCAGTGCTTAGCTAAAGATGAATACATATTAGCACCTTTTTTGCCTGGTTTTGTAACATAGTTGGGATTTATATGTGCCATGTGTGTATTTGCTGGTTTTCCTAAATAAGAGTTCAGCCACATAGTCACTTTCAGCTAAGTTTTCAGGATCTCTGGGTTATATTAAGCACCTACAAGTTTTTCACAGACAAATGCTTGAGGAGAAGAAAGTGACAGCAGCCACAGAAGATGCAGTGTGAGGAGAGCCCTTATTAAACACTGCAGAAACTCTGCACWGTAACTCAGCCTGCAGATACCGAACCCAAACCCCAGGGTTAGGCTACCTAGAGACCAGATCTCTGCTGTTCAGAGTAAACTTTTCTCCTAACACCATAACTGTGGCTCAACCCAGGCCCTGAGGTATGTGTAGCACATTACTTTGCTGCTCAAGGTACATGGATGAAACCAGAATTTAATTCCAGAAGCCACAGTGTGATCCCTGGTTCCCTCAATGACCAGAAAGAGGAAATTACTTTGGCCAGTCAACTTTCATATTRCCAGAGGTGTTCAGAGGAGAGTGGGAACTACAATGTGAATTTAGAAGCTAAAGCAAGTCCCCAARGGATGTGAGGGGGAATCAAGGATAATTTGCCCCCTTAGGAAAGACATACAAAGTCAGTCTTGGATGAGTCTTTCAGCCTTTGGAAAGAGTAGGGAAAATCATTACATSGAGGTCAGCAAGTGCCTCAAATATTTATCAAGAAGGATGATTTTGAGACAGTCGATTGTGGGGAATTACTGGTGAAAAGGATATTCAGTGGATTGCTCTCACTTCAATAGAGTGGCATTGTAGGATTAAAATTAGCAGGTATGAAGCTCTCATGAGAAATGAGGGAGTGAGTTTGGGAGATATCTATGAAATTCTTACACCTGGATTCAGCATGGAGGAAGAGGAGATTCATTGCATAATGTGTGTGTGCTGGGATGTGAGACAGTAAAATGGATTTTGTGGAATGGAAAAATTATTGCTGCAAGCATTAATCAAATAGGCAATTTGATAATAAGATTTTGTCTGATGCAGGTGGAAAAATTATACTGGCCAGTGAAAGCATTGAAATATTTTTCTACTGATTAAAGGGGCATTAGCAATAAAATGGAGGGATTGAACTACCAAAGCAGGATGTAACACTGGATGTTATAAGGATAATAGAAATATGGTGGAATGGCATTGGTTTTGGAATGCAGGTAATGAGGGATAGGTTTTGGTCAGGAGAGGCAGAAACAAAGTTTAGAGGGAGAAGTAGTGCTGTACAGTGATGGTAGGAGAGACTGCCAGGGCGTGAGAACTGCATGGGCAGAGCAAAACGCCTTTGGGTCCAAGTGATACAGGSTAAGATAGCTGAAGACATTGAGACTGAGTCATACTAGGAATTTCCTATAGGTTCCCAGGCTGGACTGTAAGCTGAATTACTTTCTTATATGGAAAGAGAGAGCAATATGTATACAAATGGGAATTGTATCACTATGGGAAGCTTTAATTCTGCTCATATGCACTGGAAAATAAATGCTATCAAGAAAGGCCCATAAAGCCCTGAGTGTGGGCTGACCCATTCACTAATCAGTTATGCAACAAGTACAAGATGATGAGATTTTAGGTTTGATTTTCTAGACAGTGAGATCTCTTGAGAACATAATGACTTTGGATCTGGGATCGTGAGATGAATCCATGTAAATGTAATTAAAGTATTAAAAGAGGTATCTGTAATGTAGGTCCAAAGGGGCAAATTTGTTGGAGAGTTCTAGGACTGTTGTGTGCAGAATGCTTTTCAGGCAAGGGTGAAAAAAAACCCCTTTGCTCTTGCTCAGGATAGGGACCAATATTGCAGAGGAAGGCTCCAGACAGAATCGAGTGCAAGATCCACTTCAAACGGGACATTTGGAGTGGGCAGAACAGAAGGTTGCAAGGGCTGAAAGCCATATTTGACCAGCAAAAGAAGCCACATCTTGGAGGTCAGAAAGCATAGAGAGCTTGTGAGAATTGCCAGCTGTCAAGCTGAGTTGAACCRTGCAAAGGAAATTAAAATCAAAACCAGAAGGGTTTTCAGCTGGAGGAGGAATAGGAGCGAAAGAACACGGAGATCAAAAATGTGGCACCAGAACTGGCTATATGCTTTGCCTTGGGATGCAGTTCTGTGAGATAGGGTGAGATGGCTTAAGAGATTACTTGTSTCTGCCAGCAAGCAGAGGCTCTGCTGTGCTTTCCCATCTCCACACCACAGTGACGAAGCCTCACCCCATGTCTGCGCCAGCTCCTTAACCCGTTAGTAAGCTACCCCAGAAGAGAGTGTGGCTAGAGCTTTTCTGCTATTTTAGCAAGTTGAATCAGCTCAGGAAACTGATGCACAAGTACCTGAGTTGGTGCCAGGGATGAGTGAGGCCATGGGGAGGTGAAGGAGCAGAGGCAGGTCCTTCCCCTTGCAGCCTGTGCAGTGTTAGGCTGGCCCAGCTGCCTGTGACAGCACCACTTCCCTTTTGGTTAAGGACGTGGGTGCATTTGCAAATGAAAGGAAATAAGGATGAGGCTSTAAGAATGGGAATGCCCACATAGGAGGAGTAATGGAGACTTAGGGACAGACAGTCTCTGTCCCCAAATTCTGGAAGGAGAAGGGTGTGAATTGGCTAGCCCAGTAGCAATGATGCATTCATTCAGTCATGGGTAGTTCATGTAACTGGTAAATAGGATCTGGGCCCTGCGGCTAAATAAGAAAAGCAGGAAGAAAATGAGATGTTTGGGGCAACTACAGAGCCATTAATTTGACCTCAATGTTATACAAGACTTTATAATAATTTTTCGAAGGAGAAAACCTGACAACATGGAAATTAATAGAAAATGGGATAAAAGGAAACCAGTTTATCACAAGTATATTGTATCCTTTTCACCTAGTGTGTGAGCTGATCCTCTTTATTCAGCCCTAACACAGAAGCCAGGAATTGGCTCGTTTTCTTCCGTCAGGATTGTTTTATTCATTGGCCATTCACCAAAAATAAAAAAAAAAATCCTATTTCAATAGCCTTGGGAAATGGATGTTCAGCAACATTCACTGTGGCTCACTGGGTTTCTMAGGGCCTTACAAGCAGTGGGTACAACAAAGTGATATATCTTGGTGGTAGGTGGTGCTCATGGGTCCTGTCAGTACACCCTGCTCTTGCAGAGCAAAAACCCCATCCCATCACTGCTGTGGCTTTCAAAACATCCTTCAAAATACAGCAGAGCCCTCCAAACAACATCTATAATTACATGTTCTTCCCTGGGCTCCCCTCGGTTCTTTATTACTGTTTTTGAAGGATTTTGCTCAGAAAGGTCTTTATACTGTGCAGGCACTGCTGAATTGGAATGGGAAGCAGGGTTTCTTCTCATTGTAAGGTAGGCAGGGCTGCCTTCCAGTTTCCCAGCTGCAGAGATTTATAGCCACTACCAGATTCACTAGGTGGCCAAGGTTTTATAACCCAATTGAACAGAATAAAACCATTTAGACTGAAGGCAATTTGATGCAGGACTCAATGACTTTCAGGAACTTGATGTATGACTGTGATCATGTAAGCTACAAATTATATATATATGTATATATTTGACAAATCGTTTTCAAAAACAATTTAATTATTTGGAATGATTTAATCGGGGTTGACAGGCCTGCAAAGCATCTCTGGGAATGAAGCAGAAAACCTTGAAGTGTATGGACGATTTTCAATCTGTGTTAAATCCTGTTCCAAAGAGAGGAGTTTGGTATCCTTCCCAAGGCTTCAAACTCCCTTGAATACAAATTCCCTGTGAGCATCTCCTGGGTTAGGCTCATCCAGTCCATTACTGGCCTGCCTGAGGCTCTGTGCAGCAGAGTGAAAGAGCARAAGAGACATCGACCTTCAACATCCTTGGCCAAACATTAGGGAGACAGAGGTCTTCAGGACTGCTGGCTATCCCAACAGCACTCACAAGGCTTGAACTTCCAGGGATGGTTCAGATTTTTTTGTTGCTCTTGCTCCATCTGCCTGCCATTGTTTGATGGACTTTTTAGAAATAATGGACTTCAGGCTCTGATCCCCTTGTATTTCAGAATCYCTTGTGTCTGCTTAAATATTTCAGGTTGCAATTCTTCTGTGAATCAGACTCCAAGGAAGGCTTGCATGGTGCTCTCTGTGTACTCAAAAGCATGGTGCATTCATAGTTAAAATGAACGAAAGAGACTTTTCTGAGTCAAGGTTAAGCAATCTGGGCTTAAGCACATTTCCAGGGTCTGCTTTCCAGGCCGTTTTACCATGGGAATGGGTACCAGTCCTGCTGCCTTCATAGGATGGACATTTCCGTGCTGTGTTATGAGTCTCTGTCCTGCCAACCTGTTCTGAGCACTGGCTGTGCATTGGCAGGATGAAAATACACATCCTTTTGCTACAGGAATGAAGGTATTTGGAGTGGCTGTGAGTGTTCACTGTAGTGTTACAAACCCTGGGTCCCCAACGAGCTTGCTACTGCAAAGTCATTTGGCAAGAGGGGGAACAGACAAGTCTGGTGTCTGAGAGCAGTCAAACAGAAATGAAAATTAGRGATTAAAAGCTATGAATGACAAGGAAGTATCTCAACAGGAACCTTATCTCCAACACTGGAATTTCTTTCACTATAAAAATGGCTGCTAGTAAATTCTCTCCATACAACCAAACGCCTTGGCTGCTGCTCCCACCCAGACTCCTGCCGCTCACGCTTCCCCGCAGTTTCCCTTTGCTTTTATTGCTTTCAGATGCTGCTTGGTATGAGTTCCTCTGGTAGCTGTGTCATTGCCACCAGCACTGGGGAGTGTGGCTCCGTCTGAGCAGGCTGCGAGGCGTCAGCCCAGCCTCTCCTGGGGCCGCCTGACACCGCGGCAGCGCTGCCCGACTGCGGCCAAGGAATCAAAACCCATCCRTGCCGCTCAGCAAGAGCGAGCCCCGACAGCTCTGGCTGCATTCCCCTGTCCCAAGACACACTCAGTGAGGAGGGGAGGCTACTAATGGAGGAACTGGTGGGAATAACACCCACCAGGAGWGTTCTTGCTGTTGTGCACTCCGCTCCTGTTGGGCCTTTTAGATCCATCCCTTTGATTTAGTGGTGCGACTTAGCTAAAACCCTGCATATCTTTTCCTTCTCGTTTGAAACGCTCCTCCACATTCATTCTGTTCTTACCCACGATCCTCAGATATCTTTCCAGGGAAAACAATCCTGGATTTATTTACAGCACATCATTATTTATTTTAGCAACCCTTTTTGGGAGAAGGCTAGGGGAGATGTGAGCTCTCCAAKGAGGACCTCAGAATGTGCTCTGTGCTTTCAAGGTAGGGGCATTTTAATTGAAGGGTTTAGARGGGAAGAAGAATGTGAACCCAGGTCGGGAGCCTGTTTTTCTAGATGCTTTCCATGTGATGTGTTTTTGTAGTGCAAAATCCAGGAACACGAGGAAGTGAGAGCAAACTTGCTCTCCTTGATAATGTTCCTGCCTTGAAAGCAAAACTAGGTAAATAGTTATTTATTTRTTTGTTTATTTTGTTCTCCGGAGTTGCCTTAGGTTGTTTATTTTGTTTTCAAATCCCCCAACACATGCACGTGCACTCCAGCTTTTTTTCTACCTTAGCTGAAAAATGCCAATGAATTAAAAGGAGACATTTTGATGCCCCAAGACATCCCATGAGAAGAGTTTTGTACTGAGCAATTTAAGGCTTATGTAGAGTGAAGTAAACAGGGGGAGAAGCAAAAGGTTGCTACCTGTTTCTGTTTCCTCCTCCCCACCTTTCTTCATTTGCAATTATCTATAGACTAATTTCAGTGAACGATTGTCCCTGTCCCCAGATGGGTTTTAAAGTGGCAGGATGCTGAAATCATGGAGGCAAATGCAGGTACTGGTGAAAACCAATGCTTGAAAGTTCAGCAGAAGACATGTCACTTGGTTGAGAATAGTTCTTCTCCTTTCACCCTAGAAGTTATTTATCTGTTCTTGATCACAGCAGTGTTTAGAAGCCTCAGCTGTGCTACAGGCTGGTGATTTCAGCCAAAGATTTTCAAATTGTAAGTCAATGCAGCCTTCTGGACATGTGAGCTGCTCTAAAAGGACCTGTGAAAATGTAAGTCAGTGGTCAGGAGGCACAAGTCTTGATACTGGAGCCTGCACCTCTGTAAGAAAATGCCTGACTGCTTGATTACCTCCGTAGCAAGGTGTGACTTAACAAGGTCATCTGCACTAAAATTAGGGAGAGACCCTGGCCTTGACATCCCCTTGCTGTAGTGTGTTTGTGATATTTGCAATTTCTGRCCTTCTTTAAGAGGCCATTCCTGTCCTGAGGAATTTTACCTTGTCAGCCCAAGAGCATCAAACACGAAGTGGTTTCTGGATGCACCCTCTCWATTCCCACTGCAATAAGTTTATTGCTTATGACAGGAGGGTTAAGGCTAAACAAGCAGCCTGATTGATTTCTGCCCAAGAAAAGGCTGAGTTTCAAGAATGCTGTTTACACAAAGGGCTGATTTTGATCTACCATCAGGGTAATTTTCATTTATACCAATATAAGACAGACCCAMATGAGGCCTTTGGCTTCCAAAGTATTTTAGGGCTCTTTGGGGAGAGGCAGCTCTGTAAAAACACAGATTACAAAGAGAACTTTCACAGTTCTCGATGCAAAAGAAAACCATGGGAAGATGTGCCTTTGATGCTGATCTTCTGAAATGTCTAACACTGCCAGTGAGATACAGACTGGATCTTCCCTACCAACATTCCAGTATGCTCTGGCTAGGCCAGAGCTATTGACAGCCATGGGGCTCCCTGTGGGCTGGTGGAACTGCCCAAAAGTTGGATCAACAGATATGCTGGTCCAGTCTTGGTTTTGCTGGTATAATCTCAGTCCTTACCTCCCAATTTAGTTTTATCTAGGAATGACTCAAGATTTAGACTATCTGTAGTTTTCAGCCACTTAGCTGAGCTGACCCCTGTGGTGACCGAGATTCTTGGTGTACAAAAAACTTCATAAAGAAGAGGAATGGAAGAGCAGGAGTGGGRAAAAAAATATATTAACTATATATTAACCCTTTCTCCCAATCCACTGCCCACTGGACTCAAATATGTCTTCCTTACACACAATTCTCTTAAAATATCTGTGTGCATGTAGACATGGATAGGATTTATAAAAGCATTCAGGTAGTCTGAGTAGGGGTTGGGGACATAGGATGCTTTTGTAAAAGCCAGACTGAAACCTGCAAATGATGAGAACTTTTAAGAGTGGCCAAAACCCCAGGAAGATTCATGGCTTTTAGAGACATAATCCCACCTCACTGCACTTTCACAAGGTAACTAGACTTATAAATTCTTGTCTCAACATTGTTGTGGAATAAGCAGCAACAGAAGTCTTTAAAAACTGGTTTGATAAACAAATATTAGGCCTATTTTACATAGGATTGATCCTTTCCTGGTGATGGACTTTATGAGCTCATGAATTCCCTTACAAACACAATTACAGCACTCCTATAATATCCAAAGTGTTAAAGGCTACCTGAAATGTGTATTTTTTAAAGTGAGAAGACAGAATCCAGACTGCTGAAGTCAATAGATAGATAGTTTATAGGTCATAGTAATGAACATAGGAAATCACTTGCTCTAAGAAAATTACAATCAYGGGGCCAGAACCACAGTGAACCAAAATTGATATATCTCCATCAACTTCACTTCAATGAAGTGCATTTATATCAGCTCAGAATCTGATTTATTTTCTGTTTCTAGCCTGACTGAAGAGCCTGTTCATCAGCATCTCTGTCATACAATATCCATTTATTTAACACTGTTCTCTTGGAATGAGAATGGAGAAGACTCTCAAATTCGAGAAGGAAGCTTAACTCCATATTTAATAAAGGTCCCAATCTAGCATAGAGTCTTCTTGATTTTAATAACAAATCTAACAACCACAGACTAAGCCTAAATTACCAGGTTCTGATACTTTCATTAAAGAGACATTACTCCACAGACTCCCACTGGAATCTGTGGGGACGCCTGGAGAAATGCAAGGCATGACCCAGTGGAAGTACAGAATCAAGATCCTGTCTCTTTGAAAATGTCTTTAGAGTCACTTTTCTAACGCATCCCTTTAGAAATTGGCTRTATTCTACCCAGAAATAGAGTACTCTCTTCCCATGGAAACTGTAGTAACTAATAATGTTGATTTTGCATTCTTCTCTCTATTCCAGCATATCAGGAGACACTTACAAGATTTCTGAATGCCTCAGAATTAAATTACAGAGAAGAGCAACAAAGTCACAGAACCGAGCAATCCAGCACTTAATGCAGTTTCTATACAGAGTCATAGGGGGCTGCAGTCAGAAGGAAAATAACAAAGAGGACTTGCTTTTCTTCATGGGTGCAAACCAGGATCACCACTGGGCTTTGAAGGAGTTTCACTGGAAATCCTGTAATCACAAGCAGGACCTTTATTTTCAAAGCTTAATCTGAAGATAGTTGAAATTTTGTGAGGGCATCATCCTTTATCCCCTCTGGGCCAAYGGATGATTTGTAGCTTTAGGTGGCACATTCTTTCCGTGCAAATTCCATGCGATTTTACAGCATTGTTTTCAGTCCATTGTGGTCAGTGGTCCCTCTGATTCCTGTCTGTGAGCAATACTTCATTTGTCACTGGGGCCTGATGCCRTCAGGACAGCCTGCTGTACCGAGAGATCTTCAAGTGAAAATAAAACTGTCAGGCTCGTCTGGTCTTCTCTAATGGATATAAATGAATCCAGCAGTGCATGCCAAGCTTTTCATGAACTGTATGGTGTTATAAAAAACATGCTGCCGATGAGGTTAGAAACCCYGTCCTTTATGCCTTGTGGTTTAGGATATGTATGCTGTACTGGAATGCTGGAAATAGCAAGATGKGTTAGTTTAGGCACTTTAATAAGAATGTCTATGTTTATGAATTGGCTTAATTTGACTTCTTTACAAGCAATATCAGTTCTCGCTGTCTTGAATTGTCCTTGTTCTGTGGTGTTTTAGATACCACTACTATTACTGGCTCCTGTCTGACTGCATACTTGACAAAGTTTGTCATGAGGTCACGATTTTCTGGCATCTTGGGAGAGGTGGCTATGAAGTGACTGCAAAGAGAGCTTACTGCCATCTCAAAACATGTTTTCCAGCTTTCCTGTGTTTCTTCCAAATAAATACAATGTGAAACTATCTGATAAATATACCTAGGCAAGTGGAACAATGAAAAACCCAAAATGCAGAATCATCCTACACTGAAAATGGTTCTTTGTCTGGATCTCACCTCCAGCCTGTCTTTGCTTTGGTTCCCATTTGTATAATTATGGGAGCAGTTCTGTTGTCTATCAATAGGTTTATTTTCCTGGGGTAGGTGAAGCTGAGGTGCCACTGCTCTGAAGAGGTAACAGGTAGACTGAGAGATGGAAAGGCCAGAAAAACTGCTCAGACTTGTGAAGTTTCACAGAGTACATGGGTGCAGAGGGGAGCAGGCTCTTGTATGCCCAGTCAGAGATTCTCCACCACAGACCTGCCAGTCACTCTGGCTGTCTTCATGTCTGAACAGTGACATGGCGTGCATTTCCTTGTCTCCTCCATGTCCTAGGCTTTGTGCAGTACTCCTTGTCTTGGGGTTTAGGACTGGGACAGCATTTTCATGCTGGTTTGTGAAGTGCTAAGAGCTCTGAATCAAGAGCTCTGGATCTCTAGTAGATTCTCCAGACTCATCAAGACAAATCAAGTCTTTGGTAACATCACTGTGGCCTGACATTAAAAAACAAACAAACAAACAGACAGACAAACAAACAGACAAACACAAGCCAAACCCCCAAATCCATGCTATGCTCTCTTTTGTGTAGATACAAATCATCAGACATGAAACTTCCACATTTGAGAAGTTTATGTTTGCTCTTCAAATTTCAAAGCAGGTCCATTCTTGCCTGAACCTTGGGTCTTTGTAATAAGTTAGTAACAGTCCTAGATCTTGTTTTTTGTTTCGTGTCTGTGCTGAATAGTGTGGAATTACATATCTTCTACTGGCTTAGTTCAGGAAACTCCAGGGAGCTGGAAATGAGTAGTGCCAAATCACTTGAATTTACTAATAGCTTTCAACTGTGTTACAGCTTGTTTCTACACCTTCGTGTGTTTAAGCTGTACTGGTGACATACATGTGTATCTTTGCATCCTGAACCACCTGCTTGTGCAATGAAAGAGGTGAGTACAGCRACAAAGGCTTGTTCTGCCTTTACAAGGGTGTGGAGTTTGGCTCTTGCCAGTCCTTCCTCTGTGGTCGAGGGTTTGCGAATCCCGAGGCTGGAAAGAGCTTTTGTAAAGGACAAAAACCCAGTCACTGGTTATTTCAGTGTGCAGTGTAGTTATACAGATGGATGTTGTAGCKGTGATGATCTCAGTATACAAGAAAACTGTGGTTTATAGAAACAGATAATATTTTTATTAGTCCAAATGATTAAGAGGCATGGAAAAAAGCTGGCGAGCTTTCAAGCATGTGAGACCTGAAGAAAAATGCTGAGACATAGCCTATGAATGAATTTAAAAATTGAAGGCATTTATCTTTTATTTGGACTCCTTCACAGTTTCTTAGTATTAGTTACTCTGACACTAATTGGAGTTTATAAATGAGGTGAAAGTTCTCTTTTTACTATCCTCCCCTTAATGGAGGGCATTCATCTCTATGGGGAGACTATTCATTTCTCCARTTTGTCCCTACTAAGGGTCCAGTTGTCTCCACTAAACCATTTTTACAGASGCTGCTGTCTGTAACACACTGACACCATGGGAGAGGATCAAGGCTGCCCTGGAACCTGGCCACAAACTGCTCTGTGACTCTGGACACACTCCAGGTTACCCCCTCTGGGGGATGTGCTTGGTACCTGCTCTCCTCTACCTTTGGATGGCCAAGTCAACAGGTTGAACTCCTTAGACTCCACCTATAGCCACTGGAGGGGAAAAGGTCTTCCAGAGAGTGTTTCAGAGCATCTGATTTAGGCCACACCCTTGAAGGAACCCCTGGAGAACCCAATTTCTCTCCACCTGCTTTGGAGAGCCTTAGGAAAACCAACCTCAGCTGCACCCCACCAAAATTTAGTCTCCAACATGAGGTACCTATGTCCCCCTTTCCTCTAAACACTGACCCTTCTGTGTGCCTCTTAGCTAGAGAAGATGGCTGTGCTGCCACCATGTGCACCCTGGCTCACAGGTCTGAATTGAGAAGGGTCAAGTTTAAAGTTTGATGACTAAAGCAGATGAGTTACACCCTCCCCTCTCTGTTTTAAAGATGCTACAGGGACAGTTACAGTGTGCATTGCACTCCTCAGRGGCAAGGAAGAGGCTGTGAGTGCACACTGGCATATTACTGTGCGGAGTGGACATGCGGTCTGGGTGTCCCAGATAACACATTAGCTCCCTCAGCTCAGCTTGAGCTCATTTCCAAGTTGACTGCATGACTGCTCAGCAAGTCACTATATTTTCTGGCTGCCCATCATCTGATGCTGGAAAATGCTATTCCTTCMTTTCAGCAAGTCTGATGAATGTTGTATTTAGTGACAAAATTTTAGTTTCCAGCCTCCACAGACTGGAATGGTGAAATGTTACCATAAAATAGAGGGTTTAGATAACCTGCTGAGAGTTTCAAATGCTGCATTTGTGCTAAAGTAGGTAGATTACAACTTTGCTCAGCAAATGAGTTGTCTGCAGTTTGCCAAGGACACCCGAATCTTATCTTCAGGCAACCAAGGAGATGAYAGTCACCATCATGGCAGCTCCTGTAAGACAGGTAACCAACAAAAAGTGACCAGCTGTATGAATAACATACTTCTCCATCCATCCACAGCTGGGGAATAAACAGCCATGTGCATTCTCCATTCCTGTTGGAGGTGCACCTCCTGTTACGTTGGACTTCTGTGCAGAAACAGCTTCATGTGCCCCATCAAACTATAAATATCCAAATTGTCAAATGCTGCTCTGGTTCCTGCTAGACGATCAAATGGATTAAAAACATTGCCTGTGTTTGATGATGCTGTTGTAGCTCCTGTAATGTATTATGAATCGCTGCTAATAGTGCTATTTAGATATATTTAGATATATTTAGATTATATATATATCCTATAGCAAGATGTTTATCTGCCTCATCTATTTCAGGATAAGGCTTTTAATGCAGGACCTGCTTCTATTTCTAGAAAGCATCTCAGAYGTCTCAAGCATATCTGCAATTTAAGTCATTAACAAGAATATTAGTAAATGGTAGCATACAACCAAATGTATCTCAAAAGACATGGAGCTGATTTAATGAGGTAACAAAATATAATTAATTAATTTTTTTTTAAATACAACTAATTTAATCCTCATAATTAATTTATGCAGCTAAAATCTGTTCTCTCCAAAACTCAGTCACCTGATTTAAATTACCAGCTGAGGAAGGTCCCTGGCAGTCGCTGGGGAGGAGTTCCTGTGCCCATGCTTTGTCATCATTCAGTTCACAGAGTGAAGGGACAAGCCATGGGAACCATTGTAACCCCCCCATAACAACTGTGACCCTGAAGAGTCCCATCTGAGTCACCATGTCCTTCTTCTTGCCACGGCAGTGACCTTCCAATACACAGTAGGTCCATCAGGTCCATACTAGCATATACCAAAAWATGCCAGAGACTCAGTGTTGGGTTTCTTCCAGTCC
This sequence comes from Amblyornis subalaris, assembly GCA_018881555.1. Taxonomy (NCBI): domain Eukaryota; kingdom Metazoa; phylum Chordata; class Aves; order Passeriformes; family Ptilonorhynchidae; genus Amblyornis; species Amblyornis subalaris. Next base: position 2,528,151 of record JACAXG010000056.1, on the reverse strand, counting down.
CTGGAGCAACGATGTTCCACAAGGGARCAAGAGAGATGTGTTGAGCTCTGCCAATGTCAGGGAATTCCCTAAATAAAAAACTCACAGATGAGGCTGGGAAGGGGACAATCCTCCACTCTGCAAAGGAAGGGAAGAAATTCCTCCCAGCCCCAGCACCTTGGCAGTGAGTTTAACCAGGTGCATATGATCCTCAGGCTTGGCTTGGTATGGCTTGACGCTTTCAGGCAATCTATATGTCCCATCTCCAGCTGCAATCAAGCTTTTAATCTTCAGAGGAAGGTGAAAGAAAGACAAAAAGGGCAGCCTAAAAGCCAAGTGAGGTCTCAATGGGGGAACATCRACATCCTTCTTATTAAATTATTACATAGCTTTAATACATGGACTTTGTTTGTAATATTTTGCTTCATTTCCTGAGGAAATGAGTATTATGCAGCTGTGCTCTGCTTGTTTGTTTGCCTGTCAGGTTTACCCCCGTTTAATAATTATTGAGGCTGTTGGCTGATTTCAGTGCAGTTTGAAGGAAGGGAAAAGGCATCACAGTATTATGTTTTAAAATATTKAGGAAAATTAGCAGTGGGGTGCAGGACAGAGACTAAGTTAGTGGGAAAGGTCACAATATGAGTTCAGGACAGTTATTCGACRTGAGAGAATCCACATGGAAGGGAGCCACAGGAAGCCCAAGAAATATTCCCTAAGTCCCAGTGCTTAAGGAACAACATGTTAATGCATTTTTTTATAACCCCACTAGAATTCTAATTAAACTGGCCCATTCCCCAGGATTCCTTGTAACTCCCTATTTTATATTCCAGCAACTCCACTTCTAACCAGTGCATCCTCTGCCCAGTCACATGATCTCTTCATTTACCTGCTACCCCAAAACAAACCCTACTTTTGACCCTACAGGTCACCTGAAAGGATAGCCCTGGATGCAACAACACATTTGCCTTTATCCTGGCATTCAGTGAACAAGAAAAAAGAGAACGAAAAATCCTTTTATTGTATATTTTGGAAAAACAGATTTTTTTGGTTTTTCAGCTTGTTGACACTGACACTTTTCCATAGTGGAAAAATTGATTCTCAATGGTAATGAAAAACACGACCAGAATTTCCCTTGATCTGGGTAAAACAAGGCATTTGAGCCAGTGTAGTCAATCCAGAGTGACTCTCCTGGCACTCCTTTAGAGCTGTCCAGACTGTCCTGCTTGGYTCCAGGCACCAAGACAGCGACTCCCTGCTGCGAAATAGCTGCCGTGCCTTAACAAGGACTCTCCAAGGCACCAAAACATGGTTTGCCCCTGTGGACAACTTTTCATTGACTTCAGAAACAGGAGGGAAAGGCCTGACTGGGCAGGCATTCCTCAGCTCTGCTTGGTGCGGAGAAATGAAAGTCTCTGCAGCTCTCTAGAGTTTTCACAGTGTGTGTGCACATACACACGTGCCCATGCATCCACCCACCTGGGCAAAAGGTTTCAGGGAAACACCTGAAGGAAGAGGAGCTGTTTCAAACAGCATTGGCACAAGAAGAAAAGAGTATGAAATGGTTGTAAATAAGCTTGCACCTGGAAGAAGACTTCTAGCCATTAGAACATTGAGGTTTGTCAACAGCATCTCCACAGAAAGAACAGAGGCAAACAGCGTGTTGCACTTTGGGGCTGTATGATGGGATGGCAGTGAGAGCAGGAGCTGTGCCCACTCTGATGGTCAGAAGAAGCTGTAAGGATGAGAAAAAAATAATATACTTGACAATAATTCACTTGACATTGAAAGTGTTAAGCCCTAATTTAACCTTTCGACAAATGAGCTTATATTTAATGTAAGTATATGGTTAATCCTGCTGATTTAATTTCTTGCAGAGCTGAGCATGCTCTGAAAGGCATGGCACAGATGGCTCTGGGCTTTTCTGTTAGAGTGGAGGACACGGCCACCACTCCTAAGATCTCTTCCTTGATACATTGTGCTGACATCTTGGCAGGAGGCAGAAGACCTTCCTCCACCAGCGCATAAAGCACTGTAGTGCGCTTTCCTTTTTCTCCCATCTTGCTCACTTCATCACAAACACAGTACAAAAAAAAAGTTTCATCTTATCTCCCTGGTGGAGCAGAACAACAGAGGATCCCTATAATTGACTGAGCTGGGTGAGTATCAAAATCCTGCCACAGTGCAAAGCATGCCTCTGGCAATCATCTCTCTCTCTCTGCCAACAACAGGACCTAGATGAATCTGCAGTACCATTATCCAGCATTGGGCTGACTTGTGCCACCCACACCTGCTGGCTGTCCCATGGAGATCATCTTTTTATGTTATTGCAGCAGGAAAAGGGAGAACGGGCAGGGGAAGGACCCAAAGTACAGCATAAACTTACAATTAAAAGCGTCCTCATCCTCTGTCAGCCAGGCGAGCGGGGCAGTGGAGCAGGACAGCTGTCTTTCAGTGCTTTCAAGATGCATTTCAAGCTGTGCACAGCTGGAGCTATTCAGTAGCTCACGAAGGAACTCTGTACCCTTGCCAAGGCTCTGCAGCTGCCAAATCTGCCTTTATTAGCAGCAGCAATTCTCGTTCTCCATAGCTGAATACAGAACAAGTCTGACATTATTTTTTCATTCAACCTTCCCAAGCATGCTAAGGACATCACAATAATCACTTAGTTTGTGTGTGCATGTTTTATAAGTGTTTTCTTCTGCCTATATCCATGCAACCCCCCCACACACACAGACCCACACACACCAACAAGCACAACGAGCTGGATGCAGAGCCACGCTAAAGCATTGAACATCCCTTTCCTGTTCTGGTCAGTTATACATCTCAGCTGCATTTAAACCTCTTGTTACTCATTGTCTGTGAGCTCTCYCATGAACAGGTCTTTGTCTGAGCCATGCTGCTCTTTGTAGGTGGCATTCTCATCCACACAGATGGCTGCAACAGCCCCTAAGTCCCACTTAAGTTCTATTTTAAGGATCTAAGTAGTTCTCAAGTGCTCTCCATGCCTCTTCTGGAGTGAGGTGAACTTAAGCCTGTGCAAATACCTGCCCTGTAGAAGTGAGACWGGGCAGTTGTGCCTAACTCAGTCTTTCTTCACTCTCCTCTGCTGCCCATTTGGGATTCATTGCTGGTCACCTACAAATCATCAGGTTTTAAAGTATCTCTTCACTCAAGGACCAGAAATAAGATGAGCCTACTTAGAGGCCAGTCATGTCCTCCAAATAATAGGAATTTCCTTATTTGTCTATGGATGTGGTTTTGCTTCGTTTGGCACCTGAAAGCTTTCAGACCAGGTTTCAAGCAGGCTCGATGTAATGGGGCATGTGAAGGCATGAAAATCACCTCTTCTGGAGAACACAAACTTCACAGACAAGTCACAGGCAACCCAGAGCTTGTCCCAGCTCTCTAGGCAATACTTAAAACGACATTGTCAGGAATTATAACACAATTGCCAATGGATATGTATAATTTCTAAAAACAAGTTCAAGTGTTGCTCTTACCATTTAATGGCTATTCATAATATGTTTTAACATGTGTATGGTATCAGTCCTCTAAGCACCTGAAGCACTTGGCAGACAATGATGGTCTACACTATGTAAATGCCACTGAGATTAGACAAATACTTTAATTTCCATTTTTCGGGTAGAAAAACTAAAGCTGAGAATTTCTRTGGCTTTTCTGTCCCTGTCAGGAAAGTCTGTGTAAGAACTGGGAATAATGTATGTGGGAAGAGAGTTTTGAAAATCACATAGTCTGACCACTTGCTCTAAAAAGAGCTAGCTTAGATCAGGTTACTCAGGACCTACTGCAGTTGAGTTTTGAATATCCCCAGCAACAGACATTGCACAACCTCACTGGGCAAATTGCTCGAATATCTGACTGCCCTCAYTGGGAGATTTTTTCCTAATGTCTACCTGAAAGTTCTACTCTTGTGAGTTGTCTTCATGGCCTCCTGCCCATTGTGCACCTCTAGGAAGAGTCTGGCTCAGTCTTCGCTATATTGTCTTCTCATAAAAATGAATTATGACCATTTATGTCACCACCTCATAAGTTTTTTTGCTTTATTGCTACATTTTTAATAGCTATGGTAAAGTCTTCGTTTTGTTAAAAATTGCTTCTGATGACACAGCTAAGTAGGTTCCAGATACTGTAGAAGAAATTGTATTTAGTGTAGTCACTCTCTTCTCTCAGYGAAGTGGAAAATCAATGCAATATGTGCATCTTGTTAGGGCCTACAGTTGCTTGTGACGGGTTTCCTGATAAACTCTGGCCACGCTAACACTTTCCTCCAGAGGAAGTTTCTCTTTCTCCTGGGATTCATCCTCTGCAGATGCAAACTGTCATCACCCTATTAAGTCAATGGGACCATGACGACTGCACTTGCCAAGCTTCACCAAAAAAAGGGCATGAAACCATATGGAAAGGGTGTTATAAACACCATGGAACCTGCACAGTGTACACAGCCTTCTTTCAGTACAATAAGCTTACTCCTGCTGTCTGTGGTGAGGTGTAATACAATATTTMATCTTAAACTTTTATAGCTGTCAAGTAAGGTACTAGTGCTGGCATTAAAATCTACTAATTTTCTGTTTCCTGTGCTAATTCAATACTAATTGGCAATTATGTACATATAGGCATAGGCTTGATGTAAGCATGTAGATAGGTGTCTGTAAGCTGTATAGAAGATATTTATGTCTGTGGGGAATGTTTAATTCAATACCTTTTTAGATGAATGGATGAATGGAAAATTAAAAAGGGTTTTCCATTAGGTCATAATCTTTCTCTTGTTAAAAAAAGGCAAAACCTGATATACATACTATAGTCACATAAAACAATAGTGACCCCCCAGATCTGGAGGGAACCTAAATGAATTTACATCTTTCCTGCTTTATGCAACAAACTCAAATGGAAAAAGATAGCAGGGAGTGACTAATTTGCAGTGTCATTTCTGCAAACATCATTTCTGTTGGGTTTGCTGGTGTACTGGGTGTGTCTGTACAACAGGAGGACCAAGCAAGGACCACATTCAAGCATCACTGATATTTTTCTGTAAGTCTTGTGCTAACGGGGGCATTAATGCAAGCCAGGTTTGGCCCCATGCCTTTTTAGCTCACCCTCCTAATGCAGGGAATTATTCTGACAAGTATTTCTGTGCCTGCTGTGGTGGTGTCCTCCAACTGCCTTTACCCTGCTGTTCAAAATTAGTGACATAGAGAGAAAGAATAACTGCAACAAGCTGAACATGTTCTGAGACAAGTTCCTCTGAGCAAATGCTCTAGAGCTGCTTTTAATGGCAGTTTCATTCCATCCATAAAAAGCTGAGCAAGCTAGACCCCGCTCAGATGCTTGCAGCATAGTTGCCCTTTGCTATTAATTTTTTGAATAGCTTTTCTTTGGTCCAAGAAACTAATTTATTGCAACAGACGTCCTTCAGAATAGGAATGAAATTCCATCAGACTTCAAATGAACTCTAATTACACTGCAAATAGGTGGCAGGAGTGTTCCCAAGTTTAGCACTACAGCTCTGCAACCAGCCAAAGAGTGATGTGGATTTAATTTTAGTCCATGTATGAATTGTTTGGAGTGCTTTTATTATTTTATTTTACAGCTATTTCTAAAAACATTAAAAAAAAAGAAAAGGAAAAATTCRTAACAGCAAACACATCTGTGCTACATATTTTCCCTGTGTGGCACTGCAACAGCTTCAGTCTACAAAAATTAATGGACTGTAACAATATGGTTGGAATTTAAATGCAGGGTTGGCGCCAGAATTGGGAAACAGACAACATTCCCTGATTGTAGAAACGTGCAGATCACCTTTTCTCACTTATGCAGCTTTAAAAGGAAGGATATCCCTATGGGTGTCCAATTTATATTGTCAGCGTTCAATCCATCCATGCAGTGTATTGTGCTGTCCTGCTGCCTCTCCTGGGACGCACCAGCCTGATTCCCCTCAATGATGACATGATTTTTCCTCAATTACTAAACATAAAAATTTGTCCAAGAGTGTAGCTTTCATGGAAGAGAGTTTGGCCTAGAGAGAATTTCAACAGATTTTTCTAATCCAAGTCATACATTGTCTGTAACATTCCCAGCAGTCTCAGGCACGAGATATTGATCTCCCAACCTGTGATCATGGGTTCAGCTCCTACATGGGTAATACTTTTTTTCTCCCAATAAAAAAAAAGCAAGAAAAACCCCTGTTAAACGTACAAAGAAGCACAAAGTTGTGCATTAAATGAGTGCTGTGCGAAGTCATTTGGGAATTTCAGTGGTGACTACAACAACCTGTGGATTTAAATGAGATCAATAAAGATCAACATATCTTTTCAGGTTAAAATAGTCTTTCTAAGGAAAAGAACAGGGATGCACTAATCTGGGTTGTTTGAGCAGGCTGCATATATTCTGTCACCAAAGGGCTTTAAGGACAGGACAGTCAAACCTCTGTGGAATTACCTGCTTTTAACAGATGCTGGACAACCAGACAAGGACTATCTGGATTCTTGGGGCCCTTCCCTTCTCTGTGGTTCAACAGGCAAGGGCTCCCTGATCACTTTATTTTGAAAGTTGTTTACAGACATTAAAGAATTAGTTTTTGATTGCTGCACAAGCTTGGAAATGGGTCACAGAGACAGAATATTGCTTGTTACAGATGCACATTTTTTGTCATCCAGCTGRATGCAGCAGCTCTCTCAGTGTGACTATCCACAGGACAACAGGGTGAGAYTGGCAGAATGAGGTGTTCATTTCTGTTAGGCCATATGGTACAGTTGGAAAAATTAAACAAGTGTTTGGGTACACAAGCCCTATCCCCCCACATCTGAAATGGAAGCAGCAGTTCAAAGCTAAACAAAAATGCACAACACTGAACATCATGGGCCATTTCTGAAAGAAAAGATAGCAGGCACCTGTGGAGAAAAGATGTATAGGGAAGGAGCTAGAGGGACAGAAATTGAAAGGTGGGTAACTCCTGGGAACCACATGGAAAGCCCATGGTTACTGGAGCTGAGTTTTATCTGCCAGGTGTACCTTTGTCAGATATTTCTGTAGGTTCCCTTTGCAACTCATGGAAAGTTTGGATGCTGAGCTTGAAGTTCCCCAAACTGGGCTCATAGAGGGCTGGAWAGAATTTTCAGCTTTGAATGACTTCTTTCATATCCAGGAGCCAGTGTCTGTCCCTCAAGTCAAAATTCAGTTTATCTTGACTAAGATACTGGTGAAATCAAGTGGTCATGTCCAGCAGTAACAATCACTGGAGCAGCTGCATCTCCCAAAGTGACAACAAGTCATCTGAGGCACAGGGGACAGCCATGACTACTCTGTTAACCTGCAGTGAGGGGTAAGTAAAACACATCAGCTTAAGCATCAGCAAGAGCCCTAAAGCACTGTATTTAAGCTGTCATCTGCAGCAGCCTAAGAAAACACACATGACACATTACCATGGCTCAGCTGGTGCCCAGGGAGAGAATTTCATATCTGAACCTTAAAAAACATTTCAGATCCATCATATGCAGAAGACTCTCATCTTTGAGATCTTCAGCATCTCCTTTCCACTGGGAAGGAGTGAGTGGAAGGCACAGGTCACATCCCATAGGAAGGACTGGGCATGAATTTGCCTGTGCTGATTAAACTTCCCTTCTTTTGATCTCAGAAAAAGGAAAAGCGTTGATGGTGCCAGATTCTCACATTCAAAGGACCAGGTGAGGCTCTGCCCATAGGGACCATGAAGCCAGAGATGTGAAGTGAGAGAAGTGAAGACTAGGGGCTCACATGGAACAGTCTTTTGGGACATTTTGCTCTTGGTCTAGAACACTCCCCATTCTTTCTACAAACTGAATTACCACAGATGTTGGGAAGGACAATTTAACTCCTATCYATAGAAGTGGCTGTAACCAATAGAAGTGGTCCAGATTTGAGATCATTGTTCGTTCTGTGAATTTTTCCAATGCCTTGTCTCTTCTCTCTATTGCAGACTTGCTAACCTCAGCCACATGCAGTGTCCTAATGTGGAGATTCCAGGGGCAGGCACCCAAGAATAGAGATTTGACAGTTCTCCCATATGGATTTAATTCAGTGTATTTTATAAAAATAAGTGCTTCCTGTCTGCAGAACAGGAGCCCTCTGGGCCACCTACTTCCATTAATAATTTGGCCTTCGGCTTTTGAAAAAGTCTCCATAAAGTTTGTGGGTGGACAAGAAGCACATTTTTTCAAAATATTGCTAAAGACTACAAGATGTTGATTATTTTCACGATTTTTCAGATATAAACTAATTGGTAACCTTCCCTTGTGCCATTTCACTGCTTCAGCTTACACTCAGGCCTCTGGGATCCCTTGGCTSCTGGATTCACTCATTTGTGAGTATAACTGATGTCAATTTGTTGTTTCAATGGGCAGGGCAGCCTGCCAGCTCCTTCTGTGACAAACTGATTTTAACACTATAAGATTCTCATTTCTGCTGCAGTACATTAAGTACTTTATTGCTGAAATATGTACAATGACACTAATGATGGATTTACTGTTCCTCTGAGGTGCGTAGGTGGGGAAAAGAAACCAGGCCTTGCTTGGCTGGAAAAACTCAGCATCTCCCTTATAGCTGGGTACATGAATGTTTTGTCCAGGAATGGTCCATTTCGGATTTGCACCTTTGAGTGCAAGAATGGCCCAAAASACCAACTTAAGGTACTACAGGTACGACAGGCAATGAAGAGGGGCAGGCAGCTGTGAAAATAAGGGTGTAAGAGAGCAAGGTGTGTCAGCTCAGGATAACATGTATTTTGAATCARTTATCTTCTCCTGGGCTTAAACATTTTTAGCTCCTCAGCCAAGTGAGGATGCACAGCAGCAGATGATCTGAACAATTTCTGTTTTCCTTTACTGTGCAATTGGAACATGGCGAGAATTTGTCTCTTTGTAATGATARAGCAGAGATCTATGGCTAAGGCAAACCCTAAGTGGGAGAGTGCTTATTTTCAGGAGTACTCCACATTTATGAGCATCAAAGAACAAGAAAAACTAGTTTTCCTGTCCTCTACTGCCTCCTTGATATTCACAGATTACTTGGGGTTGGAAAAGACCTATTCAATATTTCAAGGAATTTTATTTTTTTTGCTTCTGCTGATATGTGACTTTGGAGTAAATTTGCAGTCCCCTAGCATTCACAGAGTTTTAATTTTAAGGAACTAGATGCCCAGGCAACCCTCACTGAGCCCTCCACCACTGCTCAATTAGGGGTTTGGCATCTGCCATAGCAAAACTTGGTTCTACATGGCTGAGGGATGAAGACACCAATCATCTGCAAGCAGGTGGTGGATCAAGGGGAACTTCTTACAGGAAAGAATTTCAACATGTGCTTAATTCCCAATGAAGTGGAGCTAAGCACATTCATAAARGACTTCTGAGTAAGGACGGATATATGACCATTCTTAAGAGATTTCCTGAATCTTTCCATAAGATGGCTTTTCACTGGGTTCAATAAGATTGCTCTGGAAACCAGAAACCCTTTTCCTAAGTTTTGGTGGRTTGTATATTTGTTCAAACTTTGCCAGTGTAGGGGGGTTAGAACAGCATTTAAACATGAAGAAAATGAATGAAACAAGATACCAATTGAAAACAGAGACTCCACCATGGAGAAAATGGTCATTTAATTTTTCCTTCATATGTTTTTGAATTCAAGAAAGCAATAAAGTAATAAAACCACCCAATTTCATTAGGTGGTTGAAATAAGTGTATATCATCAATAGAGATATTAGGTTGCATGAGTGTCATCACCAAGCTCTTTTAATGGCCTTCCATTACCAAAAGGCTGAGTGTTTTATTCTGGGTGTGCAGCCCCAGCTTCGTTTAATTTCAGTGGACACATGCTCTCCATGTGTGTGTCTGGGGTACTTCCTACCGATTGCTTCAAAAAGGAACACTTCCCACATGCCTTCTTCTGAGCTGTCAGGAACAGCCCTGAAATTTATTGGGCTGACYTGATCAAGTTAAATGGGTTCAGCTCCAGCCAAAGAGGGTTCAATAAAAGCTGGGTACAGTGCAGGAGGAAATGTGTGCAGAAGGCTCCTGAAATAAGGTGCAGAAGCGAAATGCTTCCGGCAATGCGTTCACACGGTTGCAAGCAAAGAGGACAGCACAGCTCAGTGAATTGCTGCAGTAAGAGATTGAATGGGCACCTTCAGCCTGCCTCAGATAGCAGAGCACTTGCAAAGACATAAAAGTTTATGGGCATTGAGGTTTGGCTGGGTGCAGGGTAACTGTTCTCTTTGTGCGTATTTGTACCATTTACAAAAGAACTCACTTACTACTTTCTACAGTAAAAACACACATGGCAAGAGATTCCCCCCATGAGGAAATTTACAGCACACTGCAGAGCTCTCCCTTGTACATGAAACTACAAGTTGTTTCCTACAACATCTCTGTGGGACAAGGTAGTGTCGTGGCAGATGACTGAACACTGAGAGGATTTTCTAAAACCAAAGGGATTTATTTTCAAACTGAGATGTAGGTATACATTATATATTTTGGTGATGCGTTTTCTGTTGTAGAGCTATGCAATACAATGTGGACATGCCATAGCAAAATCCATGTCTAATTATTTAATATTTTTCTCAGAATCATTATACCCAAAGCTTCCTTCCTGCCGGGTATGGAGCCTTGGGCATCAGTCTGTGACATCTGTATATTCATTCCGAAGTGCAGTTTTGGGAGTGGTGTTTTCCGTGGGGTCTTTGAAATTCAATTCAGGGTAAACCTGACACAATCTTTATAACGGTTTGGCTAAAGAAGAAAAGACAAGAAAATTGGGGCAAAGGGGGAGGGGGGGGGAAGGGAAAATGTTATTATATATTTGTGAAAATAATTTTTGCTTCTGTATTTCAAAGAGTCTGTAGAACTGAATTATACTTAATGTCTGCTCTGACTTGAGTTTGGTTAAGTTACTCTGGGATGACAGAGGAGTCCCTCAGCCTCATCTAGGAAATTGATCTTTTATGCACTCTGTTAGTACCAAAAAGCCTCAATTCTAGGAAAGTGATAAAGAAGATACAACAATCTAGTAAACCTAGGCAGACAACTGAGCAGAATGAGAGAGAGTTCTCTTAAGTTTTATAGGATGTACTTGAAAACCTTTCCTGACAATGATCCTTCTCAGGAGCCGGAAGTTGACCAGCGGCAACCACACCCCCAAGAAACTCTTCCTGTCCTTGGAGATGAGGGATGGGTCAGGCAGACTGTCTCCAGAAAAGTCATCAAAAATCCTGTCAGATGCAGGGTGAAAGCCCCATGCCTGGATGACAGGGAGATATTGAGGATGGCAGAACCATGTACCTTTGGATGAAGTCAGAAAGGAGCATCCCCTGCCCCAGACTTCCCCTGCTTTGCAGCAGCTGCCTGTCAAGGGATATTGAGAAGCAAAGCAGCACTCAAAAATGCTGCACTTGTGCTACTTGTGAAAATAAATCACTCACATTTTGAACCATGTGGTGCAAAGAAAAGTGTGCAGAAACTTTTGAGTTCTCTTGGTGACACCAGAGCCCTGCTCTTGCATGCACTTAGCAGCACTGAGCACCCTTGAATATGACTGTGTGCTCTGATTTGCCCTCTGCAAGTCAATCATTTTTGTCTTGGCAGGAGCTGGGGAAACACACATATATMAACAAAGGAGTTTTGCTGGTTCTGGAATATGAAGTTGATGACTTTATGAGGAAAATCACAAATTGTTCTGTATCTTACTGAAGGACTTGGTARAGTGATCAGGAGTTCAATTGCCTCRCATGAACCTTCTGTAACTAAAGGAAAGATAGAGAGAGGCATCTTCCAATTCAGATCCCTCCTTTGTATTCATCTGTCATTATCAACCACAGAAAAAGCCTGAGATAATTACTATATTAGTGCAGTAACCTCTASGAGGATCAAAACCAGTTTAGCAATATGGAACAAGCCTTTATCAACATTTGAGATATGCTGTGAGACAGATTTGGTCTGTTGAGGTCTATCGAGAGCTGCTTTCAGGAGGTCATGCGTAGCACAAGATGATGAGGTGGTTGAATTTAATAATTTACTGGCAGACATGTTTAGGTTCTAAGGGTTAGATTTATTTTTGTTAATTAGTTCTTCCTGCAGGCCCACAAGGAGAAGATTCTGTCTTTTATGGAGACACCGGTAAAAAATTCTGCACATAAATGGTCAACATGAGCGTTAGCACGCAGTGGTTGGGAGGTGCAGGGCTGTAATTATATTAGACATGATCTGAGCCTGGATTATTGTTATTTTTTGCTGTATGAATAGTCCATGAATATGATACTTATATTTACTTGGTGATCTCATGAAAGAATTATTGTTCCTTCATTCTGGCAGCACTGCCAGTGTACTCAGCCCTGTACACAGATGAAGCAACATGCAGTTCTGGTTGGTGAAAGTAACTTGAATTTTGAACACAGCCCACATTTTAAACTTCCAAGTTTGCTTTCACAAAATAGCTGAACGTTTGCTGTCGACAAACTTTCATGCTCACATAGTTCAGCTGTTGAATATTCACAGAAAGCGACTGTGGTTGAGCCCAAATTAATTCTTTAACCTAAATGAACGTAAAAGACTGTTTTTCCGCCCTCCCCTGCCCTGCATATTCATGTGCTGTGCTTTAAGCAACACACTTCCTCATCCACCTAAATTTCCACTGAGTTTCAGGTATGTGCTCATGTTGAACAACTACTTACATATGTTTTTCTTGAACAAGGGAGCAGATCCTTGGCCCCAGAGCCAGGGAGGGTGCAGTCTGGGTGGAATTCCCAAAGTTTTGCTGCCTACAAATTCAGTGAAAAGTCGGTGCTGGGCTCCCTGTGTTGACAATGGAGTGAGAGGAGCTCCCCGAAGAGCTCAGATGGCAGAGCACCTTCTGCCGCTTGCCGTGCCCATAAAGGGAGCTGAAGGAACCAGCTGGGAATCAATACCTGATTTTAAAGGAGACTTGAGTTAGGGAGAGGAACCTAAAGTATGCTTGCTTAGCACTCAGAGCAGAATAGACTGTAAGCAGTATTTCAATTCCAGCCTAGTCAGTGTTGCAACTCTAATTTTTCTGCACTTAATGAGTCAATACGAAAGCTGTAATGGTTATGTCTTACGCTGTCGTTCCTGGAAGAGAATACTGCATGCTGCAGCTTCCAGAAAGGGTTTATTTTAAAAATCTTTGCTTATTCATGAATCTTTTCATAGAAATGTACTATTTTATTTACCTGAGTTAAGTTCTGGATTCTGCCCAGGTTTTTCTCTTCGACTTCCCTAACAGTGGGTTTCTGTCTGATCCTACAATCCGTCTGTGTTCTGCTCAGAGAAATACCTTMCCAGAGCAAGCCCTGTGTTTGTGGAAGATCTTGCCTCTGGAATAGGGGTCCGTGATTTCTCACGGTCAGTGATTAAGATGGCATCTACTTCAAATCCACCTGTGGAAACAAACAACGCTGCAGCTGTGGGTTTGCCATTGAAAGGGAACACCACGCTCTCCAAATACGGGTGGGGGGAGACTGGATATTCATGATAACGCTTGGGGAAGGTAGTTTCTTCTGCACAGGGAGTTCAAAATGCTTTCCAAGTACTCACTCATTTACTGAACAAACCCATGGAACACACACAGGGAGAAATATCACAAGCCTCCTGTTTCACAGGTGAGGTGCAGGAAAATCAGAGGTTTTATTTAGATGCTTAAGCTAAGATCCCTCTCATATAGCTATAGATGTCCAAAGTTAGAGATGTGATTTTGATTTAATCTACCTTATTTTAGATCCCTTTTTTAGGATTAAATTAATTACCACCTGAAGCTACCCATGTCTCCGCAATTAAGTACCTTTGGCTCAGGCTTAGACTTTTATTTTTCACATGTCCTTAATATTTTCTGATTGGGGATGCAGCCTTTTGTAATGCCTACTACTTGTTACAGTCTGTGAACATTAGGTCAACCTCACACCACATCCCAGAAATTAATATCCATGGCTGGCTGGCTTATTTCTGCAGCAATGTCTCCCTAGTTTTGTCTTGATACACGTGATTTCACTGTTACCACAGCGCTCACTGCAGTGGTGTTTGTGGCCTCAGTAGCCCTCTATCCTTGAGAGAGTAGAGGCTCTCGGGAATTCTAAGGTTCCTTTTTCTCGGACAGGAACAATTTGTAGGATTGCAACATGGATTTTTATAGGAGTCCTTGTTTTCTGGCTTTCCCCTGTCTACTGTGCTCCTGTGATTTTCTGTCCCTGTGTGACACAGTGTGATTGTAAAGTTCAGATAATGATTTTTGTAATGAAAATCAATTTTGTATTTTTGTATTTTTGTATTTTTGCATTTGTCTAATATGTGGTATATTAAAGAGTGGATACACTACATGGAGAAGACCTACTGTCATCCAGCTGGGCTTACTGAAGGTTTTAATAATGTGTTTTGCTTTTACCTCATTGGACATCACAAGCAAATTCAAATTATAAATAAAAGTAAAATTCTTCCATATGTCAAGGGCCTGATGAAATACTTAATCTGAGAAAAAGATTCTCTTTGGTGACAACCARTGCTGGGCTAGCACACACCCAGGTTCACCTTCCAATTTTACATCATGTACTGTATGGTCTGAATTAGATGATGCAGGATGAAATCAGTGAATACATTCATTTTGATTCAAGTTAGCTGGAAAAGTCCAAGACTTAATGGGAACCACAGCAAAAAACCCAGAGCTGCCTTTTATTAACTACTGATAATAAAAGTGGCTTCACTATCCTGGTGTGATAGTAAGCAAGGGAAGATCAGTCTAGACTAGGAATGCTCTTCCTGTGCGGCAAACTTGAGTCAAGGAGCTAGAGGATACCCTGTTTGACAGAGATTGATTTTATTTTCTTTGGCTGGCAAATACAAAAATATAAACCCTGTACTCCTTGGAGGAAGGGCAGAATGCAGGGCTGCAAGCAAGTGCCAGGAATAGCCCTGTTCAAACCCGGCGCCTTGTGTGCGAACTGGTGGAAAGTAAATAACTCACCAGTTCATGTGTCTGAGGAAAAATGATACTGGGCCAGAATTAATCAGTAGCAGGTACTGACTGTGGAAAATGGCTGAGTGTCAGACTGAAGGCCTGAGTGTGAATACTTTGTTAGTCCCTCTGAGGTGTCCTGCACTTCAGGGTCGAGTCGAAACGCACGGCGACCGAAAGATGTCCACAATGTTGGAACAGCTGCATCTTAACTCTTATTCTTAGGTTTACTTGAATAAATATCACCAGGGCCAAGACCTATCATAAAAGGCTTTAGAAAGCTGACAAAGTAACAAAGACGCCTCACAAAATAGGTCTCAGGTTGAATGCTGGGCTAATATTCTCTAATCCCAAAGAACATTTCAAACAAACATATCCCCACAGAGGTCTATTTACTCAACAACTGGCATTTAAAATAGGTATATTACCAAGATCCAGCATTCTGTGCCTCTGTTTATATTCTGAAAATCAATATCACAAGAAGAGGAAAGGGTCTTTGGCTCTTATTATCCTCATGGCTTTACAATTCCTTCTTTCCCCATTCCCTCCTGAGATGTCTGTGAATAGCTAGGAACGAATAATGTCTTAATTGCCCATGAAAAGTATACTTAACTGCTAATATAAATATATACTCAGAACGAGAACTTCAAGCTACAGAATGTCTTATTATTTAGGAATGGTAATTATTAACTAAGTGGATAAATGAAGTTAAGATTTTCTTGGTTTCTCAAATTGAATCAGGTTGTTGATAGAACTAAAACARATTTTACTTTGGTTTTAGTTTATTTCTGTTTATCTCTTCACTCTTGTTCTCAATGTTCTTGTTAAAGGGAAAAGAAAGATGATGAAAGATCACCAGGGTCTCCCAGCCATTATTCAGGGGTTCATCTCACAAAGGTTTAGGCATTTGAAACTCTGGGTTTCAGTGTATGCTTGTCTACCTCTTTGCCTTTCAGCATGTCTCCTGGCAGGACAGTTTCAGTGAGCAAGGGTCTACAAATCAGAGAGGTGTCCTGGTGGTGTGCCCCAGGAGATGTTCCAGAGGACTTTGGCTCCTGCTCATTCCTAACATTTGCTTTGCTTAACTTCATGAAGCATCCTGTGGACATGGGGAGCTGAAGATGAATTTGGATTTACTTTTTGTGTCTGATGATAGGCATGAACAGGGCATCCCCATGCTTCCTCAGACCTTCTTAACACAGTCCTGTGGAGATCAGCACTGCCCTGTCCATGAGGCAACACCACTGATGCTGGTGCCCCACCAACCCATGGACCAGCAAGCACTTTTGCACTTCTTCACAGCTGCCTCTCCCTTGGAGAGGATGCAGATTCCAGCTGCTTGGCAATCAGGTGGTCTGCTTGGGGGTGCCAGAACATGGCTTTTCTCCAATGTAAGAAGTGTATTTATAGGGGATTTATTTGGTTTTATTTGTCTCACCCCAGGGACATGTTTGAGCAACAAAGCTCATTGTAATGGTGCTATCCACATTATCAGCTCTTCTTGGCAGGAGAGTTCAAAGGCGTTCACGGAGCTGGAAAGCATCACTACCCCTGGATTTGGGCGTACAGAAACTGAAGCATGGAGATAACAGCATTCAGTTCAACAAACACCATCCCCAGTGCTACATCAGTTATCTTGTGTAATCCTGCAGAAACTAACAGTAATGCAAAAGGAAAAATCTTACAAAAGGCTGCTGGAAAGCCCCCACTCAAACAATATGAGTGTATAATGCACAAAGCATGAACAATTCAAAGTAGTCCTATTCCAACTGATAACCCCCTGGAGGAGCAATGTTCTTCTATGCTAGAGGAAGGTCTGGTGTTTGCACATGGTCAGTCTTACCTGGGTTAAGGGCTGAATGAAACAGAGGGAACATTACCAGTGTTCTGGTACTGAGGACTCCTTGGCTGCAAGTGTCATGGGGGATGAAAAAATTGCCAAAATATTGCCCCTTTATGTTATTCCAAATGATGTTCCAAAATCTAAGAGGAGGGTAAGTTCTGTTGTGACCTGTGGTTTCAAAGGTTCTGCAGTGAAGTTTTGATCTCCACTGCATGGATTAGAATAGTTATCTGTAAATAAATAGTTCTTTGAAGACAGCACCCTCCCGGTTCATGCAGCCAATGTATACTGAGCGTGGGCCTGACTTCTCTGGCTGGACTAGACTTCCTCTCAAAATTAGATGTTGATGGGGTAATTTCTTGCAGATACTGATCGTCCAGTGCGAGCAAATAAAATAATATGAAGGACCTGGCAGAAGCGCAGAAGAGAGAATCCCCTGAGTCAGATCACCTGCTGTYGCCTCTGCCCATCATATTTGCAGCAATGGATACATTAATGCTCATTATTTTTCTTAAAACTTCCTTTACCTTGGTAAAAGTTACAAAAACGCAAAATAGTGAGTGAACATGTTGTCAATACTCAAAGCTTCCTTGATATCACAGAATTTACAGAGTGGAAGCCACACACAGTTTTGTCTATAACTTTCCAATGTAAAGATGATTTCAAAAATMGCAGACTAGAAGAAGAAAGATTTGGGAAGGAAAAAATCACTCATTTTTAGTGTTTTCTTCAGTGGTAAAGAAAGGGAGAAGAATAGCACATGAACAAAAATACTTCTGTCATTTAAAACAGTAATGTTCCCTAGAAGGATACACAAAATATTGTATAATTGAAAATAAATTATTTTTATTGTGTTAATTTCAGATTGAAACTTCRTGTTACAAGTGTTATTGTTAAAATAAATATTCATTTTTTAGTAAGAGACATTTCCAAGGAAAATATAATCACAACGTACTTCATGCAACTAARGAACATGAGCGTGTTATCATTTTCTTTGAAGTATCTAGTCACTGGATGTAGCTATCTTTAATGTTTGCTTGCAGCCATGGAAATGACATATGTTTCCCCTTTTGGCACTGTAATGACTTTATCAAGACTCTAAAAGTATGGAACTTCAGTGTTTAAAAAAACGAAAAGGAATTCAGCTGCTCTCGTGAGTCTTTTGTGTTATCTCTGTAACAGGCCCAACACTCTTCTGCTTCAGAGAAGTGAAAGCATTGACATCTTTCCAATAATCCCTGAAATGTAGTGAGTTCCCAGAGGAATGGAGACACAGGTATCTCCCACATTGCAGGAGAGGCGATGGAGATGGAGATGGATGGCAGCGAGGGCAGGGGAGTAGTGAGAGGTCACATATTTTCTTAGACTTGCTTGTACAGGTGGAAAGAAACAGAAAATTCCACATCTAAGTTTTGAAGTGCTCAGGAACCAAAAGAAGAAAATACCGGTACTGACAAGCCTCATCCCACAGGTGGATCCTGCTTCAGTAACTGTGGGAAATACCTGAACATTTGCAAAGTGACTGGAAAACTGAGCTGGCCGAAGCCTGTACAGGTGGTAGAGGACTTTCTAATAGGAGAGGGATGACAGGAAGAAAACTTCTCAGCCTTTGCTAAAGGAAAGGAAGGGGAGGTTTTCATGCTTTCACTCTGGGTTGTGCACCCCARAGGGACATTCCACATTTTGGACGTCAAGTCCCGACTAGCAGGATTTAAATCGGTCATTGTTAATCTACCTCTGGGGTGATTCATCTCAATGGATCGCTGTACTTTGAGCTTCATGGAAGGGGAGTTGCTTTTGGCTGACACTGAGGGAGGGAGTGGACAACTTCTTATTGCAGTTGTTACAGGGTTAACATCAACAAAGAAAATATCAGCATTGTGGTTAAGGTCCAGATTCCTTAACTGAGCCTGGGCCTCTTCCAGTTGCCATTTTTGTGATCCCAGCTTCCATCCAGAGGCTACTATCAAGATCAGTTTGCCTCGGGCTTTCACTGCAGTTAGATGATCAGTAATTTTTTCAGCGGGAGCAATCCAGGAAATACAGCATGTGATCTGTCACAGCAGGTACTGGAAAATTCACTTGTGGCAACAGAAATCCTCAATCTTTGTGGCATTCTGCCACACCAAGCTCCTGCCTTTGGTGCACACAGCTGCTCCCAAGCCTGCCCTGAGGCAATAGCTTGCCTGTGTGGCAGCTTCCCAGCTGCATCCTGGCAGGTTATGCCATCCTCTCGGGATCTCCATCCAAGGGCAGTGCAAAGATACTGGAGCCGATGCAGCGGCAGGCAGCTGAAGCAAAGCTACAAAGCCCATTTCATCCATCAGGGGTTGTGCCAGCAGCTCCTGGTGTGCAGCACTCCTCCCATCACCGCGAGCAGGGAGCGATACCCCCCTGCTGCGCTTCATCCTGCTTTTTCAGGCAGAGCTGAGCAGTCAGCAATGCGACATGTCCAAGGCCACCCAGAATGAGCACAGAGCTTGGAATAGGATCCATGTCTCCTCACTCCCAAGCTCAAGGGGGGCGGTTTTGGCTTTTTTTTTTTTTTTTTCCTTTTTTTTTAAGAACGAGACCTTCCTTCC
The DNA here is from genome assembly GCA_018881555.1 of Amblyornis subalaris. Classification (NCBI taxonomy): domain Eukaryota; kingdom Metazoa; phylum Chordata; class Aves; order Passeriformes; family Ptilonorhynchidae; genus Amblyornis; species Amblyornis subalaris. The sequence continues at coordinate 2,508,747 of JACAXG010000056.1, read as the reverse complement.
TGTAGGTTGCCGAGCTCCCTGGCACCGGCCGTCGCAAACAGCCCCGGCTTCGGCTCTGTACAAGAAAGAACTGGGCACAATTTCCAAGCGATCCAAAGGCTGTCTGCAGGGACACAGGGAGAGAGGCTTCCAACCCAAACAATGCAGGGAAAGCGTTATGCAAAATCGCTTCTCCATCCCCTTCCTTCCCACTCTKTCTCTTTGCATCGTGTTGACAGAGGATGTTTCTCCTGGCTGTGGCCTGGCTGYTGCCGCACTCTCCACATGGGATTCTGTGGCCCCCCCAGGGGAGAAGTGCTKCTTCATAGAGAGGTTCACCATTTAATAAACTGGCCTAATTTCCCATGGGTATGAAACCCAGCCTTCTCTCAAATATTCCATAAAGGAAACTCCCCCAACCCATTAAAATACAGAGAGAGAGAAAGAATTAATTAAATAAATATCTTTTTCTTGGGCACTTCCAAATGGTTTGTTTCAAGGAAATGGATTTTTTTTTTTTTTCCTTTTAGATATTGAGTGCTTCTGCAGGGTCTGGCTGTGGGTGAGGGAGTTGGAGGGCAGCACCCACCTGCCCCGCACTCCTCCACCAGCCATGTGGCAGAGGTGCCTCAGTCAGCTTGGTAACAAAGCATGTGGCACAGGARGAGAACATTTAAATCCAAAGTTACATCCAAAAGAAAAGCCAAAGAAAATTTCCAATATGTCAAAATAGCATATTTTGACACGGTCAGAACTTTTCCTTTTCATATGATTGTGGAAAAGTTTTCAGTTGAGGTGACACTTTAATCTCTGAGAAGAAAGGCCTCCCTCAACGCTTTTCCAAACAGTCCCAGAGGACATGATTCATTTCCTAATGAAATCCATTTTCTWATGGATTAAATACTATTCTCTTGGTTTTTAAACACAGGAGGAGAACTAGGGAAAAGGAGCTACTCCAGGTGCACACAGGCTTAAATTTTGGTAACAGCTTTGACACTTGGTCTGCTGTAGCTAAGGATGTCCCTTGGCACAACCACTTTTTCCTCTTAAAAACAACAGAAACACCTTTTGCAAGAACCTGTTTATGGTGCTGACAGGAAGCACCAGGTTAACCAAAAATACACGTGTGCTGTGTGGAAGCAGTGTACCCTTTGCTGTGTCTGCAGTTGTGCTTGGCAGAGCGTGGCCAAAGGTTCTGTTCTGCTTTTCTAACACATTTTTTTTTCCTAAATCAGAGAGCATGAATGGCTAGGAATACCAGCGACTTGGGATGCACAAAAGATATTTGACTTTTTGTGAGAGCTGTGCACCTAATCTCAAAAATCAGGCCCTCCTCCAGGGTTTGAAATTTGGCATCGAAAGAGCAGGCCACCGTAAATCATTAGTCACTTCTGGAAATCTCAGCCAATTCTGCACAAAATGAGAAAACCTTCCGCTGAAAGTTAAAAGAACAATCCRTAAGTGGGTTTAGCAGCTACTGTGCGTCCCTGCTGCCCTAAGTTATTTAACCTGAGACTAAGTTTCTTCCCAGGCTCCTAGCCCAACATGGCATGTTTTCTCTGCTGGAGATTCAGTTCTTGTACATCATGTAGTAAATATAAAAAAGGAGGTTTACAGCCCAGTGAATAGAGAAATCTCTTTCCAGGTCAATGCAAGAAATTATAGAGCATTGGAAAGCCCTAGTTTTATCTCCTGCCAAAGGAGGGATTAAGCTACAATGATTCCCAGGCCCAGGGTCTTTTTTTTTTCCTTTGCCTCTGCCTTCTTTGAGTGCAAATTGACAGAGACGAGTTTTCACTCCAAACAGCTGTCTGTTATTTGAATGGAGTCAGTTCCTAATCCCACACATGACTGCCATCAGAGGCTGCTGTAGTGGAAATGTTTCTAGTATCAAAACAAAGCCTCTGGCACAAAGATCTGTTTGAGAGGGCTCTGTGCATAACCTCTGCTTTCAAATACTATCTTTTCTCTGAAGGCACTTCTCTGCTGGCTACCAGACCAGTCATTACCCATTTAATGGGTAGACTGTGGGGCAGTTCATGCACAAGGGCGTGCGGGAAAGGCGCTGGAGCCCTGCCAGCTCCACGGGGAGCCATGGGACCCACCCGGCAGAAAGCTCTGCACCCACCACCACAACTGAGGCAGCTGTCCCGGCAGAGCTCCGTCAGGGACACGCTGTCACCATGGAGCTGGGCTGCAGGGAGTGCCAGCACTGRCCAGCAGCAGTGAGCACACCTGTGGGAGGTGCACTCAGGTGGAGGAACTCCTCTGCTCAGTGACACAGCAAAAAAAGAAAGACTGTTCATGCTGTCTAGGTAGAAGTTAGTAAAGCCTTTGGCACTGTTTCCCACAGCATTTTCCTGGAGAAACTGACTGCTCATGGCTTGGACAGGTGCACTGTCCACTGGGCAAAAACTGGCTGGATGGCTGAGCCCAGAGCATGGTGGAGAATAGAGTTACATCCAGCTGGGGCGATCTCCAGTGGTGTCCCTCAGGGCTGAGTGTTGGGGCCAGTCCTGTTTAATATCTTTATTGATGATCTGGACAAGGGGATCGAGTACACACACAGTTTGCGGATACCAGAGGGATCTGGACAGGCCGGAATGGTGTGCCAAGGCCAATGGTCTGAGGTTCAATGAGGCCAAGTGCCRGGTCCCAGCCTTGGGTCACAACCATCCCTGCAGTGCTCCAGGCTGGGGGCAGAGTGGCTGGAAAGTGCCTGGCAGGAAAGGACCTGGGGGTGCTGGTTGACAGCGGCTGAACATGAGCCAGTGTGTGGGCCCAGGTGGCCAAGAAGGCCAATGGCACCTGGCTGGGATCAGCAGTAGTGTGGCCAGCAGCACCAGGGCAATGACTGTCCCCCTGTGCCACCTTGAACCCTGCGTTCAGTTCTGGGCCCCTCATGACAAGACAGACAGTGAGGGGCTGGAGCAAGTCCAGAGAAAGCCAACAGAGCTGGGGAAGAGTCTGGAGCACAAGTCTGATGAGGAGCGGCTGAGGGAGCTGGGTGGGCTCAGCCTGGAGAAAAGGAGGCTCAGGGAAGACCTCATCACTCTCCACAACTCCCTAAGAGGAGGCTGTAGCCAGGTGGGGGTCCAGCTCTTTTCCCAAGTAACAAGTGACAGGACAAGAGGAAACAGTCTCAAGTTGTGCCAGGGAGGTTTAGATTGGATAGTAGGAAAAATTTCTTCACAGAGTGGGTTGTCAAACATTGGAACAGGCTGTTTAGGGCAGTGGTGGAGTCGCCAAACCTGGAGGTATTTAAAAGATGTGTAGATGTTGCACTTGGGGACGTGGTCTGGTGGTGAACTYGGCAGTGCTGGGTTAACAGTTGGAGTCAATGATCTTAAAGGACTTTTCCAACTGTAATGATTCTATGACTCTATGAATTAAGAAAAGATGCACTCTGTTTTGCATAATTATAAAGGAGAAAAATCAAAATAAGCTGCTCAAATGAAAATCAGTTGTTGGAATCCTTCTATTTATTTTTCCTTTTAATGTGTGTTTTCCCTCCTTCAATTTTCATTTGGAAATTGGAACTTCAAGTGAAGTGGGCTGAAATAATGAATGGGATTGTTCTGAGAATTGTAATTCCCAAAGATCAGTTGCTGGAAATGCTCRTACCAACTATTAATACTAAAATGTCTAGGAGTTTAGGTAAAATAAACACTCTTGGTATTTCTCTAGTTACTTGCCAATCCATACTTGTTTTTCAAAAATTCGAAAGATTGACTTGAATATGCTGATCTACACAGCATTCAATTCCAAAATATTGTCGCCTTTGCCTGCCTCAAGTCAGGAATGAATATCCCCAGACAATGCTACTCGCTTTGAGATGTCATGGAAGAGCTAAGTTCTCTTTACTGCTCGTGGTGACAATTTCCTTCCTGAATTCTGGCCAAGGACTTGCTCTGTTTGCCTTGTGCCCTATTTGTTAGACSATGACAGCAACACTTCTGTTGTTAAAAATTCTGTCCACTCACTCCGTCAGGACTTCCTTCTCAGTATGTGCTCACGCAGCAGCGAGGACACTGCACCTCGTCTTGGTCCCACTTGTAAAAAGAAGAACTGTCATTGTGTTAAAAACACACAGAAGGAGACTGACCTTTCACTGGTGCTGCAGAAGACCAGCATGCCAAGTTTCTGAATAGATGCTGAAAGCAGGACTGAACTGATCAAATTTAAGTATTCAAAACTGTACGTTTTTGGTTGGGAGAGAAAATTGCATGTCAACATCACAGAGCAAGGTTCAGAGAACTCAAGTGACTTGCTAARAGCTGCACAGGGACTTCGGATTAGGAGTAGGGACATGCCTGGGCTGCAAATGTGAGGCTGTCATTTCTGCTAGAAAGCACAGAAAGAGAAGATGCATCCCCCAGTGCCAGAACAACTGTGCTGGGCTGCAGTGCCTTTGCCTTTCTCAGAGCATCCTTCACATCAAAGTACAGCAGCATGAGTCCAACCTCTCCCRCAGCCAGAGTTGCTTTGGTTCAGAGTGGGTCAGGAAAATATTCTCTGTAATCTCAGCTCTTTGAAAGATCAAGATCTTTCCCTGCCCATGGCAGGGGGGTTGGAACTAAATGATCTTGAAGGTCTTTCCAACCCCACATTTTACAATTCTGTGCAAGCAACCAAGCTGAAGATAGGTGCTGCAGGGGAAAAGAGACCAGTGAGGGGAAAATGGTACATGAATTGGCAAAACACACACAGTGGGAAGGGCTGGAGCTTGATGGGCCTCGACAGTGCTAGCACAGCCCCTACAAAGGCATGTTGAGCGCTTTAGATAATGAAAAGCTCGGTGCTGAAGCATGTCTCTCTAATTAATTACTGCATTTGGCACAGTAGTCCCTCTCAAATTGACTTAATGCTCAGTTCAAGAAGCTTTGGAAACTGTGGCAGGGTCGGCTCACTCCACCGGTGGCTGCCATTGGGACCCTCTGAGGTGGCTGGCTGGCTGTCCCTGCCTGCTGAGGGCACACAGTTGTTGGGGCCAGTTGTACTTCCATGGTGAAAGTGAGGGTCTGTCAAAGCAAAAAGCATGAAGAGACAGCTCRGACAGGTTGGTGAGCAGACACTGGCTTGTTGCTGTAGAGTGTTTAAAAGTGTTTAAAAGTGGGTTTAAAAGTGATATTCCCTCCCTCCCTTCATCTGCAGCTCTCGAGCACACTGAACTCCTGTGTGTAATAACATGTCCCTTATGGGCAAACACCAACTAGAAACAGTTTTCRATGCAAACTGAAAAGCTGCTGCCAGGAGCCCAACAACAGCTAAGGAGCAGCAATTTGGATGAGCCCCTTGGGAGGCTCCTGCAGGAGGTCGCAGCTGGATCAGAACCACAGATATCTCCTGGGAGCTGCTGTGGAGAGGGCAGGGCAGCAGCATGAGGACAGATCCAGATGATGGGCTCCAGAGTCTGTCCTTGGGCCAAGCCATCAATTGCACCAACCCAATGATCTGTGGTGCAAATCCATGGAGAAAAGCCTCTCGGGGTGGTGGGACACAAAGGTGCAGTAGGGGGAATGGGGAGGGGTGTCTTCTGAACAGTCTGTGCTGTGGCTTTGTGCAGAGAGGCAATAAAACAAGAAATGTATGTTTGCCTTTTGTTCTTGTAGGTGAATAGGAATTTCCCTTTTCGTTGCTGAAATAACCAGCTATCTTGGAGACATGATCCATCCTGCTTTCAAAACCAGCGAGGTGACTTTAGTCCAAAATCCGTTAAGTCCTTTGCCTGGAAGTAAGAGGATTTTACTCAGATCTTTGTGTGTGACCTGCAGCATCTGTCCTGACACACCAGGAGCAATGCCTAATGGCAGCACATGGGCAAGAACAAGTGGGATTTCTGGAAAACAGGGACATCTCAGGCCAACCTCTCCATCAGACCTAGGATTTTTTAAAACTGTCCTCAAGCTTTTCTTTAGCTTAGGGGATTCTCCATCTTCCTRTGTAAAGTGCAAATAAAACCCTTTTGCATTTGACAGATTCTGTCTGAAGGGAGGTATTGATGTCTATTGATCAATTCAATTGCCTCAGCAGGTCACACCGTCTGGAAAAGATTATTTACATCTGCATTTTCTTACAGTTTGGGACAAGGTGATAGTAATGGGGTAGCATCYTCGGATGTCAATGGAAACTTCAGACGTTACTCGCTATCACAGCTGTAGAAGTGGAACATTATCTCTAACAAATGCTTTTYTAACTGATGGGAAGTTTTTCTTTCCAAGTAAGAAGCAATGTTCGCTGTGGTGGCTTATTTTGGAGGTAAATTTGGGCAGTTTTAAATTTTAACATTTTTCAGAATTTTGTGGAGACATTTCTTCTAAAACAGTAAAAAAGTTTGAAGGAAGAATTTAAATGAAAAATCAGTTTTGGACCAGAGAGGACCTACCTTAATCCACAGTGTTTCCAGGACAGAAACTGATTGGCCTTTTGTATCACTTCAAGGAACAGAAAATAGTCAAAGCCTCTTTGCAGAGTAGGTAGGAAGAGAAAAACTGATCTATATAATTTGAAATCTAAATTTCACTGTTGTAAAACAGTGAAGAAGCTTGCACTATTTGTCCTAGTGGTGGACTGAAAGATTGGCTTGTATTTTTATTTCCTTCCCAAGCAGTTTTGCTGGTCTGTAAACCCTTACAGATCATGTTCAAAATTGCTGTAACTGATACCCAGGTCAGTTTGTGAGTCATCCCACAGGCTGAATCTACAGTGCCATTACTTTGGGGATATTTGCCTTTCCTGAGCCTTGCCAGGAACAGATAAGTGGCGATGAGGGGGATAACATGAAATGCTTTAAACAAATGCTTTAGTTAATGCACATCCCACAAGCCGCAAACGCTCCAGGGGTCCTTTGCCAAGGGTTGTTTAAAATTTTTTTTCTGAGAAACARCCCCTCTTCACCATCATCCTGGCCCCTCACAGCCCAACAGAGGGTTTAGGGTGACCTGAAAGGCACTGTGCTGCTGAGGGCATTGGATGAGAGGAAGAAAAAAAAGGAGTGGAGATTTCTGGCTGGGTCCTCAGGTGGTCGTGCATGATGGGCGAGGGGTGGGAGGACCCCTGTCCTCTCTGGGTGTGCTGTGTGTGTGCACACACAGAGGAAAATGTATGGGGTTTCCAGAAGGGACGTGCAGGAAAACAGGTTGCTGCAAGTAGGAGCCTCCAGATAAGGATGCCCTGGCTCTGTTTTCCTCTGTGACCATCAATCCACTTCTCGCCTGTGAGCCTCTCCCTTGCTTTCCCTGCTTCCAAACAAAAGGTCTGTTCAGGGAATGCCAAAGTGCAACTGGATAAAAATGAAAAAAAGCCATCATCTTTCCCTCTGCTCCTCTTAGGGTGTCTGAAAGGGCATGCTCAGCATGCAAAAAAAACCTGCTGACTTCACACTCTGCTGGAGAAGGCGATTTGAAACCAACAAAAATAATTGTCACTGTGTTTAGCCAGAGTCAATAAAAGCACTAAGGGCCTGGCAGTGTCAAACCCAGGACAAAATAAATTGCCAGTTCATAAGCACTCCCTACAATGTATCCTGAAAAGAAGTTTTCTTTTCTTTCTCCTCAGAAAACAAAAAAGAGGGAGGGAGAGAGAGAGAGAGAGAGAGCTGAGATGGGGGAGAGCCTGGCAATGTATATTTCATGTCTAATGATATTGTTTTAGTGGTGAGCAATAAACTGTGGGGTCTTGAATGATGCCATAGGAAAGAATAAATAAAAGCCCTGCTCACACTGATTGCCTGTTGGATCACATACTAAATCTGAGGTAAAGTGTCTTATTTGTGGGAACAGGCAAAAAAATTGCAAAAGCAGTGGAGTGACATGATCTATGTCTTCCAAAATGCCTATAGTTTTGGATGCCCAGCCTGAGACACAGTCAAGCCTGACTTCAGAAGGGGGAAGAGCTCAGCAAAGTCTCCAAACTGCTAATGCTTTAGCCCTGAAAAACGAAGGTGCCTAGTGCTACACCTACAGGAGATCAGACCYGTGGGATCAGACTCTCCATAATCACGCCTGGTTTTACTCCCTAGCTCTGCCAATCTCCCTAATAGCATTTCCCCCTGCCTTCAGAAATCTTGCCTCACCTAAAGCCACCAGCCACTTTTGAAAACCAAAGCCAAAACCAGAGTTCTAATAGTTTCCAGAGATCATGAAAGCATGAGGAAAAGCCAGGTCTTTTATTGACTGTTTTAACAAAATTAAACAGAAGAATGTAGAGATTGAAGAAGGTAGAAATGTAGAGATTAAAAAGACAGGCAGAAAATACAGTGTTATTTGTGTTTCCTTTTTTGTGTTGTTTACCCTGACACTGGTAACCTCTTAATTTAGCCTTGTTTGTCTTAGCAGTGTTAGCTGCACAACATGAGGGACTTCATTTTAAACTCAAAGCTACATCCTGGATGTTATTAGACATGCATGCAGACCTTAAATATCTGTAGTATTTATGGGCCCACAACTGCTCAGTGTACAAACACATCTTCTCTGTGAAGAAGGACACACTGCCCTGATGATATTGACCCATCTCATCTTTTAATTGTTTTTAGCAAAAAATGCACATTCAGTGAGCTCAGAGTGATCAGACGAGCAGGAAGGCAGCAGTTACCCCAGAGAGCTGAGGAGGAAACTTGCCAGCACACAGAAGTAGGGATGGGGTTGAAATGAGTCAGCCAGCGATCACTTTTTCTTTGGAAACATCTGAATGGATGAAAAGTGCTAGCAAGCAAGGAGGAAAGTTGGGTTTATGTGTCTCTGTGGTCCATCTACCACAGAGACCTTGGTACCCCCAAGAAGGGAGGAACGTTCCCTCCAAACAGAAGTAGAAATGCCGACTTTTCCAGGGTAAGAGGTGTGTTTTGCTTGGACAAGGTGACCACCATTTTCACCCTTGAGGCTGGACATGTTCTGAAGACTGAACCAAAAAGCAGGTTGCTTTTCTCTTGTTCACATCTGCCATCCCTTGGCTACAAACCCAGCTGGATTTCACAAAGGCTAAATGAGTTTTCATACAGAAGGGCAGAGTGCTGAACACACAGCTGCCCGTCCCTGGAAAATACTCGCTGCTGCGTGCAAAACCTCGTATCACATTTTTAATTAGATGTGACAGCTTGTGGTTCAAGCATGTGAGGAATTCCAGGCTGGATGAAAAGGGACCGGGCAGAGATCAATAGGGATAAAGAGGCAGCGATAAGGAGAAGGACCTGCTTAATCTTGTTTTTATCTCTGTTTATTTATCCTCTGTCAGTGGTGCTCTCCTGATCAAACACACAGGCATGTAGAATCCAGTGCACTTACTCCTTACGACATGACAATAACAACAGAGCTGGCGCTCACATCCCATGCGCTCCATCCCTTGGCAAACAGGGTCGTCTGCTGGCTGACACGCAGCCCTCGCTGCCCGTGTTTGCTCCCCGGCACTTATCGGCTCGCCAAGGCACTCATCGGCTCGCCAAGGCACTCAGCTCCGGCGTGGCTCCTTTCCCTGCCCTTCCAGCGATAAGGAGAGTCGCTCCTCTCCCACACCTTCCCACTTGACAGCTTGTACGGTGCCTGGGCGGGAGATCAGCGAGGCTGATCCAGGAGATGTCAGAGAACAGAGGTGCTTGGGCCCCATCTCCTATTTTTACTCTGCAACTAATTTAATATTTTTAAGGTGTAGAAATCCCAGTTTTCATTGYCCTTCGAAAAAGTCTTTCTGCAGTTGAGGGGGAGGGATCTGAGGGTCCTGTAGCTCAAYGGGGGAGCACTGCATGCAAGTCAAGACAGGGCTGGGCACTCATTCATTAGACCTTGTTGTCAGGGTTAAGTGGGGATTTCGTCTCTGATTTACACTCTTTCTGATGGCTCTGCTCTATTTCAACTCCAAATTTGGACCCAAAATATATTTCCCTGCTCTTGGGGTTTCACTAGCCTGTTTACACAAAGCARGGTTGCTGGGCAGCCTCTTCGGAGGAGAGACATGCAGGAAAACATGGCTGGGATTTTCACGAGAAGTGAGGCCCAATATTGCTGTCTGTACCAGTGCCCTTTCCACTGTCTGARTACATAAGCAAACCAAGCCCCAGGGTAATTGCTTGATTTAGAGCCGCTGAGGGTAGAGCTGGATTTTTGGAGAGCACACATGCTGTGACTCCAGAGGAGAAATCAGTCTGAAGTACAGAATATATGACAGCCCATACTTAGCTGTATATTCTCTGAGCTATCCCCAGTCCTCCAGGCTTGTTGAATAAACCTAATTCAAGCAAGGCTATTTTAAATATCATTGCATCTATTTCCAGGATGACTTGTCTGCCAAAAGTGTAACATGCCTTGCCTTCCATTCAAGGCTTTTCTACTCCAGGATTGAAAAAGGTAAAATATTTCTAGCATTGTCCTRATTCCCGTGGATCCCTACCTGTGAATCAGCAATTTTGGTAAGGCACTGGGATACCTTAATCATCATAACCACTGGCACATCATAAGTTTAACTTCCAGTCTAGGTCACAGTAGAGGGAAGATTTTGATGACATATTTAAGCACTTCATTGGCAGTGACATTACCAAAAAGTGAATACAGCACTTTTGTAAATCTAGATTAATTTCTTTCTAAACTTAGATATTTTGTTGAAATACCCAAGCTAAACTTACTCAGTTTAGGCTGTTCCTGTAGTGTGCAGAGGTTGCCCAGTCTAAGCTGGTCTGTCTTGAATCTTTTGGTGGTGCCTCATTCTTTCTGCTATCTAAGAAGACCTTGAGTCATTGTGTCCCTTGTTTGAATAACAACACTTGCAACAGATTAATCAGGCCAAGGCATTTTTACAAATTACTTTTAACTTCCTTGGCACCTTTGAGATAAGTAGAGGCTTCCCAGGTGTTCTTTACCAAGAGAGAAATGTTCTGTACCAAGAAAGTTTCCCAGTGCTCTGGGGACAGAGCGTGTCATTGACATGGGACAGTCAGAATGTTGTTGTTCATTTGTCCAAAATGGGTTAGAAAAATCCCCTGTCAGGATCACTAGCCAACAAACAGCWGCATGTTTAAAATATGTAGAACTCCTAAGGTTGCTTTCATAGATGAGGCTTGCAGCTGACCATGAACTTCCTGGGATCTGGATGCAATTGGAAGGAGCTGGAGGATTTAGGCTTGGAGAGTTCCTTACCAACCTACTTTTCCTATCCCTCCTAAATATTCAAATTAAGTAATTTTTAGTATTATTTAACTCTGGTCAGAAGAGAAATACAAGAATCAGGTCTGACATTTAATCACAGCACACAGGATGAAATCTGGCCCATGCTCTCCCACAGTCTGAGCATATTGTCATTCAGAGTCCCCTGTTGAAAAACAGAGGCAAGTTGTGAAATATGGATCTGAGTTCAGGTTCAAATCCAGAACTCTTGGTGTATTCAGACCCAAGAGATGCAGAAACTAAGGGAAAAAAAGAGAGAGAGGGAAGATGAGGGAAAGTAAAGTGAAGAAGAAAAAGTAGGGGAAAAGTCTTTACTACATCCTGAAGAAGACAAGACAAAGCACTTTATTAAATGTTAATGATACATTAGTTTCTGGTTGAATGTTTTGTATTTATCTTCTAACACCTTTGCTTTTGTTATTCCTTTGTTCAATCTAGACATCTCTCAGTTTGCTAAAGAAATACAACTTCCCACTGGTCTTTAAATATAAGGTGCAATAAGCAACGCCTGCAAACTGTTTTTGCTCTCTCCAGGGGCTGCAATCTGCGTTCATGTTGGCATTTTCTCCTCTCAGGTCTTCATCCACGGCTGATACCTATGAATGTGCCAAGTGAGAGAAATGTATACTTCTGCTTGCCCTCATACAGTGGCATTTCTTGTCCCAGATGCTCTGTGGCCTTTTCTGTTTTCTGATCTGGCATCTCCTCTGATCCTTTGGCCAGTTTGGAGCAGGCAACAGCTTTCCATGACAAGTGAGTGGTGGTACAACATGTTCAGCACAGATCAGGCACAGAACAGGCGAGGGTGTACACAAGCATCTCTCCCGTGGAACTGGAGCCAGACAGGGACTAAGAAGGTCTTTTAAGAAGTCTGTTTGTATTACTGATGACCTTTTAGAAGAAATGCCTCTCCTGTCCCGTTTCTTCAACCAAATTTGGCCTGCCTTGACGAGCGTGCAGCTGGGGTGATTGCTTTGCATCCAGTGGCAAGAGAAACCTGACAGTCCACAGCTGAATATGATATTTGGAGAACTAATTTCCTTCTTTTCCTGAGAGGTTATGCTCTTTCCAGTGCTTGCCTGTGCAAATGGAGGAAGGGATTTTTTTTTTACATATTTTTTTAAAGACTACTTTGCTCACCTGATGCCCTCAATGAGCTCAAAGTTTTATCAGCTGATTTCTGAAAATCAGACCTACTGGTTCCCCATCACGACTGAATTCACCTGCAGCAAGCAAAATGCTTCTAAGCACAGCCACAATTCCCATACTAGAAAGGGACTGTTCATGTTCACACTTGTGTCAATGATCCACAGATGGTCCCATATGGAAAGGTGAGGAGCTTGTGCATAAACCTGGTGTTTTCATTTTGACACCCACCAGAAGCATCCTAAAGCAAGTGTGTTTATCTCAATATGTTGCAGTTTCTCCTAGATAAAGCAGAGCTGAAAGGAGGAGCTTTCATTCCTAATCTTATGGGTGTTCTGAATATTGACCCAGTTACAAAGCACCTTAAATTAAACTRGTTTGGGGTTTAGGAGACTCGGTTCTTCACTTGTCACTGCCTTACTACCATGTTCTCCCAAGACAGGTCCACCTAAGTCCAGCTCCAGACTTGCCTGCCAATGGACGGTCTGGTGCTTCTTGGACAGGGATAGTGACCCTACGGCAGAAATCCCTCATGAGGAGGAAAAATAATGTGGCATACCTCAGTGAGAATGGATCACCTGCTGTCAGGTGGGCATTTTTTAAAGACTCTCCAGAGGTGTTCAGGAGCCATATATCAAGCCAAAGATGAGTGAGTACTTCATTAGGTGCAGGTATTTCTAATGCAGATGTCTAAGGGAAAGTGAGATTGTTCCTACCTTCTGAGCCCGTGATTGCTAACTCTGATTAACTACCTGATAATATCCAGATTTAAAATTTCCACAATAGGGTTTGCAGATGTGTTCTGTATCTACTTAACACTGACTTCTGACAGGGATCAAATGTCTGTGGGAGGATGTCAGACACACACTACACAGTATAAAGACTAAATAAAAGTATTGTTCAGGCTGGCTGATTTTAGCTTTTTTTAATTGCTTACTTTATTTTGATGTAGTTCTAAGATTGGCAAAGTACCTTTGCCTTCTCTTGTCCTGTCTCTGAAACTGAAGGAAGTATTTGAAAATACTGAAATTGAGGGGCCAGGCTACCCCAACATGTAAACAGGGCAGTGATGTCCCAGTGAACAGACTGATCTTGAGAAAGCGAACTGATAAAGAATGAGCTTAAGAACTTTACAGTACAGATAAGGAAGGATCTTCACATTATTCAATAAATCTCAAACTCCTGGTGATCCAGATGGTCCCTTTGCTCTTTTACTGATGTGTGACCATTACCAGAGATGTGTAGCCTGTCAGTAAATCAACCTAAATACTTTGTTATAATAGTCCTCATTACGGAACATTGATAGATTAACTGTGCTCCATTTCAGTTTATGAGCAAAGCTCTTTGCTCTCCCTGGCAGTGTGATTAATGTGAGGTTCACATACTTAACATTAGAGACCAGTATTTATGGCCTTAAAAACATCAAGAAAAAAGCAAAATGTTTGCTGTGACAGCATATATAGTACAAGTGTCAAATCTTATCAAGGCTACTCTCATCCATTATAGCTTCAAGAGGTGCTATCATTTACCAAGCTGACCCTGCAGACCTTGGAGCCTCATTGTAACATTCTCTGTATGGTAATCCAGTTAAGAGCAGAATGCAGCCTAAGTGAGACATAGCTTAACACTTTCATATACTCAATAAAAACACTACTGGGAAAGAAATCATCAGCAAGCCAGACAAAGTCATCCTTCTCAAGGGGGAAGGACAGACTAAAACTTAGCCAAGTAATGTGATTTTCTACCTCCCTTGCAGCAGCGACAAACTGCGAGCAGTGGTGCTGCTACCGATGTCTGGGTGGTGCAAATTTGAGAGTAAGGTTGAGGCATGGTCCGGGCAAAGCCACCACACCAACCTTTGCAATGACTAGAGTTGTTTTCCGTGATGCTGTTCTTTAATCACGAGGTTGAAACTTAGCAGGGGCTTGCAAAAGAGTTATAATGTGTTTGCAATGCAGCTTGAAAGCTTCAGGGAGCACAGTCCCCATTTATGCTGCACTAATTTCTCTTATAGGCCTCAGAATACAAAATCTTGAGTGAGGGAAACAGATTATTCTCAAGTTTGTACGTCCTGCTGCAAAGTCAAACTTCTCAGAAAGTCCTGGAATGCTCTCCTCCTCCCACACATCAGGGATGTGCCTGTAAAAGTCGGGATCTGCTTGCAGGGCTGCACCCTCAGTGGTTGCCATCACAACATGCTTCACAGATGAGCTCAGAGACAGCTTGACCAGGTTGATTTATTATTTGTCCTATAACAGGACAGGTGTTACTGAATGACTAATACTGGCYCTATTCAAGACATCAGTTAAGCACTCAAAGGCACTTAAACATGCACATAATCACAGATACGCCCAAGTATCACTGACTTCAAGGAGACACCAACGTGCAGTGACAGTCAAGCACATGCTTAAGTACCTTCATGAATCAGGGCCATTATTTGATCAAACTACTTGTGGTATTTGTGAAAATACTGACAGATTGCAGAAGTTTCATTGACATAAGGTTGAGTGAGTGTTTKTCCAGAAATGTGAAGGACTGTCACCCAGCTTTCTCTCTTTGTCTGAACTGGTTCAAGAGACACGTCTCTCGTGTGCTGGAAGTGAGGAACTGCAAAGTGCTCTGGTGTGCCTTGGTTTCAGTGTACATTTCAGTGGGTTTAAGGCATGCAGTGACTGAGAAGTTCAGGAATTGCCATTTCTGGACATGTTTTGCCATGTCTAAACCCAAAGAGRCTATGTGCAGGATCAGGCTGTGAACCAATAAGGTACAAACAGCAGACAGGACTAAGTCTGGAAGGAAACCAAAATGCCTTTGAAAATTTAACCAGCTTTATCCACAGGCCTGTACATCAAATGAACAGTCTGTTTCTCAAAGGGGAGACTTTAACTGGCATCATAATACACTACCCAACTTCCATCCAACAGTAGATCCCATGCCAGAGCCTGCAGGCAGTGTTGTTTCATATCACCCCCATAATTTGAGGGTTAAAATGCTACCTACCACTAGCTGGGAAAAGGGTTTGGATGCTTTCTGGTTTGGAAAAGTTTCTTTTTGATGATAAAGAGCTCTCAAATTCAGCTGTGAGTTGTAGTTAAATCACTGCCTCTGAGTGCCTGAAGTCAGTGGCAGCTTTCCTGGGCTGTGTGGAGATGGGAGCTTACAAAATGTCTCCATTTGATGGGAGGGGGAGGACTTGCTGAGGAGTACACATTTACCCAGAGATTTATTGGGGGAGAGGGCAGGCTTGTGCCAGACTTGAAAGAGAACATGCTTCTGTGAGATAAATTCATTTTCATGTTTATTTATCTAGAGTAGAAAAACGGCCCAGCCTAGCAGAGCATATGCTGGGCGTAATGAAAGACAAACGTCAGCTTTTGAAAGAAAACACCCATTCATCAAAGGACACGGAAGAACAAACAACTTGTTCATTAAAACACAATCGAAAGGTGGCTTCTCCTCTCTACTCCACCTGCTTTCCCAGGTTGGCGGCTGCATGGGAAACTGCTGSTCTCTTCACTTTCTACTTACTCTCTGTCTTGGGGCAGATGAAAGGCTTTTCCCATCTCAGAGATTAGAATAAACCCCCCAAAACTTAGGTCCACAGTACTTCACCAACTTTTTCTTCACTGTTTTGAAGAAGGACACATCTGCTTTCAGCCCAAGTCTGTTGTGGCTGATCCTGGCTGAAGGACTGAATTCATACCTGGGCCAAATTCTGGACAGCACTCTCTGCTCTGTGCGAGTCCTCGTGGCGGGTGCTGGAAGCAGGTAATATGATACATCCCAAGGATCCCTCTGAATAGGAAGAAGCAATCAAAACCTTCTACATTTTCCCAGGGTGGGAAAGCAATTTCCTCCTACAGCTGTAAGACTGAAGCAGATTGAAAGGTCTCAGGGAAAGTAATTATGCCCCTTGATGAGTCTATCAGGAAGCTGAGACTGGCTCATTGGTGTGAATAAATGTTTTTGTCTTTGACCTAAGTGTCTGTATAAACCAACAAAAAGAAATCATCTTAGTGTGTCTAGTGCCTACATCCCTGCATGTAATGTTGTTTTCTTTTATGAAGCATCATACATATATATGGACATAAATAATAATTAAAAGAATAAGGACAGTAGCCAACCCATGTGATAGGTATCCCAGATAAATCCACCAATGTTTGGGCTCTGGCTGGTTTATAACATTTGCGACTGCTCTGTTCATTTTCTGTGATTTTTTTTGGCCAGTCCTCAGTGAGGCTTTTGATTATGTCTGTCATAATATCATTCATCTGCATCTCTGGAAGCCATAATTAATTAATGAATTAATTTTTGTAAAACCATGATAGAGAAATACAAGCTGTCCCTCCAGGCCGACTTTTATTATTGCACATGAAAGCTTGAGAACAGAAAATTACTGAATCACTGGTTGATTTTTGCACACTTTTAATGTGAAGTCACAGTTCAGCTGAGTCTTTTAAAAACAAGTCAGTTGAGCCCAAAAGATCATGTTTGCAGTTCCCACTTGTCAGCAACGACTTGCTGCTTAAAAAAAAAAAAAAAAGGAGACTTTGAGGCTCCTCTCTAAGTGTAGATTAGATATAAAAAGAAATAAGTGGAAGAAAGAAATTCTGTTTTGCACTTGGAATCTGCAAACTGGACCTGAGAAGAAACAATACAGCTCCAATCTGGGAACACCTTGTAAAACCAAGTCTAGAAAAATGTGCCTAGGTAAAATTACTCACCATCCCCATCGCAAACATCGGTGTTGACATTTCTTTGGATGTAACTGGAAACTTAACAACGATGATCCACTTTAGCTGGGGATTTTCTTAACCTATAAAGTTCAAGTAGCTGTTTCTTCTCCCCAGACCACTGATCTGGCTTTGCCGACGCTGAGACTAAATAGGCGCCTTGTGCGAGTGACCTTATTGACAACGCCTGGCACACAGGCTTTATTTTCAAAAAGTGAGCAAGCAGACACCCGGGTTTAACTTGTGACCTATTAATATATCTAGATGGGACACAGCAGGGCCACAGGCATCTCAAATGGTGCATTGGTTTGTTTGAACAGCATATTGCTCTGTGCCCAYGCACAGGCCAAGCCTGAGACTTGTGGGCCAGGAGGGAGCAGCAGTGTAAGCCGAACTGCCTGGGAGAGAGCTGGGGCAGGAAGAGGCAGACTCCTCTTTTTTCTTGGTTTTTTTTTTCTTTTCTTTTTTTTTTTCCTTTTTTTTTTCTGGTTCTCAATCTGGGCAAGTATAACCTGTATCAACTCTCCAGCTGCACTGGCTCAGCTGTACTGGCCATTGTGTGCATGGGGTCACAAGCTCATCCTATTATACCTGTATGGCAAGGACTAGCAGCACCTTCCATACCTCTCCTTCCACTTCTCTTCAGCTCATCTACTGATCACCCAGGATGCTGATAAGGAGAGGAGAGGAGAGGAAAGAAATAACAACTCTTGTATAGCTGATAGCAAGTGTGTTTATGCAAGAAAAAGCAGCTCCCCTCACCTATTCCTTCCACATCCCATAGCAGTTACTGAGAATCCATACTGGAAGGTGTTCCGGTCTGCTTTCATGCTRCTCACAAGTGTGCTGCCTTATATATCTGGGATCTCATAATGCCAATTCATGGTGACAGAATGCCTGGCTTTAACCATCAAAAAAGTCTTGATCTTTGGTCTAACAAAGTCCCTACAAGCAGAGCAGTTCAACCTCTAGGAAAATTAGGTGAGGTAACTGATCCAGCCTTTTCAATTATCAGGCTCAGCTAACGTGGCTGAGCTTGTTGAAGCGTCATTCACCATATTTTCATGCTCCGGTTTGCTGGAAGACACTAAGGTATGGCAACTGTGCAGAGATAGAGGAGTGATCAGCTGGGGATTGGAACCACTTCCAGAGGTACAGCTGGGGCCAGAAAGGTGTGTACCCGGCAACAAGACAGGCTAAAAGACTTCCAACTTTTTCTCCAGTTGATCAGAACCTAAAAGCCATTGCAAGATTCGAGAGCTAAATCTTGTCTGCTTTAGTAACTCTGTTCTGTTTTTCTTGTGCCAAGCAAAATGAAAATGGCAGTCCTACAGATAACGAAGCAGTCAAATTATTGTGGCTTAGAGATTTATGCATATAGACACATATCTAGTTTTTAAAGAAAGCCAGGAAGTTCCACTCCTTGGAAAAAAGATTAGGGATATGTCAGGCAGAGCAGACAGAGTGCTGGAGACAGCCACTTAAAGGCAAATAAATGAATGAGAAAGGTCCCAGGTAGAAGATAACACACTAAAAAAAAAATTTAATTGCAAGGGAGGGGATATCAGAAGTCACTGTKTTTCTGCTAGTTGTCAAGGGTCCTGCCCACGGAGCAAAGCAGGCAGTGCTGACATAGCTGAATGGTCCTTGCACTGCAGCGGGGCTGGATCCAGCTCTAGCACGAACCCAGGCACCTGCTTAATTCCTTGGAGTGAAGCTGCACATGTTGAGCAGCAGAATCAACACCAGAAGTGCCTTTCCACTCCCATCCACAGCCACCCATGCCCTCTCTCTCCACTTGCCACAAGTTGCCATCCCCTCTCTCATGCCTGTTTTGTTGTTATCCCAGATCTAATCCAGGT
The DNA here is from genome assembly GCA_018881555.1 of Amblyornis subalaris. Taxonomy (NCBI): domain Eukaryota; kingdom Metazoa; phylum Chordata; class Aves; order Passeriformes; family Ptilonorhynchidae; genus Amblyornis; species Amblyornis subalaris. The sequence continues at coordinate 2,489,877 of JACAXG010000056.1, read as the reverse complement.
CAGTAAAAGTCCAAGGGAATGAAGAATGGATTCTTACCACAAACGCAACATGATTTTTGGAGGAAAAAATCTGATTCCTGTTTACCTTTCTGACCCTCTTTCCCCTRTTCCCATGCTCCCTACATGCCAAAAGGAGAGGGGATATTGTGACGTATTTCTCAAGCCACCTGGAGCAGAGATGAAAGATGGGAAAGTTCACAAAAAATATTGTATCAGGTTTACCACTCAAGTTGAACTGCTGAGATCCGGCTATTACAGATGAAGAAGCAGATCTCCAAGATTTTTTTTGGTGATTTGGCAAGATAAGATCCCCTTTGTCTTAAGAGGAGTGCTACATGAGAGTGTTTAGCTCACTTGGCAGTACATGGCATGTCCCCAGCTGCTTCTGCTCCATAGAAGAGATGACATGCTCCTGTTGAACCTGATGCCCTTGGAGCATGGCTTTGATGCTGTGATTCAGAGCTGTAGGCTCTCAAGACAGTGATTGCCTCACTGGACAAGGATAAACTCATTACGCTGTGGGCATGATGCTGACTTGAACCAGGCTTGTTCCTATGGGATGCAAATGCTTCTCCACTGGATAAACCACAGGATGCAGGATTCCTCCCCTATCATCTGCGTAGCACTTTGGATTTTCACAAAACARAGATCCATTACTATTTTGATGTAAAGCTGGATTATAAAGCTGGTCACCATTAAGCATGGGTAAACATGGGAGTTTCTTCCTCCAGAAGGAAAAAGCAGCACCACAGTCAGAACAAAAATACAGCATGAGAGCAATGAGGGTGGCATTTTTTAACAATTTCACGTGTGGGTACCTCAAGCCATCTCACAGCTCTCCAGAAGAGCTGTCTTTGCTTATCACTAAGAGCACAGCAGTAATGAGGGGTGAGGATTTATCCTATGGGAAATAGATGATGAAGCAAGGCTAGAGACTAGGCCATTGCAAGGCCCATTCTGCACCTTAGCCTTTGGTTCACCTCTTCATTTTGTATCACRACATCCACAAACATAGAGAGAAAGACGTCCTCTCTTCAATAACACTTTGGCCACCGATAAGCAATATTCTCTGTCTTTCCCATCATGGCAACCTAGAGCCCTCCCGGAGTACTAAATAAACCCATGTCCTCCCACTCACAATGTTGGGGTTTGCTTTGTCAGCCCAAAGAAAGGTTCAACTCAGTATTTTATATAAACTTTAATACACACAACTGGCCCGGGCTCATAACATAAAAAATTTATGGAATGAAACCAGAACCATTTCAAAAACTTGAAAAATATACATTCAATTAGAGGTGGATCAAGATGATTTATTTGTGCAGCAGTGTTGAGAGTGTGTGTTGGAGAATATTGCAGCACAGTTYGTCTTACTGCTAGAGGTGAATCTGAGTCACCGTGCTTGGAACTCAGAGTGAACTTTCCCAGAATTTAGGAGGAAGCCTTTAGATCTCACCAGGGAGCTTTAACTTCAGTTTGTAAAGCTGCTTTTGTTGGTGGTGTGGCTTTTTTTAAAAATAAGTCTACTACCTGGAATCACCATAGACTTGTCTATGCCATCTCCTACAGCAGTATCCAGCTGGTGCAGTAATGTTTCTCCTCACTCTTTGTCCTGCTGTGACAGAGAAGGATGGAAGAAGAAGGAAGTGGCTGTTTGTCCAAAGTAAAGAAGACTCAAATCTCCGTTTTCTCTCTCCACTTACCATTAGCACAGAGGACCTGTAAGATCTTCTCACCATCCTAGTCTTTGCTGGTGGCAGTGATCCTCTAAAGAAGTGGAGCAAGAGGGAATTTATCTCATCTGCAATGACAGCCCAGGTATTCATACCCTCTCATCAGACTCCTCCAGCTAAGCCAAACACATCCTCTGTCTGCAGATACAGATTTGGCTGTTCGATGCATTCTCCAGCCAATCCTGTCTTCCCTAAGTGAAGCCATTGCACCATCTCCCATTTTCCAGGTTGGACTGTGCAACCTATTAATTTCAAAGACACCTTCAAATGGTGTAAAGCAAGTTTCTCTTCTCAATTCCAGCTTCCAGACATTTCATTCATCAGATAGCTACCATGAGAAATTAGACATCAGTTAACATTTGTTTTGGCTTAACGTGTGTTTGTTCAAATGTTAAAATCTCAGCCTGTGCTTTATTTTAACCTGTTTTGTCATTTGTCCGTAACTCCCTCTGCCACGTTTTATAACATTTTAGGACTCTTGGAATAAAGCAAATTGGTGCAGTTCAGGTTCTGTCCTTTAGCATGATGGGGATGTGAGCATGGGGACCAGGACCCAGTTTCTGGAGTAAAGTTCGGGTTATGTGGGTTCTGCTGGGCTGATTCAGTGGAGAATATGTGAAATCACATGGGAACACATCATTCATAGCTTCTTCTGAGTCTATGCCAAGGTGGTGCCAAGACCAAACTGGTGTTTGAAGACAATCTTGTACATTGGGTCAGGGAGTTGGACTCAATGATTTTTGTGGGACCTTCTAACAAAAGATATTCTGATTCTCTGATTCTATGCCTTACAAAACTCATTGACCAAGGGAGGTTTCTATATCCCAGCAAGATGTTGCCATTTTATAGAAGATGCCTCACATCAGGATGAACAAGAGATCATTCCAAGCAGCTACAAGCAGCACTTTATCTGCAGAATAAGCCTCAGCCTGGCATAGGAGTGCTGTTATGGGATGCAGGATCCCAGCACACGAACTCTGCCACTCTCCCAACATACCAAAGGGGTATGAACTAATCCCACATGTTTCTTGTCATCTCCCCAAATGGTCTCTGGTAGTCTACAGTGGAGAACCTGTTCTGCTTGTCATGTAAGTGACCCAATGTTCACTGGGCAACAGCAAAACTGCTTCCCATGCCCAGAAAGAGAGCAGTCAGCATGGGATGGGAGGTCAGGATCAAGACCCTGGTCTAAATTAGGCAAAGCAGACTTGAATCCAGGTTGCCACATCTCGCATGGATGCTTAACTGCCAGGCTGCTGTGTGAGGGGTAAGTGTGTCTCTCATGTTACTCCAGGATGGGTAAGTCTCACCATTTCCCCTCTGACCCAAAATTCTATTTTTGTAGGTACTTTAACGTTCCTGTGAAAAACTTCAACAATCTGATATCTTCATATAGAAAGAGATCTGARGCTGTCCAGCAAGCACTGCTCAAAACCTTTAAACATAAATTAGTACTTATTGTCAGTGATCGCATTTTTAATATTTAATTTTTCTGTCTGCAAATATTTTTATTTAAACTGTACTATTGCAAGATGTGGAATATTGTTGCTGAGTTATGGTTTCTCATGTTTTCTTCCTCCTTTAAATGTAGAGTGGTGTTTCAAAGAAAGCAGGTCTCTGTCTTATAAGAATGGGGAGTAATGAAAAATAAAAAAAAAAAAAAAATAAAAAAAAAGACAATGTATTTTCAATCTCCTAGCCATGTTGGCACAATGATCATTATATCAAAACAGTGGCATCGTTGTGATAATTGTTACTATTATCAGAAAATCCCGAGCTACTTTTAAAAAGACTGTTAGCACYATTACCCATGTTTATAAGGCAGAGAAGCTGAGGCAGAGGAGGATGTGTCTTGGCCCAGGCTGGCCCCCAGTGACAACTGGTAGCAGAATCTGTGTCTTTTAAGGTTCACACCAAGAATGTCCTTGCCCCAGCAAGGAGTGGATGTGACCATTTGGTGCCAAGGACTCCACATCCACACTGCCCCATGTGTGGGGAGGTCTCACTCCAGAGTAGCTCCAGTCCATGTCTGAGGGCAGAGCTTTCCTTGGCTGCTGGAGCACATGAGGTGCATTCCTGACCCACAACTTGCCAAGCCATGTCCAGCATTAGGTGGAAAGCAGCTCATGGCCAGGACTACATCAGGGGTGCTGTGATATATGAAGGCTGAGGCAGCATTTTGCGCTGTCTCCAGTGCAGTAGTTCCTGTTTTGCTTTTTTTACCTTTCTGTTCCATTTTGCTTCTTGTGTATCCTGAAAGCCCTGCTGATGGACTGTGGCAACTGCCACAGTAATTTTGAATTTGGAGGCAGAGAGAGCTCCTGGGAAGCTGTGACTTGTGTGGTGGATGCTGGAGAATGTCCTTCAGGTCACCAGGTTCAGCAATACTCCTGCACTGTGGCAAGGGAAGGCCAGGAATTTTCCTCACAAAACCCAAAGGAGGCTGATCCAGCTGTGAAAAACAGCTGTTTCTGTCAGATGCTGGTAAACATCGCATAGAAAAGGACTGTTGAATGTAGTCTGAGCATTTATCACTGCTTTTTCAATAACTGCAGTATCTGAAGTTGCAATCTCAGCTACCTAAGCACAGATGACAAATGCCTACCCTGTAAATATTCGATTTAACTAAACCCAACCACGATATGCACAGCAAAGATCAGTCCTTGGAGGTTTCTRCACGCTGCCATAACTTCAGGCTAAACAAGTCTGAACCAAGAAGTGTTTTGTCCCAAGACTGTATATTTTATGGGAAGTTGATGCTTATTTTCCATGGGAAACTAATTTTTCCAAAGGACAGTTTCAGCCTGGCAGCTCAGCACAGTGCTGCTGTGACAAGCTGCTTTTTTAGCAGCGCTGACAGATTTTTTGGAGAAATATTTATTTTTTCAGCTAAGTCATGAGGCCGGTGACAGGTACATCGTGGAATGAAGCAGAMTGCATGGAAGCACACAAGAAAACATGGAAGCTGGAGCACAGCCTTTTTCACCAACATAGCCAGATAGGATACATATTGAAGCCACATTTGTGCAGCCCAGTAGAAAGACATTAATTATGGTGTAGTCCAACTTTGCTCACCAAAATAAAGATCCTGAATGGAAAAGTTTGTGTCAGGTAGACTCAGAAGTTATTTTTTGGGGTTTGTTTAGCCAATATGTAAGATGTAAATGATTTTGCTTGATCCAAACCTGCATTTTTTAGGCTAAAAATATATATACACCAAGCAAAAAATACCTTCCACCTCCAATCCTGACCTTTGGGAGAAAAAAATGTTTGATGTCAGTGAAAAAAAAGGCTTCCRTTTAGCTTTTAACCAGAACTTCTGATGGCTGAATCCATCTCAAAATAAAGAATTAAGTTGAAAACAATGCAAAAAACTGAAAGGCACAGTCCCACAAATTAAATGTCTTCTGGAACTAGTGTCTTTTAAAGTGTCTTCTTCTAGCAAGTATGAAATGAGACATCTGAGCTTGAACAGTTACTCAAAGCAGTGTCTAATAAAATGGATTTCTCAGATGAATCAGGCCATAGACATCTCATATTGCATTGCCTGGTATTTTGATTTCTCCTTTCTCAGTTTCCCCACGTATTGTGAGGCCTCAGCCAGTGCCAGCTGCAGTGATGCTGCCTGGGAAACAATGTCTAGGAATAACCTCGTGACTGCATATCCCAGAGGACTTTTTTGAAGATACCTTCCAAGTAAATGGGTATCAGTCATTGAGAGATGCCCAGAACACACAGAAAACAGGCAGAAAGTGTACCCAGTCACAAAGATCAGCTTCAGAATATCAGCTCATCCCAAATCCCTTCCCATAAACTGTCGGTGACTTGAGTCATTAGTCCCCTCCAAAATTCTTTCTCATGCATGGAAACTAGGAAATGCTTTCTCCTTCTTGTTTTTTGTTGCTGAATATGGCCAATTCAGCCACAAAAGTATCTGTGGGCATAACACGCTAATTGCATCCAATGTTATACTTTCCTCATGCGCTGCAGATTATTTCAGCACTGATAAAAGTTTAGGCATAACCACAAATACTCAGGGAACAGAATTCAAAAGATACCCAATGATCACGAATCTCTAGAAACTGCTCTGGATTTTGAATCACTGGCTTGTAAGTAGACCATGTACTTCATTATTTAATGCAAAAAAGGAAACTTTCAAAAACTTCATGTGAATGAATATTTACAAAAACTTCCCTCTAGTTCTCTAACCGTACATTTCAGTAAATTTATAGCAGTGTTGCAAAAACAGTTACTTCCCAAAATAGGCCACCACCTGAATTTAGGACTGTGTAGTCTGTGAGGACTGACAATTTTAGCACATAAAGTGTTGTTTGTAGCTGGTAAATTGGTTCATACTCCACTGTATTTACCTCACACATCTGTTACTTGGAAGGTCATTCAGGCACATTGGAAAAGCAATGAAGTCAGTGGTTAAACATGATGTAGTTTTTACAGGAYGCAATTGATTAGGCAATTCCATTGGTTGCTCTGTCAATGAGGTACTCAAAAGCAATCGAGTTCATCTACAGGTGAATACATTCCTCACCACTCAGGAAGCCTGACATGCCCAGCATGATTAAAATATCTGCTGGTACAACGATAAAAGTGGTGGCAAGTAGGGTCCTGGGCCTTTCCATTCATGCCATCCTGTGGAGAGGACCCTTCCCTCTGATCCATGACTATGCCCATACTGTAGTTTAAATGAAACATAATCACCCATTTGCAAGGTTATCAAATGGTCCTTTGTAAAGTCTCACCCTGTGCCAACTGCAACTCTCCCAGGTGCTCCCTCAGCAAGACTGGGGAGGTGGAGCACTTCAGGAGCTATTCCCCGCAGGCAGCTGGTCCTGGGGCTGGGGACATTCCCAGGGTCATTTCCTTTACTGGTACAGGCACAGCTTCAGCATACAGATTTCCAAATGGTGTAGAAATGTCATGCTGGGGCCTGCAGGATCCTGGAACTGTAAAATGATACATTTTCTGCAGAATGACTTCCACTCATTCTCCGAGCTCATCAGATTGTACCAGGAACGCAGCAGATTGTCCCAACAGAACATAATATTCCTGYTGCAGTGACCCCTTGAAAGCCCTGAAGTGCAAAACTCTTTGCAAACATCTTGCTAAAAGAATGTTCCCACCTCTAAAAAATGTATAATATAAGCAGGACAAGAACCAACATGGATATAGATGGACAGGAAGCAATGAGATTATCTTGGAAGGCAGCGCAGGAAAGGCACTGCTCAACTGTAAGCACTGCCACATTTTTTGTGGCATGACAGGGTTTTTTTCCAAAATGTGAAGAGACATTTTAACATCTGAGCAAGGATATCAGGATGCTTGTAGATCAATCTTCACGTGTTTTCTCAAATAAAGCAAAGCATGCTTAGATGCATACAGGAAGAGCTGCTAATGCAAAACCCTTCTCTCTCCTAAACAACAAATGTCAGGACACTTCTCCTGGGACTCCATGTTCGTAGTCTCTCCCTACATTTCGTAGCAAATGCTTTACATTTACACATTTTTTCCTTCTCCTGGCAGCTCTGCCAACTCCCTGCTGTATTCTTTTCCTCTTTTGCCTCATCACCACCAGTGGTGGAGGCCAAGCACTCTTCATTATATGCAGCCTCATGATGTCCAGATTTAGTCCTTGCTGACATTTTTTGCAGCTCCATTACTTCAGATGGTCTTAGACAAGCCCAGCAAAACATAACTGCCTCTGAGGATGCAATCATGACTCACAGTGTTTGAGAGTACAGGACAAATCAGAGCCACAGCTCTTGGATACATGYAATGGGATCACTTTTTTAAAGTATAGCCCTAACTCTCACATTTGCAGAATAAGGCCAACTCTTCAGTTTCAATTGTTCTTTAATTTCTTCCAAGTCAAATTCATAAGCACTGATGCCCAACTCTGAGTTTTTCAGCATTTAATACAAATTTATGAACCTGTAAAATTGTAAATTATATTGCTATATCTGTCCCAGGAATAATCTCAAAAATCCCAGTTGAACAAATCCTTCTGACTTAACTCCAGTATAGTCACTCTCAGCTCGTTTTATGCTCCATGGAGAAAAATAGAAGCTTCCACAATTTGGGTCATTAAATTCATCTGGTGCTTTCTAGCAAAATGAATCTTGTCCTAGAAAAGTCTTTTTCTTTCCATGAGAGGAGCCAAGGGCAACTCACCATGTAGTCTACACCTAAAGTTAGGTGAAATTCAGTTTATTCAAGAAGTAGCATGACTGGTTATTAAATTTCATGTTTATACCTTTAAAGAACCTCCCTTTTTTCTGACTAGAGCTGTGACTATCCTACTCACGCTTGTCAGCACAAAGGAGTGGTTTGAACTCTTGTGTGCCCTCTCCCTTTCTGCAGTTGTGCTCTTCACCCCAAAGTATTCCTTCCTTTTTCCCATTCCCTTCTCCTTTTTCTGCTAAAACCCAAGAGTTCGTGATATTGCTTGCCCTGGTTAAGCCAGGATAACCTCCTACTCAGCTTTCCAAAAGATTTGTACTGGTTTTCTCCACTTCTCTTTTGAATCCTCAATGAATCCAGCAAGCTGCCTCTCAGGAGCTAAGAGAGTGAGATAGCTCTAGGCAAGTAGGAGCTGTGAAGGCAGGTAAAACATTCCAAAGAAACATGGTTAATGCTCCTTATAGAGCTCTTCCTACATGCACGTGGTTCCCCTCTCTTTCAGGGAACAGCATGGATCAAACACTGTAGCTCAATTTATTATTGAACCACGAGGGAAAAGAGAAGCAATGAAAGTCATGGCAGTGAGCAATGACACGGTGGAAGGTCTGGAGATCTGCCTTGAGGATATCTCTTGAAACCTTCTTACACTCTTCCTGAGCAGCCATCAATGAGTTCATTGATGGCACCTGGGGAAAATGAAAGACAACCAGATGAACCACAACAAACCAGGGCCATCAGTGCATGAGCCAGATGAGAGGGAATTGCTCTCCCCCCCAAACATGGTGGATTTSTGTTTTCTGTGGTGCCTGACCTCACACTGGACACTTGCACAGCAGTGCACTGTCATGGTAGTTACAGTCCCTTGCTTCAGCCATGGATAGGCTGTGCTGTGCTGACCCAAATCACTGGGAAACTCAGTTTGTTTTTTACTGAAAAGTAATATAGGAACACAACTATGTCCTGCTGAAATATCCCTTGACTTAAGGGTCATCTCTTCTTTACTTTAGATTGTGTAAAAAGTTGGCCTGAACAACTACATAAATCACTTCGAATAGTGATTGCTGTTTCATAATAAAAGTGTATGTGGTCAGGAGAGGACAAAAGAGACTGAAAGATTTTCACCCTTAGATATGTTGTATGCTGAATTGTATACATAAAACTGCATTTTGTTATTAACTTTTTTCCAAGTATCCATCCTACTTTTATTCCCAAATAATTTTTCTAAGTGACATATTTAATGTGCAATAACACATATTGACTTTCTTATGAATCTAAGCCAGGATGCAGGATGCCTTCATCTGRTTTCCTCCCCAAACTGCCTTAAAGCCCAATAAATCTGTGACTATTTCCTCTCTAAAGCCTCAGAGGATATAGAATTACTTCACAATTCCTCAAGCCCAGAGCCTTCAGCATGGCTGATGGAGAGCCAAGATCAGAATGGAGTTGCTGTAATTGGAAAGCAAAACAAAAATAGTCCTCTGGAAAGGAGCAAAGCACAATGACAAAAGCAAGTCCCATTTGGAATTACAGCATGATGGCTATCAGACATCACGTTGAAGTGTGTTTTTGCCTCAACAAACTGTTAAAACAGTAGTGACTGTCATATGGCTCCTGTCATAACCCATCATTAGCAGCAGGTTCTCTGTAACAGCACTTGATGTAGTCGTGGGACAGTGTAGTTTAGTTTTCTCATTGCACAATCTGCAGTTCCTTACTTTTGCTGTGAAGGGATAAATTTTGTTTCAGCTATAATTTTAGGTAGTCACTTACCCTCCCCATGTTGCTGTTTAACTGTGTGATCCACGTCATATTAAGCTCCATCCCTGGCATAACTTTTTTTATTGAGCATTACGTTACTGCTGGCTTTGAAGTACAACTTCATATGCACTTACAGGTTCAGTTTAAGGGAAGCCAGGAACTGCTCTGGCCACTGCCCACCTTTGCAAGGATCTGTGACTGCAATACACGGTGCAGTGTGAGAAGTTTCAGTTTCCAACGCCGAAAGAACAGGTTTTTGTTGCGTTCCCCCACACCTTTCTAACTATGGAGAAATAAAACCTCTGTGTTTGGCCACTCTTTCGTTTGTGTTGACATGAGGATCAAAGTGCGTTTGCATAAATCCAATGCCTGTGCAAAACCACCTGCTCCTGCTCACCCATGCAGGGAATTTCCAAGGGCAGAGTCTATTACTTTTAGGTTGTTCCATGCATAGCAACAGAGATGGAGCTCAGGAAAAGTGTTTAGCAAAAGTCCCCGTACATGTGCCCTGGTGGTCCAGGCTTTTTACAGCTTATTACCCTGTATCTATTTGCAGACAGACTATTAGTAGGATTTAAAGGAAAGAAGGTTTTTGTGATATGTTAAACGGGTTGATATTTCTGGCTGATGTCAGAAAGAAATGAAGATGATCTTTCTTCATCAAGATTGTAAAATGTGATAGAGGTGATTAGGGAGATCTTTGGTGTTGCAGAAGTGAAGGTAACGAATCCATCACTATCAGAATCTACCCCAGGACTCCACCATCCCTGAATATCCTGATCTGCTATCCAGATCTATGGTTGGGTCTGTGGCTGTGTCACATTAGGGTCTTTTAAGGCATTTCAAGGCCTCACTGCATACCCAGGTGGTGCTGCACAGATACCCTGCATCCCACTGTCCCACTCACTGCCTCTGCAGCATTTCCTCTAAACAGAAGGAAGGAAAATTATTCAGTTTGAGCACTTTGCTCGACATCCTTATAGATCCAAAGCAGGATCTGTAGGCATATCACCGTGGTTTAATGATCTCTCTCCTTTCTGCTGTATGCTCCTAGCTTTACAGAAGCTAAACCATTAAAATATGTGTTTCTCTCACAGCATGGACACTTGGCTCTAAGCATTACTTAAAGGACATGGGTAAACACARGAAAAGATGTCCCAGCAGGAGGGAAGTGATTGTGGGGACAGTATGTTCTGACAGCAATTCAAAATTACCAGTAGGTTACAGAGGAGGTAGTGGCAGATAATGAGTTGTTTTATTTAAATAGTCAGCAGGTTTCGGCCTGGAGAACAATGGAGTCTGCTCCCACAGCGCTGCTCTACACATGCAGGGAACTTCATTTGGTCAAGCCAACAGAGGCAAGAAAAAGGCAGATAACATCTCTCAGAGAGGCACAGGGCTGAGAGMTTGGCCCTGATTCTGCTTTTGCCCACAGCACAGAAAGTCACTTAAGGTGAGTGGCAATACTCCACAGCAAAACTGGAAAGCAGTGGGACAAGTCCGGGCTTTTCCAGCCTCAGGGTAGTTCTTATTTTTTGTTTAAACACCTGTGAGGTTCTCAGGCCAAGATCCATAGCCATGCTGGCCTGGGAGCGAGACATGGCCCAGGAATTGGAAGGGGCAGTGAAGCACCCAAACCTTAATGGGGATCCAGCSCTTGGCTGTGCAGGGGTACAAGAAAGGGCCCACCAGCAAATGGACAAGAAGAGGCATTCCTAGGGAAGAATGGGACTATTCTCTTTTAAATACATCTTTTTTTTGCTGCCTTCTTATTTCTCTGTTGATCCCACCTTTCCTTTCTTTCCATCTCCATCTGCAGTCTCACATCTCTGTGCGTGCCCTCTGGGCATTCCACAGTCTCTGCCCACATTCTTCTTGAAGCAGCTCCCAGCATCAATGCCTCTGCCCAAACCACAGGCAAGTGTGCCCTGCAGTGCCCCTGAGCTTGGGCTTTGAATCCTTGCACACCTTTGGCATCAGCACATCCCACCAGATGTGTTCCATGGACTTTAGGCCTCCTCTATGAGGAATGAGGATTTGGAAGAGGATCAGTTTATCCACTGACTACTCTCTTAAGACCTTGGAAAAAGCAGGTACACTTATGGACACAGAAGTAGTTTTTCAGGTCTTCAGAAAACTGAGCAGCACACTTCAAAAGTAAGCAGGTGCTGGGAGCAGTTTCTCTCTTCTTCCATCCAGTTTAGCTTAATTATAGGAAAGGATTTGAGAGAAAAGGGTGGTTAGTAACTGTGGTCTTTAGCCAGTGAGGCAGAAAGTTCATAAACCCTTGTGAGATAGACAAGATCACCTGTGAAACCAGGAGGATAATCTGGAGAAGGATTGTAGRGAGAAGTGAAATATGTCAAAGAGTTTCCACCTCCATGGAGTCTGTGATTTTCAGTATCCAGTGGAGTAGTTTATGTACTTTACATAAATGAACTCCTATATTGATTACATTTGCTCATAGCAGTATCCCAACCCTACCTGTTGTCCGGGAAGATATTTTACACACGGGAAGAGTGTGGCAAGTCACTTCCCATAATTTGGTTGATCTCTGACTGAAAAAACACTCCTTGGGGAAAGCAATAAACCATTCTCCATGTCTCCCCAGGGACAAGAARAGGAGGGCTGACCCTGCAAGCAGAAAGGTTCCAGTTAGGTATTAGGAGAAAGGCCAGTGGCTGAGTTTGAGCAAGCCATGCCGTGCCTATCACTTGAGATTTTCAAAAAGAGATTACAGAAATCTCTCTAAGAAGTTGGCCAGGTCTAACTGATCTTGCCTTGGGCTGGGGAAAGATGAAATGCCTTCTAAAGCTCTCTCTCAGCCTTGTTTTCCATTTTCTCACCTACAAAATAGTTTCAAACAACTGTGATGTCTTTCTTTCCTATTTTCCCTTAAGAAGCAGTTGGGAATCTGTCTGTCCACTCAGCAGAAAGTTGCCATCCAAACCCTTGAACACGTGAGCTGGCTGCCATCCATCTTGACTAAGGCTCTCAAAGAGGGGATGGGTAACTCAAAGTCCGATGAGATTATGAGCCAGCAATGGTGTTCTTGGATGTGGGGAGTGTGTTCCTCTCCTTGGGGAATGAGAAACGTTCATGTGCTTCACAAATACCACCAAAAAAGCCACCCGAGGGGAACAATTATGATGCCTGTGATTGGGTGATGTTTATGATCAACAATGATTGGGGTAGTTCTCCRAGAAGCAAATCCAAGATGAAAGATTCCATATCATGTTACCAACCACCCAATCCAAGTGCGCCAACATTGACAGACATCCTTTGGAAACACACAGAATTCAATTATTTTGGCTGAATTACCACATCCATGGCAAATTACAGGCTGTCTATTGGAAAATATCTCCTCTCAGTCCTGCCATTTTTTGTTCTTCAGTTATGTTTATGTTCCCAGCATTTTTCCCTCCTGGCAAAGGCCCAGTGTTTTTTGGGAAGGACTAAAGATAGGCTTTTGCTCCACAGAACACTGTTTAGTGGTTGGACAAGCCTGCAATTAGACAGTGTGGTCTTCGACTCCACTGCAGACCTGTGATATCAAGCTTTCAGCATGACCTACGATGCTGGATCCAGACCTGAGCCTTACCAGACCAAAGCAGTGCAGAAAATCTGACTGCTGTTGGAGGGGAGTGATAAGGGCTGTGTGGTTGCAGGCTATCAAAAGCTGCTTCTTATCTGGAGTGTCTTCAAGGGGCTTGGAGAGGGATGGAGGAATTCACTGGCTTTAAACTCCTAATGGACAGAAGAATCCATTTCTGCCCAGAAAAGCACAGGAAGACCAGGGAGAGAAGTCTGAAAGTGAAGTGAAGTGAAGTGAAGTGAAGTGAAGTGAAGTGAAGTGAAGTGAAGTGAAGTGAAGTGAAGTGAAGTGAAGTGATCATACTTTGCTGAAAGCAGAGAGGCTCTGCCCAGAGGCACCAGTTTGGGCATCAAAAGCTGCAGATGTGTGTTAGCCCAGCACCCAGCAAAAATCAGGGGAGTTCAAAACTCTCCAACCTTTCCAAACAGTGTAGAGAGACTAGAGATGAAGCCAAAAATTTTAAGCGGAGGTTCAAGTATCTGCTCCTTTTCTCGTTACTCTTGCRCATATGAGATTTGATTTTTGTGTTCCATTCTGCAACATCTTCATTCTTGATGGGCAGAGGAGAGGTCACTTAAAACCCGAGCTCACCTTGATACACATCCCACAGCAAATGTTTCACACCCTGGAGAAGTGAGCTGGGAGCTCACATTCACGTTCAGAAATCATCGACCTTTTTGGGCAAAGCAGGGACATCTCAGAGTAGGTGCTGTCCCACTAACTCCTGTCTCTGGTGCCTGTGATGGGACCTATCTTGTGCCTTGTGGGGAGGGGGCAAACACACCTCTCCCAATACTGTACTGTCTTATAATTTCTCAGTTTTCGACGTGTTTATCATCACATCAGCTCTCTGTTGTGGAATTAGAGGTGAGAAATTGAAGCACAAAATCTCAGGTCAGGTTTTGAAAAGGTTATGGATGGCTAGACACCTTGTTTCGATTTTAAAAATCCAGTCCCACAGAAATGACCCAAGAAGGTCATAAGAGAAAAGGGATTTTTGCTTCCAAAGACCTCTCTAAAGATACAGTACTACTCCTGCCTTTTAAATGCTTTTTCATCATTTTAATTAAGGCCCTTTGAGCTCTAAAGGGAAATTACAGTCCAACACTTAGAAACATCTACAAAATCATATAAATATTTCTGAACCCAATGACACCTATAATCAAATTAAATGGAGTTTTCTAATAGGAAATGGAGTTTTCTAAGGAAGCTAAAGCTTCCTTAGCACACATATCACTATGGTATGTGTCTCTCATTGCATATGGAAAGGTCTGGAGAGGGAAAAAGAGAATACAGTGAAAACCAGGCAAATTAAACAAGACCCACAAAATTATTTTGGTAGTATTTAAACTCAATTACATTACATAATGAGAAACGGCTCCATTTATTTCTTTTTTYCCACACAAGTAATTGGGTTTTCTAAAATCCTAAATTGGATTCCCTATAAATAATCATAGCTGTTTTTAACAATACTGTCCTGTGTAAAACAAAAAAAAAGTAAAAAAGTAAAGAAAGTTTTAAAAAAAATTTGAACAACGTTGTTAAGAAAGGTAAACTATTTAATCCATAATCTGTGCAGGCTGTATTATTTCTTGATGGCCACAGGCTTGTCTGAAAGCATACAGAAGGGATGAATGAACCCCATAGAAAAGTTTTGGTTCAATCAATTCAGCTTTCAAAGCCAGATGAAACCTGAAAAAGTTTCATTTACCTCAGGGAATTTGTGAAGAGAGAGATTCTCACCAAAGACAGCGATTTTACATTAACCTTTAGGTCAGACCAATGTTGCATTATTAGCATTATTTAATTAACAAAATTCATGCTTTGAAACTTTAAATATTTGCAAATTCATCCCCTATAATGACTTTCATTCATTACTATTTATCTAGGGCTGGAGTCAGCCTGTAGCAGCTCTCATTTCCCGCCGCGGGAACAGCTGGGGGAGACAATCCAGTCACTTTCTTTAGGTGTTTAAATGGGAGCAGAGCTCTTCCAGAAATCTGGCTCCAATTACCAGCACTACGTGCTTTGAAAATCTGACCCTCGCCTTCAGCGTCGGCGAGACATTTCCCAAACACGCCTGATGATAGTGCAGAGTCCTACAGGCAAAGCTCTCCTGGCGTGCCCACAGCCAGGCCTGGGGCTCTGCCAAGGGATCCTGGTGTGGGACCACACCTCTCCGTGCCACCAGCCAGTGGCTGTTAGCAGGGCTCGGCGGCACAGGCACAGCAACCAGCCAGAGATCCCCAGCTGACCATCACATCTATGTCAGTGTGCCACCAAAAATGCTTCGCCATGAGAATCTCAGGGYTGTTTTAGGAGAAAACTGGGCAGCATTCACTTTTGTTGTCAATTTTCTAAAAAATCAAACCCTTTTACTTGATTTTTTAAGGAAATGATGATTTTTTTYTCAGATTCTTCTGTCATCTTTTGGTGTTTTCTGAGTTTCATATTATAATTTAGAAAAAGCACACTCAAACTATGTCATTTAACTTAAAGGGTTTTTGTTTTGCATTTGCCAGTGACTGCTTCACCTTTGTCATCATTCCTTTGGATGGCCTAAAGGGAAACACTTTACCTCTTTCCAGCTCTGTTGTGTTGATGGTTAAAAGGGAAAGTGATGCTGACGTGCTCTGTAAGTGCTTGGAGATTAAAATGCTCACACTCCTGACARATGGGGAGAGTCTATGGGTTTGTACACAGGAGCTAATAAAGCTTTCAGTACCGCACCCTGCCACCCTGTACCTGCAACACTTGGGAAAATATCCACTGATGTTTTTTAAAGCAGAGTTTCTCATATCAATCCATCTACCTGCCAAGTCTTCGTGGCCATGGGGAAGTAATTGAAATGTGCATGGCTGGTTCCTGTGAGTACAGCAGCAGCAGGAAATTAATCTGAGTAGTGACATCTCATAAATACTGTTCTGAGCTCAAAAATCACCATTTTGCTGTSTCTTCTCTCTGTCTTTTCCTCTTAYACCAGCTCCCCGTGGCAAATCTGGAGATGACTTTCATCCTCCTTCCTGGCAYGAGTGTGACCAGGTTTTAGGAAGAACCAGAGAAGGGGAGCAGAAGGCTTGGCTCGTCACTGTGCCACAACACAGGGGCAAAAGCAGTGCCAGGAAATGGGTGGTGAGTTTTGCARACTCAGTGTGAGAAATGGCCGTTAAATAGGGTGGCAAATGCAGCTCATATATGGGTGCACACACTTCCTCTGGAAAAGCCACGCTTCTCCTGTGGGTTTTAATAAAGGACTTCTAGAGTTGGCACCCCAGAGATGGGACTGCACTTGCTTCTGCCAGTGCCAGAACTCGCAGGGAAATCTGTGTGGATGTGCATCTACACACACCAGTCCTGCCTGGGGATGCCAGTGTGGGCACAGACTCTGGTAGCYCTTTGCTGTGCGAGCTGTCCCTGCATCCGGCCTTGCCAATCTGCCTCTGGAGTCCCCCAGTCTGCCTCCAAGAGCCGGCAGTGCTGGCATTTCCGTGGAAAGTACAAGAAACCCTCTAGTGGACACTTAGAGGGAGCAGGTTTGGGCTCTGAAGTGTGAGTTTTTATTGCTTTTTGGATTTTGTGCCAGTTTGATCTTGCAAAGACTGTTCTTCTCTAGGGAGACACCTAAATCCATGTTTTGTGCTTTTTTCTTACTTTCAGCCACAACTCAAGCCAAAGCCCTGAGCTGGGCACAGATACATTTCTCACCAGGGCTGGAGGCTCTGTCGTGAGCAGTGAAGGCCAAGAATTATAGAACCATAGAATCACTAAGGCTGGAAAAGAACTCCGCCATCATGGACTCCAAACCCTAAATGAGCATCACTGTGTTCACCACTAAACCGTGTCCCTCAAGTGCCCCATCCACACACACTTTTTGAACACTTCCWCTGATGGCGATTCCACCACTTCCCTGGGAAGTCTGTTCCACCCTTTCAATGAAGAATTTTTTCCTAATAGCCGATCTAAACCTCTCCTGGTACAACTTGAGGTAATTTTCTCTTTTCTTATTGCTTGTTACTTGGGAGAAGAGACCAACTCCCACCTGGCTACAACCTCCTATCAGGGAGTTGTAGAGAGTGATAAGGTCTCCCCTGAGCCTCCTTTTCCCCAGCCTACATTCCCCCAGCTCCCTCAGTCCCTCCTCATCAGACTTGTGCTCCAGACCCTTCCCCAGCCACATTGTCCTTCTCTGGACATGCCCCAGCACCTCCGTGTCCTTCTCGTCCTGCAGGGCCCAAAACTGCACACAGAATTTGAGGTGCAGCCCAGTGTCCAATATCCAGGTGGCAAGGCTSTGCTTGTGGAGATCTGGGCTGCTCACTACTAACTGCAGTCTAAAGAGTGGATTTTTAGAGGTACTCAGGCATGTAACTACGTAAGTACCTAAGATTTCCCCTCTGCATCCCTGCAAATCCAAATACCTTGGAGGCTTTCCTGAAAATCTTTTGGTGGTTTAAGAGCCTTTATAGCTCGTTCAGCATTAGGTAAGAGCCTTGCCAGAGTCCCAGGGTGGAGCATTATCTCTCAGGCCAATGGTAAGAGCTGGATAGGATAAGGATTTCATCACATGAATTTTCTAAGGTTGCAAAGTCCAGCTTTTTCTGGTCCTTTGAATTCCTGCAGATTTTATTTTTGGCTGAGCAGGATATCCTTTACTGTGAGATACATTTATCTAAAGTCCTCCTAGAAAAACCATGACTATCGAGTGCCTTCACTAGAGCAAATGCAAAGCCTGCGTGGCTCTGTGACTCTTCCTTCTCCAGTGGGGAGCTGGTAATGAGGAACACCACAGCTCAGCCCTCTGATCCTGCGGAGAGGATGCTGCAAAGGGCCACTGCTCTGGGCACCACGGGGGCCGAGGCCTGCACAGAGATGCCCAGGTCAGTTTTAGCTTGGTCTCTCAGAGAGCTGCACACCATCCTCGTGGTGGGTACCCTAYTCCAGCAGCAAATGAAGAGCTGGAAGTGTCTTTGGTTGTCCTTGTCCGTGATAYGCAACGCACGATGCTTGAAGCAAAGAAGCAACTGGAGGTATCCAGACAGTTTGACTGTAATTGTTCAAAACTCGGCAAGGCCCAGAGGTGCCTGTAAAGGTGTGCTGGGGGTGCTGCTGGAGGAAGGAGAGGTTGAAGCAGAAGATAATGTAYGTTCTGAGTGCAGCTTTAAGGTTTGCCACTTTTTGGTAACCTTCAATACCCTTCTCTGTTCCGTGCCCACTCCAGAGGTGACCACGGGTGCCAGACTAGTTCAGCAAAAGGTTCTTGGCTTAAGGCTCCCCAGGGAGGTGCAGTTGTGCCTCCTGGCGTGGAGAGGCTCATCCTTGTCATGCCCATCAAAACCAGACCCCCAAATCACAGCTGGGAACACTTCCTTTGGATGGCCACCCTTCCCCCTTGCTGCCCATCCTTTGTCCATCACCCACACTCTTTCTCAGGAGCTGAGACACCCACACTCCTTTGACTTAGAGAGTGCAAACGTTCCTTTTTCCATCTCTGGGGGCAGTGAATGCCTCCCCCAGGCCATATGGGGGGACAAGGGCCTGTTTCAACTCTTCTGAATACAACTGCTCCAGTGTGGGGAAAGTATTTAAATTGCATTGCAGTAGTGAGTCAGACACAGTGCAGCCCCACACCTCTGTGCTCTATGGCTGGGGCTCCTCTAGAGGAAGCAAAGGGTGTTTTTTCCTCTATGAGTTTGTTCCTGAATTTTATCCTATTCCTATTTTAAGCAAATACATACTCTAGTCCCAGTAGGTACAGCAGTCTGCTGCACAAGAGCAGACTTAACAGGGGTCTCTTAGTTTTGCAAAGGCATTAAGGTGGCGGGTGAGCTGCCATGGCTCAGTGAGAACCTTAGAAAGGACACTTGTCAAGTATAAAATAATGTTAACAAATTAAAGCAATTAAATTTAGGATGTGGTATGTCAGAAACCAAAGAAAAATGCTGCTGCTGGCATCACATTGGGGTGCATTTGTCACATAATGTCAAGGGGAATCCCTAAAGATAGAGGGATCTTTCACTGTGCGCAGAAAATGAAACTTTCATGGTCCTCACAGGTTATAAATGGGACTGTTGTTGACTTTCTTCATGCAAAGGTTGCCTGCTCCCCAACAAAATCTCAACAGTCCTAGAAAAGAATTCCCTCAAGTAGGTTTTTTCCCCGTTGAGACCCAGTTTTCAGGCACAGCCATGTTCTCTCCCATCCCGTGCTGCAGTCAAAGTGCCTTTTGTACGTCGCTCCAAAATAGTTTATTCTTCTCCAGCAAACAACATCATTTAGCACTAGCTGGAGGAGCTGAGCGGTCTCAAGTTAGGAAAACCAGATGTATTTGAATCATCTGTCAAAATCAGAGGCCAGCACTTGATCTATGGCAAGGTAATGAAAAGAGTCACTCATTCATTAATAGCGCGGAGCCGTAGGAGCGCTGCAAATCACGGAGCGGGATATTGTATGAATGTGTCAATGTTACTGATATCCAGGGGCCCGTTACCGAAACATGCCCYGATGAAAGGCTTCATGTGTGCACCCAGAAACAAGCCAATAAAGTCCTGCCCCTTGCAGGAAAACAAAAACAAGATCTGAAAAGGCAGCACAGAGTTAGAACAACAGTCTCCTGTTACCCTTTTTGCTATCACTGGAGCAAGACACTGGACTTGAGAGACCTTTTTTTATTATTTTTCTAAACATTTTTTACAGACTYAACAGCCTACCTCCAAGGTCATGCCATCAAGAGGCCGAAGTGATGACTCAGATGCCATCAGTGGGTTTAACACCCTGTCCTGTGCTGTTATTTATAGCTGGTTTTATAGCTGTGTTTTTGAGGCCCCAGCTGAGGCAGAGCCTCGGTGCATGAAGTCTTATACAAACACACAGAGAGTACAGCCCTGGCCAAGGGCTCACCATCTGTAAAAGGGGGCTGCAAAGTGCCTCTTGGGYATGGCTAGTGGCATACAGAACATCTCCAGGAGACCCACAGAATCATCTCTGAGGCCTGGAGGAGACAGTTCCTTCTGCGGCCAAGAAATTGCCACCACAATGACAAATGGGGATGCCAGTGAGAGGGAATGTACCAGAGGAAACACGTGGAAACATCAGCCAGAAGTCTGCCCTCGGAGGCAGATCAGACACARTCTTGTGTTTGTGAGATGGTTTGTCTTGATCTAGGCTATTTTCTGCTCCATCTAGTGATCTGAAGCTTGATTTCTGCGGTCTGAATGCTGTGACCAGCGGTGACAAAGGTGATAAAGGACGTGCTCAGGGTCACACTGAGTTAGAGGCTCACAGGGGAATAAACCCCAGACCTCCTCAGCCCCATCGAGATGCTAAGGCAAATRGTGCTTGAGGATGCAGATGGCCACCAACAAACAACACCCTCATAACATTCTTATAGGATTTGAATGGTCTCTTGATGAAAAGATTAGAAAATGTACAGAATCAGATCTGCAGCTASCATCCATCAGGAAAGCCAGCTTCTCCGGATTTAGCTGTCAAAATTTGACACCAGTCTACACCAACTGAGGATTTGGCCCTCTATTCTTGGGGAGTTATTTACAGTGGAAGAATGTGCATACACTTAGGCAGCTTGCTCTTTTTTTATTTTAAGATYATGATTCGTTCCAGATTGGTAATTAAGTTTAGCTCTTTTGGTGACAGGAACTGCTCTGACAGCTGCAAATCATAATAATATGCATTTGTGTACATTTGTGCCTACATGCTTGTGCATTTTTGCTGTTGGAGCTAAGAGCACAGTCAGTGACTTATGTACGTTAGGCTGTCTCTTGAAATTGTTTTTGCAAACAGGCAGTGCTTGCACAGTGAAGAGAGCTGTGCTCTGCTAAAGACACTTTCAACTCCCTCCCAGAAAAAATTACCTCCAGATAGGAACATCTCCACCCAGGATGTTGGGCAGATCAGGCCTYGGGTTAGCCCAGGGGCTACAAACCCAGAATTCAGTGGTTGTTTCTCCTGAAGTGCTGCCTTCACGCTGCAGTGCATACTTCACATTGCTCTGGGGGAGCTAGTTCCAGCAAACTGGGACTACTCTCCTGGGTGTAGGATGGAGGCTGGGGAAGGCAGGAAAGAGTTATTAGGAGCTGAGAAATGCAATCCAAATCTTCCTGGGAGTGGTGGCAGATTGCTAAGTGAGAGCTAAAGAAATGCTCTAGGCAATGCATCCTGCTGGGGCAGCTTGTCCCAGCCGGCAGCACCAGCTAACCAGGATAGTGTTCTCAGTGGGAGAAAGGAAAAGGTTGGGAGCAGCTCCTGAGCTGGGGCTTGTGCTAGCCCTGATGTGAAGACATGCCTGAAAGAGCCCACCCGCCTTCTCAAACATGTGCTGCGAGGCTCACACTTGTGTTTGGATGGTAATCACAAGTAGAAATGCCATCAAAATGTTGCTTTAGTTCTGGAAATTCAGCATAATTCAAAGAYGGTTTTATGATGCTGCCAGCCCCAATTCCATTGATGGAAATCAAAGCTTCCCAAAAACCGAGCAGACGAGTGACAGCGTGCCAGGTTTAGTCCACCTAGGTGGTGGCACTGGTTGCTGAGTCTCATATGTGGTCATGCAGCAGAGATTCTCCACAGCTTCCCATTTGGCTCTAGGGACTGATGGCCACATCCCTGAACCCCTCATAACCCAGTCTGCTCGTCTCTGATAGATCCGCGTGATAAAATCCAGCTTTGGTGGGATTTATTTTCATCCCTCTAATGAAAGAGTTTTGATTCAGTTTGCAGCATGGTTTAGAGAGCAGGAAATTTAAAACCAGCTCAGTGTGCTGTCAGCTTGAAGGCAGTGATTTGCTGTCAGCCCACCCAACTGGGGTGCAGGCTGGCGAGCGATGGAAAAGGCAGTTTGGGGACTTCAGAAACATTTTCCTCACTATAGCAGTGATTCCTTCTCAAAGAACAGACAGTCATCTACAGTACCTCTCCCTAGCTGTGGCTGAAAGCCTGTCAAGCAATTCAGTATTCTCAAAAACTTGACTGAGATACTACTGCAGGCTCAAAAATTGCAAGTGAAACGCAGCATTATACAGTGAGAATTATCAGCTGTGATTGCTTGAATAGGAAAACTGCAGCATTTACAATATGTATCAAAGGGATTGGTATTTTTAAAACCTTTTGTCATCTAATATGTTTATTGGGCCTCTCTACTCAGGCTGTGTTCTTCTTAAAGGGTCATTCTTCTTAAAGAGTTGGCCTCAACAAKTCATAGACTTGGGGGCATGGAGCAGAGCTGAGTTGCGGTAGATGAAGGAGGATGTGTAGGAGCTGAGTCTCCAAAGGCATTTCTAGCATGCATTAGATGTGGACATGGGTGCTGGTGCTGGACTATTTGAGAGCTAAGCCCAGCCTGCCTGAGCAACAAGGACTTCTTCAAACCTGGGAATTATTTTCTGAATGTGTCGTGCTAGACCTGTCCCAGCTAGAGAAGAGAGGCAAGAATTCCCCAAACTCGCTTGGTCACAGACAAGTGAGGAAGCGGAGCACAAATCCTGCTCTGCATCTGCCCTAAGAGGGATTTGGATCTGAACCCAAAACTATGGGAAGCACCAGGCTGTTATTTGTAAAACGAGGGGAGAGGTCACCTGGTGGGGAGCACATCCTCCTGCTTCTGCTGGGGTGAAAAAGGATATATTCAGTGTCCCCCCTCCCCAAAAGCATCTGCTGCTGTGGATTCAGCCCCTGTCAGGCATCTCCCTTCAGGCCAGCACTTTGTTTCCCTGAGTAGTACAGAGGTGACATCACACCATGACCACCAGCACACCTGTTGGCTGGCCCAAGCAGCTCCCTGACCAGCAGAACTGCACCATGGCCCTTGTTTCAAGGTGCCCATGGCTCCCAGCACCTTATGGTGTTTCCTGGGGCAAACACATCCCTTGGTTTGCCATGGGCAGGGGGAAAGGTGGTATGAGTGTACCTTACCATCCTAGGCCTTCGCCTACATCTCCCAGCCAGTTGTTACCACAGTTAAATGTGAAATAGCTTTTGAAATCCTGTTTTTTCTCTGTCAGAGCATCAGCTAAATTTGGATGGAGTTTAGGAAGCTAACAGGAGCACTGGTTTTAATTTTAGGGGAGAAAAAACAACCCTCCTAAGCTTGAATTTGTTTTCCAACTTCCAAGACAGCAACCACATCCTCCCTGTTTTACTGCTTCTCCTTATCTGACAGACAGGGTCATGCCGCAGGGATAAAACAATATATATTCAACGCAGAGGCCTCACATGTTTATGGGGAACAGCTCCATCCCTGGCCTACTCACTGTGATTTTGAAAACGACTTTTTACTTTAGCATTCCTTTGATGGCTGGTATTGGGGTTGGGTCCCTCACTTCTTCAGAGAAAAGTGACCTTTAAGTCTCCAGTTTTGAAAGCTGTTCCAAACCATGGAGCCTGGAGTGCCAAAACCTTTTCACATTCAAATCTCTTTCAAGCAGAACAGGGAGAGGAAGACCAGMGTTAGTGCACTCAAATGACCTCATTTGCCACATCAGAGCACAGAGCATTTATTCTATAAAGAGCATCAGTATGTGTGCAGTATCCAGGATGTCTTGTTAGCCAGTATTTTCAATATTACTAGTAATAAGCCAGCTTTTATATGGTATGGTTTGGCTGGGAACAAATGTATAAATTCTGCAACATGCAAAATTTTGAGGTTCTGATCAGCAAAGCCACATTAGCACATATGTAAGTTTAAGTACACAAATATGGAGGGCATCAAAACTTTCCACAAAAGATGTTTTCCAGTGAAAAATTAGCTGTCAGGAATTTTGGRGTGAGAGGTCATTTTTTTTTCTTTTTCAGAATTAATTTATTTGTGAAAGTTCTGCTTTTTGAGGAAAATGCCAAGTATTCCTTCATAATTCAAATACTTGCTTTGAAAATAAAATGCTTCRATTCAGCTTGCTTTCCACAGCAAATGGTGGAAGTTTCAGATGCCTTTATAGTCCCATTTTCTTTTATGGGCTTGGCCAAGTATTATCTCCCAGAACATAACTGGTTTTTCACATCAAGAGAGAAGGCTGTGGTGTATCATAGGAAAGAGAATCTGAACAAGTGTGGTCAATTGAGGCCAATGTAAGTATAAGGCACTTAAATGGCAATTCCTTCAGGGCAGCACATTAGCATTTCTAACTTAAAAAGAAAAGAAAAAAAAAAGATAAAAAACTCCCAGCTTTCAACAGCAGAAAAGTTTGCCCTTTGTTGAGGAAAGCTTAAACTCTTCTGTGGAAAACACTAACGAAAACAGCACTGCTTTCATTTTTGTTAAAACACCCAAGGGAAAAAAGAAAACATTTCTGAAAAATTTCTGAAGAAGCAACTTCTGAAGAAAGTCAAATTGGGTCAAAGAAAAGGGGTTCTTTCTGGGTAAGTCAAAACAATAAATTTTCAAAGTATGTGTCAAGCAGTGGCTTTGTTTCCCAAAGTCCTGCTAGCAGAAGCACCTCGCGAGAAATAGGGGCACTTTTCTAATCCTTGAACTGTGCAAGTTCATTGYCAAGAGCACCAGTCTGATGGAGAAAGGTTTATCTGCATGGGACAGCAGCAATTCCTCATAAAATAATGCATCCCGCACTTTGGGACCATCAATGCTCATGGCTCTGAGACTACAGAAACARATATGGATGGAGATGCTTTTCCTCCAGAGATGCATTTATGGGTCTGCACCGGATTGAGTACTGGCAGGATCAGCCCTATTTCGGCAGCTCACATTGCCCCGTTGTCTCTGGGAAAGGGGCAGTGCAGATGGCAAACATTTCCCTCYGGGACAGAGGAAAGTGTGCCTGTCCCTCACTCAATGTGGGGTTTCCTCTGTTTGAGAATTTAGGATGGTTTGTCCCTGTTTCTACCAACTCTGTGACTCAGGGCTTAGCAAATCTGTACAACAAAAATTATGGCACCAAAGTCCAGGCTTGTACAGACAGCAAGCTGGGTGCAGATTGTTCTAGGGGAATAAAGTACTGCTGGGAAAAGTTTGCCTTTCATGTAGGAACATCTTACTCCCAGGACATTCTTCAAGGTGCTCAACATTGCCCAAGTTACCTGGGCTGGTGGGCAGCCAGTGTGTCTGCTATAAAGTCAAAAGGACGTGATTCAGCACTGCCCAAGTGGATAATGCAGCATTTTACCTTTTCATTTTTCATGTTTCAGGTTGGGGGAGGAAAAACCCTTTTCCAGTAACCACCAAAATTGGGAGCCTGCAGYCCTGTAGTCTGATGCACTGTACAGCTTCCAGCTCTTCTTCAGAGAGCAGATTTACAGCAAGAGACTGAATTTTCTAGAACAGCTATTCATCCCAAGCAGTGTTATCCYGTCCTCTCCTCTAAAAGTCTAGGACACTTTACCCAACCCAAAGTCCCGCTCCATGAGGGCACAGGAGACTATGCACCCCTTTACTGGTCGCATTTTATTTCGCTATAAGCTCTCTCTGAGTACGTGGTGTGTTTATCCCTGCACCTCTTGCTGCTGCAACTATTCCGCTGGCACAAACCCCTTGATTTAATCACATGGTGAAACACAGACGTGCGTAACACGGGTGTGATGGGAACGGCAGACACAACCCTTCAGAGCACTGACTGCCTCATTCCCCCCTTGGAGATACGTGAAAAAAAAACCCAAAACCAGAGTGCCAGGGCCAAAACTCCCCCACGCCTCATTCCCATGGTGTACAATGTACCTAACAACCCGATCTTTTGGAGCACAACCATTAAAATAAAAAAGCCTCATCAGCTTTGCTGGCACGGAACACAGTGTTTTCCAGGTATCGCTGATAGCTGGCTGACATTCTAGCTCTCCGTGCTTCTGAGAGAGGAAACACTGGACTCTTTTTCCTTTTAATTGGAACTGCTGAAAGTTTGTTTTGTTGTTGTTATCACTTTYTGCTAGGTGTTGAGCAAAAGGACACAGAGCCAAGCAGAGGGTCTCCTGGAGCGAAGTGAGGCCAAATACCTTCCTCCTCTTCTGCTTTGGTTCAAACTGAGCTGGTGGGGGCAGAGGCTGGGGCGATCACTAAACTCACTGAGAGCAGGCAGCTCCCAGGATTACAGTGGCTCCATGTTCCCYTCTGCATCCTTTTCACTGGGACTACTGGGATTGTGGACCGTGTTACTCTCCTCCCCTTTCCAAAAGATGGATGGGAGACACAGAAACCTTAGGGATGGAGTTGGTGACTCTTCTTCTTCCCTGTTACCCCCTCCCTGTCCATATGTTCCTTGCTGCAGGAGTGGCACGTTTCCAGGGGAGCCATGGGAAGGACAGGGGGAGAGGGAATGCTGGGGGCAGGAATGGGTGGAAAGGTGATCATCTTCTTGCAGGTCGACACCATACTGGCCTTCTGTAGCAGGACAGTCCTCTCCCATACACATTTGCTGCAGTCTAAAATACTTAGGGGTAAGTATTTTAGGTGTGTATTCTCAGCACTGTTTGACTGCCAGCACCTGCAAAACAGGAGCAAGTGTGGAAAATCAGGTTCCTCTGCAATACAKCTAATTCAGGTGACAGGCCGGATTACCCCCTAAAGGTTTTGGAGAAGCACTTCCTTTCCTTCTTGGACTKCATAGGGAGACCTGTTTTCAGTTGCCAAGGAGCCAGGCTGGTTCATGTGGTGGGTGAGGAACTGACTCACRGCTCAGGCACAAAGATTTATAGTGACTGGGGTGACATCAGACTGGTGGCCTGTCACTAGTGGGRTTCCCCGGGGTTCCCCAGGGCTCCATCCTCGTCCCTGTGCTCTTCAACATCTTCATTAATGACACAGGACTGGAAGAGACACTGAGCAAGTTCACAGCTGATGCAACACTGGAGGAGCTGTTGACTCCCTCGAAGGCAGGGAGGCCAATGATACTTATGSGTTTTGCTGGGTCGAAGCCCCAGCACTGGGAGCAGACAGCTACAAACCTGAGATGCTCTCAGGGAAAAAGCTTCCTGTCTCCCTCTCTCCGAGGGAATGCACTTTCAGAAGAAAAAGTGGTGTTTTACTCAATTCCTTTATCAATCTTCTGTCTGAGCCTCATCTGGGACCATCCTCAGGGGTGTGCCACTGTCGTTGAGAGGCACAAGGACATCGTGAGTGATAAGAAAACCTGACACTTTAACAGGGGCTGGGTGTGTTTGTGGGGGGAGTAAAAGCAGATTATCATTTGGGCACATAAACAAAATATCTAAGAAAAATAGTTTCTTTCCACAGAGAGAAGATTCACTTCTCCTTCTGAAATTAATTTTAATGTAACATGTGTTCACTTCTTTATTTACCACTACAACAGGTAGCAGTCTGGGGATAAAGATCTCCAGTGTTATCCAGGGTTTTGATTTGCACAAATTTCTTTATCGATATTTTTCTCAGAATCAGCATGATGTAGTAAATAGTACTAAATGTAATCTTTTTTTTTTTTTAATTTAAAAAGGAGGTGTCTCTTAGGACAAAATTATTTACAGAGCAAGGAGATAAAAGGGAGCTTTAGGGATTGGTTTATTCTATCAAGGACAAAACAAGGAGAGAGTCTGAAGAGGATTGAGACAAACAATTAAGACTGCAAAGAAATCCTTCATCTCTGTACTCTGGAAGGTCGCAATTCAGAAAAGTACTGCAGTATGTGCTGGATTTTTAGGAATAATTTCAGTGTTTCAAGTCTGGCATAAACTTCAGTGTCCTGACGAATGGATTTTCCATGGAGGTTGAATGGTCTTTGCAAAGATCCTCTAGTTCAGATTTTCACAGTGTTCATTTCTGTGGTCCAAAAGAATAGCACACAAACATGCACACACAAAAACACAAGGAGTCACCAGGTTAAATTCTCAGACCTRTTTTAAATGGGAGATCAGTTCACCACCTTCTGGACATGCCTTCCTCTCTCCATCCGCTCCAAGGGGAGTTCAGGTTGGGTTTCTTTCTCTTTTTCAAGTAGCAAACAATGAAAACAAAAAAGACCACCATGACCTGTTGGAAATCTTGCAATATCTCCTGTTCCCCCAGCTCCTAGGTGGGAGTTCCCATTAGGGCTGGATTAAGCTAAATCAGATTATGCACCACAGACAATGGTGTCTGCAAGCTACGGACAAAAGGTGTCAGGGCAAATCTCTCCTCAAACCCACTAATATTGTCCTGCAACAGGGCTGTGAAACGAGCCCCCTAAATCAATGCTCCTTTTGTGGGCAGGCTGTGGTGTAACAGATCAGATGCAGGCTGTATTTTGTGTTAATTGAAATAACATTTGCCAATACACCCTGCATCTGTCTCAGGGGAAAACAAAGGGCAGCTATACCAACCAGCATCTTTCCCTGGATTCTTTTCCTTTATTCCTTTATTTCATTTATTCTACCTTCTGTTGGCAGCCACAGAGCAAAGCTGCAGTGCAGAAGCACATTTTTTGTAAAAATACTAAATTTGGCCAACCCTCGCCAAGACTAACCCCAGCCTTTCAAGTCTCATCAGACTGGCACTGCCAGTGCCAGGGGTGGTTTAGATTGGATATTAGGAAAAATTCCTTCACTGAAAGAATGGTCAGGCATTGGAGCAGCCTGCCCAGGGAAATGGTGGAAACACCATTTCTGGAAGTGTGGAAAAAATGTGTATTTGTGGCACTTGGGGACATGATTTAGTGGTGGGCTTGACAGTGCWGGGTTAATGGTTGGACTCAATGATCTTGAAAGTCTTTTCCAACCTCTACAATTCTATGAATTTATGATTATAATGCCTGAATGTGCAGTTGCAAACCAACAGGAGCGATGCTGGAGAAGCAT
This sequence comes from Amblyornis subalaris, assembly GCA_018881555.1. Classification (NCBI taxonomy): domain Eukaryota; kingdom Metazoa; phylum Chordata; class Aves; order Passeriformes; family Ptilonorhynchidae; genus Amblyornis; species Amblyornis subalaris. Next base: position 2,460,861 of record JACAXG010000056.1, on the reverse strand, counting down.
TTCAAGCCCTCTTCTGTGAAGGGCTCTGTGGRGTTCGGTGACATGGCAGCAGTTTGAAACATCCATAACTGGAGATATATTCCATGTGCTTGCCTGTGTGAGTGTGTGTGTTCACTGCCTGCAAGAAGTCTTCTTTCTGGAGCTCCTCAGATAATTGCAGAAAGTATGAAAATTTCCAGGCCTTGCTGAATTAAAGCTTCAATTTTTTTTCCCCTTTCAAAGCACAGATTTTGGTTTAGTAATTTATAGTTTCACATTAGGATAGCCATGAGCTATTTGGGCTGGTTTTTATGACCAGAGCCATTTATATACAGTCCTCCCTTTTAAATCTTCCTCCCCCTAACAAATGATGCTCCTGAGCAGGCATGGGCTACTAGATTAGGCATTTGAAAAGTGTGGACTTGAGCAGTGCCTTGGGTAGAAAATCCCACTTGATTTAAGTGCTTACAGTTGCCTAGTCATAACTGTTAGCATAAGAGGAGCTACTTCAGACTAACACTCTCTTTAAAAGAAGATGCCCTTATTAAGGCATTTGGAAGCCGGCATAGTCTTTTCTGTCCTCTCTCAGATTTTACACAGCCAAATCCTGACCTACATTACGTCACCTAACCTTGAATTTGATGTAGAGCAGGGTGAAAGCTGGCTTATTGCCTGTCCTATAAACGAGGAAGGCCTGAGAGCATTTCCCCCCCTCCAACCTGGGCTGATGTCACTGTATTGTGYGTGTATTACTCATGTCAGAGGCTTCTGTGAAGAAACTTGATGSCCAAGAAAACTGCAGGGCAAAATATACCAGCCACTGGACCTGTCCTCTTGCYGGAGAGTGCTAACAAGTGTAGGGACCATTATCACTATCACTACAACAGTGAAATCAATACTCAGCGGAGAATTTCTTCTCCCTCCTGGACTCTTATATTATTWAAAAAAAAAAATCAACACAATCTTTAGCAGTGGAGCAACTTTATATACTCCAGACCAAACGRGGTTCACATAGGATATACTTTTATTAACAGATGCCAGAATTTATTTGTCTCTGGAATCGTGATGAGATATGACTAAACCCTGCAGTGGCAAAACAACTGTGAATAAAAATTCTGAAGTAATTTTGTGAAGTTTTCTTTGCTCTTTCTGAGAGGGGAGGAGGTAAATACACCATAGTGGAGACGAGGACATGGTCCTGCAGAGCTCCTGTTTTCCTGGAGATGCCCACACTCAAAAGGCCAATGGGTGACATGTCACCAGAAGYTGCTGAGAAAGCATTTTTCACAGTCACTGCTCACAAATTTGGCTAGAAATTCATGGCAAATGCTTTGGGCATCACTGAGAGGACACCATGGCAATGTCCATGCTGAGGAATTATCTGACCCATTGGCTTCTCTCTGGAAATAGCTGGAGGCTTGCAGGAACAGTGTGGAAAACTCAATGTGGAGAAATTTCTGATCTGTCTCTGGTAGTCAGAACAGAACTATTGAAGGATGAGATATATATAAGTTGTTAGGAAGAATTTTTTTGTTCAKAAGGTGGTGAAGCACTAGAACGAGTTGCCAGAGAAGCTGTGGATGCCCCATCCCTGGAAGTGTTCAAGGCCTAGTGGAAGGGGTCCCTGCCYGTGGCAGAGSGATTTGAAAGAGCTGATCTTTAAGGTCCCTTCCAAACCAAACCATTCTGTGATTCTACGGTTCTAAGAAGGATATGGTCTAAACCCAAAATACAGCAAAACAACACTTATATCCCRATCCATCAAAGTTACACTGCTAATCACATTTCTGAGGAAGGCTGTCCCAGAAATCTCAGCTGTACGGCAGCCCTTGCAGCCTGTGACGCTGGGGGCTGTGCCCTACCACCAGTGTAGTGTGGGGCAGAGGCAAAGGACCTCATCTGAAGAGCAAAATGAGGGCTGCTGCCAGCCCAGTGCCTCCTCTCTCCAGGCTGGTGCTGAACCTCTCAAGTCCCTCTAAACAGCCTCATCACCACTGTCCCTGACCCAGGAGGTCCTTCCAGTTTGGACATTTCCACCACAGGAGTTCTCTATTCATTAGTGAAAAATACTGCACTTTGGCAAACAGAACACCACATTTTTTTCATCATTATTCACTCTGAAAAATGTGCTTTGGCAAAGGCGTCCTCTTTATTTCTGTGAAATCCAACTGAAGGAACAAAAGATAAATGAGTATGTCTAATACTGCAGCACAGTTTAGAAATAAGGTCCAGTCTACCCTCTGATGCAAGAGTGCACCATTTTTAAACCTTGGCTAGAGATGTATACTGTCAAATACACATACACAGAGGTCAATAGAGTTCAGTCTGATTTTTTTCTCTTCTCTAGCCACTATTTAGATTGCTGCTTAAAAAATTTACTGCTTTATGCTCAAATTATATTTACATTTGAGCATAGAATTTCAGCATGGGCAGGGGACAACAGCGTATTTTCTTCATTGCCAGCTGTCAATGGTTTTTCAAAATGCTTATTTCTCAGAAAATTTCCACAAACTTTCCATTGTGATCAGGGGACACTTATCTCAAACCACTTAGAAATTGACAGGACGGCACAGCAGGTCACTCTGACCACAGAAGAATATTTAGCCAGGAAGAATGAGGGGGAGGATTATGGCTCTGTCTTTGGTACTCCTCTCATGCCAGCCCGTGTACAATCTGCCCTTCAGAGTATTTACATTCCTGAAAATAAAGGCAGTTTAAGATGTGTTTTAAGCAATTTGTTGGAATCTAGTAGAAGGAAAATCGTTTAACAGATCTGATGCAGTAATTCCTATTTATTTTATCTTCCATTTTATTATTTTGCAGAATTGTGAATGTAGATGTTGAGATAGAAGCAGGTCTTTATTGGGAGTGCCAGTGGTTCAAAGATGAAAAGGCCTCAAGAGGCTTTTTGTTATCAAATTCCACTTACCCTCCCTGTTGTAACTTTCATCACAGCTGAAGGGATGGTGCCAAAATCTGACTTCACTTCAGAAAGTGCCAGGAGACACCACTGGTGTTGCAACASAAGAAAGAAAGGGGGAAGGAGACAAACTTCAATGCTGACTGTGGCCTGGGAGAAGGGGAAATGGCTGAGGGAGAAAGAAAATGGCTTAGTGCTGCTTCCCAAACCTTCCCTGAAGTTGCTAAGCAGGTGGGGGAGATGGGGCCAGCCCTGCACTTTCCAACGAGTGTTTTTCAGACAGTTTTCCTGCCAAATGGGGAAAAAGGAAGAGTTCCCACCAAATGACTGCAAAGTCTGTCCGTGTTTTCCCGACAGCTCCTTTCTCTTGACTAAAGCAGATGAGAAAATCCAGCCCAACAGCAGCTGAGCAGGCAACACATTGCTGCTTCCCTGAGCATCTCAGCGATGGACAAATCTGCTTTTCCTTTGCCTCAGTTTCAGCCCAGTGTCTTTCCACTGATTTTTTGTTGCTGTTTGAAGAACAAGCCTTTGGGGTCMGGGACTACTATGCCATATATTTGAAAAGTGTGTAGAGCACGAGAACCCCCAAATCTATATTTGCATGCAACAATAATGATGCTAATAATAATATCTGCATGACCACTTTATATGCCAACRTCTTCAGGATTGGCAGGAGAGTTTTGTTACCTCCAGTCTTGGGTACCAAGAGGGGACCTTTCAGAGGGTCTGGTTTCCCAAGTTTAGATGCTCACCATTACCTGAAGTTCAGCCTCTTCTTGCACTTTACTTAGATTTTGACCAAGATGGGACATCTCAGATTGCTAATTATTTTAGAATCTCGTGCCTTATTGTGTTTGTTCCTCAGTTTTTCCTGGTTGTGCAATGGAAGTGAGACTGCTTACTCCACCGTGATTTCTCAAAGCACTTTTAGTGACTCCAGCAAAGGCCATTTGCGTGCAAAACATTATTAATATTGTGAAATGATGAATAATCAGCATATGCCAGCTGTTACCACATAAAGTTGTGTCCTTGGGCCCCTTTATACTTGACAGGTCTGTCATGTTAGAGGTGAGGTGAATTCAAGAGAGAAATAGTTATTGAATAACCCATAGGTGAAGACTCTTATTTGATAAAAAGAGAGACATTTTAGACTAATGCACCACAAAAAGATTCTGGCAATTAGGAATAAAAATGTCCACACATGGAGTTATCCAGGGATAGTTATTTCAGGAACAACTACTGCTTCAAGGTTATTCTGGAACAACTTCTTGTCTACAGCAGGGGGAAGCCCCTGAATGTAAGACACCACAGCACAGAGCACCCAGAAAACAGCTATCTTGCAGGCGCCCGGCCAGAAATGAACATCGTGCTCCATTTCATTAAAAATAAAGCTCTTCTTTTCTATTGAAAAATCATGGGCAATTTTGCAAGATAGTTTCTACTTCTACTTTGTATTCTGTAAGAATGGAGATAGAACAAACGGGCAGCGTGCCCTTCAGGAGTGGCCAGGAGCAGACACTGAGGGACAGAGCCTGAGGCAGATGAGCATGACACCTCCTGTGGCACTTGCCTGAAGCTCCTGCTGGCCGTTGCTCAGGGATCTCCTGCTCTCCTGATGACAACTTTTTTGCATCTTTATGTTTACTAGGTCTTAAAGGAATTGTCTTTCGGAGCTCTGTCTAAACACTTTAAATTCACACTTTCGGCGTAACACCTCATGTCATCAGTTGATGTCCACTGGTTTGTAGGTTGTGGAGAYTGGGCAAAAATGCTCAGTTCTCTCCTCAAACCACTCAGGTAGACAAGACCTTTCTCATTACATGTACTGGGAATTGGATCATGCTCTAAAGCTGATCACAGATTCCATCAGGCCCTACAGAAAACCCTCTACCTTGCATCCTCAAGTCTCCAATCTTCAGGACTCAGCTGGAAACGGAATCAGTTCTCCTCTCACCCAGACTTACTTGTAATCACTGGGAATCCTTTACTGCACTTTAAAGCAATCTATTACCTGCTAACAGCATTATTCCCACGGAGTGCATGGAATTAGCCGTACAATTTGTCAGGGAACATAAATTACAGTAAGACATATTTGGTGTCTAAAATGAGTTTATATTCCATGCTCTCCTCCTGCTCCCTGCTGCAAAATTCACATGCTACTTCGTATTTCCGTACCTGACAGACTGGGCTGGTTTAAGGCAGCAGCCAGAGAGAGAGACAAACATCTTTTGTTTGGTGCTTATCTGCTTCGTTCCTGCCCTCTTTCCACCCCTCTCTCTTGCTTGAGATAAGTTCACAGCTAATCATGAGAGATGTCAGATAAACTTACTGTGAATTGAAATCCTGCAAGGCTGAAAGGAGCTCTGTTGTTCCTTTCTCAAGCAGGTATTGTATTTATACAGTCAAGCGAACAGGAGATGCAAAAAAGATAATTCCCTCAAAACTTGGCTGGTAAACTCTCTAGAGAAAGATAAATGATATTTAATTCTTTTTTTCTCTTGATGTAGAGCCAGCAACATGCCACTGGTGCAAAGCAGTTATTATAATCTTCTTCCCTGCACTTGCAAATGCTTCGGGTTTTGGTCTGAAGCATTCRGGCATCCCCAGTGCCCCAAATGGCTACCACAGAGCCTCTGAGAGCGGCCTGTGGGATGGGGACGGCCATCCTGGCAGACCAGCTGCTCATGTGTGACTTATCTTAAATAAATGGGAGTCCAACTTTAACCACGATGGAGTAACCCACTTCAGGGAATGAAATCTATCCCTGTCTTTTGTATAATGACTAGACTTCTCCTAGGGACACAAAACAGTTAAAGGGATGTTGCTAATGTTTCACTCACCGATGCCTCTGTAAACAGTCCCCCTCCACTGAAATGGATGAGTTTTGATATTATTGTTTGGTGTACAACAATGATCCCTGGTTAATTAGTAATAYATGTGTTTTTCCCCCACCTGTTTGTTCAGTTTGCCTGAACAGTGAGGAATTATTTAAAGCAGAGACAACAAGAAGAAAAACAGCCCTGCTTTCGTGGGAACCCGTGGGTACTCCAGCTGCGATTCTGTGTTGGTAATGAATAGTGACAGGGTGTTATTACACCTAAGTCCTCCCTGTACCAGCCAGTGCACACAGGAACAAGGGCCGTGACTCAGACCCACACGGTCAATGAGCAGAACTGCGTGGGAAAGGCAGAAAAGGTAAAACTCAGCTCAGATTTGCTGGCATTTGTTCCAGGTTTGCTGCACGACATCGTACCAGTGCAGTTCCCAGCTCCATGGCTTTGCATGTTGCCTGGCCGTTTCTCCATGGCCTCGTCTGCCTTTCAGCAGCCACTTTGCAGTGCCAAATCCCTGTAAGCCTTACTGAAGTCAAAGCAGGTTCTTCCAACATTAATTGATGCCAAGTCTCAGATACAGACAGGGATTCAGACTCTCACCGATTTTGAACTGTCCTTATCTCAGTACTTCTCCAAGTGTTGGAAAAAGCTGCAGGCAGTTCTTCTCTAAAGGTAGATGGGGATACTGCYCAGCCAAATACCGTCCCCAGCCTGCATTACAAAGCTTCCTTGAGATCAAAGTGAACAGCAGGACTGAAAATATAAATATGGTCATATTAAGCAATGTGAGGAAAGACTGCTGAGATCAAATCTAGTCCTGTAGTGAGCCCCGTTCAGGGGCCGTGGGATTTCACACAGTTACTCCACTGACTGCTGGCTGCTGCTCCGTGTCTCCAACCCATCTGGAGCTGAAGCCACTCTGTGAGCAGAGGCTGCATGGGCTGAGCACAGCACCTTCCTTTGGAGTTGCTCCTTGATGCTCTGAAAGCAGCAATTTCAGCTTGGACCAGCCATCTGTAATAACCACTGCGTAGGTGCATCCTGGAGTTACCCTGCTACCCTTTATTTAGGGTGCTGTCGCACAGCCAAGAGAGACAGAAGGATAGAAAAGTGATGTCTAATTTTGATCCAGCTGGAAAATACCCTCTCAGTGCACAGACTTACTATTCYCAGCTGACATAGTATGATGGGGTGAGGCTCCTGGAATAAAATACTCAGATTGAGTTGGGATGTGGCCAGTTAGTAATTACTTGAAAATTATCTTTAGCAGTCGGTTCCCGATAGGTGCTCTGCATGCAGGCTCTCAGCACCCTGAAGGGAGATCCCCTCTTATCCCTGGGTGTACCCCCTCCCGATGGATGCCAGCCTAAATCTGCCCCTGGATTTCAATGCCAACATGTTTCCCATCAAGCATTACTCATTAAAAGCTCATCCCTTCTCTTTTTGACCACACTCGAGACACAGAGCTAACAGAYAGAGAAGGACCCTATTTATAACACATCGTATCATATGGTTAATTTAAAAACGGCATTTGTCAGCAAAAGCAGTAATTTTTTCAAGATGCTCACAGAGGGCTCATGAACAAATAACCCCCAAAATTACAGGCCTGTAAACCTCACTTTGACTCAAGTAACTCGACAATGTTCGCTGCAGACTATTTGGGGATGGCTATTTAAACACAGTGAGCAGTTCATTATCATTTGTGTTTTCCTGCTAAGCTTTCACTCTTTTGTTAAACCCACTTCAGGCCCCGATTGAGACATTCACAAACCTGCCAGGTCACTCCTGCTTATCTTTCCCATGACACCCCCAGTCTCCCAACGAGCCGAGGGCCATGTCAGTGCATTTCCACATAAAGCAATTCTTCTGGCTGAGCGGAGGCATTTCCCCCGCGCCTCCTTTCAGGGATGGTCGCTCGGTTTCGGCGCAGACAGTGTGACAGATGCAGGGTGCCTTTCCCAAGCAGAAAAGGGATGGAGGCTGCGGGATGAATGTTAAATGTGCCATACGCCCAACATAAAAACAGACCAAACATGCTTACGAGATTTATACTAACGCTCTACTTTCTCCRCTGGTCAAAGGTTCGGGCGCTTATAATAGTTTCCCAAGGCACGTTGACTGTGACAGATTTTAAAGAAGAGACTCCTGAAGGAGTTCAAGGCATAAATTGAATTACAGTATGCTTGGCCTGCGGTTGCTAGGGAGATCCCAGATCCGAGGAGAAAGTTCCTGGTGATTTTTCACTGTTGTTTGAAGGCTGTGAAATTAAGGCTTTGTGCGGTGCTCACCGAGACAAGGCTGTGGTTGGCGTTCACCATTGACATCAAGCCGGATTGGCCCGGAGGGGGCAAATTTTTATGAAACTGATATGACAAAGCAGCATTTTGATCAAGTCATCGCTCTCTTTTAAAAGGGCCACTTTCACTTTTATTCACACTGAGTGATGGACGTTCCTATTTAAACACTTTCAGCTGCAGAGGCCTGAAGCTCAGACCAGGAGCCCGGGCTGCCCTGAGCTCTGGGAAGGTTAGGGAGTGGGATCAGGGCTTCACAGCTAATCCCTTTACCTCTGGCATGGGTGGAAACAAATTCCCAGCATTGAATACACCAAACTTTAGGAGAATTCATGTCTGGGCTGTTTTGCAGTCAGAGTCTAATTTCAGCCTATAGTGTGGGCTTGGGCTTTTGCAGGATTCAGAAGGAATGAATTCCAGCTCTTTGGGGTTATGAAGGCAGAGGGGAGCTCTGAGAGAGGACAAAGATTTTTTTGCAAGGGAGCTGGTGGCCAAGCAGCTTATGCGGAGCCACCTGCAAACTCATGAACTCTCTCTTCTGCTTGCACCCAGCCACACGTGACCGTCACCTGTACTTAGACAAGTTTTCCATGGGCTGTGCTGCCAACAGTGACTAAACATGGCCCATGGCAGCCCGATTTCCGCTTTCTCCCTCCCAGAAATACACTGCTGAAATGGCCCCAAGTTGTCAGGAGGTATTGGGTCACTACTGTGCTTTCAGTTCCTCCTCCCAACAGTGGGACAATTACTATTTCCATCCCAGGACTACAGAAATGTATCTCCATGGTACAGAAAAGCCAGGGATTGAACAATTAAAACTAGACTAAGGGAATGTATTCTCTTAGGGCACCGGAGAGCTGGGCTTATGTCCTTGCTCATGGGTTTCCTACATGAACTCAGATTGATCAAGGGCTGTATGTTCAGTGCTAAATAACATATGGGACCACATGGAGTTTAGACGAGAGACAAGGCAAAGAGCTGTAAACCATAGCTAGAGTTAAGCAGTAGGGATGGAAACTTGCCTTGGCTTCAGGAACAGGGACTGTTATCCACATCTCTTTTTTTTTTTCTTTTTTTGGGGCAATATAAGCATATTCTCACTCTGAAAATGCAGTGTCTAAAGCAGCTGTGAACGTGGTACCTTCTGTTTGATGTCTGGCCATAGAAGGATTTCAAATAGACCTGGGCTGGGTATATTTGGCACATGTGTGCTCTGGAAGGTATGTCCTGGACATGTTCTGTGACACCCTTAGACAGTAGAGATGGATTCTTCTTCTACCATCATTCTGCCTTTCAGAAGATGAATGGGTTTTTAAATAATCTGGGACAGGAAATTTTGTTTGGGTTGAGATCCTCTTGGCATATTCATCCAAATCACAAGACATTGAGTGTTTTCAAAATAAATGCTTTCCACTTTTTTCCATATTTATGTAGGGAATTACTCATGGCAGCTTTAAGGGCAGGAACAATGGATGGTTGTGCTTGCAAAGCAGGTGCTGAAGACAAGTCAAGGCTATACAAGTGAGAGGCCAGAATCCCGGAGCCACTCCCAGCAAGCCCAAATATCCTGTGCTCAGCAGGATGTCCTGAAGATTTCTCAGCTCCATATGTGAAGCTGAATATTGTCAAATCATGGATGCCAAGACCCTTTCTTGTGACCCTCTCATAAGAAGGTGAGAAAGAGAAAAGGATAAAAATGGAATAGGAGACTTGCAGAGCTGAGCCTGCTGCTCCTGCTGTCATGGGGAGAGATGCTATCTGGGAGAAGGTGTGACTGTCCCACAGACGTCAGACTTGCCCTTTCCCTTCTCTTCCCAGCCAGCTTTGTGTCTCCTCCCAGCCCTGCAYTGCTCCTGGTGCCAAGAGGCCCTTTCTCAGCTGTGGAGGGCCAAGAGCCTTTTTCTTGGAGAAGAGTTGCTTTAGCTGGGAAAGAGTGCCTCCTTAGGGTAAGGTGATCCCCACCCAGAGCCACACCTGGAGTGGCCTGGCAAGGCAGTTCCCAGCACTATGAGCCCATGAGTATCAGACCAGTTATAATGTCAGATGACTTTGGCCAGCTGTCACTGAAGCTTAAGCAGCACCAGTCAGCATAGTAGGTAGCAGCTACAAATACTGGGAAGAGAGTTAGGATGAAAATTAAACACCAGGATTAAAGGAAGAATAATTTTAATAAATCCTAGRTGGAAACTTTATTTGCTCCAGTTTCCCCTAAATCACTTTGTCTCTGTCCTCYGACCCCATCCCAGAGGGACTGATGCTGCCCCTTAGCTAACAAGGCTTTTGGCACGTTGCTTGGTATTTGAAGCCCAGCTGGATTTGTCTTCTTTTTATAAAATAGTAGGGGAACTTTGCAAACACAAAAATCTTCCTAGAATGAACCCCTCTACTTCTTGTGTTTGCCTTTTGTGCACAAAAATGTCATCCCTGTTTGCTGAGAGGAGCTAAGTGAGTAAAATACAGATGGGGAGAGCTTACTTTCACTCCAGCACTGTTTGCTCCGGAACATTATGCAATGCAGATTAATGTCTTAGCACAAGAGAGTTCAGAGGAGATTCTGTGATTATGCCTTCTCAAAAATGAAAAAAAAAACCAAACAAAAACAAAACAAAAAAATCACCAAACAAACAAAAAAAAAAAMCAAAGAAGGAGTCTTGTATGAGAGGAAGAAGCCCCAAAAAAAGAGCCCACATTTTGAGAAGTTGAATCTGAGGAAAAGGAAGGAGGCTTAGTGGAAGTGAAGGAAGCAGAGAGAGATCTTTCTCAGGGTTAAATCACACAGCATGGGTGGCACACAAGGAAACTGCCTCACACACTAGGAGAAGGCAGAGTTTGGGTTTCATTGAGGTCCTGGTCTGCCAGCATCCCCAGCCCTGCCATGTTCCTTGTTGCAATCATTAGTAACACCAACACGATTCAATAGACAGGATAAAGCAGGCATTGTTCCTGACCAAATGTCCAGACTCTCCTGCAGAGCTCAGAACTYGGACTCTGCTGAAGCAAAAGCAGGTGAACCTCTTCAAATGCTGCTTTTTAAAAAAAGCTTCGGTAGGTCTTTCAGACAACTCCCCATTTCTGCCTTTCAAGATCCTTCATATGCAGAGATTTCTTACCAGGATAGATTGATGTTGATAATGTGAATTTCACCAGAAAATCCATAATCACCATTTGATTTTTCATCTTTCTATGCTTGTATACCTGCCTCTGGCTGCAATGTCTCTGTCAGCACCAAACCATGTCAAATTGTTTCACCCTCCCTCTGACTTTTCTCCTGAGCCAAACCCCCTCAGTGCTGGTTGCAAGTTATCTGCTGCAGATCTCAAAAGGGTACCTTAACACCTGTGAGAGGTTAAAACTTTCCTGTGGAGGCATACATAACGATGTTTTCTAGGCAAATATATATACATATATATTTATGTTTATGTCTCTGGATGTGTACGGTCAAAGTTTTTAAACATTGACAATATTTTGCTTCGTTTTGTTTCTAATCAATACCCAAGAAAAAGTCAGTGAACCTTTCTGGGGAAAGTCCTTCCCCAGAATAACATCTCTGCTGATGAGCAATTCCCAGTCACAGCATATTCCTCACCTCCCAGCAGAGGAAGCCAATGCAGGCAGAGTACAAAGGCAGGAGCTGCAGTCGATGGCCAACACCACCTTGGCACCTCAGTCCCCAAGCCAAGCTCACTGTCTGGGCAAGACCTTGCTCGTGAGTGTCACACACTGGTCCAGACATGGTGACTTCCACTGGTTGCTGCTCCTGCCTATCAACCCCTTGGAAGTGAAAATCTCTGCATTTGGCCTCCCCATCACACAGGTGGAGAGGGATCCCATTACCTGCCTCTGGGAATGGCTTGTGGCTGAGTTTCTCAGTGATGCAACACCTTTATCTCTCTTCCATTAATTTCTAATCCATCCCTTTGCTCCCTCTGCCGCTCCCTCCCTCCTCTCCCCCCTCCCCCCCCCCCAGTATAACTCTGGATTAGGAAACAGCTGCAAATGAAGAAGAGATTTGCTCTTGTCTCTTAAAAGACACCTCCTCATTCAGTTTCTCTTTTGGTTGTTAGTGCTGTCATTAAATGAGACAGATGCCACCTATTTATGTTTTCTGATCCAAAGCATGCTGGGGAAAATGGAATCACTTCCGTTCATTCCTGCTCACACTGGACAAGCGGCAATACCTACAACTTCATSTCCTTATACACTCCTTAATTCACGTCATTTCTTTTTCCAAATCTTTTTCCAAGGTAGTCCATGCAAAAAAAAAAAAAGTGAACAATATACAATGCACCAGGGTTTTTATATTTTCCCTTTGGGCATCTTTATCTAGAATTTAAAAGCCATTATTAAGTAATGCTTTCATTTTATTTTATGTTTTAAAATAATGAAGCCTAATAAAATTGATTTCCAAAGCCATTCAGTTTTAAACTTAATAAATCAAGCTGTAGAGATACTGTGTGTGCACGTCTGCGTATGCCAAATGCAACTCACATTAATACATTGATGTTTTACACTATTATAAAATGTGGTTTTATATTTTTTTTAATGCCAGCTTGATTAATTGGTCCCCTAACTGAACGTTCAGGCTGCTACTGTGATGAAATGTTTTGTGGGTTGACTGGGCGATGGATTATTATAAAGAGCTGAGTAATTAACTCTATTGGGAGTCTTATATCAGGCATTGGGGTTCAAACCATGCCACGATGACTTGCTGCTAGAAATGAACCAAATGCCAGGGGGTAAATTCATTCCTGGTGTAATCCACTGTGCAGCCCACTGGAGTTACTGCAGGAAGGGGTTTTGCTTGTGCCTTATGTTTTCACTTGCACGGTGCAAAGGTTAAGGCTGTCAGGCCAGGCTGTTTGAAAGCTTAACGAGTAAGTATTATCACTGTTTGCAGAGTCATTCTTCAAATGTTTTCAACGTAAAACAGTTTATTAAATGTCTGGCAGACTTTCACTGAGAAATGCCAAGATGTGATTTCTCCCCTTCCTCGCTGTTATTTTAATACTTAGCACCTCTGCAAGCAAGGGGAGAGAAAGAGAAAATCCCCAAAATAAATAAAGCYCGATACTCAAAACGTAGCTATGCAGAAGTCCAGGAGGGATCCAGGCCCCATCATGGAGGTTTGCACTGGGAAGAGCTGTGTGGACCAGGAGTCATCAGTCAGTGCCTCCAGTCTGCAAAAGAGTCACAGAGGTTCCACACAAGGCATCCTCCCTCTGGGCTCTTTCAGGTAAACACCGTGAGCTCTCCAGTGCTCATTCTCCTTCCCATTACATTTCTTGGCATTTCCCTGATTTATTTCAAACTTARGGACAGCTCTGGCCTGTGTGATGCATTGCCTGGCCCATCACCTTGAGCTGGGGGCACTGATGAAACCAGCCTTGTCCCTCCCATGTAGTGGGGCTGCTGCATTCTGCACCCAGCATTGCCAGAAAGGCCTTCACAATTATTTCTAATACTCTGAGATGCCAGTAACCTGAATTAGGTTGATTCTGGCCCCTCATTGGATAAAGAAAACAGTTCTTGTTTCCCAGCAACAAATGATTTATTCTTCTAAGAGCTTGTGGAAGAGAAAGAAGATGCCTCTGTATCTCCAAATACTTCCCAGGAGAAGGGGAGTCCAAAAGGAAGAACACTGTAATGGAGAAAAGTGGGAAGAAATGAAAGAGACCCTGGAGAAGACTGAAATCTATTTCACAGATGTTGTTTTATTGTGTTGGAGAAGCATTTCTCCTAAAAAAAAGAAGCCAGAATAGCACAGAGAGATTAAAAGTTTATGACTGCAACAGGGTAAAGAACCTGGGCCAAAAACCACGCCTAAGTTAAGGCATTGCTCCCAGCCTTGGGAGCAACAAGGGGACAAAAAGGAAGTGGGAAGTTTTAGATATGTTCTGCGTGCTGTGGAGTGGGACAACCTGCTCACAATCTCCTGTACAGAGGAGAGGGGTGTAAGTGGGTGATTGCTCAAGGGAATGAGACAGCAGCGATGCTGGGGGCCAGCGATGGGCAGCCAGGCAGAGCAAGGCAGGCAGCAGGTACAGTACCCTCAGCTGAGGGTCCAGCATAATAAAAAACAATGACATGAGGCAGAGATTGGCTCTCTGTATCTGCAGCCCCACCGTTGTGCCCATGTCCTTCTCCTGGTGCCTCTGGTTACCAGGACAAAAATCTTGACAGAGATGCAAATAGCTCTTCCCCTCAAGGGAAAGAGGCTTCTCCCTAGGTGAGGGGGTGCAGAATGTCTGCAGTTTTTGACCATTTACAGGGTTTTTTAATTTGTAATATCTTTGATTTCATAAAGACATAATATCCCAGGATGAAGCTCAGCTCACCAAAGGACAGCTGACGTCTGACATGCTGCTGCTTGCTGCAAACTGGCACTGAGTGTTCATGAAGTACTGGCTTTCTACCAGTACAGGTATTTGCTGCAGTGCTCCAGGAATTTGATCAGAACTTTAGCATTCAGCCAACATGCAAACAAGCATCCTTCCTTTTTAACTGAGGAATATGAGGTAACTGGGGTTTTCTGTATATTGGTCGTCCAACGACTTCATCAGGACCCTTCAGCAAACAGAGCTAAGTGAGAGCCCCAGGGATTCAAAGATTTGTTTCTTCTTAAAAAACAAAAAAAAACCCCAACAACTTTCAAAATTAGGAAAGAAGCTTCCAGACACAGGAAAGAAGCAATGATGAATTTCAGATTTCGTCACATTTCCAGATTTGTGAYGTAGCTTCCACTTCTGTGTGGAGCACTGTGTGGCAGCCAGAGCCACACTTTGGAGTGAGTTCTCTTTAAAGGCAGCTAACTCTGTAGATTAAGACCCAAATCACAAAACTTTACACAACAGCTTGCTGCAGGAGATAAAGAAAAAACTACAAATGAAACACTGAATGCTACAAGGAGAAGAGGTTGTTGCTATGCTCATTGAGAACACAGAGAGTTGGAGCCTTTATAGTAACTTTGTTGGATCCATCTGAGACAGATAAAAGAAAGCAATGATTTCTCATCCAAAAGAGATGAGAAAGGGAAAAGATGTTACGAGAGAGACGCTTCATTTTTTCTCAGAAACATGCATCATTAGGGAAATATCATCTTCCTCTGTTAGAATAAATTATTGTGCAGCGAACATATGCTGCTGCTATTTGAACTGGAAAAATAGAAAGCCTCTACTGCTTTTTGTGGCTATCAAGTTAAAATGGAGAAGAAAAATGAATCAGCTTCATAGCCACTCTTCCAGTTATCTCCTGAAAGCATAGATATCCGTATTATATTCACAAAATGAAAGAGAAATTTAATTTAGAGGGATTATTTAATAATTCTGCCATTGCCTGAGCAGGAAGAAATAATGAAGAGGGTAGGATATCTGATTACTTGTCTAGCCTGCACCATGCCAGCTAGAATACTTTGCCCAGGTCCAGTCTCTGAGGTCAAAAATCTATTGACTTACATTGATGTAAGTACAGRCTAAGTCTGAGAGGCACATGGACTTTCTCCGAATCTGTGGATGTGCCATCCCTGGAAGTGTTCAAGGCCAAGTTGGATGGGGCTCTGAGCAACCCAGTCTAGTGGGTGGCATCCCTGCCCACGGCRGGGGCACTGGAACAAGATRGTCTTTAAGGATGCCTTCCAACCCAAACCATTCTGTGATTCTATGGCATCTACAGCGATGATAGAGATCACAGAGCAATCTGAATCACCACAGGAATGCTGGGAGTCAAGGAAAACCTGGGGTTTTGCCTCTTAGAGAGAGCATGTAGCAACTTCTCCGTTCAGTGAATCCCATGGATGCACCTTACCTTGAACAGAAAGATTTTTCATTCAAATTTTCCTCAAATTGCAGAAAATAGGATAATAATGGTCTCTCCACTCATTTCCTTTCTCTGTGGGTTAAAACTTTGAGGGAAAGAAGATATCTAGGAAGATTTGTTTCAAAAATTATGGTAGAATGTTAACTTCAACTGAAAGACCCAAACCTCAAAAGTATTGCAAATGTTGCCATTAGGAAGGGCATCTAAATCCCAAGGAGTAACGCACAGACTGCTTGGGAAAACCTGGGTTTGCTTGSCTATCAGACCTGTTATCTAAGCAGMATCCAGCCATCGTTTAGTAACAACTCAGAYAGGCCAAGGCACATGAAAGCTTATTGGTGTATCTCACATTTTGCCTTCAAAATATGCAAATAACTGATATGAAAATGTCAAATAAGCATTCATACATATACATACAAATTACTGTGAGTAACTGGCACAGATGTTTGACCTACAGACTCACAGGTTGATATGATTATCTCATGTGAATGATCATAATTCAGAGTCTATTCCCCGTCCCCAGCAGGAGAGTTTACATTTGGAGTCACTCTAGTGAAGTCAAGGGCTTTTCTCTTATTTACACCCCCTGTAGCCACAATCAGAATCTGCCCCACCCATAGCACGGAGGAGTGAAAAATGAGATGCAAATCTCAGCTCATTTCACTGCTGTGTGGATGCAAATGGCACATGCTCTGTTACGTGAAGTAAAAATGCTCAGACATCATCCTGCCTTATCAGAGYTGCCTGCAAACACCGGATTTATGAGCTGCACATTAAGCCCCGTGATTTATGATGCCTTCTCCGCTCAGGTTTGCTGCTTTCCCCCAGGGAGCSTATCTGTGTCCGTAGGCACTTTCTAAGATTTCTGTGCGCTACCTAAACAAAATGCCCTTTCATGAGGCCAAATACATCACATCAGGAAAGCAACTGTATTTCTTTCATAACGGTTTAAGCTCCGTCAGCTCTCTGAGGCTCAGTAGCAGCTTCTGGAAAATACTTAGCCCTGTGTATACCAGAGTGATAAATTAATACAGAAATGTTCTTTTAATTTAGAACTGCCTGTGTTTCTGTCACTGGCCATAGGGCACCCTGACAGGAGCACAAGGCCCCTCTGTTTGTGTCACCACCCTTAATGCAAAGTAGGTAAACTCTGATGCAGGCTCTCTTCCAGCAATGTAGCAGCTTTTTCCTTTTATTCACTCCTCAAGTGGCATTTTGATGCACTCAATATGTGTTCAGTGCAGGTCCAGGAGAAAAAAAATTCAAGGAAATACCAACTCCCACAGGTTATTCTGTTTTCATGCAATAGCACGCTCTAAATGGTCCTAGGAATTAATCAGCATCTGCGGGAGAACTGCACCTCAGTTGAGTTTCCTTGGGCAGAAATCACATAGCTGGCAGAGAAAGGCACCTCTATCATATTTTCACCTACCACTATATGTAAGTGGGATTTTATTGGCATGTGTGCTGCAGCTCAGGCTTTGTTACAACAAGGCATCTGGGAAATCAGCATTTTAACATTAATAGCCATTACCATTGCTTTGAAATTGTATCTGTGTTGTATGGGATGTGCATGCCACATCCAAAGATGGAAGAAACTTGGGAAAAAATATATGTGCAGCGGAAAAAAAGATAAGGATAAAGATGGTTTTTTCTGTCTCTAAGCACTGACACACCTTTTTGGTTAAAAGGGAGAAATATAAATAAGTTTCTTCTGAAAAATAATCATCTATCTGGGCACTAGCCCAGTTTTCCAGTCCCTCATATTTATGGCCTGACTTACAAGCTATTTGCGTCTTTTTCATTACAAATGCCCCAGCTTCTGGGGGCCAAAACCTTGACTAATAAAAATAACAATGATGATAAAAAGTTAATGATGGGCTCCTTTTATTTGTAGATTGCATCCCTATTCCCCACCACTTGTTCATTTTGGGCAGCATCCAGAATTGCGCTCGGGGACCTAAAATGAAGCTGAAGAAGAGTTTAAGCTCCTATTCTGAGAAGAACAATCCAAACCCAATCCTCTGAAAGGCTTTAGTTACTTTAATGGCCTTTATTTTCTGATGAAAATATTCTTAAGCTGTTTATTCAAGGGAAAGGAGGGTCTAGAGATTGTGCTCTTCTGTCTTCACTGCCTGAGTGCTCCAACTAGTAGTCATAACAAACAGGTGAGCAGACGAGAAAGGACCTGAGGTCTTTCCACAGAAAACAGGGATCCTGCCAGCTGCACTGAGATATTTGATTTTGGTGCCTGCCTGGAGAACAATTTCAGACTCTGAACTCTTATTTCATGTAGGGAAAGAACGGTAGCCTTCAATTATGAGCTACTTCTGGATTAAAAAAGATATTTTTTCCCTTTCCATTGGCTCAGATGTTCCCCCACCCATTCCAAATAAACCTCTAGGCAGTAGAAATGCGGGGTTCACTCAGTTTTATAATTTTCAGGTGTTACAGCTCTARATATCCCAAATGCCTACATTTCCTGTTAAGAAATGCCTGCAGTAACAGAGGTCTATGAAGGTGAGATCCAACTCTGCTGCAGAAATCCCAACCAGGTACAAGCCAGCCTGCACTGGGTTGAACTGTAACAAGTAAATAAGCTTTTCCTTCTCTGACAGACAGAAAGCTTTTGTTCTAGTCCGGCAAGGACAAGCAATTCCCATCATTGTTTCAGGTTTCCCCCCTCCTTCCTTCTTTCTTCTTTTCAAGTCCATTTTTCAAAAAGTAATTTTGAAATGTTCTGGGAAATGCAGGGGGTAGTGGTGCTAATCTATCATCCTCTTCTGATAACATTTAATTAAAACCCACAGCTATTAGTCATCTGCTACCCCACCACCAGGGCTGACCTGACAATATCTTAACACACTGGCGAAAGAAAAATTGAGAAGATTCTTTTTCATTTTATTTTATTGTACCAGCAGGGGAGCACAACATATAATTTAAGGGAGGGCAAAGGCAGCTGCTTCTGCCAGTTTCTCAGGAGGTTAATCCAGGGTTTTTTTAACGTGAGGGTTTTTTCTGCTGTTGTGGCCAACATCATTGGTTAAAAAAAATAAATAAAACCAAACCAGAAACAGCAACCATGGAAGAAAGCTCTTGTGTGACCAAAGCCATCATCCTCCCAACAGAACCTCTATAGCTTGCCTTTTCAGCCTCTGCAAGGGTTAGACTTTTCCCTCMGTGGAATGGGAAGCCAGGAAGAATCAGGTTTAATTGTAATATAGAATATTTCTGAGACTAAAGCGTTGAGTTGGCCATGGACTGGTGGCATCTGGGCTCAGCCTTGGCCCATCTGCTCTCAAACCTGTCTCTTCAGATACTTGAAGATGCCTTTGTTAAACCAGACTCAAATGGGTAACGATGGAAACAGCTGAATACTTGAGGACACTCACTGGTCCCCTCCCCTCTTAGTAGAATCTGAGGAGGTGCTGGGGCTTGCTGTTCCTGTCACCTACCCTGGAATGTGGCTCTGGTTTGAGACTGCTATAAAAAGAAGCTATAGTTTTACTTTACTCACACAAATGCTAAATCAGCTCAGAACTCAGCTCTCAAGTAGAAGCAAAACCAGTCAGCAAAGTGTGGCCACAACCACACATCCCCTGGAAGATTATCCCTGCAATAGCTGGAATGAGAATGAGTAGCTACCTACTATTATTTTTTATTATGAGTCAAGCTTAGGTTCAGGCTACTCAGAGCCATTATGGCACTAACTTGTAACCTATCATTAGGAACAGATTTCACAGCCTACACCATCTACAGCATTCAGTCCTTACGGAAACACGATGGAAAATTCTGGCAGTGGCAAGGCCAAGGTTGTTCACAACACATTGCATGCAAGTACTGTGCTGCAGTGTGAGGCTTATCTGAATTTCCCAAATTGCCAGAGCAGTTTCGTGAGCAGCAGAACTTGGTTTCCTGAGTCTAGTCATCCTRTGACCAGTGCAATTAAAAAGATGAGAGCTCTGACTAATGCCTGTCTGAGTAATTCCAGCCTTTCCTTCTCTCACAGAGTAGGATTTCCCGATGTGCCATTGGATTGTGTTCATGCTACCACATTCTCCTCTGATGAGAAAATGATCAGGTTTCTCTCCCATTTTCTTCTCTACAGAAACATAATTATTAAGGAAACTTCGAAGAACTTGGTATCTTCAATATCTTTACAACCCTGTCAGCTTTGGCTGAAGCAGGCAAAAGGATTCAAAARTTATTAGTGATGAAGAGGGACTTAAAGAGGACCAGTTAAAACAAACAAGGTAAATATTTTAAAAAATCATCAGAGAAGGGGATGGTGGTGACATTGCAGGCTTTCCCAGGGAGCCAGGAATGGTCGTCTTTGTTTTTATCTCTATTTTTATCAAGCCTGAAGTCACAGCAATGGACAGTTCAACTCGTGTGAGAGCCACTAACCCACAAACCAAGAAATGCCCTTCTTTCCTCTACTGGTGCTGCTGAGAAAGTCAAGATTACAGCAAGAGCACACCATGTAAAGCTGACTCAGGGATGTGTCTCTGAGCTGCTCTCACACCTTTGGCTCCAGTGTARACACACCTGAAAAGGCTTTTGGAGCCTGAGTCTCTGTGGGAAGTGGCTGGTCCAGCCCACGGCATGAGGAATGTAGGGCAGCAATTAAAGACAATCCCTGCACCACAAGCACATCAGAAAGGGGGACTTGACTTGACTTTGCACCCTTTGGGACTCCTGTGAAGACATTCCACCTGTGGCCCGAAGGTTTTGTGTAAATGCAAAATACTAAGATTTGAATGTGCAAATTGTTTCCCCATGTGGAAAAAGACGTAATTACACATCCAATGTTTGTAATTTGCAGTCTTSGGTTGCAAGTGTATCAAACCTTCGTGGACATGAAGTGAAGGCTTAAAACTCACAGGTCTATTGTGGACACAATTCTGCCAACATGTTGGGTTTCAGAGATACTTTATTATTTAACCAACTCCAAGTCTTAAATGGGAAAAAGGTGAAGCCATGTTCTRTGTTTATTTCTCTTCTTCATTTGTTAGAGTGTGTGGTTTGCTTTGGTTAAGAAAGTAGCTATAATGAGATGAGACCACAGACCACTGGTTAAAAAGCTAAGAATAATCATGCTAACGTTTTATTCATGTGGGAATGT
Source organism: Amblyornis subalaris (assembly GCA_018881555.1). Classification (NCBI taxonomy): domain Eukaryota; kingdom Metazoa; phylum Chordata; class Aves; order Passeriformes; family Ptilonorhynchidae; genus Amblyornis; species Amblyornis subalaris. The sequence continues at coordinate 2,439,894 of JACAXG010000056.1, read as the reverse complement.
TAATTCAGATGCAGCTGTAATTACAGTACCATCATCATCATCTAGTGGCCTGGAAGCGCAAATRTTCTTCCTGACATGTGGAATAATGGAAACCAGCTCAGTACAAATGCTGCTAACCAATACCCGGACAAACACTCAGCTACACTCATCTTGTGGCCCCTGGGGGGCTCTTCCAAAAGGCATCAGTCACTGCCACTCACACAAACTGCTGAAGACAAAGCTGCATTTTCCATCTCCGGGCTTAAAACAGATCACACAGCATCCCAGGATTGAAAGCAAATAAACAGGCAGCCAACCTCAAAGTCCTCACTGACACCACAGCAAATGTTGGGAGAAAAAGTTGGATGTTGGGGAGGTTTCTCTGTGCCCACCTTTGCTTGGAGAGTGCATGGTGCTGGTAGAGATGCCAGGCAGCACGAGCTGYGCTTTCACAGCCATGTGGAGTATCCTGGGACACGGAATTCTTGGGAGCTGAATGGCGGAGCCGATATTTGGCTGCACCTGGTATAACCTCTCCTCCCTYGAGAACAGCTCTGAGCAGCACAACAGGCAGGAGCTGCTTGGCATCATTCTTCTCAGCAGCTGCTTTTCATAAATAGCAAGAAAGCAAGCWGGAGAAAATCCTGTATTTTTTTGCCCCTCTCTTGGCATTAAACTGAGAATTAAATTAAATTTTACATTAACCTATGTTTCTGAGGATGTACTTCTGCCTTCCTGAAGACCTGGCTTAAACAGTGGCTGAAATCCAGAAAGTTCTGTGCAGTCAAGTATGTACCAAGCTCTAAAATGTCTGTAAAACTTCCTTTTGTCACTGGTGCTACAAAACCCCCTGGCAATGCTCAGCTTTCTAGCAAGCATATTTTGTTAGAAACGATTTTGAACCAAAGCTTTTTCATCTCTACACATCTACTATCTCTCTCTTAAGAATGCATGCAGATCATAAAATTTCTTGTAGTGACTGTGTTTTTACTCCATGTCCATGATTCAGTAAAGAACTATTCCATTCTTCAACAAAAAATACTCACAGCATTTCGGGGGGGGAAGATCCAAGTTTTCAGCCTTGTATCTCACAAAAGCTGGGAGCCAGGCAGAGAGTTCAGGTTTACACTGGAACAGCTTTCAAGGTCACAGCTCAAGAGCTGGTTGAGACCTGTCTGTAACGAAAGCCCTCAAAGTTGTTTGGGAAAACATATTTTTGTTCTGCTAGAGATGTCAACATATCTAAATTACATTCTGTATGGAATGGAAATAATAATCAGAATACTAAAATAATAATACTCCCAAACCTGAATGTCATCTCAGGAGCATAAAAACACACACACAAAAACTTAAAAGTCCTAAATGCTACAAAAATTGTTTTCGAATTTCCGAAAGTAAAAACAGCATTTTGTGGCAACAGTAAGCCCAAAACAAATTCTTGTTTAAAATGCCACAATCCAGAAAACCTGAACATGTTATTTGAAACAGAGTTCCCTGAAGGAAAACATGTATGCTCACAACACTCTCTAGTGTCTCCTCCGCAACATACCAGCCTGGCACTGCCCTGTGGTCCAGCAGGAGTATTTTGATGAAAGGTGTTTCAGCCAGTTCGATGGAGTGTGCAAGGGAAGGACTCCTCTGTGTATTGGCTGCTTCATTAGCGTTTGCTGGTCACCTGCTGTGCCTGGAGACTTTGTTCTTTGGGTGGACAGGAAAGCCACGGTCATTCGGTTGTCACGGCAAATTTCTTGCCCAACAATTGCAGTGTTTAATTGTCTTAATTTCTCAGGAGTAGAGAGAGCCAATACTTAACACAAGCAGTTAAAGGAAATAATTAGTATAGCACTTGTCAATCACAAGGTGTGTCAAATATGAACTGTGGCTCTCATCACTCTCCTAAAACTGGTGATGCTGAGAGGAAGGCAGCAGCTCTGGTCTTTACTGCAATAGAAATAACAACAATGGAGATCCCCTGAAACAGGTGGGGAAAAAATCATTTAACAGGATGATTTGCAGGGACCTCCTATGCAAAGACAAACGTTTTGATTGGTATATTTTTTGCATGTATTCAATAACTTATAATTAGTGGGTAACCTTTTTTTGGTATGACTGGGAGCTTCTAATTGTGCTTCAAGCTATTTGTTTAGGTGGAGAATATAATCTTTCCTTGCAGAGTTCCAGGACACACCGAGATGTTCAATTCTCCTTTCCTTTAGCACTGCTGCCCTCGTGTCTGTGCTGAAGGGGATGCACCTCCTTCCCACAGCTGCCTTGATCGACACATTGGCTGTCTTCTGAAACAGCCCTCTCTGCTTTGAGGAAATTCTGATTTCTATTACACCACAGTCTTCAGGAGAGTCACCCCCCCCCCCCCCCCCCCCCCCCCCCCCGGCTATTTCACAGAATCACAGAATAGTCTCAGTTGGAAGAGACCCAGAAGGATCATCAGTGGCATCCCAGGAATATGAAGAGATGAAGAAAATGAGGAATTGTTTGGAGTAACTGTTTCTGAAGGTAAATCAGCAGAAGGTCCAGGCAAGGGAAAAGTAGCTCTGCCTGGGCATACAAACAAACTCTCATCCATAGCCTAGATGTTACCCACATTTAATGTTTTCTGATTCTTTTGGTGGCTGGGGTGACTGTTCTCATATTTTGAAGGAAGACATGTATGTGAGATCCTGGACCTGATGGTGAGTGCTACAGTATGATCATACTGTGCTAAAAACTCATTCAAAGGCTCATCTCACCTGCCATCACAGGGAATTAACACTGTCAGGGCAGCTTGAGAGGGAAGAATAGCCCAGACAATGCACCTGAATGTGAAATATATCTAGTTCTGAAGAAAAGCAGTAGCTTCCATCAGTCAGACGTTGGGGAGAGCACATCTGGCAGGCAGCATGGCTGACCAGTGGAGGGGGATGTGATCAGGGCACAGCACCACTTGATAAAGAGCTTGATTCTTTAAAAAATGCTATGTACTTTTCTTTCGTTTACCCTTTGGACTGGCAGACCCTAAAATCCACTTAGTTGTGTTGGAGCTTTCATCAGCAACCTTGGCTGACCCAGCCAGCACGGACCTTTCTCCCTCCAGAGGAGTGTGGGACACCCAAGCACAAGCACAGCGAGTTGCTGGGTTTCCAGGAAGGCATTCACACTGGGAAGATTCAGGTAACAACCTGAGGCACAAACAGCTCCAGGAGTTCCATTCTTGCTCTCTCAGTATACAGTGCACTTATGGTGACCTTGTTGATCTACTTAGAAGTGAAGGGAATTTTTTTCTTTTCTTTTTTACTAAGTTTTATGTATCATTATGTCGAAGGGGAAAATTATAGCAGACAAAAGTCCTCGGCAATTTCCAGAGCTGGAAAATTTTGCAATTTCAGCTGTTCTACCGCTGGAATTTACTTCCACACCTTACATACAAATAATATCAACCTTCTCACGCAATCACCCACCCCACATGGGAGCTCAGGTTCCAGATGTGCTCAGCTTGGCACAGGTAAGCCCTTACCATTTACTCCTTTCTTGGCCCAAGCAGATGGGAAGGCCTGGACCTGTCCTTGTCATGAGTCAGAGCATTCACAGGGTTTTCATGTTACATCAAATAACTCTGTAGTGACTCCAGCTGCTTTAGTGACTTTACAGACTAAAGAGGACCCGCCACCAACAGCTCTGCCCTACATGAGTGTGCATGTAGAATAGAACAGAATAGTTTCAGTTGGAAAGCACCTGCAACAACCATGTAGTCCCACTGACTGGTTCAGGGCTGATCAAAAGTTAAATAATTTATTAAGGACATTGTCCTAATGCCTCAAACACTGACAGGCCTGGGGCATCGACCGCCTCTCTGGGAAGCCTTTTTCAGTGTTTGACCAGCACTCCAGTAAAGAAATTCTTCCTAATGTCCAGTCTGAACCTTCTTTGCTGCTGCCATGAACCATTCCCATGCATCCTGTCACTGGCTCACAGGGAGAAGAGCTCAGCACCTCCCTCTTCACTTGCCCTCCTCAGGAAGAATTAGAAATCCAAATATGTATGTGTGTGCGTGTGTATATATATATATATGTGTGTGTGTATATATATATATAACTACAGCTATATGGACAAGTATTTTTTGCAGTACTAGGTGAATTTTTTTCCTAATAGAAACATATTCACACTGACTATTAAAAAGTCTTCTATGGCTATGTAGCTCCCAGTGATACCTCCATGCTATTTAGAAAGGTGACAGCAGACATGGGAACCRAAGGAAAAGAGTGAAGGCTGAGAGCCCTGAGCACAAGGACCTGACTCCAGCACCTCCTTTCCTGAAAGCAGGAGTGGAGTTATGCTGTGCAATTCAATGCCTACAGTATTTTGTGATGCTGCCAGAGGGAGATCACCCACACCAGTGCTCCCCTGGCTCAGTCTCTCCCTCAGCATCCCTGTAACAAATGATGTTCCCATTTCTCTCTCACACCAACAGAGCCGGTGTCAAACTCCTTCTGGCCATTCCCAGGCTCTTTCTACAGAACTAATATATTAACAAAAGTATTTCTTGCTTCTTTCATTTTCCCACTTTCTCCCCTGTTTTTAATTAAACACTGGTTGTGAAAGTGAGGCAGGGAGGGTTTCTTTCCCTTTCTGTAAAAAAGCCCACCAAGAAAGTTTCCTTAATCTCTCACCAGTGTAAAATAAGCTTTCATTATGCCAACGAGTAAGCTTCAAAGTTTTAATTAATTTCTCTGCTTACATAAGCATAACAATATTATTCATGTTGGCCTATAAATTGTAGTGACCAGCTTGGATTTTTAATTAAATTAATGTCATTACTTTCAGAGGGATGAAATATATTCCACCACATGCACTATCTACGCAGTGCTTTCCCTCCTTCCTCACTCCCCCTCAATTCTTTGTGGACTACATAGGTGGGTCCAAAGCTGGGCCCAGCAGAGGAGCTTACCAGCCAACCACTTATAAATTAACAGCCATGTTTGGAAAGGGTATTCTTTCAGAGAAGCTGGACCCGCTCACATATCCTACAAACCAAATGTAACAAGAAACCACAGGAATATGGGGGAGGTGGGGAAATGGATATGCCCACATATAAAAGATACTCCTTGCTGTCTGTGATTTGTGAAATACTGTACAAACACAACTTTGGTTTGCTATTGTAGCAATTTACTGGTGCTTAATAACACATTCGTTTGTGTGATGACGTCTGTAACAATTCATAGGCCCATGTAATCATGGAAATGGAGGGCTCAAAGGAACCTCGAGAGATCAATTACATCCCCTGGTCCTCACTCGAGCTATATAATAAATAATAGCAACAAGGGAAGCAAAACCAAAACGTGTAAAGGGAGTGGGTATGGGTTAGAGTTTGGTCTCCCGCTGTGTTAGAGGTTATCACAGATAAATTGTCCTTGGAAAATACCTCCTCTTATTTGCAACATGCTTTAGCTCAGTTCTAACTCATACCAGATGAATCAAAGCTTGACTAATAATTCTGTTCTTCTTACTGAGGCTTTAAGAGTGTGTACTTAATGACTAAAACGTGTTTATTTTAAAATTACATAGCAGAGCAATGACAGTCTTTTGTAAACTCCAGCAACCAGTCTGTTTTGCTGCCTGCAGTTCAAAAAAATAAAAAATTGCCTTCCAAAACAGACAATAACCTTTGGTCTCTGCAGCACATCCCACAGAACAAATGACTTTACATTACATCCACGTAGCACCACAGCACCACGGACTCATGGAAATCAACAACTGCTGAGCCGTTTTGGTCAGAGGTGCTATGGCTCGATGCAGCTCTTCAGTAAATTCGTGCAGGGAGCACAAGTTTTATGTGTGCCACTTGCTCTTGAGGGCACAGGGGTTTATATTTGCTAAACCTGGGGCACGTCCCTGCGAGGGTGGAACCAGTGCTCTGCAGGGTGTGCGCTGCAGGCTCGGCTGAGTCATCGCCCCTCTCGCTCCTGCCCCACATCTCAGGTGTGCACGTGGGGGACTGGTTCCCTGAACCTGAGAGAAAGTGGCAAAAACCACACGCACAGCAASTGAGGAGGACACAAACTGTGGACAACGAGGTCACCAGTCCTCAGGACAACAGATGCTCGGCTCCTATCTCAAGGGGCAAGGCACAGCTTCATGTCCAGGAGTGAGGTAGGTCCAGAGCAGGCCACACTCTGTGTTAAACACCCAAGGGGAATTATCAAATAAGTAGGGCATGATGGAGAGAGAAGGGTGAAGACAGATTTTTTTTTTGTGGTGACAGTTTTTCATTACTTTTATTAATCTGAGTGAATGCAATATTTTGGGGCTTATTTTTAACCTTTCATCATCCTCCCCAAAACCAAAACATCCCACCAAAAGCTCTCAGACATCAAAAACCATGATCCTGCTGGTGAAGGCACAGGCCCCCTAAGCAGACGACAGGAATCAGGATGTCATTTTCACTGGATTTTGTTCTGGACTTACCATGTTACGATGGCAAAATATCTCTGCATGACAACGCTAAGCCATAAACTATCTGGCAACGCTGTGCACAAATCTATGCAGAAATTCAATGGCAGGACCGTGAGGGAAAGGCAGGTTTGCTGAAGGATCCCAGAACCAGCCATAAGGCCAAACAAAATCAAGACAGAGCAAGACTGGGTCTGGAGTGTGGAGAAATAGCTGCTGATCCAGCCTGTGTGCTACATCTATATCACCTATTACTGACACACTGGGGCTCATAGAGCACTGCAGAGGTGAAAAAATGTACTTTATCCGTGAGCAGAAGTTCTGGGCTTCCTTGACACTGCAGAACAGCTCTGTAAAGAGGTGATGGATGCCCATCCTGCTGAAGAGAAGTGGCCACCATTAGCAGCTCAGGATTCCAGCTCTCTTGTGTCAAAAATGAAAAATCAGAGCGGAAAGAACAGGCAGAGATCTTAAACTGACAGATTTGTTGGAGCATTACACCATTTTTGAGTGGTGATATTTGAGGCTGCAAATCCTGACATTGCTCTGGTACAGAAGGATACAACCCAGTGGCAGATGTGGTAGAAACAGGACATAGTATCCTAATTTTCCCATGGAAATAAGAGTACAGCTAAATTATGCTTTTTGTTTTGGGGAACAAACCATTGGCATTGTAGTGACAAACCATTAACTGTAGCAAAATAATGGAAAAAAACCTACTCCAGTTTAACCCCATGGACAGCCCATCTCAAGGCACCTACAAACTACAACAAACAGATAAAATCCCCCTAATGAGAGTTATATTTGCAGAGCTGAGGTCAAATTATAAAACTGTGACCTGGACTCTGGCTGGAACTTCAGAGTTCAGGAGTTTTCATAACAAAGGTTTTGCTTCATTTTGACATTGCATGTGAATTGTGAAGCAGAAGATATTCTTGAGAAAATATTGAGCAAAATAAATGTTTTCCAGACAGACATCAGCTTTAAAAAAATCCCCAAAACACAACCCCCCACAAGTATTAATTTTCATTATTATTTTTAATTTTCAAGTATTTATTACATATAAATTATTAATTAGTATTAATTTTCAGACAAGCATAAACTATTTTGTTAAATGTTTTCAAAAGAAATTTTAATGCAAACATTTTAGAAAAAGCAAGGACTCTTCATAATAGCATTAATTTGAGTGAAAGTTCAAATTCCCGGTGGATAGAGACGAATGTGAAATACCAAACTCAGTGGAGAAGCCTTGGTAGATCAGGAAGGATTTGCTGTCTGAAGGGATGTCTGTACCGCAGCACAGAAAGAAATTGGATGAGGTTAAGGATAATTTATCTCCAAGGTCCAGTTTGGAGGGAACAGCAATACATTTGTGTCTAACAAGTAGAAAGACAAAATGGGACCATAAATTAAATCAGGCAACATATCTGAATGCAAAATTCCTTTCACTCTGTGACTGTATTTTGGCTGTGCAGATCAGGCAGTGTTTCGTTTGGCTGAGTCAAGGACTGAGATGATTACTGACATAGCGAATAAATAAATCAACAGGGGCCTGACACCGTTTTCAGCTTGACCAATTTAACTCAAGACCAGTTGTTCCGAAATTATTCAAGTTCTTTCAACACACAAATGGTAAATGAGATTAGACCTGGGGTGCTCAGCACCAGAGAGGAGCCTCTGTCTGCTAAATATAATGATTTAATCCTTTATGTAACCAGGAGGTAAAGAGGGCCCACAGCTTCATTATGTCCCTGGACAGAAAACAAGGCTCAAAGAAGCAGGTCTGTGACTCCTGGTGTAAAATGTTGGGCAATAATGAATTGCATCTTTCAGGTGTAGGCACTGGTAACAGCCGGTGGGTTTGAGGTCATTAGAGAAGGCTGTGGAAAAAAGAGCAGATTTGTGTAGAAAGTTTAGTAACACGATCTCGGATCAGATTATCTGCTGACACGGAAAATTATCTCCGTGAGCCGCTTTAGATAAGTGGTGAAGGAAATGAAAAAATTCAGAGACTGGCTGCCAAAAGCCAGGGGTGATGTATCCCCATGCAATGGTGTAAGAGAGACCAGGAAAGAGAAAAGAATAGGCTTCTGGAAGCTTCATTTCTTTATTTACACAGCACTGATCACAGTCACAACCCCACGAAGGACCTGGCCTTATAGAAACCGGGGCAGTGCAGATAATAGACAAAAAACACCCAGGAAAAGGATTTTTCCCTCCTCCCAGGTGATATTTTGCAGCCTGATGTTGTGAATTACACATCCAGTCCTTGTCTATGCCCTCACACTGCCAGATGATAGGAAGCATCTGCACTACAAATGGGAACCAGGCCCTAAATTCCAGAAAATAAACTGTGGGGATTTTTTTTCTGAATGCCTCAGTAGTTGGTAATATGGAATTATGTAAATTTAGGCTAATTAAAAGGCTATGCTGATACATAATGTTTTCTGAATTAAAAAAGTAAAACACTTGACGAATCAGGAGGCTGACTTTACTGAGGGAAAAGAGAAAGAGGTCTGGGGAATCCAACCCCACAGATATTTTACCGTGATGATATTTTGCAGTCTTTCACGTGTTTCCCATGTAAGGAACTTTGCCTTTTATCTAAAAAATTGCTTCCATACTTTTCTTGGTTTTCCCTGGTGTCCTTCTTTTACCGAAATTCATCATGCAGCTATACTGCTTTCTTCAAAATACTTAAGAGCATGAGTGCCTTTCCTATAGTCTTCTTCTCTGAAACAAGCTGTCACTGTTTGCTTTTTGTCATGAAACTCTGTCTAGGGTGAGCTCATATCACCTCTGGTCACCCTTCACTTCTGGCCAGGTCCTCAGCCCTGAGCACTGAAGCCACTGACTCCCTAGCAGTTTAGATCAGCCACATTTCTGACCAGCTGTCTCCCCTTTGATCTGTTCTAAAAGAAAAAATGTGCCACCAGCACTCATAGATACGAAACTCATCACCACCAGGAGTCTTTGCTTGCGAAATTATTTGCTACGTGGGGAGTGGGTTTTCCCATCCTACGAAGTCTCCACCAGCCGTAGAAAGTATCTATGGATTATGAGGCAGGCCAATATGCTGGTAAACCACAAATTCAGCTGTGCAGATGCTACGCTGAGGAGGCCTTTGCCATAGTGCTCTGTCCTGCAGAAAGGGCTTCCCAGCCTCCCCTCAAAAGGACTGTCATGAAGATCCTCATGTCTGAGGGCATGAGCCAAGTATGATAAATACAGTAAGCTGGAGCTGTGGGGAGCCTTTAGGATTAACGCTAACAATTTCATTCCATCGAAAATACCCTTAATGACAGAGAAGCATTAGGCCATGCTGAGCTCAAGAAGTGGCTTTGTGGGACAGGGCAATGACAGCAGGAGCTCAGCTCAGGCTGCCTGGGAAATCTGCTCCAAGGGAAGACTTTTTTTCTAGGATGGAGATTAGATTGCAGTCCCACCACAGCTAGARTGACAGGACAGCCACAAAACTGACGTTTTTTCTTTAAGCAGAGCTCCAGGGTTCGTGGCTGCCTGATTCTGACCTAACAGTCTCCTTGACTGAAATTGCTTTTTTTAAATCTATCACTCAGTGTTTTGAGCACCTCCACAGCAAAGTACTGAACATTTTTCAATCATAGGATCTTTGCTTGCAAGAAAAACTTTGAGGGGAACTTAATGACTTTGCTGCTCTCTTGGTCACACCAGTGCTTGCACTGAATGCCTGTTTACAGCCTTCTAGTGAACACAAAGGAAATTGCACTTCAGTTGGGCAATGTCTTTTTTTCTTAATAATTAGAAGAATATTTAATTTGTTAGATTAAAACACTGAGACATTCCAAAAATCTAAGGAATTCCTGTGTGTGGAATCAGTATGAGGGAAAAGTCAACTCTGTAAAATAAAACCTCAGCATACAGCCACTTTTTAATAATTATTGCTGTCAAATATGATTCTTGGCACAGTTTTTGCACTCTGGTCAGCACTGCTGTGCTATTAACAAGCATGTTATCTGGGCACATGAAGATACCTGTGCATTTAGTGGTCCAGGAGGAGCTATAATTTTTAGGACTGCATGAACCAGCAAGAATAAACAGAGAAGATCACTGAGATCCATCCTAGGTGCAGAAAACATTCAAAGTATTGAAACTTTCTGGTATTCTCCTCTTCTAATCCTGACCAAAAGATGAAGTCTATTTGTTGATACTTTAGAGGCTTATTAGAGATCTTTCTTCAGTCAGTTTTGCACATCTTTTAGCCTAGCCCAGAGACCTAGTAGGAAGATTGCCTTTAAGACCACAAAAATAGAAGATGTCATTCTTCAGAAGAAAAGCTGACCACCAGCTGTGAATATTAATGTGTTCTTCACTGAGCTTTTCTGCTTCAAAGTTGAGCACTAAAGGTGTAATGATATTTCCTTTGAGACAGGTTTTGATAAAATTAAAGGGATCACAACAGTATGTAGTTAACAGTCATATACTCAACAATTCGACTCCCAGTCATGGATGCAGAGCCAAGCCTGCATCACAAATGGAACAACAAATTGATCGTCAGCTTCCACATATAATCTTTTCATCCAAGAATTTTATAATGAGCTCTATAGCATGGAAGGTTTATACAGAGAAAGTTTAATCGATTAAGTCTATTCCAAGGTTTCATCATCCAAAGCTAAAAAAGGGGCCTTTCCAGTAACCTGGATCCAGATAAGCTCTCCTTCCAATGTGTTTGAAAGACATCTGAATCCATATCTACAGAAAACTGAGGCTTGTTTAGATGCCAGTGTACAAAGAGTGTTGTAGGACATTAATTTCAAAAAAAGAGTTTTGATTGCCATAATTGTAGGTTGCCCTGCCAAACAGGTCTTTGACCTATATGATGAGCCCTCCTATCTTAAAATCACTCTCCTGGACCTCTCTGCAATGCAAGGATTGTKGTTCCCATATTGCAAAGTGTCCTCTGGTGACCAGGTGTGGAATTAGGCAGCTATAGCAGGGTCAGCACCATCTCAAGAGGGTGTCAGAGTGCCATCAGAGATCCAGGGGCCAAAGGCAAAATCCTGCCTGGAGTTCATTTGGACTGGGCTTTACCCACACAATTCCATAACTACATCAGGGTACTCCACTGCCTATTGCAATTTTTCTCACATTCCCCCTAAATTCAAATTTCTTTTATCCTTTTCAGACATCTAATTTCACTCTTGATGAGGTCTCTGGGCTACATCATGTAGTTAGCAATGCCTTTGTTTTCTTCTAAAAGGCCAGGAAAAACAAAACAAAACAATAAATATTGAGATAATATGAACTAAGTGCACGATTCCAGGATGTTTACTAATTATATTAGGATCTCTYGAGATACAGTCCACTGAGGAGAGGACAGTGTCTGCTGCTGACTTGGGTCAAACTCTAGAAAGCTTTTGAAAGCTGCCTGTTAATGACTCACTTCCTTCCATCAAAATGAGGAATTGTAATTGCAATTGTGCTGCCAGTGACATGACTCTTGGGTCAAAAATTTAAAGAAGTTAGAACACCAGAGCTGCCAGACAAGAGCTCATCCAGACCACTACAGGAAAATCAGACATTTCCAGGCTCATGGGGAAAGCAATGAACCCAATAATATCCTGTTTTTACATGTGTTTGATRAAGGAGATGCCCTTACAGAACTCACTGAGTTATGCAAATCTTGGTAGGCCAGGGAAATTCTATAGAATGCCACAAGCCGTGTCCATATTAAAAAGAAGGCTGCAGTAGGTCACAATCTGCAATCAATGAATACAGCTGATGCTTCCAAAAATGTTTTCAATACAAGAAGAAAAGCTCATACACTAGCTGGGAACCTATAGATCCTAAACCTTCTTTTCATTTGCAGGCATGTCTCAGCTGTAACTCAAAGCAGAGAGCATCAGGTTAGTAGAGGAAGAGCTGACACTTCAACTGTTTAATAAAACATGGCAGCAAAGCAGGGAGTGGTGAATGGTAGTTCATGTATGAACTAAGAGACAATACAAGTTAAAATATTGTCCCTAAAAGGAAGTYTTACAAGGAGCAACCAGAGAAAAACAAAAACAACACAACGTTTACAGGGATTTGATAAATTTATGATAAACATTATATAAGGCTGCTGTCTTTGTCAACTGGAGTTGAACTCTGCTGGAGCACTTCCAGTCCTATAAGTTGCGTTCCCATGGACCAAATTTAGTGGAGGATGCATCCCACTCTTTCCCACTGATGTTTCCCAAAGCCATGTAAGCTCCAGGCTCTGATAAGTGTGTGTGACACAACTTCYCTCTTCCTGCTGCACCATCTCTTTGAACTGTCCTTTGGCAGAGCACGTATCCTGCCACTGGCTATGAAGGAAGACAAAGAAACCAGACTCTAAATCCATGCATATCAGTTTGCAGTTTACAACTACATGCTGTGAAGGTTCTTCCCCACTCCCAGCCTCAGACAGGGCTCAAGTTTCCCACTGTCATTGTGTTATCATAAATATTCAATGAGAAACAGTGATAGCAAATATCACTGGAAAAAGGAGCTCCTTGTTCCCTGGAAGAAGGATCTGAGGGCCTAAGGGAACTCCTACCCCTCAGAAACTTTTGACCAGTTTTTTGCTCTTAGTTTCAGACAGATCCATTTCAACCACAGCCCTATACTTGTTCTACCTTTGCTCGTTCCAGGGTGTCAGAAGATAAAAGGCTTTGGTGCTTTGACATTATAATCAAGAGCAAAGTTACAAGAGCAGTATAGTAGCGAGGAAAACTTCATCACAACCCACCATGGCAGTGTGAGATCAAACACAAGGTGATAGTGCTAGTGTTATAGTGATGGAAAAGACCAGTAATGTCACAGAGTGTTTGAAAAGGCAACCGGAAACACATATCAACARGCTTGTTTTTAATGAATAGTTGTATTGCTTATCAAATCGCAGTTGGATTGTTACTCTGGTGTCATTGCCAGTGCAGTGCCCAGCACCAGGATATCTGCAGTGGTTGGTGCAGTACAAACAAGGGGTGCACAGACAGTTATCTCCCCAAACAATTTACAACTAACGTGGCAAACATAAGCCCGGAAGTGGGTTATGCTGTGAAATGATGGAAACAAGTGGTAACATGACACAAATAATAATTTAGGGAAATTATCTTTGCTGGTTATTGAGGTTCTTCTGGATGAAAGGAATGTGTCAGGAAAATGGTGGTTTTTGAATGTGTCACTATAGAAGAGTTCTCCAGGAAATATGACTAGAAGGTGACAAGGACAGTGACCAGGAGACTTCAGCACTGGTGGGACATGTGCTCAATGACCTGCTGAGGGGACTCTAGAAGGGTTATAGAGATGTAATTCAAGAGACATCTTAAAAGCTGTTTGTCAATGGCGCCAAGGAGGGTGATGTCCATCCACACTCATGTTCATGAACCAACATGGAGTCAGGAACCGCTGTTGAATTCCATAAAAGTTGAGCTGTCATAGCTGGGATACCTGACTAGAAAGACTAAGCATCCCAGGATGCTTGTGGAGGCTCTCCAGTGTCCCAAATGCCGTTAGGGATACCATTCTGATCCTCTCCATAGGGCTTTAATTTGGATCAGCTAGCCTAAATCCAGAGCAAACCCAAGGAGCTAAACTAATTTTCGTCAGTCAAAGCAGTGTCTTCTCAAGTTCAGTTACAGATGCAAAGAGTTCAAATTTTAATTGTACAGTGATGAGAATTAATATTAGCCTGGACAAAAATCTTTTTATATGCTCCAGATCAGTAGGATCTGGAAGTGACACCACCACCATTTTCCAATCTCAGGCTTACAGCATAGCCCAGTGTCATGTCAGGGGAAACAAGAGCACGCTCAGAAACAGCCCAAATCTATCGTGCAGAGGGAACTGCTGAAAATAAATGTTAAAACGTCAAACACATCTGGACCCAATCCATAAGCAAACTTTCCCTTGAATTTGAACTTGGATTCAAAGAATAGAGGGCGGGGAGGGAAGCTATAAACCCTCCTGTGATGTGACAAGCGAGGGCTGTTTCATTAAGGTGATGCTGTGCTTTTAATTAGATAGTCATTTCATTTGTCTCTAAAGTGTCAAGTATAATTAATACGACATTGATTACTCCATGGTAATCTTGGGAGTTGAATTTTATTTTTTTTTTGGCATTGTTCAAAGACCACACACTGCTCTGATGGAAGTGGGATGATCCCTTTGCTACCAGTCTGGGTAACGTTTAGTTTCTGTGCTTGTGTCTTGTCCTATTGTCTATCTTTTCTTCCTTTACTCAGGAAGTGATTTCCTATCAAAGGTGTTTTAAAATTTTGTGTTACAATACACCTGATTACCACAGGAAAGCCAGGGATAGGCACAAGCAACCAAGTGTCTGACTATCTGTTTGTGTAGAGATGCAAACATTTGATTAACAGGGCCCAAGAGGTGTAATTTCAACAGGTACACACACACACACTGTGGCACCAGCAAGGTTCAGTATTGTCACTGTAGTGGATCACAGCTGTGCCCACACCTGCATGTTCCTACTGTGGTTAAAAGGAGCTTTCACCTATATTTTTCTACACTACACTTTTCTGAAACTTGAGTCTTTTCTATCTTCTTCTTCCCAGAGGAAATCAAATACTGGCTTTTCCCCCACTCAGAAAGACAGACATGCATGAATTCATGCTTTACATCCTTCATCCTTCTGTACAGATGTCTCCAGATGTGCAATGAGAACTGATGTTTTGGTTTTTATCTGATGTAACATTCTCAGCCACCGAACTAGAAGGTCATGACCGACCTAGAGACCTTAACACCTAGGTTTTGCTGTGGGATTTCTCGTGCCGTTGTCTTCTCACTGCTTAGCAAGGTGGTGTGAGAAGATGTGGCTGAGCATGGAACTCTCAGCAGACTGTTCCCATAGAGGAGACTCTTGGCTGCACTGGGTTGTGACCTTCATCGAGATCCAGACGTCCCCAAAGAACCAGGATTCAGGTTTTAAACATGCCTGATTTTCTTCCTGTGATATTTTTTATTCAGCTTATAGAGGATATCACTTAATATGAGTTTCTTATATTTTTGCTCTTCCAGTTTCTCATAAGTTTGCTCTTCCAGTGCTTCATAAACATAAACTCATGTTCAATAACCTGATAAATCGTAGGGCTCGTGGGATTACATGGCGTGGACCAAGGCAATCAAAGAAATACAGACCTTCCTCAAAGGCTTATTAAGCACAAACTGTGCCTGGCAGGCAGACTCACACACAGTGAGCTAAGGCTTGCTCTCCTGCCCAAGTCCCAGCTTTGTCTTTGCTCATCAGGGACCCCCAGATCTGTGGTCCCTCTGCACATCCCACAGGGACATCAAATAGACTGAGTCCCAGGCTGCTGGTGAGCACAGGATTGCAAAGGCTGCTTGGGTAAGTCTTGCATTTCCTATTGTCTGTAGAGATTTACTAAATCTAAATATTTTAAAACAAATTCAAGAACTGAAGGCTCTTCTCCCCATGGCACAACAGGATGCTCTTCCACTGTTTATCTTGGTTGAGCACAGGAAGTTGTGTTGTGAGGAATCATTGGTGCAGATACAACTTGTTAGTGTGTTGTGTATTTGCCCAAAATGTCTGGATGGGATTCAGGGTAATCTGCAGACATTCAGCCAGATAGATGTGGGGGCTGGTATGAGTCATGGACCTGCTGGGGAAGGAAAGAGATTAAATAATTTACAGTAAAAGCCATTCTGGTCTTTGTAGCTATGTGCACATGCAGACCTGCCTCATCTCAAAGCACGAGAGGACTCATGAGCTCTTCAAAGATTATGGGAGCTCTGATTATAGCAGGCACTGAAGAGATTGTGGTTCTCCTCAAGGTTCAACAGGACTAAATGTTTCCATTTGAAGCACAAGATTAGGAGCAAGGGATGCTGCTGTTACTGCAGGCACAGGCACAGAAGCACGTTCCTCTGATTCAGCAGCAAATCGACTTAGTTATGGCAGCTGAGGCAGGCTATCCTCACCCAGAAAATGTGAGTTATTGCCATCCAGCTTAACCCACAGTGGAGGGAGTTTAAGATAAATTACATTCTTTCACATTAGCCATGGACTGGGAGCACACACCCTGACAGTTACTACAGCTCAGCTGACGCTCGAGCCTAAACAGGATTTAAGTGGAATACAAGTTGTCCATAGATCTTCCAGCAAGCCAAAGACCCCAGATACCAGCTGTTGGGAGAAAGGGTTACCCTCCACATGTTTATCAATATATACACTGTCACAGATGCCTGAGATCAACTCAAGCTTATCCAAGGAACACAGATCCATGGCACACATGCAGCAGATCCGGCAATTGGCTGCAGACCTACCCCTTCCAGACTACCAGTGCATCAGGACCTGAATTAGATGAACAATGCTGCTATTCATTTGTTCATCATTTTTGCTTAGAAACAAGGGCCTACTGGGGCAGCATCCATGCAGCTTAGTATTGTACCTCTGACTCAGCTCTGAGTGCTTGAAAGACCTAAAGTCATGTTGAAGACAGAAGGGAGAACAACCTAGAGCGGCCTGATCTCTAATATTTAGAAAGGATACAGTAAATGCTGAAGCTCTAGATTTAATAATCCTCACAAAATTCTTTTTATCATTAACTATAACTGGATAGTCTGGATGTGAATATATATTTAAATCCTGCCTAGTAGCCAGAGGAGCAGAGGCAAGAGAAGATGAAAAATAAGGAGGGAGAAATGTTGAACAGATCTTTTTTTTTTCAATTCTCAACATTTTTGACAGAAGCTTGAGGATGGTTTTCATTTCATCCCAATTGTGTCAGACTACTCTAGTTATGGAAAACTGGATGCCAGCCAAGTTTTCACCACGTGAATAATTTGGTAACTGTAAGAAATATTTTTATTAATAGCTTTTATGTCTGTGTATGTGTAACATCTGGGCACATATAAGTGTTAACAATCATTAATGTTTGCTTGACTGCTGAAACAACTGAAACCATCTCAATGTGTCCAAGCAACCTCACCTCACTCTTCTGTCGCCTCTCCAGTTTTGATACAAACAAGGCCATTATCACTGCCAACAACTCAGAAAAACAAATCAAAACAAAAACGTAGGAACATAGATTAAAAACCACCTCCCTTTCATAGTTCGAGGCCACAAGAGTCTAAAATAAGCTCATAAATGTTTGAGGACTGTTTCGATCTGTTGAAACAACACAATGGTTTTGCGGTGCTTTACAGCTCTCTCTTGGTATCTTGTTTACCAGGAGATGGCTCTTTTCCTACTCATCAACAGGGCTAAGAATGGAAAGGAAATAATCCATATAGAAAATTAAGTGTCCCCTCAGCTGGCAAGTACTCTAAAATTCATCTGGGTCCACCACCTGAACTCTCAGCTTGGCTGAGAGCTCTTGCTGAGGTCACATCACTGAAGGTGCCTGGCCAGTGGTGATGCTTTACAGAAGAAAGGACAGTCCCTGTTGATGGATAACTCTCTGGTGCAAGTTTGAGTAGAGCCTCCCAACCAATCCTGTAAATTAATATTATCTTTAAATTACTATTATCACTCCTTAAGGATCCATTAGAAATATATCCTTCTCAAGACTGAACGCAGGGGACAAGAGAAGGAGGTAGGATTATTCACTCATTTTAACTGTACTTGCCTAATTAAATGTCCACTTTCAGAAGCCAGTCCCCTTTATATTTAAGGGAAACAGCAGGAAGATAATTCAAGGTAAAACTTAACTGAATTCCCACTTGTAAAAGTATGCATTTTTCATCTGACTATGCCTTTTATGCCTTAAGGAGATAGTCTGCATATCCCACAGGAGAACAACACTGTGGTTTTCATCATATATTTTCAAATTTCACTGAGATGTTCTCTCTTTGGTGGCCTTGCCACAAAAGTGTTTTAACCTTATAAAAATTACCAGCATTAATTATACGACAATGTGTTTGTGCCTTATTATTTGAACTTGCATTGGCACATTAGGAGAAGGAATTTAATCACAGGGATTTAATAGTACATTAAATTAGTTTTCTAGAAGTCCTTGTAACAGTAGAAGTCATAACAATCCCAGCAGGTTTGGTAGTACAGTGTCACAAGCACAATATTAATTCTCTGAGATATTGTGAGAAGTGACCTTCACGTGGTGGCTTCTCACAACAGCATTGTTCAGTGGAATGCTGACTCCTGGGAGGACCATACACTCTGTAGAAAATGTATTTGGATCTTTAATGTTAATGCAAATGCAGATTTGGCTGCAAAGTTGAGGCAAATGTTGGAGTTCATTCATTTATTCCAACTGGCAAGGGACGGAGAACATCACTCCAGGCGGTCCCATCTGAATTCAGGATGCCATTTCATCAGGCTCTCATTTGTCCTTTCCTATATTTGTTAGGTCCGTGTTACTGTCTCAAATGGCACAGGACAAACTGCCCCCCCTAAAATGGGCTAGATGAAATATGCCTCTTTCTCTTCAGTGATTTTAAACAAACTTCAGCTGGATGCTCTGGGCTCCTCTGCTTAGCCAGATTAAAGTAGGGAACAAAGTTTCTGTTTAGAAGTAAAGCACCACAGATGGCATAAATGCTTTCAAGAGATGGTTCAATAGACAACCTGTTTAACCTTGATGCCTTGCATGTGATACTCATCTCTGGTGGCTCAGCAGCCAAATCCTCCTAAGTTCTCCTGTGCAGTGATTTCTTCCCATCAGGATATAGATGAGCCTCTTAATTTGGGGTGTCCAAGTTCAGCAATACTTTCCAGAGGTTGGAAGACACATGCAGAAAATGATCAGCTTGCTGACACCCTTCTACCACACAGACTGCCATCATACCTCTTCCCACCAAGTGTGGAGGTTCTTTGCCTGAGTTATTACAAAGATCTGTACAGGAGCACTGCACTACAGGGCAGGGGCAGAGCAGACTCAGCTTCCTGCCACTTATTTATACAGAACAGACACAATTTGCCTAGCAGGAATGTTTGTGCAAATGCTCCATTTTACACATAAACTTGGTGCTTTGGGGCTCTCTCTGTGCGTCCACAGCTGAATATATGAACTATAAGTCTGTGAAGTTTTCAGTTTGTTTTGGGCTTAAGATGAAAACAAGATATACACAGTAATTGGGACATGACAGTGACAGCACCATTCCAAAATAAACAGCTTAGAAAAGAGCCTGTACTCAATCATTATGCCATAAACCACAGCCAAACAAAAGGGGAAGACTAAACAGCGGAAGAGTTTTCTTTCAAATTCTCCTTAGTTTTCTAGCATTTTCTTTGCCTTGTGATCAGCCAGCCATGGTTTTCTCTTCTACTCACAAAGGTACAAGGTACAAGGTACTCAGAAGTACCTTTGAGGAAGTCCTGCAGGATGGCAATGACACAGGTTCAGTATGTGATGTCATCGTCCTCATCAGCTTTTCCACTTTCTTCTTTTTTTATCTGTGTTTCCAGCACAGAATTATTTCAATGGAACTAAATTTTTATTCTTATTCTGATTGTTGTTGTTGTTATCATTATATTGGTGGTGGGTTTCTTAGTATTATTATTATTCTTTCTAAATCCTTGCACAGGGTCCCTCCATTCCCCCTGGGAAGCAGGCTCTAAGCTTGCACACAAGTGGGTGGTGACCTGTGGCTCCAAGGCCTCCCGACCACAATATACTGTGTTCATAAACAAAGTTCACCGGATGTTCAGCATCCAGCTTGCATGAAACTCTGCCAAGGCTGTGAGCACTAAATGCTGAACTAATAGTGAACTTTCATAAAGCAGGTCATATAATAAACTTCCATGAATTACTGTTATAAGCTGCTATAAATTGCTCTGCGGCAGGTTCCAAGCAATGTTTTCGCTGTCCTTTCACTAAAACTGCAGTAAATCCTTAGAAAGAATAACCAAATGAGATGTAATCTGCCTTCAAAACTTGCAGCCTTGTTGCACAGTTTCTAGCCCAGCTGCAGTCACACAACGCAAAAAGTGGAGCCACGGTTTTGCAATATCGATCAAGGAAGTTCTTGCTAATCCTCTGCACAAATTGGAATGAGGCTTTGACTGTTTCATAGTCTATGTATTTTTCTGAATAAAGTGGGGAAAATAGCCYTTTTTTTTCTCAAAATGCAAGGACCTTGACTTTAGACAGCAAGCGATCACCTCCAGCAGGAGTCAGGAGTTCACATCTTCTCTGAAAAGCAAGTCCAGCAAAGCAAGAGACTTGCATAACATCCAATTATTTTACAAATTCATCTGCAACGTTCCTTATCCCTTGGCTCTCCCACCCCTTGATCAACCCCAAACTCAAAGGAAAGAACAGCTTTAAAAATTTAATAAATACAGATATAAGTCACTCTCTTCACTTTTTCTTTTCTCTCCTTGCCTTTCCCTACTTTCCTGTCCTAACAGCCTCTCTCTCCCTGTAACCCTCATGGCTGTTTGCCACAGGTAGTGTGGCATCCTCCACACACCTTACTGGGATGTCTCCTGCACCAGTCATTAAATGCAGAGACCCACAAGGTGCTGAGTTCCTCTGGTTTTCACTAATACCAACAGAATTTGAAGGAATTGGTGCTATCCTGCATGAACTAAGCAACATGCAAGACCAGGGGCCAACATCTGGAAAAGATGTTCCATCCCAACCATGTGTCATATCTACAGCTCCCAATACTAAATATTTTCCTGGACCAAAAGAAAAAGGAGAAAATCTCAGCACAGCCAAAGGTCTGTTTATCATTTTCCCCTTGCAAATTGCAGCCATACTTTGATCACGTCTACCAAAGCCTCCTACCTTTCTCTTCACCTTTGCCTGGTGATGTTCACTGTCCTCTGTTATAGGGAACATCACTCACTCTGTTTCTATTCATGAGACATCCTTCTGTTGCAAGTATGAGGCTAAGAAATTTTGTAAAAGCAGAATTGCAAACTGTCAAGGAGGAAAGGAGATAGCTGGGAGCCAGAGAGAAGAGAGGACAGAATGTGTTCAGTCTGCAGGTCCCACAGTGGCTGAGAGTCCCTTTGAGGAACTCCATCCTGTCTCATATCTTTTCCAGGCAATTAATTTTTCAGGAGTTGAAGAGGTAAAAGGTAATGAAACAGGTAAAAGGTAATGAAGGTCATGAAAGGTCAAAATCCTTTATTTATCCCCTGCAACAGAGCAAGATTTTCCCCCAACACTGTGCCCATGG
This sequence comes from Amblyornis subalaris, assembly GCA_018881555.1. Taxonomy (NCBI): domain Eukaryota; kingdom Metazoa; phylum Chordata; class Aves; order Passeriformes; family Ptilonorhynchidae; genus Amblyornis; species Amblyornis subalaris. The sequence goes on along the minus strand of JACAXG010000056.1, from coordinate 2,418,336 downwards.
GCTCCAACCTTCTCCCAGAGGAATCACCTCTACTGGTGATTCCTCTACCGAATCCCCATCCCAAAGCCTGCCRTGCTCTTTCCTCTGTCAAATGAAGAATTAAATGTGCCATGAGGTACCCAGCAAGCATTACCAAACTCCTCCCATCCTGACCAATCAACAGAAATCACAAGAACTAACTCTTCATTTATCCTCATTACACACAGAACAACTGGCATTTTCCAGGCTGTCAGACAAATGTGTTTTTAGAATGAGTTTCACACCCAAAGGCAGCAGAGTACGTATGGACATACAAATCTTTTCTTATACATTCCTGGGAGGGTTGGCAGGAAAACTGCAGTGTTCTTCAGCTGATCCAGAGATATGTAAGAGTAGCTCATGCAGTCATTACAGAGCAATCTGAGAGTGTTAAATTGCTGGGGCAAATAATAATACATTGTTAGGAAAGTGTGGAAAAGTACTTTGAAAGAGATAAGTTTCTCATTTCAATGTCTCTGCAGTAAAGGGATGGGCACAGGCAATGGATAGGAATGTGACCTCTCCATGAGAAGAGCTGGATCCAGCACTTATCTCAGGTCTTGGGAAGCAGCAAACACAGGTGTAGGAATGCACAAGGACTGAACATCAGCCAGGCCAGGTGGCTATGKATTTTTAGGAGATCTCACCACCATTACAGGACTCATACATGGAGAGGAACAAAGAGCTGGGCTGTGAGTGTGGTAAGCAATATCTTTGCTAACAGGATCAGAGATAAAATATCACATATATCTTTTTCTAGGCCTCACACATGTCCACAGGTCTGCTCCAAAACTCACTGAAATCACTGTGACTTTCTCCACTGACACCTACAAGCTCCAGACCTGGCCCATAAAGAGCTGCAGCAAGACTGCAGCCATATGGGATTATTTCTGAGTCACAGTAGTAAGAGATATAATGAAAATATGTTGGCTTGTTTTAGTTGGTAAACATAACAGTCTTGGCAGGCTCAGCAAGAGACCAGATGCTGAGCGGTCTGGAAGCTAAACTGTGATCCTCAGAGGTCGCTATTTGGGATGAAGACCATGAGGAGGGCAGTGTGGGCATGCCAGCATTGCTACTGCCTGTTTTCTACCTGTCCTGTGGACACACAGAGATCTCCATGTCTGGCAGTCTGAAAGCTAAAAATTCCGTGTATCCAAACAAACCCATGGGAAAGGACATACTGAGCTAGATAAATTACAGTTATGAAATACAAGTATTTAATTAAATCTTGTCTGGGTGTATTTTGTACCCTTGCAAAAAAAAAAAAAGAAAAAAAAAAAGTCCAACTTCAAAACTAATCTGGAATTGACTGCCTATGTTGTAATTTACTAGAAACTCTGTTGTCATCACTTCAGTTCATAGAAAGGAGAAATAAGAACAGCAACAGCTTTCATCAGTGCCTATTTAAAAAAAGAAAAATGCTGCATTTTAAAGGAAAAAAAATTAAATATGGAGATGCAGCCAAATCCAAATCTGTGGTAACTGCAGGAAGGTCAGGCAGGTCAGCCAAGGTGGAGAAAGGTGGGTCAGCTTAGCAGAGGGCAGACAGGTTTCCCAGTGTCCTCCCACTGCCTGGCCCGGCAGCCCTGGGAGACCCCTCCTGAGCCTGCCTTTGGCTGTAGGAACTGCTCTGGCTCCAGCTGAGACAGAGCATTTCCTGACTCATTGCCTGCATGTCTGTATGAAGGTGCACAGAACAAGAAAAAGGTGTGGGGCAGCTGCAGGATCGCACCATGGCAAAGGCTCTTCCAGATGTGATTTAAAACTATTATCCCATGTGCTTGTGAAAAGCTTATTTACATTTCAGATCTTCCTCTTAGCAACCATTTGTTCAGGACCTACAAGAACAGCAGCCAAGGCTTGTGAATGGTAGTATAATATATTTAAATAATAAGAAAGATGTCAAGGGCAAAACAGCACTACAGCTGTTTTACAAAGTAGTTTATAAAATCTGCACTGCCCAGCAGATTTTCCTAAGCATCAGTCTGACAGCTCAGAGAAATAGAGACAGGGCAGCAGGGCTGGTGGCTGTGCTTGTGGAAGGGCAGCTCCATGTCAGCTAACTTTCTTGGATGTGTTCTGTGTCYGGTTTCAGCCAGCTGGTGAACTGTTAAAGGGAAATGTCAGCACACACCATTCCCCCACCAACGCACCGCTCAGCTTGGGCTGTGTCAGAAAACTCTGCTCACATCGTCCTGTTGAAATGCTGCCTCGTTTTCAGTCTTTTATGAGCAGCCGGAGTTTATCCGGGCTTTTCTTGCTTCCAGAAACACTGTCATGCAACAGTGCATGGTCCCTGTTTCATGTGTGTGTGGTCACTAGACCGGTCAATAGATTGCTTACACAAACCAAATGGTCCACGTGCAATAGGGTATTCTTAGGTCTTTGTTTGTCCCTTGATGCAAAAATAGCACTACATGTCGTGTTGGCTTTGCTCTGTCTTTTCTTTTCTCTGCAAATAGCAATGACATCAAGCAGAGCAAAATGAAGGTCATTTTGCAGATTTCATCTGCATAGGGAGCATGTATTCCCTATGATAGATACCTGATTCTGAATATTTACACTAGCCACCTTTCCAAAGGCTACCATTTAACACATCACAGTTTGTAAAMTAGATATGGATTGTTATAGCAATCCTGCTCCTTCCTGTGAGAGACTGCATGGATGAGGAAATAGAACTTCAGCTAGATCCTGAGATTTTGAGACGCTTTTACAATACAGACGCTGTCTCCCAGCATTCTGACTTTTTACAAAACATGTAATTTTGGGGTCCTACACAAAAGCTTTCAGCAAAGATTACTTTTGATTGAAAAAAAAAAACCCAGCTTTATCTACCTGAAAAAAAATTATCCCCTCTGAAAGCTCAAAACAAGATCAAGGCCTCTTGTTTAAGACACCATACAGACATGATAGTAGAAAGCTCATGATCCAAGAAGCTGGTAATCTAAGAGAAGTAAATAGATAAGAAAGAAGCACCAGGACCATTCTCTGATAAAGAACAAAGATGCAACAGGCTTAGTTGACTCACGCAGGGCCTCTCTGGAGAGAGAAGTGCTAAACCTCAGTCTCCAAGGCCAATGCATTAACCACAAGGCAGTCCTTCCACACTGAAAGAAGGATTATTTTTTTACTATTGGAAGCTGTTCTTTTTATCCTATTGGTGTTTAAGAACTGAATGTTTTGTTARCCATTAATTTTGGATGAGTTTGCCATCTGAAATCTTATAGCACTTACAGTAGTTTTTGGAGATTTCCCTTGTTGGACCATTCATACAAGTAGATATATCTTATTCTTTCCTTGGCTTCTTTCTGTGTTTGTTTTGGCTACCAGCACATTCTACTTCCAAAAAGAATAAGGGAAACCTTCCAAAAAATTAGCACACTTAGTTATGAGAGAGTTGAAAACATATCATGCCTTTGCAAAGCGTGAGTGACAGAGAAAATTCCTTTGTTAATTATTTTTCCTAGGCCAAGAGGAAGCAAAATATTTGAGAGAAAAAACCCCAAATCTGTTTACCATACCCRAAATATGGTGAATTTGAAACAGGAGAGGGCTGCACACACTGGTGTAAGGTGCCAGCCTCGTGGGCAGCACCGAAACTCATTCAACACTTGAAAAAAGATTTTCTTTAGTTGAAGGCCAAGCACAACAGCAATGAGTTTCCCCACAGACACACACATTTACTTTGCTTTCATCTGACAAACACAGGTCAGTGAATTTGCATCCGAGCTATTTTTTTTAGGAGAGTCAGTACTTCTTTTTACTTGGCTTATGGCAAAATGCATGAAAATATCCAATGGAGGAAAGGTCTACACAGCTCCAAAGCTCTACTCAAAGCAAAATTAATTTGTGGGCTGTATAGGCTTCATGTTGGATATTTCGTTTATTAATTATGTCTATGAAGAACATTGTGAGGTGTTGGAAKCTGAACTGGGACCTCATTTAGAAGGCCTATTTCATGTTTTCCATTGGACATTTATTTTGTTAACCTAGATGTCCCACCAGAATTCCTSGGGTGCCTGACTCCATTGCTTGTCTCCGAGTCACCAGCAAGCACCAGCTGCAGCAGTTGGCTCATGAACACCTTTCCTTTGTAACCCAGAAGGCTGAAGTCAAGGGCTGAATGGGATCTGAATGGGATCCCCAACTGCCAGCTGCCTTCTCAGCTGTTCTATTAAATGTACTGGCCCAAATCTGCGTTTTGTTGGGAACAGCCTGGATCAGTTTTGGGGAGTTTGGGTTGACTCTTGAGATGAGGTTGCAGTGAAAGAATCTGAGTCATGGATACATACAGAGTGATTCTCACCACGAGATGTCCCCTCACCCACTACCAATGTCCCACAGTGCCTTATACCTGCTGCAGGAGCTGKGCTGTAGAAAACCTTCCTCTTTTCTTTATCTTGAGAGTCGAGCTTTAGTTTAGCAGGACAAAACAGTCACAGTTCTGCACAGCCTGTAGGGAATGCTCTTGGCTCACCTGCCTTCTGCATTCAAAGGGTTTCAGAGGCATCGAAGCTGGATAAAAGCAGACAAAGGTTGAAGCTTCTTCAGGCATCTCTTCTGAAGTGCTCCAACACCCACCCACACCCTTGCACAACTTGTGGCCTTGGTGTACTGTCCCTAAAGACAGCAAATCTGGCCTTGAAGTGAACTTCCAGGAAGCCCTCAAACAATATTTAAGACAAAAACATCCAGTGCTTGTGGTCTAGTGTTTACCAAGGGTTTGCCCTTGAGTCCTTGACTTATTCCCACAGTGGCTGAGTTTTCCATGTGGTCACCTATCCAAGTATTATGCAGCTCCAAAGCTGCTTTGCTCCTTGGCACAAACAAGATGAGATGGGTTTATCCTGGGATGGAAAAGTGACAAAACTGAGCTGTTTTCAGCCACTGGAAATCTTGCCATCCTCCTTACACACAAAGTGGACCTAGAGCACCCCTTCCTCCCTCCAGGGTTGGGTTTGACACTGCAGAGGACTGACAAGCCCAACACCAGGGAGTCAGGATGGGAGCAAACTCTCCACCAGACATTAACCATCCCTTCTTATTTTTATTTTTGATCTATGGGAGGCCAGTCGTAACTTTCTGCATACCCTAACTAAGAAAGTTATCAGTGTATTGTTCCCACCAGTAACAGACTCCTTTACCGTACTTTTAATTAATTTCAGGATCTTTAAATCAAGTCCATATGAATGGTATGTAGAATCTGATCCTCAAATACCCATGTGTATTAATTAACTTCTTATTTTAATAAAAGGAATCCTCATTTAAGCTATGGGAAATTGCAGTGTGTGCATGTACGTGATCCTGGCATCCACGCTGCTTTTTCAGATAGGTTTACCTTGTACACACACTCATCCAAAATTAAGTTAATGGTCCCAGTCTGCCCCTCAGGACTCTGCAAATGACAGAGGCTAGTCATAAACAGTTTCTCTGTGAAAGTACTAGGGGACCATACAGAACAGATCTCTTGAAAAGGAGGAAGGACAAAAATATAATTACAGTAAATTGTGTTATTCTGTGCTGTGGGAGAGTAAGAGAACAAAAGCAGAAATAGCTCCATCACAGGTTCTTTGCAGGTTACTTTCTGCAGCCAGTGGATCTTCTGCCATTTACTTCCAGGCTACCTTGGCTCCACATTGGATTATCCCACAGAAAGAGAGGTGCAAAAATGAAAATAAATATTGCAATCCAGAGGAAATTCCTACAGCATAAATATTAGTGGGATGACAACCGCACTTACCAGCACATTATTTGGCTTTAGATTGCCCAGCTTTTCAAAAAAGGGAAAGGGTGGAATTTTCTACCTCATCATGACAATTATAAAGTTAAAGTACATGTTTCTATAAAAAATGAGCACACAGAAAACATTTCTTTTGCATTCCTGAATGGTTTGTTTGTTTGGAGGTTTTTTTGGCCACGAATGTGAACATTTAAGATCCCTGAAGCACTGTGTAAATCTGTTGCTAAACAGATCAAGAGACCTGTCTGCTTTGATGTGCACAGCAATGTCTAGAGAAAAAAAAATAGAAGGCAACAGGGTTTGACTTCTTGACTGTGGCACCCCCGTACACAGTCCAGCCTATTTAGCCTTTGTTTCATTTTGGAAGCAGGTACTTCACAAGCAGCAAAAAGGCAGGTCCAGCTTTGAGGGAGGTCAATAGTTTACAAAATTGCAAATGCTGTTTTTTCTTTAAGTATGTTTTATTCTTCAATTTATGAATCAAAGTCCTGGTATTTGCAATGTGGTGGTTAACCTCTATCACCCGTCTTTATGATTGTGAATTCTATGCTGGACCATGAATCCATCATGTTTTATTGAGAAGGAGACAGTCTTGCATTTTAAAATGTGCAACAACGATCTTTGACTTTGTCCTTTTGATTTGGGTCAGCTAGCAAAACTGGAGGAATGTTTATGATTAAGGGGACTTATAAATCAGAGAGAAAGGAGACAAATCCGTTAGTTATTGGTTATGGCAACTCTGAACTTTTGAAGTTATTCTTTTAGTTTCTTTTTTTCAAGTATTCAAATAAAATCTGTAGGTGTGTCTAAATAAAAAGTCCCCAGTTTCACAYTGTAGATTCATTGATATAAACTCCATATCTGAATTAGCCACATCAGCTTCAGCCGACATTTATCTTCAGGAGATAGCCTAGTCTTGGCTTGTTTGTTTCTGCACTTATCTCAAGCATCTCTCTTGTATTTGAGCTCTTCTACAGAATGTAAACAGAAATAATAAACTACACAGTGAGCATATAAATCTTCCCTCCCTGTGGAAAAGCCCTCAGCAACTCCTGTACTATGCAGCCTTTAAATTTTCCAACAAGTTTTGTTTGGCTACAACAACTCTTTCAGAAAGTCATCCAGCTTTAATTGAAGACATTGAGAAATGAAGGGATCTATCAATCTTTCCATGGTTCATTGGAATGGTTAATCAACCTCACAGTTAAAATGTGCCTTATTTCCAGTTTGGAATTGCCTTCTTCCAGCTTCCTGCCCTGGATAGGCAGCACATTCTTCCTGAAGAAAAACAATTARTTACACACTATGGTGAAGTCCTCTTTCAACTTTTCTGATAAATTGAAATAAGGAATTTGAGTTCACTGAGAGGCTCACTGCACAGCATTTCCTGCAATCATCACATCATTTGGGTTTGGTTTTTTTTGTTTGTTTGTTGGTTGCTTTATATTGGTTTYTTTCTCTGCACCTGCTCCAGTGTTGTGGGAAGATTTTGAAAGAGCACACACCAGAGCTGCATGAGTTTCCCTCCCAGGCTGGGATGGAAATGTAGCACTCCCTAGTGCCATGTGGAGGTTGGGTTAGTTTCCAGCATCACTGTCTCCTTCCACTTCCCATGCTGTGTCTGATGGGTCCCATCCTCTACAAAGATTGATACTGGGTTTCTGCTTTCACTGACATGGATTTTCCTTAATCTGTTTTGTGAATAATCCCAGCTCTCCACCTTTTCTTGATATTTGCAAGAAGTAGTTTCGACCAATAGCAGATAAATGACTTTACTGTAGYCTGTTTACCTCTTTACCTCTTTCTTTAAGCACCACTCTGGCACAACATTTTGAAAACCTTASAGATGGGGACAGTCTCTGCTGTTCTACTGTGGTGTTTTCTGCAAAGAGCTTTTGCTGTTTCAGCAGCACTCAGGAGCCTCAGCCAAGCACCAGAGCTCCACCTTCTCTCTTTGGGTTGGTGCAGTTTTTTGCGATGGAAATAGGGGCTGAGGAGATCGAGTCTGCAAGCTCTTCCATGACTCAAGAGTACTCTGTTGGAGTACTGGAAAAAGGAAAAGTTAACTTGGTAAAATCAAAAGGTTTTCCATGGCAGCAGATACTTCATATGCAGCCACTGACACGACCAATATGGATGAAYCCCCCACCTCATGAACTTTAGGTGCCTTTGTTGTAGTTGTCAACCCTTTAGAAGATGTCTGTGTAGTCAGTGGACAAGAGGCATTTTTGTAGTTCATCCAGCCTCTACTGAACATTGCASGATAATGAGAGATTCTTTATCTCTGTTAGCTATGAAGAATATTTTTGGACATTAACTCAGACATAAGCCCCTTCACAGTCAGGCATGATTAAGTCCACAAACTTCAACGGCCCCAGAAGAGCAAATAATTTGGAATAATTTTCTATTTGCCCTCAGAAATAATTTATTTATTAAGCGAATTACTTCGTTCAAACACATTAGTAGCAGAGATGTCGTTCTGATTTCTTTGTCAGTGGTAGCAGCAGTAAGAGAAAAAGAAAAAGAAACTTCAGACCGGGGTGTATCCAAACACAGGAGTTCCCCTTTATATTTTGGACATGTCTTAGCAGAGTATCATGTTTTAGGACTTACATGGACTCAGGTATTGGACATATGTTACAGCTTTGTAAAGGGTAATTTGATACGGTGTCAGCCCCGTGTTATCATTCGCCTCACTGGCATGTTAAGCCTCATTCATGTAGRGCTATTGAGGAGAGAGACAAAATCAATATATCTGTACAGTGATGAAGATGCCAAGCCAGAAACTGTGAGCCACTGACATCTGCCTTACAGGGAAATATTACAGCAAAATGTGTGTGCCCAGATATTTGGAATACTCAAAGAAAATTGGATATTATGCCYAATAAAACCACAATAAGGAGMAAAAAAGCCCTGTTTCTATTATCAYGGCTTTTATGTTCCTCAGCTGAGCACACAAACTAGAACTGCATCCAGTTCTTACTGTCTGGAGTGAAATCTGCTGGCTCTGGTTTTGCTGTAAAGTCCCTCCTACTGCCTGGGTACAGTAAGGCTGAGAGCATGAGGTGGTCAATGGCTCAGGGGAGACAGAAAYGGACTTTCCATCCAAATGCTCCCTGGCAAGGGCATTTGACACAGTCTGGGTTGGAAATTAGGCTGTGTTCACTTTGGGAATGAAAGTCTGGATGATAAGCAACCTGTGTAAGATGTCCTAGGACATTCAAGACATCTGAAAAAGCCTGGCAGATATGGCACAGAGATATGTCCTATTAAKGTGGCAGATATGGCACAGARATATGTCCTATTMACTGTGTCTCTGGCCCATACATGTGAATATATGTAACCATAAAATCCCTGACCAAACCCAGCTTACTCTTCCAACACTTGGATGTGTGGACACTCAGAATGTGAGGACACTCAGAATGTGGAAACCCAGCATCCTTGCCTCAGAGAGGTTAAATCCAAATTCCCTCCTCCTCTGAACAGTGCCCTAATTGCTAGTTTCAAGCTAACTTGAATGGGAAGCAGCATCCTTTTATCCAGTAGGAGTTCTGCCATTATGTACAAAAACGAAAGATTTCTGTGAACATGTGGGAATGAGTAAACATGACATTACAACCCAAGGGCTCTCTGTGGGAGAGCAAGACCGTGATGTTGACATTGCTCAAAAGATGGTTTCTGTGTTTTGTGGTATGCAATGTAAAATACTTGAACACAACATCAAGCAAGCCTTGGAACACTCACCCCACTGGTCAGAGTCAGGCTCATCCATATTCTCTCTGGTCTCACAAATCTTTTACTTCTCCCAGTAATTCACCAAGTGAGAAACGTTCATCTCTTCTCTCTCCTGAAAAAGTTACAACCTCAGTGCTATGGAGAGGGCTCAAAGACCACGAGGAGGGCTCTAAGGTTTAGGCACTAATAAAGTGAATGTCACCCTGTCACAGCGATGTTCTGAGAGAAAAGATGAGTCTCTCCTTGGTTCTCCARAGAAAGGACATAGAAGACCCTTTGAGGAAGGATTCAAGGCTATAACTCCCTGAGAACACATAGAAACTTCCCGGGATACTAGACTCAGGTGCATAAACCCTATAAAAGTATAAATTCCTGCCAGTATTATTTCCTGTGGGTAACTGAGAATCTCTGTCTGGGGAGCATGAGTTATAGGCAGGGGCTGAAATTCCTTCACTCTGGAGAAATGTAGTAAGCACAGGATGGTGCCAATGTCGCCCTSCACCCAGATTTGTGCTTTGGGAGCAAAAGCAATTGCCCAAGTCATGGGTTATGTTTTAAACATGCTGATAATAGGGGCCATTATTATACCACAAATCAACTTTGCATTTCTTCCTTGCAAAGTTCAAGGAGCCTTTTGGCACATACAGCTCAGTCACACTGTATAAAACATTCTTGTATCAGAAAAGATCCCACTTGTCATTGTTTCCATTGTAAACTTGTTCAACTTTTCTTCTCTCTAACCCTTCCCTGAAAATAAACTTCTTATTAGTAACAAAGAAGTGCAAGTTAAATCTAGAAGGTTATTTCTTCATGGATCCTGCATGAGGAAAAAAACTTTAAACAACAAACATTTTTTTTCTCCTGGTTCTTAACAGAGAAAGTGGAGCATGGAGAGAAAAAGCTGGAACACTGGCCCTGCTGAACATGCATTTCTGAGTGATTTCACTTGGAGGTGCTCTGACCATTATAGAGGTGCTCTGACCACCATATCCTCTGTCAAGGATCCTGATGCCATAGTCTGGGAAGCTGGGAGGTTTCAGGGCCTGATAAAATGGCCCTGAGAGGCAGCACATCATTCTCAGAGAGAACTGAGTTTGATGTATGTGTCTCACCTCAGTATTCTGGTATATTTTCATCTATCAGATAATATGGCAAATTTTCCAAGGGAGCCAATGGAAAAACCTGTTCAAGTCAAAAATCTGCAAATAGTAATAATAAAAAAGACAGTCCTCTTAACTTTTAAAGAGATTGCCTAATAACAAGTAACCCCAGTTTTCACAGACAATTTATTTTTCGTAGCCATAAACTTTGAGATGCATGAGCTATCTCAAACCAAATCAGCCCAACAAGGGCCGTGTCAGCTCTGATGCTTCACTGACAAAATCCTGTACAATTACAAGCCAAAGTCTTAGTCCAGATGTAGAGCACATGCAAGTTTAAATATATCTGAAACTCCTGGAAAATCAAGACTGCCCTTTAGATTGGCTGAAGTGCTGCTCAAATATAAAAGGGAGCGTATTTATTTCTTTTCTCATCCTCTGTGGAGATSACAGTTTGTTCTGGAATGTCAAATAACTCAGAGTCAGGAAAGCTGGTGCTTTTTACATAACTTTTGCACGACGGTTTTTCGAGGATGCCTTGTGAGGCTTTTCCACCCTCTAATGATGGAACCAACCCATGGTGGGTCACTACAGGAAACATGGGAACCCATTCCCTCTTCCCTGCCTCCTCCTCAGCTGTGCATTAGCTCGCTATGTAAATAAACTCTTGCAGCAAAAATAGAAGCATGACCTTGAAAGGTGGCAAATACCATAGGAAAAATGACAGTTATTTGGTATTTTCTTTTAAAAATGCAATAAGAATACTAATCTCCCTGATATTTTCTTTAGGGAACCAGCTGAGCCTTAGTTTCCTCACTCTTCCGCCTAGGTCATACCACCAAGGAATGCTGAGTGTATCAGTCATTAATCCATGAGACCACCACGTATTTCTCARCCTTCCTCAAAACCAGGCAACTTCTCTGCAGTAGAAAACTAAAATGCCAGCAGTGASATAGCTTTTGCACCTTTGAACTCTATTTGGAATGAAGTTGTCATTTCACTCTTCTTCAACTCTTCACAAGTTGCTGCAGAGAAAGACTGTGGGACAGCTTTCAGCAGTAGGATGGCTTTTCACTACACACACAAAGCCTTCACTTTTCACTACACRCACATTTTGCGCAGATATAATGAACAGAATAGTCAAAAATAGTACTCACAAAACCATTCAACTCATCAGCAATTTTTAAATTTGAAACAAATGCATGCATTATTTGAGAGGAATCAAAAGAAAAGAAATGGGCCAAAAGTTCTCCTTGTCAATGGAAATAATGAACAACAAGTAGTGATGGGTCAACCAACAAAGTTTCTTTTTCAGCAGAAAGAAAAGCCGGGAGGCAGCATYTAATCTGTTTTCTCTCATACACTTTCAAAATCTGTAGGGTGTAATCCTGAAATCCAGTTAGTAGACCAGGGCAAAGTGACAGCCTTTGGGGAATCAACAACACTCACAACCAGTTGATGTTATCGTGTGCTTTATTTCATGGTTTAGAATTAATTGCAATTGGGGGATGGAAAAAAATTCCTGAAGCCTAAAGTGGTTTTGCAAATTCATAAGGAAGTATTTTTCTTTGAATAATAACATTATTATAAAGTTATGATCTTTCTCTTTTTTAAATGAACCCTTTATTTTCTTTCAAATTTCTGGTACTTGTGGCCAGGGGCTGTCTGGTGCTCTCATCTTGTGGGGAGTTGCTGGCTGGAAGCAGCATCGTWTCTGTAATTACCACTTTCACTTAAACAGTTCGGAGCACTCCAGAAATGCCTTCAAGTATTTGATCATATGCATGAAAAGTTGGAGGGACAGCTAATAGCTGATGGTTGTTCCTAAATGCTAGAAAAGGGTATGCTCATTTGAAAACTTCTTTTCAAACATCTCAGTTTCCAAAACCAAGCGAGTTTGCTCYCTTGCCTGTGYGTAACACAGAATGGTCCTGACCTTTACTGCTTTGTAAATACCGATGGTGAACYTCAAAGAGTCAGGTGAAGATTGCTACTTTCTACTTTCCGTCATAAAACCCTGCCTGAGGAGACTTCTCAAGATTTTTATACAAGACTGAATCTCTCCAGCACTCTCCAGGGTCAACAGGTAACCCCCTTGCATCTGTCTAGAAGTTTGGGATCCAGCCAACATCAGGCTTTCCCTCTTAGTTGCAGGGAGGGATGAGTGCCTCCAGAGGGAGATTCAGGAACCCCAAGATGAGTATCCAAGGCAGCTGGGTGTTTCCCCTGTTGAGGTCCTTTGGCAGCACAGGGCCCTGTGTCCCATCCAACACTCATCCCAATTTCTGGTCCAAACTAGGARTTAGTTTCTTAACTCATCTGAGGCAAAACAAGGAGTTTAGGAGGACAAATACGTAGGTTTTTGTTGGCAATGCAGCCTTAGGAAGACAGACAAACATCCAAACTTTGCATTTACAAAATGTAGTTCCCAAAGAGAGACTGGATTGAATCACYTACCGCATGGTTGGGGTGTTATCGATGGCAAGGGTTGCATCCACAATTTTTTATTAAAAACTTCTTCTTTTGCCTCATTATTACAAAGAGTGGCCAAAATTCAAGGTTAGGAATCCTGCTGTTGGCTTCAACAGAACCAATATTTAATTTCATTTTTCTTTTCACGCTGAGCTTCATCCCAATCTGATTTCTGGCAAAAATACTTTTCAAAGGAGTTGTCCGTTCTGCATCCCCCTGGATTACACTCACTCACCCCAGCTCTGCCCCATATCCCCTGAGACATGCCCAAGAACAAGGCAGATCATGCTACAGCAGTGCTGGAACTACCCACGTGCAGCTTGGCCAGGGGTGGACATCAGCCACTTCATCAGCTGGATGCTGTCAAAGAAAGCCACAAAGACTGGATCTTATAGAATTGTTTAGGTTGGAAAAGGCCTTTAAGATCCCCAAGTCCAACAGCTCAGCCAGCAGAGCCACGTCCATCACTAAACCATGTCCTTAGGAGACACAAATTTGGGGTTCTCTTTCCCTCCCACATGCTGATTTTCATGAAGTCTGTAGAAACACAATTATTTTTGATACTCCCATCCCTCCATCAAATTTGGTGGAAATAAGTTGAAGAGTTACTGGAAAGGCTAAACCAACAAGCAGGTATCAGCAGACACAATTCACACTTCCYTACAAAACCACACTAAGTGGACATATTTGTCATTTACTGAACACCAGGAAAGAGCTGAGCCCTGCAAAACAGAGAGAAGAAACCACAGCAACCACCAAAGAGCTTCACACTTCTCGATGGACTGCTGAGAGCAGCCACTTCCCAGGGACGATTGAGGGGCTCAGGTCCAACCAGCGCAGAGCACAGCAGCAGAGGCAGGAGGATCATGTGGTAACAATGAAAAAACCAAAGATTCAAAGTCCTGCAGCTTGGCCATTGGGCCAATAGGAAATTTTCCAACAGGAAAACCTAACTTTTTTTTTCCCATGAATAGATACAAATGGGAAAAGTGCTTAATATTAACAATCACATTAATTCTTTGCTGAAGTGGTGACCCTGTAACCTTGGATTGTGGACACTTGTGGGAGGAGCAGAGGGACACTTCYGTTTTGTCCTAAGCAAATTTGCCCATTGTTAGTAATGGATGCAGAAGAGCTGACAAGTATCCTGGATATTTGGTCCTATATTTTCAGACATAATGCTTGAAATAAACCCTGTTTTAAATGGGAGACTTTTCTTCTCCAGGAAAAGCAAATCCTGTTCACCTGGGTATTCCCCGAAGTAGCACCCGGTATAGGGCTATTTTCCATCTCTGCTTATTAGGGTCAGCCAGGAACAGGCAGCAGAAAAGAGTCCTCTTCCAGCCACCTCCCAGCTGTACATAGCATATCAAATGGGTGTTCCCACGAAAAAATGTATTTCCTAATTACGGGCTTACTGGGGTCAGAAAAAAGAAATAAATATTTTGACAGTTTTAACCTGCAATTATTCATCCCTTTGGTSCTTGTCTCAAACAAAGACCACCCTCTCATGAAGCTTGAAAACTCTTTTTTTCCCTAGTGTTAGGAAACACTGAGACATTCCCATGCACAGAATTTCGGGTATCTCAATTATTTGAGCTGTTGGTCAGTGCTGTCCCCCTGCTGCTCTTGCTCCTTTAAGAGCTCTTGTCCTTGGAAGTCAAATTCATGAAGCTTAATTCAAGTTCTTCAGAGTCTRAAGTGGTGATACACCAATTAACCAAGCAGTACTAATTGTGAGATGCTGCCAAGGCACTCAAAGGAAAACAGGGGAAGTACATGCCGAGAATCAAGACTGTGCCTTCATTGAGTTATTGTTAGAATCAAAAAACCAAAACAAAAAAATCAGTGAAAGGTACCCCAGAGGTTAGKGAAAAAGGCTAATAATACATTTCTCTCCTACCTTGAGAGGCTTAATTGCTATTTAAAAAATAATAGCAATAATATATATTTAACATTTTGCATAATATTGCACAGATTCCATAGGGGTTTGGTTTGCTTCTCCTACAACCTGGTTATCATTATACCCTTAAACAAGAAACAATTAGGACTAGACTACTCTGGAACTGGATCACAAATGGTTTTCTAACAGGAATAYACCTCACAAGGAAAAATCCCCAACATTTTCCAAAGAGACATCTATAAATGCCATTTGAAATTCCATTGTCTGTCAGTGAAATTGAGGTAAACACCTTTAATCCATGTACTTAAAAAAACCTTCTTTAGTTTGAATCTTGTCTCTGATGAAACAGTAAATGTAACTCAAGACCCTGACCTTCTAGAGAAGAATCCACTTTGATTCTCCCCAAATAAACTTTTCCAGAGATTTTTCTGCACAAAAAAATATCTTTCATTCCTTATCTTGCCTTGTCTTGCCTTGCCTTGCTTTGCCTTTTGAATCAGGACATTTTTCTCCTGTCACAGTAAAATTTGCCATTGGAATTTCAATTTTTGTTTCCAAGCAAGCTGGACTTTCTGGTGCCACTGAACTTAAAAGCTCCTCAGCCTGAGTTCCGAAGCTCCAAAACTGTCTCAGCTGGACTGGAGAGWCCTAGCACATGGCTTGGCTGTAGAGGAATTAAACTAGGGTGAATCCCYGCCTAGCTTTCAGAGACTCCAGCTCAAAATGCCTCAATGCAGGGTGTGCACAAACTTGCCTTCTGGTTCTAACCTAAACGCAGAAGTAGCACAAAAACGGTATTCTTGTAAAATCAGCTTGTGCCATTAATGTCCTGACCTCCTGATCCTACGCATGTGAGGTTTTCACTGTATCAATCCCAACTTCTGCAACCTTGATGGTAATTCATATGAAGTCTATTTTAGGAACCCCTTAAAATCTCACACAGGACATGAGGGATTCCATTTTATACATCAGTTTTCCCTTTGTTGAGAGGGAATTCTCCCACTGAAAGAGGATGCACCATTTAAGTAATGTTTTCAAAACTGGTCCCTCAAGCACTGGTTGCTGGAGGCGACAGCTGAGTCATGCGAGCAGCAACAAAGGGCATGAACCAACACGGAGGCAACCCTCTGACATCCCCAAATTACTGGCAATGGTGAGGAAACAGCAAACTGCTAATTGTGAGATGGCTGTGTTTAGATGCCCTGATAGCCCAAGGGGCTAATGCACTGGCTGCCTCTGGCAYGGCAGGGATAGCTGTCTCCCTGGCTGGGAGATCACAGTGCTCAGAAATGCCCTTCCTTCCCGCGGAGATGAAAGGCAGCCTGGATGCACAGCTAATTTATCAGGCATACAGTGCTCAAATATAGCCCATTTATCTCCTTCGAAGTGTTTTGCTTCTCCCACCACTCAGCTTAGCAAGATAATGTCAGTGGTCAGAGGGGTGCTGTGGTAGGTGCAAGAAAGCATTCAATTATCCATTGTGAATGATTCYTAAGCACACCCTATTTCTGTCCACAGATTGAAGTGGCATTTTTCTAAAATATCATGGAAATCAATAGGGTTTACACACTTACATTTCAGTGTTTAGGAAAACCCACAGGATGTGTCTGACTTTCTTTTCCTGCCGTAAGCCTTCGCCTCCCACCTTAATGCCAGTGGGGCTCCTGCTGGTGCACACAGAGGCAAGGGGAGCATCCAGGGCTACACTGAGGGTGTGTTCATAAAAGAGGAGGTGGATCAACACAGCAGGCTGCAGCACGTGAGTACCAAGTTCCTTTGGCCTCCTGGGTGGTGTGCATTGGCAGAGCTGCAAGTTGATACTTTTGGTTTATTGCTGAAGTTGAAACCAAAGTGGGTTTAATTTCATATTTGCTGCTAGGAATGTGCAACTGGCTACTCTGCACCCCAGTGATRAGTGTGCTTAATTGTCCACGTGTCCAAACCCTTACAGTGCTTGCATTCACATTCTCACACCTCTGCCTTTGCACAGGATTTTATGTAAAGCCTATATACATCTGTAACCACACCTCTCCAAAACAATCTGTGTTTCTAACCAAACGTGCATAAGAATAAAAAACAAATGCACTGCTCACACAGAGCACAGAAAAGAAAAGAAAAATGGTCATAAACACACAACGTCTTGCTCCGTGCATGATGGACGTCAGGAATAAAAAGCAGCCTACAGCCTTTCCCTTTCTAGCAAAACTCCATGCACTGAAGATGCTCAGGACTGAACACAGTCAGAGGTTTTGCCAGTGTTAAGCAGGATGGTAAAATTTCTTCATGGATGTTTCATGCTTACACATCCCTCCATGACYTCCATGGCTTTAGGACAGCATGAGATTTCTGACTCTGATCAGGTCGTGTCTCACTGCAACCCCTGGTTATCCTGCTGTCTAATCAATTGTTCTTGTATTGGCTGGGACAATTACCTAGGCCAAAGTGGGGTGTCTTCTCCTTCCTGATTTGCTCCCTTACTTTTTCAGCTCACTTAAATTTTTCAGTGTCTCTGTAATTTTTTTTAAATAATTTTAAATTTTGTCCTCCATAGAAAATACTAAAATTTTCTTCCAAGCCTAGCTAATTTTGGTGTTCTATCTGCATTCAAAATATCTCTGTATTCTGTTGCCTCAGGAGGCCACTTAGTGCATCCTCCAATTTGAGGGCAAGCCATTTTTATTACTTGTTTTCTGAGTAAATATTTCCAATCCATGTTTACCCAGTGACAAATATTTTCATCTAGACTCTCCTCCTTGRGTTTTCCAATGAGAATGGTGTATTCTGGCCTATCCCTCACCCAAAACCCCTCTTGCCTTCTGATCAAGGGGAATAACTTTTTCAACCTGAACAGCCATTGAACAGAAGCAGCTATTTTTCATTTTCAATAGAACATCTACACCTGAGCATGAACATTAAAGTCATCATGAAATATAACTCAGGGAATTACTGGAAAACTTCCAGTCAAAAAGATTTTGACAGAAATGGGCAAAAAAACCAGCCAACACCCCAAACCAGAATATATCTCATCAGGCAAGTCAGAAAGACAGACTGACTAAATTAACCCAGACAAAAGAGGCAAGTGGTGGTCCCTTGCATTACCAGGTCCCTGTACCACCACATTTGGATGCATCCCAATTTTTTGACTCACTGCAGGCAAGATATCCTTCTGCATCTGGTCTCCATTAGACAGTAGGCGTCAGAAGGAGGTGAGGTCTGCTATGGCTTCTTATTTGGAGCGCTTGTTGCTTGGTAGTACAAACAGAGGGCTATTAAAAAAGCCAAATGCTGATATTTCCACAGTGCTTGTAACACAAGCTCCAGTTTGCTTCAGTTTGGTCACGGTGGTTTACACACAGAGCCGCACACATTTAAATATAATATTTATTAAACTTACTGAAGTTTATTCTGAGGTATGACTGCAACCCAGTTTATTCTGGCTGGGCCAGGGCGCCTGTGTCGGGTTTGGAAGTGCGATGTCCTGCCATGTGCACCCGCGGAGCTGGGGCAATCTGCTTCGAATTAGCAGCCCAGCTTATTTTATTGTGCTTGGCCTGGCCCTGCTACCCAGTGACCCTGAGCGAGATTGCTCTTAAAAGAGATAATATGACCCGATAAAACATAAGAGCCTTCAGAAAAAGGGAAGAAGTATCAGCCCTCTGGGCCTAATTACAGCCCACGGTGTATTTCCTTCGTCTCTTGGATGCCTGTCACCYGTAGGCTGCAGGAGCAGCGCCGTGCACCTGTATTTGGGCTGGCAGTAACCTCTTCTTCCCACACAGCAGCGATCTGCCGGCACTGCAGCCGCAGCATCCATCACCCAGTCGAGGTGCACACTTGCAAAGTCGTGTGAAGCGCCTCTCTCAGCCTCTCCACGGCTCCAAAAAGCAAAGCCAGGCTTTCTGTGGGATACAAACTGAGCCAAAGCTGGAGCTAAAAGCTTGTAACCGTTTTCCATGGGGAATCTAGATGTAGTGCCCAGTTGGAAAAAGGCCCTTTTGTGTAGATTTGCTGAGTAAAGAGATTGCCTTGGGATGTGCTAAGCACATGTAATTTTGACTATTGCTTTATGATACAAGAGGCTACATATCCCATGATAGAAATCCACAAACAATCGCTAACTTGTAATAGGACCTATACAGCATATAGAGCATTTCCCCCAAACAACATTCATTGGCCTTGCTTCCATCAGTTACTGGAACATCCCTCTCATTTTTTTTTCCATAGAAAAAGATCAGTCTATTGGAAAGCTCCTCAAGATCCACAGCTATTAACAGGGAAGTCTGCACATCATTAGTTTTTCTGATAGTGCAAGTTCTCGGAACAGCAAAGATAAAGCAAAGGCTGAGGAAGAGAAGAATGGAGAAAAACAATTTGCTTGGCACATTCCAGACTTAAAGGAGAAGTGGATTCTCTGCTCTTTCAAATTACCACAAACCTGCTTAGAATTTTGTCAGTAAAATGAAACAGTTGAGAACAGCTCTAGCTAAGCTCTAGATACATCCATCCTCTTTTAGTTAAGTTCATTTAACTCCAGGTATTTCACTTCATTGCTTGTGATGATTTGGGGGGCCAGGAGCTCATTCCTAAGAGGTTCTGTGTTTCGGAGCCTCCTAATGCTGTTCTTACATAGATCATCTCTTAACATGTCAGCATAGGCTGCTGATGATCTCATTTAAGGAATTGTTGAAACACTGCTATTTAGGTTTTATTTTAACCTGACTATAATTTGATCAAATTCTGTTTAGCTCCTTTTAGAAAATGGAGTTGTGAAACATTTTCACTTTATTAAAAAAGAAGTTCCTGCTGATACAGAAAGTGTCCATTTTGGTTTTGATTACTTTATTTCTCTGTGTTTTACCCCTTTCCTACTCACCACATAAAAATGGAAGCATCTATCTTAGATCCTCTAAAACTCCAAACAAAACATTTCATATAGTTTTCAATCCATACAAAATCACATTTTTCATTACAAACTATTTTGCAAAAAAAATCAGAAGGGTCTCACGGAAATTTTGAAATAATTTCATTCTTTTCTCCATGTCTTTCACGCACATTTTGGTGGTGGTGTTGGGGAATTATGTCCTGCTCTTGGTGGAATTTAATCACGGATCAAAAAAAAAAAAGTTTAGACAATACTACTTCTGTTTAAAAGACAATGCCACTTTTGGCTTTAAGTTAAAGAAAAACATTTATTTGGACACTTAAATTTACCGAGGCCCACAACGATTGTTCTTTCTCCCCAGATTAGAAATGGCGTGTGACTTTTCCTCCCTCCATCTCTTGTCTACCTGCTGCTCCTCCAAACACAGTCCAGCAAAGCGGATCCAGTCCCATCAGCCTCAGCATCCTTCCTGGGACAGGGGTGTCTCACAGGCCAGGTCTCATCGGAGGGATCCTGGAAGGAAAATTCGGATCACACACCTAATTCTGGGCAGCCAACACTGACACAGGCCCACGCTTATCCTCACTGTGGGAGGCCTGACAGGGCTGTAGCACCTGCAGCCACAGCCAGAGGAGACAATTTCATGGCAATCTGTCATAGCAATGCTGGTCCCTCCAAAAGACAGGAGAGGTATGCTCCCACGGGGTCTCTTGGATAATGTATATATTTTCTCCTTGTGCTTCCCTAGCATGCTGTGTGAGAGGAAGGGYTGGCCCGAGCTGGAAAGGGCAATCCTGGCTCTCCCTGGATAAAGGTTACACAGAGACCTGGGGTATGCTGCCCTTCCACAAACACTGCTGGATGCCAGCATCTATCGGCTGGAGATGGCTGACGTGCTCTGCCAGCAGAGGTTGCTTCAGCAGCACAAAACCAGCCCCTCCTGCTCATGTTAAAGCATGCAATTTCCTAGTCAGGTGTTTTGCTGTTGCCATAGGCCCACAGGCAGAGCTGCCTCTGTTTGCCCAGCCTTGCTGTCACCAGTCAAGAGAAGGGAAGGCCCAGCTGAGGGATGTGGGGTAGGATCCATATGGGAGAGCTCCTAAATCCAAGAAAGGGCACGTGACCTTTGCTGTACACCTCCTCTCACAGCCCTGGGATGGAGGAAGTGAGCCCGGTTCTTCTTAAGATCCAGAGGTCCAAGCCCTGCTTTGCCACTGTGACCTCGTGCGCTGTTTTAAGGCCAAATCCACAGAAATGCCCCAGTTCCCATTGCCTTTGTGTGCTACGGCCTCATTTCCTCCAGCTCTCTGCTGGGGTTTTCCTTCCAGTTTCGCACCAGAAGAGCTGTATTTCCCTGTTTTCCCCCATTGTAATGCTAACAGGCTGGCAGGGAGAGCAGGGGGCTGTGCCAGCCAGGGGAGGACGGCCAGCACTGCCCCGGGGAAGGCAGAGCAGAGGGGGCTGGATTTGGTGTGTCAGCACAGCTACACAGAGGTGCTTCTGCCAACAGCAGCACAGGCTGATGCTCAAGGAAAACTGCTCTTCCCAAAAAACCCCAGGCAATACAATATCCCAGAGAATCTGGGGAAGGAAGGGGTGAGGGGGTCTCTCCTGTCCTTGTGTTCCTCACGTACCAGTTTGAGCCCCATTGCGTTCACCGGGAAGTTGTGCAAATAATGGGAGTCCTGGACTGTGGACAAAAAGTCCTTGAAATAATGGGAGCCCMGAAGTGTGGACAGAGGCTGTGGCATCCCGGAATGGAGATGACTCAGTCACAAAGGGCTTTTTGATTATGAACAAAGCACCCAAGACCAAGCAGTTTCAGGTCCACAAGATTCAAACCCCTCAGAGAAAATCCCAGGTGACAAACCATCAATGTTTGCAGCGCGCTGGCTCCCCAGCCCTGCACACCCCAGCGCTGCAATCYAGCTACTCCCAGGCTCAGGGGCTGCATGAAATCCTCCCAGAGAAGATAACTGTCTCTGGAATGGGGCCTTTTTCTGTTCTTTACTTTTTTAATCTCACAGAAAATATTCAGAGCTCACCACCGCCTCAGAGCTGTGGTGACTTTGCCTGAGGCCACCTCTCAAGCCAGTGGGGTGGCATGGGCTGCAAGGCTGGGAAGACGGTGCTGCCAAGCCTCCTTTGGAAGCAGCCCCTGTCGGTTTTCCCTTTCAAGCTCTTTTGTTGAAAATCCTTAAGGCGCCGAGAAAAAGGCCCTTTCTCAAAACAGTTTCTCCAGACAGCCTGGGAGAGCCGGGAGCTCAGCCCATGGGTGCCAGCAGGCTGCTGGAGGGGGCCAGGAGCAAGGACTAGCCCTGAGCAGGGGATGGGTGGGTGTAGGTGATGTCTCAGCACCTACACAAAGGATTCAGCCATCCTCCTGCTCCAGACCGAGAGGATGTACCCTTGTCACTCTCAAAATTAACAGCAGCACTTGCTAGGAAAGGACCCCAGAAAAAGTCCCCTGTATTTAACACCTTCCCTGCCTCATTACAGTAGGTGGTTTATACTGATATTCATGGAAGTCCAATGCTTGGCAGCCTGGTTAACAGAGCAATTGAATGAGGAGAAGGTCAACTTGTGCTCCCCAGCTGCAAAATGATCTCGTGTTCAAGGTTTGTCTCTTCTGTTGCTTTTCTTCTTAATGCTAAAACCTAACTCTTTATTTCTTAGATTCAACCAACATCTAAATGACAAGTTTAGTAATGGTAGCTGAAACTGCTGTGTTGTCTCCCTGCTTTCAAGTCCCAGATTGCAAYGCTTGCTGGGACAAGGCTCTTCCAGACCTGTGAGATCAAGTACTGCAGGATGCACAGGCTCAGGCTGAGCTCCTTAAACCATCCCAGCTCCACCTACAGACACTGCACTTGAGTTTAAACCATCCACAACCTTGCATGTTAGAGGCCAAACAGCCTCCATCTGCCCAACTAGGGTAGCACTTAAAAAGATTCAGGTGGCAAGAAAATGTATTCCGGCCTCTGAGTTGTTTTATGAAGATCATACACTGATCATAGAATCACAGAATGGTTTGGGTTAGAAGGGACCTTAAAGATCATCTRGTTCCAACCCCCTGCCATGGGCAGGGACACCTTCCACTAGACCAGGTCGCTCAAAGCCCTATCCAACCTGGCCTTGAACACTTCCAGGGATGGGGAAATGTCCAGCCCTTTTACAAATTCAGATAGACAAATTAATGAACCTACTATAACTTTGGKAAAGCTGCAGGCATCATTCAGATAGAGAAGTAAGGAATACATGGATTTCATTGTTCCACATTAACTAGAAATAATACAGGAGATATATTTGCCTTTACAAGAAGTAAAGGCACTGAGTAAAGCAAAACATGCCTCCACATGGATGAATGACAGCACAGCCTAAAAGGCAGTGAAGCACATCCCTTTCTCTGCTGCATGGATATGGAGGGCACTCTCACCAACACTTATTTTCATTTCAAGGTAGTTAGTGAAGGGTAGAGGAAAAATCAACAGCAACAAATGAGTTGTTGCAACCTGCCCTTTCTGCTCCAGCAATTTCCTGTTTTTGTAAACAGGAAATGCCGTGCAACTTGGCGAGGACTCGATGTGATAACGCTGAGGAGTGATCAGGCAGTCAACTATGAAACCACAGTGGTGTGTGCTGAGGAAAACCTACAAGCTGTCAAAAAAGCTGCGGGATGTCCTGTGATACAATCTATCAATTATCCAAGTGAATGCCTTTATTTATAGATGGATTTCTTTTCCTGTTGTAATTCCATGCCATCTCAGCCTTACAGTAAGCCACCTGGCCAGTGTGAATACGCACGTTAATTTCAAGGTAATATATTATTCTATATAATAAAAACAAGTTGTCTGGTAGTTTTTAGTGAGGTTGTCTAAGCCTGTTCCCATGGGCTCCCCACCTCCCAGGGAGAAGTTGCAATCTGCTCTGTTTCATCATCACTTTTGTGTCATTTCCTACCGAGATGAGTGGCACCGAGACAATTTCCAGACGTGGTTATTTGTTCTCCTTGACCTGAGTGACTGCTGTTTTCTAAGCCATTTGCAGTGTCAGTCCTGGGATTTGACACTTAGACTTCTCCAGTTGGGGATTATAATGTTGTATCTTTCWTTCAGGCTCCTTATTAATTTTCTGGAGGCAGTTACAATGGAGCTGTTCCAAGGTTTTTTTCCCTACCAACACTTAATTTTGCAAATCAGGCCAATTTCACTAATTTCACATAACTTGATAAGTCATTTTACAACAAGTTAAARACCTTTTCCTGGACCTCTAACCCTAATTCTGTACAGAGTGTTTAACAATAATGACTGCATCTAGGTTTGGTTTTTGACCCATACCTAGGGAAGATTTAACACACTCTGTTCCCAGCTGTGCCTATGACCTGCACAGATAGACTGAGAACAAATATTTCCCTCCTTTGAATTCTGTCCATTATTTCCTTGTTGGTTCCCCTCTCAAAGTAAACAGTTCCACGAAAATTTAAGCAATCTCGAATGTTGTCTTTGCAGTGACCTAATGGCTTAGAAGCAGATGAACCCAGAGGTCATTGGGCAATAATTTCCTATTGTTCATATACAATCTCAGCCTGAAAATGGGATGTGTGTCCCTAAAGCCAGCTTCTACTGTAGTTGAGCAATGTGTTGTCAGGCCCCTTCTTTAAGCAGCTGTCATCTGTAAACTCAAGAATAAACTCAGATGACCTGAGAAGTTCAGGTCACCAGCTCTTCTGGGTTACCAGAAGGAGTCCCACAGCATAAATAAGGCACCACAAAAAGGTCTGAAAGTGAGTCTAGGGAGGTTTTGAAGTCTTGTCCCACCTGGAGGGCTGTTGATCCATCCTTTCTCTCCAGGGAAGTTTGCACTTCCATATGCCTGGTTATATTGCACCCTAGCTGAGGCCTCTAAAATTCCAGACAAAAGCCCTTTAAACAATAGATGAGGCACTCCACTTGTATCACTACTGCCCCTTTGATGACTCTGTAGGGCTGTACCCCATGGAAGAACTAGCCCTTTACTCCCTCCTTTGCAGGGGAAACTTTTGGGTGGAGAAGAGTAGGACCAAACCCCTGAAGGCACAGTGTCCCAAATCAGATCATCATGTTAATGACTTAGTCATTTAAAAACATTTTTCCCAAGGGCAAAACAATGCTCTGAAAAGAGCATCATGAGAGCACTGGTCTTCCACCACCTTCATCTCTCATTTTCATCCAAAGATATTGCCCCACTTCATCAAGGCCATGGTAGAGGAGCAGAGAAAGGTGGGGAAACCTGCGGTTGCCAGCACAAAAATTCCAGCCTGAGATTTTTGTCACCACTTCCTCCCTAATCCCCACATTTCTCCTCCTCTCTGTYCTTGAAGAGGCAATCTTGTGTTTGCAGGTGCCAAGGAGCCTCAAAGGAAGGAGCAATAACAAGCACATCTCTTCGTGCCGGCAGCCGCTTGAGGCAAGCTGCATCCCTTGGCACGGCAGGGCCGGCCCGCGGCGGGCGGCGAGCCCGGAGCCAACATCCCGGCGCTGGAGCACGTTGGGCTGGGAGGCGTTTGGCTTCCAGTCAGGAGACGAGGCTTCCCGGCAGTGCCTGAACAAACACACCTACTCAGCGCCAGGTGCGCTCCCTTGTAAACACTTCCGCTGGATGCGCCCGGCAGCCGCCGGCCGGATTGACAGCCCTGCTGGGTTTGATGGAGCCGATAAGGATCCCCAGGCGTTCCACCAAAGTGTCAGGAAAARGCCCGAGTGAGTCAGCAGAAAGGTACGATTCCTCACAGGGCCTCTAGCCATGATTTGTTGGACTCTCACCCACCGAATGAGTGGGAGTGTTTTCTCATTGTCTCTAATGAGTTTTGGATCAAGGTTTTATCACAAGGAAAAGAAAATAAATAATGTCGATTATAAAACACTCTCCTCCCTCAGCTTCATTTTTTAACATGATTTAAGAGCGCCCAAGGGAAAACACTTAATCCAAACCCCATTTTGGATTTGTATTTTAGGAACATGCAGGAAAGTTATGTGATGCGACATGTTTTGAGCTCCCAGCAATTCAAAGGCAGACTTTCAAAGGTGGAATGAAGCTGGGCACGTGAATTCCTTTAGCCATAGCAGGAGGAATACCTGCATATCCTGTGCACCTCTACATGGAGTCAACAGGATGTAAGAGAAAGCAAAGCCAGTCTCCCATAATATGCATGAGAACACACTTACAGCACAGATTTATCCATGGCAATTACTTAATTCTCTGGAAGTTAACTCAGAGAAATTTCAACATGGGAGCATCAAGGATGGGGATATTGAAAATCACCATGATTCCCAAAAAGCTGTCATGTACTTGCAATTTCAGTCCACCCAAACTGATTGTGACAAATGAATTTCAAATATAGCCATCTGGTATAACTGTACAGCCTGAACAAGTGACTCGGTGTGCTCCCAAAACAGCAGGGTCAGCAGCCTGTTGGGTGCTGCAAAGTTTTACGACGTAAAGAAAATTGAAAACAAAAGCTTGCTGGAGATCAAAGATGACCCCGAGGTTGATGGACTCTAGCATCCATACGAAACAGGACTCCAAAGGACCCGGAGGGGTCATCTGGTCCATCTGCCTTCTTCAGGACAGGGCCTAACTCCCCTGCACCATCCCACAAGGACTGCAGAGAAGAAACCCCTTGAAACACTTTGGAAGTGTTCAGTCACAAAGAGCTCTTTTTTCCTCGGTAAGTTGCTTTAAGGGAATACAACACTCTAGACCCCAAAGGATTCCTGGCTGCATGTGCAAAAATGAATCTTTGTGAGGGGAGGAGGCTGCCACGCTCCCATTGCTCATCCAGCCCATCTGCATCAGGAGTACAATCAGTTCTGCCTCCAGGAGACAGGAGGGAACACCAGCAATGACCCAGGTCAGGGTGGAAGGATCAAGTGAGGTAAGCAGATGAGATGACTAATACTAAAAGACACTGGGATGTTATTGTAATGGTAGAATTATTTAGGAATGCACAGTAACACAGGGACAGCAACTGAAGTGAGAAGACACTAAATTTTTGATGGGCTCAGTCCTGTGGATGAGGAATTCTGCTGCTACTTTCAGCCAGGTTTGGGTGAGGCTCTACAGTGTCCCAATCTTAGAATAACAGGGGAAGTCCAGCTGCACAAGGCTGAGATCAGTATGGCAAAAAAGTATTGGTTACAGTGCATCACATCTTTCCCATCCTGAACTTCAGTGGTTCTGGTCTCACTAACACTCTGCGGACTATAAGCTAAAAAACATTTGTGTATTAGCATAATTTAGCAACATGCTTCATGTGATGATCCTTGGCAGAAGCAGAGCAAATGAAAACCTCACTGAACCAGGGACAAAGACCCTATTGACTTTCCCATCATCTGCCTGAGACCACAACTCATCCCCAGCTGTGGGATTCCACAGCACCTTCTGGACTAATGCAGATAATCCCCTCTTACAATTTTTATTATTTCTGAGTTTTTTCTTCCACACTGACACATGCTATATTGACAAAAGAAAAGAGCTAAGGACTATATATTTTTAAATGCCCTATAGGGACAGGCTGTATTTTTTATGTGGAGTTTATGTGGTTTGGATCAAAAATCAATGAGGCAAGTGGTTTTGAAATCAGAAAAATTACTATGTTGCCTTAAAAAGTGTATCTTTCCCGTCTTTAAAAATGTACTTTATTGTTTTCCAGTTTTTCCCTTCTGAGGGTATAAGAAAAATTGGCTTGAGATTTCTAGCCAATATAAAGATGTATTGTCCCATAAGGAGACTATTTGTCTTGTTTTTATCTTGGTCTATATTTACGTCCTTGGTCAATATGGATGAACACTGAACTCAGCCACAAGTCAGTACAGGTTATGCTGGCAACTCACTGTAACATGCTTTGAATTAAGTTACTGAAGTTTTTTTTTAATTCCTGCAATGCAAATTTGGGGGAAGGTGTAGTTAAATCAGAACAATGGAGTTAGAGTCTGGAACMACTTCAAAAACAAACTGAAATACTTCATGTCAGAAACACCCTCAAATTCCTTCATTACCTGCTGACATTTTTGCAGACAGACATACTATTTTAGAAGACTGTAATCATAATTCAGCCCAGTAAAGGAAGATATTTCCCATTTCTTGGCATCAGTTCCTGACATGGCACATAATGGCAGGGTAAGGACACTGTCAGGTTCAAAGGTGCCTCTTTCCCCTGCAGAGAGGTGGGGCAGAGGTGCAGGTAGGGACCTAACTGCATTGTGGCTGGCATTTTGGAATCAACACTGGGAGAAGACAGCCCATCATAGGAGGAGAGCAGTTTACACTGAATGAGGCAGCTGGGATTTGAACAAAAGTTCTTACATTTTCTGGCTGGTGGGAAGAGCATTGGTGTGAGGTGGATGTGTGGTGACTCCAACAGCTGTGATACAGCTGCCTGCACTGGCCCCTGTAGACCCCCTAGTCCTCCTGTGGTCCTGAGTACAGTGCAATCCACAATTTGTGTTTCACGGATCTTATGGTACAATCTGGATCACAAGGAGATCTCAGGATGTTCACCATCAGGTGTTCCATAGTAGCAAATTGAGTAGATTTAGATTGGATATATGGAATTAATTCTTTACTGTGAGGGTGGTCAGGCCCTGGCACAGGTTGCCCAGAGAAGCTGTGGATGCCCCATCCCTTGAAGTGCTCAATGCCAGGCTGGATGGGGCTCTGAGCAACCTGATCTAGTGGAACGTGTCCCTTCCCATGGCAGGGGTGTTGGAGCTAGACGATATTTAATGTCCCTTTTAACCCCCATTTAATCCTTTTAATTCCATTCTAGGATTCTATGACTTTGTGATTTTATTTTTTTTTAATATCAGCTTTTTTTTGTTATGCCTTTGGACAATTTTTAGTTATTTTTTTCAAGACTTTTTGTCTCCGATAGCCTGGGCATATTTTTCAGTGAAGGCTGAGATTTTCATGTAACTGTTTACCTACTGGTGCTCAAATTTTAAAGGAAACACTGAATGTCTCCTGATTCATAAGAAAGGCACCAGAGCTGGCAAGCTGACTTCAGACACATGAATTGCCCTATCAAATACACGGGATTGATCAGCAAGATCAGGGCACAACAAGCAGGGACAAACYATGACAAGCAGGAGTTTGCTGTGAAAACGGGCTCACAACACAAATTCCAGGGAGAAGAGAAATTATATGATGCACACACTCCGTTTGTGGTTGTAAACATGTGGTAATCACTTCCATTAGCATCGTAACAGTTTCCAGCCCCAGGAGGACAAAGCACTTGGTAGCTCGATTCATTTCTACCAAAAAACTTCAGCCTGCCCCTGCCAAACAACCCTGGCTGTATACGGCCCCTGAACAGATACAATCAGAACAGGCCCTTATTGTATCCTGGGGCTGAAAGGCCAGCTCCTGCTCCAGAGATGAAAAGCAATTARTCTTGAATGCCTGTTTGTACTGTAACTCTCCCCCTTCCCACCTCCTGGCTCTGATTAAGTGGCTTTGTGCGGAGTGGACAGGAGCACTTTTCATGCAGCCCATCAGTCCCCAGGTCCCTCCTGGCAGCTCTTGGACCAGGGAAAAGAGTGGTTTGGCATTAATTCTGCTGGGGCTGCATGGCATTTGCCTATCCAGCACAGTGGAAAGTGTGGTGACACGATGGCCAGGGGCTGGTGGGAGCTGCTGGTGCTGGTGAGGACCTCTGCCACTGCCACAGCATGGCCAGCAAGGCACGTCACTCCTTGCAAAGGAGGGCTCCTGGCTCCTTTTCAAGCCCCTGAGATTGCTGATGGCAATTCAGACACCAAAGCAATCGCTGACACCAACACTCAGTGCTCAGATCAGCAGGTTTCCCTCTGTGGGTGTGTGTGCATTAATATTTTAGTACGAGCTGTGCTTGTTCTCACCTGGGGTCACAAATTGCCTATAGGCACACAGATACTGAGGGAAGGATCTTACAGTCCTCTCCAAAAGCAAATGGGTCCTCTGGGACCCTCACCATCATCCACTATTTTCTACACTGTGCATGCTGCTGCAGATACTCTGGTTTGGCCAGGGCAATCACCATCAACTTGGACCTAAGCTACTCTTTCACACTGCTCCAGGACCAGAGGGTGAAATTCTTTTTCCTTGTGCCTCTCCACATGCACATTACCTTTGTCGGGATCTCAGGTGTTTGTGATCCACCCTAAGGTGTGGCCTCTGGGTACCCAACAATAGCCTTTCATAAAACAAGAAAGGGAACTACATTAAAAGCATACTTTTTAAGTCTTTTGACCTTCATCACCCTCTTTCTAAGACTTGTAAATTTAACCTGGGCAGAAGTCCTTTATTGGACTGTATCTAAAATATTTTAAAGGTAATAAATAATATATATCCTTGCTTGGTGAGTTCTCTTTGGCTGATGGAAGGGACCCAAGCCAGCAGCATCCTCCTTACAGATTCTGCAAATTCTTCACACATCAGCAGTGATAAATCTTGACGGGCTTGTGGATTTTGTCACCTTTCTATTTCCTAATGACAAATTTCTAGGGGAAGGTCATTTAGCCACCATCTGGATCTAAAGTTATTTGAGTGTGAAATGGATAGAACTTGCTATTCCTGGAAGTTTACATCTCCAGCTATCATTTGCTTGGCAGATTTCTCATTCCCATATAAAGGAAAGCCAGATACAGAATGGTTGGAAGTCCCAGGTGAGACTCCTCTGTGGCCTAGCTGTCCAAGAAATTGTATTTAGAAAGGGATCAACAGCCAGCCACTGATAGGAAATGGTCTGCTTCCAAACTAATTTATTTCCAATTAGTCCATCAAGCTGTGTGGTAGRGTTCACTGTTGTCTAAACCCAGTTATTTCATGCCTTTAGACTGAGCCCTCTTAAACACTGCAAAAGCATGAGCTGTCAGACCTGCACTGCCTCACCTACAGAGGCTGGAGACCCCAGATCTCTCAGGCTTTGTGCCTGGAGACGGCATTGGCCTTAACCAGAGTGTGATCGGTGATGACAGTCTCTCATCAGTTCACAGCCTGACAACGTGAAGGGAAGGTTCTCCTCGCCTSTCTGCTGATTTCCGCTGAAGAGTATTAAATACCCATCAGAGAAGCGAGTCCCCTCCTGCCCTACATCCTCCCCAGGCTATGCCTTTTCCAGTGTACACTCCCATTGACATTTTTCTTCTGTTTATATCACCTTTTCAGCAAACCAAAGAAACAAAAGATCCAGAAGGCTAGGAGGTCATGTCTGCAAATCTTCTTTCAGATTCAGATTGCTTTTGACAACTTTTTCACTGTGACTTTACTATTTCTGCTTCCTAATTCCTGCAACGCTGCTCTAGGGTGGGCTTCAGCAGAGTCACTTCCATGACTGGACAGATAAAACTTAGCTAAAGTCATTGGAATCCAAACAGCTCCAAACCAGAAGAATAGGGTAAATCTGGGGGAAATGGATTCTGCTTACCTTAGTAGCTGTACAATTTAGGAGTCAAGAGAACCAGGCTTCCTAAAGCAAGTGAGAGAGAGAGAAAGGTACTTAGGAATTCTAGGATGTGAGGGTCTGCCCAGCCAAGAGAGGGAACTGTCCTCACTGACTATGCAGAGACATTTTCACCCAGTGCAGGAGGATTATTCCCCAACATGCCTTAGGCAGGTGGACTGGATTTCTCCACCAGCATTTCAAATTAATTCAGAATTAATTTCATGTGCRGATCATCTCAGCCAAAAAAGGTTACCAGGAATCACAGAATCCCATTTTATTYCTGTCCCCAAGATACGAATGGGAACCTTTCCACTAGCTTCAACAGATCTTGAGCATTTTATATCCCCATAACAATCACAGTTATTTCTCCGAGATTTTGAACTAGAACATCACTTGCTGTCRGCTCTCCAAAATTTTACTACCACCTGCAAGCCCCGGCAAATCCCAGCCCCAACTGCCTTTCACAACATCCGTCTACGCATCAGTGAAACCTACAGCTTGTAAAGAGCAGATGCAGCTCAATAAAGGCAGGTGAGACATCTGAGCAGTGCCCAGGGGCTCTGCCATTTCCAAAACGCCTGGCTTCCCTTTCCAAGAGCTTGTCTCTTCTGCACACTCCCTCTGCGTGGGTCGGCTTCGGGATGGACGGCTTCCAGCTCCCGCAGAAAACAAAGGGCAGGCACATCTGGCAGAGAAGCTGCCAGACACTCATAAATCATGACTGATCGTGGTGTTGCTGTGACGTGCCACAAGGATGCCTTTGATGAGCTGTACCCAGCTATAATCCGATAAACCCAGCACCACTCCTGCCACTCGCAAGCGGAGCGACGGCCGCTCTGGCGCCGCCTAAGAGTTGTGGCTTGCACAGGACTGAATGAATGAGCTTTCCTCGTTCTCCCTCTCTTTGGATGAACCTCCCACAAGGCAAGAGAGGCGTCTTCCCCACCCATCACCATAAAAACATCTGAGGTATCAAAAGAAATCGAGACGGCAGCCGCGCTAATAAACACTGAGGTCTTCTGGGCGTCGCTGACGCTCGCTGTTCTGGTGCTCAGGCAGACAAACCACGCTTGCTCATGCTGGAAAATCAATGGCCTATTCTGTGAAATGCTGACAGAGATGAAATATGGCAACAAGACATTTCCACCACAACTTCTGAGCTGGGGCTCCCTCTGTATAGTCCAAAGGGCTGAGGGCGTGAGGCGGCCCATGTTTAGCACAGACCCTCTTAGGATTTGATTGACACTATAGAAATATAAATAAATAAATAAATTTGAAGCTTTGCTCTTGCAAAAGTATAAAGCCCCATCTGCCTGCCTTTTGTAGACTGATATCAAARATTTCACTTGAAATGGTAATGACATTTCTGTCTTTTACCCCAACCACATCCTGTACATGGCTGGACAAAAATGAAGAGGAATTCAGYGGAAAAATGCACAATTTCCTGGGGTTTCTCGGAAGGAAATTTAAAATTCCAATGATAAATATTATCGATATTTGGAAATCAGAAATATTGCAGCCACCTGTCACACCCATAGACATTTCTCTGCCTTAAAAGGGATCATTTTTGTTGTGCATATTGGTGAGAAAGGTGGGTAAATTAAGAGTAAAGAAAGRTCAGGGAATGAAAGATGGGTAAATAAAGTTCATTCTCATGATTCAGGCACTGGAGTGGAAACCAACAGATATGAATCAATACCAACTGCACTAAAAACTTACTGTGTAACTCAGGGACACAATCATTCATCCGCTATCATTCTTCRTAGCCTTTAGAAACACTTTTTGTGCCTCCTTCCCTTACTGAACTGCTCTGTGAATAAAATAATGTATTGATTATAAGGTGCCCAGGCCCTGAAAAATTAAGACACTTATAAATATTACAAATATTTCCTAGGGCTGGATGCTGATGTTGACACAACCAAGATGGCCATGAGAACAGAATATGCGCAAACTTCAATGTTTTTTGTCATACATGTCTTTGCAATTTTTTCTGACCCCAGTTTAGCAAGGTCTGGGATGCTGCACTCTCTCACTTATATCTTTCTCATAGCTRTTTTCAGTGGTCTGCAAAACAGACCTGAAATTCAAAGAGTCAGTTCTCTTCACC
This sequence comes from Amblyornis subalaris, assembly GCA_018881555.1. Classification (NCBI taxonomy): domain Eukaryota; kingdom Metazoa; phylum Chordata; class Aves; order Passeriformes; family Ptilonorhynchidae; genus Amblyornis; species Amblyornis subalaris. The sequence continues at coordinate 2,384,915 of JACAXG010000056.1, read as the reverse complement.
TCTATCACATCTCTGCTGATACAACCCCGCTGACTTCAGAGATGTTTCTCAAAGTTGTATCCAGAGCACAGAGAATTGGTAATGGCCCACATTTCACCTGAAACAAAGAGCTGTCATYATTTCTCTTTACAGCACTTGCCCTTCTCTGAGCAGTAACACAGTGAYTATTGTGGGGGGTGACTCCCAGACCTTCCCTTTACACATCAGCTTTCCACCCCATTTATCTCCCTGAATTGTTTATATTTTTATTCAGAATCTGAATAAAAATAAATGTGGATAAACACTATTTTCCTCTGCACCAAGTTGGTTTTGAGTCATTGGTGTCTTGTACCTTGCCCGAGACAAGGATATTAAAAATTCATACATACATATTTTTTATATATAGATGTGTGTGTGTGTGTGTGTGTGTGTGTGTGTGTGTGTGTATACATACATATATATATATATATATATACACACAGAGAATGGCTGCTCTATACTGAGGTACTGAATCCCAGTACTCCAGCCTTCCAAGTTTTATAGACCATGTGGGCTGTGGTTAAGATCAAAGACATAGACATCTTTTCCCTTCAGAAAGCCAATAATGGGAGGTTTCCATAGTGATGTAAGAGATAACTCTACAAAATATTTAAAAAGTGGAAATCCTCCAGGCTGGATCTGACCCTTCCACTCACTGCTCTGCTGCAAGAGAGGAGTTCGACAGCTCGGCTGAGCAACACCAGAGGAACCGCTCAGCCATATGGTCTAATTATGGCCTTTGTGTGTACTTTCCATGTATAAATGACTTTCAGGATTGCTGTCAGGAACAAGCAGCACACTGCACTGTAGTGGTGCCAATTCTCATCATTTCATTATGTTTTGTCACAACTGGCATCCTTCCCAAACATCAGCTCTTTGACTCGGCCGATTAAGCGAGGATCTCGGCTTTCACCAGACTCGCATCTCTGGCCTCCAGTCTTGCAGATCAAAGCTTGCAGAAATGACCCGAATGGAACTCCAGAGGGCTCAAAAACAGGAACACAAGCACAAAGTCAAGTTTTTTGCAGAGTGGCATATTTTCTGCACCCATCCCAAGGCAGAGGGAGGCATGCAGGCAGTGCTGCCACACGCACACGTGTAAGCGCAGGAAATGCCCTGTCCAGGCACCGTTCCCACATGTGCACAAACACACCATCCACACTGCTCCTGCRGCTTCAGTGTCCACACAGCCTGGCATTTCAGCTGCTGGAAACAGCTCTAAACTGCTGATGAAGAAGTGGTTTCCATTGGAACGTTTCTAATTGAAAGTGCTGATTCCAATCAACTTTGGATAATTTRGGAATGGTTTTTTTCAATGTGTTGCATTCACAAAGCTATTAAAAATCTGGGCTAAACACAGAAATACTTTATTTTGATGCTTTCAAAGGAAACCTTTTTACAGTTGTGCTTTCAATGCTTTGCAACAGATGGGGTGATTTATCCTCTGGTGCTGTCTAACTTTAGATGGACTATGAAAAGAGCTTGTCTTCAAAGAAATTAAGTGAAATGAAATGGTTCTCACTTTAAACAGATTAACTTAAATTAAATCATTCTCACTCTGTAACTACATTTAGATAATTCTAAAGATATTTTAAAACCTAAACCACTACATGTAAACCAGGGCAAGTGCTTTGTCACAATCTCTTTTAAAAACAAAATGAAAATTTCATTCAAGCCAGTTAMGTGAAATCTCGATAATTTGGCTTGTCTGCACAACAGAAAAATCATCTCATCGTGCAGCCCCTCTCTTTCCATGGCTTTTGACTGTGAGCCTCCATGCAACAGAGTACTAGGTAAAAAGGCAGTGATGTTTACAGACTGAGATCCATTTCTCATAGCAGACAAGCCTGATATCTGGTTGTCTTTTCCAGACACTTTTGATTAGCAGAAGAGGCCATCAGTATTCTGAACAACTAAAGGTCTTTTCCCACTGTACAATGTATCTGTAATTAGCTCAGAAGCAATGGGCTTGGATCAGAGCAGAGATGATGCAGTCAGAAAGCTTGCAGGGCACATCCCCCACGCAACAAGATCTGCCATCTAAAGAGAGAATTAAAGTTTTCTGTGAATCGTGAACTGCAACAGTTGATCATGGGTGGCCATAGGGCACTGGTCACATCCAATACTGCAGGGAGGGTGGAGAACTACTCCTGCTCCCTTCAGTGCAACCGAAGACAGTGTACCCTGAGCAGCCAGAGACACCATCCTTCACAGGGCTTGTCCACAACATAAACGAAGATTTCTGTGCCTGGACACACAGCATGGACTCAAACATTTTGCTCCAGAGGTTGCCTTAAATGTTACTGATGCAAAACTGTCTGCACCAAATTTCTCTGGAGCCAGAGGTTGCTCCCTGGCCTGGGTACCACTGACAGAAGAGATTAATCTTTTTTGAGAGGCTGACATCTGTCTTCATGCYACATTAAAATACTCCCTCCCTTTCCACCACTCAGTAAATGGAGAAATCTTCTTTGATGGAAGAAATAGCATTTAGGATTGATTACACTGTGTCAGTTGGTTGGGATTTTTTTCAATTTCAAGTACATAGCTTTAAATTCCAAACCAAAACATCATTTGTGAACAACAAAAATCATGTGGTATTCTGTTCGAGGTTGATTTTGAAAATCTGAGAAGTTGGTCCTTTCTCCAGCACAGGATTTTTAAAAGTACCTGTGTGACTTAGTTAAGCACTTGCATTGTAACAGGATTGTATTTCTCAATGAGAATACTGTTGGCAATCATCCAGCCAGTTCTAATTACTCCTGCTTCATGTGGCTACAGAGGAATTCAGGTCTGTACATCCTATCTGTGCTATCTGTCGTTACCAAAGTTTAATCCCCTGTAGCTTTCCACTGTTTATTATTTATTCACAGTCTATGCTGGATAAACAGCAGTGAACAGATCTGCGGAAGGAGGGTGTTTTCTTTGGCATTCCTTGGTGTGAGTGTTTTACTATTCAAAGCACCTGATGCTGTTCTCATTGTTTGTTCTGCTTCAAAGCTGGATTACCTGACTTTAATTTCTTCTGTTGTRTATTAAGTATGTCATTGCTCCTGAAAAGGAATGCCAGGCTATGAAGTATAATAGAAATCCTGATGTGGCCTGTGATAATGCAAGATTCCTCTGCTTTCCATAGCATTTAAGACTTTCAGGATCCAAGATGGATGGTGTGTAGTTTCCTTTCGCCTTCACCTCCTTGTTAAATTGTGAGTAGAAACAACCTTGCTTCCAGTTCCTCTGTGAAATGAAACATTAATCAACACTCCTCAGTTAACAATTTGCAAATTGTTTCTTAACCTTCAGTAGGGTCCAAGCTTGGTTGTAAAGCATAAGGAAAGGAAAAGCAGAACTCAGGCCAGTTTCTGCCCAGGATTTGTCGTCTCATGCAGCCCAAGTCTCTGTACCCGTTTCCAAATCTCTAAAACCTGGATAAGTATTAGATCAAGATCAAAGAAAAGGAAAACATGAAACTGAGCTTTTCCTGGCTCTTTCCAATGCAGAAACATCAACATTTCGGTGAGATGGCAACGCTTGAAGCACGTCTAAGACTCACTGATCTCCTAAGACTTGGTAAACTCCAGCCCACTGATGTTGATACGCTGCTCTATGAGCTGTGAAAGAGCTGCTGAAGAGATGCACAGTTCCATTTCAAACCACAAGCGGATCATAAATAAAAGTTTCAGTCATATAAAAGGCAATTTAAGGATACTGCCTACTGTCTCAAATGCTGTGCAGTAGTTTCTCAAACTGCAAGGCAAGACCCTTGGGAGGCTGGAAGAGGCAAGGAAAGCATAGCAAAGGATTAAGAGAGTTACAACACAGTGGCTTATCTAAATTTTTAAGTGTTTAATTGAGTACTAGCTGTGTTAATAATTTTTTTTTTAAAAAAAGAATAATTTTAGGAGGAAAAAACCCAAGAAAAATAAACAGTAATAGTTCTGACCTCCTGCAGTTCAGAGAAGTGGGACAACTGAGTTCATCAGCTGCTGGTCTCCACAGCTCCTGAGTTACCAGAGACAAATCAGGTGATGCTGGAAACTTCTGAGGTCAAGAGCAGTCTATGGAGGGTTGACAATAAGTAGAAGAACGCCACACAAAAATGCCAGGTTCTAACACAAGAAGAGGCTTCCTTGTTAAACTGTGTTACTCCTTGACACTGTATGTTCCAGATACCAGACATTTGCCTGGGTTCAAAGAAGCCAGTAGGCAAACTCATGAAAAAGGAAACAACACAGGGCTATTAAACACTAAAGGTACTTTGTAGTTAAGCTGCAAATCACTGACAGGAAGGGAATTATTTTTGAGAAGCAACACTACGTTTGCCATTTTCATGTGCTCTTCCCCATGGCAGTAAGACACAGGTTCCCAATCTGAGAGGATCATCTCTTCCAACAACTTACAACCTCTTTTTCACCAGGAGCCACTCTGGACTTCCCCAGAGTAGGGGTGAGAGTTTGTATCTACAGATACGAATTACCCAGCTCATGTCCTTCACTCTGAGATTATTATACTGGCAATTAGAGGTGTTTAGCAGTTCTCGGGTGGTGTAAGGACTTTCATACCTGCAGAGGAAACAGCTGTCTCTRCTCTGGAGACAATGAGCAAGATGATGCTAGCAGCAAACACAGGAACTGCTGTTGGTGACAAGCAGAGTGCACCTGAGTGAAGACACAGCTGAGCTGCATGCAGAAAGGAATTGAAGGCAGGCGTGTGCATGGGGAGAGGCTGGAGCAGCTCCTGATTGCAAAAACAACCAACCCACCAACCCACCCTCCCCATGATGAAGGTATGGTTTTATGGAGTAGTTATCCCAGAATAGAGAAGTGGGGAGGCCTCTGTGCAGGGCTGTGTTTTTATTTGAAGACCAATCTATAGGAGCTGCTGATTGCTGTGATGTGCCTGAGCCACTGCACACCCTCACTGGACCAGAACTCAGCACAGTGGTATTTAATTCCTGATTTTAGCATGGCCTTTTAGGTTTGTGTCACTGAGTTGCTCAGTATTCTGAGGCTAAAATTTACATGTAAGAAAATGAGTTGAACAGTGTATGGTGTGGTACTCTGACTGCTAAGGCTGTGTGTTCCTTGTACTGAGTTTTGGGTGTCACTGTCTCTCTGTGCAGTGCCCAGCACAGAGGGGGTTAAACTTTWTTTGGCATAGTTTGGTATATTACTGCTGCAGTAATAAAGCAAATTTTCTATGTAGATAGTTTCTTATGGTTTTGTGTCACTGGTTTATTTGGGCTTTTTTTAATTGCCCCTTTCATTTTATTGTGGAAGATGAATTTTAATTGATTTTTATATAAATGTCCTGTAAAACCCAACAGCCTAAGGAACGACAGGAAAATTATACCTATTTCTTGTCTATGTTTTAAGCATTTCTGTTCCCACTTGACAACCTTTGCAAAACCTTTTCCTCCCACACAGGAAATAGAGTTTTTCAGCTCCTCRGAGGCTTAGACTTCTCAAGAGCTGTGCACCTGGGTAAGATATAGTTTCCATATAGCACATGTATTTCCAGCATCTCCCAGGACCTTTTCCCTGTGGTCATCAGGGATCTCGTAAGAAATGTACATGTGCATGTTCTGAGCTGCCAACAGACTGAGCACAAGGGGATAGGCTGTAATAGAAATTAAAGTGTTCCTTCAGGAGACCACAGAATGACTTTGGGTTGTGCCGAGCTAAATAGAAAGTGCTCCTGCAAAATGAAATGAAATCCTCAAATCGGAGGAAAAAATGGCCCTCCACAGTAATGTGGCCTAATGGGTTTAAGGAAAATGCAGTGGAATAATGTTAATAACCTGCTTGGGCCTCKTGGCTGTATATGGGAATTCTCTGCAATTCCATCAGTCACGCTAATGAAGCCACCATATCCCAAACCCTTCTGTAGACAGCGACTTCTGCCAATCAAGTGTTATGCTTGTGCTAGAGCAGACTCCATAATGTTTGCTGTTTGCTTGTTTGTTTGGGTTTTTTCCATGGAAATTGCCTTGAGCTGATCTGATCCTAATCTCATGTTGGTGCAACTTTCTTTCCTCCAGTAAGGCTGCTCCTGATGGGKGTGGGGTAAGGGAATGCCAAACCAGCCCCTGCATGGGCTGGGTAAAATTCCATGTTCTTGGCAGCAGAGAGATTTAGAATCAAGGAAGGTAAAATATTAGAAATCACATGTTGGAACAAGAAGTAAACATCTTGCATTGTATCYGATCACAAAGATATTGTAGGGGTCTGGTCCATGAGGGACTTGGAATCAGAGACAAAAATGAGCCCTGAAGCCCACAAAGCACTGACATTCTTCACCTATTGCATGAGACAGGAAATTAGTGCTGAGGGAAACTTGTGGAATCATTAATAACTATTCTGTTTTGGACAAAACTAAGTGGATATCCATCCATCCACCCATCTCYCTCGCTGTGTGCTGTTCTTCTGCTTGCAGGAAAACTTTCACGCTGTGGTCATGCCGAGAGCTCAGCACGAGCATTCCCGTCTAGTGCAGGATGAGATGGTCTGGTAGGTGTTAGAGCAAATATTTTGAGGAATTAAAGTGAATGATCTCCCTGCAGCCTGTTCTCCCCACAAGGCTTTCTGTCTGGATTTGCCGATGCACACTGGAGAGTGACTGAAGAAGATGCAGGAAGTTCCACGTGTGTGTTTCTTTCACAACTCCCATGTTGAGAGCTGGGCCTTTCCACCCCTGCTCTTGGAGCAGCCTCTTGCCCTGGGAGTCCCCAGATGTCAGTGGCATTGGTCGTGCAGAGAAATACGGCAGGATCTGGCCTTGTGTTTTACAAGTTGAGTTATTTTTTGCTTTGCCCAAGCTTTCAAACAGCCCAAATACTGAGAAATCAGCCACAATTCTGCAGTTCCTGTTAAAATGGCCACATTATAAAGAACATTTGATCACCCTCAAGTAGTCTCTGAGATGTTAATGATTCATGTGGTTACTTGCAGGAAAACAGAGATAAATCCACTCTCTTTGGCCTGGGAGGAAACATAAATTGCTATTCCATGTGCTAAAACCAACCAGATCAGGCCCAAAAAGACTGAGTAACACAGGAAATATGGTTAATAGTTGTACTAGTGAAGGGACATGGGCGGCGTCACATTACCCGTGGCATTACCCATATACGACTGTAAAACCATCCCCTGGCAAAAAATATCATTCTTAATATTATTCTGCTTCTCTGCCCATAAAAATGTTATAAGGTTTGTGAATTTGACCTGCGGAGCAGAGAACACTGATAGCAAGAGCCCCTAAATAATGGCACATCATTATGCAGATATTATTTCTCCAAGTGTTTTAGAGAGGGTTATCGTAGAAAGGGAAGTTCAGCTCCATCCCTTCCTTTGCTTACACAACTCCAGTGATTTAACATCACCTCTTAGCTCTGGGAAAGCGCCTGCTTTAAATGGGTCTAGCAGAGCTTTATTAACGCTCCATTCRCGCTCATTTTCTTCACGCAAACTGTCACCATTTGTCAGCAGCTGCTGCAGACACAGGACATTCATCAGGTTCAAGTAGGCAGAAAAAAAATGAGTTTGTTATATCAAACCTGGCTCTTTGAAGCTGTGTGAAATGCAGTTGTTGCCACCTCGGGGAGCTGGGAGCAGCCGCGTCAACATCCTAAAGCTCAGCCGAGCCTGCCAGAGCCTGGGGGCGGCTGCGTGCTGGGGTCCCGCAGTGCCGGTGCTGCTCCTGGACACAGCAAGGGAACGCCACCTCCTCCAGCCCCACCGCGGTGCACAGCCACCAGGGCTGCTGTCCACAGCTCCTAATCCCTTCCTGGCCCCAGCAGGTCACCTGCAGCCTCTGGGCCAGCGGGCCTGACCCTGTCCCAGCAAGGAGCTGAAATGCCTCGCAGCAGCAGCGGCTGCTTCAGTGGATTTCACAGGGCAGGCTTTCCCTGGAGAGGGTGGGAGACACATGACTGCCGAAGTGTGTGCATTACCCAGAGATGCTGTGGAGGTACAAGGAAGTGCTCAAGGACAGGCTTTGAGCAACCTGGTCTAGTGGAAGCTGTCCCTGCCCATGGCAGAGGTTTGGAACTAGATGATCTTGAAGGTCTCTTTCAACCCAAACCATTCCATGATTCCATGATTATCAACCTGCTCTGGTGTGTCTCTCCTCCTGCTCAGTGACCACAGTCAGAGCTCTGCAAACAGCACCACTGAGCCAGACTCCATCACCAGGGACTGGATTAAAAGAACCCACCACACTTTATTCGTAGCCTTAGTCTTCCTTGCCCTGATGACAAGGCATACCAATGGTACCCTAATAGCTAGTGCTGCCCAAATACAAGTAAGATTTGCCAGCCAGGGGCAAAACTAACATCTCTGTCCCTCCCAATCCACCCAGCTGCCCAACTGGTTCAGCAGCTGTTTTAGAGCCCATGTAGAAGCACAAAGATCCCAGCAGGAAAGTGGTGTAAGGAACTGCATTTAATGTGCAGATGCTCCTCTCTGCCTGCATCTGTGGAGCATCTCTGGGCCAGGGCAAAGATGTCAGCAGGGGCAGATGGCCACAGTACTAACTCCCTACAGCACTGCTCAGCATAAAAWTGAAATGTGGGATTGATTAGAGCATAAATCCTCCAGCAAAATTTGCCAGGAAGAGGAGCAACAGCAGGTGGGTCCTTAAATTCACCACYGAATCCCTGCTGCTGTGCAGAGCTCATCTCTGCAGTCACTGCCAAAATCTCTGCGGACAGCAGGGTCTGTGCAGACCTTACAGGTGTCTGCCTGTCTTCCAGAGCTGACAGGACTGTACAGCACAGGCTAATGAATCTCACCCAGCAAATCGTGCACCAATTGCCCCTCTAACCAAAGCCTTTGGTGGGTTCCCAAGGTTAGAGGGGGAATATTATTTGTATGGGAGTCCCACAGAGTAAACCCCAGAAAACATAAAAAATAGCAAGAGGAAACTTGTCCCTGAACCAATGCTCCTGCAGCCGCCCTGCTCAGCATTAGCCTGGAGACCAGCAGGCTGCCAGAAGTGACAACTTTCCTAAGAGATTTAAAACCAAAGTTCCCTCTGACAGCTTAATCCCTTGCATGTATATAGCACTTCACATGCCCAAATATTAACTGATTCATGGTTAATTAACTCGTGGTTATAAATTTCCCCTGGCACTTTTTGCAAGACTCAGGATGTAAATGTTAAACCGAGTGTCCCAGGCAAATTGCAGCACTGTAAGAAAAATAATGGGGCAGATCATCACCTGGTCTGGTGCAGTTATGTAGATTTACTCGAGCCCAGGGCCTGACACAATTGCTCTTGAATTCATTACAGCAAACTGCAATGAATGAAGTGCAGACCTCCTTCCTATACCTAACTCCAGTAATTAATTCCCTGCTAACACAGGGGATATGGTATAAAATAGCATGTTTTATTCAGATGAGTATTATGGCATTGTAATGGAGGAGATAAGGGAGACAAGGTGGTTCAAGGCAGTGAAACTGAAGGAGTTGAGCAAAAGAGAGCCCTCTGTATGAAAGCTGATGTTCATAGCAGGACCTGCCCCTTTGCTTGGGCAGCAACAAAAGCAAAGGGGAATTTTACCCCAAAAGAAACTCTACAGGGCAGCTCCTTCACCTCTGCATTTGCCAGAGCTGGTGAGACATTTCATTGAAGCTCAGGTCAACCTCCCAAAAGGCTTCTGAGAGGGAACATGTACATCCTTTGCTGCCTCCCTAGGAGGACTGGGAGCATACCTCCTCCCTCTTCCATCTTGCTCCATGTCAAAGTCAGGAATTTTCCACAGAGCTAGTTTCCCTTCAACAAGTGCCAATCCAGCAAAACCAAAATTGTTCATAAGGATTTCCAATCATGCTCTTTGACCTGGTAAGGAAAGTTTTTTTAAATATTAGACAGCTACACACATACACACATCTCCTTCCGAGCCTCTGTATGTGTATCAGCCCCATTTTGTCTTATAGCTCTACACTACTAAGCCTAATATTTAATGAACCTAATWAACATTTTGCAATAGTTCGGTGGTTTCCCTTCCAAGCAGAATTTGTGGAGGGTTCTGATAAGTACCTCTGGCTTTTCYGGGCATCTAGCCCCTCTGTAGAAGGTTGCTGCACTAAACTTAAACCTCTCCTTCTGCAGGGACAAAGCATAAAGGAACATGGTACAAAATACTGAACGATRCAGACACTTATCCTCTCTAGAAGTGCAAAAGCATGAAAATAAGACAAAAAAAGCCAAAGACCTTTACAGGAGGAAACCCCTTCTTTTTCTATACGGATGTCAGTCATCTGAGGAACCTGTTGTGTGATTTTACAAGTTAAGGCACAAAGATCTGRGGGGGAAAAGGATTCTGATATTTTTAGGGCACGAGGAAGCATCTAGCATTGTTGAGAAATGAAATGGTATCAACTAAGTATCAGCTAAGATATGTCAGGAGGAAACACATCCTCAGGGCAGCTTGTTCCATAGGCTAGTGCCATGTAAAAGACAAAGGGTCCTGGACATGGGAGAAGAGTGAATACTAAAAAGGAATAAACACGAATGGAACTGTCCTCTGGACTTAAACCACTTAATGGAGTGTGCTTGTGTGGGTTCCCAAGTGTCTGAGGAAGCCTGAGGTTCCAAAGCAGTCTATCAGCACAGCATTAACAGAACAACTCTTCTCCATCCAACAGCTTATTTACACTTTTAAGGGCTTGATACTTTTGAAATTCCTGCCTTTCTGTTATGTTTTGTTGAAGTCAGCTTGTGAGTTCAAAACTAGTTAGGGAACACACCTGCTAAAAACCATTCATGTGCACACACCCAACATGCCATGTGATGGCTCCAGTCTTGTTCTGAGACCCAGCTAAGAAAGGCTGTGGGCATAGGAACATCACCCCTTTGACCCCTTCCCAAACTGTGACCTGGCTTCACACCACGCTCAGGACCAGGACCAGGACCAGGATGGCAGGCAGGGCCCAGATGGCTTCTGATGCCCCAAACTACAGAGCTGGGGGCACAAGAGACACGCTTCTCTTCTGGGGTGAAGGACTTCAGTAACCTCTCAGTTCCCTGAGAACAGTTTGGCCCTGTGTGCCTGGGGGACGTGCTGAAGGACACAGACTGGGATTGCCAAACCCCAGCCCCAGGCGCTCTCCGAGCAGCCCCTCTTGCCGCACTGCACGGACAAACCTTTGCAGCTCCTTCCCCAGCGCCCYCCCAGCCCGGCTTGCCAGCCTCCAGCCCATCCACCGGAGCCATCGCTCGGTGATTTGTGATGTACTGAAACGCAGTTTACATTGCGAAAAGCTCTAATATGTCCCTGGAAAGCAATTAAGAGAGAGTTGCACATGAGTGTTAAGGGCTTTGCTCCACGAGCAGATGTCCTCCTGGCACAGGCAGTGCCGACCTCTCGCTCCGGCAAGCTTTGCTCCACCTCGGAGACATGGCGAGGAGCAGGACCGTCCTGCTCCTGACCAGCCAGGCTGACTTTTATTGGGCTTTTCTCCGGAAATAAGGAGTATGGTGAGGCGAGGTGATCTTCCCCTGCGGCTGCTGGTGTGGATTATGGAGCTGGCAGCAGCAGGAAAGCATTAAGGAAAGCTCCCAGCAACGGGTAAGTTTTAAAATGAAAGCTGGCTCAGTGTTAATGCGCAAGTAATGTGTCCCAGCTGTCTTTAATAAAACAGCCAGCTGAAACTCAGCATCATAATAAACGGGGCAGGGATTTCACAAACATCCTGGCTGCTCAGAAAGAGACTGACTTTTTCTTCCTTTTTTTTTTTTTCAGGGTTTTTCTTTTCCCTCACAACTTGATTAAACATTTCCTGTTTTCAGCTTTCCAGAAAGGTCTTCAGAAGCTTTGCCCTGCTGCTTTCATGCTGGAAGCTTCATTTTTCAAGGCCTTCTCCTGGTCCTGGTGTGACACAGAAATGGGAGGATTAGTGTGTACCTGGTACCTGGGCAAGAAGTGCCTCTGCTGTGGCTGCATCCCCATCATGTTTGATGCCATCCCTGCAGGCACGGGGTGGCACGATGCTGATGGCAGCCCCAAACATCTGGTAGCCTCACAAGACCCCAGAGAGGAGCCTTATGACCTGTCGCTTCCCATTTGCAGACAAGGTGTGGAGGAAGCTGTCTACAGCTGGGAAATAGACCTCGGATTTCTGCTTTTGCTGCTGATTCAGGCAAAGTCACCCTAAGGCTGGACCATGAGAGCTGACTGAAGGTCAATAACTCCCAGAGGAACAAGCCCCTGMAGCAGAACCTGGTGAAGCAGCTGGGCTGGGTTTCGTCCCATTGAACTCAGGTCAGCCTTTAGTCTGYCTTAGCCAGTGGAGCAAAATAGGCACCTTTGGGAACTATTAATTTGAACTAATTTGAGTTTCYTTTTAAAATAAAATTTAAAACATCCTACAAGCATGCAGACATGCCTGTGTACCTCTTATGTGTCCAAAGCCAAACCTTGCATCCAGCCCCAGTCTGGAGGAGAGGAGGAGATTCTCCCGKCTATGTCAGTCCTTTTGATCATCCAGGGCTTCTACAGCTCTTTCCACAAACTCCTCTGAATCAGGGTACTGGTAGAAATAATGTGCTTTTTCCCAGCTTTTTTTTCCCCAACTCTAAAGACCAATCACAGCTTGTCATCCAAAATGAGGGATGAAAGCAGCCCTGAAATTTTCCCATCCTGCCTCTGCCTAGCCAGGGAGCAGGAKGGTACTCCTGACCTCCAGCTGAGGTACACCGGCACTTTGCCAGCCTATAAAATCAAGTTTCACCAATTAACTTTCAGTAGTGGAGGGTCTGGCTAGAAGTACTCAGCTCTAATCCCAGATAATGTGTGACAACTTTCACTGTGCTCATTCCAAGTGTTGAACAGGCTTCAGTATTTCCTACAGCTCTGTAATATCTGCCACAAACATATAAATCATTTCTGTGGTACAGAAGAGAGAAAAGGCTCAAAATGCTGACTGTAGCAGAAATAGAAACATCTCCTCATCATCTCCTGGTTTCAGTGGTATGTGTCTAAATATCTCTAGAATTCCAGCTTYACCTATTGTTTAGAAATGCCTGTGATTTCTGTGCTGTTTTCTTGATAGCCAGCTAGGAATCCATTCATGATTTGGAATTTAACTTCATCTTAACTTTCCCCATCTGACAAAGGTGTTGCAAGGATTAGCTAATTTTGTAAGGTGGTGATTAATGAGCAGATATTTCAAAACACGAAGTGCCGCCGGATGCTGAGGATTTTTGGGGAGGTTTGGAGAGCAGCATTCCTAAGGASCTAGTCTGAACTTGACCCCTCTCGATCATAAAATCATCATACATATTCCATGGAATGGAAACGTTCTTTAATGTTCACTTTTGGTAACAGGCTGGTGAATGGTTGGGGCTTCAGTTGATGCTTCTGGCTACCCATAAATTTCTGCAGAATTTGTAACATTCTGAGAGATGTTCCAAGAAAACAGATTAATTTTCTTTCCCCCACGGTCTTATTTTACTTTGAATCCTCAGCATTTTCTTTTCCTAAAACAAGGTATCAAAATATCTTGGATGRAATTTTTCAATGCATACTGTGAAACACCTTGCCAAAAAACATCCACTTCAAATGGTATTTGTTTGGAGTACCTGAGTTTTCCTTCAGCCTCAGGAATTCTGCTTAGTACAACTCCATAATATTTCAAAAWGGAAACAAAATAACATTGAAATTTATCAGCCATATGCAGTGCTTTTTCAGACTTTGTACATGGATCTTGGGTCACTGAAAAACAGTTTTTCTGGAGTTTTCTCAAATTTTTTTACATGTGTTCTTCCTTTTTTCTTCTTCTATACAATCTTTTTTTTTATCCTCTTACGAGTATTCAGAAAGTTTTATTTGAGGTTGTGAACAGAGTGTAACTCATATCTTGCCTATTATCAATATTTCTAAAATAAATGTTAGTGAATTGTTTTACATTTTCATGGGTTCTTTCCAAACAATGGCCGTTCCACAGAGGTGGTTTAGAGTAGCTCAGACTCTTTATGATTTTGTAATCTATGCAATAGGCCAACCCACAAATGCAGGGAAAAAAAAGATGTATTGCAACAAACAGCTAAAAATATTTTTTTTACGTTTCTTTGTGTCAAAAATGTAACATTCTTTAAGAAAAAGGGAAAAAATCATAATAAATAGAACTTCTTTGGGAAACCTTTCCATTTTGAAATTTAAAGACAATACCCTTTCTCACTGTGTGAGCTGCTTCCATTAGAGGACTAAAGAAAATAAGCATTTTTCCTGTTGAAAAAAGTGTGATGGGGGGAAAGAATGAACTCATTTTTTGTCTCTACCTTAGTGCTCCCACTCTAACAAAACAATGCACAAAATCAAAATTAAATACAAAGTCGAGAACCAGAAATCATCCTCTCCATTTTCATTATGTCACAAGGTATAAGTTATCTTCCCAATTGGGAGAGCACTTCTGATGAAAGTGAGTCCTGGGCAAAAAATGACCTAGCCTTAAAATTAAACGCTGTCCCAGAAGGAAGGTTAGATTTTCCTGAGCTTAAACTCTTYGAGATTTGCCAATCAAGCCACCGCTTTGCTCTGCAAATTGCCATTGAACCCAGATCTCAGACCTCAGGCAAAGTYGTCACGGCAGTACAGTGCACACTACAAACCCAGCCTGCCCGGGACAGGTGGACAATTTGACCTTTGAAACAGTTGGGTCTTTTCATTTTCTGTTTCTAAAGCCTAGAATTAAACAGTGGTCTCAACGAAACAACCTTGAAAGAGGCCTTCAGATAGCACAACCTGTGTCTGCTGCCCAGCAATGCTGGAAAGGGAACAAGCCTCTATTGTGTGTGATGCGGCCCCTTCCCCCTGGATTGCTGGTTGGACACACACAAAGCCAGGATGAAGGAAAGGGGCTGTTATTATCCTCTGCCACATCTCCATTTTATGGGCTGAGAACCAGGGCAGGAGGTCCCCTGGCTTATTCTTGGGCACACACCCAAAGCCTGTGCCAGCACCAGTATTGAACCTAGCTCTTTGTCCCCAGCCAATGTTTTATCAATAATACCCGTTTTTGCCTCCAAACAAATACACATTTCTAGGCTATCCCTGCTCTTTTGCCRTGGCATATCATCCCTGTCAGCCATTCCTTGGCATCTGCCCAACCAGCATGGCCCTCATTTGTTTGCAGCTTCATCCCCCAGAGTACCATGTCATTGTCACGATGCTCCACTGAGATCAAAGGACCCAAACCAGATGGAGGCTTGGWTGTTTTAAACATCACTCAAATTACATTTCAATAAAACAGACCATTTCATAAAGTGAAGACTCTTCTAACAGAGCTGGCACATAACCAGCTTTAGGTACAGCACATCCTTGGCTGTGGATAAGCAACTGCTGTTCACACAAGTCATCATTTCTGGGAACAAGGAGACAATTCCCCATGGCACCAAACCGTCCTCCTTGGAAAAGGTGCTATTTCTGACTGGGACAGACAAGCTCCCTGTGCTGGGTTGGAGACAACTCTGGTATGGGCATMCCCAGCTCATTCAAAGCACTGTGAAGTGCAGCAGTATCACTCTCTGGTGGAGACCTGCTTTGGCACAGCCAGAGATTAAGTTGGTGTCTCCCAACCCTGTACTAAATAAAGACAGACAYGAGTGATGGGAGTGCTTGATCAGGTTCCATGATGATTATAACAAAGTTTTTATTGCAGGAGAGACTGCTAATATTAAACTCCATCCATATTAATTAACAGTCAAACATGGTTTTTTTCCAGATTCTCCAACAGTCTAAATAGAAAAGTTCATCTTTATTTTCAGGAAATAAAGTGATTGTTTTGAAAATTCTACATTCGTGTTTCTTGTCACAGTTGATCTAGAATCCCATGTTTCAGAATAGAGGTGCTAACACTAATGGGATAGAAAGTGGCTTGGGTCCTGCCACGGGGGCTGTGCTGTGATTATATCTGTCAAAAAGCCCATCTTTTGTGAGGCTGGTTTTTWTATATATATATATGTATATTTGGTTTTGTTCTACAACTGAATGAAAACCAAACTTCCTAAATGTGTTTCGCTCACAGGAAGAAGAAGATATGACAGGACATCCTGGAGCACAGRAACCTTCCAAATAACAAACACAGCTCCAACAAACCAACTTTTACCAACCTAAAGAAGAGGAAGATGTAAAGAAGCACAAGGAAAGAAGAGCTGGTCGGAAGATTTCAGACCAGCTGCAAATTCACAAACAGTGCAGGGGAGGATGACGCCATCCCTGCATCGTGACTCCAGTGGCACTTGTGACCTGTGGGACAGTATTGGGGTATGGAGGAAAGCCCACACCCATCAGCAGGGGCAGAAGGCATGGGGAAGACAATTTCACTTGTGCCACACATATTTAGGCAGGGTCATGGTCTGCTCCAGAGGAAACCATCATGGGCACTGTACCAGCAATATCCACAGCAGGGGCAGGTCTGGCTTCAGTGCCAAGGATAAAGAGCTTCAGGTAGATCCTCCTGTAGACTCTCAGACTGGCCTGATGTATGTTGCCACAAGGGCTTTTATTTTTATTTCTTTGAATGGTTTTGCACTTCCTAAGAGTTGGGCCAGGAGTGTGAGTAAGGAGATATTACACGCAATGGTGCCCTCACAGCACTTCCAACCATCAGCRCCAGGGAGGGCAGGAAAACTCAACAGAAGCCCAGTTTTTCAGAATAGAAGTRTTTGGATAAATATCGACCACTTTGAGGTTTAACCACTCTGGAAAATGGGGAAAACAGGAATGGAAACTGCCTCTGAGATCACCCAGGCTCATTTGTCTGCCAGGATAGGGTTATGCCTCTTCTCTGCTCTGTCCAGTCCTGGTAAAAAATTCCTTACCAAGGAACCAGCCTGCTCATTTTGGTAAGGCAGGAGAAGTCCTCATCCTGTCGAGGAGGGCAGTTGCTCAAAACAGGGATTTGTGCCTTAGAGGCAGCAATTAGTGCTGGCAGTCCAGCCTCAGAATCACATCACAGGGTTATTTTCTTCTGGAAAAAGACTCATGTTTTATTTGTTTTCTCCTGTTCTTCTTCATTTTATACCCAAGTGAAAACAGTGCCCACCAAACCAAGATGCCTTTTCTATTACTTCACTATTTCCATTTCTTTTCTTTTCCTTCTTCATGTTGCTGAGAAATCATCATCAGGTTCTCTTGGGGAAAGATTAACACCTCACTTTACAAGCAGTTGCCCCGAATTTTCCTTTCTCAATTTTTTCTCATTGCTCCTCCGTGTACCTCCACAGCTCYCAAGGGAAGCCGTAAAGAGAGAAATGTTCTTTTCCTTCCAGAAAGCAGCCCAAATTAACATTTTCCTTTGTCTATATAATCCACTGTCCAAAATTTAGGTTGGATTCTCAGCCAGTATAAAGCTCACGAATTTGTACTCTCTATCATTTCGTGGCAGCTGAGAATTGATGTAAAATGCATCTGAGTTTAAAAAATGAGCCTCTGGTTTCAGGCTGTCCTGGCTTCACAAACCAGTCATTTCCAATGTTGCTGGAAGAAACCATCCCTCAGGTAGGATGGGCAAAGAGACTGAAGAAAACAAGTTATTGAATATATTCACATAATCTCTATACACCTACAGTAAAACAAGATGCTATTGTGTCCAGGCTAAAAAGCTCTAGGGTTAAAAGAACAATCAGTGTCTCAGAAATGTTTTTTCTTTTCATGACAGCTTTTGTGGCCACATTTATCTTTACAAACCATAAGGCCATTGACACCTACCAACAGCATTTCCTGCCCTGCTGTCTCAAAACACACACGTTTCTGCCTGCAGTGGAAACCCTGCCACGAGCCTGTGTTGCCCTGCAGCAAAGGAACTGAGGGATGTAGAAGACATACAAGCAACATGGAAGCCAAGAAACATGATGGATAAAACAGGCTGGATTTTCACTGCTGGTGGCCACAACAACAGTCATAGAGAGTGAAATAAGAACGGTGTTTCCAAGAGGATGTGAGGTTATGGATCCAGCAGTATCGGTAAACGGCATCTGCTCTCCAGTTTGACCACATAATAGCTAAACTGCTCTATTTTCCACACTGCTCAGCTAAACAGCTTAAATTGGACCCTCTCAAAGGCTAAAAGGAATCAATTTCATCCTAAACAATTCCAAAGCCAACCTGACCAAAGCCTTTGATTCATGCCAGTTAAAGTCAAAGGCTTTATGGCACTGGTTATTGTTCAATATTTGCCGTCGGAGTGAAGAGCCATGGCTGCATTCCTCTTGTCCTCTCCCTGCAGAGGTGACCTGCAGCTGGTAACTGGGATTACTCAGGAGTGGGGAGCTCCCTGGGTCAGTCCTCTGTTACCAGCTTCATCTCATTGCAGCTCTTCACCTTCTCATTACCTGGAAGCCATTAGCTCCCTGGGCTGCGCTCCCCTTCCAGAGGCCACTCTGCAGAGAATATTGCTGACCGGTTCCTGGTATGTTCTTTCATCTGATGAAAGAGCTTATTTAAACAGAAATCTGAACATTTCTGCTCTGCCAGGCACTGGCTGAAAATATGTTAGTAGATGCTTTGTCATGAGCAAATCCAGACCAGAGTTTCCCTCCCGGTTCCTCGAGTTCGTTATGAGGTCCTCAGTTTTCAGCCAGGTAGGTAAAAATCTTTCACATTTTTACAGATGAGGGAACTGTGGTGGAGCAAAGAGTGTAAGAAACACACCCAAGATCAACAGTGATATTTTTTTGTGGCATAGTGAAGAGTCAAGCTCAGATCTCCTGCCATGCAGTGGGGTGCTTTCACCACACCACCCTCCTTCCTCTGCAAGCCTGCTAGAGCTGGGTTGAGGGACAACATTCCAAACCCAGTGGCACCAGCCATCCCACAGACAGCAAAACAGTGCCCAGGGTCAGTGGCTGGATTGCTAAAAGGCAGAAGTGAGACGCATCACATGTATCTCCTGCAGAAAGACAAGCACATGGTCACGGCTGGGGTGTCCCACCACCACCTAAGGCATAAAAAGCTAAACTCTGGCTGCAGAGAAAACTTCAGAGAGCTCGTGGAAACCACTTGCAAACAGTCCTGTCATTCAGTTCAGGGCCTGACTGATGAGACCACCCACTCCAGCACTGGCATTATGTGCCACATACCTGGTGATCAGTCAGGGAAGAAATCATTTCACCTAATTCAGATGCCAACAAGGTAGAGCTGGCCACCCTTGGGTTCTTCAATAGATGATCTTTAAGGAGACACTTGTCTGACCTACTTTAAAACTCCATTTTAAGATACTATATAACTGTACACTGGATATAAAAAAAACCCAACAAAACAAAACAGAAAAGGCAGCCACAGTCTGGCTCAGATAGACATATCTATGGTCCATGCATCTACTTGTGATCACACGTATCTCACTCAACATGAAAAATGGGAATAAACTAACATTTAAGTAGAATTCTCTCAAAAAATTTGTGAAGTGATGCTTAGTCCAAAGTGGCTTTGTTTTATTATATACATTTATATATATATATATTTCATGTATATGTAAATGCAGTGCAGTATCATTTGGCCGCAGTAAAGAGATGATGGTTATGATTRTAGAAAATGTTTCCATTATGAAAAATAGTGATTAAGTGGGGTGTTTTTGACACAGTCCTGTTTATCTGCAGAGTAAATTCATGTTCTCATTTTTCTCTGGGCGTAGTGGGAATCAAAGAGTAAAGAAGAGCCTCTCCCTATCTTCTTGGTGTCTTCTTCTGGTCATATCTACACCCAAAACATCCTCTTTGTGGTCAGTTGGGGTTACACGCACAGCTGATTTTGGCAGCTTGGGGCTTTCTGCTACTATCTCCTCTCTCCTTCTCTGGTGTTTCTGGCACAGTTGCTTTTACACACTCAGAATTCAACCACAACCATATCCTGCCCCCAGATTTGCCTTCTGCTGCCAGTGAAACACCTCAGGCAGCACATCTGAGTTTGAGAAGAGCCTCGGCACAACTTCTACTTTGGGAAACAGCAGAACTTAAACTCAGTGTTACTTAAACTCAGACCTATCTGTCTGGAGTGGAGGATGGCTGTAATAGCCAGAAATTCAGTGACATTTTGCAGAAGTGGCCATGCATGGGTGAAACAAGCAGCAGAGCTTGCTCCTTTCAGCTCCCAGTCTCCTCCTGAGTGATCCTGCACAGACCCTGCTTTCAATCGCTTCCTATTTTGCCAGATTTAACTGTGTGGGCTGAAAAGTTATGCTCTGGATATCTGCTGCACACTAAAAGTTTCGAGCCAATTTGAGACAAAACATTTCAGGAGATTTCGTGCACAAGACAAGGGAAAAATGCATTCTTTTGCCCACGTTCAGGAAGCTGTTTCATGAACAGTGAGACTGAGGAAATGTGGTTTCACTTCAACACGCAGCCTTGGCTGGCAACACAACCCCCCTGCAACTCCCCTTGTTCCCCCCATGCCTTCTGACCTGCCCCACTGGACAAGTAACAAAATACGCCAAGGTTGTCCTGAGCCATCTGCCTATGGACAGACAGGACATGATAAAATTTGGCCTCTTACCCCACTTTCAGAACAGTTACATGCATCTCTGTTCTCTACTCAGCCATCAAGTTTCAAAGAACTTGCAGGACCTTTACTGTATTGGGGATGTCCCCTTTTCTCTCAAAATTGGTTTGCAATTAGCCAAGTTATTGAAAAAAATTATCACAGATGGGCAGAGGGAATGATCACATAATCCTTTTCACATAGGTTAAAATCATTATTGGACCTTTATTGGAGGCATTAGCAACTCTGCTTACAGCCCATTTAATAGCACATTCTGTGAATTAAYATGTACCTAAATACTGAAGAGAAATGAAAATTCATAAAGCACCTAATCCAAAGCTTTCAGGGCCAAGGGCAGTTATTTCAACACTTCTGTGGCTCTTTAGATCAGGTCCATAAAGAGGAACAGGACTGGACAGGTACCTTTAATTTGGGATTTATTTTTGGGAAAAAAACCAAAACCAATTTAAAAAYCTCAAAACATAAATTTTCTACAAAGACATAGTTTTCTGCAGTGTTTCTAGGCTCATCCTTGGGTACAATCACCTTGTGCAATTTAAAAAAAACTTCCAGCAAATGATCTCCATTAGCATGATGATTTGCATTAAAGTAAGCAGTTGTGCACTGGGGCAATGTGGGGAAAGAAGGTGCTGGAGTGAATGAATTTAGAGCAGCTGTAAACAAAGATGCTAAAGGACAGTAATGGATTCCATGCTTACAACTTTGCTGGCTTCTGACAGCGACTGGGAGGATGTTCTTGACAGTGACAGAAGTGAGAGTTTCTGGGGAAAATTACTGTGTTGCCTTCCAAGTTTAATGACTCTAAGGAGTCCAGCCTTATTCAGAGCTTTGGTCACTTATATCACAGCACTGGACTTAACTGTGCTTCACAAATTGTGGGAAGGATGTGCAAAAGTAAAAGCAGAACTAGACAGACAGCAAGAACCTTCTTGATTTCCTTGATTTTGAATTTCACCAGATGAAAAGCTCTTCCTAGATTCTGTAGATGATTCAAAAGGAAACTCCTTCCTACTTCATCACTGAATTTGGTCTGCATTCTTCAATTTTCCTTACAAATTTGTTTTGAGCAGTGGCAGAAAAGAAGATATTGCTACCAAAGGAATTACAATACAGCATCTCCCTGTGCTAAGGCCAGAAAAACTCTCCTTTTTCTTCTTCTTCATTCTTCTTCTTCCTCCTCTACTTCTTCTTCTTTTTCTTCTTCTTTTTCTTCTTCTTCTTCTTCTTCTTCTTCTTCTTCTTCTTCTTCTTCTTCTTCTTCTTCTTCTTCTTCTTCTTCTTCTTCCTCTTCTTCAGTCACCTTGCTGCATCTGACCTTTTCCAGCAGTCCATGAAAATGAAAAAAGTCAATAACAGCCTACATGAAGAAATGTTATCTAAAATATGAAATATCTGGTAGCTTAGGTGAGAAAAGTTAGTGGTCACTGCTCAGATCAGAACAAATCTTCCCATGTAAGACACCACCTAAATGATATCTTCAGGGCACTCACAGAGGAGGCAAGAGTATGAAAAGGATTTTTGACCATTTCTCCAATGCGACCCTTTGGCTTCAGTTGAAGCAGGTAGATGAAGTGCCACGGAAAAAATGTATATTGGCCACTCTTCCCCTTGCACTATTTGTAAGGGATGTCAAGAAGACAACAAATCCCAGCTAGTCATCCAACCAGGCTAATAAGCCACAGAATCACACTATGCWAACCCATTGTTCAGCACACAGCATTTTGGCTGAGAAAATACCAGCAAATTAGTACTGAAACTCTTAGAGATCAGAGCTGCAGTGTTATTGTCAATTCTTCTTCCACCAGCCCTTCCTCCATGACAAGAAGGAACACACAGGCAGGCCTTTTCATGTGCCCCAAAGTGTCTGAGGTGCCCATCAAAATGAACAATTCATCCTCCCGGTGTTGCAYGAAGAAGTCCCTGCTCCTTGGCGACTGCAAAAACTTCCTGAATGCAAGAACATGCATGTAATTACCAGCAGCTCTAAGGTTAGCATAAATAAAAGTGAGAAGTCAGCTGCCAGGGGCACTTCAGAAGCAATGCCCACGTCCCAAATGGAGCTGAGCTAAAGCAATAACCCCATCCAAGTCCCTGAATGGGCCATGGCTTGTAATGGGCTGGCACAAAGCTACATTATCCCACAAACTGCACCTGCTTCTAGAGCTGCTGTAGCAGCAGCAAATAGAGGTGCCACCTGGCAAGATGGCATTTCCTGAAGCCTGCAATGACAGGGCAAAAAAAAAGTTCCCAACAAACAGATGGTGCCCACAGAAATGGGACTTATATGGAAACAACAAAGGGCATTACAGCAACCACAAACACACTGCCCTCAGCCCTCTCTAAACTGTCACACACATCCTTAGTGGGTGGTAAAGACAGGCCTAAATTCAGGTGCCTTCTCTCCCAGGAGAAAGGGATCTTGTTTTTCAAGTTCATTGCTCCTCAAACTGTATGAAAAAGATTAGAATCACAAAGAGCCACTGAACAGTGTCTGTCCCTTAGCATAAAGACAGCAAAAAATAAAACCCGAGGACTGACAGTGCTAGAAACAGGCCATCTGCAAAGGGATGTAAATGTGACTGTGCCCCCAAGTCATGGCTTACGGTCTTGGAAAGCTAAAACATGCTGACTGAAAGCATGCAATTAGTGCCAAGAAGAATATAAAGTATGGGAATACAAGAAGTGGGGAGGTGGTCAGTTTTGCAAGGGGAAAACAAAAGCTTGTTTATCCCCATGAATTCATTGCAAAACATGGAAGCAACAAACAATCAGAGGTGCCTCTGCCATGGGTTATTGATTCTGACGGTGTCCAGCTCCTGTTGCAGCCACCAGTAACAGAATAAATGGCCTAAAAGGAGWATTAGTTCCTGGCACACAATAGTCATGCCCTGAAACATAAGAGTTTATGTCTTTCCCATAGCTCTTGTTTATCTAGTCTTTAAAATGTTATTATTATAATGCTGGATAGTCCTGTCATCTACTGAAATAACTCATCCTTATTTCCATATGGCMAATTATTTCTACAGTCATGACCCTCGAGATTTCACAATAGTGTTGAAATAATAATTGCATCTCAAGGATCTGAAAGAGCTTGGCAAATCATGGACAAGATCCTTGTCAGGAGATGCCCCAAGTTCATAGTGGAGACTCCAAAGTTGCAGTTTCCTTGGAGAGTRGAGTTACCTTCGCACGGGAAGTAAACTTAAAAGTCAGTATTAGCTCATAGGTGGCAAGATGCACCAGAAATTATCCCTGGACTACCCTCCTGAAGAAGCAATCCATTACTTCTTAACCCCTATTAGTGTCACTGCCCTACAACGTGGGATTCCCTGCCCCACACCACCTTGCAGGCTGTGGTTCCAGGTCTTTTACAGTGCCAAAGCAGAGATATACCCAAGCCAGTTCTTTTAACCTTTTGATCAAATTTCCTGAACTTTAGTAGATCACTTGGAAATATGGCAAAGTGTTGTCTTCCTTTTTTGTTTTATGTTCTAGAGAAGGAAAACATCTCCAAAGGAAAATCTGGAGCAGCCTAGCATGTTCAAAGGACTTCAGGCTGTGTATTTGTGCTGGTATTAGCTGTTCAGAGGGGTCGCTTTCCCTGCCTCAGGCAGAAGCTCTTTGCTCCCTGTCATCCCTTTTGTGCAGGAATTGGAGAGGAGCAAGGAGACCCAGCTCTCCACCCCATGGGCCATGTCACATCGTTTTGCATCCTGGAATATTRAGTTTTTGCCCCGTTGGCTTGAAACCCTGAGAAGTGCCAAACTGGGGAAAACAATTCCAAGAGAAATCTGCAGAACTRTTGGGCTGAATCCTGGTGAGCCAGGCAGGCAGCGTGGTGCTCTGGTGATGGCTATGTGTTGTGCAGGGAAGAGACAGTAAATCCCTGCAGTCCAGGACTCTGGCATCACTTTGCGTTGCACCTTTTTGATCACTCCATATCCAGTCCATTCTGACTACTGGGCACTTACTTTGGATGTGTCTTGTCTGGTGTTTGGCTCTGTCCTAACCACAGACATGACTTTCCTGAAACAAACAATAAAGGTGAAACAACTATGACATCATCTCCACAGGCATTAACTAACCCCAAAGGCACGAACATAAAGCTACAAAGACCTGATCTAGGTATTTCCCATCTCTTTTTTGCTATCTTTGTGTGTGTGTGTGTGTGTGTGTGTGTACTATGGTTCTTACATTTTCCATATGTCCAAACATTACCAGGAAACATTTCAGCCCTCCCTTTCAGCTTCTGCCTGACCCATGAGACCAGTTAAACATGCTTCATCCCAACCTTACTGGTGGTACCAGTGGTCTCATTTTGGCTGGATGTCCCTGGTGTCCTATTAAAGGGAGTGTAGGATCAGTGTGATACTTACACATCCTGTTTCCATGTGGCATGCTACAGACTGTGCATAATAAATAGATCTACACGTATCCTCATGTCTATATTTTCCCTGTCTGGTCTTCTTTTAACAAGGAACATCCATTTATTGATGTCCTYGCTCCTTCCGCTTGTCACACACAAAGTGTTTCCAGCTCAGCATTCACAAAGTTAGCAATTATCTACAGCCTGGGCTACAGCCTTGGAGAGACATCTCACACTCATCTGTGTAGAAAACCCATCACTGAAGCATYGCTCTTCCCAGAAGGACACCAGAGTTTTCAGTATCAAATTCCTCCCAGGGAAGTTTCACATCCTTCCGGAATTACTTCATCTCGGTGTGATCAACGCGTGAGAATCTCAGGGTTTAAGCTTCTCTTCAGGCAAGGCTAAGCTTAAAGACAGCCTTTGTCTTCTTTTTTTCCCCTTAAGATGATGGTGTCCCACTGCTGCTGTGTTATAATTGCAGGAGGTTCAGCTGCCAGTCCCTGTTGTGAGACCAGGGTGGGCGACACAGCAGAAGTTAACAAATAAGAGAGTCAAAAAGATGCACAAGTGGAAAGATGAAGATAAGAAGAGAACAAAATTATTCAAACAAGAAGCTCTTGAACTGACCAAAAAAAAAAAAAAAATCAATCCAGTGCTTGGAGAGGAAAAAGAAAAAAGACTTAAAGACTGAAAATTTGGCA
This sequence comes from Amblyornis subalaris, assembly GCA_018881555.1. Lineage (NCBI taxonomy): Eukaryota > Metazoa > Chordata > Aves > Passeriformes > Ptilonorhynchidae > Amblyornis > Amblyornis subalaris. The sequence continues at coordinate 2,359,330 of JACAXG010000056.1, read as the reverse complement.
CAAGGGCAAACACAAAATTATCACATTCCCAAAAATGGATCCAGTCACAATGCCAGATGCAACACAGAAACAGTTCAGATCCAGAACACAGCTTTCCAGTGTCTATCTATTTCTGGGATAATCAGTACCATGGGGGAAAGGGAAAGAGAAGCACTATAAAGTTTATCTAAGGGATGGAAACACACCCAGCATTTGATGTGAGAAAAGAAAATGTGCTGTTATCTAGCATGTGTACTGCAGGAATGGCCACAGGCCCAAGCTGGGATCAAGGTGTACTGAACTGAACTGTCTGAGTGCACATGGAGAGGCTGAAGTGAAAATACTCTCTTGCCATCTGCTCTGACATCATCTGAACAGAACATGTAAAGACTGATGGTTTAGGGTTTACCCCAGACAATTCAGAAATTAACAAAAAAAGTCTCCTATAACCCATAAAACAAAACTCAGCAAACATTTTCATGTTTTGCCATCTTTCTCTGAAGTACATCAGAGAAGATAAAAGGCTTCAGCCTCATCTGGTCTAAAAATTTATTGAGCTCAGATGAAATGTTCCAATTTGCTGCCACTGGAGAATCAGGGTTCTAAACCTTGTTGATCTGCTCCAAAGAAATTGGAAGTTAGAAATAAAGTGCCTTGCCAGAGTTTTGGGCAAAAGCTGCAAGAGAGAAGTTTGCATTTCACGTAACCAAAACAACTGAGCCAGAGAGAAAGAGCAGAGACAGAAAGAGGAGCAGAGAGAAAACCAGACAGACCAAGATTTCAGGAGTGGGTGRTGACTTTGACTGTCTCATTTTTACAGACCTCAGCTTAAAGGAGACCAGACTGTCCCATGTTTGAACTAGCAGAGGTTCTCAGTTGGGATCAGCAGCAGGGAGGTGGATGGCAAACCTGAGAATCAACACAGCTGGTGCCAACTCCTGGCTCTGCTGGCTGGGCCTTAACAGAAATTCACTGCCTCTGCTTTTCACATCCCTGTTCAAGCTGCCTTGGCTAYACAGCATGACCACCTCTTTGAAGAAGGAATTGCCTGCCATTCATAATGGGACACCTCCTGCCTAAATTGAGACACCAATAACAKATGTAACGCCAACTTCCTTTTCAGTTGATGAAGAGAAAGAGACTTTCTCAGAAGGTCAGCTTTAGGTGACTATTTCACGGCGTCCTGCTCTACAGAAACTGTTCTCTGTACTGTTTCCATTGTCCATAGCTCTGATGTGGCACCCACACTGTAAACTTCAACACTTGGCCACCTAAATCCCAGCCTGGGTGTCTCTGTCTCTGTTTCAAGGAGCCCAGATTCCAGTCAGGACCTCAGTATGGAACAATAACACAAGTAATGTTAGATACATCTAAGCACACTGAGAGACTGGGCTCACAGCCACCAGTTATTTAGGGACTCAGCTCCTAACCTGTACCATGGCTAGGAAACCACTGGCAGTTGGGGACCTAAATGCCTCTGTGGATCAAGATCCAAATTCCAGACTTACTGGAAGTGGAAGGGCAATGACCTTTACTCACCTTCCAAGGGCTTCAGCAGAGTTGTTGTGGTTTCATACTCCCTCTAACATCCACTGCTGCTGATCTGCTGACCTCAGGGGTCCTGGGACACAGTCCACATTTGGGGCAGGATGACAATTGGTCTGTTTCTCGTTCCCAAGAACCAGCCTATAATCAGCCATAGGCAAACCTCAGAAAGGCTGGTGCGCCATCCAAAAAGTTCACATGAAACACTAGGGCCAGGAACTGGGATCCAAATCTGCTGAGACCAAACACAGCTTCTTACCATGGCAGGGCAGAAAGTGCTGGTAACAATAGGCATTTTGTGGTGTTTCACTCTGAGCCCAACTGGAGCCAAGGAGAGCACACACCATCTGCAGATGTATTTCAGACTGCAATGAACCTTTTTTTTCTACATACTGGAGTGAAAAAAAGGGCTGGGAAAAGGCTCTGGATTGTCACTTGCATCTATTCAAATATAGCTAGCCAGTCACTAATGACAACCTACATTGAGACATGTCCAAAACACAAACCAACCCTTTGAAGGAGGTTTTTAAAAGTCTGAATAATAGTGGTTTGGGGTTTGTTTTTTTTTCCCCTCTCCTCTCTTTCTTTTCCCCTCAGTTCTTCAGGGTCCCTGGATCAGGAGTGCCAAAAATACGGGGGGAACTGCCCATCCTGCCAGGTTCCYTCAAAGCAATGAATGCTGCTATTCTTCCTGTCCCACAGCAGGCTTTCACCGAGGTCTCTGCCTGCTTTAATTTCTTACTGTCTGACAGGGGCTGCAAGCACAGGCCCCTCCCCAGGGATCAGTGTGAGTCTGCCATGGGCAAACTTCTGACAGGTAAAGCTGGAGTTAAACACCAGCTTGCAGGGCACACAGCTTGTCTTGTGCAGCTGACTTGACATGTTTAGGGGGAATATAAGTCCTTCAGATCTGCTCTGAAGGTGGACCTCTGTGTCCAACTAGTTGTTGAAATATTTCTATCTGGATAAAGTGATCTAATAATAATTTTAAAATCTATTTACCTRCAAATTTGTCTCTTCTTTTGACACCTAGACTATCACCTCTCAAACTTCCAGCACATAGGGACCTTGATTTTGGCCCATAAAAGCTATTGAGGCACTGTGGCCTGTGGCACTCTGCTGCATGCAGGCATGGATKCATGTCTCTGCTGACACATCTTCAGTCCAGGGAGAAAGGCACTGGCATGTCTAGAAATATCTGAGGATTTCTTGGTTTGCTTTTCATACTTTGATGGAGCTACAATTCAAGGAAACACAGAATTGCCACATTTTGTGAGAGGGTCCTGGATGTGAGGGGAGCACCAAAGTCATGCTGCTGACGATGGATCCACAGGTCGCCCACTGGACTCAGAGGAAGTGAAAATCTTCCCCTCCATGGGCCTCTAGAGAATGAGGATCCCCTTCAAATCCCACCTGAATCTGGAGGTGAAAACCAGAAGCCAGGCAGAGGGGAGCTGTAGGATGGTCTTTGACAGCCAGCTCAGCCACTGACTGCCCTGGTAGGATCATCTCAGAATTTCCACCACCCTGGCTGTTTTCTGTAATTGTGTAAGGGAACATGAACAGAGACAACAGACATTCCATCTGGCCTGATAAGATTAGGAAAATGTCTAAACATCATCATTCCAAGAGATACATCAAAATGCCTGAGTTTGCCTTCTTCTCCTTACATCCTCTCCCTGAATCTGAGTAGGAAAAGCAAGACAGAAAGCCTCCGATATTTCCAGATATTTCTATTTTAAACCTTTCTACTACACTGGCTAGGAAATGCTGCAAAACTGCCCTAGATACTCAGAGCTAATTGAGCCACTGAGTGCAGGAGAGTTCATTGAACCACACTGAGCTAAGAAACCAATTACAGTCTGACCTACTGAAGAGTCTTTTCATCTCTATCATTTTAATTCCACTCTTCCTTTTAATTAAACAGTTTATTTTCCAGCATAAAAAGGAAATCCCAAATGCCATTACTCGGGAATTTTCCAGTAAWTATTGTCTTGCAAATTCTATTCCTGGACACTCAAGGATTTATTATAGCTCCATACTAACGAACGAATGTTTGTAGACCCATTTGAAGAACAAATGTAGGTTTGTAGGAAGGTCCTGTGGACCTGAAGAAAGGACTGCATGGACACCAGACTATGTGAAATCAGTAATAAGTGAACTTCAGCCAGATCAAGATTACTCCTACTGGTTTTTTTCCTGAGAGTAGGAAGTTTTTCTCCTCCAGCTTTCTATAGCTGTCAATATCTCATCAAGGATATTGCATTATCTCAGCACTTAAAATGGCATTTGGGTAGCTACAATTAATAAAATCAACACAAATAATTCTGATAGACATCAAATTACTCACAGACTCAGAAAAACACCTCTCAAGATGGAAACCAACTTTGCACCAGCCAGGTTAACACTCAGAAATATTGTCTGTCCAGCAAACATTCATTAATTCTGATCAACATGGAAAATGTGCCTTCCCATCATGATCTGGGTAATGGCTGTAAGTTCAGACGAGCAGAGCTTTGGTATAAAAACCCACAGGAGTCCTGACAATTCAATGAGAGGTTTTTCCTTCTACTCTCTATTACTCCTATATCTGCTGCTTTTTCTCCCTGCTTATAGTTAACACACTTAGAAGAACTGCAGAATAAGCTTTATTTATAGCCATAAAATAAATCCAGAGGAAGTCAAAGTGCTGACGAAGAAAACTGTGCAAGGCTGCAAAGGCATCAGATCTCCTTGAACACTGAGAATCCAAATCAAGAATCAATAAGTTTGTCAGGAGCAAGCAGTGCATGGCATGAATGAACTCCAAACAAAGGGCACAGTGGGATATCTATGTGTTAGGAACAGAAGATAATAAATCATAGCTGCACTTATATCATTTTGGTAATCCCAAAGGAGTTCAGAATTAAAGATTACATGCGGAGATATTTCCACCTTCCTCAGAAAAGAGCCTGTTTCTGCCTACATTATGTCAAGAGAGAATAAGAGAATCATTGGGACCAGAAGAAGATAAAAAAATTGCACCCAGCTGAAACTAGGGAAAACCTTTATACAAAATCATTCAAAAGGGCTGAAAACAATCCCAAGASTCCTACAGCATCTTCTGCTGCCCCAAGACCACAGCCCTGTGGAGAAGGACTTGGAGGTRCTGGTGGATGAGAGGCTGGACATGACCCAGCAGTGTGCACTGGGAGCCCAGAAAGCCARATGTGTYCTGGGCTGCATCAAAAGCAGGGTGGGCAGGTCAAGGTAGGGGATCCTTCCCCTCTGCTCCCCTCTGGTGACACTCCACCTACAGTGCTGCACCCACCTCTGGGGCCCCCAACATAAGAGGTACTTGCTAGAGCAGCTCCACAGGAATACCATGAAAATTATCAGAGGGCTGGAACACCTCTCCTATAAGGAAAGGCTGAGAGAGCTGGGGTTTTTCAGCCTGGAGCAAAGAAGGCTCCAAGGAGACCTTATTGTGGCCTTTCAGTACTTAAAAGAAGTTTATAAGAAAGGTGGGGACAGATGATTTTGCATGGCCTGTTGCAATAGCACAAGAGGTTATGGTTTTAATCTGACAGAAGGCAGATTTAGGCTAGATGTAAGGATGAAATTTTTTACAATGGGGRTGGTGAAAYGCTGGAACGTGTTGCCCATGGAGGTAGCTCATGCCCCATTCCTGAAAATATTCAACATCAGGTTGAACAGGGCTCTGGRCAATATGATCTGGTTGAAGGTGTCCCTGCTCATTGCAGGGGGTTTGGACTAGATGACCTCTAAAGGTCCCTACCAACCCAAAGCATTCCATGGTCCTGTGAAGACGAGATTTAATCTGTACCCACAGATCTCCATGGCAGATCCAACAACTGATGTTGTCAATGCTTCACTGGTTTTCTACTATTCCTAATGTCTGAATTGTTTTTCTCCTCTAATTTATGCTCATTGCTTCCTATCTTAGCTTCATATATTGACAATGTATAATTAGAGAATCAAACTTTGAGGTCTTCATAGTCCTGAATTCTGRAGTGTCAGCCAGTCTAGATCTGATTTTTTTTTTTTAATTAATTATTATAATTTTTCCTTTTTTTGTTTTTTGGTAGCCACAAGTTAAGCTGAACATGGGATCTAAATGTCTCCGTTTGCCCTCAAGGGAATGCAGATCTGGGATCTCAGGCTGGGAGCAAGCAGTCAAGCAACAGGCAAATTTTACTTCTCCTTATTCTGGCTGGGACCACTGGAAACGTGGAAACGTGGAAACGTGGAAACGTGACAAAATTGCACCGTTGGTTTTACAATGCCTGAGAGAAGAAGAAATACAGACTGGGTCATAAGTAAAAGGCTTCAGGAACACTTCTGAGCTATAGGTAAAAGTCCTGAGCAAATATATTTCAGGGTCTGAAATTAGAAATTGCCGGCAGGAGGGAGGAAAGGTGGGCAGGAGAGGTGCTGAAGCCTCCTCTGTGGGGCCTGGGACTTCTCCCAGCTCAGACAGAATATCCTTTTGGCAAATATTTCAGGGCCTCAGAAAATGTCAGATATCTGCTTAGCCCTCCATAAACRGAGTGGAGCAAGGGGTGGGAAGAGGGGCTGCTCCATTCAGCTGTGCYTCTTATAGTTACCTGGCAGAGTCCTGGCCTGACCCTTCTTGGTTTGTTGTATGATTGGGCTCTGCGGATAATGACAGCAAGTGACACTTTGATAACATTCCTTATTTTATCTTCCTTCAGAGGTCTCTTACAGAAATCTGCCCTTTTGCTGCTTCACTGGTTCAACTCCCCTGTGAACTCTGAATCCCCAAATTATGAAATCATAGACAATACAAGAGGAAGCTCATGAACCAGCAGCAGTATTTTGGCTGCCCCGGCAGACATGCTTTTGGACCAGCAGTTAATCCTCTTAATTTCTCACCACTTCATTTACTGACGCGAGCAGAGTGTCTGTCTGATCCTCAGGGTAGGATCTCTCGGGCTGTGCACTTCAGAGAGCCTGGAAAAACACAGTGGTTCCACCTGCTTCAATCCCCCCCAAGCCAAAGAGAGAGACAGGGAGACATCCCGTGTCATCACCCRGTCCATCTATTTTGACTGAGACAAGAGTGGTGGCTGTGCCACATGAGAGCTCACCAATGCCTGTCCAGGAAGGTTTGGTGATGATTTCTAACTCACACAAAAACATTTTTCCTCCGTTTTGGTGATTGATGCCTAGCACAAAAGTCAAGGCAAGGGTTTGCTTCGCTTGTGTAATCCAAACTTCTCAACTTCCCCCTTGTATTTTGGCCTCTGCTTCATCCTCCAAGCTGGGAACGCTCCTTCAGGAATGCAATAAGACTTGAAATGGGGACTGTGGCCCCAGGGCTGCGGGGCTGTGGCTGGGTTGGTTGGATGGGGTGGGCTCGCTCAGCTCTTGAGCTGAAGTCAGCAGTCACTGAGCCCAGACAGAGCACGAGCTCCAGCTCGACCTCAGCACACAGCCAGGCTGGGAGAAGTGGACTAGGAGGGTTTGGAAAGGAGTAAGTGGAGGATGGAACCAGTTCTCCACCTGTGTTKACAGATGTTGCCGCTTCAGTCGATTCGTTGGGTACCAAAGTATCTCTCTGGTRTCTGCTCCTCCCACTCCATCACACTGAACAACTGCATTAGCCAGTTTTTCTCTCCAGCTCCTGCTGGGACTGCTRAAGGCAGCAAGATGTCACTCCTTTCCACAGTGTCTCAGATATCTCCTCTAAAAGAAGTGACAGGACCCTGGGCAGGCATCACTCACTAATTTATTGATTCCTCCATTTCCCTCTTCCTTTGGTACTTCCACCCATGAAAGCATGTTGGGCAGAGCACAGATTGGGTTTACTGCCCCAGCAGGTGCTTGTCTATCCCCCTGGCCAATACTGAGTGAGCGATGGGCAATTTGGGGCACTTATTACCCAGCTTTTCTGCCCCAGCTCGCTCTGCAGAGAAGCTGCTGTRACGCTAAAGCCACATCCTGTGACTGGATAGGATGAACATGGCCCTTCATCAACACTGTCTGGAAGATGTGAYGCTCCCTTCAGTCTCTGAAATGGGAAAGAAATTTTTGAGCTTCACTACGTGGCCTGCATACCAACCCCCTTCACTCCCAGGGCAGTAAAACAGAGCAATCTGCACCTTTCACCTCAGCAGTCTGCTTTTCATTTTCCCCTTTAATCACGAGCAGATTTCAGCTATCAAGTGTGAAAGTTTAGCAGACCCAGAGACCCCTGCAGAGGAGGAGATCCCAACTCAATGCGAAATTCATTTTGTGCCTGCTGATATACCTGATCCCTSGTTTGAAAAAGGGGATTTTCTGAATGTTTTACCCCCATAGAGAGAAAGAAAGGGGGAAGATTTACACTCACAGGAAGGTAGTTGAGCAAATACCAGCAGTACTATAGACAGTCTCCCCCTGTTTCGGGAACAAAACCTACCTTCTCTGTGATAAAAAGAAACACAAACCACAAAGAAAAATGAGCATGGTGACTGATTCACCCAGCTCAGTGCCAGCTGACCTCTGCTCGTTCTCCTACGTGTTCTTCATTTGCACAGCTCCTTGCACTGTGAAAAAAATCACTTCAGCTCCTACAGGATGGGTCCCAATAGCTTAAAGCCCCAGAGCAGGAGAAGGTGAGGGAGAAACAGAGACGCACACTGAGTGCAGGGGCAGGCGTGCTCCAGGTACGGATTCACACAGAGGTTTCTCACAGGGGGGATCTGTGAGGCCGGGAAGTGTTTCCAGCTGGAGAATGCATGTGGATAGCCAGTGCAACCTTTAAAAGGCAGTGGGTGGCTTCTCAAAGCCAAATCTAATACAAGCAGTGATGCAGAGCCCAGCAGGATGAGCTCCCCAGGTGGGACAGTCTCTCCTGGAGTTATTTCCGTCATCCCAGGGACTGCTCAGTCTGTCAGGTTGGAGTAGGGTGAGGTGTACATGGAGGAACAGGTCTSCTCTGGATCACGCACCAGAGCACAGCTAAAGAAACAGGGAGCAAATTCCTCAATGCCTGAGGGAGGAACAGATATATTAAAAGACTTTTTTTTATAAGTCTCTTTCACAGCCATCAGTGTCAGCTTTGCTTTCTGCACTCTTACTTATTTTAGTGTATTTATACAACTCCAAACACTGTTCAGCTGAGCTTGTCCATGCACAKGGGAGGAAAACACATTGTTAGGGCAAAGCATTTGAGCACAACCCTCGATACACACACCCCATGCCCACGAGAGTGGGGGAGCAGAGGGGCCGTCCTGGGAAAGGCTTGTGTGAGCAAGACTTTGGGGTCTCACCATTCACCTCCCAACCATCTGGTTCCCTTAGGAAAACCTCGCAGACAGCAATAGCTGCTACTACTTGTTTTCTCTCACCCTGCCTGGCAGCATCCCACGTATTCACCTTTTGAAGTATGTTCCCAAGGCTATATCACTCGTCCCCCACCCCTGGACTCTTTGAATTTGCTGACAAATTTTTCATGCTCAGCATACCAATATCTCACCRCTTGCATCCAGCTGAAAAGCCACCTCTCCATTCCTCTTATTCTTGCAATATGTATGTTGTTCTGATGCTTAAACTATTTACTATTTTTGTGTCTGGCGAGCCCATTGAAACTCAAATTGCAGCAGTCTCAAGATAATCATGAAAACAAATCTCCAGTAGCATATATATATATGATTTCTATTAATCTCTGCAGTGTGTCCCTTCTCTGAACCATTAGCTAACATTATCTCTCTAGAAGTCAATCAAGATTAGGGTCTTACCATGTTAGAAACTGATTCTTGCACAAAAGAACAACTGGTTCTTGGGCACTGAATACAAAAACATAGAAAAAAAACTGAAGTGACTTGAAAGGAACTTGGCACAGCCACTTTTCTCACTGGATGGACCATGACAGCAATGGGCTCAGGATGTGTGTGAAGGTGCTGTCAGTGGACACAAGTTTCCCAGGATCACTCATTTATAGGCCTACCACACCTGAGCTGAGGATGAAATTTCCCCACGCACACGGGATTTCAGAGAAGTTTAATTATTCTATGGAGAAGTTTTAATTATTTTGTGCTTATTCTAGCATTAAGGTACTTTTGTACCATTAATATTGACAGTGTGGCTACTGAGGGGCTGTAGCACGTGTTGTATTAAAATAACACCACATGGTGCATTTTAATGGGGAGCAAGGGTGAAAAAAGTCTTAACAGTTTGGTAAGTCTGTGCCTCAAGTTATTTTGCCATGCAGTGAAATAATCCCACATGACTCAATATTTTTTGCTGCCCGAGATTTCCTACAGTTAACTCCTCCTGAGAACTGCAGGGATTGGAACAGACAGGTGTCAGCTCATCCCTGCTGTAGATTGGAAGGATTATTCTGGTAAGCTGAAGTGGCAACAGGGAGGGGGCATTTGTATGGAATTTGATGTTCTGGCTAATAAAAGAGCTGAGGCTTCATGTCAGTTGTTGTCAAATTTGCACTGGTCCTGTCTGGTGTGCACTTTCCAAACCAGCACCTCCCCCGCACACAATGGCATTTGTGAAAATCCTGTTTGCTTGCTCCTCTGCAGAGACAAGACAAATGGCTTGTCTGCAACGAAACAGCTTTGTCACCTGCTGACACAATGGTCCTGAGGGGACACTGCTCTGACCACTTCAGGTAAACAGAGTGCAGTTTGCTGGGGAGGGAGGATGCTGTGGAGACCCACATGGCTCACCACCATGAGCCACCAACCCCTGCAGAGGTCCTGGCTTGCAGCAGGTATTGCCTCTCCAAAAGAGACACTCTGGATTGTCTCCTCGACTTGGGCACATCACATTCCCAGATTTTCCCCCAAATAACTTGTCTTTGCAGTGGTCAGTTCCTCGGCAGCAATAGCCACCTGAGGAGTGGCCATCCCCTATCCATCTGCAGAGGAGGGCCCACAAGCAGCTGTGCCTTCTGGAGCCACCCCAGTTCCTTCAGAGGGCCTGCACCCAAACCCACTTGCTCAGATTACCACAGTATCGACCCACTAATCCCAAATTAGATACACAGGAAGCACAACAATTTTTAAGAGAATCTGTGTGTATGAGTTTATTCAGTCACTTGGAAATGTCACCTCTCTGGACCTGTGCTGGTGTAGGGCCACAGCCCCACCAAACACACAAAGCACCTTAAATTCATGTCCCTCTGTGTCTCCCCGTGCTCACCACACTGTAAATATTGTGCTTATACCTTGTCACTGTTATGAACCTGGGACTTTGTTCTTGTACATGATATTTTCCTTTCCAAGGACAAACATATTAAGCAGGTTTCTAATGTGCTGGGAATACTGTGCTCAAGATAACAGTCSACTTGTGTTGAGTGCCAACCATCCTAAATTGCTCCCTGGGCTCCGAGCTGGGAAACAAACACTCACTGGTACTGGGTAGTTCTAATCCTGGAAGAGAGGCAAAAGTAGGGAACCCATGTAGCATCAATCCACCCTGATATCTCAGACACCCCCAGACTTACCCCTTTGGAGCACCACCTGAAAACTCCAATCACAGCAAAGATGCTGAACTTTGAGCAGAATATCAAGAGATGGAGATATAATGGCCTGGTTACACACTTTGCTGTTTGGAGTAAAAGAAGTAATGATCCTGCTGCTGAGTTTCAGAGAGGTTAAGGGTCCTTGGCTGATGGGAAAGGCATATTCTGGAGCAAAAGTTCACATCACACTTTACTAATATTTGTGGACACTGAGGCAGAAAAAAAATCAAAGTTTGGACCTTGAACTCGGAACCTTGGGGGGCAGACAGACTAGGCCTGCGAAAAACGCCAGCTGCTTGTAAAGCCCCAGCCTGGTGTTAAACTCCTGCCAAATAAGGTAGCAATAAACTTACCAGCCATGCCACTGGAGCTGGKGATGAAGGAAAGGGACGAGGCCCACAGATGAGGGCCAGGGCTGGCGAGCACCTTGCTGGCCAAAGGCAGCCTTCCCTCAGACCTCACTGAACGGGAATTCTGCCACTGTGCAAGCCTTGAAATCCGAATGTTTCCTGACGTCCCACGCTCCTATTAAAAATAAACCAAAAAGGTTTCCAACAAAGCACCACATTTTACATACGCCAGGAAGAAAATGAATTAAAAATGCATATCTTTGTTTCTTCCTGACAGTATCACATTGATTCAAAGCAGTGAGCAAACCAGTGAGCAACAATCAGCACTCTGCAAAGAGGTGCCCGTAACCGYACAATGAGGAGGTTTTGTTCCCCACCCCTGGACCATGCTCACCAATAATCTGGATTTCCATACACATCTCCCTCTTGATTGTGGGGAAGTCTCAAGGCTTATTTGTGTGCAATGACTCTTGAAGGGAGAAAGCTCTTTAAACCATCCCCGACAGTGTGGAAAAATCAGGAAACTTTAATTAAGGGAGCAAAAACAAAAAACCACCCACAAGGCATTTTCATATTTACTTTCACTAAGTGCAAAAACGAACTTCACAGGAATTTCATCCCACAGGAATTTTCAATATTTTAGTATTTGTTTCCGTTATGACCGGGGACAAAATGTTGAAATATCAAAGCATTTTCATAGGATGAAGTGTTCTGGGAAGCAGTGCTTTGTACGTCACTTTGACGCGTTTCAGGCTTGAACTTGCACCTGGCTGAGCTGCCCAGCGCTCGCCATGTGAGTGCCTCGTGGTACCAGGCTCCTTTATCCAGGACCCTCARCACATCCAGGACTTCCCACCCAACAACCATCACCAGGTCCCATGGCACCACACAGAAATACAACGAGGCAGAAGTTCACCACAGAATTCCTAGTCCCGCCCGTGGTTTGGGCYGTGTAAGAGAAGGGGCCGTCAGATCTCCCTCCTGTGTGAGCTGAGCGTATATAAATGTTCAATGCAGCTGAGCCCAAATGTTTCATTTCAGTATTGTTAGCTTTGTTTATTTTGTAGCATAAATGATGGACAATTCTTAGCCAGCTGTATCAGTTTATTGGTCTGTCAGCACTCCAGAGACATYCCCACCTCAAACTGCACAGCAGAACTGCTCCTCTGCCGTCCCCCCCGCGACACAGACGGGCAGGAGAGTGGGGCGGTGGTGGCCGGCGTTGGGAATGTCCGTCCACACCAGCATGTCTTTGACCTGGATCCATGCTGGGGGCTGGATCTGTCCATGTATTCCCTCCATCACCATCTTCAAGACATCAAGCTCTCTCACTGAATCTGTCCTCCTCTTGTGGTCATTTGTCCCAGCCCTGCCCCACAGAGTTTTCCAGAGGAGTTCGAGGTCAGGGAGCAGAGCAGCAAGCAGGGCCACCAGGAAGAAAGTCATCTTTGGAAGACAGGGGAAAAACCTCATTCTCAACACAGAGGTATGACAAAAATTCCCAGCAGTACAAGAGCCCTTGTGCCTTTTTCTGCTGGCCAGCCTCCGCTTCAAGTTTCACATCACCTGGCAGAAAAGGATGGCGGAACTGATTGTGAGCTTTAATTTCTCAAACTTGTCTGGCCTAAAAACTGCTATTGTACATTTTCCACTTTGATACTTTCTCACATACTGTTTTGCGCTCTCCAACCATTGCCTTTCTGGGAATTCAGGTGATGTGTGGCTTTTGCAGGCATTTCTTTGCCTAACTTCATTTTTCCAGACATTTTTGGTATCAAGAAAAATAAGCCCTGCTCCACATACACACATTTTCCTTGAAACCTCAATTTCTCCTGGAGCAAGCATGGATCAGTAGCCGGCCAGGACCACACACAGCTCTTCTAATATCCCAGCTTGATGAACTAGAAGGGGATGGAGGAGACAATCAGCATACTGCGCAGAAAGGAAGGGGATGAAATCCAGCCATCAACAGGAATGAACCGTGAAGCCCTTGTTCAAGTCAAAAAACCTGTGAACATTAGTGAATCTTTTGATGGAGTAAGGACAGAGGGACGTGATCTGTATCCTAGAACTGTGCCTGAGCCCCATTTTGGGCAGGCTGGCATGTCCACTGCTTTCTCTCAGATCCCTTGAAGGTCTCTCCATGGGCCAAAGTCTTATGGGCAGCCAGGGACAAAGGTGGGCTCCCACTGACAGTTCAGCCCCAAGGCTGCTCCCAACCCCTGGCACAGCAAGTATCAGCTGATATTGACTAGGAGGAGGCCTTCATGTCCCTTAATGCTATGCTAATTCAAACCAGATCAGATTTCCTTGGAGGCTGTCGTGGCAAGCTCAGGCTGCTACAAGAACCAGGAGTGTTCATAAGACTAGACTCATCTGACCATACCTAAATCCCAGAAATATTGTAATCTGGTCAGAAAGCACCTGACTTATTGATGGGGCAGGTTATTGATGGTCCCACTGCTGTGTTATCTGCCATCCAGATGTCTCATCCCATGTCAGGCCAGGATTTCAACCCTTTTTCCTTGCAGCAGGGCCAAGAACTTTCAGTCCTCTGCACTGCAAAAGGCTGAAGCATGTGGCTTCCTTTCCAGCCAAGCATCAAGAAAATCATGAATTCTCAACTTTTCAGCGACCATCAAATCATGCACAACTTATCTAAATTGGGACAGATCCTGCCATTCTGCATCTTCAAATCCATCCTACAGCTGCCCGGTAGGAAATGATGGAGAGTCACTCCATGAGGGGTGTGACAGGGCAATAGAATCGACTACTTCCCACTCCAGCAGTAGCACAAAAAAATATACTTGTGGCATCAGGTTCAGGGGTTTTGTCTCAAAAACCCTCTTGTCTCAGTTTATTTGAGATGCAGGGAGTGAAGTCACTAAAGAGTCAATAGATGCTTCTCAAAGTATGTGATTCCTCAGGACTGTAGGAATCAGAATTTCCAGGTGCAAAGTGCCATCACAAACTGGAAGAAAAAATGTCCAAACACACTTACAGACAGGGACAACTGCAGCCTGAGCCACCCTGTCTGCTGACTGCTGACCCCAGCTTCAGGTGGGTGTCCCCTTTAGTACCAGTCATGCAGAGAAGGGTACCATGTAGGCTGACAGATCAAGTAAAATCACTCTTGGGATCTTCTCTCTATCTACACTTTTTCAGCATAATTTTACCACTTAATTTTTTTTACTCTATCCCTAATTAATTTGTTTTCTACAGAGTTGTTTCTTGTGTCTGCTCCTAGACTTTGTCACAGCCTCTCCTTTGATGGTGCTGAGTGCCTTCTTTGAAGCTCCAATGCTAAATGAATTCTTGCCCTGGACACCTAAATGACACTAGAAGAAATATTTCCTCATATTGTTTTTTGGGGTTGTCACTTTTCAGATGTGCTGGCTCCACCATCATAGGAAAGATGAGTCTGGAACTAGGAACACCTTGCTTGCAAAGGCAGCCCTGGGCAGGAAGAACAGCATAGATGGAGGAGGAATGGGGAGACCTCACAGAAATGCTGCCTGATGGTTGAAGGAGGCACCAAAACCTCGCAGCAGCAACTTCCACAGGTCAAGGGCAGCATTTCTAAGAAAACTCTGTTTCCTGAGCATTCATCACCTCTGGGTTCAGATCTGTAGGAGATGGCCACAGTATCACACCTAAGCAGAACACAACATTCTCCATTAACTTTAAAAGTGGGCCCTTTGACTCAAATATCTCTTTAACTGTTGTGTCTTCCTATATCATCTGCAAATCTGCAGGTCGGTGTACAACAGCATCTACTCACAGGTGGGTTTTCTCTCTCTGCATCTTCAATAATGAAAATAAAAAAATAACTTCCCAGCACAGGCACAGAAGCACCAGAACTAACTTTCCGGCAGATGCAAGAGACCGTCAACTAATGTAGGAAATTAAATGTTTAAGGAAATTATAGAATGAAAATATAAACTCTTGAACAGGAGCCAAAAAATACAAATTCCATCATTTATCAGAAAAAACTCCAAAATGAGCCTGAAACGGTGTGGGGAGAGCTGAATGAAAGGCTATATTCAGGCAGCAGCACTGTTTAGCTTACTTTTTGGACCTTTTCCCCTTATTGATGCTGTTGGGAGGCGCTCATTCCAAAACCTCTAATGCCGTCGTGTTCTGGGATGAGTTACTAAAAGCAACCATTCTTCCACATATGAAAACATTCGATTATTTGCATGTTCGGTGTCTTTAATGCTTCTTTTGTGCCTCTGTTTTTTATGGGGGGAGGCAGATGAGGGATCTTGAATTTCAGCAGTATTCTGATATAAACTTCCYCTGAGAGAGGGAAGGCAAAGAAGAAAAAGTCTTTGCAAGGCCAAAATGGAGTTGAGGCAGACTGGCTTTCTTGATTTACTTGGAGGGCCTGATGAAGGTGTTTATTCAGGATTTGTGGAGTGCTGCCAGCCCTTAAGTAAAGACTCAGGCCTGAGGCTGCAGCATTACCTAGCATTCCTTGAGCCATGTGACAAAAAATGCCCAATCTGAACCAACTCAAACTGCTGCTGTAGTGGTACAAATACCAGCACTGTGCACAGGGCAGATGAAAGACTCAGAAAGCTGCTCCTTAAGCATCCCCACACAGAAAGGGGTGAGGGTTTGCATGTATTTTGGGGCAGAAAACCTCCTAGCAGGTCACAGCTGCCAAGTCCAAGATTCTGTGTGGTCATCTTGGCTCTCTTTTGCATGGACTAGAAGGTTACAGGAAAGCTGGCGGCACCTGGCCAGCCACAGACATGCTACCAGCATTAGGAAATACTTTAAATACTGCCCAACTGACCTGTGAAACTCACTGCTACGGAGCATTACCAAGACTCTGAGAATAAACAGATCATGGCTTGTTCCTCAGCACATTGGATGATGTTGAAACAGACTGGTGCTTGGGAGATCCTACCCTTCTGTGAATGCAGGTTAACTCTTGGTTAAAACTGCTGCTGGGCTTTGCTGTGCAGAGGGCTAAGAGCTCACAAATGGCCAGTGGCCGCAGCTCCATGGAGAAGTGGTAATTCATTATGCCATGATAATTCAGCTCCTTGTGATTTTCTTCCCATACCCAACAAATCTAGCAGGACTCCAAAAGAGAATTTCTTGCGCTTATGGCTAACAAGATTAGCTAGTCATAAGAGCCAGTATTAAACAAACAAAAAMCAAGATGTTTGGAAGAAATAAGAATCCTCAGGGTTTAAACCAGTGAATGGGGATTAGGATGATATTTCTCTGAAGTTCAGTTATTCCTAAACCCTTGTGGCATGCTAAATGCCTCCAGCCTGTGCCTGAGAAGTACTGGCCTGGGCAAAGCACTATCCTGCCTCAGCGCAGGCAGGCAGGGTCTGCAGAGGACAGCCAAAGGAGAATGCCTTGTCCCAGTGAATCCCACAGTGGTCCGTGATCACTCCACAGTCTCTCTGCATCCCGTTTTTGACTGACCAGTGTTTGGCCCTGGAGCTCGGGATTTACCCATCAAGGTGCTCCCGCTGTTCCGAGCCGCCCCGGTTTTCTCAGTCCCTCTGACTCGCTCATTTTACACTGCTTTTACTGGCGTTTTTAATATCGGTGAATAAAGATCCCAGCTTTGCTTTCCCGCGACAGCAGCACCATCTAGAGCCTCCTCCGACACGTGCAATCCCCTTCTGCCTGCGGGAATGCACCTCCTCCTTCCAGCCACAGCTGAGGAAAACAAGAGACAAAAATCATGTACAGGTGKTAGGGCGGAAAAGAGAAGGTGGCAGATGGAACAGCACCTCTGGGGCTAGAAAAGTTAATACATAGTCATATACAGCTGGTGTRCTGCACTAAAAGCAGGGAGGTAGGCTTTGCACAGTCGGAGGGAAAAGGGGTATGATTTGTAGCTGTAATCTCGTTCTCAGGTAGCACTGCTTGTATTTGGAGAAAAAAGCTCTTCAGGGGTGTACGATCCTTGTATGCTGCTTCCAKGATGTAAAACAGAGGAAACAACTTGGGCAGAGTTGTAAAAGCAGCTGGTGGCAGAGTCAGGGCTGCAGTCTGCTCACAGTTCCCCAGCCAACAGCGGGGTCATTCCTACTTTTCCAAAGGCAAATGAAGGGGGTCGCTGCCTCCAGTGTCCTAAAAACATCCACCCAATTCAGGGAAGGGGCCCATGGCACAGTTCCTCCATGCACCTGAGCGTGCAGTGGTGCTCTGCATTGCTTCCAAGGGCCGCTTATGGGTCCAACCTACAACTTGCAGCAGAAAACCCAGGGGAAATCACTCTAATGTGACAGCGGGAGAGAGCAGGAGAAACCCAGGTCTCTGGGCCATTCATTTAAGAGTTGGACTTGATGATCCTTGTRGGTCCTTTCCAACCCAGAATATTCTGTGATTTTGTGAAATTCAATATGAAGGGATTAGTAAGACAACGCTCCGAGATWATGCTGGCAAGCAGAGCATGCCCCATGCTCACAGAGGAGAGCAAAATGAAAAAAAACCCTACTTATCTCTATGTTCTGGTCCGGGGGAAAACCCTKCCTCATGATCCACCACTTCAAACTCCCTAGGCTGGCCTTTGAAGGACTCAGCTGGACAGGGGACCCAGTACCCTAGACATGAGGGTGTGCCTTCCCCAGGGACCCCAGTACTCCAGACATGTGTGGGGTAGTGTGTGCCTTCTCTAAAATGATCTGGAAATGTCATATCCTCAAAACTGGGTTAGCCAAACACTGAGGTTTGTACAGGAAAGGACAGTCCTGCCTGGCCCCAGTGCTAAAGCCACCACTGAGGAGGCTGCAGCAGCTGTGCACATCTGCACCATGCTACACACACAAACGTGGGAGGAAGAGCTGGGTGCACAAAAAAAATGGAACAAACTGTCCTAACCTAGCCTGTCTGTTTTTGCAACAAATCTGTGTTTTGTTTTGCTGCTACAGGAGCCATGGACCAGTGAACACAAGGGAACAGACAGATTTCCCCCTCTCCTCTGCAGAGAGCAGGACCTGTTGTACTGGCAGCAGCTGAGCCAGACCCCACCAACATTCCTTAGACAAAGCTCCTGATTGCACTTTGTGGATGCATCCATACTAGAATCCTAGATGGAAAAATACCCTGTCTATAGTCCCATGAATGTCCTTGGCCTCCCACAGGATGCTGGGGCACAACAAAGCAACACAGGYCAGGAACTGGTTTTCTATCAGGTAGTGTGGATGGAACCCTTTGCCACTCCTGAGGARTTGCTTTAATCACTTTAGGAAAAGGACTTACATGCAATAGGACACTGAAGTTTTGGGTACCCAGGAGCAGCAACAGCCAAATCCCAGAGCCCTAACTGCAAAAATTCCTGGCAGGAGGGAGCAGGGATTTCCCAGGAGATGCTGAAGTGCCAGGACCACGTGTCTTTGATCTCGTTCACTGCCTCGCTCCCTGAGTAACARGGGACTGCATAGGAATAAATCAGCATATTAATGGGAGTGCTAATTGCAGCTGAATCTGGGATGGACTAAAATATACATGTTCCTTTTAATTACAAATTCTACAACCCAGTTTGAGCCACACTTGGAACAATTAATGAGAGCAACTACTATTTTAAAGATCAACCCTCCTTTCAATGGCTTTGATATTTAGATTAAAATATAAAGGCAGATAGCAGAACAGGTCCCCATTTCAACATCAAGGCATGAACCAAACTACCTCACTTACACTTGGAGTAATTGAGGTCAGGATAGGGCCCGGTATTTGAGAGTGGGATGTTTTAACAAGAGGCACAAATACACTTCTGTTCCCATTTCTTCTTGGCTGAACAGTGCTGCAGTGATAAGTAACTGGCATTTCAATGCCTGTGTGCAGTGACCACATTCTTGAGTGAGCACAGACCTGTGAAGTGTCTGTAACTACAAGCCCCACATATCTGTGTGCATATATATATATATATATATATATATAATTTTATTTATGGTTACAGTCACCATTCTCCAGAGTGAGGGTGTATCCCACTGGAGACCAGTCAAGCCACCTGTGTCTCATCTGCATTATGTCAATGCATAATATCAGAATCCGCATTGACAGTATTTCTCGAGCTTGAGACATTTCCAGTGACAGAGAAGCTGTGATAGCCCTTGGAAATAATTTTAATTAATCACATTGTTTCCTATTTTTCTACTGTCTTTCCATTAAACCTTCTGTAGGTATGAAGAGGCTGGTGAACATGAACCATCTAATTCACATCTCTGCAGKCCTTCTGCCCTGCAAAGAGTCAGGGGAGTTATAGCACTGCTGATGTCAGTGTATAAAAATACATTGATTTCTGATTATTCTGAATATTCTGATATTTCTGATTATCTATGTATGCATACGAAAATTTGCTCTGCAGTTTCGTGTTATACAAGTATTTGCAGAGATTGGCTTTGTTTCCCTGGCAGAAATCTTGTGGCTGGCTGAAACATCCAGGTGGGACCAGTGAGTCCCTCAAGGAGCCTGGGACAGTGGTACTCAGTGACACTGGTGCAGGTACATGGCACACAGCCCCRTGGAGACACAAGAAGGAAAAGGCCAGAGGATAAGAGGAGTGCTGGAATGGCTCTGGATTTACCACCACCGGTCTAACCTCCTTCAAGAACTCCTTGTGGGGGTATTTCAGACAATTATGGAAGTCAGCCTTGCCTTACGGTGTGGGATTGCAAAAAACAGCTTTGACTTCCTCCTCAGCCCTTCTGGGTTTTTAATTCATCCCATCCTAAGGAAGGATGCTGAGAAGGCTGAATCCCCCTCGGGAAATGCCTTTCCCTCCCCAGTGACCAGGCAAAGGGCAAGACAACAAACTCACATCAAGCAYGTAACCCCACTTTTAAAAAGCTACATCTATGAAAAGTGACCCCCCTCCTCATCCTCTGTGAGTGTGAAAGGAGCCTCTAAGAGAGATGCCAAAGGAGGGGGAATATGCCAAATTCCGGGTGAGGACACGAGCCCACAGAGGTTTTTCAGCACCAGGAGGGATTTCAGCAGCAAGCCCCAGGTCCAGCAGTCCCCACGTGGCTGTGGGAAGATGTACACATCATTTGACTTCAGCACAGGTTAGCAGGTTTCTCCATGCTTCAGCTTCACCATGGGTTGAAAGGCATCTGGTTCTGAATATCTCACCAAATAAAAGCTTCAGCTGCTAAAAACAATTAAGCAGAAGGACCTCACCTCCAGCCACAGCTTCAAGAGCTCAGCCTGCCACAGGCGTGGCTGGAGTGAGTGGCCAGTGGTCTAACTGGGCAAATGTGCTGTAAAGTGAATTTAAAAAGGGTCAAAAATAAATGGTAGGTTTTATAGGTGGTTTTTTTTTTTATTCTGCTGAGGTGTTTTGATACCAGATTAASAGGGAGGGGGGAGAAGTTCAATTCACTTAATGGGAGCTGGGCTCCAGTATAAATATCTTTTCAAGCTTTGTCAGCCACTGCTATAAAAGGGGATGGCAAGGTTGGTAAACACACCAACTCTTCAGTCTTGCATATTTATGTTCAGCTCACAGCCATGCACTAATTCCAGCTCTCTCTAGTTCAACATTCCCTTGGTGTGGGGCTCTGCTCCTCAGCCTGAAACCCCTGCAGTGAGGTGAGATTCTCAGCTTCTGACAAGCAGCATAASCTTCAAGACATCACACTAGGGTAGAAAAACTTAAAAAAAATGCACAGTAAGGACACCAAATTGATTATTTTTTTAGACCCTAGGAGTTCTTAGGTGCATCTGGAAATTTCCTGAACCACAATAYAGGTTTAAACAAATGAACGTTCTCTGCTGGACCAAAGCCCCCACCAGTGTGCCCAGCAGTCCCTTTGGGGGGAGGCTCAGAGAGGGACCAAGACATGCATGGCAGATGCTGGTTGCATGCTGGCTGCAGCAATGGGAAATGCATCAATAGGTTGCAGTTTTAAATATCCATTGGTTGGCAGYTTTGGATTCCTCAAAGCCAGGACCTGACCTGGTGCTCTTTATGTTTATCTACCCAAACAGCCAAGGGCAAAGATTGTACTGGAGGATATTAAATTTCTTTAAGTGAAAGTCAGTTTAATTTCTCCCTGCTTGTGTCTGTCCCCTGTGGTGATGATCTCTGAGAGGAACAACCAGGCCTTCCCTCTGAKATTGCTCTCATTTTACCACAGATACACTGGAGGGGGCAGAGGAATGAGGGTGTTTGAACACATGAACAGCCTGTCCACCACTCCTGAAACCAGAATCACGGAACAGAGTTGTAGAAACATTAAATTGGAAAAGGCCTCTAGGATCATCAAGTCCAATCATTAACCTGGCACTGTCAAGTCTGCCACTAAACCATGACYCCAAGTGCTACATCCACAAGTTTTTTGGACACTTCCAGGGATGGCGACTCCAACACTTCCCTGGTCAGCTGGTTTCAATGCTTGACCACCCTTTCAGGGAAGAAAGTTTTCCTAATACCTAATCTAAACCTCCCCTGGCACAACTGGAGGCCATTTTGAAGTACCAATATACAAAAATATCAGTCACGCRAGCCTTTGCTGGTGAAGCTTTTCTCATGACTACTGGCATTTCTGCAAGAGGAAACACAAGGAATACAAACAGGCTCCCATTTAATTTACTGCAAAAGGAGAGCATTTAACCAATGGCACTGTGCAGCACACAAAAAAAAAACTCAACAGAGCTGAAGATTCTAAAATGCTTTAGCCAGGCCCAAGCCTACAAAGCAAAGCACCATGGGATTTTAGTTCCATAGAAACCTTTACCAAAGAGGTATAGAAGCAAGTGCCTAAATTATAGCACAGGCCAAAAGAAATATGACAAAAATATGTGAAAGTCAATGGAAACACACTGGGAGTTGAAGGGCTCATTGGCTGCTCCCTGAGAAATGGTTTCTTGTGTTTTCAAACGTCCTAAAGAAGCAGCCAAAGAAAACCTGTGGGTTTTCATAAAGAAAACCGGTGAGAGTGAATGTCTCTCCTTGGTGCTCTCACACGAGAAGAATTTTGCATTCAAAGCCTCGGGGTAAATTTTTCACGTCAGGTGTCTCCTYCACCCTTTGGCTGGCAGATCTCCAGGCAGGCTGCCCACAGGGATGCCAGACTTTCCAGACACTCACGCCATGTCTTATCTAAACAATTCCTAGGTGGAGGTTTTAAAGAAGCTGCTGCCGAAGCACAGGAGCAATGGGACTCTGCTGAGCCATAAACTACTCACCCAGTTCCTCTGCTCTCCTGGCCAGCTTCAATGGACAAGAGGTATCACAGGCTGTCCYGGAGCTGTGCATCCACTGCTTGCCTTGCTGGCAGCTCTCACTCCACTTGTGTGGACACTGGGTGCTCTCTGCCTTCTCCCAGGTGCATCCTCTCGTTCTCTGGGCACCCAGACATGTAACAAATCTCCTTAGGCAGATCTCCCAGCTGCATTCACAGCGTGGGCTGAGAGCATCAGAGACACCTCTGCGTCTTCAGGAGTCTGTCCAGAAACAGAGGGATAAGTACAACCACTCCCTATTTGCAATATAACATAGGTTTATGAGTGATGAGCTGATTCAGCTGAGCCCTGCCCCAAGCAGTCTCCTTCCCATTGACACCCTGTGTCCATCCACACTGCAGTGGGACCCCTGGGAGTGATGGATTTCTAGAGAAAAAACAAACCAAGCAAACAACTTTCAGACCAATGTGGAAGCAAGCACAGTGCATGTAATGGGCTGATGATGGGATAAAGCAGAGGAAACAAAAATGCAATTAATTTTACTGCCTCACTGTGATGAAAAGCACGTGAATTGAGTGAGGCATTGGAGAATGATGTCCTCAGGGGTGTAAAGGCTGAAGAGTCATTTGAKAAACACTGAGATTCCATCAACTGCAAGAACGAAAAGAAATACAATTTTTGGGGGTTTGGTTTTTGTTGTTGGATGGCAGGGGGGGTTCCACTTGAAACGAAGGAATGGAGGACAGAGTAGAGACTTCTGCTCCACAGCTGAGATTGTTGGCATCTGCATATGAACCGGGGAGCACAAACACTTCCTGACTCGAGAGAGAACTTTCTGTGGGACCCAAGATTTTCAGGAGGAATTGCTGATGGCAACACAGCTAGGCCTGCAAAAAACAAAGCCATCAGAAATGTCCCGGGAGAGGATGTGATCAACAACCCCTGGAGCTGAGCAAGGACACAGTGAAGGGAAGCTGGGAAAGGGAAAACCATCTGTTGCAGGGCAGGGCAGGGCAGGGATGYAGAAAAGTAAAAACGCACTTACATTTTGGACGCCAGTGTAGAGGGAAAGAGCCTTATTGTGTGTCCCCAGCTAGTCCTACTTGCCAGAAGTCAGGCAAGGAAAAGCAGTTTTTGTGACTGAGACCTTGGAGCCCTCTACTATAAYGGCAGGTGTCCATGCAGGTCTCAAGGCTGGGTGGAATTAGATGGGATTAGAGGAGTTCTCCCTCCCCCAGTTCTCTCCCCTCCATATAAAGATGCTTTTACTCCAGGGCAAGGATAAGTCAAGGGAGAGGCAGTCCTGAATCACAGTTGTGAAGACGTGCTGCCTACTCTGTAGAGTGGAGCAGAGCAGGACAGGCTGAGCTCATGTCCCCGACATCCTGGGCATTGACAGGAGAGCCTGCACCCCAAAGAAAAAGTAAATGTGAAGCACCTGAAGGCTGACAGCTCTCTGAACATATCCTCAGAGACAAATCCCAAAGTGTCATGGAGACAGTCAGGAACCAGTTAAGGATAGGTTAAGCAAGAGACCAGCCCTCAAGTACTGAAACAGTGCAGAGCAACCAAAGAGCAGAGCGAGCAAACTGTGTAAGGATAGCTCAGTGCACAGCCAGCAGCCCTCAGGGCCTCAGGTGAGGCTGGGGGAAAAACCCATGAATGGGTCTGTCCATTGGCTTCATGAACGTGGATCCATGATAACTCCTCACCACAACAAACTCTGGCCACGAGCCTGGCTGACAAAAGCAGCCCAACACCCCAGGAGCTGCTCCTCAGGTCCCCACACGTGACCACCTAAGGAGCTGTGGCAGTTCCCGTTGCTCATCCAGCTGCCTGCTCCCCTTCCCAGAGGTGTCTGCTCCAGGAGACCTCCCGGATCCCGCATTTCACAGCACAGGAGCTGATTTCCCAAGCACCCCAGGCTGGGCAGCCTCGCGCTGCAGAGGAGCAGCAGCACCGCTGTGCTCATCCTAGAGGAAGAGTGTGACTGTGCCCTCACCATTTGCTCCTCATGGCACACGTGAGCCCCAGGAGCACGGCCCTGGCATTGCTCAGCCCCTCGCTGGCAAACCCCAGGCAGCCCCCTCGCTGGGTGGCACGGAGCATTTTAAAGCACATCCAGCTTTTACGCCTGACGGTGGCTCGCTATGCACATTACGGTATAAAGGTTTTTATTTGTTCCCATTGTTGCAATGTTTATTCCCCAAACTCTTTTAATAGTGGGCTTTTGACAAAGTGTTTCCCCAGCAGTGGGAACTACACACACAGCCCAAAGCAAACACTTGCAAGATAAACATCCTTCACATCCCGGGCTGGTCCTAACCCCTTGGAGCTTGCCGTTACCTCCCCTGGAGCAATTCAGCACGACTTAATCAAAGTTAAAAATGATATTGTGTGATTTTATTTTTTGTACTTGCTCAGCGAGCTTTTATTGGCAGCTGCTGCCAGGATCTGGGACTCTGCCAAATTCCCTGGTTATATTGCTCCAGTGTGGACAAACAAAGAAGGCTCATTTAAAGTTTCTTGGACACAAATAAGGTAAAAACATAACAAAATGAAAAACAATGTGTAATTATTTGTTTCCTTTATGAAGGACCTCCTTCAGAGTCCTTTGAAATCAGTTCTGGTTTCCACCTACTAAAGTCACCCAAGTGAATTATTTAATATTAATAGACATTCCTGAACCAGAATGTTACAACCAGAGGCACAAAATCCAGGGAAAAAAGGCCATCTACCTTTGCCTTTTATATTACACTTCCTGAGTCAAAATAACTTTAGCTCCTTGCCTTCCTCAGTAACATTTGCTGCTTCTAATCACAACTCAAAACAACTTTGTAATTTTGTATTTAAATTATTTAAGCACAATTGTATTAATTTAGAATTTCCTGTTACTTAAATATTAAGGCCCRTGTTGACAACACTTGCCTTTAGGAGTTGATCTCCCCACTGTCAGGGCTGGCACCTTCTCAGGTCAGGTAATGATCACTCATGTGTGACACTGAGGGCCCTGCCACCTTGTCAAGGTCACTGCCATGGCACTGGCTCCTTCAGCAGTCAAAAAGTCAGAAACACAAAGGCACTGCTGAATCCACAGCCTGAAATTCATCCCTTTGCACGGCACAGCCCCTCAACCCATATCCTCTACAAGAGGGAGAGGTGCAGAGAGGACAGGAGAGAGGGAGAAAGGAGAGGGATAGAGAAGGAGGAAAGAGAGAAAAAAATATCTCCATTTGACAAGGCTATTTGGCAGTATTTTGGAGCCAAAGTGCCTTCTGTCAACAACACACACAATGTGCTTTTGRAAAAAACAGAAATGTACATGTAGTTCCTTGGCAATTGGAAACAACAGTCAATATACAGACAAACAGGTTTTGGAGCATATGTTTTTGAGCTCCCAAGAAACTGCAGCTTTTCCATTTTTTTTCCAGGTCACCTCCAATTTATTATGCAGAGGCAGTCACTTGCTAGTGYGCACAGTCCTGAGTCACAATAAAGCATAAGAAAAATCCCACCCCCTCTCCCAGCACAAAATTCTGACAGCAACAGAGAACTTAAAAAAAACCAACTTCTTGTTTCCTCAYCAGTGGCTTCAAAAACGAGATTAGGGAATAAATAAAATCCCAGTTTTGCTTCTCCCTCTCATTCAGCAAGTTTGTGCCTGAGAGCCTCTTAGAACTATTTAAGAAGCTTGAAAATCCAAGACTAAGTAAAATTCACTTTCAAGAAGTTTATGGTCCTGGGAAACATCTGAATTCTCACCTGTAATGGAAAGGAGCTGAGATGTCTGCCTTCTGTGCTAGATCCCCACCTTGACTCCACCCTGGCTCAGCAGGTCCAGCTGCCTGTGTTACCTGTGGGCATCAGACACATCAGTCTGCCCCAGCTGGGAGCCTCCTGCCAGAAACTGCCCCTGCCCATGGACACACCGCACTTTGGGCCAGCCACAGGGACAGGGGGACAATGGCTGGAAACCCTTCCTGCTGCAATTCAGCTTCCTCCACTCCTGGAGACAGAGACCCCAGCACCTGCAGAGTCTCTGCAAGGGACGTGCACAGAACACACATGGCTCTATGGAGTTGTTCTGTGCCTCATAAAGATGCTGTTGTCTTATTCCGGCAAGGTGGGTTTAATTCCCCTTATTTCTGTGCAAGGAGGTGTTGGGTCTTYGCTGGCTTTTGTCAGGATGGATGAATGACTTGGAATAGGATGGAGGGAAAGAATTGAGACCTCACCCCACTGAGCTCAGGGCTTATGTGTCAGACCCTCAGTCTGGTAAGACCATTTGGAGTGAAAAGTCCTGGGTGTTTTCTGCAGACCTTCAACATGGCCCCAACCTGCCAGTCTTTAAAAGTCACAGTCCTTAAACTTACCARTTCCCTCCTTCAGTTACCCATCAGTGGCCCTAATCGAGGAGGATTGGCTGTATCACCTCCCTAGTTCTCTTTGTAAATGAGAGAACACCTCTCCACTGGCCTAAAAGGCAGGCTGAGAGTTGGATGTGGTTTATGGATCCACCTGCAGAGCTGTGATGAGGGAGATAAAAAGGAAAAGCAGTTTTCTGTGACACCAGCCTCCCACACTGGAGAAGTGCAATTAGTGCTGGGAGAGAGGCTGGGATGCAGATTAGCTCAGCCAGAGAAAACATTTGATTCCACTGGAGCAACCCCAGCTTGCTTCAGCCATAATTTTTAAAGATACCTTTAGAATCATAAGTTATACTAAAATGTATTTCAGCTGACAGGAGTTGCAGCAGAGTGGAGCTTAGTGGCAGGGGTTCATCCCAACTCTGCCATCTCAGCAGTGTGGAAAGGAGGAACAGGGCTCAGGTCTTCGTCATGAATAAGTGCCTCATTCCCATTGAAATCCATGAGAATAACGTTTAAACCCCTTTTGAGGATCTGACCAGGGTATTTCTAGCTTCCCATGCAAAAGTCATACTGAAACATGCTTTGGATCTAGTTATTGTTATTGGGATGATGTTGGTTTCTGTTGGTGTTAACCCAGTCCCCCAAGTTTTGCAGTGGGAGTGAAGCAAGTTGGGAGTACACAGTTTTAGTCAAGRCAAAACCCCCCAATTCCTTCACACACCTGGCTGCAGGTGGTGTGCAGATGCTGCCTTGTAGTTTGGTCTGTCTTGTCTTCATTGTCACAAATTCCCAGCTCAAATCCCTCTAGGCTCTCTTGTGTGGATCTGGAGACACACTGGCTGCTAAGCCAGGGACACACAGCCCTGCCTGAGCCACATCAGAAGACCTGGAACTCAAATTAGCCCATCCAGTTAATTTCTCCTGCAATCTTTATGTTACAGCCCTTACCTTTATATTTTACTGATTGTTAATCAAACCAAAACACAAGCTGCAGTTCACTTTATCTGCAAGAATGTAATTGTAAATCCYTTTTATCCATTTCTTTAATATCTTCTGGATTTCACAGCCACAAATCACAGCAAAATCCAATTGAAAGGTGCAGTCTGAAGTAATTACTTTGTTGGTTGCCAGGAGGATAAAGTTCCTATGAATAATATTCTTTACAATGCTGAGAAACTGAACATTACTGTGAGCAAAGCAAGTAATTAAGTGCACAGCAATGTCACACTTGGACAGGCAGTACAGGCAGCCTAATTCCTTGTCGACAGCAATCAACCTGCTTTGCTCCCTGTCCATCCATGCAAATCAGCTGAAAACACCTGGCAGCCGTGCCAAGTGCTTTGTGTCAGAGGATCAGGAGTCCTGATTAGCTGTGTGCGCTGGTTGTGGCTGGGATAGAGTCCGTTTTCCTCCCAGAATCTGCTGTGGGGACATGTTTTGTGCTGGAAGCAGTGCTGATAACCCAGGGATGTTTTTTAACTGCTGAGCTGGRCTTACACAGAGCCTCCTTTTCTGCTCCTCACCCCACCCCACCAGAGAGGAGCTGGGGGTGCACAAGGAGTTGGGAGGGGACACGGCCGGGACAGCTGAGCCCAAACGACCCAAGGATATTCCATACCATATCTATGGCATCATGCTCAGTATATAAAGCAGGAGGAAGAAGGAGGAAGGGGTGRTTGTTTGGAGTGGTGGCGTTTGTCTTCCCAAGCCAYTGTCACATGTGATGGAGCCTGGCTGTGCTGGGCATGGCTCAACATCACTCCTTGGGAAGTGGTGAATTAATTCCTTGCTCTGCTTTGCTGTATGCACAGCTTTTGCTTTACCCATTAAACTGTCTCATGACTTGTCTCACTTTTACTCTTCCAATTCTCTCCCCAAACCCACTGGAAGGGTGAGTGAGAGGCTGCGTGGGGCTGAGTTGTCAGCTGGGGTTTAACCATCACACCACAGCAGGATTTCTCAGAGCTGGAAAGCCCCAGGGGGCTGCGAGGGTCACTGCACATCCCCAGCAGTGCAGGGCATGGGGAGCCGAGACCAGGCTGCCTGACAGGACCACTGCTGTTTTGTAATGGGACCTCTGAGACAAACTTATCATCACCTGCCTGTGAGCTACTCTCCTCCAGAGCACAAGGCTAGTGGCTTTCAGCACAYGAAGATTTTGGGATATCACTTGTAGGGTCAAGAACCTTGGCTACCTGTACTCAGGGGACACTCGGATCCTGACTAATTGCAAACTGCTAAAAGTTGCACAACTATTTCTCACAGAGGCCTCTCTCCTTAAGTGATTTAAGTTTCGTGTGCAAGGGGGGAATAGTCAACTCTCTGCAGCCAGGCTCATCCTCAGAGATCCCCCAGCAAAGACACCAGGGACCAGCAGCTCCAGCTCTGCATAACACTTGCCACAGCAGGTGGCATCTTGCCCAGCTACTGGGATGAAAATGAGTATTGAAAACACCCTTAGCTGTGCTTCCCAACAGACAGATGCATTATCAGCTGTTGCTGATGTCCTAGGGAGCTTTGATAAGACAGCAAGGAGTGAAACCTATAGATATGTGCATATACATATAGACACAAGTATATCTAGATATATACGTAGGTGAGCAGAAAAAGACAAATATGCTGCCAACACTTCCAACTGCCATTCTTTTCCTGATCAGGTTATCATAGATGCTCAGATGAGATCTAATCCTGCAAGTTAAGATGAGGTACTCCTAAATCCAAAGGTCTCTGGGAGGCTCATTTCTTTCCAGATGGGACTCTTCCTCTCTCAGGAGCCAGCCAAACACAACCAATGTTTACTCTCAAGTGTACACAGATACTTCCTAATTTATTATTTYTGTGTGTGTGGTCTGAATGGACACAATACTCTCAGTCCATACCGAGGGCAGTTCAYGGTACATTCACACCTGGTCCTGCTATTTATCAGTCACACACATTTCTCAGTCACCTGGTTCCACACCACCAGCTGGTGTCAGCACCAGCATCCTCCTTCGGTCTCTGCACTCTGCCATTATCCAAGTGCTTTCCCAGGGCTYCTCGGATGGGCTTTATGGTAAAACAGGAGAGCAGTGCTTGGAAGAATGAATTACACATCTCTGCCAGACAAAGGGACTCCAGGCTCCACTTTGCATAATTGTCACTGCAGGGACCTCAGGCTCCAGAAAGAAGTTAATAACTCTCAYTGCTTGTGTTGAGTCACTCCAAGCACTGAAATATCCCGAGCTGGAGGGGTGGATTGGTCAGTACCAGGTGCTGTGGGCTCTGCAAAGGGATGCCCACGAKGTGTTTCTGCCTCACTTGGGGTCCTAACAGCAGCCACACCTTACAGACTCCTTACATGCCCTCATTTTACAGAAAACTCAGAGCTGTTTCCATCTTTATTTAGAAACATCACATTTTTCCCATTATAAACRTGTGATGTTTACCATGTGCACTAAGAACAGACATAGGTCCTACACTGCTTGTCACAGGTAATGCAAAAAGCCCCTGAGCAATTTAAATCAGGTTTCTCTTTGGAAGGGGCAGTTCTTGTATATCACCTACATTAAAGAGTTAAATCCACAACAAATCCACCAGCCCAGATGTCCCAGATTCCAGTGATACTAGATCTGGTCTGGAGACTTCAGATTTGGGACCCAGATATGAGTTCTATTGTTTGGATACCAACTGCTGATCAAAACACTGTTTTGGAAAGGATTTTATTTATTTACAGAAATCTCCATAGAAACCACAGCAGAGATCTTTCAACCAGATGTGATGCTTCATTGTTAATTAGTTCATCTATTGGAACAACAGCTTTCCTATCATGAGATCTGGGCAGCTAAAATTTGAAGTGCTAGCTCCAGGCTGCCCATCACATGGAAAATATTAGCAACACACTCAGCTTTTGGAACTGAAAACCCCAAGTGTGTGGCACAAAAGCAGCAGACATTGTTAATCTCCAGCCACCTCTGTGGAGATGGTGCAGAGCAGAAGTGCAGAGAACCAAAGTGGTTTCTTCAAGAGCACGTTACTGCTCAGCACTCAGATCCCTGCATTCAAATTCACCTCCCCTCACCTAGCTCATTACACCCTGCAATGAACTAAACCCCATCTTTACTGCAACATCCAATAAACAACATTATTGCCTGATATTATGGATTATATCCAGGGACTTTCTGCATCTAAGCTCTGAGGGCCAATGGTGAACACCAGCAAAAAAATCACAGTAGCAGCAGATGGTGCTGTGATTGGGAGAACAAAGCAGTCATTGCATCCCTGCCTCCTCAGTTTAGGAGCCAGGCTGGATGTATTTTTAGATCAGCATTTACCTCTCTTCCAACCCAAACATAGTTCTCCCACGTAATACCAACAATGCTTTCAAACARAACAGTGAATCATGGTGCCATGATCATAAATAAAATTATCAGCTGTCAGGCACAGGCTCTCACACAACTCCCCAGTGCAAGCCAGGGTAGCACTTGTCACTTGCCTCCCAGGCACAGGCCAGTTGGCTTTGCTAATGGAAAGAAAGGCAGGGGATGGTGTTTCAGATGCTGAGACAGACAACTAATGGAACTTTCTGCATGATGAAACATTGCATAACTAACTTTCCCAAAAATATTCAATTCCTGGGTCTGCCATGCCTTGCTGGCTTGTTTTGTCTTGGCTTGGTTTTTTTTTTTCTTTAATGATATCTGTCCATTAAACTGGAGACAAATCCCAGACGTGAAATTCATGGGAAACATTYGATTTTCCTCACCACCTGGGCTTGATTGACACCTTCCTGAACTCTAGGAAGCACAGCCTGTTCATACTGACCAATATGTGCTGCTTGGTCCCCAAAGCTTTCAGTTAGCTCTGTCCTCTTTTTAGCTGGTGCATTCCCCAGAGGAAATAATGGAAACCTGGCTTGAAGAATTTAGACAAAAGAAYATGGGTTCACTGAATTTGACACACACATTTACTTGTGTTGGGAGGGGGTGATATAGGCTCTTGATTTGGACAAAAAAAATAAATTGATATGGCACTGGAGAGAAGGCATTAGAAGAAATGAAAAAGTAAAAAGTAAAGCAGTTAACTGGGCTCCAGGATGCAATATTGCTTAGCAAGCTTGGAAAACAGAGATAAAAGAAAAAGTTTAAATTACTCATTAKCTTGTTCAGTGACATCCTGCACCATTTCTTCCAGAAGCATCTGAAGTCGACCCTCACATTGTGCAAAAGACACCAAGTTTGGGACTGAGGTGATACAGAAGTTAGTATTAGAAGTGTTTGAAGATCTTCCCCACCTAGTCTTGGGCTGCAAGTCTAAGTGGATTTAGAGACTGAGGAAGATTCACTACTGGGGGATTTGTGTTCCCAGTGGCTCTTTCTCAAGCCAAACAAGCCACACAACACCAGCAACCACCTCGGTGCTCCACTGCAGCCTCAAGGTGTGCCAGCCCCATTAAACAGCCACAGCTGCTTCTGGGCCATGAGATCCAAAACACAAACACAGGCAAGCTGGTCCCCAGCTCCATCAGTGTTGACAGGGGACACCACCCAAGGGACTGTCCTCTCACACACCAAGAGCCAGGAGAGACTCCATGGAGATRGGTAAAGTTACACCACAAACCCCTTGAGGACAGCAGAACACCACTGGGAAACTCTCACAACAAGGAGAAAAACATCAGCGTCTGACACAGGTTCTGTCTGCAAACTACTGGGGACACTTTCAAACAGCAAAGACATGACCAGCAAAAATCTGGCAGCAGGAGCTGAAAAGCAAACAGCTGATGTAAACTGCTGTTAATTTTACATGCACTATCATCAAAAATAGGACAAAATTCACAAGGAACTTCCTTCCCCTTCACTCCTACAGAGGATTTAGTTTGTCTGCATTAGGTGTGCTGGAGAGGAAAAGAAATCTGTGAGAAAATAGATGCTGTGACTGATCCATTTGTCAAAGTCAAACCACACAGATCTTTCAAAACCATAAAAGGATTATTCATGTCATGATCTAATGACTTTTAAAGAGATGGAGATCTCCTACAGCCAAAGCCAGCATGCTGAAATTAAATGCTTTTAATGTTTGTTTTCTAATGGAAAACTAGTATTAATTTCCCTTTTCTGCCTTAAAATATTCTGTTGTTTTCTGGTTCAGGTAATAAATCCATCCTCCAAACGGAGTAAAAAAAGGAGATGGTTCATTATTTCTCTGATTTTCTTCTGCACAATTTTAATTTTTACAACAGGGAGGAGGAAAATACCTGCTTTAGAGGTATAACTCACAACCTTAGAAGTGAAGTTGTACATTTAGGAGTCCAGCTGAAGCCACAGAGTTTGATTCAGCCCTTGCCTGGTTTCAATTTCACACCAAGGTGACTGTTGAAATTCCCTCGTGCCAAACTGTGACGATTCTTTACTTACTCTTGTGCTGTCAGAGCTGCACAAAAGGACTGGAAAGTTGGTCAGAGAACAACTTGCTGACTCTAGGATCAATCTGGAGATATTCCCTGACTCCAGAGAGGTTTAAGCCATGATTTCTGAATAGAAGTCTTTAACTATGCAAGAGACTAAAGTCTGTGCTTGGACCATGACGAATGTTCTGCTGAAAATTGGTTTTGATGGAAATGGCTGGGAAGAAGGTTCAGTACCTTTGATCCACCTTAATCAGCTCTGAGATAAAATACATCCTCCCACGTATTTGAACTGGGAACAGGCTGTCTGGAGCAAGAACTGTCATCCTCTGTACAGAACCTTGCAATTTTTCATATAATAAATAAAACTAAGCAAGCCAGAGGCATGAAGCAGTATCACTTTTCCCTCCTACTGCCTGCTTGCAGAGGGACCAGTTCACATCAGATGGGGCTCAGTAACTAAATGGCAATAAGGCAAAAAAACCAGACAGCTTAATTCTTATCTTAGGAAGCAAACACTAACTAATCCTACTGAAACGTGTATTTTCCACACAACAGTTCACACCAGTTGATTAATATGTATTTAGGCACCTCCACTGTATGCTGTAAAGGTGAATTCTTCTGAAGGGGACTGTCCAGCATTAGAAGGATAGTAACAAGAACGATCCTTTAAAATAACAAAGGTAACATTTAACAATGCTTTTCAGGTAGGAATTACAAAATACTAAATGCTTACAGATGRTGTGAGTGTTAAGTTGGAGCTACATATTGCACCTGCAGAGAAAAATAAACCATCCTTACTGAGCAGTTTAAAATGCAGAGGCCTTTCCTGCCCCCGCAGTCTTCAGCAAGGAAGATATAGCTACCCAAGGCAATGCCTTGAAATTAAGCCTCAGGGACTCACACATACAAAAGCTGCTCGCTCATCCTGCCCGGTTCCCTAGCATTTAATAGCTATCTCCATTCAAGCATTGGTTTCCACATCCTGTCAGTTTTCTTGTAGGTACTGATACAACCAGCAAACAGGAGAGCCCCAGGCAGGGGTCACAGATCACAGCAGGAGCATGGTGTGCTGTCTTTCCATGTTCCCCTGCAGTGCAATTTCCAGTATTTAATATCAACAGGCACCAACTTGTCACACAATGTGTAATTCTTAATAAAACGTTTGATATCAGACACACTAAGAATTGTCAGGCACCAACACAACCCTAGCAACCTGTGTCTGGTATGCTGGTCTGTGCTGGCCTTCTGTATTCACCTCTACCACCTGGGGATGGTGGTGACTGTACAGCTGCTCTCTTCAAGAAACAGAATAAAACAGGTTGAAAGTCTCTCTTCACCCAGCAAACTGGACTGGAGATTCTGCATAAATAGTAGAAAGCCATTTTACCCTAAAAGAATAAAGGTACAGAAAATCCCAGTGCTCCCTGACGTAGCAGCTTCCTAAGGGTGCACACAGTAGTGTACTAGTTTGGCACCCATGGCACAAAAGCTCCAGACAGCATTGTGACTATCTACAGTTTACTATTTATCATACATCACGGGGCAGCTCTTTATCCTTTCCAACAGAAATCCATAAAAACAATTGTCTTACTAGCATTAAGCACAACTAGAGAAGGACARCCTCCAGCTCTGCAATGTGCTGAAGCAGCGCCCAGCAAAGCCCATATTTCAAAGAGCAGCAGCTACATCTTGTGGAAATATTTAGGATTACAGGCTTATCCCTGATAAACATCCCTTTATCCCTGAAACGCTCTGCCCTTTGCTACCCCTCTTTTAGTGCACAACATACAAAGTAAACCTGCACGACACACTGATCCATGATAAACCAGCAGCTTCATCCAGCCACTGCCCCTTCCCCCAGGCCAGTCTGTCTCGTTACACCACACAGATGATCCAACTACCAGGGAACAAAGCACAGCTCTGATCTCCGGGGCTGAATGTTGAACACTTGCTAATTGTAGCCTAATATGAGCAGCAACTTCAACTGCAACTCAGCCTGCAGCTTCAGTGCTAGCCTCTCGTGTCTCCCAGAGAAGCTGAGGATGTCCCATCCCTGGAAGTGTTCAAGGCCAGGTTGGACAAGGCTCTCAGCTACCTGGTCTAGTGGAAGGTGTCCCTGCCCATGACCAGGGGTTGGAATGAGATGATCTTTGAGGTCCCTCCCAAACCATTCTATTACAAATTAATAAAAATCAGTTTCCATAATTCAGACATTTCACAAATTAGACCAAGTACCAGATTTCTCATCAGTACGGTTGTCAATTTAGAAAGGAACATCCCAAGACAGTCTGGAGCTATTCCTAAAATCTGAAGTTGAGGCAGGGGGGTTTGTACACTCTGTTCTATGGCTATTTTTTCCTCCTTTTCCTACCTGTTTCCTAAGTTAAAAAATACAGCACAACTTCTGCAAGAGCCAGGTGTTTAATATTGTTGCCACTGCCATCACTCTGACTCTCACATTAGTGCAGAAATCACAAAGAAATCCCCACAAACCTGAAGAATGTTAATTAACTAGCTCTGCTCTATAGGGTGTTCTGCTACCTGCAGTTCACAATACACAACACTAAGCAGTAGCTGCCTCACAGAGTGGACTCTAGATTCCCAGGCACTGCTCCTCATTTTTCCACCTGCCCTGGCAGACTACCCTAATTTAAGGGAAAGGCTCCAAGTGCAGCTCGGCACACTCAGCAGCAACAGCCCTTCTGAGGAAGACGCAACTACAAGTCAGGCAAGTGAGGGAATAACCTCCCAAGTAATATTAGAAATAAAAAGCTGCAATGCGACAATCCTGTTAATGTCTGTTAGGTAATAACAGCTTATCTGAGATGTCTGCTATTGCCTAGGGCTGACTTCATAACCTGGGACCTGCAGCCTACAGCTCTCAAGGCTTTCCATTACAGGCAGGGCCAGGGAGCTCTTGACTGGAGATTTTAAAGTCAATAGTGTCAGACAGACTAATGACATGGAAAACCCCMGAGAGAGAAAGAGCAGCAGTTTAATCAGTCCTGCCATTCAGCCTTCTGCTTAGCTTGTCTGCAAAAACAAAATCACTCCAGCTCCTCTTAATAAGAAAAAAAACCCACAAACCAAAGCCAAAGTGAAGTCCCAATTTTTTTACATTACTGAATACTTTATAGCATTTGTGAGAGGTTCAGTTTTATTAGTCTTGTAACCCTGGACTGCCTTGATTTAAGTGAGAGAGCAGGAAGTGCAAAAGAGACACGGCCCAGGGCAACCCTCCCCAGCAAAGCCAGGTCAAGAGTATAGAACTGTGAAGTTCTTACACAGGGAACAGACCAAAGCTAACCTGATTAAAAGTTTTTCCTTTGAGCAACATGTAAACATGTTATGAAAGACATTGTTACTTAGTGGAAGCAGCACTGAACTTAAGTTTCCAACAAAAGATACAGCCAATAATATGGAAAACAAGTGTGAATCAAGAATTTTATTTTTTCTCCACATACATAAAGTGAGTGAACACACAAGACAGCAAGTCAGAAACTAACCATATTTACAAGACAGTTAAAATATCAATTTTTTTCCATCTTCAAGATCAAGTCATCACAGATTTTCGTTAGTTCATCATTTTCTTTAGTCTGTGGAAAAAAGAAAAAAGTGAGTTTCAGGTTATGTCCAACCTATATTACAACCTTGTAGCAAGCTGAGTTGCAACAAGTCCTGTTTGGCAGTATATGGAATAAAAAGTCCATTTACATGATAGTGACTCATGCAAATTTAATGTAAAAGACAGTCTCCTCTGCCAAAGGTCACATGGCAGCCTTAAGAGCCTCAGGAAATGAGCCAGAATCCACTATACTGTTTCTACTTCTTCCACAGACATTCCCAGAATACACGAAGACCAACTGATCCAGGGAAACAAGATTTTTGGGACTCAAAACCTTTGTTAGGTACACCGAAATTCAGGACAGGGACAGTTTAGATTTTAATCTTCACAAGACAGACACTCTAAAATAATGCCTTGATACTGACATGTGACAATTTCCAGTTTGTAGAATTCCTTGTATGGTTAAACCATTTTAATAAGAATTCTTAACATAAAGCATTACTGTATTTATGACAAGACCAAACCTAGTTCTGTGTTAAATGGCTTATCTCATCTCTCCAGTTACAGGCCTACTGTTTCCTCAGCTATCCAAACCTTAGCCATAAGCCTGAAGACTCACAAATATGGGATTTTTCCATAATAGGAACACGTCAGCATTACCCATTTTTGAGCCTTCAGTGTTGCCAGAGACAACAATTATGCAGTAAAACTAAAGCAAGCATTTCCAGCAGTGACTTTTAACCCTCAAATAGCTTATTCTTTTGAAGGGCTCCAACAAAGGAAACTGACGTGCCTTTACAAAATATTCTAAGACTTAACCTACACAATATGAAACAATACAAAGTACAAGGATTAATGGCCTGAACAATATTGAAAACTTGAGTCACATACAGTCAAATACAGTAAATCTGTATTAGTGCTAACAGCTTACAAGTCAAGTTCATGAACAAGCTGAGCCAGACAGTTATTCAAAATTGATTCCCAGATTCTGCTCTGCATGTTTAACTGGTAATCACCACCTCCTTCACTAGTTCAGGTGGTGACACAGTAGCCCAGACTGATCACTTCTCTGACCCACCTGTGGGAACAAACCTTGTGCTCCAAAAAATCTAAACGTACAGACAAGTCCTGACATAACACAGTTGTGTCTTAGGTCTCAATGCCTATTTCCCAAAGCCTGCCAGGACAGCAGCCATCAAAACCAGCACAGTTAGCAAGGCTCCTTCTAGCCCTGGTACAAGGGAGTTCTTGACCTAGTCTAAGGCAGCAGCTTGAAGAGGCTCACCCRTGGCATTGTGACTGACCTTTTGTTCAAGGCTCCTCTCTAGAGATTGGATCCTCATCTGTTCCTTGCGCAGAGTAGCTTGAAGTGCTGCAGTCTCTGATTTTGCTTTGCTGCGAACCTGGGCAATTTCCTCATTGGCTCTGAAACAGGTGCAAGATGGTGTTTACATCCCCTCCAGATAGCACAGCAAAACTT
The DNA here is from genome assembly GCA_018881555.1 of Amblyornis subalaris. Classification (NCBI taxonomy): domain Eukaryota; kingdom Metazoa; phylum Chordata; class Aves; order Passeriformes; family Ptilonorhynchidae; genus Amblyornis; species Amblyornis subalaris. The sequence continues at coordinate 2,321,012 of JACAXG010000056.1, read as the reverse complement.
CAAAGAATCACAATAGATGCTTGTACTTTGGATTAATCACCAAAAGAAACATTTTAAGGCAAATTTTGGCATTATTGAACCACGTTCTGCAGCAACTGTGAAAACTATATTTCACTCCTGGTTCTTGACATGGTACTTACTGCTGCAGCTTTTCCTCAGCATGTGCTTTGAGGGCCTGGTATCTCTGCTCCTCTTTTTTAATTCTAGCCAAGTATTCTTCAGCACATTTTTTCAGAACTTCTTCATTCTGTCCCAAAACCAAAGAAGTTCAGTTAGCCTTTCATGCTAGTAGGTGGAAGAGTCTCTCCACTTGACAAATGGGCTATTTGACTACACTTAAGTGGCAGTATTTGCTCAATGGAGTAACAGGAACAACTATGAAGTCCCACAGGCCTACATGGAATAAAGCGTCCCCTTTTAAGTGTCTTAGCTTTGCAAACTGAGATTTATTCACTCTATTTCCCCCTCAATATTTAGTGGCAAACTTTAGTAAAGGGGAAGATCACTAAAACTACAGTCACTAACTGGTTTTGTTCTGCTTTGATTTTTTTAAAATCATCTTTGTCTTAAGTTGCAATTGTCCCAAGAACAGCTAGAAATCCAATTTCTTCAAAGAACCCATGGAAAGATTCAGGCTTTGGACCCTGATGTAAATGAATCCAACAATAACAGCAAGAAAGTTACACTGGTAGGTACACTATGACCATATTCTATTAGCTATTGTAGGAAGTTGGAACTGTTTGAAACAAGTGCTAAGACTCCCTACTAATTGCAGCTCTTGAATTTAGGAACTGTGTTTCCAAGTGATGCTTATCTCTGTACTAAGGAAAGGGCTTCTGAATTTAGGGTGGAGATGGAAGGGACACAAGATGAAGGAAGCCTGATATGTTAGTAAAGAAGAAACTAAAGTTGTTACACAGATATTATGTCTATTTCTCAAACCTAGACTACCACAAAACTTGTAACAGGCTGGTTCTAAGCTTGAGTAAACAGTGACATTAAAGGATAACTGTATAAAGGAAATCTGAAGGCACTTTTTTAAGCACCAGCTGAACCAATTTATGCATTTCATGCAGTAAGAAACCATAGCTTATACTACTCATTAGCTTCCTTCCTCCAGCCTCTGAAGAAGTTACAGAATGAAGGCTTGACTTTAGCTTTAAAAAAATCCCCCACAAACATCTTAGTAGAGAGCACCCAGTAAACTATTATTCTGACTTGTAATTGCAAATCCTCTTCAGCATCCATTCAATATGATGTGGGGGAAACAAGCTGCTCTTATGCAGCAGTTGCTACATGAGAGTATCTCTATGATTAACAAAAATGGTAGGTGTTGCAGCAAGAAACAGCTCACTTCTGCCTCAAGAAACACTGGCTTCTAACAGAGATGTCATTATCATACTTTAAGTCAGTTACTAAATACAATAAACTAGTAGGGTTTTCTATCATTTTTAAATAAACAACTTAGCACCTTGCTTTTACAGGTAGTCCCTATACCAGCTAATTAATGGCTACTCTAGAAATTCCACCATTTCCTCTCCATTAAATCTCATTCATCTTGGAAAGATATTATTTGCATTATAGCATCTTACTCTGTGGTAACCCTCTAATGCATCTTTCTGTTTTTCAAGTCGTTTGAAGAGTTCAGAGAAAGACTTCTCCATAGAGTTCAGATCTGAAACAGCTTGCTGCTTCTCTCCCAGCAGCCTCTGTATTTCTTTCCTTAAGGCTTCCTTCTGCTTCTGAGCATCCTCTGGAGAAAATGGAGTTAACCCGTGACAGTTATTGCATTAGCATAAATTCCATAGCACAGACAAATACCCCCCCCACCTTCAATTCTTGCTCTTCAGCTAAAAAGGTGTCAATGTAGTCTCTCATCTGGAAAGACACCATTTCTGTGCTTTTAAGAAAGCAGTTGTTGTCTCTATTTGTTACATATTACCTCACACCAAGCTTAAGGCCATTTTTCCTCCTGCAATGTAGTCAAAATTTTACACCTGGGTTTACACTAASAGGAGCCTCAAATGTTGTGATAGAAGAAAGGAATCCAAAAATATTTTTCATTACATATACACAACAGCTGGAAGATCTGGAGGAGACTGGGATAACAAGTCAAACTAGCACAGCAAACTTTCAGGACAGGTTTGTGTTAGCATACCTGAGGTATGTTTCCCATAGCCTTAGAGAAGAACACAAGAGCTGGCACAGATGTGTCTATTCAGCTTTGAGCTAAGTGTACCTCTACAAGAGCTTGATTGGATGKCTTTCCTAGTTTTGAAGGCACAAACTTGACTGAAGCAAAGGCCAGATCTGTTCAGCAAGTACTCAATGATATCTTGCCACTTAAATGATGCCAGATAATAAACAGTTAAACACAGTGCTGACAACAGGATCTGACAATTTTAATAAACCAACAGCTCCCACTCCAGTGGAAAATAAGAAAAAGTTAAAATGTGTTCATGCCTGATTCAAAAAGTCATCATTACCTACCGAGTGATATCATGTCTGTATGAATATGCATAAAATTATTAGTCTAACTACCTTGTCTTAAACCTTACATTTATCCTGGAAGCTTTTCAAATATTAATGTCAGAGGTGAAAGAGTACTAACCTCACTCAGTAACCCTAGGCTAAGCATGCCCCAGCCCCCCAAGGCATTCAAAGTGTAAATATGCAACTTACCCATAATTTGTGTTATTGTCTGTTCAAATTCAGCAACTATTTTTCTAAAAAACGTTAAAAAAAAAAGTTGAGCATAAGTTAGAAAAAGCATCTGGAATAAATAAGTAGATATAAAAGTCAGGAGAGGTTCATACCCCATTTCCTCGTATTCCATATGAAGCTTATTGCACTTCTTTTTCCATTCCTGAATCTCCAACTCTTTCTCTTGAACCTTTGAGGGTGAAAAGGTAAACTTTTATTTTTTGCACAAGACAGATAAAAGATTTGATACTAAAAACAGTCGGAAGGGCAGCTTAGATATACTTTTAATAGAGAGAAATAAGTTCCAATTGCTTAACAGAATCAAAATTGTTTCATTGCAAACTTGACTCAAATAAGATTTAGATCAATACATAGATTTTGCATATATGACTCCCACCACATTACCAGTACCTCTTCAAGTGGCAAGATCAGAACCAACTTGGCCAACCAAACTCTTGGCTACTCTTACTCGGTGTCTATGTAGATCACTATAACTTCTGAGAGAAYACAATCGGCCAAGGAACATTGTCTCAAGCGACATCTATTTTCCTCTTATTTACAAGGCAGACAAAAAAATAGCACTACACAGACCTGCTAATCTTAACACATGAGACAACAAACACCAGAAGCCTATTCAAGGTCAAATTGCTGTTTGGAGTAATCTATATCAACACTAAATTTGGAAACAAGGTAGGGGGAGGATTAAAAGATGCCTCAATTTATTTGAGAATAATCATACCTATTTCACATCAGCTGAACTAAAGCAGAGCTCACAGTGACAGTATTAAGCAGCACAAATACTCTTTGCTAAACACTTTTTGCAAACTCCGTAACAGAGACCTCAGGACAAAGTCACATTTAAGAACTGTAACAGAGCTGACTGCAGAGTGGGAGTGCCTCCAATGACAGAGGCCCAAAATACATAAAATAACCTGCAATTTTTAAAAAAAAAAAGAACATGAAAGCACATGATTACTGTTAATTTTGTCCCAAAACTGCAGAGTATACTGTAAGTACACTGATTTTTCAGTATTTATTTTAGAATAAATTCATTTTAAATGTATTGCAATATTTAAGATGACAGAAGCAGGGCACTAGTGAGAAAAGAATGTACAAACTATAAAGACAAGTAGATGGTTAGGCTAGAAACAAATGTTACAAAAGCAAAAGCATGTGAAGATGGAAAYAAATTAGAAACTTTCACTTGCAAACTCAGAAATGGTTCAGTAGACCCCAAAAAAGCAAACTTTCGTAAGTGCTGTATTGGCTCAGAAGGAAAACAGGTTTTCCCTTTCCTCCTACTCTTGGGTTGTTTCAGAGAGGAAAAAAAAAATTTAAAATTTAGTCTGTCCTCCTTTCAGGTTAATATTGTAATTCCAAGCCTCTTTATTGAAGTGACACAGCTGGAGTCATCCAGCCACACCTACAACAGTGTTTGCAGGTTTAAAATAGCTCTTTCAAACACCAAAGTAGAGCAGCACTTCTAAGATATTACAAGCGTTACCCTCTGCTATTTATTATATATAAATTCTTAGTTTTAGATCAATGCACTAAGGGCTGTCCCCTGTCAAAGCTACATCTGTTTTCCTGTACTAGGCAATATGCTGGGTGAAAGTCACCTCCTGAGTGACAGACAGTAAAAGTTACTCCTAGAAAAGCCACTCTCTCTGCACCCTAAAGCGAAAGAATAATTTAAGCATGAAAAAGAATAAATTAAGCGCAAATAATCATAGGTCATCTTTGTTTGGTGTCGCTAGCATCACTGCCTGCAGGACAACAGTCAGGAATTTCAAAAGCTGCATTTTTTTGCTGAAGTGACACAATTAGCTTTAAGGACATTTATGCTTCAATACTCCTCGTACATTATTGAGTGTTTGTGAGGTTGCGTAACTCAGAAGCCACAATGAATCAAGTACTCAAATTTTTGAAATGAGCAGATACATAAATCTTCTTGCATCAGTCAGAAGATGGGCTTTTAAAGGCAATTTCTGTAGTTACAAAACAGGCTTAAATCTTATCAACTACATCTTCCCTCCTCCACTTCATGTCTTTCTCCTCCAGAGTGAACTCAGGTCTCACCTTCACTTTATTAGCTGGACATACTGTTGTGCCTTCATGTCCCACGAAAAAAGAAGTGATCATAGCACTCAATTTGCACTACGGTTTTATTTTTTTTTAGGGAAATTATATAACAACTCATTCTCTGCCATTGGCATGAAAATGTATTTCCTGCCTAGTTGAATAAGAACTATCCAGATTACTGATCTTAAGCCTAACCATCCCATCTGGTAACATGTGCCTTTTAATACTGACCAGACCTAAGGCAGAACCTGAATAATAATGATGTTTATCCTATTCCCTTATATATTAGCTCTGAAGAGTTGTATACTTACAACACCCATCAAGTGCACAGCAAGCTTTTCACAATGAGATGCTTATGTCAAGTATGATGAAAAAACTACAAAGTAGAGATTTATCCCAGAAAATCTAAACAAAAAGACCTTCCAAGGTTATGCTGAGTTCTGCTTTGGAAGAGCCACCATACCTCTCTCTTAACCAGTTCAACAGCTGCATCCATGTCTTTTTGGCTGTATTTTAGCACATCTATAATAGCATCCACTGCAGTGTTTGTAGAAGCAGCAAAAGGGACTGGAGGAATATCACTACTCAAGGAGTCTGGAATTAGAGGACCTGTGTCCTGTAAGGAGAAAAAAAAAGTAAAGTTTCAACAGATTCCTATTGTCATGCCATTGATTAGCTGTATGCACATTATATGATGCTAAGTCAACATATCCTACTTAAACACACCAAATACCTCCAGAACTTTGTTACCATAACTTTCTTACTTTGACGTTGACTACTTAGTTCTAAGAAATATCTACAAGGTAGAACCAGAACTGCTATCCAGCAATTACAGCGACCAGAAACAATGCAGATGACACCACGCTGCTCCCCACAAGTGAAAACGACACCATTTCAGGATAAACTGCTGTGTGCAGATCTATTCATAAAAGGCTGTTCAAACTATAAACCATAGACTGTAGACAACCCAGTTTAATCACAGTACTTTTCATCTCACCAATGCAATTAAAATACAAAGCTTGTCTTTTGTGACTTCACTAGCATAAAAAAAGACTGCTTGACTAAAGCATTCCTAAAAACAGCCTAAATTCTCCTAAACCATGTGCAACAGCACCAGTTTCCACAAACAAATATTTTTAATACTTAAGAAAATGAAGTCCATCAAAAAGTTCAGCTCATATAAATGAGTATCCAACCTGGTTTAAAACAATAGTTTAAAAAAACATTTTCACATTCTGCAGTCCCTAAAATATCTGCTTAACTTTAAAGTCCAGAACCTAGGCTATCCCCTTCCCAAACTATCAACATGAAACCTGACAGCATTCCAGACACCCTTACAGAAGTTGTGAATGTCCCCAGAAGATCTAGTCCTCTTGGTTTTTCTTCACTTTGAAGACTCACTAGAGGCTTTCCAGCTTCTTCAAGCAATTTACTTAAATCAGCAACAGGACTAAAAACGAACAAACATATACCATTAAATTCAAGTGCTGCCTTTCTTTGCAAAGCTCTTGTACCAGCAACAGTGTGTCCAGTAGGGCCAGGACAATGATTGCCCCCTGCACTGTTGAGGCCACACCTCAAATCCTGAGCCTCTCACTACAAGAAAGACCTTGAGGTGCTGGAGCAAGCCCAGAAAAGGGCACAGAGCTGAGGAAGAGTCTGGAGCACAAGYCTGATGAGGAGCAGCTAAGGGAGCTGGGGGAGGCTCAGCCTAGAGAAAAGGAGGCTCAGGGGAACCTTCTCGTTCTCTACAACTCCATGAAAGGAGGTTGTAGTGAGGTGGGGTTTGGTCTCTTCTCCCAAGGAACAAGACTGGATAAAACAGCCTCAAATTGCAACAGGRGAGGTTTAGATTGGATATTAGGGGAAAATTCTTCACTGAAAGGGTGGTCAAGCATCGRAACAGGCTGCCCAGGGAAGTGGCAGAGTCAGCAAACCTGGAGGTGTTGATGTGGCACTTGGGGACACTGTTTAGTGGTGGACTCCCCAATGCTGGGTTAACTGTTGGATTTGACAGTCTGAAAAGTCTYTTCCAAGCTAAACAACTCTATGATTTTATGTACTACAGCCTAGACTAAGTCAATACCTACCCATGCTGAGGTGGAGCTGTCATGAGACTCTCACTTGATTCAACAGTACCACAAATTGGTTTTCTTGGACTGTCTCTCAACAGAGGGTCAAACTTCAAATACAGTGACTGTTTTCTCAAGGCTGATTCTTTGAACTGAAGGGAAAGAGACATAAACTGGCAAATCTGCTGCTCCAGAACACAACACACACATCCCACCCACACACATAAATAATCCTCTGGAGAGTGGGTGAGCCTATTCTTCAGTGGCTAGAGCATTGTTCTCAGGAGGAAAATTACATAAGAGAACTCAGTGCCCACATGCTTAAGTCCTTATGTAATATCAAGAGAACTCAATCTGCTCACAGACAGAACCAAAAGGGCAAACATTCATGAACTATTCCAAACCAGCAGAAGACACTGAGAGGGAAAGATAGTATTATAAGCTGAAAAAGCAGTGCATACCATTCTGTCTTTGCTCATACAATAATAAGGACAAACACAGCATGACCTAAACCAACTTCAGTTCAGTGTATTCACTGCTCAGAGATACTCTGAAGAAAGCAGAAGAAAGAATAACTAAGCTGAACTGATTAAAACATGATAAACCAAATTTAGAGACAGATTTCCTGAAACCTGCCAAAAAGTAAAAGAGCTTAAAAAAAATACTTTTGAAACAATGATCCTGAACTTTCAAAGCACYGCGTTCTGGCAGTTTTGGCCAGAAATGAAATGTCATTCAGCTCAGTTTCACTGCTATTAAGGAAAAGTAGCACCTTTGCAAACTGACAGCCAGAAACCTCTGATTTTCAGTTGAAGTGCTTATAACTACATTTCCTTCCACCAGCACTCTCTGCCCAGCCTTGTCACCACAGTCCTTTAGAATAGGTGGACAGTTTCAGTGGACAATTCAAAGTGAAGCTAATTCATGAAAATATTTAAGGCTTGACAGTTTCCTCTTTCCTTTCCTCTCCACACTGCCAGGGAGGCAAACAAAACATTTCAATGTCATACTTACTGATGAAGTCCCAAACTGTTCCAGATAGTCTATGCCCATTCCTAAAACTGGAAAAGGAGGAAACAATACCATGAAGATGCAATATTGTCATATTCTCCTACCACAGACAGAAACAAACAGGTAAGTGTATAAAGYAAATAAATCCCTGCTCTCATTCTCATGGCTTCTAGTTCTTCGTTTGCTCAAAATATTGTCTTTCTATCTAGACCCAAAAAAAAGCAAAGATTTTTAAGCTAAGCAAACTTTCAGCTTCCATTTGTTCCCAAATACCTGTAAGAATACATAGACTTTAACACAGTTGAAGAACTGTTGTTCTATGATTAAAGTGACAAGCACACTCAGATATTCTATTGTTATACACAATGCCCCGTGAAAGAGCAAGACTCACCATTAAAACTAGCACACAGCTCAGATTTGAATGATGAAGTTATAGCCATTTCCCAATACAGTGATTCCACTCAAGTATGAAGGTAAGTGACAGACTGCACTCCAGCCAAACCATTTGTTCATCCTTCCACACAATGCTCCCACAAGGAATAACCCTCCCAAGTGGTTAAGTCACAGCTATGTGGGAAGCTCTCAAGACAAATATGCAAGTGCAGAAAGATCATTCACACTGCAATATGACACCAGTAGTGCTAAGGCCTGCAGTAATCTACAAGACTCACAAATTCACACAGCTGTATAGCTCTAGAGCTCTCAATTTACAAAGTCTTTTAATAGCAGAAATTATTTTAAAAGAGCATTTTTTCAGCACAGAAACTGCCACTGAAACTCTAAAAAGATAGTTTCTGTACCAGCCTAAATTTCATCCTCCCAGGCAGCTGAATTCTAATAGCCAGCTTTTTGAACTTAGCTTAAACCAGAGAAAGTTAGAAATAGGCTTAGGTACATTTCCCAGCACTGCTAGTCATTGTGGGTTCTGGAGTCCTTTCAGAAGGGCAGAATGAGAGACAAAAAACTAGAATCCATGACAAAACTTAAATAGAGAAATATATACACACAGGTTATTGTAACAATGTATTTTCAGTCTGTTTTAAAGAAATGCCTTTACCTTCTGATGATGGTCTGAAGAACTCTTCAGGTTCAGCACTAGCTGTCTCATCTGCTGTTATTTCAGTTCTRGGGGAACTAGGTTTAACTTCTGCAGATATTGACTTTTTTCCACTGTCAGTGGAAACCAAATTATCTTGAGAGGGGACAACACTAGCTGGAGACATTTTAGATGGGCTCATTTGCTTCTCCTGATGAGAAAAACACAATCCTTTTTACTGTTAATATAATTATTTAAATGCAATGAAAATCATTATAATGATCAAATTGGTTTGTCATAAACTAGCTGGGCAGCCAACATAATGAAACAAGAGTTCACAGGCATAGAAATTAAACTTCCAACACTGAGTACAGCTCATATTATACAGGAGTCACTTTTTTAGAGTCCACACCCTTATGTTTGTCCTTACATGTGACTGCTGATCAAAAAAGATACTAAATATCAAGGTACCAATTTGGCTGTCTCTGAGGTTACCTTCAAAACACAAGTCTACACAGCTGATATTGCTTCTAGAGCTGCTGAAGATGCATACCCACTAATTCTTAGACGAATTTTCAAAATAGGTTCACAAGATTAAGTCATTAAGTCAGAGAACTCTGTTTCATGGAACAACGTGGTAAGACTGGCTACCTTTCCTATACCTTACCATGTCTCTCTTTCCTAGAAGTTCAGCTTCTGCTCGAACTCCTGGTTTCTCTTCTTGAGCTTCTGACATGTCTTTTACCACACTCTGCTCAACAATTTCCCTAAAGAAAAGAAAAACAAAAACCAAACCAACAAACAAACAAAGAAAAAAAAAAAGAAAAATCAATATTGAAGCCACACAGTTCTGAGTTCTATATTACCAGATKAACTGAACAAAGGTAGCTTCTTTGAGAGATTCTGCTGCCACAGCACAGGAAGCTTTACAGAGGGTGGGGATGTAAATTCACTGTCTTGCCTGGTGACAACTTAAGTGACAGAAAGCTCTCCCTCCATCAGAAGCAGTGTTATCTAGGAAGCAGAAAGTCACAGCACTATCATTTATTTCTATTCACTTAACACTGTTCTCCCATTTCCATTTGTTAGGCTCATGACTTTTTTTAAATTAAAGATAGGCTTTTTGTTTAATTAAGAACAGAATTACAAGCACCCTGCTCCCCTTTCCAAAGCAATGCTGTGATTATTGGTGCAAACTTCATCAGAGAAGTCCAATACTCCACTTGTGCTGGCAGCAGTAAGTAAACTTTTCACCTTGGTAAWCAGTAACTGATCATGTTACACAGGGAGCAAGAGTGCAAACATTTCTGTCAAATGAACAATTTGTGCCAGTCTAGTTCTGGCAAGCACCTGACTGTCTACAGTAACACTGACATTTTAATAACTAGACTTTCTAGGAAAGGTAACAACATTCCATTCTCAAATAAAAAGTTTGTGAGGTGCCAAAAAAATGCAGCTTCAGAGACAGGTCTTTTTGTTGGAGACAGAATGTAGATAACAAGAATACGTAGAGAATAAACRGCACCTCAGAGTTCAGCAGAGAACAAAATTGCCCGGTCCCTTCACATGCTGCACCATGTGCAACCCTGCTGCCTAGTTTCCTGGTTTATTTAAAGACAGTTGCAGTCACCTGATTCTCCACACTTGAATCTTGGAGGAGTGGGGAAAGTACCACTTGAACACTGCTCTTCCCATGTAAGCCCGTTCCCTCCCATTCTCCAGATTTAAGAACACCTTTTGCCTAGAGCTACTTATCTCAGGAGTTTCTCCAATAAGATCTTTGCTGCTGCAACATAATTGTGTTAATTACAACGACAGACTTGGCAAACCATGGAGGGAGAGTCAAARAAGTAGGAATGTACTAGTTTGAGATACTATCTAACTTTGTTGACATGAATTCAAGGTGCTTCTGCATTCAGCTACAGATTTACTTACAGATTTTTCRGTTCTTCTTTCTCAAGAGTTTCACAGGTACTTGGACTCTTATCCTGCTCCACTGGAAGAGATTCCCTTCTGGATGAGGTACTATCCTGTTCCTCTGGCAGGTGAACTTCCTGAGGGCTGGGTTTAGAACACTTGGGTGAAGTGGAAATTTTAGAGCCTCCTCCAAACGGATTAAAGTTTGGATCATCAAGTTTGTCCCAGTCAAATTTATAAGATGCTTTAGGAAGAGGGATTTCATCTTCCACATTAGTTTTATTTTGCACTTCAGTCTTCTCTGGTTTTGTTTTGGCAATAGGAATTTTTTTGGAAGGTGGTTTAATCCCAGGTCTTTTACCTAGTTTCTTAGGAGGTGGTTTTTTAGCAGTGGTATTATCAAAGTCAAATTCCAGTTTTACTGGTCCAGCCTTGGTGACATCAGGCTTTTCTGCAGGTTTCCCTCTGGAGTCGTCCAGTCCCTCATCAGGCTTTGACTCTTCTGCAGAGGCTTTTTCTGCTACTGAAACATTCTGAAGTTTTGATTCCCCAGTTTTAAAAGAAGTAGTTACATCAGAACTACTGGGACCTAAGTTGCCAGGTGACTGTACAGGAGGTGTAGGTGCCTCTGCTAACGCCACTGATTGGCTCAGATCTGTGGAAGCAGACTTCACACCCTGCTCAGACTCACCAATTGCTTGCTTAGGAGACAGCTTGGATTTGTTAGACTCCAGCTCGTTCAGTGCAGATTCTTTTTCAGAGATGACAGTCTTCTCTTCACTTGAACACTCTGTACTTGCTGTGGTTGATTGAAAAGGAGCTGCATCTTCCAGCAGAAGAGAATCATTACTTTTTTCAGAAGTTTTCTCAGCACTGCTAGATACTCTTACAGGAGACTTCTGCAGATTTCCAGGAGAATGAGGCAACTGTACTGAACTTTGAAAAGGATTGATGTCATTTAAGTTATCAAAATCAAGATTGTAGGAACCTCGACTCTTCACTGGCATCTCATCATCTGGGTAAGGAGCCACGCTGATCTTCTCTGGCATTTGTGTATTATTTGTTTCAGCCTCAGTCTTTTGTTGACATGTGCTGCATTTAAAAAAAAAAAAAAAGATGACACATGCTATAGTTACTTTTCAGGCATGGCTTGAAATTATCTTTAGAAAGATTTGCACAAGTAGCTTTGCATGCTCAGAGTAATCTGATTTTTTCACAATAAGGCAGCTGACAGCAAAATATAATAGCAAGAATTCAGTTGTCACCTGAACAGTCAAGATTTATGAGCTGTGGTACACATGAAGTATAGGGAGATCAACCCTTGAAGTYAGTCAGTGTTCTTAAACCACCTGTTCTACACAGCCTTGTTACCTTATGCCAGTCATCTGTCATCTCTGGAGACTGTTCTACTCACCACAGCACACGGACACTTCCCTTTCACCAGGCAGTGAAACACACATTGCTTAGGAGGAGTTATTGACAGTAAGCAGCTCAAACACAAGYAGTGGTACGTCTTCATGCAGATTCACCTCTGAGTCACAACAGAATCAAGTCTGGGACCAAACCAAGTCATGATTCAGATTGTCCCATTCCAGTCATTACTTTGGTCATTCTGGCAAATATTTTCCCCCCCGAAAGTATGCACCAGCATTGGATTTATGAGGGCCTACATACCAAAACAGAACCCGAACTTCAGGCACTCTAAATTCCGTACAACAGCAGATCTGAAGAGCTGAGAGATATGCAAGAAAATACTTCTCCAATAAGAGAAAGATTTTCTAGCAAAACAAACAGGTTAAAGAGCATGTGTACTCACTATTGCTGAGTATTCTAAAAGTTATTGCTCTCCACTTTATTTCCCCAAACTCTACACAACTTCTGAAGCTTAGCCTCAGACTACAGAGAGTTAAGCCATTACTTCCTGAAACAGGATTTCCTCCCATTGTTTTGTCCCTCCRTAAAGTTATTATTTCTATGTGCCATCCTTATCTGCTGCAGAACAGAACATGATTAAAAGCCACTCTCTAAAAGCTCCACTTTGATAAACTCGAAAGYAAAGGCGGGAGATAAGAGCTGAAGAAGTCTCTCACCCGGTTTGAGCGCCTCTTCCCGGCAATAGCTCAGCCCCAGGCTGCGACACGTCCCTCCCACTTCTCCTTCAGTGTTTAACCTAATAAATGCCAGTCAAGAGCAAGGCACCTGCTCTAAACGTCAATCACTTGTGACTACTCAAAAGTGACCCCGTTCAGCAACACTGAGCCCCTGCACTTATTTGCTACAAACAAATCCTCAYATTTAAAATTAGAAAGGACACGTACAGTACAAGCAGTGCATCGATACAGTTACGCCCTAAYTAAAACAATTCAGTGCCGACCCTTTTAACTCACTTGAACTTTAGAAGTATTGAATCTTTGTTTATTTGTGCAAGCAATGAGTTTGGGGCATAAATGCCATTACACCATTTAATTGTGGTGGTTAGATCAGAAGGAGTTTTCTGAACTAGACTGTACATGGAAATAAACGGTTGAAGCAAATTTATACACTTAAATGCTCTTTAMGTGTTCCCACCTTTTTCCCTTTCTCCCCTTCCAAACAACCAAAATAGTGATCAAATGAAAGTACTGGGTAGTTAAAAACAAATAAAAGGGTACATTTGCTTACAGAAGGCAAAACAAAGACCTGAGAGTTCTTGCCACTGAGAATTACAGGTGTCAGATGTCTATACTAGTTTAAAAGGCAGCTAAAARAGTCAGTAAGAAAAATTTGCATTTAATGTTGTCATGACACCCCAAATTGAAACATTGCAGATTTTATGCTCTTCTCTAAACAGCTACCATGAGCCACTTTGAGACTCAGGCTGCTAGATTATAAAGGCTCATAAACTCACTTATACTTGTGACTGTTGTTATATTCACTTTGCCTCGCTAGGTTTTCTTTAAATCTTAACACTCCCTGACTCAAGGTGTCAATTTGAGCTAACACTTCAGAAGATTTATCTCTTTAAATTTTTCTCCTCAAAATGCAACAGTTCTTAACATACAAGATTAGATATTTTAAGGCTCAGCTGCAGAATAGCTGTAGTCTCACACAAAAACCTTGAAATGGTTTTGTGTTCTCTACCTGATGTATCTCTTCTCTTAAGCTATTTATCCATAAGTCACCTCTATGAAATCAGTTACAGAGGAGTTAGAAATAGAGTTCACTAATTAATATTACAATCAAGATAATTGTCACTACTTTCAAGAAAATTTTATCTTTGAAAAAGTTCATGCATCAGTCAGTATTAATTTTGGTCCTTTGCACGTTTACATCTTGTTACAAAATACAAAGTTACATTTTAACTACACAAGTTTAAAAWGGGGAAAGTTAACTTAAGCACCTCCCACACAGGTAACACAACTAGAGATGAATTCACTACTCACTCAGCATCAGAGGGTGCATACAAAAGATCATCTGCCAAGTCTTCACGGCAATCATCAAGTGCAAAAGCAGTCTCAAGTTTGTCTGTCATAGCAGGACTCAGGATTTTTCGAGTATGAGGATCTCTCTGAGGAGTTTGAAAGGTTACCTTTAAGAAAGGGGTGGGGGGGAAGAAAAAGGRAAAACATGAGCACAGTATTTTTCAAGCTCCAAATAGCATATGCATTCAGTAGCTGAGATCATAAAAGGAGAAAGAATAAAAACAATACAAAACCAGAAGTTTACCTTCATTGCTTTTCCCACACTTTTTGGTGGCAAGTTTTCTTTCTGGGACAGGCGGAGAATGGAAGGTCTCCCTGTAGGTTCCGGCAGTGCAAAGAAAAAGCCACAGTCTTCCGCTGTTAGATCATCCTTAATGTTTCCTCCATTTTCTCCATTTTCTGCATTTAAAATCTGCAGACTCATTCTAGAACATCAACACAGCACCACATCATGAATGAGAGGGTGTGGTCAGCCAGATGCACTTTGAGAKAATGGAAGAAGTTGGCAGCCTGGCACTGACTAGCCAAGATTAACAGCTTCAAAAGGAAAGTTGGAAGCATGGAAAGTCTTCATATGGAAAGGTATATCTCAGAATACTTTGAAAGTATCTAAAAGCAGCACTGTACAGCCCCTCTGCTTTTGGTAGGGACTTGAGAAGCTAACTCTTGATATTATGCCTTCCACAGCTCACCTTATAGCCTTACTAAATAAGCTGCCCATCCTTTAAAGGGAGCTCTGCCACCTGCAATGTTTCCTCATTCCCAGCCCTTCAGCCAGTGAGGTACAGCCATGTCTCTTGTACCAGGGCATTCAACTAAGCAGAACAGCCACTTCTGCAAGGGACAGATGAGACAGATGACAATCATCTCTCTATTTTACTCACATGGTCTCATTACTACATTGTACACCAGCAAAGAGCAGAAACAAATTTGGTTAGTTAGGGTGTATTTAGGATCACAGTCCTGAATCCAATTAGCTTTTCCTGCACTGTCTGAGCATATGTTGCTCTTGTAAAACACATAGTACTTAAGAACCCTTTGCAGCATAGACGTTATTGGTACGCAGATCTGGGAAAAATTGTCATTAGAAAGGTATTTCTTAAATATTGTTCTTACATTGGATGTGCACAAGCTTTAGTAGATTRCAGATGCTGATCTAATTTTACCAGCATGAAGGACTTGAAACTAAAGCCTGAGCTGCAACTAAGATTAAGAATAAAAATAAATTAGAAATAGAGAAAGAATACGTTTAAAATACACCAAGCAAGCCACCCTGCTATATGAACTTGAACTCTGCCTAAATTTTATTCCCATTGGAGCCTCTGCTGTTCTTGAAGGTTTAACACTAACATTCAGTGATGCTATGTCTGTCTTTTTAAAAAAGAAACAGACAGAAGGCATGGCAAGGAAGATCTAAGCATTACTACTGTCCATGAAACATGACACCTGAGAAGTGCAGTTAGTTATCTGGAAAACTGCTATCAAAGCAATTTATAATTCATAAGAACTGATGTGTTATCTTGTAGCACCCATGCAAGATAATCAGTATCATCAAGTGGAGACGTTGGCTTTCTGAACTGTATAACCATTCTAAGTGATCGCAAATGCTTGATTTGATCAAACATGTAATCCTTAGCCTGTTTTTCCATCATGTATTCAAAATTAATCCAGAAAATAAGCTGAGGAAAACTACAAATGATTGTTTTCACTGTGSTCCTAAAGAGGTGACAAGAACACTCTGACTGAAAGTTTTAAGTCATATTTTCAATCTCATTGCCCCCATGTATTTAAATTTCTGTACTTAAGCCTCCATACACATTTCTCCACTCTTACATTAATCCTTATGGGAAAATTTGCTTCCTACTCTCCACAGAACTCAGCTGCTTTGTCTACAAGCCTGACAACAGCACTTTTAATCAGCAATGGAATGCAAACAATGGCTACAGAAGCACTGGCATGTAAAGCACGCCTGTATTAGCCATTTCTTCATTCCTTCTTTATTCATCATATTAATGCTTTAGCTCAGGTTATTTTATGTATAAGGTATTTTTACATTAACCACTTGTAGAACTTGAAGTGAACTTCATGGCTTTCCTTTGTTCCAAACTAAAATTGAGACAACAGATGAAGTGAATCTTTACAAACTGTAGTTTTCTTACTCCAATTACTTTAGAAACAAGCCTAGGACATGATAAAGCTGTCAACACCTTCTAAAACAAACTCCATAAGCAGGGGAGGTTTGTTTGCAGACTTCTTCAGCTTTGTCATTGAGCTACTGGTGCACCATTGCTAAACCAAATCCAAATCATTAAAAGACCCAATAAATTGACACCACATACATACAMCACATTTACCCAGCATTTTAGATATTAAATCTAAAAATCAAATTCCTTTCTAGGATTAAAATATGAAAAGTAATTCAGCATTTATTTAAAATTTTGCAGTCAAGATTGGATCTAAATTGCATTCCACAAGTTCACTAGCTAGTAGCTGTGATAAAGCAAAAGGGCGACTTTATTCATATCTTTGTTTAAAGCAGTCAGCATCCAAGTATTATAAAAGGCAGCAAGTTTTCCCACTACAGCAAAACAAAGTTCAAGGCCAGGCTGCCTGGGGCTTGGAGCAACCCGGTCTAGTGGAATGTGTCCCTGCCAGGGGCAGGGAGGTTGGAACTAGATGATATTCAAGGTCCCTTTCAACCCAAACTGTTCCATGGTTCTATCAAAGTTCACAAAAATGAAAATGCTGCTAGTTTTAAAAGCATATTTGTCTGGGCACATGCAGGAACCTGTCATTCTGTAGTTAAGAATTAACAAAAATGCAATGACATCAGATAGGTAACTGAGGATTAATTATCATTTGCAAAGTGCTTCAGGTAAGCTGCTGTTTAACGAATACTGGGACACAATATCCAAAATACCAATGTGGTCTCAAACGCATGAAAAGCCACTGAACATGCAGGGCAGAGATGGAATTTTTCTGCTTAATTATCCTTCTGAACTCCTCCAGCAGCTGAGATGCAGAGCAGTCATTCATGACAAAGTAAGTCGGTACGTGCTGTGAATATTTCCAAACAGACACATAGCTGACTGCAACATATATATATATACTTAGTGCAAACATCTCAATTTAGAACAAATAAACACTCTCTCATAATCGCCTTTCCCTCACTGAAGGGGAGGAGGAGCAAAGGCCGGGGAAGGCTTTGCAGGCTCTCTGGGGAAGCTCCGTCCCTGCCCACCGTTGCACCGAGACGTGTTTTAAGTCAAGAACCAAACTCAAAAAACCCTCCCAAAAACCAAAACCCAACCCTGCCTCAGTCCCTCTTTATTCCTGACTCACCCCAGGTCCTYCATCAGCCCCATACCATTCTCAAAACACACAGAGTTGCTCCCAGGATTCTCACCTCATCCCCGAATTAAATACGGGGAGAACCTGAGCTCCACCCTCGACGCCCTCCTGCCATTACTACCAGCTCCTTCCTTCTCTTCATCCCCAAACTGACAGAAATGACCCACAAATGTTTTAATCTGAAGCTCACATAAGTGCCCCTGAGACCCTTCGACAGGAGATGCCCCCGATCCCACACCACCCCAAGCCCACAGAGGAGCCCCCAAGCACCACCCCCAATCTCACAAAGGGGTCCCTGAACTGCCCCCCCCCCGCCCCCCCGTCCCACACCACCCCAAGCTTACAGAGGGGTCCTCAAGCCGCTTCCCCCAGGCCCACACCACTCCAAGGTCACAAAGAGGTTCCCAAGCTCCCCCCAGACTCCCCCACCAAACTCAAACCAGCTCAAGCTCAGAGGGGTCACCAAACCTCCCCCCAAAACTCAGAGAGCGGCTCCCGACCTCCCCCCCCCCCGCAGTGCACCAAGCTCTCAGGAAGGTCCCCGAGCCCCCCCAGTCCCAAGCCCACAAAAGGGCCCCTAAACCCACCCCCACATCACCCCAAGCTAACAGAGCGGTCCCCGAGGGCCCCTCCCAAGCACTCCAATCTCACAAAAAGGTCCCTGAACACCCCATCCCAGACCCTTCAAGCTCGCAGAGGGGGGGCCCCGAGCCTGTCCCCCCCTCTAACGCCTGCCCCGCACGCTCACAGAGGGGTCCCAARCCCCTACACCATCCCAATCTCACAAAGGGGTGAGAACACCCCCTCCCAGCCCCACACGACCTCATAGCTCAGAGAGGACTCCCCAGGCCCCCCGTACCTGCCGGCAGTTCCCGGGAAGGGCCCCCGGGGCGCTCGGCTGAGRCGGCGCGCGCTGCACCCACCACCGGCCGCGGCCCCTGCGCCGCCGCCACGCGATTTCAAACCGCAACGGCCGCCCCGGCCCGCCAATGAGAGAGCGGCGTTCGGAGCGCGCCCGCCAATCAGAGCAGCGCCCTGCGGGAAGGGGGGCGGGGACTGCGCGCGCGTGGCCGTTGCGCCTCCCCCTCGAGTGCGCCCCCGCGCGGGGCAGAGCGGGCAGTGCAGGGCGCGGCGCCGCCCGGGACAAACCTTCCCTTGGCTGCACGAATGTCCCCGTGTCCCCCGGCACAGCCGCGTCACTGGTGGCTGTCCCATCCCTGGAAGAACTGAAGGCCAGACTGGATGGGGTTCTGAGCGACCTGGGCTAGTGGAAGGTGTCCCTGTCCATGGCAGGGGGGTTGGAACGAGATGAGTTTTAAGGTCCCTTCCAACCCAAACCTTTCTATGATTCTACAGTTTCTGTTGTTCTGCTTCAACAGTCTTTTGCATGAAATCACAGAAAGAAAACTTGCTGCTTCACAACCTTTTTTTTTTATTATTGAACTCACAGTCCATTCAGCACATTAAAAGTCCTTACTGTTGAGTCATCAGAGAGCAACAACGAAATGACTGTTAAAACAACTAACTTGCTAACAAAGGATGACTTTTAGAATGAAAGAAGATGCCCAGAATCCAGGCATGATTTTACTGATGTAACCATCTTCAGGAGTCACTAAATCACCATGAATTCCCCATCCCCATCACAACAGTAACACATCAGCCATCTGCCAGCGTTGGGATGTCACATTCGGTGGGTGGCATTTCCTATTGACTTGGTTCCCCATCAGGAGTAGCACATAACATCACATGATGCTTCCTCTGTCGTGATTTTCCAGTTATACAATCTCCCCTTTCCCTAAAAAAGACGAATACTGAAGTTTGTGGTTACAACGGGGTGCATGCAGGGGCTTTGTAACATTCCATGAGAAACGGCGAACCTTGTGGCTATTAGCTATTACTTGTACTTCAGCAGCAACCAGAGATTCCAGCCAGGCCTCTCCCTTTACTGTGTAGGGGGGTGTACAAAGAAACCTTAAAATACACCTCCCTTTAATGCATTTTAATATCTTACATCCCTGTCTTGATAAACTAGACAATATTCGAAAAGTATTTAAAAAYACTACATAAAATATACAAGGAAAAACAAAGAGAAGTTTTTTCGGACCCTTAAGTAAAATAGCCCATTTCCCTGCTTCATAAGGACGCTGCCCTCATCCAACAGAGCTCTTTCACGTTCATAGAGAACTGGAATCGGTTCCTCCTGCCAGGCCTGTGGAGCTTGACCTGGAACGCGTACCAAGCCTGAGGCCACGGGCAGGGGCTGCGTGTCCCGGGCGAGATCCGGMTGGAGCGGGGACGTGGCTCGGAGCTCGCGGCCGGGCAGGCGCGGATGGGCGGAGGGGAGGGAGGAGGGAGGAGATGGATCGAGGGCAGGGAGATGGATGGAGGGGCGGGGACCGTCAGTGCGAGGAAAGGCGGGTCCCGCCCCGGCGGCCCTGCCAGCCCGGCAGCACCCGCGCCGCGCATCCGGGGGTGCGGCGGGAACTGCCGCTGGAGCGGGGAACTACCGCTGGAGCATCCGGGGGTGCGGCGGGAACTGCCGCTGGAGGGGGGAACTACCGCTGGAGCATCCGGGGGCGCGGCGGGAACTGCTGCTGGAGCGGGGAACTGCCGCTGGAGCCGGGAACTACCGCTGGAGCATCCGGGGGTGCGGCGGGAACTGCCGCTGGAGCATCGGGAACTACCGCTGGAGCATCCGGGGGCGCGGCGGGAACTGCCGCTGGAGCATCGGGAACTACCGCTCCCCGCTGGAGCCTCCGGGGGCGCGGCGGGAACTACCGCTGCCGGGGACCCCGCTGCCCGGCGGGGCGCAGCATGGAGAGCCCCGCGGTGACCTTCACGCTGGCCTACCTGGTGTTCGCCGTGTGCTTCGTGTTCCCGCCCGACGAGGTGCGCTCGGCGGGGCTGACGGTGCAGAGCCTGCTGTCCGCCTGGCTGGGCAGCGAGGACGCGGCCTTCGTGCAGTACCACCTGCGGCGCAGCACCGGCACGCTGCTGGCTCACTCCCTGCTGCCCCTGGGTGAGTAGCGCTCCGGCTCCTCCGTACCCTGCGCCCCGAGCTTGGTAACCAGCTGGCTGCACCGCCGGCGCAAAGGAATTGCGTTGTAAGTACGGACTGGGGAATGAGGTGCCGGAGAGCAGCGCTGCGGGAAGGGACCTGGGGGTCCTGGTCGATGGAAAGTTGAATGTGAGTCAGCAGTGCCCTGGCAGCCGGGAGGGACATCCGGGGGGCATCAGGCACAGCATCGCCAGCCGGGCCAGGGAGGGGATTGTCCCGCTCTGCTCTGAGCCGCGGCGGCCTCACCTCGAGTCCTGGGGGCAGTTTTGGGTGCCACAATATAAAAAAGACATTAAACTGTTAGAGAGCATCTGAAGGAGGACAACGAAGATGGTGAAGATTCTGGAGGGGAAGCTGTATGAGGAGAGGCTGAGGGCACTAGGTGTCTTCAGCCTGGAGTAGAGGAAATTGAGGGGAAACCTCATTGCAGTTACAACTTGTGAGGGGAAGAGGGGACACTGATCTCTTCTCTGTGGTGACCAGTGACAGGGAATGGCCTGAAGTTGTATCAGGGAAGGTTCAGGTTGAATATCAGAAATAGGTTCTTCACCCAGAGGGTGGTTTGAAACTGGAACAGGCTGCCCAGGACAGTGGTCACAGCACCAGCCTGACAGAGTTCAAGAAGTGTTTGGACAGTGCTCTCAGGCACATGGTGTGACTCTTGGGGTGTCCTGTGCAGGGCCAAGAATTGAACTTGATGATCCTTGTGGGTCCCTGCCACCTCATCATGTTCTGTGATTCTGTGATTTAACCAGAGAATGCAAATCGGCTTCCTTTAGCCATATAATTCTGCTAAAACTAAGTGGCATCTCACAGGTAATTTTTATTCAACCAACAAATGCAGGTCACCTTCCTTTAGGTATATAGTTCTGGTAAAAGTGCCTTCTCACAGGGAATTTTATTCAACCGGCAAATTCAAATCAGCTTTGTTTAGCTGCATAATTCTGGTAAGAATCAGGGATGCTTAAGAATTTACCTCAGATTGCTTAAGACAAGAGGCTTGAATTTGAAGTCATCCAGAAGTACAGTAGCTCTCCTGGAGGTGAGCTCACTGGTTAGATAACCATATGATTCAGGGCTATGTATTTTTGCAGGTACTTAATTGTTTTCTGAAACTAAGTTTTTTTCCTTGCAGGTTATTACCTGGGTATGTGCTTTGCTGCACCTGAAAAACATCTCTGCTTTTTCTACCTGGCTTCAAAAGAATGGAAGACTTTCTTCTTCTTTGCAGCTCTCCTTCCAGCAATCACCAGTGCCCTGGCATATTACTGGTCACGGAAAGGTTGGAATAATCATCCCTTAGCCCGGACACTCGCTGTTCATGCCCTCCCACAGTCGGGTTGGAGGGCGGTAGCTTCTTCCATCAACACAGAATTTAGGAGAATCGACAAATTTGCTACTGGAGCACCGGGAGCAAGGGTGATCGTTACGGACACGTGGGTGATTAAAGTGACCACCTACTGTTTACATGTGGCCCAGCAGCAGGACATTCATTTGACGGTGACAGACTCCAGACAGCATGAACTCACCCCAGACTCCAACGTGCCCGTGCAGTTCCTCACCATCCGAGTTGCCAGTGTTAATCCCTATGTCAAGGCATTTGATATCCGGTAAAGCAGCTGCTAAACCTGTTATGTTACACGTGTGCTGCTTGATGGTGCTGATGGGGCGCTTTTGTGTCCGATCTGGAGACTCCCTGGTCTCATCTCTTCCTTTTTGCTCCCYGCCTGGTGTTCAGAGGTGCTGTATGTGCAGTTCTGCCATGCACTGCAGGGAAGGTTGTTTAGGAAGATTCAGCATTGAATACACAATGGGTAAACAAAGGGACTGCCCTGTTTGATCCATTCTTAGGGAGAGGATTGTGCTGGATGCAGAAAGAAGTAACTGGAGAAAATTTCCAGAAAACTGGAAAGGTGGAGAATAGGAATAAAAGATAGAATTTTTGGTCTTCCAAATTATGGGTGAGGAGAAATAGCTATTTGTCCAAAACTGGCTATTGTTCACCCATGCCTGGATTTTTCCGTATGCTTAAGTCTCATAATTTTGTCACTGCTCAGAAGAGTTCTCACTGAGCTACTGCCAGCCAACTGCCCATAAAGCAAGGAAGTAATTTTGGTCCTTCTCTGATTTATGTGTTCTTGTAGCAGTAAATCATAGCAAACATGAACTGCTAGGGCTTGTTTTGCAAGAGCCTAGGCTGTTTTTTTCAGCAGTTTCTCTGTGTAGCCAGGCAAAACGAAAAGTTCTGCAGAACCTCTGAGTAGAAGCATGCTAAAGTCTTTGTTGTTGTGTTATTAAAAGCCATGTTAGTGCTCCTCAAACTATATTTGAAAAGGCATTTGAGTGTCTTTTTGCTGTAAATTTGTATGTCAGCAGCATTTATTAGGTAATTAGGTAATTAAAAGCCAGCAGATCACCAGGCTTGTAGGTGTGCAGTGGGGCAAGCACGAGGAAGGCAAAGAGGTGATTGTGGTAGAGATCCAGGTGAACAGCTCAGAACAAGAGGTTAGTTCAGGACTCTTAAGGTAAGAGTGACAATCGTTGGAAAAGAGACTTTTATAGACCTGTGAGAGTGGTGACCAAATGATTATTAAAGAACTAATGATTTTCTTTTGCAAGCCTTTCAGTGCCAGAGTGGTAAAACTACATCCCCAGCTGAGAAAATCATGACTTCTTTGACAATTCGTTTTCGGGAAAAAAAGTCCTAATCGCAAACTGTATTTTATGGCTAAACAGAACAGCATCAAGAACGGTGTTTAAAAGCTGTTCTAATAAGATGTCAGAAATGGTAAATCTCTGCTAGAATGTAGCAGAATCATATAGGACCATTGTATATATCCAGAAACAGAGGGATACTTCTGGAAGAAGAATGCTTTTGTGCAGGTGGGCCAGGTTTCCCTGCACGTTCAATGTGAATTGTTCCTCTGGATATAAAGGTCTCAGTGATTTGCATGGATAGCATCTGTTAACAAATGACATTATCCTGTAGCAGTAAAAACAATGGAGATCACTGRGAGCTAAAGCTAGGCCAGCCTTGCATTGTGCTGGGCTCTGGGAACTCAGKGAGTGGTAGGAAAATGAGGGTAGTGTTCCTGGGACTTCTCCATGAAAGCTGTGTAATGACTGGAAGCATTGAGCTGGAGACTTTTGCAGACTTCTGAACTTCTACAGTTCAGAACTGCTACACTAAAAAGGGGTAACAACAGGGATATGTCACTGCAGGATCTGTGTTAGGTCTCATGTGCCACTTGAGTTMTGGGGGCATCACTTAAATTTACATTAGCAGAAGCAGCTGGTGTGAAATGCAGCTTGTTACAGCCTTAAATCAGCAGTAGTTTGTGACCTTCGTGGAATTTCTGGGTTTATCTAAAATTATATCTTAAAATCACAGAACCTGATAGATTGACATTCTTCTGCTGTTTACGCAGTACTATATCACCTTGTGATACATGCTTCATGATATAACTAATTTCTGTCTTCAGGAATTCATGAATGAGAATTTACATGTAATCTAAGTAAATAGGCATTAAAAAGGTGGACAGAAATTGTGCATACAGTACTTTGCAGTTAAAGCATGATTTACATACCTGTATTGCTTTTGTTCATGCTGATTACTTCAAAAGCCTTCCTTTATTTTTTGTACGATGTTTTAGCTGATCTCTGACGTACCCTGCTGGCAATCTTACACAGATATGAATGAGGACAGTGTGTTCTGTTGACCAAGTTCTGCCAAAACCAATAATTAACAGCAAAAGAAAACAAGAAAACACCATGTGTATTTACTCTGACTAATAAGTACCAGCCTAAATAGCTTTTCTGTGGATTCACATCCATGATATTTACCTCTGTGAGGTACTATCAAGATATTTGGGTGGATAATCGTGGTAACATTTCGCTCCATCTTTTCAGGTTGAACTCCACAGAGTATGGGGAGCTCCGGGAAAAGCTCCTAGCTCCTATCAGCAATGCAGCTAATGTTGTGATCCATCAAAGCCTTAGTGATTTATTTTTAGAAACCTTTACATCTCTGGTGGAAATAAACCAGACATATCACGTTCCAAGCACTCAGGTGAGACTTTCTATCCATGTTAGACTGTAATAATTATACTTTSAATATAGATGAGCCTGTGATTGCTGTGTAATTGATAAATGTTTACTTAGGGCTGTCTCAGGTGAATTATTAAAAGAATTCATTGTTGTGGGGTTAACAAAAAGGTTTTRTTAGAAATATGGATTAAATGATGAATGATGATTAAACAATAATTAYGATGTGATTACTGCTTAATAATACTCTGTTAATAATTAACAGTGTTCAATTAGTAATTAACTGGTAATTAAACAGCAGTCAAAAACTCTACTACTCACTACATTTCTAATAATTAAGCTAGCTTGCTTAAAATATGTTTTAGATCTAATATAAACTATCACCTTGCTGTAGRTAAGAGATACCAGGTAAGGGATCTCTTGACCTCTAGAAGCAAACCTTGAGAGATGTCCTACCTACCTGAGGCTGCCCTACAGGAGAGCTCCATGGGCTTGGGGGCTGCAGTCACTTACTTAGAGAGAGTGACTGGTGGTTAAGCTGCCCCTTGGAGTGGGGTGTGCAGCCATAGAACTTACAGTTTCATGTAGTTGACCCCTGATAAGACATGGCCTAGATTCCTTGACTCCCTGAGAGGATACAGCCTAGCACAACTTTTTAAGGTCTGCACAGCCAGAATGACTCCAGTCAGACCTCCTTGTTGGTGATGCCAGGACCCAAGTGCTGTTTGCTCAGTCAGGGTGATGCATCCCTCACAAGGGCACACCTCCTGTCTCAGGAAACCTGTCATGAATGTAGTTCTGGCTGCTGCTTCTGTTCCTGCTGCGAGGAGACAAACTGTATTGTGATCATTATGTTTTTGAGACATGAGAAATAACATAGTGAAATACTTTCCATATATATGAATTAATAATTTCCATAAAGATATTACATGAGAACATCTGGAAATGATGACATTGCAGTTCCAGAAGGTTTATGGGGAGCCAAAGTCACAGCTGTTACTGTTGTTCTTTAGGCACTTTGCTCACTACAGCTTGCTTTTCTAGACAGCCAGGTTGTGCTGGATCTTCTGCTGAAATAAACTAATGATTCTTAATTGGGGCTTGCTTTCATTATAATTAACTATTATTATATGGTGTTAATTATAACAGCATAGAGTCCTATCTTCAGTAATACTCACAGAGACCTGGTCATTATTACACATGTGCAGCAGTCAGAAATGTGACTGTAGTGTACCAGGGGAACTGATTCAACCAGTCTTGGTGACCTTGCAGGGAGTCTGTGCCCAGTGTTCCAGCTAATGGAGTGAGTGGTTGGTATCTTTGGTAGTGTTGTGCAGCTTATGTGGTGTGTTCACTGTATGGTTCTGTGAGCTGGCTAAAATAAAACTGCATCAGGTGTGTCTGCACAGCGTGTTGTGTGTTCTGATTGCAGTGGCAGCGTATAGTGAGATGTTCAAAATAAAGAGAAGATATCAAAATAAAGAGAAGAGATGCTTTCTTGCAGAGCATTTAATTTGTGACACATTTAAGTGTCAGCTAATCTACTGAACTTTGGTTTGACATTGAGTGATAAATGACATCACAGATTATGATGAGGACATTTAAAAATACAACATGGAGTATTTCCCTATTCTGAAGCTCCGTGAATAAGTTGAAAAAGTTAGTTAATCTTTCTATGCTAGAATTTTTCCTGCTTAAGAGCTAAGATAAGCCATAATTTCACAAGTTAAAGCAGAATGGCCTGTGTTCATCTGGATATGGTCCACAGCCCAGCTGCCAGTGCAGCTGAGCAGACACTTTGAGCTGACAAGGCAAGAGTCGCTGGAGGTGGGAACTAGAGACCACAGAGAGAGCTGGGTTTTGTTCCACCAGTAGCAGTATGAACAATATTCAGGACTCTGTGCCTATTCAGTGTGCTGTCTTTTGAACTTTGTCGAGTTCTTGGACAGCTGGAAGACACGTGGGAAATGCTAATTATTGTTTACTAATTGTTAAACACTTCATAGCAAGATGATGTCCCCATATGCAACTGCAAGTTCATGTGGCATAACTAACTGTGGGGAAATATCAATTATTCCAATGTTATCCAAGAAGAATTAAGCTTCTGGTCCTCCAACATGAGTGCCCTTGTGTTCAGTACAGCCCTGGTTTCTTCTTTTATGTCTCTTACTTATAAAGATGGAAGATAGGAACAGTTTGCTTGGTTTGTTTTCCTTCTTTTATATTGGTATGTTTTTTGAAAAATAGATTGAATGACAAAGCTGGCTGCTTGCTTACCTTGCTGTGGCTGCTGGAAGCTCTTCAGAGAGTGAAAGAATGTTTGTTTTCAGTCATTTTTGTTTAATCATTCGTCTCATGCAGCAGTTCTGGATTTTCTGTTTAAAGAGAAGCTTTGCTGTCATTCGTTAGAGAATGTTCTAATAAAACCATTTGATATCCTCTGGTGGGGCAGTTCTGCCTTGATTATTCTGCCACAGATATTTTTCTAAAAGCCTTTGAAGAGCAGTAACAGGAACCATTCCGTGCAGTTCATAATTTTGATGGTTTTTCTCCTCCCTCAGGAGCTGGAGCCATGCATAGGGTGCATGCAGACTATTGCCAACATCAAGCTCATCAAGAACTGCCAGGAGCCCAACGAGGGGGAATGCCAGCAGTGCTACTGCCGGCCCATGTGGTGCCTMACCTGCATGGGCAAGTGGTTTGCCAGCAGACAGGATCAGCAGCACCCAGAGACCTGGCTGTCGAGCCAAGTGCCTTGCCCGACTTGCAGAGCCAAATTTTGCATTCTAGATGTTTGCCTAATACGATGAGTAGTACTTGGGTATAACTTTTTAAATTTGACTGTGTTTCATAGTGGTCTTGGTTAAAGGCCTGCTAGGTTTGTTTCTGAGACTTCTTGTTCTACCAGGGTGCAAACTCCAAAGGTTTCTTTTACAGTGTTGGAAACAGATGGAAATCTTTTCAGTTCCTTTCCACTTCTACCTGTATCTGTGGTTTTTACTCACCTGATGTCAGCTTCTGGATTTTAATTTTTTTTTTAAATGCATATTTTCCTTCCTTGAGTCTTGGATGGAATAAGGTTATCCTTCTATATTTGCAGTACTATTGTCTTTTCAAGTTTTAACGTAGGTTAAATTCTTTACATTTTTAAATTTAACTTGGGTTTTGATTCCTTAATAAAGGGCTAACTGAGAAAATGGCTTTGGTTAGATTTCATTGATACTTTTGTTATTCTTTAAACCATTTGTAAAGTTATTATTAATCTTTGCAATTGTTCTCCAAACAAGTGTACCAGTTGTGTTCTGTCTGCTGGTCCACTCCACTCACAAAGGGTTGCAGTAGGCTAAGAAATTCAATCCCTGAAGGTTTACAACTCCCACACGGATGTTTCATTCCATTAATTTGCCTCTAGCTTACTTTTTGATGTCTTTATTTCAAACAAGAGAAGGATTTGGCAACATAACCCATTTACTTATGCTGCTAATGCTATGCATCATTAAATCTGTTGGTTTCCAGGAGCTACATTGCTTAGGTTTGTAATGCTCCCTTGGTGATGGGATGCTTTTCTATACATTTGAAGGGAGTGCAGCAAACATCTGAGCTTTAATTTGTAAATTAAAATCACAGGTGGGTCAAATAGAGAAAGGAATACCTGAATGCTTTGGTCTAGGAGAATAAAAGCCCTTAATACCTCCCACCTGAATAATCAGAAGGCTCTTACCAGTAGATCATGAGCAGAAATGACATGCCAGGGATTACATGAAAACCTCTTGGTTACCATGACAGGCAACTGCTTTGAGCAGGAACAGGTGGCAGGAGGTGAAAATGGTACAGGTATTGCAAGCACAACTATGAAACATTTCCTGAGTCTCAGCTGAGCTACAGGTGGTGAAGGCACCCACCTGCATTTCGAGCCAGCCAGTAAATGGTTACAAATGTGGCTGCAAGGAATACTTTAGAGAGGGGTAAGGAATTGAAAACAGATTTGACAGCATTGCTTGAAAATTAACATTTATGTTATGCTGTTGGTATTGGGTTTTATCTTTGGATTTTTCAAATATGCATTTGTAAAAGTCCAAACAGTTTGGGTTTAAGGACACTAATTGCTTTGGTATATCTCAGTTGCTATATATACAACATCTACTATGCAATCATCTCAACTACCACCACCACCAATAGTGGTGGTTTCTGTGCTTTCCATAACCTGTTGTTTTGGATTGTATAGAGCGAAAATTTGACAATGAGACAGGTAGTATGGATTTGTCTCTCTTTCCCAAGGAGATCTTAAGTGGCATGCCCTTCTTCATCTGAATAGGATTGAGTTCTGGAGTTTCAGACAGATTTGTTGACAAGTCTGAAAACTAATAAAAAAATCTAGGAGCTGATCAGCAATTGAATTTAAAATATTTTCCAATACTTTTGTGGGAAAGTTATTTCCAGGTTTAAAATGGTCTCTGCAGGATTTTTTAACCTTTGGAATATTCTTACAGAGCCAGGTGGTGGTGTCTGACATCCACCTATGACTACACAGCAGCCTTTACAAATAAGCATTTCGTAATATTTACTTCTGGAAAGTTTACATAATATGGCACAGATACAAGGGATGTGGTCCTTGAAATAGTTGCAGAAGAAAGGGTAGGATTTTGAAGCTGTGGTTTTCCACTGACAGTCATTCCATTCCTACAGCTCTTTGCCTGTTTGGAATAAAGAAATTTATTGTAAAGATAAGGTGAAGCTAAAATCATAAAGGCCTTGGGCCTTACACTTAGGTAATAGATACATGCAGTTGCAGATGGTTTTATAGAATAAAAACAGGTCAGCTGCTGATAGTATCTCATGTAATTAGAGCTTTAAACTCCTAATTGCTTTTGCAGTGAAATCTACTCTGAATTAACTGGAAGTTTTCACTTCAGTGGAACTTTGCTTTTGTTCATCTTACCTCTTTTGGCAAGATAAAAGTACGATGGAGTAACAGTCATAAATGTGTGATACCCTTGCATCTTCTAATGCTCTATCCACAGAAGTGCCTCTCAGAAAACTTAGTAATAATTACCAAAATAAAATTATGTTTTATATTTATGATACTGCCTCACTTTAATTCCTTAAAACAAGTCATTTTCCGCAAGTTTAAATTCTCAAAGTAATCTAGCCATGCCTCCAAAGTTTGTAAGCTTCTTAAAGGCTGTGTTAGAGAAACAACTTGTTAAAAATCCATATGAACATGAAAATAATAGAGTCCAAAAATAAGCATTTGTCCTCATGATAACTTGAGGTTATCATCCAAAGAGCCACATGCACATAGAGTGCCATTTCTAGAGAAGATCCTCTCTGTTTGCAGTAAAGAACAGACCACTGCCTCCTACACAATCTTGATACATTTCTTAAATGAGGATAGCGCTTAGAATCAGTCTTTTTACAGTATTTTGTAAAAAAGAACCCAAAAAACCAAAACAAACAACTAAGTAATGCAAATGGCTAAAATATTTACTGAAAGACTTTTCTTTTTATTATTGTGTGTAAATCACTATTAGTGATAAAGTGTTGCATTTCCAGCTGTGTGTATGCTTTTCCACATCGCTGACTTGTGGGTAGGGAATGTTAGTAATCTGAAGTACGTTATATAAATGTGATGTCATTAAACTAAAGACTATTTGTGGGTGGGCAGTGTCAGTATAAATATCCCATATGTGTGTATCATGTGTAGCCCAAATTTCCCAGTGTGCTGCAGCTCAACAGGTGTTTCTCAAAACATGGGTCATGGCTATATTATTTATTTCCAAAGTTGTGTTACTTCTGTAATTGTAGCATTGCAGAAAATATTGGGAAAATGTTACCTGTTGTTTTTTTAGGTTAACATAATTTGTCAAACCAAAAAAGACATTTTTTTTCCAAGCAGGATATATTTTTAATCTACTATATGAATACAGTTTTTCTACCATGAGGCTTGGCATAGCTTAAAACCAAAATAATAGGTTATCAGTGATCACTTCAGTATGAGTATTTTTATTGTGTTGAAACTGGACCAAGTTGCCCAGAGAAGCTGTGGATGTCCCATCCCTGCAATTGTTCAAGGCCAGGCTGGATGGGACTTTGAGCAACCTGGTCTAGTGAAAGGTGTCCCTGCCCATGGCAGGGGGTTGGAACTGAATGATTTTTAAGGTCCCTTCCAACCCAAACCATTCTATGATTTTATGAAACTTGTTATACTGCAGCTGAACGCCATTCCAGGCAGGATAAACCTCAATAAGACTGAAGTTCTGAGTGCCATTTCTTAAGAAATGTTTGTTGACTTTGAGCTATTTAAGGAGTGGAGATAGAAATAGTCAAGCTCTTACATGGATTACAAGACATTTTCTTCCAAAGACATACTGCAGGATTTCTAATGTGTGGTTCTGGGTTTGGGGTTTTTTTTTGCTAGATAGCTACCTGTTTAAAATGAACAGTATTATTTGGATAGCCTTTAAGGAAAAGGCTTAATGAATACATGCAGTTAATCCTAGAACTCTCTGAAGAGCTGAATAAAAATACAATTGATTTTATGTAAGACTTCTGGTTTTAATTTTAAAGTTATGTTTACCAGGTAAAACTTTATAGGGGTGGAAATCAGTCTGACTTCTGTATGCAACATCTTATCTGAGAACATGGGAATACAAATAGGGCTTAAATTCTCCTGAAGGTGTATATGGTAAGTCTTTCTTGGATGGATTTTCCTACTACCACCTGAATGCAGAGGGTTGCATAAATGGAAGAAGGTGTGTATGAAATCTGTATAAGAACCTCAGGGAAAAAAAACCTCCAAATACCTTTTACAACTACCAGATGGGAAAGAGTCACACTGGATGTCATGGAATCAGCAGAGGCAATGACTAAAATCTTTTCTTTCCAGCGGAGCACTAGCATACAGCAATGGTGTGTCCTATATAAAACATTTATTTTATTGCACTCTTGCTTAGATTTATTACCAAGCACAAGCAATAAAGAATGTAGTGCATTCTTGTAGTAGTGGACCTACTGGAGTAAGTCCAGAGTGTCGCTAGTGTCCGAAGGAATACGACATAGAGTCCAGAGAGAACAAAGCGATGCCAGCTTTTAATTAATTAATTATAATTATACAGAGGCTTATATCCCTTAGCTTGCTTGAAGTTTACAGAAGTGTCAAGAGTCTATTGGACCCTGGGTCAACCACCTACCAAGTTCATTGGTCAATTCTAACAACACCTATTCCAAAATATTTATCTAAGCAAGAATGATAACAAAGCGGAGCCACGCAAAACTTAGTCAAAACTTAGTTAATTTACAAAAGCTCCTAGGATTGTTTGTAATAGTTTTGCTTGGGAAAAGAGAGACAGAGAGAAGTCTCACGAAAATGCTGGGAGAGTTAGAAGGCCTCTCTGCCAACAGCTTTTCAGCAGCCACAATTCCCCCTTTTTGTTTGAGGACCAAATGGTGTTTGTAATCCCCTGCAGGATCCTATGCAGCAAGGAGGACAGACACAATTTGTGGGGTCTGTTTGGTAATCGGCCAGATACCAAACAGGACTTGAATCGGATGCTGACTTGGAGTAGGCAGAGACACTCCAGCAATTCCCTGGAAGATACATTTAACAAACTTAACTCTACATATACATTTATCAACCTTAACTCTACATTCTAAACAGCCTTAAGGTCTTTTAACATTCTGACTCCATAACAAAGGAAACTTAAAGTTCAGTCTCTGCTTGTAGAGGGACCATCCGCCTGATGGTCAACATCTTGGTCATCATCAGAAGGATCGTTCGGTTGGTGATCTGCATTCTGGTCATCAKCTGCAGGTTGCCTTGGAGGTTGCCTGTTTTGCTTCTGGTGTCGCAGGTCAGGGTGAACGCATCTTGCAGGTAGCCATCGCACCCCGGTATCTGTGGAAACGCAAGCATACCCACGACCCCAAGCAATAAGCTCGTGCGGACCTTCCCACTTCTTGGTGAGCAGGTCCCGAACCCAGACTTTCACTCGAGGCAGGTGCGTCTCGCCTGAAGACTGCAATGAGAGAAAATGATTTAGAGTGACAGGATTGTCTGAATTTAGAATGACAGGATTGTCTGAATTTAGAATGACAGGATTGTCTGAATTTTGTGGCACTGTAAGATGATTAATTGTATACAAAGCTTTTTCTAGTCGGCTCTGTGGGGTTTCCTCCTTTTTGTTTTTCGAGAACACACTTCAAAGTACCATGAGCGCGTTCAACAATGGCTTGGCCAGTAGGGGAATGCAGAATACCCAAATTGTGATCTACACCCCATAGGTGCAGAAACTGCCGCGTCTTCTGTGAAACRTAGGCGGGGCCATTATCGGTTTTCACAGAGGATGGCACGCCCAGGATTGCGAAAGCCAATCTCCAATGGGCGATGACATCACAGCTTTTCTCTCCAGTATGAGCAGATGCCCACATAGCTGAGGAGAAAGTGTCAATAGACATGTGCACATACTTAAATCTGCCAAATTCAGGGATGTGCGTGACATCTGTTTGCCAAAGCTGCAAGGCTTTTAGACCTCTGGGGTTTACTCCAGATGGCAAAGGTGCAGCGAGTCCGTGACAGTCAGAAAAGTGCTGACAATGTCCCGAGCCTCAGCTGGCATTAGATGGAACTGCTTCTGCAGGGTATGCGCACTCTGATGGAAGAAGTTGTGCGATGCCTTGGCCTGCGCGATTGTGTCAGGTTGAGGCGCTGCCCAGACCGGGTTAGCTAACATGTCGGCCCTGGCATTACCTTCTGTTATGAAACCTGGCAAATTGGTGTGGCTTCGAATATGCAAAATGTAATATGGATGAACTCGAGCTTGAATTGCACACCACAAGGTTTTCAATAGCGAAAACAGAGCCTTATTGTCGACTTTTAGAAGCGAACAATCTAAGCGTTGAGTGATGTCTGCTACATAAGCAGAGTCGGTGACCAAATTCAAAGGCACCTGAGGAAACCGCTGAAAAGCCATTGCAACAGCCCTCAGTTCAACCAGCTGGGCTGAGCCTGATTCATGGCCTTCCAGCACTTGCCACTCAGAGCCTTCCTTCCAGGTGACAATGGCTTTCCCGGTTTTTCCGGACCCATCTGTGAAGACGGTGGGTCCTTGCACCGGCACCCGACTATTTTTTGGCCGCAAGGTGAGGATGGTCGATTTTGCCAATTGCAATAATTTATGGCTGGGCAGGTGATAAGCAATCTGCCCCGTAAAGTTCTGCAGCGCGCTTTGCAGGGGAGCGCTGTTGGTAAGGCTCCACTCAAAGTGTTCCTGCTGTACTGGAAGAACAATTGTTGCAGGATCTGCTGCCATCAATTGCAAGCACCGTTGGCRGCATTTGATTATCAAACAAGCCATCAATTCAAACAATGC
Source organism: Amblyornis subalaris (assembly GCA_018881555.1). Taxonomy (NCBI): domain Eukaryota; kingdom Metazoa; phylum Chordata; class Aves; order Passeriformes; family Ptilonorhynchidae; genus Amblyornis; species Amblyornis subalaris. The sequence goes on along the minus strand of JACAXG010000056.1, from coordinate 2,286,909 downwards.
GGGTGCTGTCTTTCTCGGCTGGTGAGGCAGAAAGACCCATTCCAGGATATGCAAAGGGTCAGGCCATTGTTTATTCCATTGGCCAATGATACCTGTAGGATGGAAATCCGGAGTGGTAATGAAAACAGTGATATCAATGGAGGGATCCACTCGATAAACCTGACAAGCAGAAACAGCCTGCTGAACCTCCTCCAGCGCTCGTCGCACCTCAGGAGTCAATTTCCGAGGTGAGTTCAACTCGGGGTCCCCTTTCAAAATATTAAAAAGCGGGGAAAGTTGTGCAGTGGTTAGCCCTAAATAAGGACGTAACCAATTGATGACACCTAGCAACTTCTGAGCATCATTCAGAGTCTTAATAGAAGCTGAGAATTTCACCTCCTGGTGTTGTATGGTCTGATCCAAAATTTTGACTCCCAAGTATCTCCAAGGAGGTTGCTGCTGGACTTTCTCCGGAGCCACCTGCAATCCATAAGATTGCAGAGCATCGAGCAGCAGAGGCTGTATCCTCAGCAGCTCGTCCTGGGTGGATGCTGCCACCAGGATATCATCCATATAGTGATAGCAGTACACCTCAGGAAAGTGCTCCCGGACTCTGGACAAAGCTGGGGCAACATACCACTGGCAGACAGTCRGGCTGTTCTTCATGCCCTGAGGCAGAACCTTCCATTGATACCTCTGCASAGGTTCAGCATTGTTCACTGCAGGCACAGAGAAAGCAAATTTAGGTTTGTCATCAGSATGCAAAGGAATTGTGAAAAAACAATCCTTCAAATCAATGATCAGGATATCCCATCCTGCCGGAATCATGGCAGCTGAGGGCAGACCAAGTTGCAATGCCCCCATACCTTCCATGACAGCGTTGACCCTTCCGAGATCCTGCAATAATCTCCATTTCCCAGACTTTTTCTTAATTACAAAAACAGGAGTGTTCCAGGGACTCGTAGAAGGCTCAATGTGTCCCTGTTGCAATTGCTCCTGAACCAGCTGGCGAAAGGCCATTAATTTCCCTTTTGGCAGGGGCCACTGAGGATCCCAGACAGGTCTATTCACCAGCCACCGCAACGGCAGCGTAGGATACTGGGTGCCCTTCAGCACAGTGACCCCCTTTAAAAATCCATCCCGATCCGTATCCCCCACAAGCAGCCAATACATCCCGCCCCCAGAGGGTAATCGGAGCTGCAGTGACATAGGGCCGAACTGTAGCTGTTTGACCCTCTGCGTTCTTCACCATGACAGGTCGTTTGCTTAAGTAGCATCACGCAGTTCCTCCTAGCCCCACAATGACTGATCCCGCGGGGGCCAAGGGCCACGCAGGAGGCCATGCAGAGGAGGAGATGATTGTCACGTCAGCGCCTGTGTCGATCAAGCCTCGGAGCTGGACCTGAGGCGGCTCAGCATTTGGCAGGATCAGGGTACACATCATCTGTGGCTTTTGTCTGGAGATGTCCGCAGCCCAGAAGACCACTGCAGATCCCGTAGATCCAAAGCCACCATCTCCATGGCTTTGCTGCTCTGTCCTGGGAACACAGGACTTAAAAGGCACAAGTTGAGCAATACGAGTCTTTTCAGGAATAGTGAGGGGGGGGGAGGGTGTGGACACCATAGCACAAATCTGACCTGTGAAATCAGCATCGATGACGCCTGGGTATACAAGGATTGCCTGAACAGTGGCACTAGATCTGCCCAAAAGCAATGCACTGAATCCCTGCCCTAGGGGTCCATGAGCATCCAAGGGAACATTATAGACATGACAGGTTTCTAACACGACTGTTGCTGCGGTGTAGACGTCCACCCCCGCTGATCCCTGGGTGCTGCCACTAAGTCRGCTGAGTAGGCCTGTGTCGGTGCCATGCCCTGGGGGAACCCCTGCCTCGGAGAGCAATTCCCCGTTTGCACTCCTGCTGAAGTTTCCCGAATAAACCAAAAGCTGACCATTGGCATGGTGCACAGACTTGCAATAGTCTGAACAATGACCTGGCCTACCACACCTCTTGCATTGGGAGTTTCCCTTGTCCTCCGTTTGCTTCCACTTGGCCCGTTCCTGTTTACCTCCAGTTTTGGATTGCTTTTGTCCCCGACCAGGCTGTGCTTGGGAGGGCCATAGGACTGCAGCCAAGGCAGACATCCTAGGGTCCCCGGACTTCACCTTAGCACAAGCCTCAACCATATCTGATAAGGTAGGGTCCCCTGGTAAAGCATCTATAATTTTTCGACACTCCTCATTGGCATTGTCCCTTGCCAATTGCTTACACAAACCTGCCTTGCTGCCTCATTATCTACCTGCTTTTGCAGGGATGCAGCTATCTTCTCCACGAAGGAGAGGAAATTTTCATTCTGCCCGAGATATTTTCACATAAGATGTTTTCGGAGCGGCCATATCTATGCTTTTTACCATGGCTCCTATACCAGTTTTCTGAGCCTGTTCAAGGACCAAGGAAGGCCAAGTAGCTTGGTATTCAGGATTGTAAAATTGATTGGTTCCCATTAGAATATCCACTCCAACTGCATATCTGGGGTCAGTTGGAGGCAAATGCATATTTTCTGCTGCGGCCTTCAGCCATTTTTCTCCAATTACTTTCAAAAACGGTGAGCTGCACAGGCTGAAACAATATCTGGCCGAGCTGTCTAACATCAAACGGAGCAAGCAAGTCGGTATTTAGCACCCTAATGAGTTACATAACTTCAGGAGAACCAAGTCCGTACTGAGCTACCTTAGATTGTATATCTTGGATCACTCTCCAGGAGAAGACAGCATGGCTGTCAGCCTGCCCCGAATTTGGGAGAGCCTTGAAAACGGGGTAGGCCTGGACAGCTTCCTGCGAAGTTGCACTGCCATCCTGGTTTACCGACAGACTTTCTCCTGCCCCTGTCGGTAGGCTTATTTTTTCAACGAGGTCCCAATTCCTCTCCTCCGCAGCTCGCAGCCTAACCTCCTCCCAAAAAAGCCTTGGGTTTCTCGGACGCACAGTCACCTGGCACGACGGCAGCGTCCAGGAACGGTTCTGTCCTGCCGAGTGCCGTGCTGCCCTTGCCTCCTGCCGTGGATCAAACATATCACCCGGCGGCCCCGAGGCAGGCGAAGGGGGTGAGGAGGGTATGGGCACTGAGCCAAAGGCTGGCACAACGGCAGGAAGTTGTGCAAACAGCGCTGGCGTCTCCGCAGCCCCCGGGGCGGGCACCGTAGCGACCGGCAGGGCCGGGCCAGCGGACACGGGGACCAGGGGCCCCGAGACCCCAGCTGCGGGCGCCCCACCCGCAGGGACGGCGGGCGCAGGCACCGGGGCCTGCGGCAGGGCCGGGCCGGCGGACACGGGGACCTGAGGCGCAGGCGCCGAAGTCGCTGGCAGAGCCGGGCCGGCGGTCACGGGGACCTGAGCCGCCGGGGCTCCAGCCGCGGGCGCCCCAGCCGCAGGGAGGGCGGGCGCAGACGCCGGAGCCGCCGGCATCCCCGCCAGGAACTGCGGCTGGGGGAGCCCCGCGCCTGGCGCAGTCGGAGCCCCCAGCGCGGGGTGCGCAGCGCTCTCCGGGAGCGCCTGCACGGCCGCCGGCCCCTGAGATGCAGCCAGTTGTAAAAAAAGCCCTACTAACTCCTCGATCGCCGCGCACATATGCCCCGCCACAGAGGATTGTCCAGATGGATGGGTGSTCGCGAGAGCGGCGGGGCGGGATCCGCCGGGAGCGGGGGGGCTGCAGGGACTACACGCCCCATGGCGCCGGCGGAGGACAAGCGCTGGGTGGGTCTGTTGCACCGACGGAGGGACTGAGCCCGGCGCGTAAGGKGGGGTACGCGCTGCAGCTCCCTCTGGCTGCCTACCGATGTTTACATAGCGAGGGGACTCTCGGCCGGGTGCCACTGCACACGACCCCCACGCCACCACCGGGACTGGCGCTCGGTCGGACGACGCTGCGGACCTCGCCGAGGACCCGCCATCCCCGGCGTCCTCAAAGACCGCGTCTTCAGATGAGCCAAGCGACCCCAGGGACGTAGCATCGTCTCCCGTCTCCGTTTCCGGGCTCGGAGGAACGTCAGCCCGTGGCACGGGCTGAACACGGAGAAGGACATCATACAGAAACTGCCTAATGCGGAGAAGTTCTATAACACCTTCGCCCCCATAAGTAAGCTCCCGAGTTAATTTTTGTCCCAGTTGTTGCCAAGTGTCTAAACAAAATGCATTATCGTAAGTAGGTTGAAAGGTATGGCTTGCTGCCCAGGCGAGAAGCTGCAGAACCGAGTCCTCAGGAATCTCAGCTCTCGTTAGCCTAAGGACGATCTTCCAGGCGGCAAAAACTTCACTCTCCCTCAAGCCCGTTTGTTCCATTTTTGCAGTTTTTTCGGGCAAAGCTGGGCGCCCGGAGCGAAAACCCGGGGGGGGGGGACACCGATGTTACCTTGTCACGTTGCAGTACACGTCGGCGTCCACCAGATGTCGCTAGTGTCCGAAGGAATACGACATAGAGTCCAGAGAGAACAAAGCGATGCCAGCTTTTAATTAATTAATTATAATTATGCAGAGGCTTATATCCCTTAGCTTGCTTGAAGTTTACAGAAGTGTCAAGAGTCTATTGGACCCTGGGTCAACCACCTACCAAGTTCATTGGTCAATTCTAACAACACCTATTCCAAAATATTTATCTAAGCAAGAATGRTAACAAAGCGGAGCCACGCAAAACTTAGTCAAAACTTAGTTAATTTACAAAAGCTCCTAGGATTGTTTGTAATAGTTTTGCTTGGGAAAAGAGAGACAGAGAGAAGTCTCACGAAAATGCTGGAAGAGTTAGAAGGCCTCTCTGCCGACAGCTTTTCAGCAGCCACACCAGAGGAGAACCAGGAAGATGTTCAGAAGGCTGGAGCACCACTGCTATGGACACAGGCTGAGAGAGCTGGGGGTGTTCAGTCTGGAGAAGAGAAGGCTCCAAGGAGATCTTGGAGCACCTTCCAGTACCTAAAGCAGCTCCAAGAGAGCTGGAGACAGACTTTTGACAAGGCCATGGCATGATAGGACAAGGGGGAATTAACTTAAAACTGAAAGACAATAGGTTCAGATTAGATATTGGGAAAAAATTATTTACTGTGAGGGTGGTGAGGCAATGGAACAGGTTGCCCAGAGAAACTGTGAATGCCCCATCCCTGGAAGGGATCCTCTTCAAGGCCAGGTTTGATGGGGTTGGGAGCATCCCGGTCTGGGGGTTGGAACTGGATGCTCTTACAACCCAAGCCATTCAATGATTTTCCGAAACTGGTTGGACTGCAGCTAAGTACCATTCCAGTCAGGGTAACCTCAGTAAGACTAAAGTTCTCAGTGCTGTTTCTTAAGAAATGTTTGTTGACTTTAAGCTATTTAAGGAGCTGAGATATAAATACTGGAGCAAGATATCTTTTAAGGTCCTTTCCAGTCCAAACTGTTCCATGATTCCATTAACGATATGAAATGTGGGACATGGTCCTGTACCGTGTACAATGTGGTGGCCACCCAACCCCCTCGGCTGAGCTGATTTAACTCACGACACCTGGCAGCGAACTTACTTGGCCTAAGCCGAATCCTTGGCTAATGCGTGAGGTAACGCCGTGATGTAGGAGCTGGGTTTTCCCTGGATTTGCGAGCAGTGTGGGCCGGGGAGGTCCAGCCGGAGGGAGAGGCTGTGAAGGAACCTGCGCCCAGCCCCTCACCGTACATCCCCGCGCTCTGGCCGGGCTCTCYCGGCCGCGGCACCGTCCGGAGCGCGCCTGCGCTGCCCCGCGGGAGGACGGGCCGCGCCTGCGCTGCCGCCGGAGCCGGAGCCAGGGCCGGGGCCATGTTCGGCGGTGTCGCCGCCCGCCTCAGCCATGTCCGGCGGGCCGCGCCGCCCGGGCGCCGCGGAGCCGGGCGGGCTGCGCAGGTGGGAGCGGCCGCGGGGGGACGGGGGCCGGGGCGGGCGGGCATCGCTCCCTCGGCGCGGCTGTGCGGCCCCGGTGGGCGGGCGGGGGTGCGGCGCTGCCTGTCCCAGGGCGGCTCCGGGGGCAGCTGCTGGCAGGCTGTGGCAGCCTCTGCTCCTCCAGCCAACGGCCCCTTCTCCCGAGCCCTCGCTCCCCGTGCGGGGGCTCCCGCGGCCTCCTCTGCCGGTGGCGAGTGAGGAATGGGCAGCCCCGGCAGCGCGTGTGGGCTCGGCTAGCTGCYCCGGCCCGGCTGGGAGCGCTGGGGCTTGGCTGCAGGCTAGGGTGGGCGGGCAGTGCAAAGCAAATACCGGAATGTCTCTAAAAGGCATAATTTTCGGTTATCATTTCTCCTTACATTTTCAAGCAGTGTTGGACCCAAGCTGCTGTGCTTTTTGGTTTGTTTTTTTTTTTTTTCCAAGACCTTAAATCGAGCAGTTACTGAAGGGTTTTATCCATTCGCTGCTTTTGCAAAGACCGAGCGGGTTTGGAAGTGTCCTTCGCCTGGCTCTGATTGGGAGCGAGCTGTTTGTGCTATGTGTTGTTGGTAACTTTGAGCGCTCTGGGAGCAGGAAACTCCCAAAGCCACTCAGGGTGGAGCAGTAGGAAAGGAAAGAAAACATGGGTGGTTCACGCAGGAGTAAAATACCAAACCCCCTTCCTTCGTTCTCCCTTGTTGAGATAAGAGCGGAGACCTGGCACGTACGGAGCAGTGTGTTTGCTGTTACTCACGCATACCGAAATAAGATCTRTTTACAATGTAGAGTCTGCAGTACCAGGTCAATCTTTCGGGCAGGTGTGGTGGATCTGCAGGTGTGGTTCTTAGCCCAGGAGCCAGGTCTGGTGTTAATGGATAGTATGATTGTGTTTTGTTTAGTAAGCTGTCATTTAAGATGTCAAAGGCACCAGAACTGAGTAGGAAAATGTAGAGAATTCTTAACCCTTAAGCAATCTGTGGCTGACCCGCCAGCATGTYGCAAGCACTGCAGTCAGCTTCTTGTCCTGAGCTTCCTTGTGAGGGCTCCACAGCCGTGYCTGGTCAAGAATTTCCTGTGCAAAAGTGTTTCCACATAAACAGCTGACCTACTTCTCCATAGCCATATTGTTTTCTTGTGTTGAAGTAAGGTTTTTGCTTTTGCGTTTTCCACAAGTTTACTACTGGATGGGGCAGTAAATAAGTGTCACATAATGCACTGCTGAGAGAGGACAGTCTGTGGGTGTTGGCACATGTCCACAGGTCCATACATACTGGTGACAGTCCTCATTTAATTTTTTTTCCTCCTGTTTGTTTGCAAACAGCATATATTGTTAGTTATCTAAACGGTTTATTTGAAAATTCTGATGTCTTAATTGCTGTAGTCAAAGACCTTTTCTCAGCAATTGCATTGTCTAACAGCTTTGTTAGGTTAGTGTTGCCTAAGTAAGTTGATGTAAATCGCATATTTGTATGCCAAATCAGATTGTCCATATTTTTTTGTATAGGCATCATTCAGTGACTACCAGTGACTTGATTTCAGATGAAAATTCTTGTTTTCTAGTTCTGTGCAACATCCACACTGYTGGCATCATGAACAGGAATGTAGAAGCTGGAATGATTCGGATTCTTTGGTGTTTGAGGAATATCAATGTAGACATTCAGACCGCTGGCTGGAGAGGTARGGAATAAATGTGAATTTTCTCTAAATCTCCACTTTGCTGCACTCTTCTTTAGGACTCTAGGAAAAGCTTGGACATGGTTAGGTTGAGTGTTGTTCTCATAGTACAGTAGCACAKGATTAGGAAATGATACCTGCATCATGCCTAAAGAAGACCATCCAGTCTGTCTAATTGGAAAGCATGCCTTAATGTTAGCAAGTGTTCCATATAAAAGGGAGAAATGGTATGTACTGAGGCAATAGTTTAAGCTCTTTATTGCCGAAGTCTTCAATATTAGTAGAAAATTCYCAATGAATCCATATGCTGTTACTTTCATACTTTGCCTATGCATCYTTATATGTAAGTGTGGGCACACCATCTTGGTATATTCAGCTATACTGCAGTTTTTAGTGAGCATCTTATTTTTTTCCACAGTCCAGTAGTGAGGACAATTTGAGATGAGATTAAAATTTTATACATAGATAATTCTAGGAATATTGTGCTTTGCTTTTGGATGTTGTAGACTAAAGACCTAAGGTGGAGGAAGTAGTTGAGACTGGTATCTTACTGTCTGACAGCAAGGGTGAAAAGTGGTGCATGCTRAGATACGTGCAGAAAACTGAACAGAATGTAAGTTAAAAGTATTTTACTGAGGGTACAGGAAAATTTTTTTTTTTGTATAGTTCATACATCTCTTAGTATTACATTGTATGAAAGTGATTTTAAGTTCTGATGACATGTTTAATATTGCKTCGTTAATAAATGAATCTTTTGAAGAGCTTAGGAAAGCCCTTGTATTCAGGTGTGTTTTTTATGTCTTTGATGCAGTCATAAAAAATATTAACAGTATCATGGTATGAGTGTGAGTCTTAAGTGGATGTGCCAGCAGTGTTTTGTTTCTCTTTTGCWGAGTAGGTATGTTCTTTTTTAGTGTGGAATCTTTGTCCTGTGTTAAAATGACATTGTCAGCATGGATGGTAATTTCASCTGTTGATATGAAACCACTTAGGGAAAGTAAGACTATAAGCTAAGTTTGCTTGTGTATTACTTGGATTACTTGTTAGTGTTGAGGCCTTAAAATTGACAGAAGAGGACAGGCTGAAGGTGACTTTGAACTGAAATCGGGTGGGAGCTTGCCCATGGTTTCACAGTTGTGGAGCTGGTTTTGTCCACTGTTTATGTTTCTGTTCATTAAATATGTTACAAGTAGCAAACATTCATATTGAATTCTCATTATTTTCTAGCTCTMCAGCACCAGATCATTCTAGGCCTCTTTCCAGTTGTTCCAGCTGGGGGGGTAGTATTGAAGAAGGCAAAACAATGAGGACATCAAATAAAAAAATGACAAAGTAGGTATTGAAGAATTGCTACCTATTGTTGCACTGGCTTTGGCAGCAGCCRTCTGATGATCTCTGACTACTTTACATGCATTAATGAAGATTTGAAACACAGACAGGCTGTTTCATATCAAGCCTGAAGGAACCCTTAAGGAGAGAGTAGCACTGAGAAATTTTATCTCAAAAGCTACTTGTATTATGATGATTTCAGATTTAGATTTAGTTAGCAYAACTTTCACTTCCGTGAACTAGTGAGGTAAGAGTTGTGCTTACTGTCTATTGGAGTAAGAATACAGGCAGTTCTGGAGTATGTGTTGATATAACTTCTTGTAAAGCTATTAAGGTTCTTTTCAACTTAATTCTAATTTTTATTTTCAAGTACTGTTTCAAGTGATTCTGCTAATCCAGCTGAAAGGGAAACTGATGAAGTGGTCCTGAGGAGAAGACAAAAACAGATCAATTTTGGAAAGAACACCCTCGCATATGACAGATACATTAAAGAAGTTCCAAAGTAAGTTGCCCTATGTTGCAGATTTCCAAATGAACTCKTACTTGTTCCTGGTGTGTGTGTAGAACAACACACAGCCTTAGTTCTCATGAAATTCTTCTTCTGGTTTTAATGCTGAGTATGACATTATATGGTGTACAGTATCTCTTTGGGTAATTTGGGTCAGCTGTCCCAGCAGTTTCCCCTCAATTTAGTATTCACCCTCAGCTTAGTGGCTGTGGGATGGGGCAGGGCTGAGTGGGGAAAAAAGAAGGCCTTGAAGCTGTGCAAGCACTGTTCAGCAACAGCCAAGAATTAGTGTGTTATGAGCACTGTTCTAGCCATAAATGCAAAACACGGCACTACAGCRACTGCTATGAAGGAAGTGAACTCCATCCCAGCCAGACTCAGTACRATACTAAATAAAAGAAGCTGCACTTGACTCAGGAAGAGTRAAGTAGAAGTAGTTGGAGGTTAGGACACTAATCAGAGGGGTATGAGTTATGCTGCTGTTTCATATTTGTCCATGGGCAGTGGGGATGTGCTTTTGGCAGCTGCCAGAGTGCTGGACTGGATGAGCCTCCAGTCTCACTCAGCATCTTATGGTTAGTTCTTGCTTTATGATGTGGTTTTGATGATGTTTTAGAATATACACATTTCAGTTGAGTGTTTAAAAATATGAACACTTTATTTATTAGACCACTGATGCCTATGTGATCTGATGGACTGAGGATTCTTTTTAAGGGAAAAAACCATGTTCTGAAATAATAAACATTATTGTGTATTTACAGGAATCAGCGAATACCAGGAGTTCATCCTAGAACTCCCAACAAATTTAAGAAGTACAGCCGTAGGTCCTGGGACCAGCAGATCAGGCTGTGGAAGATAGCACTGCATGCCTGGGATCCTCCTGCTGAAGAAACGTGGGATCTGCAGCCAGTGTGTGTACATGGGTGAATTAAGTCAGACCTTAAGGAATTAAGGAGGGCTCTGTATTTTCTTCAGAGCATTCCTGACTGGGAGAAAGAGATCAGGTTCAGAAATGGAAGAATGGAAGTCTCCTTGAATGCTTTGTTTACCATTTGAATTCTGTTAGTCTTCAAGATATTCCCATTATTTAGTCTAAGTTCATCTGCAGTCAGGCATTTATGGGGAGGAAGGCATTTGGTCTGCCTACAGTAGTACACTCCGTTCTGCTTTGTATTTACTCTGGTGAGCACAAGGTAACATTACTTTTCTAGAAAGCAAGAGGCATAAGCAGAAATGGGRTGATTGCTGTTCCTTGACTTTGATAACCATCTTTCCTTTTTCTGCTGTCAGTGGAACCGTGTCTCCTGCAGTAACAATATGGTAGAGGATTTGAGTAGTTTAAAAAGATGAGAGACAGCTTCCTGTGTTCTCTGCAGGAGAGTGGCAATTGTGTTTCAGAACTTGGAATTTCTGTAACAAGGCTAGCTCTGCTAATTGATGCCACCTCATATTTACAAGATTTGGACTAGTAAATTGGGAGGAAAAGAGCAACTGGAATTCTGTTAGCTCTGTAACTGCACTGTGTAAATAGTTTTAGCTGTGTTGTAATTGACTTACCGTAGAAGCTGCAGTTTTTACACTGTTCAGGTGTCATACAAGATGAACTGTTAATTATTACTGCAGCTTAACTGTTTTCTGCTTGGAGAAGTAAGCCAGACRGGTAGTTTTTTAAACCTTTTTTTTTTCATCCTGTTTTTAGAAGTACAGAACYTGCAGGTAGTTCCCAGGAATGGTTCTGCAAAGATGAGGATGTTTCTGGCTCCTTTGTGTTTGAYGAAAAGCAGAAGAGAAATGAGTTTGAAGATGAATGCAGACAGACTGACTACACCCCTGAGAGGTATGAGATAAAACTTCTGTGGTTAATTTAGGGAAGTAATTCAGTACATGATTTAACAGAAGAAAAGGCARTGTTTTTTCAGCCTCTCTGTTTATACAGTGGAGTACTGAGGTTTCTTTAACCACTGTTGCTACATGCTGAAAGTAGGAGAACTTTTTCAGAAGCAGGAGTTACAGGAGAAATTACTACATCCTTAATAGTATTATGCTTGTCTGCAGAATAGGAGGGAGACTGAGTGRAGCACCTTACGCACTTTCCTCTTTGCTGAAATATCTTGTTCTGGGAGGGAAGTGTGTGGAGCTCAAAATGGTTTTGCTTGCAAGCTGCTTCTGTAGTTGTGACTGGGTTCAGATCCCAAAATAGGATAGGATGATTACCAAAATGTGAGCCATTTGCTCTGAAGGATYGTACCTCAAAGGAAGACTTCCTCCGTAGCACATGCCATGATTTAGCAGAACTATGATAAACGTTTAAACATAGATCAGAAATGTTATGTGTGTAAAATCTGTGCCTTACTTTTGTAGTTCTAGTTCTCCTGATTCTTCTCCAGTATGGAAACGCAGAAAAAGAAACAATTCTGACTCCTCTGTGGTTTCAGAGAGCAAAAACCATTATGTGCAAATGTACCACACACTGGAAAGGTATGAAATGATTCTTCATRTGGGGGAATTAATTGATATTATGAACTGACTTTTGGAATATGACTGGTATTTTCTYCTCTATTTGTTAATAGCTTTAATTTTATCTAAATGTGTGTGCAATTTAATGAGGAAGGGAAATCATGCCAGAATAATTGTGCTGTATGATAGCAAATATTTACAGTGGTCCATTGCAAAGTGTCAGAAAACACAGATTGATTTCTGTGTGTAGTTTTAGGCAACACCAATGTGTTTTTCTTGATTTCTCATGGAACATGGTTGGAGTTTTTTGGGTTTTTTGCTTCAGAGGCTGTAATGCTGCAGTTTTTAGGCATGATTCTGTGATCTGCCGTAGTTACTTCACACCTCTTAAGGTGCACTAATTCTGCATTTTGGCATACAGTGTGCACAAGTTGATGAATGGTGTGGTAAGGGAATGGACCTTTCTGCACACTCATGTCTGTCAGTGAACACTGAACCTCACCTCCTGTTTAATTATTACCAAGTTACATTTTCTCTGTACTACCTGTAGTAAATGTATGTTTGAAGGGGTGTGAAAGAAGCTTTGTATTTTGATTAAGCCTTYTCCTGTCTTGTGAAAGATGAAAATGCTTGCTGAAACAACAAATTGGTCACCCAGTTTGAGACTGGGAYAGAGGGAGGTTAATGTTAAAAAAGTAATAATAGAATAAAGGTGTTAGCCAGAAAAACTCTACCCTTCTAAGTTGTTCAAGAATTAAGCTGCTTCTCTAGTGATTGGTGTTAATCAGATTTCATTTTTTCCCCTTTCCTAGCTGCTGCGTGTGAAGTCTTCCTAGAAATGTGAAATGATAGGCTGAGTAGAGGAGAGCACAGTTTAACTCTGTACAAACTTTTGTCAGAACCACAAGAAAACTGGACCAATTATTTAACAGTTTTGGCAGTTTCATAGACTTTTCACACTAACTTTAGTAAAAATGTTTATACAGGTGTGGTTTTTTCCCCTCTACTAGTTGCCATATCTTCAGAAAAATTAAGAGGAACTGTGTTACAAAAGTGCATGCACTCACCTTTTCATTTTCCAGCCTTACTGACTCAGGACATCAGGAGGCTTTTTCAAACTGCTCAGAGTGGGAAGCCTTTGGTGAAAAAGATGAAGTAATGACAGTACAACAAAGTATAGAAATAACAAGGTAAATACCCCAATGATTATGATGTTATTTCTGTTTATTGCTTATGCTGTGAAGGTGTCCTTTGCGTTGCTTTTTAATGTTTTCCTTCACTGGTTAATACTGCTTTTTTTTTCCTTCTTACATTTCCTCCAGCATATGGTAAGTTTGGTTGTTATTTCTGTTCTTTGAGTTTATTTGGCTTTTTCCAGTCTGACTCTCCATCTGTTGCTTTCTGCTGCATCTRCCATTCCAGGTAATGCTGGAACATGATGAGCCCTTTTCACACTCTTTGTCTTATGGAAAGAATTGGAAGTTTCCAATCATTTCCTCAGCCTAGGAGATGGAAGCTTCCTCTCTGTCTCTCTAGAGATTAAGTTGTTTTGTAGTTGACAGCAATGATGGTTGCTTGTTTTTATGCAGTGACCCAATTCCAGCCAGTTGTTCTTCAGGATGGAACAATCCGAAACAGAAGAAATCCAGCTTCTTTCTGCCTGACAGCAAAACTTGCAGAGATGCAGACTGCAGGCTGGAGAGGTATCAAATACAGCTCATCAGTCAGGGTCTGAGGGGTATTTTTGCATATTAATTTAGAAGCTTAGTTGGTTTCTCGCTGTAATTCAAGCTTTTATTATAAATACTGATTTTTAATTTTTTTTTACTATTCTTTTTAGGGATGTGTTGGTCAATATTTGTATGTTGTGTGGTAAAATTCTGTCSTTATGTTGTCATGTTATAGTCTGTATTAATGTAAATGGATTGTAGTTGTATTTAATATAAAAAAGTTAGCAAAATAAAGCCACTTAGTCTTTGGTTTGTTTTTCTTTTATTTGTAGGCTTAAACTTTGTAGCAGTTTATTGGAAGGACATCAGTCAGAATACCCTGACAGAGGATGGGGAAGTGCAAATACTGAAGATACAATATTGAGGAAAAAAATTTAAATACCAAGGTGAGTTTGTGCTGACTACTTACTTAACCTGTTCTGTTTCAGTAGCCCATCCACAGTATCATTCTGCAGAATCCAACTGCTCAATTCAGGCAGATCAGTTGCTCTTTTTATTCTCTTTTTTAAGTAGTATTTTATCCCATCCTCTTAATGCAGCACCTKAATTAAAAGACCTAATGTTTCACTTAGTAAATTGAAGTAGTTACCTGTCAACCAGAAAAAGTATTTTATCGCTCAAATGAAAAGTGAACAGTTTTTTTGATTATTTCAGTAGCACCTTTTCTGCCTCTTAATATTTTTGTGATGAAGTCACAACTTGGCATTTGCAGCAGTAGATTTTAGTGAAAATTTTCTCATGGAATGTAAATTGCTGTGGTGCATTAATAGGATGGGTAGTAATCTGGGGTCAAACAGGTTTTATTAGCAGRTGGTCTTTTGTGTAATTACATTGTCTTTGATCTACATTTGGTGCAGGCTCTTAAACATGCACTAGGATATAAATGTCTGTTAAACAGTGATCTTTGAATATTTTGCATAATAAAACTCATTAAAAATATGGCCCAAAAGTGAATTTTACTCTTAGATTTTTGGATTATTAGCAGTATGAGGAAAAGACAGGTAGAGCTTTTAAAAATTATGCTGRTGGCATTTTTCTTTTGACTATATTGATTTTTAATTTAAATTCTTTGAGCATGAATAAGATTTAATATGCACTCACTTTTCTAAAGTGCTAATTCAATATTTGAAAATATCTAGTCTCTCTTTGTATATAGATGTATTGAAGAAAGAATTTCTCCTGTGACATAAAAAGACTTGAAGAATAGGGGTGTTGTCTGAGATCAGCAGATCAAGTCTTGGAAAACTGGTGCTGTCATGTAGGATCTGCACTGAAAGAGGAAGAGATTTACAGTCAGCATACGTGCAATCAACATAAGGTGAAATTATTCAGGTAAAAGAAGCATCTCTCTCTCCATCACACCTCAGAGCCTTTCTGGGTTCTAGGTRGTTGATATTTAGCTGCTTTGCAGTGGTCTTTGTTGTAAATAAGGCTCCATTAAGGTGTGTATATATTCAGTGGGTTTGTAATCACTCATTCTTATTGAAAAAATATCTCTGTAAGGTGTAAAATGTACAAAGTGAATTAAGTAGCTTCTCTTTGGAGCAACACATTGGTTTTCTGGGATGCAAAGATCAGTATTTAGAGCGACACTGCCTTTCACCATGGCTTTTAGGTTGGCAGGCTCTAACCCTTATATGGCAGGAAGCTCATCTGTGGAAGGTTAACCAGGCAGTGGTTACATGGTAGAATTCCACACCACCTTCCTTTTTGCTAAAAGAAAACTTCTGTCTGTCTGAAACAGGAATAAATATGAATTTATCTGGTTGCTTTCTAGCAAAAAACCTTAGTAGGACACCTAAGATACAGCAGAAATTTATTAATTAGAATTGAGATTAAAGTGTATTTTATGAATTAATAATGACATTTAGATGAAAATGATGCGAGGGGTTGGGAAAGATAGGCTCAGCTGCTTCATTTTCTCTTTGACAAGTACTTTAGGAATGTAGGGTATGTAGTACTCTCTTTGTTTTTCCAATAGTTTATGTTCTCAAAATGTTCATACTACCTGTAACACTTAGGTGTAGACAGTATGGGTTTCTTCTTTATACTGTGCTCTAAGCTCACCCTATGCAGTGCTCTCTTCCCTTTACTGCTACTGTAACACTACAGCTTAAAAGAGGACATTTTTGCTGTTAACGCCTGGATATAGCACATTTATAAAATGCTGTTGTCTGCTTTTTTATTTAGGTTTCTCCAGATCTTTATAARGATAGATTGTTTTCTGCAAGCTGTGCCTCAAGTGTAAAACTTCAGATTTCATGAAGCCTGTGCTGCAACGACAGTGGATGTTCCTTAAAGCTTTTGTGAGGACATTTCTGCTGTACCTGTGTTAGCAGGGGACACGTGCATTATATTGCCAAGGCTGCTTCAGGTGATGGATCCTGCCATTCCCTCTGGAGATCTTGTTCCTCAGCGTGTGCTGGTGTTACACCAGTGAATTGGTCCAATATTGAGTCAAACTGAAGAATGGCACCTCTCAAACCAAGGAACCTCCTTTGCTCTACTGGACCAGAATTGTACATCCAGCCTGAAGAACTGCTTCAAAAGAATGTAGATAATTTCAGCCTTTCTCCAGTCATTAAAGACAAGCTGTTCATAACTTTTGGATTGGGTGATCACCCATTAGGCCTATTTTTTATTCTCTGACATTTATTAAGCTGGCATTTGCCTAAGCCAGGTTAGAGAAGAGAAAGGAAAGGTAGATGGTTTATCAAAATCAGATCCTTTTCTTGATGGGGCTGAGCGACTGTTAGAACAGCAGCACAGCTTAAATACCTGGATT
This sequence comes from Amblyornis subalaris, assembly GCA_018881555.1. Classification (NCBI taxonomy): domain Eukaryota; kingdom Metazoa; phylum Chordata; class Aves; order Passeriformes; family Ptilonorhynchidae; genus Amblyornis; species Amblyornis subalaris. Next base: position 2,270,537 of record JACAXG010000056.1, on the reverse strand, counting down.
TTGCTTTTATGTGTGTTGCAGCCTGACCCAAAGAGCCAGTCTACTGTTAAAGAGTAGAAGAGGATGCATTCAGTGCCTGTTGTTCCTACAGYAATTGGGGATGAACGGCAATATTTGCAGGTGTGGAGCTGCTCTAGTCCAGGCTAAGGGTTGTGCTGGTGTTGGAAATAGGCTCTCCTTTGTTTTACTCCTCTAGCATTGTGTGCATAGAGTTGAAGGGAGAGCTGTGGCTACAGTGGTTTAGACTAAATTCATGTGCCACTTATAAGAATTTTACAGTCCTTGTGGCATTTTATGTATCGTGTACTGGGATACCAGTGTCTGCTAGAGCTGGGAGTTGTCTCTCTGCAGGAGTTTGGTTTTGCTTTCCACCACAGCCTTGCTGTGGGGCTGGCAATGCCCAAGGGCCAAGAGCCCATTGTGCTGCTGATTTGGAAGTAAGCTGCTTCCCCAGAAACTACTCTTACTCCCAGAATGTTATTTCCAGGCGTGCTCAGGCATTTTTCCCAGCACAAGGGTGTATCAGTCACACACCACAGAGCACAGGGGGTGTGTGTACAAGGGACACAACTGTACAGCACTTTTTTAAAAGGTAATATTTAGAACCTTGTCGTTCCAGTGTGCATGCTTCCATGTGATTTATGATGATTGTAAATAAGGGAATGTGTTACATTTTTGGCATTTTGCCTTTATGCAAAGAATTAAAGACTTCAACTTTAAAAGTCCTTGTTAGTCTGCTTTTCCTGTTGTGTTGTCAGTTTGATTATAAAAAGAATATGTGGGTTCAGTAGTCCTTTTTTGTTTGTTTTGAGTGGTGTTTTTGGAGTTTTAGCCCTTGCTAAGAGGGGAAAGGAGGAGTCTTCAGAGATTAAATTAGACTCTTGAAGGCAGTTTACAACTTGGGTTGTGTCCAGCYGCTCAGTTTGTGTTTAGGGCATTGTAACCTATCGGAAGGGAGCAGCTGAAGCCCCAGCACCCATTCTGCCATGGAAAGGTGTCCTGCTGCATAAGATGGAACTGCTGGGTGGGAGTAACAGGCTGTCACAAAATACTTAAGCTCAGTTTAAGTATTTCATGAGTATTAAGAGCCCTTAAGCTTGTGATGGACAGGGCCTGCAGTGGATTTATGGACACAAATCCATAGGATTTGTAATTCACAGCCCTTAAAAGATCTTTGTATTTCTTGCTTGAAGATACTTAGACTAGAAATAGCATAACCAATCTGCCTGTGGCAGTTAGATTTTGGGCAGATTTGTTCTCTAATCCAGATTCTGTGTGCTTGGACACAGCTATGGTAGCACAAGGAAAAGAATGAAACAGCAGATGAGGTTTGAAGTCTGCTAAAGTCATTTCATGCAGTGCTGCCACTGGACSTAGAATCATCCTGTGTTCTAATTAGTAACCTCATTAGTCTAAACAGAGCAGTCAAAACTGGAATGCAGCCTGTCCATGCACTTGTTTACCTACCCGAGGCTGGCTGACACAGTTTACAACTGAGGTAAGCGAAGCAGAAGTCTGGCACTCCACCCCCAGTTTTTCCTTTAATTAAATCTCTTCTGCATAAATCTCTGCTCAGTTTGTAATCAAGCCAAAATATACCCTGAATTTCACCAGCCAGGTTTAAAATTTCTTCCTAGGAGTGACAAGTATCTTCTGTTGGTGTCCTTCCACTGGGAGAATCTCCTTACAGATGATACATTAGCTGTGCTTGTGGAAACCATCCTTCACTGGCAGTTCTGAAATGCCACGGGTTGTGCRTATTTTGTTTTGTTTGTAAAATTCCTTTGAGGTCACAGCTGAGGATTTCTCCTCCCCTTAAATTCCCACTGTGCTGTGAAACCACTTTTCTGAAGGATTTTTGTTGCTGACAAGGGCAGAAAGAGGCAATGCAGCTGTAATCYCCGAGTTGTGTCCCAGCAGATAGTTCTGCTGGATAAACTGAATTTAATTTGTACATAGTGTTATGCTAAAAGTACTGTGTGGCTTCCAGGCTGAAGCTGTCTGCCTTGCTTGCATGTGTTCAGGTAAACGTGCTGTTCCAGTCAGCTCATCTCAGAGGCAGGCTGAAGGGAGTGGAGTTTGTTTGTACATGTTTTGAACCTCTGCTGTACTGCAAGCGTGTCCTTGGTTCAGGAACACAGCTCTGTTTTCCACAGTAGCACGTGGGAAAGGAGTGGTGCCAGCAGAGCAGACCTTTCTGCAGGAACGTGGATGTTCATGCAGATGCCACACAGAAGATGTGTGAGTTACAGTAAGGCCAGGCACGAGGAAAGGAATTATCAAAGTAAATCCCTTCATGCATAGCAAGTGTATCTTTATTTTTAAAAAAATCGAAACCAAACACCACCTGTCACTGTGTGCTCAGAAAGTATGCAAWAACATTGCTGTGCTTCAATAGTTGCTTGTGTGTTTCAAGCTGATAAAAAAACACCAAACATTTTTTTCTTTGCTGCTTCTGCTATCCGCTTTACCAGATGTGCTACCTGGGAACAGAGTTTAGTGATGGACTTAGAGCCTGGTTAATAATGGTTGGACTCGATAATCTTAGAGGGCTTTTCCAACCTTAATGAACTGTGATTGTAAGGCTTTTTCAAGCTTAGTGATCCTGTGCTTGCAAGTTCAAAAGAAAACCATCTCCCTGAAGTGTCCCACCAGTCTTCAGGCTGCAAGGGCTGCAAAGGTATTCTTGTTTAAAGCTTTGTGTGTTCTGCTGCAGGAGTTCTCCAGGTTGTTTCTAAATTACTGTTCTAAAAGTTGAGTGTATGCCCGGTACCAGGAGGAACAGGATCTCACTGTGCATGCATGTGCAATTAAAAACACCTAAAAGTTCCACTCGCCAACGCATAGCAACCTCGTGGCATTACACACCCTTCTTCACTATTGATATGAAATTTAATACCATGTCATTGTGAAATTTATGTGGTAACCGTCTGGCTTAGGGTTTGAACTGGCCCTTGAAATACCCGGTGCGCTTCGTGGACTGAAGAGCCGTGCCGGTGACCGTCATCGGTCATATTTAAATCGCGGGAATGTGTATTTTTCCTTTTGTTTGGGCTGAATTTTTTTTCCTGTTGTTTCACGTGGGCCCCGCCGCCAGCGCGCGCCAAAAACCGCGGGCGGCCGCGCTCGATTCTCCCGCCAACACGCCCCGGGGGCGGGGCCACGCGGAGCGGGCTGAACCATTACCCTGGCGAGGGGGTGGGGGGTGTGTGTATAAGCGTGTAAGGGCGCGGGGCGGCGGCTGCGCTTTCCCCGCTCGCCCCCCCTCCCCGCACCTGTCCCCGTGGAGGCGTCCCGCGGGGAGGCGGGGCGGGCGGTGTCGCTCAGCGCCGGCGGGAGATGCGAAAGGGCTGGGCGGGAAGGCGGCAGCGCTCCCTCACCGCCCGTCCCGACTCGCCTTCACCAGCAGCCGCTTCCCTCACCGCCCGGCTCGGCTCTCCTTCATCAGCGGCCGCTTCCCTCACCGCTCGGCTCTGCCTCACCTCCCGCGGCTCCCTCACCGCCCGCCCCGGTTCCCCGTGCCCGGCTGTGCCTCCAGCCCTCGCTCCCGAAGACACCCCGCGCCATGTCCTTCCGCCAGCGGAGCCCGCACGGCAGCACGAAGAGCAGGTAAGGCCGCCGGGGGTGRCGGCGCCGGGCCTCGTTCCCCCCGCGCTCCCCCGCCCTCGCTCCCCGCCGTCCCTCGGGCGGGGCTCTCTGAGGGGCTGAGGCGGGGAGCGCAGAGCCCCTCAGAGGGCCCGCAGCGAGCGGCGTCGCCCCGCTGGGTTTGTTGGAGTGGAATCAGTAAAGAACCGCGGTGTCTGAAGGAGGTTGGTGCACTAAAACCCACCTGGGTGCTCAGCTCGTGTTTCCGTGCGTCTGTCCGCAGCCCGCAGCACCCCCCGCGCTGGGCCCAGGCGCGGAAACGCGGCGCCGATGGGAAGCGGCGGAGGCAGAACGAGCCCGACCCGCCCGCGTCGGAGGAAAACAAGCCCAGGCCCTCGGAGCCCGCGGACAGCCGGCTGGACAGGTGAGCAGTGCTGGCCGCAGCAAAGGCTCCCGGCTCTTGTGTTCGCCAGCAGCTGTGGAATCGACCCTTCTGCTCAGTTTTCSAAGCCCTGACTCTTTATCAATCGCTCATCAGCCGTAAATAGCTGGTCTGAAAGGAGGGAAAAGGGCCGAGTGCAATGCTCTTATCTTGCAGTCAATTCTTAAGGGCAAACATTTTTCGTTCTTCTTGGATTACATTCTTGATAATTTTCTGTCCTATGCGATGCTTGCTTAATGCCATTTATCAAGAAGTAATGCTGTACAGGCCGATTATGTTTGTTTGTAGATAGAGGCTGTACAAACCATTGTAGTAAAATTAAAAGAGATGACAAAAATTCAGTTTTTAGAAGTCATCTGTTTTCTTGTTTCTGGAGGGAGTACAGACCACCTTGAGAAGTTGTAAGTATTTCAGCACGYGTGTGGGGGGATCCAATTTTGAGGTCACCCATGGTGTTCACACTGCTGTTCRCTGCCTTCCTTACCGTTTCCTAGCACAACTAGACTTCAGTTTAGTGGAAATATCTTACTTTATACCATATTTATAGTTGAGCTATTCACACTACAGTCCCTTTAGTCACTTTGATCAGTGGATGGGAGTTGTGGCCACAGCCCAGCTGATTGAATCACGGTTTCTAATCTAAAATGAGGTGGGTTGTGCCCTGTAACTAACCATTTTCCTTTGCTGACAATAAACAAGGAACGTGTCCGTCAATGGCTCAAGTTACACTATCCAGAGTAACTGAAATTAATTTCAGGAAGCATTCTTGCATAGCTGTACAAGGATGAAACTTTACAGATAGTTTMATCAGTTTCAACATAAATAAGCAATGCTTGTGTGTGTCTTCCAGTATGGAATTGCGCAGGCATACTTTCTAGTTTCAGTTTGGATTGAGCTCTGACTGAAATTGTTCTCTTCCTGTTTTGAAACTACTTTCTGTTTATGCCAATTCAACCATGTCAAATTAAAATTCTCAAAAGTAAAGAAGATCAGGATGAAGGCTGGGTCATCTCTGTAGTCACAGTACAGGTGCAGAATCAAACAAGTACAAAAAGGTGTGTCACAGTGTTGAGAAAAAAAGCTCAGGAGTTGGGACTGAGTGTGATTCTGCTGTTCTCTGCCACGGGAGAGCAATAATTGAATGTGGTCTGTATTCTCTGCAAAACTAGAAATCAATATAAGGAAATGCTAAAAATACTTGGAAGTTGAACAGCTATTTGCAGAGGGACCTATACTGTTTGTTGTGGATTTTTAATTTTGCCAAGTTGGTAACTGGGTTTCATTTAAAAAGAACTTCTAGTTTGAATTTAACAAAATGTTTGGAGTTGTGCAAACCAATTTTGGAGCAGGGAGGGACTTGGAGCTGTTTTTAGTATAGATGGATCTAATTCCCTGACTCCAAGGGACATGTTTGCACAGAATCCTGGGAAGTCTCCAGAGCATTTCCAGATCTACTGAAACAGCTCTGCTCTGTAGGGTACAGTTTTGAGTTTGTATTTGGGGMAGATGGTCATCAGGAGGACAGGCAGGGGAAGCACTGAATAATCTGAATGCAGTCAGCTGTAGATGGCTGGGAAGGGATATGAGCTTATTCCCSTGCAATAGTCTGAACCTGCTTGTGATGCTAATGGGCTGCAGTAAAGTTGTTAAACCAGTTTGCAAACTCATAGAAAATCTCAGCTTCCTAGCTAAAATAAAACTTTTTTGTGCCTTTGCCTTCTCTAGTAGGCATAGTTTCCCAGGGAGAAACTCCTGGTGCTATCATGTAATTGTAATTAATTAGCTTTACAACTTAATCCTGTGTTCTGACTTTTGTCTTTTATATAGCTAATGAGTCTGTAATCATGAAAGGATAAATAATTACTAAGTCATTTAGYGGAGTGAAAACAAGTGAGTAAATTAGTAAAGTTGGTATTTCACGTGCCATTTTCTGAAGGCATGGGCTGTGTTAACAAGCTGCAGTGGTATGTTTCTAGAGATACATACATAAATTTTAAGAAAACSCAACAAAAACCACACAACCTCAAGGTGGGACTCTCAGCTGATGCTTAATTTTACAATGTTGAAATTTTAATAGAACAACATAAGATTTTCAAAGCCATTATAAGTCCTGTATATAAATACCTTAAACAGGGATCAAGCTGTGAATGGGGGAGGTAACAATAAATGGAAATTTTAATGGAAGGCCTTCTTTTATTTTTTTTTTTTCCTAGTTTTACAACACCAGAAGGCCCTGGACCCCTTTCCCGCTGTTCAGACTGGGGAACTGCAGTGGAAGAAGATGAAATGAGGACCAATGTTAACAAAGAAATGGCAAGGTACCCCTGGGTATTTACAATTAAGTGGGGAAAGGAGGGGAAATGGAAGTTGTCTTGTAGAATCTGTTTCGACTGGTATTTTTAATTTCACCAGTAAAACCAGGTCAACCTTAGCCTCTTGTCTGCTGCTTTTAGGTCAGCTTTGGCTTAAGTCCTGCAGGAATGTCRTGGGATACTCTCTGGAGAGTGGATGTGTATCCTGAAATATCTCCCTTCTGGAAGAAGTTTTTCCTGAATCTCTTAGATTGAAATAAAGTACCCTCTCACTAGTGACTGTTCTTTCATATCATTGCTATAAGAAGTTGTTTTAGAAAAAAATGTTTAGGAAAAGAAAGTCCTCATATTTTTAATTTTTTTAAGGAAAACTGAAACATCCATTTCATAGTGGAAAGACCTTTGCAGTGTCTGGGGTGCTGCTGCTTTGCTGAGAAATAAATTCATCTGTGAGCTGTGACAGTGCAGCCTTAATKTTTTCTTTGTGTACATATGTTCTTAACACTGATTTGAATTCTTACAGATACAAAAGAAAACTCCTGATAAATGAATTTTCAAGAGAAAGGAAGTCCTCCTCAGGAAGGTAGGTTAAATTGCTAGSTTAGCTGAAGAAAGTCTTGAAAATAGCTCTGAATTTTCACATTTGTTCACAACATACGATGTTGTTTCTTAAAATGTGCAGTTTAAAATAGTTCATCTTAAGTCTGTTCCAACACCACAGTTTAGTAACACCCTGAGCATTTGTTTGAAAAGTTTTAACATGTTGGTTTATAGTCTTTTACAAGTGGGTTTGTTTGAGTATCACTTGTTTTCTAGTAGTCCCAAACCTACAATGTTTTTTTCTTTAGTTCTGATTCAAAGGAGTCCACGGTGACAGTAGAACTTGAGACAGATGAAGTGGTTTTGATGAGAAGACAAAAACAGATAAACTAYGGGAAAAACACAATTGCATATGATAGATACATTAAAGAGGTTCCTAGGTAAGCTGCTTGACTTTCTGGAAAATTAAATGTTCAATTGTAAGTCACGCGTGTTCTTTATAAGCATATTAATGTACTAAACTTGGTATCCAGTACACATTCAAATAGAAGGCATCTGCAAATTAAACTTTTGAGACATTTTTGAACTGTTAGGTCACACTAAGAATCAACTGAGATGCAGCTTTGGTTTTTTTAATGAGTCACTATATAAGAAATACCTCACCCTGCAGAAATGGAAATGAAAGTTCTTTTGGTTGTGCTTGTCCAGGAAAGGAAAATGAAACTGCTCTTTGCAGTCAGCTTTCTCATCAGTTAACTACAAGACAAAATGGACTACAGTTGCTATTGAGTTTGGAATGAGGTTTTCAGACCTATGATTGATAATTTTTTTTTTTCATTTGATTTGAATTTTAAAAAAGTAAGAAGTTCCTATGAAGCTGGAAAATAGTTGCTCGAGTGCTGGAATTGTACATTAGTCGTTTCTTGTAAATAATACAATCAGTTTTAATATTTAAAGCTACATTATATATTTGTGAAAAACACACTAATAAGTTTTTCATGTCTAATACCTGAACAGATGCCATCGTATACCAGGAGTTCATCCCAGAACTCCRAATAAATTTAAGAAGTACAGCCGTAGGTCATGGGACCAGCAAATTAAACTGTGGAAAGTTGCCCTGCATTCCTGGGATCCCCCGAATGAAGAAGGATGTGATCTGCAAGAAATGTATGTACAGAGGAATCAAGATGCTTTTATAGAAATTATTACGTGAAGTTTCGTGTTTAAAAAATAAACACCCCCCCAGGATAGCCCTTTTAGAGACAAGTCAGTGAGTGCTGAATGTTTTCTTTAGTTATTGGTCCAAACTTGGTGCTGTTTATTCCTTCTCAGTGAAGATATCCAATAGCTTTCTGGACCTAGTTGGTGGGAATAGACTTGCCCAGTGTCCTTGGAAAGGCATACATAGATATTTCTCACTTCTTTGATGGTGAAAGCAGAGCCCTTTGTGCAGTGCTCTATAAAAGAAATCACCACACCATTGACATGAGCTGACTCTTTCAGAGCAGTCTTCAAATTACCTGGTAAGAGCAGTGCTGGGGAGTTCTCACTAATGGCAAGTCTCCTGAGTATTGAGCTTGGACCATTCCAGCGTACAAGAACCTGCCTCATACCCTTTTCACTTGCYAGCTCAAGAACAGTGGTATAAAATGTTGTTTCAGGGTACCTCTAAACTCAAAGCATGGCCACAAGTGTTCGCAATCCAAGCTCTAGAAGCTCTAGAAGATATAGAGTAATGCAATTAATTATTTTCYTCTACAGAAAGCAATACAGCTGATCAGGGAACATCCCGTATAAAACTGGCACTAGAGCATGAATGGGACAAAGATGGAACTTAGTTCCTCAGGAAGCAGTTTTGTGTTGATAAAGTACTGTTTTTCCTTAATGGAATGCTGGTTTTAAAACCAGTGCAGAGCAATGGGATCTAAAAGCAAAGCTCGCTTTTAGCTTCCCTTTACTTGTAATCAGTGTGAGGGGAGTTGGTACTTCAGCCAGAACCCTTCTGTATACATTGCTGTTGAAATACTAGTCTTACCTTCAGATGCTGGGGCCTGGGTCTGTGTATAATGGATATGAAATCTTTGCAAAACAGATTGATGAAAACTTTGTCTGGGAAAAAAAATTCATTCCTCTCCTGTAACATTCGTATTTAGGCACTGCTTGAGCATTGGGTTTTTGTCTTTGACAAGTTGTGTTCAGTCTCAAGCCTTTAATTCAGTCCTTGGCCATTTTGGCTGTACTGAGCTGACCTGTTCCCTTTGCTCTCCCCAGTTTGCCACCACTGTCCCTGTGATCTCTGTAGGTCTCTTTGCTCTCCTCTGGCCGTTGTTTTCAGAACACCACAAAGTGCAGCCTAACACTAAAAAATGAATTTGTTTTATGCTGTATTCTTTTGAATGATTTTACAGTTGTCCTGTTGACCTTGGTGAGATGGAGACAGAATCTGTCGGAAGCAATTCTACTGAATCTCAAACAAGCTGTCAAGATAATGATGTAAGTGTATTTGTCATTTGCATAAATATTTGTTAATAATTTGTTAATAATTGGTTTATTGCTTCGAATTATATCCAGAGTAGCCTGGATACATGACAAATTCCATCATCTACTTTTGTTTAGGGTCTTTTTATAAAGCTGAGCAATCTTTAAATTCAGGTATTTTCTAGCTATAGCCATTATCTGTCTGAAGTCTTGGGTTTAGAGAATTCGAACTTAAATGATCATCTCAAATTAAAAATACCCCATTTTTCATAGCCTACAAAAGAAAATTTATCTATTGAAATCAAATCAGTTATGAACTGTGGTGTACAGTGAAAACATTACCTTAGATTTTGATACCTAATGTGGGTGGAATTTTCTTGTCACACGCAAGTAGGCTCCTTTTATATCCAGAAAGCACGTGGTACAGCTGAGCAGTAACCTTCAGTAAAGATCTAGGAATGCTTTTCTTACTGGATTTGTTTTTCTAATATTAAATCTGTATAATGTTTTAATGTTTGCATATATATGTCCTTAGAACACTTGCAGGAAATCTTCAAATGGGGTTGAATGGGCAGAAGCCTACACACAAATCTCTTTAATCTTAAGACTAGCATTGGGTTTTATAATGCCTTTAAAGCATTTGTAAGCCTTTGTTATAGGGTGGTCTCAATGAATTACAGAGGTTAATTAATTATTGCATTACTAAACCTGTGCTTGACTACTAATTAATAACTAATTTTGTCTTCCAGGATACCTGTTCTGGCACTCCCACCAAAGTTAGACATGTTGACCATCAAGCAGAAGGCGAATTTGACTTGGAAGTGTGTTTGAGTGAGCCACTGAAAGAATTTGATACTGTGAGTTAAATAGTCTTGTGCAGACTGTTTTAGAGAAAGTTTTTAAATTTGGGAGGTTAGCTTGATCCATAACCTCTTAATAGTAAGAAAGCTTAAGCAAAGTCGAAGACTGTTCTCAAAGTTGTGGTTGGTCTAGATATTGACCAGACWTATGTAAAATTGCAATTAAGTTGTGTGACTTCTTGTTAACTTTTAACTTATGTATATCAGATTTTTTTATAAAACTTTTCAATAGAAAAACTAGCCAAAGGCAGTGCTATCCTCAAGTGATTATAAATAGTACAGCAAGATCTTACCAATTTCCCCTCACTCCCTCCCCCATTGTGAACATGATTTCAGTTGTCCACCTGCAGATCAGGAGCCAAGTAGGGACATATTTTTTTATGTTACCTTGCTTTTACATTTGGCTCTTCTACAAAGATCTAACTTTAMGTAATGCACGTGGTAGCTGAACCATGTGGCTGATTAGTACTAGTAAACCCATCTGCTGCAGTTCCTGCAAGATTAATTATCTTGACTTAAGAAAACCACTTTATTTGCAAAAATGTTTCAGAAACAATGGGAAATTAAATACTCTCAAGAAATTGGAGGTCAATGTGGTAAAGTCTATGCAATAATGATTGTTTTAGAAACAGTAGCCTTAATTTGAAATTTGTAAATAGTCACCAGTCATTTATTAGTACAGTCAAGACRACAATGTCTAGGGAAAGTACTTGTTTCTTTTAATTTTCTGGTTTTAAATGTAAAACTRTTGTAAATGATAACAACTGTACAGATTTTCTGCTGAGAGCAGTTGATGTTTCTATTGCTTTTGTGTGGGATGTTGCTGGAAAATAAACAGAACTGTTTACTTTTACATATGACTCCACAACTTCATTTCCTGATAGYAATGTTCTGTGGGTAATGAAATGCAGGGAAGTAGTGAAAGCCAAGTCTCTGGCACTGGTTTTGGTACTAAGCTAGGATATATCTGTTTTTAGCACTATCCTCTGTTTTGAGGGAGACCTTAAAATCTATTTACTTGYGTGCAGGCCACCAGAATGAATTTGAGGCAGCTTAGTTTAGTAGATGTCCATTAGCTGGTTGCCGAGTTCTGTCCTCCAGGCAAAACTGTTAGAAGAGCTGGGTGGACACTTCAGTATTGTTTTCTAACAGGACCTTTTTTACACTCACCTCGCCTGGGTTTATCTCTAAGATGGAATTTCTGGGTGTTGATGTTCCACCMCTTAAGTGCACCAACTCAAGTGAGTATCTTTGCTAGCAATATTGCTTACAGCTCTCTRTTAAGCACTCTTAAAATCTGGTAGCTTGGTTTGATGGGGAAACTTCCAAGACGAAGCAGTGGCATTGGGATAAGGTTGGTGCTAAGCTCTGATGTTAAGGAGGCAACCTTCCTAACATATATTTTTTCCAGAGAAGGCAGCACAATGGTAGTTGCTTTCTACCTGGACTAAGTCCCCTCTGTCCTCCCCAGATTGCTTGTCTCATGTCATGTTTTCTGGCCACACTGTCCCTGGTTGTTCTTAAGTATTTTTGGTGTGTCAGTCTGTACTTGAGAACAGGTACAGATAAGAACATCCTGTAGAATTTTTTAAGAGAAGATTTTTTTTATCCTACTGTAGCTACCCAAACAGGTTGGATCAGTGGAATATTCRGGAGATTGTTTAGAGGCTTCTGGAGGATAAGGTTGCTTACACCTGGTTTTGAAATAAGAAAGCATGTGGGTCGGGGCAGTCTCTAAAGCACAAATCCAGGCTGGGGGGTGAACAGATTGAGAGCAGCCCTGAGCAAGGACTTGGGGGTGTTGGTGGGTGGATGAGAAACTTGAAGTGACTCAGCCATGYGCACTCACAGCTCAGAAAGCCAACTGTGTCCTGGGCTGCACCAAGAGCAGTGTGGCCACCAGGGCAAGGGAGAGGACTCTGCCCCTCTGTTCTGCTCTGGTGAGACCCCACCTGCAGTGCTGCATCCAGCTCTGGGGTGGAGTGTGAGGCAAACATTGTGAAGAGCACGAATCCCCATGCAGTGTAGAGAGAGACCAGGCAAAAAACTGAGATGTGCTTTTCTGCTATAATGGAGCACACAACAAATAATTCTCCTTTGACGAATGACTTGAGATGCTTGTAACTCTGTTTCCTGTAGAGTGACTTCTCAGTGGTTAGTCCATGAACTGGTGTATGATTTGTGACAAATCCAACTAACCTGCTACTACTCAGACAAGGTTCTCAGCCCAGGCCTTGGGGCATGACCCTCTTGCTCTCAGCACTGCCTGTGCCCTGCCCTCTGAGCTGTGCCCTCCTGAGCATGACCCTGCCCTGCTGAGATGGGTGTTGCTTCTCACTGTGCTGCACTCACTCTGTTCCATCTCTGCTCCATCCTGTCACCCTTCAGTGTGCTCTGTCACTTCTGCTTCAGAGTGCAAGGTTCTATGTCACTGGTTTTGGGTGGGTTTTGGCTAATTTATCCCTTGGGGTTTTTTTCCTGTCGTGTGCTTCAGCTGACAGATAAYTTAATTCTGTTGGTATCATTAAAAACAGCCTGAGGTGCTGTTCAGCTTTCAGATCCGTGCTGTGCAGCACACTTACCCAGGAGCCAGAGATGAGTGGGTACCATCCAGCCTGGAAATGTAGCTGSTCTGTGTTCAGTAGCTGTTTGTAAAACAGGCTGAGATTTTTTTACTCTTTCCTGAAGGAGCTGGCCATCCATAGTAGTGTTTTCAACCCTAAAAATTATTCCCCTTTGCCTCAGCTACTTAGAAAACTTGGTTTTTATGGCTGGCATTTAAAAAGAGCACTCATGTTATCTGAGTTTGGATGTTTTTGAAGAGGRACTGAAACCCCAAACTGGAAAACAACCAGGTTTTTTGTGATAGAATTAAGCCCTCTAGTGGTTAAATGTGGCCTAACGCCATCCATTTAGGGCAGTAGCTGGTAATAGACGAACCTTGTGGAAAAACAATACCCGTATGTTCAGTCGTGCATAGTTACATGCAGTGGAGTTTGCTTGAAATGGAGAAAACAGGCAAGCAATGCTGTCAAATTTTAGCCTTATTAGGTTAAATCCCTCCAAAAATAAAACTGAGCAGGTTGTTCTGTAGGCAGCAGAACCTGTCAACCCTGCTTTTTATAGACCTGTGCCTTCTGGTTTGTGTTTCTCTTACTCCCTTCACACCAAGCCCTGTCCTCTCTCAGCCTCCTCATGCCATGCCTGGCCAACTGCCGCAGTCGTGGCCATGGCTAATTTAAAGCTCCATCTGTTTTGGCTGGGCCATTGGTACATGTGTGTGGGTAGGGTGGCAAGCAGAACACTAAAGAGCTGAGCTGTCCCTGCTTTTCCTTCACTTGGACATTAATTGGGTGTTCCTCAATTACTCAGCTGTTGTCACATAAACCTGAAGGGAACACATGTACCTTTCTGTTCAGTACCTGGACAGCCAGTTCAAAAATTAAAAGGGGCAGGACAGATTTTGGAAAAGACTTGCCAGTACAACAATTTAAATCTCTAAGGAAACCAAGCTAAAACCACCCTTGTTCCATGAATCCATTTCGAAGTCCGAAATACCATTCAAACGATGTTTTGTTCATGCAAGTATTTACTGAAGTTATTTTCAAGATTGTCTGATTTGTTGTGTTCCTAATGTAGATAAAAGCCCCAGTGTAGAGGCAAAGCATATGTAGATCAACTATGTATGCCTGAGTATAGATGGAAATCTGGGGGATCAGGCACTTCTTTATCAAAACTGGGCTGGTAAAAGAGCCCTTTTGAAAGAATTTTGACCTTACTGGAAGTTCTTACTCTTCTATGTTTTGTTCTTCTATACAGTTTCTCAAAATGTGAGATTTATTACTAGCTGTTGAATATTGAGTGCTTCCTGACAACTAGGGATAATTTTGCCAAAATATTATATAAATAGTTAAGAGATTGAAATTGCTTTGTGAAGTGTCAAAAATCCATTTTACTTTCAAGGGAAACAGTGTAGTCAGGATGTAGTATATATACTTTAGGATACTTAGGATAGAAAGTGGTATTGATGAGCAGAATTTATTCTAGTGGTGTAATATTTAATTTTGTGGCTTTCAGGTCATACCTAAATAGAAAACATGCAAGGAACCAAGACTTAGCATCTGCCACTTCTGGCCCCCGCTGTATTTTTTTGATCACCAGTCCTATTCATTCTTTGAGCTTGTCACTTACCTCTTGAATTGTGTTTAAGCACAAGAGAAAACTAATTTCTCAAAAAAATGCTGATTCATACACTCAAGAAATAACTTCGCTTTGAGTGGAAAGTTGGAACTTATTTTGTGGGTTGAAGTGGGGCCCAGCTGTCTATGTTGGGGCCTATCCATCTATCCAAGTCTCTATTGAGAAAGTTTCTGGGAGGCACAGGAATGGCTCTAATTATTAGCAAAAACAAGGTTCCCTTTTGTGTTTCTTTAGAAAGGGGCCATTCCATTTCTGCTGAGAAATACTTTGTTTTCAGAAATATGAGTGCAATATAGAGATGAAGATTTGCGCCTGCTCTTTCATTCCACTTTCATGTGCTGGAATCAAAGATACTTTGGAGCACTGCAGAGGGCAGTAAAAGTGCATGTTTAATTACAGGCACACAAAGGGGAGCTCTGAGTTGCTTTACATTTGTTGTAAATGCCAGGAATCTAATTATACTTACTGATTCTGACCTCAGGAGCAACCCATAGTCCCAATAAAGCCCCTTCAAGTCTGTCATCTTTCACTGTTCTTTCCATTTCCAGTTTCACTTGATCTTAAGCCCATTATTACAAGGAATGGAAGATAATAGTAACTTAACAGCAGACAGAGGAAAAATGGACTTCAGGGGGGAGAAAAAGTCCGCCTGACAGACAGTACGAGCCTGCTTGCATTTAAAATCSTTAGTGATCTATGGTGAAAGTATCTGAAAATGCTTATTTAAGTTGTTTGGTGAAGTCACTTCTGTGAAGAATAGAGAAAACTTATTTTTTTCTGAGGGTTTGAGATTTCCCAGGGAAAATTAATTTCAGGATTTTATCCACAGCTAACTAGTTTTGGAATATTCCTGAACATTGAATCCATTTCCTTGACATGTGTTAGAAAGAGTTTGTCTTGTACACCTACTAAAGCCTCACTGCTCTGAAAGCACTGCTGTCTGAATTAAAATTACACATTGTAGTTGGAGAGTGTTGGATGTGAAATCGTAGCAGGGAATTAGCAGCAGCTGAAAGGAGTGTGTTGGTGAGGTTATCACGTGTGGTACACAGAGAAAAGAACGTCAGAAAAGGGAATAGAGAGTCAGTCCCATGTAGAGCCTGCTCACAGCCTGAGCAGCTGAATACTGTGTGCAAGAATATGGCAAAGCTAGAATTAATAGATATATCAGGAATAAAATGACATTTTGGTGGGCCCCTGCACTTGAGCACTTACCTTGAATTCAAAAAGAAATAAAATTAAGCCTGCCAGGCTTATCTGGAAGCAGACTTATGCCTCAATATGCTGCTTGAATTTCTGGAACAATGTACTCCAAAGATAAGACTAGTAAGAAATGTGCAGTATTGATTAACAAAGAATGGTCTGACGATGCTTAGAAGCATTTGATACTAGGTCTAGCAACCTGTTACTTTACCAAAATAATACTATTTTTCTGACACTTGATCATAAAAATCCTCTCATTCCTGGAGAAACTAAACTGGCAGCAACAATCTTGCTGCTAGACCCAGTGTAAAGCACAGAGGTGAGGCTTCACCTGATCCTTAATCTATTTTTAATGGAATTCTGACCATTCTTTAGAATACTTACAAAGGAACATTCTGACTTGGTCATGTTCTCCTCCCAATAGTATAGATACATCAATTATTGGGAATGAAAATATTTTTTATATATATAATATTTTAAAAATATTCTGAAACGTTGACAGAAGTTCTTCCAATATGAGTGGATCCCATTATTTTTCTGAATAATAATAATAATGCCATAGACTAAGTAACACCTAGTGCAGTTTTACTGTTGGGAACTAAAGGGCTGGATGGATGGAACTGCAGGTTTTGCAAATCACAGTCTGGTCTGGTTGAAATAGTTGTGTTCAAGCAGGTGGTGAGCTCCTCAGAAAGTGTCTAGAACTGGGCAGGGACAAGTTTCTCATGGTGTAAGAAATTTCTATAGACCAAACTTCTGTTTTTAATTTAAAAAGTGAAGCTGTCACTCTGGGGAACTTGGATTCAGATCCTTAACATGCCTGTTGTGGAGAAGGCAGCTAAACCAGGGACTCACTTCCCTGCAGGCTCTTACCTGTTCTTACTTGGGCACCAGGGTCTCCTCATGGTCAGAATATTCCCAAAAAACCTTCCTGTAGAAACATCACAAAGTCTATGTTTTTACATCAGTAAATAAATTACTTTTGGCTGACACTGATATATTCCCTCTGATAAACTCCACAGCAAGTCTGACATGAATTTTCAAGCTCTAAGAGGTGAAGTGGATTTGGGTAGCATGGCAGCACTTTGTCTGCCAGCACCAATCTGTTTCACTGGAGCCACAGGCAGAATTTAGGCCCTTTGCTGGAATTCAGCATAAAGTTGTTTTGTTGGGTTTTTTTAATATATTAATGCAGTATTTTAAAAAGTTACAAAAACTCATTTCTCTAAGAACAGCAAGACCTGAAAATGTGACTTTCATTGAAGAATATGGTTTTTCTTGCTTTCGTAGCCTTTCTCGGTTTGGCTGTGATGCATTCATAAGGAAAAAATACCAGCAACTATGTAAAAATTTGTTTTACAAATTAAAATGGGTATTGATGGGGGAAAAAAACTAGATTCTTGCAGGTCAAATAAGTTATTATTGACTATTAACAACAAAGGAGAGCCTCTGCATGAACTTTGTTGTAAATCAACTATAATATATTAAAGCTGAGAAGAGTATTTTGCTTTCAGAGTCTTGCTGCTGWGAGTTCTATTTTTCACGAGGATGCAGATGAAAAAGGGATGATCCCTTTAAGAGCTTGATAGGTTAAGTCACAAAATTCATATCTCACACACCAGGCAAAAAAATATGCTAGCAACTGCTGGGAAAATGACAACTGCAGTGTCTGATCGCTTGTCAAATCAATGAGGCTTTTCTCTCCTTTTGGTGAGAATTTATTTGCAGGGGTTGGTGAGCTGAGAAAATAAGATTCCTGACCTAATGGTCACCCCCATTGGTATCTCATTGTGGAAAATACTCTCTGCTGCAGTCCATTCAAGTGATTGGCAATGACAGCTTGGATGGATATTGTCAGTTGACAGCGCTTTGCACTCTCTCTGTTTTAAAAATGATGCGAAAGATCCCATCCCCAGCGTGCCGTGCCACAAGTTGGGTTTATGAATGAATGGATGAATGCATGCTTCTCTCCTGTCATCTGCAACAAAAAAAAAAAAAAAAAAAAAAATTCCAATCCCATCCCTGAAATGATATGCTAAGTAAATTCACACACATGCATTTAACACGCAAATGGTGCCCGAAGGCAAGCTGAGCAAGCCCTTCCGAACACTGGGGCTGTATTTTTTTTGTAGTCATTAGGAATTTCATGGAAAATGTGAAACTGCCCATTTGATATGGAAAATCTCCATGAAAAATGTGAAATTCCAGTGTTTCCAGCAAGGTTTTGCTGACAGCTCATGCATGGAGAATAGCCTGAAAGACATGCATGCAATTAAGGGATCCATATAGGCGAGCTGGAGAGAACAACACAGGCAGTGGGGGATGTGGCCTTTGCTAGGGCCAGCTGGTGTCTGCTCCTGGACTCTCCGAGGGCACCAGACCATTGAGAGAAGTGGGGCGAAAGGGGAAAAAAGAAAACACAGAAGCTTCAGAGAAAATGAACCAAGTCTGTCGGAGAAAATCCCGGAGCTCCTAGGTAACCCTGTCCCTCCCCRCGCCTCCCCCCTTCGGGATGCTCTGAGATGGGGCTCGGAGTGTGACACAAGTTTCTTGTTTTCACAGACGTGAGAGTAACGGTGCAGAYAGCAGAGGTGGTGAGGAGCTTAGCGAGGCAGCCAGGTGCTGGGCTGGGAAGATGAGGATGAATGGTTGGGGAGGGAGGGTGTCCAAGTTGTGCTCCGTAATCACGTCAGGCCTGTCRCGCCACTGCTTGTCAGCAGTTGAGGAGATGCTTCTGCCTCCTCTCGTCCTTTCTTTGCTCTTTCTGAATGGTTTAGCCCTTCCAGGAAAGGCTCAACTGTGCTATGTTTTCTGGAAGAGGGATTGAAAAACCTTCATGTATGTTGTTGAATGTGGAGGGTAAAACAGGACTGCTCACCCTGCCTCCTCCCATTGCTGCTGGAATAAAACCACAGAACACTGCAGGTGCTGACTCCTTTCCTTGCCTGTGGTCCTTTATCTGTAGTCCAGTGACACCAGCCCAGTGCTGTAGCACTGTGTCCCCTTAGCTCCTGATTTAACCAAGGTTGAARGGAAAGGGTTGGATGGTTTAGGAGCTGGGGCCTGCAGGTTCACGGAAGGGAAGGCTGGAGCGCAGGAACGGCCTTGCAGTGTGTTTTGTTCTGAAAACATCCCCTGTGAAGTCACTCAGCACCATTGCTCGTGTCTGACAGGGCAGTGGTTGATAGAGCAGGCGGGGAGGTCCCTGCTCCGTGCAGAATCCTGGTGTAGAGRTGTTGAAGTCATCGGGGATCTGTGCTCTGGGAGGAGCTGCGTGGAAGCAGCACGGCTGCGTTATCCACCTGCACTGCCACAACTCCTGGTTATGCTGAATCGCCCTGGGCTGRGGCGTCTGCTCCGTGCTCCCTGTGCCCTGGAGACCAGGATTCATGGCACCAGGTAAAGGAGTGTACAAGCACGTAAAGGAATTGGGAATGAACCAGGAAGCCACTTGCTTGATTCCAAGGGACAATGCCCCAAATCATCGTTCTCACTTGGGGGCTATTGTGCAGTTTTCTCACAAAGCAAATAGGGTTCATTTGTGCTGTTCTGTTTGCACTGGTTGGGAAATACTTGTATGATGTGTTTGGGAGAGAAGGTGGGAGATGGGGTCACAAGCAAGGGGGAAAATGAAGCATCGTTGTGTGCGAATTTAAAACAGAGGTCTGCTCTGCAGGCAGCAGAGATGACTTGAGGAGAGGCTGGCCATGGAAACATGATTTCTCTTTAATAAAGGACAGGAAAACCATGCAGCTTCTGAAACACRGCAAAATCATCTCAGTTGCCCTCTCACAGCTGCACCATCAAAGGAATTACATTTAAATGTTTTGTTTGGACTCTTCCCCCTTTCCCCCTCCCTTCCCAAATCCCTGAGCACTCACTCCCACGCACACAGAATATATAAACCATGCAGCAAGGGTATGAGGGTCCTGTTGTGTGAGCTTTGCAATTGCAAAGAGAGAAGGTAAGAAGCTTTTGCTGTACTCCAAGTCACTGTTGTTGCAATTGGAACAAAGCTGTTAACTCATTGACTTAACCAACTTTTTCCAGAAAAACTTRGGCATCCTGTGAGCAGCGGCGCTTTGTTTGTAGAGGTCTGTTTGCTTTACCAGCTGCCTGCAGTCCAGGGGAAATGGAAGCAAAGGGGACTCCTTGTTAGACCCCTGAGGCTGCAGCACATCTCACAGCCTGGTTCTGGGTTTYGGGGAGTCATTTGCTTCCACCTCTTCTGCTTTTTAGCTCTGTGTTCTTTTACAGAGTGCGTTTTGCGTGGCCTGAGGACAGCGATGTGAGAGGGGAGAGCACTCTGCAACATGAGGACAGAAACACCTACCAGGTGTTTCTAGTAAAAGAGAATTATGAGCAATGGAGAAGATGCTGGTTGCTGGAGAGGTCCTTGGGGAAGAAAGTAAATCCAGACATCCAGCCCCTTCCCCTTCCCACAGCAGTATCTCAGTTAACACACTTGCCCTGTGATGCTGCCAGTTTGCAAGTGCTATAATGTGGCACGTCTGGTCAGCTCATACATTGCCTAGCAGGGAGCAGCACACCTTTATTCATGTCAGATTCCTCACATTTGGGAAGGTGATCATTTTTTTGATCACCATGGATATGCAGGGCTGTGGTTAGCTGTGGAACTGGCTCAAATTGTAGGTATTGTCAGGGATTTGGGTATATTCACATATAAAAGCCATGGAGTAAGGTGGTGGCTTAAATAGGAGTCAGCTGGGCCTTTATCAGGGTTTGGCTGTGGATTACTGCATCTCATCAGCTGAGTGTTTTATATTGATAAACAACTCGATGTTATTTTGCATTTTTTCTCATTTTGCTTGCAGAAGGCAAACTGTCTTCAAAGGCAAAAAAACTGGCTCCATAGTTCTGTAATATTAATATCACTTGAATATCTCATTTTACCTCTTCCATGGGGAAGAGGCAGAATTTCACCAAGCAGGGSCAGATAATGAGAAGAGGTGTATTTCCCTTTATCACTTACATGTACATGACTGGTATAGCCCCACACAAGACCAGTCTGGAGTAAAGGTTCTTTCACTCTGTAGATAAAAATAATTGTTCACAGAATAAGTCACTTATGTTCTGTGACAGAGCCTAGATTCTTCTATAAAAAAGGCACTTTTGCTGTTGCTGCAATAGCAACAGCCACAAATAGATCTATCCAGAACCAGTTGCACCAGCCAAGCCTCTTCCTCTTGATTAGTGGGCAGAATGTGGGTGAAATAAGGAGTGCATGGCAAATTGAAAATAAAGATGATGCATTGTTCTGTATTTCCGAGGCTTCACTTTCTGCAAATGTGCCCTTCGTGCCTTCATCTTTTCAGGGAGAAAATATTCTCATTCCCTCAAAATGCTGGTGGTCACTCAACCATGGTGAATGTACTTGAATCTCAAGATTTATGATCACAATCCTGTTATCTGCAGTGTCAGGATGATTATCCCAGCAGTCCTGTGGGATCAACCTAAAAATTGTTGGACAAGAAAATTATTTGTCAGGAATTACACCAAGAAGATGATTTGTTCTGAATTTGAAACAGACATAGTTATTTGCAGCTGCTCTGGCTGCCCCTCTCTCATCTTTACCCWGCAGTCCAAACGAGATGAGATACAGGTTCTTGTTCTGTCAGACTGGAAGAAACTTTTTATATTGTCACTTATTTTCTTTATTTTACAGCTGGGAGTATGCAATAGCTGCAGCATATCTTAAATACAAATGAAATATATTTTATCTTCTGTGTCCAAGGATTTAATCTCTTGTATTGGGGTGGGCATATTTAATGGAGCAGACATGAAATAGAGAGAGGTCTCTTGTGAGTAGAAATGTGAAGTGTCTCTTCACCGTGCAAAGCCTGAGTTCTAACCTCTTTAACCAAACAAAAGACAAGCCCAGCGACAACACYACTACCTGTTTCAGTATCACTTCTTAAAGCTTCTGTCAACTTTCTGCAATAGTTTCTCAGAAAAAGCTGGTCTTCAGATCAACAGAGTATGAAAAACTATGACTTTCCTGGCAATAGGAAGATCACTTTTATACTTTTAAAAGTAATTTTATTAAGATTCCTTCTCTAAGCACCCTCTCTCCTATCTCTGCCTAGACATCAACTTCAGCATTTGTACAAATTTGAGCAAGGCAGCACGTTCTATAGACTGCAAAGACTGAAAGATACTCGTATCCCAGTGCTTTATAGATAACTTGTCTGATGAGACCTGCTGCAGTAAATGGAAACCTCCCACTGACTTCAGATGGCTCCCAGATTAGGTGTTTGGGAAGGCCACAAACACCACCTGTGACAGAGAAGTAATTCAGGTTGTGTTATGCCARGTGTCCTGCCGCTGTCTGATTTCTCATTCTAGGCTAGAGCAGTGTGCTAATTGTGCTGGGCTGCTTTGCTGGTGGGCTTCTGAGCATGGTTTCTGAACACAGGGCTTCACCAGGCACCCACCTGGCCCATCTGGGTGCTGAGATTTGAATTCTTGCACCTACAATTGTAATTTGTTTGACATCTCCCATGAATGCCTAGGGACAAGGTGAGGATGGCTGTGAGGCATCTGACAGCAGACTTTTGGGAAGCTCTGTGAGATCTCTGRGCACTCTGCTCCTTCATCCAAGCAGTTATCTTGTATTGTCAAAGAACGGCAGCAGAGCAGACTCCTGTCCATGTTGCACAGGCTCTGAGGACTCTGAAGGTCAGAGCTACTTGAAAACTGTTTATGTAAGTCACAACCCAACAGAATTTACCACCTGTTAGTTGCTCTTGCATTCTTATGGTCTTCACGGATCCTTCTAATCTGGCTATAATTTACAACCACATCTGTTTGGGGGAGTGGGGTGGAAGAGGTGAGTCAAATTCYACAGCTGGAACAAGGTCTAGGTAACACCCAACGTCATTTAAGGCTGGAAGATACCTCAAGACAACCACATGGGCCTGCTGCTTTTGTACCATCTCTTGTAGTTGTCAGACTCCTTTTTAGGCCAAATAACTGGTGCATCATCCAGTTGGTTCAGCTCAGTGAAGGTCACAAAAAAAAACAGAGCCTGTGCAAAAATGGGGGACCAGGAGGCTGAGAGAGTGCACTGGAGATGTGCCAGAGATCTTCAGGAGGGGTGGAGCCATGCCCAAACGCAGAAGTTCTGTTATGGCAAAAGCAGAGTGAGCAGCAGCTCATGGGRAGGGAAAATCTTGCTCTTCTTCCTTCTGCTTCCAGCTGTGCTTTCCTTTCCTCTCCCGTGGGCCAGCTCTGGCACACGTTGAACCAGCTGGCTGAGCAGGCAGRAAAGCACACCGGGAATAAAAGAGGCGTTTGCATCCCGAAGGGGTCTGAATGAGCACAGCAAGGGGCCAGTGTGAGGGAGGGGTGGGCAGAAAGGGGGAGCTGTACCCTCGGTCTGTGCAAGCGAAGGTCCTGCAGCACGGACAAAGCCCAGGAGTCCATTCCTAGGGAGAGCAGATGAGGGAAACCAAGGGAGCACCCACCCTCACTTTGACCAGAGATGTGAGGAGCTCATTRAGAACATGAAGACAGCACATAACCAGTGTCCCATCTGTGCTGGGTGCTGGAACAGAAGACAAGGACAGCAGCACATGCTGAGATTTCTCTGGTACACTATCCCACTTTCCAGCTAGCCACGGCTTAAAGGCTTCCCAAGTTAGACCTCGTGCTTTTGTGTTTCRTGGCCCTTGGCATGCCTTCCTCCTGGAAATTTATTTTTCATGTCTTTGAACCCATGAAAACTTCGGCATGATAATTGAGAAAAGATCCTTGGATGAAAAGAGCCACAGTGATATAAAAACAGACCTTGCARGAAAACACCAGGATTTCTCCAGTATAATGAAAAATTCATTTAAACAACACAATGTTTTTCCTGGAATATGTACATATATAAATCAAAACAAATCCAAAAATATTCAAGTACTGGCAAAATCCATATACCTTTTGCAAAACCATTCCTCTGTTTTTCTATTCTTMCTCTTAAATAACAAGGATCTTGTTATATTTATGCTGCCCCTACACAGCCTAAGGGATGTTGCCCATATTAACAGTGACTCTGTCTCTCTCCCTGCCTTGAGCACTTGCARTGATGGAAATTCTACATCACTTAGCAGCTGTGGCTGCTGCTAGAGGTGTAGGTAGCATGGTGTGGTGCTGCTGGTGTAGCTTTGAAGAGCCAGAACCAGCCAGCAGCCACCTACACCCTGAATCCCAGTGCTTAATGCAGGGGAAAGCCAAATGATATTATCACCACCAACAAGGATTTTAGTAACTTCCCAAGGCTAGATGTGCCCCCAGAGCCAAGACATCTCGGTGTGACCCACTCAGCAGGGAGGTGGATGCTGAGAAGCTTTCTGTAGGCTTCCACTTTCCCACTTGCACTTTCCTGGATGGAAAACCTTCTGTGTTGCTCCATGGAATTGTACTGCAGCAACTGGCACCATTTTGCAGACACCCAGGTCTCCTAATATTTTATTTTTGCCTTCTCTCTTCAGGAAGAGTGAACACCTGGGTAACAGCCAGGTGAATTTACCAGCTCTGTGACTTGGGAACGTGAGGGAAGCTGGCTTCAGAAAAGARATTTCTGCCTTATTTTACTTGAATAAAACACAGTAATTTAGGTTGACAGGGACTTAAACCCACCAGATCAAACCTAAATCCACTCAGAGGACAGAYAGCTTCAACATTAGATCAGGTTGCTCAGGGTCTTGTCTGGTTTAGTTTTGATTATTTCTGTGGATGGAGATACCACCATCTCTCTGGCCCTCTGTTTAACCACTCTCATCATGAAGTAATTTTTCTTAATATCTCTTGGAATTTCATTGATGCAGCTTGGATCTATTGCCTCTCATCCTCCCGCTAGGCACATGTGAGAGGAGTCTGGCTTTGTGTTCTATGTAATCCTCATCCAATATTGACAACAGGTGATTTAGTCCTTTCCACTCCCTGAAAAGAGGGTAGAGCTGTGAAGCAGAAATGCTCTATTSCCATCCCTCCTCTCTTTCCTTTCTGGGTTTGTTTCCATTGCATAGTGACAGTCTTGCACTCGAGACAGCCAGGTCGGAGTGGAAGGTGTTGGTTTTGAGTGGTGACTCGGTCCCTGCAGGGACTGAGCAGCAAAACCCTGCAAGTGAGAACTCCCTGGCATGATTTGCATTGCTCTGTTCCACGTGTTCAGTAAAACCAGAGCAAACCTGTCCATGGGCKCTCCTTACTCTGGTTTAGTTTCTCACCAGATTAAAGCAAACCGATAGAGGAGCCTCGGTTTAACACGGGAGCATCCCTCCCTCCGCTCGCTCCGGGGTTTGTGTTAGTTTAATGAATTAGTTTAAATAAACATCTACTTGAATGGGTGCAACTCTTTCATGTAGATGAGGCCTGAGGCTACGAGATAAACAAGAGATGAGGTGAGAAGACCTTTAAATTATTCACAGCCCAACAGGAACCAGTATGAATGGACTGAGAGCTATTTTTGTCTTTATTCTCCTACCTTTTAAAAGGTATCATAAAATGGCTGGAACAATTGTTAGCAGAAACTCAGGGCCAGGGAGTGGGTGGAGAAGAATGCCAGAAGGTTATGGGTGCAACTTTTGGAGCTTGTACCTGTGAATGCCTCCTCCCAAAGGCAGGGGAGCTGCCAGAGAGCTACACATGTGCAGCACATGAATGGGTAAAAAGAGGAAACACCGGGAAAGGCTGCAGGGCTAAATCCCAATCCCATTTAAAGTCAGTGGCAGAGCTCCACCGACTAAGATTGGCCCTCAGCCCTGATTTCATTTGTTCTGAGGGTTTGCTTGTGCAATTGTTAATCTGTGCTGAAGAGCAATAATTGCTACAGGAAGGGAAAAGCGAAGAGGAGGCAGCACAAAAGCCGTGGAATCCATCCTGACCCTGCCCGGACTCGGCATTTCACTGCATGGTTTCACTCTGTGCATTGCTGGAGGGGAGCATCCTCCTGGTGCCAATGCCACATCAAAGTGCAGTGTGTGGTGCAAGATTTCAGCATCCCAGGGTAGCAGACAGCAACAGCCTGAGCTGCCTGTGAAATGAGCCAGGATATGGGACTGCAGCCGGACAAAGGCTCACGTTCCTGGTGGAGATGTTTGGGGAAATGTAAAACCTGATCAGTCGTACAGGGGGATTCAGGAGGCTCTTGCTGTAATGCACGTGGCAGTCACACATGGGTTTCACACATCAGTGCCTCCCCAGGAAGGTGGTTGACACGATCCCAGTGCAGGACGTGGGTGTAACAGGAGCCCAGCTGTCATTGTCACGGGGCAGCTGTAGCCTGCTGGTCAGGGATGATTCTCCTGGATGAAACTGTCCTCTATGACCCCTAACTCCATCATCCAGCTGGGTTTCTGTGTTGAGGGTCTTTCTCCATCTCTAGCTGTGGTGGGCCACAGGCATAACTTCCGTGGCCTGGGAGGCAGCACGGGACAACAGCAGCTGTTTTCCACTCTCGAATCTCCATCCCATATGTGGAAGAGCTGGCGAGCTCCTATCTTTTATGAATGCCTGAGACTGCATAACTTCTAATCTTGGATATCTGGTGCATTCTCTTCTCCATATCTTCCCTTGTTCCCTCCAGCCAGCCAGCCTGAACATCTGGAGTTGAGTTGGGAAGATTACCAGCGTGCAGAGGCTGGAGATCGCTCTAAACCAGACAAGTAAGCAGGCTGTCCTGTACTGGTGCTTCCCCTTTTCTCAGAAAAATATCCCATCTAGTGTTTGCTGCAAATAATATGTGGCTAGTTTTGGTCTCTAATGGGACTCCTCATCCAGCCTTTATTTTCAAACTGGAAGGAAAAGATCAGTATTGCTTTAATTTGCATCAATAACCTTAGCAGCAGAAAGATTAGGCAGAACAGCAAATGTTAGTTGAAAGTGTGTTTTCAGAGTTTTGGTTCTTCAGAATAAACACCCAAACCAAGTTTTTTTCATGTTCTCTCTCACTCTCATTTCACACATCGAAAACATAATTAATATATAACAAATACAAAAGAAAATATAAATAAAAACTGACTCCTTACTAAACCTACAATCTTCTGATTTACTCAGATCTGCCCACTAAGGAAAATTTATTTTTGTGTTATATTTCACACAGATTAATAATTAATACTAAACAGCTGTACGGAAGTGTGCCAGAGTTTAAAAATTAAAGTTTTTACTCAGGAATTACATAAAATCTTTACAGTATGGTATTTATTTTCTTAGTTTTCTGTGGTGTAACTGTCTTATAACACTTCAGACTCCCAGACCCGGTGTTTCATAGCTTCTGACAAGTGAGGACGTTGCACTTGGTTTATTCGGCACTTGGCAAGATTAAGGATGTAGAGGAGTGGAGAAAAGACCTGTTGATGATATTTCTGGGTAAATGAGAGCGCAGGGCAGCAGGGATATTTAAGAGGGTAGAAAAATAAGACAGAATGGGCTTCCAACAGCCACGGAGAGCAAAGCAAGGAGGAAGGTGCCAGTCATTTGGAAAACTGCAAGCTGGAGAAACAGTGTGGTGCTGGGTGCAGCTGCTGGGTGTCCTTGCAGAGCCTGCCAGCTTTTTAAAAAATGAGAAACATGCTTTCCTCACTGACTGCCTTTCACTTCCACCTCCTCCTGCTTTTGTGCAATAGGAACTATTTTTCACTCAATGCACTGACCAAAAATAAACACTTTTCTTAGATATCTTGTTTTAAATCTTTTTATCCCAACATGACTTGGGTTCTTCTTGCTCTTAAGATGTGTAACCTAGGAAGGTTGACCCACTCAGTTAGTGAGGTAGTGCTTTTATTACATACAACAGAACATTTTCAGAGCAATTTCAGCAATTCCTAGTTATAAGCAGAAAAACACTCAGCCCTAGAGCTCAGGATGCCACGGGGTGCTTAGCTTCCATTTGTTCTCCAATGTGTTGTTTCCCTCTTTGTGCACCTCTTTCAAACCTGAGCTAATCCATCAAAGGCTCATCTGTCTTTTTGTACAGTCATACATTCCAGTGGACACTGTTGCCTTCAGTCAGATAATATCTCATTTTCCTCTGCAATAGTTGGAAAATGCAAATCAAAATGGGAGGACCTAGAGCTCCCGTGGTCTCTTGCTTTGATTGAAGTCTGAGTGGTTTTGCAGCTTTTATTCCTTTGCACACTTTATTCTTCCTTACCTGGTTACAGCTGAGGGGCAAAATCAATGCAATGCCCAACTACATTCAAAGGAGCTCGTGTCAGAGAAAGGTTACAATCCATCTCCAGATGGATCCATCTCTGGATGGATGAGGAACCTCCCTCACACTGCAATCACACGATACATTAGTGTGCTAATGGCTCTCTGTCGTTCAGTAGCACCGTTATAAACCAATTTTTCTTTACTTTTCCACTCATCCTAGACTACTTTTCTGCCATAAGCCGTTCTTACACATCTTCTAACCTGTTCTCTCTGCCTCAACAAACAGAAGGGATCAAGTATTACACTGTGTTTTTCACTGTTTCATATTCAGGGTTAAATTCATAATAGAGTTTGTAGTATAAGACCTTGCCCCAGGTAATTCCTAGAAGGTGAAAATGTTCCTTTCCATGGTGACATCTATGTTGCTAAATACAACAGAGCAGATGTTGCTCTCAGCCCCAAAGAAAAGCGGCACAGCCTGGCTGTGTACAGTAGGTCTGTGGTGCTGTGGTTTCCGTCTGGACCCATGTGTGGGCCTAAGACATCATAGTCTGGGGTTCAAAGTGCCCAAATCACTGCCATGGCTGTGCTGTATCCCATCAAGATGGCTTTCCATAGTATGAAACCGTGGGTGTGTATGTTTGGTGAGGAGCATGAGGAGGGGCCAGACATCCCCGAGGATGCAAACCCTGCTGAGATAGTGCTGGAGGACAATGGAGGGAGATGGACTGTCCATACTGCCTTTTAGGAATGCCTGCTATTCCCCAAGCCATGCCAGGCACTCCCTGGGAAGGTACTGATGGGCACAGGCCACAGCTTTATGATGAAAGGCATTGCCAGTTTAGCAAGGTGCACAGTTAATAGTCCAGAGCTTAACTTTCATTTGGTTCTGGAATTAAACACACCTGATCTATCTTCATTATATATATATGATGCACCAGTTATTTTCTGTGTTGTGTTTTTGGGTTGTTTTCATCACATGCAGCATTTTCGTTAGYGGCACAGACTGACCCAGAGCACTCAGCAAAGCTGCTCATCCCAGGTATTGTGACATTTCCGTGGTCAGCTTGTGATGAAAGAGAGGCTTGATGGAGAGGTTTTTTCAGGGTTGCTAAACACCTCCAGCTGCTCAAAAAAACTGCTGGAGCTATAGGAAATGGCAGTTCTGAGGACTTGGCCTGAAGTAATTATTGTTAAGCATTTTGCTGTGCAAGGGAAGAAAAAGGGAGGGGATGGGAAAAGTGAGATAAGGTTTGTCATTCAAACGAAACACAGAATAGCCTCACCTTAAATCTTTAAATCTGCATCAATCATAATGCCTTGTTCACTTGCAAATTTCACTTCAAGATAAAGAATCATGCCCGGTTTGTTTGCCATTCCTATAGCCAAAGACAAGCTTCACTTACTCCCCTTGTATTTTCAATGACTAAGACTGAAAGAGCTAAATTACATTTCCTCCCCCCTATGGAAACCTGATGAACCAGTGTGAACCTGCACCTGAGAACCCCCGGGATGGCTGAGGATTTGGCCACACAGATCGGACAGTTGGATGCTTAATTGCGTTCCGGGCACAAAGCCTGCCTGGATGCGCGTCTTTTATGAAGTGCGTGGGAGGCCAGCACAAAAAATTAGACCCCATTAAGGTGCCAGAAGGAGGAGAGCAGTGCAAAGCTTTGCAGTGCCTGCCTCTGCTGTGCTGGAGAGCATCAAGCTGCCCATGTCAGAAGCCCTCTGGAAAATGTGCCCTGAGCATCAACAGGGAGCTCATAAAAAAGATGCAAAGATTTGCTGCAGGTGTTGGTAGAGACCTGGGTGAATAGTTATTATGGAGCTGATAAACGAGGTCGGTGCCAGGAGCAAAAGCAGAACCAGACCTTAGGGAAGGAGAACCTGAAAGGATGTGAGGGGACCAGCAGGGCGCAGGCAGAGCAGGAGTAGCTGAATGTGCTGGGAGCACATATGCCCTGCAATGGAGACGATACTTCAGTAAAAGGGTTCAGCCAGAGATGGAGGTGGAAACTGGATTTTGGAGAAAAGACAGGGAAGTGGTGARGAACAAGGACCCACTGGCATAATGGGATGAGTTCAGGAGTGCAAATTTTGTTAGAGAAAAGGGCCATGATTTTTCAGTTTGCTAAAAGATTAAATTAGCAGTGTGGCATTCACTCTGGATCTGTGTTTGCACTTTCCCAGGCTTTGCAAAGTAGATGGTACAGAGCCCTTTTCTGGATGGGAGCCTCCTCGCTACACTGTGTATCCTTGCACGAATTGCTATGAGTGCTTGTAGCTGGAGCAAGGTCTGTGCCTCCCTTGGAAGTAAAGCAGCCACTTACGTCTGCCCCCTCCTACCACCTTGGTCACTGGGTGAGGACACACTGTAGTGCTGGCAAACAGATGCTTGTGCTTGCTTCAGTCACAAACAAGCACAGTGTGGGATAAACAGACATGTTAATATTTTGAGTTTCAAGACCTTTTCAATCACCTCCTCATTCCGTGTCGTAGTGGCAGCCCAGCTGAAGCACAAAAAGCCAGTATAGTTAGTGTCCAATATATCTTACGGTGCTCACTCAGGATTTGTAACTCGGGGCTGTCCTCGGACTCTAAATCAGGACATGAGTGAAGCGCATTGAATGATCCCATTAATATAAATAGCACTAAAGTTAAAAGCAGGGCTCCGTGAAAGGACTTTTGATACACTGGCTGCCGTCGCCCTCGAGTCAGCAGGTGGCATTATAGAACAATCAGGAGTCCCCGAACCTTCGCCGCTTCCCGGCCGCAGCCCCAGACCTGAGCCCACGGGGGAATGAGCATGAAACCCGCCTGTTCAGCACAGCTGAAGCCGCACAATGAGCACTTGCCAATTAGGGCCGGGGCTATTGTCTGCGAAAGGTCAAGTGCTGGCCTTGCTGAAATCTTTCAACACCGGCTCCAGCGCGATTGGGACTTAATATATTTTATACAGCTGAAAACTCGCTCGGCCCTACGCGGGGCAGAGCCAGCCTTTCCTCTGCCCTTCCCCCGTATTCCCCAGGCCGGCGATACGTGCTGGGAAACCTCAGCGAGGGAGGAACCTGGCTTTTTAATCTGCTACCACCTCCCTCCCTGTAGGTATTGTGGAAGAATTGAGTTGTTGGCAGGGCGGTGGAAAAGGAGGTG
Source organism: Amblyornis subalaris (assembly GCA_018881555.1). Lineage (NCBI taxonomy): Eukaryota > Metazoa > Chordata > Aves > Passeriformes > Ptilonorhynchidae > Amblyornis > Amblyornis subalaris. The sequence continues at coordinate 2,239,599 of JACAXG010000056.1, read as the reverse complement.
GTTTGGCAACGTGGGCAAGGGGAGGGTGTTTGGGACTGGGTTTGTTTTACCATCTCCCAAGAGATTTTCTTTATAACTCTGGTGGTACATGTTTTTACAGCTTACTACTTTTAGTATCTGTCACTTGAAAAGAATAGATGGTCGAGATACACGGGGAAAAAAAACGTGTGCAAGCAGCAACACGTAACCAGCAAAAAGAAAACTTTCCCATGAAATACCCAAGTGATACAGATGTTGCAGGGTGCTCAAGGAACCGCAGGTTAGGGAGAGACTCCGAGATCCTGGCTAGCTCCTGGATCCAGAGGCTGCGGATGAGAGCCTTCAAGCTCCTTGGGTCTGATGCCAGATGACCCATCAGCCTCATGACCGTGCCAAGACACGGTACCTTCCAGCAGCTGCAGCTGGCAAGGATCTCTTCCCAGACTCCAAAACGGAAATTGGAAGTCCACGTCTGCCTATAGCCCCAATGCTGTAATTAACTGTGCATGGATGAGCATTGCCTGGGGGGGTTCTTGGCGAAACAGGGGTTTCAGTGCACACACATGCATGGGTGAATCCCCTCCCTCCATTCCCAGAGCACAATGAGCTACTGGTGTTACTCCCTTTGCCCCTCCATTTGGGGACAGCACTTATTAAGGCAGATGGTGAGTTTGATTCCCAGGCCACAGTGATTAGTGACTGTGGTGTCCCCGCGGGCTCTGGGCTACAGTGTCCCCTTGGAAGTGCAAGGTCAACTTTTAAACTCCTGCACCAGAGCTGACCTTTGTTTACACCAGTGGCAGAGTTAGGATGGACTCAAGGTGGTCCTGGAGAGCACCTCAACCTTCCCGTGATTGCTGGTGACAACAGCCACAGGCTGGCACTGGACATGGCCCATCCTTGTGTTGTCACCACTGCGCTGTGTGACTTTGTGGGGATGTTTTCCAGTGGGCACTGGCCCGGAGCCAGGCCACAGCCCAAGCTGCTGGTCAAACCCATGGTTTTACCGTGCTAATCCCCAAGTTTGAACTACATGTACTCTGTGTGTGTGTGTGTGTGTGTGTGTGGTCTTGAAAACTCACCAGTCTACTTGCAAATTAAAAAAACCCACCCTATAATATTTGCCCATTTGTTGCCACGGTGATGAAGGAGTGTGGGACAAAAGAAAGATATTCCGGTTGCCCCCGGGCCTGTGAACAAGCCGAATCAGGGAGAGTTGGTGAGAATGTGCTGTTAATTGTAACCAGAAATGCAGTAGGTCAGCCACCATCACTGCAAAGTGTTCTCCAAACCCCCTTTCATGTCCCAAAATGACATCCTGTGAAAGCCGGTGAAAGCACTGACAGCTGGACTTCCATTGTACCAGGCGAGACTCGGCCCCATAAATTAAGCAAACTGAAAATCTAGCCTTGCTCCCTCCAGGTATTCGTTTTCCTCGCTTTATCGATAACCTGGCGGGAGCAGATCTGGAACCAAATGTTATCTCGGCGCTGCCAGGACTTGCCGGCAGCTGGAGGGGGGAGGCAGCGCCGCTGACTCCCAGAGATAACAGGTGGAATGCAACAGGCGCTGCTTTTGTTTGCCATAACTTGCGCTCAACCCTCTCAGAGGCTGCCGGGCCCTTTGCTGTCCCAGCCAGGCACAGCACCTTCCTGCCAGCCTGGACAAACGCGTGCAAAAGAAATCCGAGGCGTTTCACAACTTCCAGGTTGTGACAGCACTGAGAAAAAGGCATAAACCCCCTATAAAACCCCTTCCCCCACGCGTTTGTTGTGATAAGGAGGCACATTGCTGCTTCCTGGGTACAGAACACGGGCTCAGAAATTAACTGTAGTTGTTGGTTCTCATTCTGAACATGCACAACTTTTGGCATGAAGAGTGTCTGCATCTTCTGTAAATCCCTCTTCAGCTATGTGGAAGTGATGGGTTTAATTTAACCCATGGCTGCTCCCACCTAGCTTAAAAATAAAATAACGTAAAAATAGAACCACCCAAATCAGTCATAGTATCTTGGTCATGTTTATGTTACATACATATTGTTAAATTTGCTGCTATGTAGATGGAAACTTGAAGCCCACTCTCAGAGTTGGTAAAGTTTCAAGGATCCATGTGTACTTGGCTCTTCTGAAAAATTGTTTTCCCTGTCTCAACCTACATTCTTCTATTTGCAAGAACCCAGAAGGTGATGCAACCTTCAGACTAATTCCACAATCATGAAAAAGCCCAGTACCCTTGGTTCATGGCCATAAGGATGCCCAGGCACAGTATTTTTTAGGCATTATTATATAGTGCTTGCAAAGTAAAATGGATTTTTCAAGAAGTGAAAGGGCAGTAGGTTAAAAATGTGCCCAAATTAAATGTGGTCTTATTGATGTAGTTTTAAATGCAAAGCTGGTCAATATAAAGATCACAGGATCTGGCTTACAGTCATCAGAGATGGAAAAATACCTATCAGACAAAGCTCTACAAGGGTAGGGTCTAGTCCCTCCTAAAAGAGGACTGGCTTTCATCTTTCATTGTTCTTCCATTAGCTTGATCTTTAATCTCAGTTCCTGTTAGAAATATCTGCAAACAATGACGAAGTTCTAGGCCATTAAGCAGATGTACAACACAGTGAGAAGATCTCTGCCACTAACAGACCATCTGATGAAAAAAGACACATACAAGAGCAATGCTTAAGAATAATAATAATAAAGGAAAGATGTGTGGAACAATCAGGTTAGAGACTTAAATTCTATATATTATATGTCCATGATTTATAAGCTACAGCTAAAGCATTATTTGGTCCCATTCACAATCCTGAGTATTTAAAACTTGAATGTAAAGGCTATCACTGCGAAAATGAGGCAGAGAAGGAGATCTGCTTTAAATGTACTCCTAATTACTGCTAGAGAGCTTTTATGAATAACAGACCATAGCACTTCCTATTGTTTTACATTTTGTGCTGTTTTAGAGACTCAAGAGTGATGTCATAACAGGGGGAAACTTGTCATGGACACACATTAAACTCTGGACACAAGGAGAAGACCTTTGATAGCAGATATTTGGATATATAGATGGGTAATTCGATAAGGGGAGAAAATGCTGAATTAAAGACATTTTTAGAGTTACTTCTATGCATGTCTCAGAAATTCTACCTCTGTTCAGAGAGGCACATGCTGAACTGCAATCAAATTACTACGTCCAGCTCTGCAATTTCAATCATTTATCCCATTTATAGGGGTCTTTTTGTCTTGAATTAGGCAAAATGTGAGCCCAACAGGAAATTAAGCAACCAAGCAAAATCAGGAAATTCACTCAAGTGGCTTAGTCAGTGGAATGTCACTGCTATCTTCAAACTAAAACTCCAAAGAAGTCGAAACTGCAGTTGGATTTATTTTCAAAGTGGCTAATATGCTTTTAATTTGTACAAGGTTGGTAACCAGGAAAAAAATACATTGCTCTCGTGAAGCTTGCCTTTAATTTTTTTCWCAGAAGGCCTCAGCATACAGATATACATAATGAGTTTAAAAATGTAAAAAAATTAGAACAGCTATTTTAATGACAAAGCCAATGAGATGCTTGTTTTAAATAAGTACCTGCTGTCTTTAGAACACTAAAAAAGAACTGAAACAGAAAAAATACACTCAAAGATGGCACTTCTTCCTCAAAACACATATTTGATCATAGGTCTTGGGGTGGGGAGAGAGGAATCCTTTTAGCTGTTTACAGTGGCCTCCCTGCATTTGGGACCTACAGACGTGTATGCAGAGTATTTTCAGTGACGGTTTTAGGAGGCCAAGCTACATTTTTTGCTTCACAGAAAACACTCCACTGCCCAGAACCCTCAAAGCCATTTCTTGCTTGCAGATTACCATTGTTATTTATCTACCCAAAGTACCTGGGAACTCTTGTGATGGTCCAGGTCCCTGCTGTGCTGGGCAGTGCACCAACACACAGTTAAGTGTATAAGCCTTGCCAAGAGGCACAAAAGCCAAGAGGCGTCTTTTTGTAGCTTGAAAAGAAGACAGAGGTTCCACAGCTGATCTTTATGATGATTCTGGTGGTCCTCATTGTGTTGATCAATTGCTGTTTGAAATCACAGACATGTTTTTTGTGATGGTAACCCTGTATTGGTGCTTACACAGCAATGCCCTGCACTTGCCTTTGATTTAAACTAAGCCATGAGGTGCTTCCTTAGCTTCAAGAGGAAACCATGGAACCTCGCCCTGTGGGTAACAGGTTTGGAGCTGGAGGGTTTCACTGCTGCTTTCTGAGCCCAGAACCTGTATCACACTCCTCCTGCTCAGTTCCTTCTTTCTGGGAGCGAGACTTTGTGCACAGCCTCTGATGGACTTGTAGCAACCCCAGTTCGGTATTCAAACAGCAGCTATAATTAAATCTTCTGCCTTTAACCAACAGTATCAGAGATGAGGGAGGAAAAAAGCATAGATTTAGAGTAGATAAGACAGATATAAGGAAGAAATTTTTTAAGATGAGGCTGGTGAAGCACTGGCACAGGTTGCTCAGAGAGGTGGATGCCCCATCCCCGGACACGTTCAAGGCCGGGTGGGATGGGGCTCTGAGCAACCTGATCAAGTTGAAGACGTCCCTGATCACTGCAGGGGGGTTGAACTAGATGACCTTTAGATGTCCCTTCCAAGCCCAGCCGTGCTGTGCTGCTGTGATAACACACAGCCACTGTTGCGTGTCATCTGTGCCTGTCTGTGCATATCTGTACACGATGTAGCTGATTTAAAACCAGTTGGGCAACTTCAACCGAATTTGGTAGAGGTTTAGAGATATTTTGCAGGTTGCACACAATTCATGGAAGTAGCCAACTGAATAGAAAACACCCCACAAGTATTTCCACTGAAGACAGGGGCTCTTAATCAGCTCCTGCAGTCTCAACCAAGAGAACATAGCAAAAAGAACAAACCAAACTTCTGAGGCTTTCTCCTAGCCCAAGTGCAGAAAAAGATTCAGCCAGGACTTGCATCTTACTCAGTCGCCTTGAAACACATTCAAAAGACACCAAGTTTCATTAAAACAGATCTTAACACTTATTAGCTCCAATATTATCTCCTCCTTTCTTCAGAAACATCCTCGACGTCTCATCATTGAAAACGCAGAACAGTTTATGGGGATGCTTTGAAGCTTTCTGCAGATGGATGTCTCTTGCTCCCTTGCACAGGGTTGATTGGGGGTCAGGAAGACATTTCCCTCCCAGTCAGGGAAGCAGGGACATGAAGATTCATTTGTCTTTTTTTCTTCCCTTCCTCTACAGCCAGTGGCCCGGCTGACCTCCAGAATCATTCAGGCCATCATAAAAAAGCCTCAGGCCATGGTGATCACTCTTGTTTTCTGCTTGTGAAACACAGGTTACTCTCCTCAGAATGAAAATGCTTTAGTTTAATTGAAACCTTTGGGGTTAATATATGAGTACCTTTGTTAAATGTAAAGGCCTGAGGTAAGCAGAGGTCACACAGGATGATCTTATGGTGCAGTTCAGACTGTCTGGGAGGCTAAAGAGGCAGAACAGACTTTGCTTTAGCGAGAGGTAGACAGAGGCAGAACAGGCTCTGAAGGGCTTTGAATGAAAAGATGGGGAGTGTGTGGTTGATACAACAAAAATAGAGCACAAAAATCGAGCACAAAAATCGAGCCACTGGAGAGCTGGGAGGAGAAGGCTGATGTGGCTAAAGGACATGGTTAGACAGTCACTGCAGCAGCAGTGGGTGGGTCTATATGGAATGAGATTGGGTTAGTTGAGAGGAAAAGTGAGAGAAAATGAAAAGCTCTGAGTCACAATGGGCTCAATCTGTCACTTCTGTGTCTGGGACAGGACTTCTGACAGGCTGTGATTTCAGCTGGAGCAGAGCAGGCAGGTCTGGGAGCATGAGTAGAAATGTGGTGTTTGAACTGCCTTCTGCAGGGGAAATTATCCAGAAATAAAAGATGTAGGAGAAAGCTCTTCAATACTTGAATATACCCGATGATTAGCATGCACAAATCTATGTGAAGAGTTCATGGTTAAAATCTTGGGTACATATAACTCTGCTTGGCTCTAACACAAGGAAAATTCATCCCTAAATCCCTGTTTTGATTTGATGATTAAAATAGTTCCTGCTTTATCTAACCACAGTCAATTTAGGAATGAGATGAAGTGACATACAGATATTATTGGCTTGCAATCACTTTGCTTTCCAGTAAAGCTTCATGTTTGAAAGATCTTTGTTTCATGAGAGATGGTAAAAGTATTAAGGCCTGACACCATGACACTGCCCACTGCACATCTTCCACCCCTTCGCAGCAGAATAAAAGAAAATAATACCTATGCAGGTATAAACAATTCTTACACTAACAAAGTATTTATCCAGTGTGTTTCCGCAGGAAAATTAATGTGCTAATTGCTCTCTCAGAGTCCTGGATAAGTAAAAGCAGAAAAGTACCAGAACAGTGCTAACCACCATCTCCCTAAAAACCAGAATGAAACAAACCAAACAAACAAAAAACCGCACAACAACGAAAAAACAACAACAAGAAAACCCAAAATGAAGAAAAACCAACCAAACCCAAACCAAACCAAACCAAAAAACTCCCAACCTCAACTCATAAAAAGCGAGAAGCAGATGAAATGGCTCATACAGAAATTCTATACTAAGGATGGTGAACCATAACCAGTGTTACATATTGCGCAGAATGTGCTTTAAGTGACAGGGCTTATTAATCAAATTTATTTGTTAATGATATGTCTTCCCTATGCCTTGTATTGGAAATCACAGTTTGCAGGAGCTCTGCAAGCCCTGTCCTGGCAGAAAACCTGCAAACCTGACAACTCCAGCAGCAAGAGGCACGTACCTGATGCACCTGTGCTGCCCCTGGCTTTTTCAAGGAGACACAAGTTGAGGAGAAGTTCTGGGCTGAGAAGCTGCTCAGTCAGGACACAAACAAGCCATTTGGAAAAGCAGACAAGTGTTGGAAAGGTCTAGGAAGGAAGAGCTGTGCATTGCAAAAAAGAACAAGGCTCTTGGAAATGTATGTAGGAAGGACTAGAAACTTGAGTAGGCAGAAGATGCTTTGGCTGAACTCTTAGCAGTTTAGAGTTCTCAAGAGTGGGGCTGTTCCTCGGGGAGTGCAGTGAAAATGCTGTAGTGGCTCAGCACTTGGAGCTGGATTTGCCCCTTTGGAAATCCAGTGGCTTATTCATACCCTGAAAAAGGAAGTATATCCTGGCCAGTTGGCTCAATTTAAGAAGAAACAGGCAACTGTGTAGCTGGAATAGCAGGTAATGGAGGTGAAAGGCTGGGTGTAGGAAAAGTCAGCTGTGTGCAGGGGGCACAGGATGGAGTAACCCTTCCATGAAATCCAATAAAACCTGAGCTGGTCATGATTAACTTAACATTTTCAAAATCCTTTTTAGAGTTCACAAGGAACACAATGTCTAGCCAACTCGTAGTGGCATGTGAGAGACCCCTGACTCTAATATCCCAGGACGTCAGCCCTCTACTTGTTTCAGATTTTGATGCTGAACACTGCTCTGCTTCTCAATTCCAGCTTATTTATTTAGCATTCTTATTGCTTTATCTCATTTATAGCAAGCCTGTGAATGTAAGTAAGGAAAAGTACCTTATAAAATAACTTCATCTATCTGAGCAGTCTGAGCAAGGTTTACATTAAACCCACCAACTGATACATATAATTAGTGGCAGAACTTCCTCTTGTGCCCAGAACCTGTGAAACTGCTCAACAGAAAGAATGGAGAAGTGTGAAAAGCAGCTTTTATGRGGCTCAGCCATGCTCAAACATCCCCTCAAAACAGGAAGAACATCACAGCACCCCTCAATACCCAAACAGTGTCTCCTGTACCTGCTCTATGTCAGACTCCAGAGTCAGTCCAGTGTTTTTCTTCACCCCCTTGGGTGGGGACTCCCTGGGCTGGGAGATGGAATCCACATTGCCCCCTTGCTCCCAAAGGGAAGTGTGAAGTGACCCTGAGGGAAACTGGATCAGTGAGGGATTTGATTGGATCTGGACTCTTTCTGACAGGCCTTCATAAATTCGTCTTTTAAAACAGAGGCCCCTTTGCCACTATACATACTTTATGGGGAAGCGGATGAATGGCTAACAGTGATTGCTACAAGAAGAGAAATACCATGATTTGGGGTAAATTTACCTGAGACTTGCTGTCCCAACCTAGACCTGCTGTCCCAACCTAGACCTGCTATCCCAACCCGCTTGTCTTGCTTCTATAACTCACTGTAAGAAGAACACTGTATGTAGCAAATACACTCACTTTTGGCTTTACAATCTTGAACTAATCAGTGTACAGAGCAAAATACTTTGCAATCAGGTTGAAATAGTGTTGGCAATGCTCATCTGACCCTTACGAGCAGTTGTGCACGTTACAGAGTGTCTGAACTATTTTTGCACTCCATGTCTTCACATCAAATAGCTGCTGGGCTCCTTATCTACAAACAGTATGAAAATAATAACAAAAAAAGAACTGAGTTGCATAGTCTCCTCTGCTTCCYTTCTTGATCTTAGGTGGTAATTTGCCTAGATAGGCAGCAGCTTAGTAGTTAAGGTCTATCTGTTGTTTTTGCCCAAGAGGCAAAGCCAGCGTGTCACTCATGCCTACCTGCCTTGTTCTAAAGAGGGGAAAACATTCCCTTTCTTAAGTACCTTGATCCATGACCTAGATGTGGAGACAGGAGGTAAGAGGATGTGCTATTCATTTATGGAACATAGGGGTCAAGATGGACCAAATTTAACATGTAATGAAGACTTCTATGTTCTTAATGCAGTAGTTTAGGYGCAGAAAATACTGCCCAGAAGGACACCCTAGAAAAGCCATGCCATCCATTGGTTCCCCTAGGTGAAAACTGTCTCCTGAGAGTCATTCTGATTGCACCTATTTCAGCCTGTGCTTTATTGTAAAGACTGCCTTGTGTCTCTCTCTAGTTTGTTTTTTCCCTCTGTCTCTTTTTTTTTTCCTTTTTAATTTAGAAACCTGCCTACATTCGTGTCTCACTGTTTTGTTGGAAACAGATGGCCCTTCCTGAAGACACACAGTTGAGKGAACAGACACGGACCACTTTACCATGTGGTAGCATGTTTGTAATTAGATATTTAAAGTGCTAGACAATTACTATCGAACCTTGTCATGAGGGAAATTTAGGTCTGTGTTTACCAAGATCTGAATTATAAACTGGATCCCTGCCAGGGCTTTACTCTTGGGCATAAAATGAAAGAAGACTCTGGTTGAATACTGAGTGACATTGATTAGAGCTACCACCTGCCCTGTCTCAGATATGATCACTCACTCCTGTCTCCCCCCTGYCCTGTAGTTTTTGTTGACCACTGTATGTGGTTTGCCCATGTGATAAGTTGTGGGATGCAACCAGCTGATCATAGGAGGTACCACCTCTGTAACATCTCTAGGGCTCAGCTTCCCACCTGGTTTTGGTCTACAGAGAATTAAAAGCAGATCCACACCAAAAGAAGCAAGTATAGCCATCGGGAAAGAAAGCTGATAAAGTTGGAGGGGAGAATGGAAAGTGATAAATCAGGGAAGAAATTACAGGAGAGGACTACAGAAGAAGAGAAAGAAGTTCAAAGAGTTATCTAATCCGTAAGATAGTTTAACTCGTGTGAAGTTTTTCCCAAGATGGGAATACCCAGCCTGTGGAAGCTGAGAGCAGCAGTCCTGGCTGCTAGGGGAGTGCAGCTGTGCCCCCTTTATGTGCCTCTCCCATGCTGCAGCCACGGCTGGGACTGAGCAGTTGCAATCAAGAAACTTCAGTTTCAGAAACACAAAGTTCCCTCTGGTTTTACCCTACTTGAAACAGAAATAGTTCAGGAGTCTGGAGGAAAGTATCATGGAAACATTAATGTTTGAAAACTATGGAAATGGTTGAAGTCACAGGCAAAGGGAAACCAGTTTTACATCAAAATCTCACACCTTAACTGCTCTGCTCCAGTGGAATACTTATCATGGTTGTGAAAGCCAAATTATATCATGACTTCATTTTAAAACAAACAAACAAACAAAATTGTTAATTCTAAATTTGGATATGGATTTAGCAATGAAATGTTTCAGGGATAACTTGTTTTCAGTGGGGAATTCTGCGAACAAAAACTGATTACAGGATGGAGCCAAATCCCTGCCAAGGATACAGACAGGATCATGGAAGCGGATGAACTGCAATTTCCCATGCACCAGAATCCACAATAAGGCCAGGAGCAAAATGAGCACAATCACAAAGTACTCCAAGAGCCAGGACTGAGCAGTGGGAGAAAGCTGTGTACTTTCTTCTGTGTACCTGTAATCGCTTGTGAGATCTTTCTGAAGAAAGGCATGTGTTGATCTTACAGARAACTAGAACACTGATTTAAATATTCATTGTATAATCAGGGAAAGGAATCTTGGAAAACTCTGTGAAAAAAGTTCTGTGGGGTTGTACAGAGTGCAAGAGATGGGAGGACAGTGATGAAGACCAGCAGCAAAACCTGATAACACTGTTTGAAATAAAATTGGGTTTCATTTATCGTCCCCTTAAGGTTAAAATTTAAAAGTAAGCTGGCCAAAGTAAGCATTTCCCAGGAACACAATTTTGGTTTGGACTCTGCATTGCAATGTCAACTCAGGTAATCTACTGCAGTGCTGTCTTGTAATTCAGCAAAATCTCAGACGGCAATAAGGTAAATTCAGCTGAAAAACTCGTGGGTCGACAGAAAGGTGAGTGAAATACAACTCCATGTGCTAATACAGAAGAACAGGTTGCAGGAGGCTGAGACAACAGACGGTTGTTGGAGGGACGAGAAGAGCTCGCTAACAGTTACCATGAATAAGAAATACCTGCACCTCGGTAATGTCAGGCCCGTGGGCAACACTAAATCAGGGCTTGSTTTCTCATGACGTTCAGGATTATGCACCCACATAAAGCAGCCTCTGCCCTGACAAGTGCACGGTGTAATTGTTGTCCAAACACATCCCACTTCCTCACCACGGCTGACTCACGGCCGCTTCTGAGAAACTCCCACAGGAACATCTCCTGTGCAGGGAGAAGCAGATGTGGGGCTGTTCGCTGCCCTCCGCTTTGGGAGGATGGCGCTGAGGAATGCCCAGCAGGGCTGTGTGGCAGCAGGGAGCGGTAAGCAGAGGGCAGTGTAAGCACACGGACACGGCCGGGAAGCGCCGGCTCCAGGGAAAGGACCAGGAGCAAAGGGAGATGCTCAGGCCGGGGAGGGCTTCTGGGGGGGCATCCCTGGTCCCTCCGCCCCTCGGCCTGGTTGAGAATGGCACAAACACATCGTGACTTCGTTCCTAAAAAAAATAAACGAACAACATTTTTAATTCTAAGTTTGGATAAGGATTTAGCAATTAAAGGCTTCAGGGATAACTTGTTTTCAATGGGGAATTCTGCGTACAAAAAGCTGACTACAAGGATGGAGCCAAATCCCTGCCACGGATACGGACAAGGATCGTGGAAGCGGATGAACTGCGATTTCCCATGGATCAGAAATTGCAGTGAGGCCAGGGGCGAAATGAGCACAGGCAGAAAGGGTTCCAAGAGTCGGGGGGAGAAGGAAGAAGAAGGGGAACTGGAAGAGGAGGAAGAAGAGGAAGAAGACGAAAAGGAAGAGGAGGAGGAGGGTGCGCATCCCCCGTTGCGGCTCCATCCGGGCACGCGATGACATCATCGCCCCCGCACGAGAAGCGCATCTTTGCCCCGCGCGCCCCCCGCGCGCCCCCCGCGCCCCTCCGCACGCGCCCCGCCCAGCCAATGAGAGCGGCGCGCCGCCGCAAGGCCTCCTGGGGGCTGTAGTCCAGCGCGCCCTCCCCGCCCCGCCCGGCACCACAGCTGAGCGTCCCTGTCGCGGCCAGGGCAGCGCCCGCCCCCCGCCCCTTTGTGGGCGGGGTCGGACCGCGCCGCAGGCCAATGGCAGAGAGGGTCAAGGTTCGGCGGGCGGGCGGAGCGGCCAATGGGCGCGGGCGGGCGGTGGAGGGGGCGTGGCCGGCGGTGTTTTGTTCGGTTGCCATTGAGCAGCCCGGTCCATACGCGCGGGGGAGGCGGCGCGGCCGCGCAGGTACCGGCGGCTGCCGGGGGTGGGGGGGTACGGGGCGGGAGGCAGCGAGCGCGGCCGGCAGGTAACAGCAGGCGGGCGGATAACAGGTAACAGCCCTGCAGGCAACAGTCGGACAGGTAACAACAGCCCTGCAGGCAGCAGCCGGACAGGCAACAGCCCCGCAGGCGGCCCGCAGGCAGTGCCGGGCAGAGGGGAGGCGGCCCGGGCAGCCCCGGACCCCTTCGCAGAGCCCGGGCGGCCGTGGGCACCGCGCAGCTGTCGGCGGGCGGGGCAGCGAGCACGGCCCGGGGGACCCTGCGGGGCGGGGGTGTCACCCCGAGGCTGCGCTTCCCCGCGGCGGCACCTCCCGCTGCCGCAGGGCTGCGGGCTGCTCATCCCTCCAGTTGCATCGGCAGATAGGTAAAGCGCTGTGGAGGTTGTGCATTTTGTTGTTATTGTCGCTGCTCGGCCCGGGCCGCGCTCCCCCCGCACGGCCGGGGCCGCTGCCGTGCGCCCGCTGAGAGCTGGAGGCGGCGGCCGCCCCGCCGGGAGACAGAAAACCCGTAACCCCAAAAACCAAGTTATTTGCGTTAATAGGCGCTGCTGGGGCGGATCCGGGCCGGCTGCGCGGCGCTGCCGTGTCTGCCAGGGCTCCGGCCTGGCCCGGCCGTGCGGGAAGGGAAGGGACGGTGCCCGGCCCCGGCGGGGCTCGGACATTCCTTTGTGCCGCTGCCCTGCAAACACATGTCTGCAGGCACGTACCCCGGCGATTTTGAGGCGATTCCYACCTTTCTGGCTCAAGGGTAGAGTTACCTCCGAGGAGGTGCGTGTTCTCTCACAATAGCTGCCTTCCATGATGATTCCTGGCTGGAAGCGGTGGTTATTTTCCTCCTCCCCCTCCACTCAGCAATGGGAAAGTTGATTTCTAGTTTATGGCCCCGAAGTGTAAGGACCAGTTGGGCTCAATGGGCGAGTGAATGGGCTCTTTGTGTTATTCTAGCTTTTCTAAGGACAGTAACATGGCTTTGTTCTGGTTATTTGGCTTATTAAATGTCTCCTGGCCTGCTCGAAGGGGTAGAAATGTGTGGTTGAAATTCTAGGTGCTCTTTCAGGAGGTCGCTTTAGGTCCTCTGGGAGAGAGTGGCCACCCGCCGTGGAGGATCCGCAGGGTTGGTGTTCAGGGATCTGAACTCCTGAGGTTGGGATGGAAAAGTTCGGGCTTTCTCCCCTATGGGGAAATGACATCCCCATCACAGCATTCAGAAGCTTTGGGATTGCAGGGTTGAGAGGGGCTGGGTGATTGAGACCCATTAAGTCCCTGGCTTTCACCGTGAGTGCCAAGTCCTAGGCCTCGGGATGRGTTGAGCCAGCTGGTCAAATCCATTTTCTGGTTCGCTGTGCTTACATTAAAATTAGCTCCTGAGAACAGTTATTACAGCCTTTACTGTTGCATTGCCTCCTGTTCCTTTGCCTGACTGATGGAGAATATTTTTGTCAGAAAAATTTGCCGTTTTTGGCAAGAACCAGTAAGTTTGTATCTCTTGTGGCAAGCTGAAATGTTTCTGGGTGTGTTTTAATTGTGAATAGCCTGCTTGCTTGGAGTCGGGCTTATGAAACCTSGAGTACAATGTTTGCTGAATAGCAGAAACTTTCCTAATGAAGCATGTGACTTGATCTGGGTTTATTGGAGGTGCAGTGTACTTGTTCAAGCCCAAAGAGCTTGTATCTTTATGGTTACAGAGCTTCCAAAAATGCTTGGAAGAATTGCACTCAGAGGCAGGAGACTGAAACATATATTTCAGATAGTTCTACATAAGCTGGTGGAACTCCTGAGTWGAAAATGGGCTTACTACTCATTTTGAATTTCTGTGAAATACTGTTAATATGTCTGCTATTTTTAATGAGCCCTATTTTTTACATCTGTAACAAGATACTACTCTTCATGATATGGAAGTAAATGCTGCCTATTAGACATGAATTTAAAATACTGATCTGTAAGATCATCCCCCTAAAGATATTGTATCCTTTTGGGATGTTCYTGTGGTAATCTGGTAGTCCTCTAGCGGCCTTTACCTGCCAGCGYGTAACCCACAGTTACTGTCTCTTTAACTGGGGAATTAAAGTTGGTTAAATAATTGTAAAGGGATATTTTAAATTCAGGATAGTTAAACTTCCCTACTTCCGTTCAAAAAGCTGTTTTTCTGCAGAGTACTATGATTCAGAAGAATGAGGAGGCTGAAAGAAGAAATATTTATATTTGCAACCAYTGTGTTAAGCTTTGAAAGTTTAGTAGAGGTATAAAACTATACTTATGAAAATATGGTAGGCAGATAAACTGAAAGCCTGAGTGTACTGAGAAGGCTGCAATTTATTGTGTGGATTGCTTTATTTAAAACAAAACCTTGAAGGATTTATTCTTTCCTATAGGAATTCCTTGAGAGTCTGGTAGCCATTACTGTGGCTCCCTTTTTTAGTTCCTTCTCCTTTTCCCCTCTCTGTGATTTCTCCCCCTTCCTCTGTTGCCTCCCCCCAATCTACATTCCTTTGTGTTAGCAGTGATGATGGCAGTTCTAGTCACCTCCTGTGGTTTGATAGATTATTCCCTTTAGAATCATGGTGTACTTAAAACTTTCCAAATACAATTCTTTCCTTGCTCCTCCACTTTTTTGATGCTGGCTTTGAGTTTTGTTCTAAGAATTTGTCCTCTCTGGTTCTGCTTTGAGTTGTCTCAAATACTAGTTAGAAGTCTTAAACCTTTAGTGGAAAGTATTAGTATTTATGTTATGATTTACATTTCTTTTTGTGTATGTTGTTGGTCATAATATAAACAGAAATTTTGTATTTTGGCAACAGTGGTATCTCTCTCCCCTGCAAGCTCACAAGTTTTGTGCTTTCTTTTTAGACAAAACTTTGCTTTAAATCTTATTAAACTTAATTTTTATTTTTATGAAATAAACTTCTTGGACTGTTTTTAGATTACTACATTCTTGAGATCTSATAGTCATGTAAGAATGATCTTGCAGGTAAATGTTAATAGGATTTTGTCTTTAGTCTTACACAATTTATACATGAACTTACATATTCTACCCTATTTCAAAATGCAAGAGATTCCTGTCCTTTGTGGAAGTATCTGCAACTTTTATTTTAGATATTGTGAGTAACATAATCTTACTGGGGGCATGAAACTACACACAAAAACCTGTGAAGGGCTTTATGAGCACTCCTGAAGGAAGGGTTAATGAGCAGAATGGAGGCCCTGTTCAATTCTAGGGAAGAAATTCATGGCTAGGAAAAGAGGTACTTGAAGTCAGTGCAGTGTCTGATACTTTCTTGGTAGATAATTTTTAATCTCTTGGCTCTGTACACCTGTAAGGGAGCCATTTACATTGGCACTATGCTTTTTGGTGTCATAAAGTTTGTGTCCTTAGCACTGAAGTATTGCAATCYGGTGATGAGTCTGCTTAAAAAAAAAATAAAAAAAAAAATCTTCATTTTGTTGGTTTCTCTTAACTGTAAACACTCTGTTGGGGGGATTGAGACAGTCATATTTTCAGAAAAAGGTTTTCTTTAAGGATTTTCTTCTCACTCAAGAGGAGGTCTGTAAAAAAGCGGGGGGAGTGGCAAATTTTTAACTCCTTTCTAGGCTGCACTACAGGTTTTTTTTGGTGATGATTAGATGTGATGATTTTTTTGTGATGGCTATTGTGGTACTGTTGAGTATAGAGAAACCTGAAATCAAGGTAACTGTCAGCTCTTCAAAAAGTCGTTTCTACATTTGGTGCTGTTTTGGCTTTTTTGGTTGTTTTGGGGAATAATATCATTAGCAAGCTGGCAAGGAGCTGCTCAGCTAACTGCTAATGCTTTGCAGTGGGCGTAAATAACTTCTGAAGGCCATGTTTCTGCTAATTTTTAGGTTGAGGGGAGGAAGTAGGCTGGGTTGTTACTAAATGCATTATCTGGGTTATGGCTCTCAGTTTACTGACAGCACTTTTTAAGCAAGCAGTTGAATATCTTGCTTTAAGGTAACATGAATTGTTTCAGCTAGGAAATTTACTGAGTTATAAAAACAAAACTAATATGATTGGCTTTCTGCTGTTTGAACTTGAGTGTGTTTTAGTGAAATGCAGCTGCCACGTTTTGCATGTTGGGTGTTAACAGTAAGATCAAGGGTTCTGATCACCTGGTGTTCACATCATTGCTCAGAACCTGATATGACAACATTGCTTTAAGTTCCTGTGAAAATTATACTGTAGGAAAACACTGGGAAGAATTCTGTTAATGATGTATCAGGCCCATAGCTTGGGACATCCAGTGCCAGTGATGGCAWCTGCTCTTCAGTGTGTGAGTTGGTCTGGATAGATAGAGCCAAGAGTGTGAAATCAAACAGTATTTTGCCTAGAGCTGTCATTACAAGTGTCATTTGCAAGACTGACTCGGTGTACCAAGACCTACATGTCATTGTGGGGAAGGCATTTGAGATGGAAGAAAGCTGTTTCTGCATTTGCTGAGCTTTAAAGTTGGAACCCAGCTGGTACAGGAAATAGTTGAAGAAATAACTGCAGCACCACTGCCTCTGCCTTTACTTTTGTGCTTTAGCCTGAGACCTGTGATGCTAGAAGACAGGATGTGAATTCCACTTTTTCTAGAGAAAACCTGTTTTGTTTTAAGACTCTCCTCATCCAGCCAGCCTTGACAACTGACTTGCTGTTTATTTGTTAATTCACTTCAGTTTTCTTGGGTTGTGAAAGATCACATTTTAAACTTGGCAATTTCTACATTAAAATTAAGGTATTAAGAATGAAGGAAAACCTTTAGTGTCCTAATAAGACCTCATACAACACGGCTGTGGCTTCTCTTCTACTGTCACCTCCCCTTGAGCCATGAATGGGAATAATAGGAACTTCTGTTGGTGTTATATTAACTTTAGGTCCCTAATTTGCATCTCAAATAACATTGAGAACAGCATYAATGCCTTCGAGGGGTTTAGGAGGTTTTTTAATTTGTAGGTTAAATGTATTTTTTAACCTAATTGGGCAGTTCAGGTTATTATTGCAGCATGTTTAATTTTTGCTCTGCACAGCTTGTGTTGATGTCAGTGGCCCTGAATCATTCCTTCAGTGCTGTGCACATGTGTTAAGTTTCACCTTCTTAATTGTGGCTTTAGATTTTGTCTTGGTAAAGTATTCCTCCATTTCATACAGTTACTACTGGATACTAGGTGATATTTTTGTTCTTTATTCTACCCTCTAAAGCTTGTTCATAATGAAAATTCGTGTTTTAGAGGTTCTATTTCCTTTAACTCCCCCTGCTTTCCCAGTGAAAAGTGCATTTTTCTGTCTTCCTTTAAGGTTTCTGTTGATGTGACCTCTTTTGCTTTTAGAGGGTTGAAAGTTTATCATGTTTAGGGAGAGGTGACAAAAGCTGTATGTCATTTGGGTCTGTCAAACCCTGTTGCTTTATCAGCTCCCACTGTCTGAAAGTAGCATGCAGAATATGAAAGAGGTTAAAGTTTGGAGCCTCAGGTGTGATGTAGGTTATGAAACGGAATTRTGGAAACATGGTTCAGGCAGGATGAGTCTGGATCTGTGAGGTTCTGCCCTCTGCAGCTCAGCATTTCTTAATCATTATGTAAACGGCCATTAAGGTTGCAGATGATTTTTGTATCATGTAATGAACCAGCTTTGCTTTCATAACATAGGAGACTTCTGATCTATGGACTGTTTGAGGGTGTGATTTATTGATTTTTAAGTGTTGGTCTCTATTTAGATACTTAGGATCTATTTGTATGTCTGTATAGTGTTTTTGCTGAACTGACAGTTAAAATTACAATCCTAGTTTAGAAAAAAAAAGGAACCTCTTTGCCCAATTATCCCAGTGTGATAGTAGTGGCAAATAATAATTCCCTATGTCCTGTTGGAATGGAGGGTAGTGGTGTGTGAGCATGCATCAAGACTACTGCTGTGCTTAGAGTGTAATTTGATGCAGTATTTAGTAAATGAGGAGAGAGGAGTAATGAAAACAACATTCAAGAACTACTTACTTGAATTGGCTAAAGTACAGCATGTATTTCTTGTAGTGGGAAGGGGGAAAGGAACAAGTACCAGCACTTCATCTTTTCATTTCTTAAAAGCAATGAAATGAAACAACGAACTTGAACCTTGATGAATTTGAGAAGTGTGAGTAACTTGGAGGCTAAACTGAAGTGCTGCTGCCTTCTGAAAGGGGCTACCAAAGGTTAAGACACAACAGTGGCGTCACTGGTTTGGAGATGCTGCTGGCACTGGAACATCAGCCAGTATGTCCCAGTGTCAGCCTGGCACTTGGCCTGTTCCTTTCTCGGGGTGCATGCTAGTCCCCTTGAGCTTGGCTTCATGTGTGCCTGCTGACTTCATCATTTTCTTCCATTAGAACTCCATCCTGACCAGACCTTTCTGGCTCAACACTTGGATAAGAAATTGCTGAACTCCTGGAGGGTAAGGTGGACTGTTGCTGCTCTTCTGTTTTCATGCTTCACAAATCAGAAGAATGTCATTTAATAAAGCAGAGAAGTACCTGGATAAATACTTGTAGTACCAAACTATTACAGAGGATGAAAAAGGATAATATTTTGTCTTTGTTTTGTGTTTCTTAGGTGGCCTATTTATGCTTGAGCTCTTAGGAGTTAATTCTCCTGTGCTTTAGTGACTTTAGATTTTGCAGTTTAAATGTGAACTCTGACTGGCTGCAACTAATGCTCTTTGCTTCAACTCCCCATCTGTAAAATCCTACTTATCTTAGTTTTTATTKTGGAGTATTTGGCCTGCGTGCAGCACTTTCCATCCTCAGGAAGTCCTAACCAAGCCTGAGGCAGCGGGTGTGAAAGGTGCTGCTCGTGTTTGTGTGACAGTGCTTTGACACCRCATCAGTGAAAGCCATTACATCACCCTGCTGGGTTGTTAGAAGGCAAGGCACGCTTGTCTTTCTGAAGTAATAGGCTTCTGGTTTCTCTTGGTCACAAGAAAGATGYAGCAGGATACTGCAATATTGTTGAAACTTGCAATCTGCCACGGGAGGTGATTGGAGGGGATTTATTTCTGTGTGATAAAACTGTGGGGCAGGTGTGACTTTTTTTGTAATAGTAAAATAACCTGAATATGCARATCCTGAGGTTTTAATTTGAAAAATCAGAAAAGTAACTTCTAGTTCATTGAAATTAAACATACACTGCAGGAGGATAAGCAAAAACATTACAGTGGCTGGAAATTGAGTTAGTCATKTAAAAAAAAGAAAGTAGGGCTGCAAAAGGTGTAGGTTGGTTGTGAGGCTCCTGCCCCATACTGGTATTGCACCTCTAATGTSATTCATAACAAAGCTTGAACAGCTCTTTTTTCTACTGAGTCCAGTGCTTTGCTGTGCTCAGCATTAAAACTTGTTCTGAATATGGAGCCAGACATCTTCCTTACTGCAGGTCAAGCTTATTGCCTCATTCCCTGGGCATAAGGAACAGCTATTCCTTCCCCTGTAGTAAGTAATCTTTTAAAAATRTTTAAACTGTTCTTTGCAATATTCCTGTTTCCCTGTGTCTTGCCCTCCACCCTGCAGCCGTGTGATACTTTTGGCCTAAATAAAACTGGTGTATCCACGTCTTCCCAAGAGGTCATGTTTTTTTCAGCTCTAATCATTSCTGTTATTTGCTCAAGTTAATTCACATTGAGCTTCAAGCCTGGTGCTTGAAGCCCAAGTTTGTCCTGCAGCTGAGACTTTCTGTGCTGAGTGGAGTGAAAAAATGGCTTCATGTGCCCTGGAGCTGATACTCCTGTTTATGCATCCCCATACACTTGACTTTTTTAYACCAGCTTAGCACTCGTTTCAAGGTCAGCCTGTTGATCCCACCTCGCCCCCAGCTTTCTTCTGAAGAACTTGCCTTCCTGTTCGTTCCTTTAATCCTGCCTGAGCGTGCCTTTCACAACTCAGTTGTATCCTATTACTKGCAGAACACTTTTCCAACTTGTCAAAGTTATGCAGAATTTTAAGGCTGTCTTGCAGTTCTTCCTGCTGTTCCTCTGCTTGTAACAAGCCTCCTCTGCCAGCAGCAGATCAYGGGAAGCACAGAAATGGAACCGAGCTGGGTTCCTGCTCGGTGTGTTCTCCCACGCACCATTGGAAACTTCTCTCTGGTTGTCCCCCAAGGATTGCATTTGCTGTAGAGCCTTTGCTTAACCTCCCAGCAGCAGAGCTCTGTAAGCCTTATATTTGTGAGCTCACAGGTTCCTCCCTGTCCCTAAACCCTGTTACACTGATGTCCAGGTGAACCAGGCAGGTGCTGCACTCCTTGTTGCTGCTAAGTGCTTGCAGAAGATTCCCATCCTCCCCAGAGGTTCTGGAATGTGGGGAATTGGAGACCAGTCACATGAATTTTGACCTTTTTCTGAAGGCAGGCATGGAATGAAGGCAGGCCTAATCTCAAACTGATGTCCAAACCCTTTCTTTTTTTCTTAAAAATAAACACAACCATGTCCTGTTCCTGTCTGTATTTAAATATATCACATAATAACCTAAATCTGGTACCTTGCAGATAATTCCAGGTGTTAGAGTGACTGAATTCATCTATGGTTAGGGTTCTTTGAAGCTGTCCATTCTTGAGATCAAATTGCTCTTGCATTGCAAGCTGTGTGTTGAAGGATAAGCTTCACTGCTTGGAACAGCTTTTCTTTAGAGTATTTTTCTTGGATTCGTATTTGTAAGTATTTGTTGACATCTCTATAGGTGCAATTTTCTCTCTTTGAAATCTTAGTTCTCGTGTCATCTTCCCTGTCGAACTCTGCACATAATGAATCTTGTGCTGCTTAGAAATGGATTTCTCTGAGCCCTGTCTCTGTTAGGGTTGTTTCTAATACAGTTCTCTAAGTACTATTTGTTGTTGCTCCTCCAGCACCTCTMCCTGTAAACTTTCAAACTGCTTTACATCTCCACCATTCAGTAATTCCCTTAGACTTGCTCTAGTCAATACCTTATTTATAGTCCCTGCATGTGTAGCAGTTTGTTCTCATTACACAGATGTATATGAGTGTAGTTGAAAGTTTTATTGTGCCTGGCTACAAGCTGGARTAATTAATCTTGTAACCATTTTTTCTGCTGGGTGCTTTAAGGAGATGGACATCTATCCTTTGAAATCATACTGCAATGTTAAATTGAGCAGAGGTTTAGAAAGTCTGATAATCCTCTGCTAAAGGTATTGAATGTTTGTTACCTGGGATCACCTCAGTGATCACTCTGAACCCACAATATGTTACCAAGAAAGTAAGGCAGCATCAGCTGGTGTTGAGAAGTTAAAGGCAATGTGGATGGTGAAATGTGTGTTGAGTGTACTTTAGGATATTAATACTTGTTTGTAAGTATTACAGACATTATTAAACAGTATTATGGAGGAGCTGTGTTCAGAAAAGCTCTTTCGAGGTGGGTTCATGGTTGTGGCAAGTTTTTCTGTATTAAGTGTGACACTCAAATTTTAGTAATACAGTTGGTTGCAAAATGCCATGTATCCTTGAGATTAAACTTTATAGTCCTGTTAAATATAGTCTTAAACTTTGGAACTAGTTTGGGGAGACCTTCCCTTTGCCCTTTTCTTGCTTGAGCACAAGCTGATCAAATAAAACCAAACCTATTTCTGAACTCTGCACTAGTTGAACTGAGCCACACTGAAATGAAGTAAATGCCTGTTGCACCTGCAAAAAAGGCTGCAGCTGTCTAAAGCTTGTTTATCACTTCAGCACTTCTTGGGTCCAGGTGCTCAGCCAGTGACTTCCCCTAACGCAGTGGTTTGTTTCAGATCTTCAGCAGAAAAGATGTTACTACTTCATGCAGACTGCAGTGTGCTTAACCTTTGCATGTGTGAAGATGCCAGGAACCCAGATGTAATTTCAGAAGCTTATTTTAAAGGCAGCTTAGATGAAGTACATTTTCTGTCAGCATTGAAAGATCATTTGAAAGACAGAGTTTTCAGGTGAGGAGGTAAAAGGACACACTTCTCTCTTACTGTTGACTTCATCAGATAAATCTTTACTGTTTTGTCCCTCAGCTTGGTTACCAAAGCTGATCTTGTCAGAATGCTGTCATCTGTAAAGATAACTGCTCAAGTGGGAGGACACATTTCCCCTCCAAACACTCTTGGTCCTGTCCTCTCTTGCACAGTTGCTGTTTGTGAATGTTGTGTGCTGAACTTGCCAAGTGACTTACCTGTTAACCATTGAAAGCTGCTAAATTTCTGTCTCAGTCAGGGAAGATTAAAAGTAAAGGCCTTCCTTGACACTCATTTTTCACGTGGCATTTTTGTGCTCAAATTAAATAGTTGTTTTGCCTTATACAAACTGACGTGTGGTCCATAGTACTTGTGTACTGATTAACATGGTTTTGCATTAAGGCTTCATAGCCCATCCTCTGTGAGAAAACTTTGTGATTTGGAGTTCTAGGGACTTCTGTGAATCCACTTTGGCAAATGAGTCTGTCCACAGAACTTGATTGTAGAAGTAAGGAGTCATTTATTAAACAGGAGATAGTGTTGAGGTATACACAGAGAAAATACTGAGCTTTTTCATCAAGCAAAGGTGATCTTTCAGTATTTAAAGAAAAAACAATTGTACTAATGTAGCTGAAATAGTTCACTTTTTTTCTCACTTAACAATGTTATCTTCTCTTACATGGTGTAACTTTGTCACATGAGTTATCTTTTAGTTGATGTAATTGTTACAAATGCTTTTTCTAAATACCTCCTGCAATGTGTACCCCTTGGTTTCCTAGCCCAGCGTTTCCTGCATCCAGCTGTTCAGTGTGCTGCTGAAGGCTGACTGCATAGAGACAAAGTAGTTATCTTGCTTTTGAAAGAGTCTGGTGAACTAGTAAGAGCTGCATAGCTCAACTGAACTAATTTTTATTGAACTACCTTTAATAGGTCTGGCAAGAGGGATGTCCCTGGTGACACTTGAAGTAATGTCTGAATTGAATGCTGAAAGCACACACAGTATTGATGTGTGCTGCTTTTGTCTTTGTAATTCATTCCATTATTTTAATGGACTTTAATTTGTGGTCTGCTCATACTTGGGGCATTTGTGGGCTGTTACTGAGGGCTCACATGTAGAGCAGATCATACGTAGTGCAGATGCCTTCAGAGGCTTCACCATTTGAAAGTTCATGGTAAACTGGAAACCAACAAATAATATAGTTGATAGGAACCGTAGTTTAGCAAAGTAAAGAGCAACCGCAAGAAAATCTTGAAACTGCCATGCAGTTTTGATATTTGTAGTGTTTGAAAGCTGTGTGATACTTGGGTTTTATTTTCTGAATTCTGGATCTGGTAACTAGCTGGGTGTTGTAGAACTGGTGATCTTTGTGTGCCAACTCTTGAGGTGGTATCTCCTGCCAGATGAATTCAGGTTCCTTCAGTAACAAATTACAGATGGTCAGCCATGATAGAGAACAAATTTGGGCCATGAGATGGAACTTGGCTGTCAGCTACCTACCATATTTCATATCTGTTCAATGCATTTCCATGCTCTTTCAACACAGATAATGTAGCAGCAAGCTTTAACTACTTYATGCAAGCCTGCATAGAATTTTACTGTTGTGTAAACCCTTCGTGTAATTTGTTTTCTTGATACTTTAGGGTTTAATATGGAAACAGCATACTTGTAAACTGCTAAAATAAGGATACACACATACATATGCTCATTCAGTACAGTTACACAGTGATCTTCTGGAGGGTTACAATTTTGAGACTTAAGACAAACTTTCTTTACACTGCTAGATTAGGCATAATACTTTGTCATGAGAAGAAAATATTACTCATAGTATGAAGAATKAGGACAGTAGGGCTTGGAGAAGTGTGCTTCATGTTGCTGTTAGCATTGAGATGTATGGATATTTACRGAATACTGCTCAGAACTCGAGTTCTAAATTTAGTTCTATCTGCAGTTCACCAGCTGTACTGTTTACTGAAAAATATTTGGACTACCATAGGTTCCTCATTTTTAATTTCCATAGTTGTATGCAAGCTAATGAAGGGAGACTTCCCTGTGTGCTGATTATATAGCTCATTAGATCCCTGAAATGCCATGAAGTAGCATCTTAACATAAGTGTTTTTCACCTGGCCTGAGGCCTCCAGCAAGAACATTTCACACTTGGGATCATAAAAACAAACCTACTAGTTGGTCTTTTTATTTTAAACAAGCCAACCAGATGTCTGAAACTCCTCAGAATGAACCTGAAGGCAAACAGGAGGAGGTTTATTAGCTGTGTGTGTTTTGGGAGCAGGATGTATGGAAGAGATTTGTATAATCCCTCAGCTCCAAGCCCATAGGCTTTGGTAATAGAACAGTCCTTCAGTGCTGATATTATTCTGTTCTATCACAGGGAAACAGGATGTGCGTGAGGTACTCATTGTTGTCACTGCCATATGAGTTAAGGGTCAGTGCTGTGGTTTTTTTCAGGCCTGGGTATTTTTAAAGCATGCATATGTGCCTGTTTTACTTCTCAGTTTTAAGGGCAAACACTAAGAGAAAGTAGGTGATACTACTCTTTATTTTTTTTCCCCTGGCTTCTCAAACTGGTGGAGTGAAGCAAATAGTAGTAGGGCCAGTTAATCTTGATCTATTTTTTTATTCCCCAAGCCTGAGAGTAAAAAAATAATCTCACAGGTTTTGTACAGTCTGGATTAACTTGCTTTAGTGAAAGTCTGCTAGGTATGTGGATTTCTCCAAACACTAATATTATCAGTATAAATTACTGTTTGAGTCTGAATTTTGTATCTTACTGGAGGCTTTGTATACTAAATAAATGCTTCTATTGGTTTTAAATAGAATATTTATAAAAGCAGTATGTGGAGGTGAAAATAATTTGTCTAGGACCTGAGCTTTGAGCTTTCAGTAGCATACACTGAAAGTTACAGTAAAAAAGTGGTGATTGCCCACTAGGTTCTGTTCTGAACTGCTTAAACAGGCAATAACTCTTGGTTTGAGTAGTGTAGTCTTGAAATAATGACTGTCAGCTCATTTAGTTCAAAATTACGGCAAAAGCCAAGGGCTTGGTGTTCATGTGTTAAAGCCTCAGCAGACCAGACTTGTGTTCCTCAACGTGGCATTGTAGCCTTGGGCTTTCTGCAGTAGTGCTGAGGAGGAAAGAGTCCAAATCCACATTGCAGGGAGATGACTGGTCATGGGCCAATGCTGATGGCTAATTCAAATGGAACTCCAAACAGAGTAGATGTAAATGTTCTTCAGCATAATTAATGAAATGCTTGCCTCTCATTGTGGTGGATTATTTTAGGAAAGAGTGTAAGTAACAAAAGCATCTTGGAACAGCATCTTTGTACAGAGTCGGACACAAGGCACAGCTCATCTGTTGTCCTGTCTGACAGATACTTTCAAAGATGCAGGATGACTTGTCTGTGATATGAGTATTAGGTGGTCTTTGGATCTGAAAGACAGGTTTAAACCTGAGAGACTGACTTCTGACTGATGAGTTGGCAATAATAAATGCTTTAACCTCTGGCTGGGTTGAGTTCTTAGCCCKAGTTTTCTGTAGTGATACATTCCCTGCTTTAATTAGGAATGACCTGGAAAAAGTCTCTTGAGCTTACTTCACCACTTCTCTTGYTTTGGGAAGTGTACTGTATAAAATGTGACAAATGTTTAACATTCCCTATCTCCACCTTTCTTTCTCCTTTCTGGAAGGAGACTCCTTATTTTAAAACCAAACCCAAACCACTGACAGTAACTTGAGAAGTAAAGGGTGGCATATTTATTGCAGACAGCAGTTCATGTAATGAACTAAAATATCTTGTTTCTAATTCTAAATTTATTAAATTATTTTAGGTCTTTGTTTTGTATGTGCTTCTCAGCCAAGATGGGTGGATTTTGCATCTAAAGAATGAGAAATCATACCCTCTGTGCTAGAGTTGTGTCAATGTTAATCCAAGCTTGAACACTTGGTAATACTAAAGTTTCTTTCTAAGAAAAACTGGCTTATGRAAGCACTGCATGGAGAAAATGAAGAGGTTCTGTAGCTCACAAAATCTCTCTTCAGTCCTTTTAAAGAAACTCTGAATTGCAAATGTTGGAACTGGCTTCTTTGGCTTGTTTGTTCAGAGTTCTAGAATGTGGTGTTGAGCCTTTATTTTGTCACATCTGAACTCTTCAGGGACAAGAACTTCAATTTAAACAGAATTTTCTAGATGGTTGTGAAACARTTCCTACAGAATACAAACTAAGGTTATAAACTCCTCTTTCTTTGTCCCTTTTGGTCAGAAACTGTAATTCTAATACCCTGTTTTGAAACTTGTAAAGAACCTCAGGAAATAAAGTGGCGCTTGTTAATGGCATTGAGAAGACCCCTRAATTATAATATGCTGGAAATGGAGGTGTCCCCGTTTAGTACCAATCCCCCAAAACATTGATGGTTAACTTTATAGCAGTAGGAAACTTTCTAATTAAAACTGATTGGGTTTGGGTTTTGTTTTTTTTTTTTTTTTTTTAGCTTGATTTGGAATTTTGGAAGGGTTGCAGAATAGCCACACTGCAGATTAGTACTGGAAAGGATAGAGTTCAAATAATTCTCTTTTAAGTGCCTGCTATCAAGAACCTTTCTGAGCTAAAAGTTATTAATAATAGACTTAGGTTGTAAGGAATGCTTAGCCTCCMTGTGAACTTCTTAGCACTGTAGTAAATAATATGTATTTTTAGAAGTAGAATGTTCTCTTTCCTTTTGGAAGCTGGAATTCTGCATAGCAAGAAAGTAGAYGTTTTGTAGCTTTTTTTTTCAGGTGGCATGAAGTATTAGCTTAGCAGTCTCTGAAAAGCTGGTCTTCCAACTTAGTRTTGCTTCCAGCATAACTGGGATGGGACAGACAATGCTGTGTTAAAACTTGATCAGTTTTGTGTGATGTTTCAGTTCTGAACTGCTTCTTGGATGCTGCAGAAAGTGCCAGGAGGCAAAAAATCACATCACCTTTCATCTAGAGTCTAGTAGCAAAATCATCTAGATCTGGAGTTAGTACTGCTGGAGTGATTAGCTACTTTGGCTTGCTGAAGCAGAGATAATATTTTAAAGGACCTACTTATCCGAATTGGAATTTTGACTCTAGTTAATCCCTTTCTTCTGCTGGGAGCAGGCTGAGTGCATGTATGGGATTGTTGGTAATAAGGGTTCCATGCAGCACTCTGAGCAAAGAGTAGGAATAATGTGAAGTCACAGAGGGAACAAGTTTGTGTTCTCACAGGTCATTTTAGTGCCATTGGCAGAAAAAAATAGAATTGTGATCACCAAGAAACACCTACATTTCTGTTATGGGGAAATAATCTAAAAATCTTGTGATCTCTTCGTCTTTATCCAAGATAGAACTTCCAGAAACAGAGAAGAAATTGTTAGAAGTGTTTCAAACAAATGTAAATTTTCCCATTGAGATGAGCTGTTGCTGGAACATTTTGTCCTGCASGATGCAGAGGAGGAGGAGGAGTGGGTTGGAAATGAGTCTGGCTGCCTTACTTTCTTAGAGCCAAGGAGAGATTTTTTTTTTTTTGTATTGGCTTTGTGTTCTTCATCAGGACTCTTCATCTCTYTGAAAGTAGGTTGTCAAATTGAATGAGCCTCTGACATCCTTTAATTGACTGGGAGGTTGGGTAATCTGTATTTTTAGTAGTCTTCCCGAAAAAAGACACCAGTGATGTCACTGAGAAGATACAGAATTCGTGACATGAGCACTTCTGTTCTATCTCCACTGTTAATTTTGGCAGATTTTACAAGTCATTACTACTTGTAGCTAAACTTTTAAAGAAATAAATCCTCTCTTCTTTAGTAGTACTATAGAGATATAATAATGAATCTTTACTTTTCTGAGCCTTCACAATGAATAGAAAGGAACTTTAAATCAGAGACAATGGTGATACTGATTCCATCACAGCTCATTCTCCAGCTCTGAGGAATGTTAGCTTTGGCTTGCATTTGAAGTTTGATTTCTATATTCTGCTTATTCCTTTTGATTAGTCTACCTTTCAACAATAAAAATAGTTTCTCTTCCCCCCACCTCTCACCTCTGTCCCTCAGCTGAAGGAGATCCTAGGAAGATYAAGTATCTCCCAGGACAGAGACTGCCTAACATCTTTTGTTGTGTGTTTATCTTGGAGATCTCAGCTTGCTCACTACTCTACCTAATGAGGCTCTGCGAAGGATGGTGTGCTAAGGGAATGATGGCCATAATCTTGTAGGACTTCATCCAACTTGGAGCTCCAAGGGCTATTGTTAYTGCTTCAAGGCTTGGAGGATATTCCTGTTTGAACTGGCAATGCCTGGCTCTGCTGCTGCCTGTAGAGACTTGGTGACAGCAAAGGTGTGAACCTGTGGGCTGTGCTTCCAGGCTCTGTGGAGAGGAGGGCAGGACTGGATTGTGCCAAGATCTGTGCCGTGAGGCAGCTGAAAATACGCAAATTCAGCAGCGTCCATATTGTCCTAACAAGGCTGGTCAAATGGTTCATATTACTGAAAATCCAATTAGTGGGAAGTGCTGAGCAGTTTGAGAGGGATTCAGCCCGATAAGCATAAAGACTGTGATAAGGAGAGACTGAAAAATAAAGTTGGCTGCCTTTAACCAGCTCTGGAAAAATAGCATGGTGGAAAAAGTACATAAAGTAAACAGCTTGCTCTCTTCATGGAGCCAGAGTCTTGAAACAAACAAAACTCCCCAAAATAGGAAAACACAATGAGGAGCCTCCTTCTAGGATGTACTGAAGGCCAAAAGTGAATACATATTACAAATACATATTAATGAAGTTYTAAAATGAGAACAGCTGAGTGAAGCTAGAGTCACTCAAGAATCTCTTGTCTCCTGGCAGCCAGTATTAATTAGCAAAGATGAGGGAAGCAATTCCTGGTAGAATATAAATAGCTCAACTGGAGTGAACCATGGTGTTGGTCACTGAGTTAGGGTGCTGAGCCTGCAGGGGTGATTTCAGATCACTTTGAGCTGGTGAGTCTGACTAGTCAAAGGAGTATGAATTGGAAAAGGAAAATGGRAGCAAAACATGTTCAAACCATGCTTCAGGAGGAGAGGTCTAATTCCTAATTAAAGGAGAATCTGCCTGGCTCAGTGTAGGAAATGCTGATGTCAACTGGCTTTCTTGTGTGACTTCTTTCTTTTTTTTTTTTCTGACTCTCTAGTTGGACAGGTACTTGCACAAGCAGTGTCAGCATCCCACAATGTGCCCACACAAGCATTTGTGTCCAGTTCATGGCAAACCAGGCTGGGGAACTGATCCAGCTGGAAAACAACCTTTCCCAGAAACAAAAGGAAGTGCTTTGGTTTTATCCACCTATAAAAATTCCTCGAGCTAGTTCTCTGTGATGAGCAGAAACACTTGTGCTGGCACACTGCAGTGGGCCRCAAATAGCCAGGGAAGAAAATGTGTTGGCAGTTGTGATGGCAGCTGAGTTACATCAAACTGCAACCTAGAATGACTTGCGTTGGTACAAGCGTGTTGGTGATGTTTTGTTGACTTAAACATTCATTGTGTCATCCTTAACAAGGACTGCTCAGTAAGAACAGATTTGTAGTGTAAAACAGTTAATTCCAATGTGCTGATCAAGCACATTAAAGGAAAACGAGGAGGGAATTCACTTCCTTCTGATCTGAGCTACAACCCCTATTCTTAGGGTTTGCTTCATATCGAGAAATGGAATTTACTCATGAGGGGGAACAGTGGAAAGTGGGAGCAGATAGATGAAGGCTTGTCTGGCTAACAGCACCTTTTCACCCCTGTCCCATACTTAAAAATAAAATCTTTGTCAATGGAGCATGTCTCCATTTGAAAAACTATTATTGGTAAGTGTGAGTTGCTAAAATGAAACTTTTGGGGGGGATTTCCACATTGCCTCCTTCCAAACTGCTTGGGTTCCATGCTGTCAGAAAGGCCCTGAGTGGTTGCAGTGCCCAAGTGTTACTTTCAGTAGCTGGTAGGATTTGTGAATGTGGATAACGGTGCAGTTCAGCACAATTCTGAAAGTGCCATGCTTCTGTGATTTCATTTGCTTTCCCTTCATCCTTTGATTTGATTGGTTCATTAACTGAAGCCTAATATCYTTCTGTCTAGTCTCTCCTTATTTTAGCTTGTATTAAGATGACTTAAAATTTCAGTGAAACATTTGAAGATTAGAAGTATTAAGCAAAATATAACTACATTATAGTTAACTGGTTACATATCAAARCCTTTTTCTCCCATCTTTGGTAGTTTTATTTGATTTGGATTTTTCCTTGAGGAAAAGAAAAGCCCCACAAATTCTTCTGTGGCCCTTCAAAACAGTAGTTAAACATCTGCTGAATTCTTCAGCTGGTTCTTAGTAGTAGCCTCTTGTGGAAATATTCATCCTCAACATGGATCTGAAAGTCTTTGCACCACTTAGGAAGCTCTTCAGCTTCTCTATGTTTTCAGTCTGTATAGGAACAAYTTCTGACCTCCAGTCAGCCTTTCTTTTGATTTCTATTCTGGATTTCTAGATCTGCTTTAAACTTTGCCAGGTTTAAAAGGGACACAGCAGTGTTTGATTGTGCAGCTCTAGATACTGCTRTGTTCACATGCTTGCCCTCAAACTTGCACAGCATTTCATGAAATGCACTTTRCTTTGACAGRTGCTCACATTGAACAGTGAGTGTATTAACTTAAGGGGTTTTTAACATTTGATCTGGTGTAATTTCTGAACAAGATGTTGTAAATATTTCAAGTTGTTGTGTGCTTTCCTGAAAGACAGGACACATGTAGTAAAGACAGACCGACTGAATTTCCAGCTATATTGGGTAGCATAATTTGTGGTGGAGGGGCACTTGTAAGCATCCTATCTTRTAGCAAAAAATAAAAAATAGTAGATGCAAGAACAAGGTGAAAGATGGGTAGAAGTTGTTTGTGGGACAGCTCTCAGGCTGAGGGAGGCTGGTGTGTAGCAGTCTGCTGTGAAAGGGAAATAGTGTGCATGGGTAGCATATGAAAATCATATTTGAGGTTGTACTCAAAGGCAACAAGTTTAAAAGATAATCTAACATCACTATTACTACTATTAATATCTTAGTTTTAAGTGGATTTAATTTGGCTCATGGCCTCAAGTGGCTTTTTTTCCTTGCTACTACTAGTTATTTAAACAGCTAATTAGTAGTGTGGAAGAGGCAGTATTTTATGAAAACATTATTTGAAAATTTTCTCCTATTTTTTTACTGTAGATGTTAAAACTAGAAACTGGAAATAAACTTRTGGTCCTAGCAACATCAGTGTTCCTTCCCCAAGCCCCATGTTTAAATTTGGAAATACCTCTGTGAGGATCTCTTCCCTCTTTATATTCCATAAGTGGCCCCTGAATATGCTTGACCAACTTAAATAATCAAGAACAGTTAATGCAGCTCACTAGAGAGAGGGGAAGAAAATTATGTTGAGGATGTTTGGGATAAAAAGAGGCAGCTGATGAACCTTGTGCTTTTGATTTAGATGACTGCTCACAGAATAAAGATATCAAAGCTGTTGTCTGTGGTACTTTTATGTGTATGGGGATCTGTCCTGGTTAGGAGTGTAGGATCTGGTGTTTGCTGACAGGTAACAATTACGTAACCTTTAAAAAAAAAAAAACACCCAGGGCAATATATTAAAAGTAGCTGAGGGTTTGGGAAGTGAGTATAGTATTTGAGTTACCCACTGCTCCACTGTTCTTCTTAAGAAGGGGTTAGTGATGAAACAATATGGTTGAATGCCTTAAAATGCCAAATAGTGTTAAACATACCCACCATCCTGGTCTGTATCTGCCTGTTTCATATGCTGTTCCAATATACCTGGCTTAGGCTTCAGTAGTTTAAATAAAGGAAAGCTTTCCTTCTGCCTTGGATCAAACTCCGTGGTAGAATCAGTTTAATAGTAGGAAACAGTCAAATAATACTCTGATCTTTACTATGAATGAGTCTCATCTCCTTTCTAAAGTTTTAATCAGTGAAACCTCAAATAGGAGTAATCTGAAATGCCAGACCAGCAGCGCTGGTCACAGAGTGCTACATTTACATGAAGGAATAGTCCAAATAACAGTTGTGTTATTACAATACTAATTATGATGTCTGCAAGAATTTGTCTGACTTTTTCCGTTTTTTAATCYAATTTTACAGGGAACCAGACATGATACACTGACAGCATTTGGAAATAAACTTTGGCAATAACATGGAAGCATAAATCTCAAGATTTTAGACCAGAACAGAAATGGCTCATGAGTATTGAAAGAAGAGACTGAAGAGCCTCCAACACTTCCGTGTGAGCAGTGGAAAAGGAACAACTACCATGGTAACACTAATAACAGAAAAGCTGCAGAACCAGAGCTTGGATGATCTGACCTGTAAAACATACAATATTAATCTGGTAAGGATCTACCAAAATAACATGTAATAAATGTGAAATGCCAAGTAACTCAGAACTCCATAACAAATTCAAGAATGTCGATCAGCCAGAATTCAACTATTTAAGCTAAGACTGGTTTGCAGGGTTGGGTGGGAGTGGTAAGGTGGGGAAGAGTGGAACTTCAGCATACAGTCCCTTCTTGAAGTGATGCTTTCTTATATCAATGATCTTTTAAGCCTTGCTGCTTCATTTTAAACAGTGAAAAGCCAATTTTCATAAAATAGTGTTCTAGTGACTGAAAAGAATTATCAAATCTTCTCAGGATTCCTTTTTTGCTAACAAAACCCACAAGTATTTGTATGGATTGAAGTTTTCTTCACTTCATAAAACCAAGTGCTTGATATCCTTATATCTGGCAAGAGTATTTACTTACATGGCAGTCAGGAATTTTTATAGGTAACTATCAGCACTGGGCAGATGGAGAACAGGTCATCAGTAAATACAGTTAAACTAAAAATCGGGTTACTATCAGACTGTTGTTGATTCTAGTAGAGTAGATCCTTGCTTTATCAGTGTCTCAGATGCCTGGTGCTCTGAAAACTTTTGTAATATTTATCGTGTTATTTTTGCTGGTTTAATGTCTGGGTCCATGGTGTGGTTCCAGCATGCAATTCAGGCACAAATGAATTTATTCTCTTCATGTCTCACTTGTGAATGAAATGTTATCTACTCCAAAGTGAGTAATGCAGAAGAGTCTCTTGTAAATTTTAGGTGCCTACCTGGGAACTCTGCCCATGTTCTGTATAGAATGCACTGGCTTTGTTTTACTGACTTTTAATTGCAGTGGCACCCTTGTTCTGTAGATCAAACTTTAAGGTTCCAGTGGGACACAAAAAAACTTGACTAAATGTCAAGGCATTGTGCAACTCTAGTTCTGTTACCTTGTAAAATAATTAATAATGCAAATATTGGACTAGAAGTATGTCACTTACTTTAAGATTCTGCCTCTGTTGTAACTTGTACTTAAACAGCTGAACTGCTTCCTTATTTATTTCATGAGCCCAAAGCAGGTGAAGCATATCTCAAATGTGGTGGAGTTTGTGCGCAAGCACCTGCAATTCTCATGTGTCCAGTAAGGTTATCTAACAGTACACACTAATCAATCAGTTTTATTTTCAAAACTGCAGCTGCTCCATTTAGCATTCTTCTAATTGTTTTTACTTTCATTTCGTCTTCCCCTTAAATATGTGCTATTTTTGAAAGACAGATTTAAGGTCTTGAAATGGTGGTAACTCTCAGGAGAAGTGTTTACTTAGTTTTCATTTATTTTGTGTAGTTTGTTGAAGCACTTGGGACATGCAGTTTGTAAGGGAATCTGCTGTATCCATGAACTGGCAAAGTCATCATTTGTAACTAAACCATGGGGCCTAAGTGCAAAGCAGTGATGATCTGTAACCAGTAGCAGTGTTTGTAACTAAACAGGTAGTGGCATCTTGTAATTTCTAGTTTTTGAGGCCCTAAAGTTTGCATAAATTTAGAAACTAAGCTGCCTTTTCACTGATAGTCACTGTAGGTTTTGGGCCAGAGACCTCCAAGAGCAGAAGGGGACATATTACTGCTTTTACACTGTGTGGAGTCTGTACAGGAGTGTGTTGGCATGCTGTAATGTGTTGTAGGTTGGTGGTTTTTTATTCCTGTCCTTATCTGGACTTACAATAAAGCATGAAAAAGAGCAAGTGGAGCGGAAAATGGCACATGATGTCTCATCAGTTGTTTTGTCCTCACCCTTCTCCTGTTCCTCTCCTCCTTTTATCTGTCAAGTAATTGGTTTTGTAAGTGCTTTAGTTCTTGCAGAAAATGGGTTCTGAGGCCAGGAACAGGTTCTGTTTGTACACAATGGCACCCTGGAAAAGTGTGGAAATTGCGTAGTGAGGTGTGGAAATAGAGAAGCAAGTGTGAATAAAAGTGTGCAAGTAGGTTGCTCCCTACTAAAAAGGATTCATGGGAGCAAATGATGGCTTCCTGACTAAAACATGAACCTAAGATGGTAAAAACTATGCTTTTTCCACTGGTGAAGATAAACGCTAAATTCCACTAAGAGAGACTGCTGGTGGGGGTCTGGTATCAGTGCTAGCACATTTAGGCTTTTTGGCAAGAAGTTCAGGTTAATGCTGTAGTTTCTCCTAATAGCAGCAGCAATTTAGAGCAATTCTGAAATGATCCTGCCTGCACYTTTTGTTACTTGTGCTGGCACAAAGTTCTTTGACACCATGTGGTGAACCACATTGTGAGCTGATTGAGGATTAAGGCTAACTTTCCTTGCCTGGGTTAATGTAGTTAAACCTTATCAGTTTTGTGATACCTCTTGCAGTGCATCTGCACAAGTGTCTTGGCACAAGTAGATAAAATAGCTGGGGAAAAGCTATTCTGTAATACAGCTCATGAATGAGGGTTATAAAAGAAAAAACAATAGCTCTTTCAAAGCTATTTACTGTGCAGCCAAACTGGGCATAGACAACATGTATAGGACATAGTACACTTTTTCATTTGTGTAAGCTGTGTGGTGACCAAGTACCTCTCTTTTATGTTGTAAAATACTGGCTGCAGCTTTTTACTGCTCTGTTAAATGACATGCTAATTTTCCAAGCTGGTGTAATCCAGCCAGGGCATGCTCAGTTATGTTGTACAGCCTTGCCCTGCACCTGCCTTCAGGAAGAACTCGGATTGAGTGACCTGCTGTAGAAGCAGGAAGGTTGTCCCAAGCTTTTTTCCTCAGTTTGGGTACTGTAGCCCACAAGGTAGAGTAGTGTCTCTGGTTGCTCAACTCTACCTCACAACAGTGAGAAGTTCTGTGAGCACATTGTGGCTTTCATGGGTTGACAGCAGCATTAAATCAAATAGTGGGTCTCTGTTCCCTTGAACTCTCAGAACTTTCATAGAACTGGAAAGTCTTGGGGATTTTTCTGTGTATTCTGACTAAACTTGTACCTTTTTGGTATTCATGTGTAGAATCTCATGTTGGTTTGTGAAGTAACAGTGTGTGAGCTGTAAGACTTCAAGGTGTGGTATTAAGAAAGAAACATGAGCACTGCCAGACAAGGATTTGTGAAAGGAACAAGTTTTACTATAAAACAGTTCTGTGCATGTGGGTTTGCATTATTATTAATTTTTGAAGCTTATTTGTGTTGAAAGATATAAAACTAGACTGACTTCCTCAGAAGAAAAGCCACTGGTTGAAAGACTTGACTTAATCACGTCTTTACATCCTGAGAAAAGGTCAGAATGTTCCTCCTCGCTATTTCATATCCAGTCATATTTGGAGGATATTTGGTAGAGAGAAGGAGGTCTGTCATGGCCCATTCAAACCAAGTCACGTCTGTATGGTGGTGGTTAAATTAGTACTTGAATGATAAACAGTGGCTTCCCTGTGGTTTGGAAAGGATGCTGATAAATCGGAGGAACTCAAATATGCTTGGAAACTGGAAAAAGGCCTTGAAATTAAAGCCATTAATTTAAAAAGTGTGAAGATGAAGTTGTCGTTCTGAGAATGATGAGGAGGGATAGCACAGGCTGTGAAGTTCTCAATGCAGTACRTTGGAGTGCAGAAGAATAGCCAGAATTATTTTTGTTACAGTTGGCTTCTGCTAGCAAAGAACACTTTTAAAATTAGTGATGTAAATTATAATTTATCAGCCTCACTTGCATGGCTCTTCCACTTACTCAGTTCAGACTAGGTGCCTTTCTGAGGGAATATTTTAATGAAAGGATAGCTGTTACGACTCAGAAAACCAACTGAAACTTGCAGCACTGTCCTAAATGTTGTACCACACGTTTCCTTTCCTTTTGAGCATAGTCTCTCTGACTGCACAAAAGAGGTTCTATTTGTGAACAAGCATTTCAAAATAGTTCCACTTCTTGGCATGAAGCAAACAATTCCAACCTCAGGTGAAACTTGTAGTTTCATTATTTTGTGTGTGTAGCTTAAAATACACCATTATTTCCCTAGAAAATTCTCAAGAGGCAGGAGATCTTGGTGGGTGTTCTAACATCTATTCAAAAAGCAGTAGTTGAAAGATGAATGTGTTTCCCCTTCAGGAAAGTGACCTTGTTGAATAATTTGGCCTTATTCTAAGGAAGATTTCCTTCACTCAGAGGGTAGCAGACTTCCCTGTCAAAGTTCTTAGCAATTGCAGTCTCTTTTCAAGCATAATCATAAGAAAAGCCTCCATTGAGGAAGCTTCAGGTAGATGATAGCACAGAGGGAATGAATGGGGGAGGGTAGAGTGTGGCCAACCCGGGAGAGCTGATAAACTGGTTCAGTGCCCTGTTACAGTAATATCTAGTGGGACTTGTGCCATGTGCTGTATAGATGAAAAAATCCTCCCTCCTATAAAGAATTTACAGCCTGATAGAGTTTACTCAAGTTTGGACTTCCAGGCATCATTAAAATACACCAGCAGMCACTGTTTCCAAGTATTTTAGTTTCAGTTATGGAAAGCCAAGCATATATTGTAAAGCAGATTTGTTACTTACTGTTCTTAGTCACTCAACCCTTATTTCAGTGCCTTGAGCTTTTACTGGAAAAAGTGCAGATTACTCTCCTTTTCAGCATGTGATGTCACGTGTGATGTTCTTAAGATTTTTGGTCTGAATCTCCAAAGAATTAGCAAAGAAATTTTTTTGTGACTTAGCAGAATTCTGTATAAATGATCCCAAGTTGCAGAGGCAAAATGTCTGCTTTGTCATAGAACTGAGCACTGACTTCACCAGAAGCTGGTCAGAAATAGCTGTAAGGGGTTGCTGTCTGCATTAGAGAACGTTGCAGTTCTCTGGAGTAAAAATAGTGTTTTTGTGATCCCACCTTTTCCATGTTCTCTGTGAAAAATGCTTTCAGTGCTTTGCAGCTGTCAAAGTAGTTTAGTCTCTACCTGATGGACAAGGCTTTCTAAGATGGTAAAAGTGCAGGCAATCGAGTAACTTGGACAGTTATGAAGAGGACCTTGTTAAAGATGCACTTGTCTGAAAACTTTGTAAAAACTAAATATCAACTGCCACATGGGATTGTTCTGGAGGTTCTGTTTCTTCTGAGCATTGAATGTCTTGGCCTGTGTGAATAAACAGTTTTTTAAACATAGTCCTTGACTATTATGCTAATATTAAGTCATCTCTCATTCAGGATAAATTAGCTATAAGACTTTTGGATACAAAATTCCGAAAATGCATTTTCCTTAGCTACTATCTGATAGTTGAATAGGTTGGCATGCCTTTCATTTGGGGAAAGCTGGAAAGGAAGAATTTGCGGGAAGACCTTATCTCTAAGTCTTTAAGTTGTCTGTTTCCCCTTCAGGGACAGTTGAAATGTATCTACTGTTGCCTTAATGTGCTCTTGTGTTTCTCATGAAGCTGGTACCTGATCAAACGACAGATACTGGCTTTTTAAATGTGCATACTGTATAACTGGCAAGTTGTAGACTTCAGATGGTTTGAATTGGTCTAATTAACAGCAAATCCAATGGAGATTTAAACTTGGGCTTCTGCTGTGTACTTATAAAATAGCTTCTCTAAAAGGAAGTTATAAATGCATCTACAGATACAAGTGCAAAGTAAAAATGAACTGGTTTGTCTCATATGCAGATGCTGATAAAAAATAAGATTGAAAAACCTGATTGCTATCCTATCCTTTCATCTGTTCTGCTATTTCCTACCTCTAATAAAACAATAACACCAAGGGAATATTACCACAGCTCAGTGTTTGTCTCTGTGGGGCTCAAGGATATAAAGTTGTCACTAGCACTGTGTGCTGCTGTACAGAAAAAAAAGAAAGAGCTTTGTAGCCCAAGGACGTTTGTTTAAAAATTGACTTTGTATCTGGAAAGGAAGTGTATGTACAATGCTATCTTCTTTGGCTGTACACAAAGAACAATGTTCACATAAAGTGTGTTGCTCTTTTTTTAAGGCAATCTTCCTCTCCATCCTGAGGTGGTGGTGGTGGGGGAGTGAATAATGACCCTTGGGCTGATGGAGCCATGAGCCACTTATTTATAGATCCTTTATAGGAGGCTGGATTGCAAGTTCTATGCTTTGTCTAAGAAATCCAAACCATTAAGAATGCCTTTGTAGTAATATTTTCTAGGCAAAATGAGTTACAAACTTGTCTTACTGTGCAGATGCTACTGATGAGGCTTAATCGAAGCACTTTACACACAAACCCCTGTTTTAATCATGGCTATTATATTGTTTCTGAGTAGTGAACAACCACCAATAAACTGATTTAAAAAACAGTCAGTCTGCAAAAGATGTTTTGGGGTAGGAAAGATTTTTTTTTTCTGTGGCTTTTCTACCCTGAAGAAATAAGAAAATATTTCACTGCATTGATTATAAGAAAATGTGAAATACTAGTAAAGCCTGATTGGGACAGTGTTCATGGTGGTGAACCTCAAGAGCTTGTGTATTTAATTTAGATAAAGCTATTCCTGTCTCTTAGTTGAAGATGAAGTGTTTTGCCTTCTAGCCTTAAGATTGAAAATGGAAACCCAACTGCTGGATTGTAATTTCCTCTCCACTGAAATGAGAATTGGATCAAAGCTTTTTCATTAAGGATGAATTATCACTCTTAATTTTCCAGTTTATTCACATAGGCTAATGTTGCAACTCTGGAAACAGCTTGATATTTAGCAATATATCAGAAAACATTGCAAATAATTAGATGCCAGAGGCTTTATTTATAAAGATCAGCTGTTCAGGAATTTATTCAAGAGACATTGGAAAACCCCATCTTTTTAAAAGTATTGTTAAGTGCACATGTAGGAAAACTGAAAACTGCATGCAGTTTCCTTGAAGTGAATGCTGACTCTTTCCACAGTTAAAACTTTTTTTTTCTGATTGATTTCAGTACTCATCTGAGAAGCTGAACAAAAGTGGCAACTTGTTCCCTTTCGAAATCAATGGTAAGTTCTTCAGAAACCTTAGCTGTGTTTTACTGAGGTAATTGGTATAGCAAGCAGCCTTTCTTTTGTAAATAAGGTGAGGGGGATGGAGCATGCTGCTGTAGAGCCTGCTGGTTTAAGCTGGTCCCTGAACAATACTGGGAATAGCTGGTTGTTAGTTTTGTACTTGTGATCTGCTTTGCATAGTAAAAAGCCCTTGTAACACTTTTTTTTTTTGTTCAATATCTGCTTTGGTGTGCAGAAGCACAGTAATGCTGTTTTTCATGTCAAACATCTTCAGATTCCTCAGCTAGGAGAAATCTTTATGCACCTTCTTACATTCTTTGCCACATAGAATATCTGGCATGATGCAAACCAAAAGTTGAAGTCCAGTGCCCTCATACAAGTGTTATTTGCTATTATTCCCCCTTGGTCCTACTAAAACTAAGTTTTATCTAGCAAAAATAAAAATGCTACTTACTGAAATGTAAACTTTGTGCTGCTTTATTAAGGGGTGGACTTGAAATTTTGCATGTCACGTTTTCTGTAAGCATGGAGGACTTCTATTTGCTCAGTGGGAGTCCCCATAAAATGTGAATCTTGGTTTCTTTGTGGTTTCAGAGGAAAATGGTGTTTTATCTTCAATAGCTTTACCAACTAGGCAGGTATCCTGGTGGGAGTCTGTTACAGACCACCCAACCAGGATGAAGAGAGGCAGACAAAATATTCTACAAGCAGGTGGGAGAAGTCTCACAGTCACTAGTCCTTGTTGTTGTGGGGGACTTCAGCTTGCCAGGTGTCTGCTGGAAATACAATGCAGCAGAGAGGAAACAGTCTAGGAGGTTCCTGGGCTGTGTGGAAGAAAACTTCCTGATGCAGCTGGTGAGTGAGGCAACTAGAGGAGATACCCTGCTGGATCTGATGGTTTTGAGCAGGGAAGGACTGCTGGGTGATGTGGTGGTTGGAGGCCACCTTGGGCACAGCAACTGGGGTTTTGATTCTTGGAGAAGGAAGGAGGCAGGGATCAGAATGACTGCCATGTTGAACTTCTGGAGGGCAGAAGGCTACACTTCAGCCTGTGTAGGAGGCTGGTTGACAGAATCCCTTGGGAGGCAGTCCTGAAGGACAAAGGAGTCCGGGATGGCTGAATGTGCTTTAGGAAGGAAATCTTAAAGCCACAAGAGCAGGCTGTCTCCGTGTGCTGAAAGGTGAGCCAGTGGGGAAGAAGATTGGCCTGATTGAATAGAGAGCTTTGGCTGGAACTCAAGGCTAAAACAGAAAACCAGGAGAGCTGACCTTTGGAGGGAGGGGAAGGCAACTCAGGAGGACTACAAGGATGTTGTGAGGTTATGCAGGGAGAAAATTAGAAGGGCCAGAGTCCAACAACAACTTACTCTGGCTACTGCCATAAAACACAATAAAAATATTTTTATAAATGCATCAGCAACAAAAGGAGGGCTAAGGAGAATCTCCTTCCTTTACTGGGTGCTGGGAGAAATATAGGGTCAAAGGATGAGGAGAAGGCTGAGGTTCTTAATGCTGCCTTTGCTGCAGTCTTTAATAGTAAGACCAGTTTTTGTGTGTGTATCCAGCCCCTGAGCTGGAAGACAGGGATGGGGAGCAGAATGAAGCTTGGATCGGATATTAAGAAAAATGTCTTTGCCAGAATGTTTGTCAAGCATTGGAACAGGCTGCCCAGGGCAGTGGTGGAGTCACCATCCCTGGAGGTATTTAAAAGTCATGTAGATGTGGCACTTGGGATATGGTTTAGTGGTGAACTTGGTGATGTTAGGTTAATGGTTGGACTCTGATCTTAGAGATCTTTTCTACCATGTAAACAATTAAAACACAGGTGCAACTCTTGACTTTTTTTTTTACATTGAACTTTTAAATAAACCTCCCAGCCTGAAAGAAAGCTTCCTAAGGATTTTTAAAAATCAGGCGAGTCCAAGCTAGGAAACTGTCCTACAGTAGATGCTAGGAGTTTCAAACATTAGCTGGATCCCATTGTGTTGTCTCTTTTACTTGCATTGAATTATGGATGGTTCCTGCCTTGAAGAGCTTGCATGCTTAAGGCAAAGCACAGTATGTGGTTGTACCCATCTGAAAGAATGGAGGAGGAAGGACAGAGGAATTCTAATAAAACATGTTTGAATAGGCCAGCTGTCTGCACAGTTAAATGATTTTGAGACAATAGCGTGTTCTTTAAATAAGATCCAAATAAACAGGATAATCCATGACATACTTTGGGCATGGAACATGTACAACTATTTGGGTTTGCAACTTTTAAAGCTACTCAGCAAATCTTTTCTGTTGATTACTCTAAAACTTAGTTTAGAAAGTCAACCRTAAGAATATACTAGTATTTAATGTTTAGGCTGTATCTAGGTTCTTAAAATAGGTGTATGGGAAAAAAACGGGTATTTTAAATCTTCTTTCTTTAAAGCCAGGATAAGTGAAACTTATTTGGCTAATTGGTTTAAATTAGCAAATTTTCTAACCAAGCATGAAGCACTGTTAGCTGGCCAACAGTTTTGCTGCTTTTCAATTTGCAAATCCAAAGTCTGCTGTAGTTCTTCTTACACTTCATTGTATAATGTGGAGGAACAGCTGTAAAATGTGCAGAATGTTCTCAAAGAAACGCTTCACAAAAGAGTGAGAGGCTGCACTGGCAGACTGCTTTTAACCCGGCGTTGCCACTTCAGATGAGAAGTTGTGCACGATGTCTGCATTCACAGTAAAACTTGCAGGAGGTTCTTAAGGGATACTTTATTTTATGCATTGAATTAAGATTTGGGTTTTTTTCTTATATTCAAAGTGTGGAGGGGGGAAGGCAACAATCTGTAGTCTGATTTAACTTTATACTGTTTCTAATTTAAAGCAAAGCTTTTCACACCCTTTGCAAGTTTTCTTTAGTAAGGTGTTCTTAATAGAAAAGCACAAGAGCTAAATGAAGAACAGCAGTCTGAAGAGATTATCCTGCTCTTGCATAAAAAAGTAAAACTTCCCTGATAGCTTCTCACATTACTTGTTAATCTGTTTCGA
Organism: Amblyornis subalaris; assembly: GCA_018881555.1. Taxonomy (NCBI): domain Eukaryota; kingdom Metazoa; phylum Chordata; class Aves; order Passeriformes; family Ptilonorhynchidae; genus Amblyornis; species Amblyornis subalaris. The sequence continues at coordinate 2,197,219 of JACAXG010000056.1, read as the reverse complement.
TTGTACCTGAGGTTGTTCACTGTTATGTGTTTTAATTGTGCTGTGCACTAGGAAACTGTCCCTGTTACTCACTGAAAAACACATTCTGTAACTATTCAGTATACAGGAAAAAGTATTAACAAGGTACATGTATATTGGAATGCTTGGACAGGTTCCTGAAATACTTTGGTCTTTGTGTTTTTTAAATTTTCTACCTTTTTTTTTTTTAAGTGGGCATCGAACTATAGTGTGAAATTTTGACTGAGAGCTGGGTATTTGTGGCTCATCATTCTAAACTTGGCTTTGATGGCTTTACATTAAACTAGGTTTAAAACAAATTTTTCTTTCCCTTTTCATCCTTCACCTCTATCTTTTTTTTTTTTTTTACTTTCAGAAGACAGTCCTTGGAAAGCTTTAAATGGGGGTTACCCAATCCAGCCTGACACGACGAGGAATTCAGCTTACCCTTTCCCAGCGTGCCCGTTCAGCACCGGAACTGCCAGCAATGGCAGCCTGCAGTGGCAGCAGGAATCTTCAAACACATCCATGGTGTCGGGATGGATCAGTGAATTAAACCTCAACGAAAACTCGGGTCAGCCCTTGGCACCGCCCACCAAGCGCCACTGCAGGTCCCTGTCGGAGCCGGACGAGCTGGCTCGCTGCCGGTCGCCCTGGAAGCCAGGCGGCTCCAAGGTTTGGACTCCTGTGTCAAAGAGACGCTGTAACAGCGGTGGCAGCGCTACCTTGCAGCGCTGCAACAGCCATGGAAGTGCCACCTTGCAGAGAAGCACAAGCATCAGCCTGCCACAGAACATCCTGTCCCTAAACAACGTCTTCACCGTCACCAGCTTCAACACGTCGCCGGTACCCAGACCTTCCTCCGCCAGCAGCGGGTTTGTGGACAGCAGCGAGGGCAGCTCGAGCTCCAGCACCCGCTGGAATTCCGGAGGCCCTTGTGACTTTAACCCAAGGCGCCGCCTSTCCCTCTCCCAGGAGCACATCACCGAGACGGGAAATCTCTTGCCTTCAGCCAACAGCACTCCCACCTCCACACCCGAGCTCAGCCGGCGGCAGGGCCTGCTGAGGTGCCGCTCTCAGCCCTGCGTCCTGAACGAAAAGAAAAGCCGGCTGAAGCGCAGACGGGAGGAGGATGTACGATGGAACAGGCCATCGTTAGACTTTTTTAAAATGACACGGGTGAGATTTTACTTTCCTCGGTGTGGGAAGGGAGCTCGTGCAGAAAGGCTGTTTGTAGATCGACTGCTCTAATTTGTAGGTGCTGCGGGTTTGCTCGTGCCCTGTGTCTATCACCTTCAGCGGGGGAGCAGGCTGCTTGTACTTGCCAGTGGTATACCCTAAAGCAACTTACATTTTGCTTGTGAAACACACTTCCTGAAGTCCAGGCTACTTGATATAGACTGCTGAGGGCTCTGAAAAGATGCTTGAAGCAGAGGCTTGATTTTTGAGAAGCGAGGAAGCCATGGGGAGTGAAGTAGACATGGTAGCAAAAAAACTTACACCGCTGTGTTCCCAGATGCAATGATTTCTAAGTAATCTCAGTGCAAATCTGTTTGATTAAGCTTCCCCTTAGTTTGAGTAATTCCATAAAGCTAAATAAGAGTAAGCAAGCTCCTATATAAATGGATTAACTAAAGAACTTGCTAATAAGCAGTTGGAAAGAGAGATGGTATTCTAAAATGTCACCTGCAGGTGCTCCAGCTCAATGGAGAGGTATTTTACTACAGTTATTCAGAATTCTACTTTTAACCTCATGAGTGGAGTAGAGGTGCTGATTCAAAAACCAGTAAACTTCAGTTCAGGCCTATACTTTGCATGTAATACAAATACATGTAAACAGCTCATTTTTTTGGAGCTTCTGTGTCCACAGAGTTGAGTGCTACGGTTAAACTGAATCTAACATTATGGTCAGAGAACACTTTGTGCTTGTGAATATAACCCTACTGCCTTCAGTAGATACTAGACTCTGAAGGTTTGTGTGAGTAAATCTGTTACGACTAGTTGGGAGGATAAAGTTTGCAAAAGTAGCAATAAAAATGTAAGGACAGGAGAGATCTGTGCCCCAGCATCCCTGTATGTGATGTGTTGTGCAGAAGAAAAGCTGAATAGAAGAGGGTGCTGGCTAAAATGTCCAGTTTGTGGCACCCTGGTACCAGAAGGCTTTACATTGAAATGCATGGGAAAAATATATTATTATCTTAGCTAGTAAGATACTGGAACTGAACTGTCTGATGTTAACTAATTTATATCCACTTAGCTAGAAGTCTGTATGATGGCATCTGTCCTTCTCTTGCACTTTTGTGAAACAGCTTCCTTATGTCTTAAAGGACTTTCTTCTTTAAAAAAMCAACTTTTTGGATGAAGCTGGGGGGATAGAACAGTCTGTTTGCTTATTGACAAGGTTGGTGAGCAGTTCTAGCTATGACTAGACACTGTTCCGAGTTTTGGCTAAGATGCAAGTTTACTAGTTAGCTAATCAGATCTTACCTGTTTCTCTGAGTTAATCACTGCTGGGATTAGTTTGCTAATCTAGACCAGAAGTATTATCGGATTTGCCTTTCAACTGCCTGTGTGGTCTAATGCAGGTTTCTTTATGTAAAATTTAAAACCTGCCCCTTTTTTGGCCAGACTTGATGCTTGCATTCCTCAAGCTCTGGAGGTGAGATGCAGTATTTCAGACTGCAGAATAGTTTCAGTTGCTCAGATCTTACGCCTTTTAAATAGCCCATACAGCAGTGTGTATGGAGGAAACCTGTTACAGCCCATGTCTATAGGAAGTTTTTTGGCTGTTTAGATTTGCTGCAGAATTGTGCATGAGACTAATATTCAGCTAGTCTTTACCTTTTCCTGTAAGACTTACTTTGAAATGATGATTTCATGATAAACTGAGTAGTTTATGCAACAAAGTTCATTCTGCAGTGTCAAGGCCTGATGGGGTTTTTTCCAGCTGTTTCAGTAAAATCTTCCTGTGAAGATACTACTGTGTGGTTAATCAAAGGCACAAAGTATAGCATTGAAATACATCCATTTCCAAGCATGCTAAACTTTAATGAAAACATCTGTTTAAAAACTAGGCAAGTACTGGAAACACTTGAAGTAAAAATGGAATTAAGTTTCCAATAAATATTGGGGTTTTCTAGAATGACAGCTTGCTTACTCATTACACTGTTAGAAGTCTTCGTATCTTACCTTCTCCCCACACCCCAAATCGTGGCAGATGTATATGCTTTGAAACTTATATTGTGGTCTTAAACAAAATTACTGCTGTGCAAAATAGCATGAGCTAATACTACAGAAGGCTTGTTTTGAAGTGTCATACAAGGTGTCCTATATCTGCACACAGCTCAGTGAAGATCAGGGCTACCATTAGGGAAAGTTCAGTAAGACCTTTCTTTCATGTATCTTGATGACTCCTTATTGTTTCCAAAAATACTTCTTCTGTGATTTCAAATTCACTTCCAAGTCAGTTTATGAAAGACCTCTGTTGAAAACAAGCACTTTTAAGGATTTTTGTTCCAAGCTTTACTGCAAATATTTTGATGTTCTCAAATCTTCCTAAAAAGCTCAACTTATCAAGTAGTTGCTCAAAACCAGGTCAGCAGTTAGATAATAGTGCTTGTGGAGAACTTAACATGAGTCAAATATGATTTATGATAGATCTGAAGATGCCTGGAAGGCAGAATTCTGACTTTATATTGCAGTGATATATTGGAGACACAGCTGCTTGAAGAGGAAAGTTTGGGGGCTGCAGACATTTCTGCCAATGCTCTGGAGTCCTGGGAGGTTGGCACTGACACACCTCCTAAAGTTACTCAAGGCTTCTCAACAAGGAATTCACTCAAATCTATATTTATCAGAACTAAATTATTTATTTACTTTTACCTGAAGCAAGGGCTGTTGTATCTGAATGAAGATCTTGAATAGCTGTGGTTGGGAGAAGCTTTAGAGGCAGAAGGGGATGAAAAATGGTTTTTGGTTTGATGTGTTTTATTTTCTTGTTTTTGTTTTGGCGTTGGTTATTGTTTGGTTGGGGGGGGTTGCATTACTCAACCAGGTTTTTTTGCTAGTTCTGAAAACATACTTGTTGGTTGCTGCTTCAGTCTCTACTAATTAGCTAAATATTAGTGCTAGAAAATCAGAAGTCTAATTCTGAAAGCGAGGTTTTCATTGTAATTGATTTTTAAGTTCAGAATTCATAGATTAATAATTAAATTTTCTCACCTATCCTGACCTATCCTTAATTTTTGCGCTTTTTCATGGCTTGTTCTTTCCACTGTTGCCTCTTTAATATTCTGATTTGTGCCTTTATGTAAAAGAGGTGAAGAAATTGGGCAGCTCTTAATACCATAAAGTCTTTATTTCTATGTACTTTGATTTTGTTTTATTCTTCCACAGACCTTCACACTACACTGCACTCTCCCTCTGTTTTAGGTTTTTGAGCCCTCTTGGGAAGCAATATGCTGTATCTTCAATTCTCATGGAAAAATGCTACATTAATATCCAGTAAAGTGAGTGATTCATGTATGTAGAAATAGATTGAAATGTTCAGGCAGATTGCTGTACACCACTGCTTAGCTCTCACATAGTGCTAAATTCTGGAAGGATCTTTTTCTGGACTAGAAGCTGAAAATACAAACTTGTGAAACATCAGACCTTCTAGAACATGAAGACAGCTGTAAAAACAAGTGGAAAAGACTGTAGGAAAAGATAACAAAATATGATAGCTGTTTTTAGCCCCTAAGGGCTCAAAATTACTTTCTCTATTCAGTTGTGTGTGCAAGAAGAGCTATAGGAGTTGTAGAACAGCAGAACACTGTGCCCCCTGAGTATTTGTTCACAATCACCCAAATCAGAAGCTGGCTCCAGTGAGGAGTGTCAGCCTTCCTCCATGGCAGCAGACACCCCATCACCACCCTGGTGTTTGAAGGTGCCTGTGTGTGGCAAAGAGCCTCTCTGGGCTTGTGCTCTCCTGCAGCAAATCCTCCCTGTCTCAGAGGCTGCCACAGAATGAGTCAAGGTGGTGTTTAGACTGGTGACTGCAGTACGAGGGCAGAAATGTTTCTTTACTGAAGTGGAAACCGCTGAGTTTTTTCCAATGTTCTGCTTCATGAATTATGTCAGTTGATCCTGAGGTGCGACAAGGAAGGAGCAGCCAAGAGGTTGCACATGTTTTTTGGTGTGTAAGCAAGTTTTACTGTGACAGTGAGGTTTAATTCTGTTTCAGATCAAACAACACACTCTAGTTTGAAGTCTTTCTGGTGTTCAACATTCTTGTGCTATTCCTTCCCCAGTGTGGTGGCACGATGTTCCAAAAAGTAATAATCCTGGTATCATACTTAAAAACCCCAAACTGTTTCAGTGTTTTCTCTGAAGTGGTCCTTGGTCTGTTTAAATAGTTAATACAAACCACTTGGCTTTATCCACATAAGTAATAGTTTCAGCTATTCAGTGCTATGGCATCTCATGCATTAATTAACGTTAGACTGATAAGACAACACAATGAAGAGTTTTAAGGTTCTCTAAACAGTCAAGTAACTCAAGGACTGAAGCTGTGACTTCCTAGCACAGGATGCTTCTCTTCTTAGAAATGCTTTAAAGTCATCTGGATTTTATACTGGTGGATTTTCTTGGTACTGAGAGAGATCCTGRGTGCCACACCAGGTCAGGCCAAAGCTGTAGCTGGCACCCTGCCYGACCAGAACAGCTGCTTCGAGGGATGCAGGAACAATGAATGTGCAATGTGATACTTCCTCCAGCATGGCCTGGCTCCTGCCAGTGTGCATCCTGGGGGCTTCAGAGCGAGCATCAGTGGTTCAAATTCTGACAGCTACTGATAGAGCTATTTTCTGTTGATAATCTGCTTTTTTAGCCCCATATCTTGGACTTTCACAGTGTTACACARCAGTTTAATTTTTGTAAGCAGTTCTTCACCACCTGCAAACACCTGGATTCTTGATTTATTGTCTGTCTTGAAATTTAAGGTCTTCAGTAGGCAAAACACTTGGATAATGTCAATCCTTAAAGTAAATTGAGCTAAAATTGTTTCATGATTTATTGTCTTTATGCTGTAGGTCACAGTGACATAGTGGCTCTATATAGTAATTAGGGCTTCTCACAGAAGTGAGTGTGAACATATGAGTCAAAGATGTCAACTTTAACCAGAACAGCAAAATTAGTATCAGTTACATGTGAGAAAAATCAGAGGGACCAGTTGGTAGTGATTTCCACAGCAGTCAAAAAAATATAAACAAAGTATAGGCAAATGCTGGAGGTGGACGTGTTTCYCTAAAGGGTGGCATGAGGAGGCAGTACTTAATAAAGGGCAGAACACATCAGCAGTATTGTGACTGAACTTGGGTCAGGTTACTGCTGCTTTTACTGCAGAAACTTTCCTGGTAACTCTTGATCTCTCTTCTGCAATCTTTGTGTCCACTTACTTGAGTTTTCCTTTGTGTGGGCCAGTTTGTAGATGGCAGTGTGAATAGATACAAGGGTGAGCTGTAATACTAATTATTTTATTTAATTATTCCAGGGTAACAAAATGTGTGCTTGCAGTCAGAGAACTATCAGGCAATGAGCTTGTTTTTTGCCTTTTGAGCTTACTGTAGTAGTCAGTATGCAGGCAGGTTTATGAATCAGCCGTACTGTGACCCTAACTAAGTTCAAGCAAAATAAACTTAGAAGCATTCTTCTTGATTCTTTGAATTCTTGTTGTCCAGAAGATTTCTAGTTATGCCCTGTTAGGCATAGTTACAGTAAACTTGTTCACTTTGATTATGCTACAGCAAAAYGGATTAATRTTCCCAAGCTGCACAAGCAGTGTCACTGCTCCAAGTAGAACCCAAGAATGGACATGGAAAGAATGGAATTATCGTACGTGTGAGTAGTGTAGTGCAGTAGCTGGTCCCTTGTGTTAGGCTCTCTCCCAGGTTACTGTTTTAGCACATGATAAAGAAGTGATACCAAGTCCCCCACTAAGCTTGCAGGGTGCCCTGTGAGTCAGGGCTGCACTGACTAAAGTAGGTTAAGTACTGGCTCATGAAGTTCATTCAGATTGTGCTCTGTAAATAGTAAACATGTTGCTTTAAATAGCCTGAGATGCTTATGTAAAGYTTGTCTCTCCCTGTCTAAATGGGAACAAACAGGTTATTTGGGGTAGGTGCAGTTTCTGCTTGTGGATGCAGCGGAGTCAGCAAAAGCTGTTCTCTGCCCTGCACACGAGTGCAGTGTGATTTGGGGAAGATCTTTAATACGATTGCAGCTMTTAATCACTTAAGCTCTTGTGATTCACTTGCAAGATGCACTACAGCATTTCCTGGTCAGAATGTAGGTCTGATTTTTTCCTACCTGTGGGTGACACGTTGCAATTCAGTGTTGCACTGATTGTGCAGCACTGCTCAGATAAAATAGATGGTACATGTCCTTGCACTGTGTGTGGGTATCTTCTGCTGCAGGGCACCCTCGATGCCCTTGGCTTTTGCAATATGGTTTGTGGAAAATACAATACAGATGAGGAATATGTAGAGAAGGATTGGGCTGGAGTTGATTGGGATCAATAAAACAGTTGCAAATATGAATATGTAACACTACTAGTTTCCCTTTGTATGAGATTAAGGATCAAAAAAACCAGCTATGAATGAAGCAATTGTGCCAGGTTCAGAATTTTAGTTCTTGTTTGAAAATGTAATACCTATTCCCAGGGCAGCCTTTAACTTAACATTTGAAAAAYAGAACTAATCCTGGCCTACCTTTGCTTTGAAAAACTCTTCTGGGACTTGTTTTTTCTTTTTCCTGTGGTAGCAATTTTTTTAAGTGATCGTAAACCAAGAAAGCAAAAGATAACGTGATTTGTATTTCAAATACTGAGATTGTATCAAAATTGTCCAGCTAAGTAAATGAGTGGTTTAAATACATTTTGTGTAATTCTAGGCATAAACATAATTTATAGCTGAAAAGAAATTGTCYGCAATGGACCTCAAGGAGACTGTTTCTACTGTTTGCCTATGCAGTGTCTCCCTATGTGCAAGAGGCTAAAGACTTCAATATTTCCAAAGTGTGGATTTCCTTTAAGGGTAATCTTATGTCTTAGAGGACAAATGTCTGAATGGGAGTGAATACAGTAAGATACTTGTAGGTTTTCTAAGCTTCAGCAGAGTGAAAATAAACTACTGCTATACCTGCAGGATTTTGAGCAATGAAGTGCAAGTCAGCTTCAATCTAGAGGTTGGTCAAACTATTATATTTGTTCACTGGAAACCAAGTGGCCAGAGAATTGCTAAGATCAGGAAGAAATTCTCTTTGGAGAGGAACAGGTATGTGGAAGGTTGGAGCAGTTTCTTGAGATGCCGCCTCCTGTGGCATTTATTTCTTGAGCAAACTTCACTGATGGCCAGTGGCAGTCCCAGCACCACTGTCACTGGTGAAAGAGCCTGGATATTCCTGAGCTCTGCACCTCTCTAGAGAACAGATGTCTGATAAATTTCCAAGTATTTTGACTTGGTCTGTACAAAACCTTTGCTTCTCTGAAGTTGAGCAATATGCATCTGCTATTTAGTGTGATTAAACCTCCCATATTCTCAAATTAAATGAAAAATAACATGCAGCAGTTTGAGTCAAATTTCGTGTGAGCAGCTATTTATGTTTGGSTATCAATCTGTAAAAAACAATTGTGGAAATCGCAGCTGAGGAAAGATGTCTTAAATCATCCTGTCTTGTTCTCTGTTGATGCATGATTGCTTCCCACAATATATATTTTTCTAGTATTTGGTCCACTGTAGCCTTTTAAATGCCTCCAGGGATGTGGTTTCCTTAGCAGATAAAAGAGCTTTTTGTGGGAAGCAGAGGCAGTTTTGCTTAAGCTATAAAAGTCATTCACTCACTTAAGTTAGTGGCATGTATTTTTGGATCTTTCTCACTGTCATGATAATATTTCATGGAAGCAGAACTTTAAGCTTCCTGGTCCTCTAGTTAATTAAAACATATGATATCTCATAGTCTCCATTTGAAAGCAACTTCTGTCTCTTAATTTAAACCTCTTCAGAGGACTCCAGTAAAATAGGTAAATGAAATTAATATTTTGTAGAAAGTGATGAACCTTTTCAGTCATCTCAAGCTTTATTTACTCTACTTTGTAAAGTGTTCTGCAGATGCTACTTACCATGTTGAAGTTCTTATGTTAAAAAAAATCAACTCCTGTTTTCAAAACTTAAAAAAAAAATTCTTTAACATGTATTGCATCACAACAAAAAGCCTGTATGTGGGCTTAAACTCCAAACATATTTAAAAAAAACCCAACCAAACAATAAAACCCAAACCAACACAACTTTATTTTATTCTATTATAAATCAGTTCTTCTAAATTTTTCTAAATTTCRTACTCATGTAGCATCTAGTGCTTGCCTCTTGCTGTGTCCATTGTTTGAGTAGGAACTTGTTTAAATAGCAGTAGTATTTTCAGAGAGATATGAACCTATTTTTGGAGTGTGCATTTGTGGCATAAGTAGTTGACTTAAACTTAAAGACAGCTTTTTAACCTTGTCAGAAATCTGTATTTTCCACTGGGCGTTATGTTACTATCTGACAATCAGTTTTGAGTTGAATTTTGTCATTTCAGGCATAGTTGTATGGCTCTTTCATCCTTCTAAACTTAAATAGATGAACTGCACATCTGTTGTGTGAAAGTAACGTAGGAGGTCTCTAAATTTTTTCTATTTCAAGACTGACTTTGTTAACATCAGTTAAAAGGCTTATCTATAATTACACAGTTCCTATTAACACTGTGGTGTTGCAAAACTGATGTTCATTTTCCATCCCTTCCCAGATGGTTTTTCATGTGAAGTGTGTGAAAATATTTATTTTTAAAACTGGGTATTATGCTTAATAACTAGCAAAGGAATATAGGAAACTAAGCTTTAACTTTTTAAAATAAGTTCAGACGCTCTATCAGGTGAAATCAGAAGTATCCTTTTACAAAGAGCTGAGTCTTTCACCAAAATGTGTGTAGCAGCATTGCCTAAGGACAACCTTTGTGCCATCACTGACTTTAAAGGGCCTTTGAGGARCAACCATTGGGAGCTTTCTCTGCTGATGGGGAGGTGCAGAGACTTAAATGTGGGTTTTAGTTCTTTAATGTGTTGTGACGAAGTTTTGTGGAAGTGAGAACAGTTTAGTTTCCTAAAATGAAGAAAGATAGTACACCATTCTTTCAGAAGGAGGCAAGTATTGTATAAACCTTCCTRCATCTGTCTATAAGAAAAAAGCTGGACTGGTCATGACTTAACTTGACAGTGAATCTCATAGGTGTTAATGGTGTGTAGCTGCTGAACTGACTTGTCTGAGTTTTTCATGTAAGAGTTGTGGGCTTTATCCAAGTAACATGTAACTCGGCTCAAAATGGGGAAGAWATCCTATGGATTTAATGGTCAGAGGCACTGCCCTTGGAATTAACTTTCCTTTTGAACATCTGTGTGAACCTTTATGCTTGCAATACCTCTAATAGATGGTGTAAGCTGTAAGGGCCTCCTGGCAGAGCAGTGCTGCCTGAAGAGTGCAGTTATTGCAAGAGGGAGGTGTGGGAGTCTCTGTAGCAGCAGACTGGGCTGATGAGTTTGGATCCCCTATGCTTAATGGTAGATGTTGAGTTCCACAAGTCAAACTGAGGATGCCTGAATTTCAAGGCTTTCAGTCAGTATTTCTTATTTGCCTTAAAAAAAAAAAGTATTTTTTTCACAAGTGAAAGTGTCTCTGATAGCAATTAACGTTTGCTATATCAATTTCTTGAACTTTCCAGTTCAAATAGTTCTACAGTTGAATACAGCTGGAGAAAAGGCATCCGTAATTAAATACGAAATGGTGTGTCGAAACTAGTTGTAAACTTCCAATTCTTTTTTAATCTGGGGTGTAATTGAGATTGAGACTCCCCCTACCCCATTCAATAAAGTGCTTATTGGGAAGTTGATCAAATTTTGTCCAGTAACTTCTGTAGGTGGAAAAAAAAGTAATTGTTAAACTGTATCCTTTTTTGTTCTGAATTCTGTCCTCCTTCATCACTTGCTGCTTTAGTTTTCTTGTGTTTTATTTTATGTAGATGATGTGGTAACTGTCAAACATTCCTTTTCACATCCACTCTTGTGTAATTTTAAGTTTGGGTTCTGCCAGTACTGGAATCCTGAGGTGGTATTTTTGAGGATGTCCTTAAGCAGATGGCAGTGTGCAAGGCCCTGGTGTAATGCATTATCTTCCCTGAAGCTGTGCTTTCCTGTGCTCATCCTGCAGCATGTTAGTGTTGTACATAGAGTCTGCTTTGAAATTATGGAGGGTTTGGTTATAGAAACCACTTCAGCATTTGTTTTTCCCTTCCTCACTCCCCTCCCCTTGCCACCCCTGTGGTTTGAGTTTTGTATGAGGAGGACTCAGAGGAAGGGAAGCTGAATTCCTTTTCCTTGTTTTCATCTTTCAAATACAATGGTGATTACAATGTCTGTATGAAACAGGCATTATATTTTGGTAATAATGTTTTGTCTCAAAGTGAGTGAGTCATCTTCTCACTGCCAGGCTTCAGAATATGACAGTCCTTAAGAACTTTCCATATGAGGAAGCAATAACAGATTTGTGGGATGGCTAATGAATCAGGGATAATTAGTGTCCTGCTCCTGGTAAGCTTTAGCATCTGACAGGTATTTTTCCTTTTAGTGGGTTGGTTTAGAGAAACATTCTCTACCCAGTTTATAACTTGATCTAATGTATGAAACCTTTAAATGCTAAGTTCTTATATTGTGGTACAAAAACAATATGAATTGCTCTTGCAGGGTGACCTGTTGGGCTTTTTTTGTTCTCTTAGTTCTTGCGAGTRTATTTTAGGACAGCAGAGATTAAACTATAATCTATTAAAGAATAATTGTTGTTATAGTTGGGGGGACAAGTGATATATTTTGCCTGTATTGGTGTGCATGTAGTGCAAGTCTTCGTATTAGTTTAGATGAGCAGAAGCATGCTTGATATATCAAAGATTRTGTAGCTTTAACTTAATTCAGAGTGTTACAAATAATCATTTCAGCAAGCTAGAAATTTCCAGTTGCCAGTATTTGGCTTCTTCTGAGAGTAGCCTGGGGCATTTAATCATCAGAGCTCACACTTCCTGTTGAGTGGGAGAGTCCTGCCCATAGCATTTGGTGTCTGCTGAACATGAGTGGTCTCCAAATCCCTGCTATTTCAGTGCATCTGATGGTGTTTGTGTATAGCTCTGTGGCTGGTATAAAACCAGTGGAATTCCTTCAGATATTGGAGGGTTTTTGACACCAGAGCTGTTAGTCTTTGTAACTTTTCCAAGGAACAGCCATTTTGAGAAGGAAGGCCTTTCAAAATAGATGTCTTGAAGCAGGAAAGCTTTTCCTAAGAGCTCCTGTGCACATCTGAGGCTTGTTGTGTTGTCTCAGACTTATGGGAGCAAATATTCCTATTGATGACAGATCCTTCAGGCAGGACCAGCAGGTCCTGTCCCAATACCTTCAGCCTCTTACCAGGCTTGAATTTGAACATGCTTTTAATTTTTTCAATCGTGTTTTAATAAGCAGGCCCAGTTAACTGAGACTTGTTTTGCTTTGGTGTCACTGCAAGTACCTGAGGATGAATCTGCAGTTTGCCAAGTTGTTGGGGGATAATGCAAGTCTTAAATGTGATGCTTTTACCTCTTCCTGCCACAGAACAAGATGAATTATCTAGGTAGTTTWAAAAAAAAAAAGGGAGGGAGGTAGATTGGGAGTTGCTGTCCATCTAGAGCTCCATTTCAGATGCATCTGAGCTTGGATAATCCAGATCTTGTGTAATTCTGCCCTTCATTATGATGAAAAAGGTCCTTTACTCATAGCCCTAATAGCTAATTAGTGGAGTCCTTAATTTATTAGAAATAGCTTTTGAGGTTGAGCAGTGTTAGAGGGGAACATTTTTTTCCCAGTCTTGCTCCTTAAATGATCTTGGTGTCAAGAACAGGTTTTGGTGTTCTGTGCTGAAACATAACTGATAACTACATTCCAAACCAGAGTTGTACAAGTCATAGAGTTTGTCAAGTAGTGGACTTGTGGGATTTTTCTAACCACAGCAGAGCCTTTTCTTGACCTAGTTGTTTTTCAAAGACAGATGACTGTTTTTCTTACCTTAAACGTTGTTGCCTGAAGGGGTTAGTCTGATGGTTTGATACAGGGTTTGGAGGACCTCTAGTCTCTGCCTCTGATACTGTTGAATTTGGATGCTGTTCTGCCCAGCTGTGTTCTTTAAAAAAAAAGGTAAGATTCTTGAACTTGAAAAGCTCCTTCAGTAAAGGCCTTGAGAAAGGAAACCTTTCTGTCTGCACATGGTAAAACCCTAAAGTATGGAACTATTCTCCTGGTAGTCAACATTTTTGTCAGATGGCATTTAGGCYTCTTTACAAAATGCATGTCTGTGTTTACTGGGAATTGGCAACCCAGCATGATGTCTGCTGGCTAATTTCACATGGTCTAAGAACTTTTTTCCTCCTAAGTCTTGCCAGCTTCTTTCCCCATTACTGGATCTGTGTGTTCTTGCATGTGCTTATGTTTTATAAGGATGTTGTGGACTATTATTTGCTGCTGTAAGCTCTCATTCTTTTGGAGGGAGGACAGCAGAACTGAATGTTGGAAGGAGGAATGATTTTTTCTTTATTACTGTGTGAGAACAGGACATGTGCAGAATTAAGTAGTTTACACAGCTTGCCACTCCTCAGGTTCTGCTTCATGTATATTGCTGTTCTGCGAGTCCCTTTGGCTTTGCTCTAAGTTATCTTTGCAGCTCTGCTTTGCTTTGCTGCTTTCTGTTTAGGGATTTTTCAAGTTCTTTGGTCTGGTGTCAAAATCCTGTTTAGCTTTCCCTTGCAGAGAATAACTGTCCAGAAAACCAGCTGTCCTTCCTGGGGCCGAGCATCACTAAGTCTGCTCAGTTTTCGTTATGGCGGTAAGGAATATTCTATGTCTTCTACCAGAAAGATCCAGTAAAAATTGAGTTCTCTGATCCTTTTCATGGCTCCTTTTCATGTGGTGGCATGACCAAACAGTGAGGTACTACATAGTTACTACATAAATACACTGAGCTGTTCTTGGGCCACTGTAGGAGCTGCCTTATGCAGAACATTGCCTGACTAGGTAGCCTTGGGATGTAGTGACCCTGACACTTGCTGGATGGTCCAGTTGTAGCCACGGCAGGTTTGAGAGCCAGGGCTGAAAGTCTCCAGCTTCTGTGAAGCCACATGAACTCACTCAGCGTCTCCTTGTCCACTCTTCACTCCCAGACACAAAGGACCATCCTTCTGCTATCCAAACTGGCTCAAATGTGATCAGCGCTTACTGAAACAGCACTTGTTATGGCTTGTACTTGTATTTTTTTAGTGAATCTGTTTCTGCAATTAATGACTGTGGTYTTGAATCTTTAACATGACCATATTGAATTGAAATCCACTTAGCATGGTTCTGGCTTCTTCTGTCTTAAAACATATTCTGAAAAATATGAAGACCTCTGGGGAACCATGAGAAGTTTCATAAGTAGGATATATGGCACAGTCAGCAGCTAGGTGATGGTGGCAAAAGGGTAAAAACTGCCCAAAGTGTCAGTTCCCAAGCAGAATTTGGGGATATATTTTTATTYTTTTTCCTTTGCCAATGTCAGCAGTTTGATAGTCTGGAAGTTAGTGCCTTAAAGCTATGGGTTAAAAAAAGCTTGCTAGTGTACTTCAGGAGGGGATGCCAGAGTTTGTGGGGGAAGGAAGGAATGTCCTCTGCAACCTTTTTAGTGTATGCTCTAGGTCTATGAATAGCTCTCAATGCCTGTCTCTTCCAATTATTAATTCCCTGAGCAGCACTATTTGTAAAGCTGATRTTCTTGAGATGGCCTTTGGTTTCAAATGTCTTTTTAAGCATAAATGCTATTTCTTCCTTCAGGTATGAGTCTACTCATACATGCTGGATCTTCTGCTTTGGGAGCTCCTCATGCACTTCTGCAGTAACTTCAGTTAAGACCCTTGTTCTCCTGTGTAGTGATGAAACCAACAGCCAGTCATACAGAAAAATCAATATACTGCCATGTTCACTGCAAGCAATAGTGGCAGTGTGAGGTGTTTCTCTGTCCTACAGTAACTTGTGGGAGTAGCAGGAACTGTGACCTAAATAGGAAAGAGATTCAAACTAGAGCTACAACATTGTCTGCAGAGTGTAACAAGTGACAGGTTTGGGACACTTTGAGTTTCTCCTCTGTTTATCTAAAAACAAAACAAACAACCTTTTTTGCTTTGATATCTTACAGGAGATGTTGCAAGCAGTACTGCTTGGCTGCTTTAGCTGCTGTCTTATTGGGGTGGTTTTAGTCTTCTGTTGTGGTAAAGTCCTTTCCTTACGATGAAAGAGACTTCATTGTGCCTTCCATGGGGGATCATTTGATCTATATTCATTCAGACTGAGGGTCAAGTCCAGTTTTGTAATGAGAATAGTTTGTGATGCATGTTAGTGGTTTTACCTTTGGGTTACAGCAGAAATAACTTGATCCTTGAAGTTCATGCTTGGAAACTGTAAACCAAAGGATTACAGAGAGGAAATGAAGGAGGGGCAGGATGTTGAAATGCATTTTTAGTGAACAGTCATATTTGTAATAACCTCTAATCTGTAAGAACAAACCTCAGTAGAACTGTTAGTGAACTATGAGTGCTGCTGTTAACTCCCTCTGCATTAAAGCTCCTTCCCCATCTGCACGTCAATTCCAGAGCAGTCATATTTAAATTCTTTAATGTGACTCATACCTACTTCAACTTTTTTTTTCTCTCCATCTGAAAAGGTCTTGTGTACACAGAGTAAGGCTACTTTCACCCTTCACTGGCCAGCTTGTGGTCAAAATGTTTTTGTGTGATCTATTTAAATATGTTMTGAGATTTATGGTAAATTTGTTCTTGTGTAACATTCCCCACCCTGCTAGTTTCTCTTCCTTAACCTTCTTGGTTAGGCTTAAATACTGTAGAAGCATCAATTTCCAAGAAGTAATGGCTGTCAGATGTATAGCCAAGCTGAAGTCTCTTGTTGAAAGAGATTGCACTRGTTCCTGGGCTTCAACATACTGTAAAAAGCAAGTGAATATAGCAAAAGTTGTGGTTTGTTTTGTTTTTCTTTTAAGATTAGCATGTGAGCACCAGCTAACATGGATTTTAATTGGAAATGGKTTTTATTGTTTATTCCCAACATGGTTGGTTTATGTTAGAAAACTGCCATGAAGAATAAGGTTGTGAGTGATTTCTTAAACTTACTCATGGCCCATGACATCCCATGTCCTTATCAAGTGTGTRAGTTCTCTGGAGCTGGTTCTTCAGCTCTTCCTTCCAGCTGATCCCTCTACAGTGTGCATGCTTAGAGAAAGGGACAATCAGCAATAACTTTCTCTGTGCTAAGTAAACCAGGCTCTGCTGAAGCATCCTGTGGCCCTTTCCTACCTCTGACTACTATTTTTTCTGTTTGCTTTTATTCTCTCTCCTTTTATGGCTGTATTGTGTTGGTGGCTGCAGTCACTTGTTTTTCTTGTCCTGCTCTGACCCTTCCAACTGATTAATTCCTCGTGATGCAGTTTGATAGTGTGACCTTGTGCTTTTCTATAAATGTGCCCATGATATCATTTCAATCAAGTTCATGAATATTCCAGCCTTCCCTTATGTGGCTGATGTCACTCAGCTTTAACTAGTGAAGTGTGTTAATATAATGTATTCTTTTGGGCATATTTTTCCTCCCTTTTAAGCAGTCTTCAGATGCATTGGCTATAGATGGCCACCTCCATCTTTGTGCAGTTCTGTGTGTTGATTAGCTTTCTCTTCTATGTGAGGGTCTCAGTATTGCTGCACTGTGTTGCAGAACTCATAAATGATGGTTTAGCTGATCGTGGAGGTCRATATAAGATAAGAGTGGAGTAGGTTTGTGTGCCACACTTGAGGTAAACATGCCAGTGCTGTTAAGTACATGAAACTAGAAGAGATACAGTTCTTAGAAAACTGTCTGATCATGATGAAGAAGAAACAGTTATTCTCTTTGGGAGTTGTCTTTCTACATACTTTCCTGGAGTAAGCAGTTGAGGTTCAATGCTTAGTTTATTTTTTTTGTAGGCARTGCAGGTTTGTTGCTATGAGGGCTTTTAATACAGACTATAACTTAAGTTTTTATTCCAAGTGCTATGYCATAGCATGGTGTTGAATAACTCACCCCTTTCCTTTCGGGATAAGGCATGACTTCCAAGACCAGTTGTGTCATGCTGCTGTTCTGGGCTCCCTTGGACTGAAGTCTGGTCACTCAGTTGCCTTGCCCATCTTACTTACGGAAAAGTCTTTTAACCTGCTTTGATTATGTCAATGAGGGTAAGTAAAATATGACATGAATTGCTGTGCTGAGTGGGGTGTGTGATCTCAGCTCTAAAGGGATGAAGATGTGCCAGTTTTCTCTGGAACTATTTTCTGGTTTAGGTCTGTTTCCTTGGATAGTAGAAAGTGGGCATGTGCAATAAAACCAAACTAGTAATTCGGAGATAGTTCTGAGGCTTTTGAAAACTTTCTCAAGTCACCACCCAAGAAACTTCCTGTGAGATCAGTGCATACAGGAAGAAGATAAGAAAGTAGTAGGTYTAAGATGGATTAGTGCAGACGACTCATCTTCTGTGGGGTTTTTGATGTTCAGAARTACTTTTTAAATTCAGTGTGGTATATAAACATATCAGAGAAAATAACTTGCTTCAAACTTGTATCTGGAAGACTGCTTTAGTGTAATGACTGCTGGGGAGTTGGGGTGAAAGAAGAAAATTGGCTTAGAACAAATGCAGCTGCAATCCTGATGTGAAATGAGCTTTTGTTGTGAAAATTACAGGGGAGAAGACTTGTGTAGAGGAGAATTTCCATTTTGAAATGAGAATGGTTTAAATTTGCAAAAAGCAAGAGGAATGTTCTCTATTTTAGAGGAATTACCTGGGAATAGATAGTGCCAAGAACCCTCTAAAATCTGGGGATGTTTTTTGTGTGGTTGAAGGGAGAGAGCAGCAGGAGGGTCTMTCAGTGCTGGTGGGCAGTCCACTGGTGTGGATTTTGAGTGTTTCTGGAATCTATGTGGGGGTTTACCAGGATTCAAGTAGTCAGATGAATGAGGTTTTTACTGTGCATTTTGATGCAAAGGATTAAAGGATTTTTATTAAATGAAAAAAGTTATTTATGGCAGAAGTTAGTATGGTCCCTTTCAGGCAAGTCTATTTAAAGAAAATCAGGAGTAAATGAAGTTGAAGTTCTTTCAAATCTTGCTAGTTTCTTCATATCCAGATGTTTGRAGTTGTCCAACTTTCTCTGCAAGCAGACATGAAAAGATGAATTATTTTAACATGCTTTTCTTTAGGTGCTGGAGTATTTGGTTTTTTTAAATAATTCTCTAAACTGATTCATTTTTATTTATGTGTAGCAGAAGGAGCTAGTTTCAAATTTGCTCTTGAGATCGAGATTGAAAGTGTCGGTTTGGAGTGAAAAACACTGCTTGTATTTGGGCAGCACAGGATGAAGTTAGGACTTGTATTGTTTTCATATCAGGAGGTGTTGCAGCCTTTTTTTTCTAGGTGACTTGCGGTTGTCATGGTTATAGTTTCTCTGCACTGTTCCCAGTGCTGGAGATCCCACCGCAGATTTTTGAGGTTGCTTTGCCACGTGAACACATCTGCTACGTTGTGTATCTGACTTTCAGGAAAATACTTTGATCAGGCATCACCTGTCTGGTTTAAATATGCAATTAAATAGTTCAAGTAAATATTTGCATTAGCTGGGAAATAAGGTGGTACCTGGGAGATTAGGTCTGTTGTAATAATGAAGTGATGGGGAACAAAATGCAGCTCCTGAACAGGAGTTCTTAACTCTGGAGTGCAGTAGAAGGCAATCGGGGATGAAATACAACTTCTAGTACAGGTCATTGGCAGGATAAGTAGTAGATGGGTCTCTTTGTGTTAAGCTTAATTTTGCTATGTCAGAAGATGTGTCTTGCTGACAGTGTGTTTTTGATAAACCTGTAGTGGCTAAACTGGGACTTTAACAATAACACTGCAAAAATATGAAGAGCTTGTCTTGGCCCACGCCTTCTGGAGTCTGAGCTGCACTGCACCCTGTGTGGAACATAAGCCTGGGTAGTTTTCCATTAGTTGTTCTTGTTGCAATACTGGTATGACACACTTCATCYGCCTAACAGCCTTTTTGGAGAGTCTTGAACTTGCAGTGGTTAAAAAATAACTTGGTTCATTCTGTGCTCTGTGAAATGACTGTTCCATCGATCCGGATGTTTGCTTAACAGTACTTCCATTTTTTTTTTTAAACTGTCTTCATGTAGTTTTGAGAAAATAGTAATACATCCTCAGTTCTTAAATGAAACTGTTTCTGCTTGCTCCCAGTACTACTGAGCAGCCGACAGTGTGCTGATAACTCAATTATTAATGTGGCAACCTTGTATACTTCAACCAAGTGACTAAGTACTCAAGTACTAAAATTAGATATAGAAACTGATAAATGATATAAACTAAAACAATTTCAACAACTGTTTTGTCAAGTGTAACTAAAACATTTTAGAGCTAATCTTGGCAGTTAATTTTTTTTATCAAAAGATCCTTTCTTATGGGCGTTCTATAAAGAAGGATGATTGGGGAAGCAAAAATGCAGAATACTGAGAAACTGGGAAAGGAGAAGGGATCAACAATTTAACTTTTTTTGCAGCTGTTTGAACAAATTTGTCTTTCTCTGACCTAGGACCGTAGCTTCCAGCTGCATGAAAGGCAGTGAACTAATCTGAACTGTACTTGTGTTTAATTGAATTGTGCTTAATTAATGCAAGGTATTTAGGATGATTTGACAAGGGTTCTCTTCAGTCTGTTCTCCTGTAATAGGAAAACACCCTCTGGTTTTAGTTTGAAAACAGCACTAACATTCTTTCACATGAATTATTTTGCAGTATAACCAAAGGAAGCCTGGACTTTAAAATTATTTTTTTCCTAATCATACCACTGGTTTGACAACTCATTATTTTGAGGGGACAAGTTGTAGCAAGGCCCCATGTATGAGTGAGTTGGGGCTTGCCTATGTAGCACACTTATCAAGTGAGAAGGGTGCGAATTTTGAGGGACAATGACTGTTGTAGAAGAGCTGAATGCAGACACTCTTCTCTTAGTGTAGTGCCTCTTCCCAGTTCTTCCTCTGTAAGTGCAAAYCCTTAATGATTTCTGCTTTCCTCTAAAAAGGGAGAAGGAGCATGTCTTGGGAGTTGCAAAAATAGAGCCTCTTGCTCATGTCAGTAGAATGTTTTGAACATGAAGTGTCTCCAGCACAAAGGCGGTCTCTTTGTTTTCATGGTGCAGTGGGATAAAATACYGAGTTATATTTGGAGGCCTGCTGAAAACTTTTAACTTTAAGTATTTGCAGTACCCTGGTGTTCCAGGTCTGCGTTGATCAGAAATATCAAAACCAGAAATTTTACATGCAAATTTTTTTTGTATGTAACTATTATGTCATTTTCAAAAGGACACAATGTTTTTGTGCAGTTGGAAAAGAACATCCTGTGCGTGTCAGCGTGAGGGGAAGGAGGAGTGGTAGATCTCACACTTGGGTAGATACTCAGATCTGCATCCAGAAGCAAGGCCTGGCTCAGTGTGTCCCTTCTGGGGTCACTGGTGTCTGCTGTGGGCTATGAGTATCTTCTCCTTTCACCCTTACCCAGGAGGGATGTGTGTAGCAGGAGGCTGCAATACCACACTTACTGACATTTCTAGCTTCCTGCTAAAGAAACTGCCATCCCTCAGCCAAGCCTGGCTAGCAAAACTAGAAGGCAATGTAGCCTCCGTAGTCGCCTTTGTCATGCAAGAGRTTAGACTAGTTTGTCACAACTCATAAATTCCATATGTGATTGCTTGGGCCACTAAATACACTTACAGGTTTTATAAATGCAGAATTTAAGAGCCTTTAAGACCAGAGGCTGAGCAATTTAAGCTCTGCAAAGGTCCTGTCCTTCTGCAAAAGGGTTTTGCATATTCCCAGTGCTCTTCAGGTGAGGCTTTTGATACTGTATGAGACTTTTTTTCTTTGTCTAGTTATACTTTAACTATCTCAGTTTTCAGTTCTGTTTTATGTTGATCAGTGTGTGCTTTGCTTGTCTTCTAGACTAAATCACATTAACAGTAGGGAGCAGGAGAACTTTGTGGTCTTTGCAGTATTGGAACAAGAATATTGTGGTGTGAATTGCTTAGCAGGACTAAAAGTTCTGAACTTGAGCTAATGCTGGGTAACTCCATTTCAGCTAGTGTGTTAAAGCTTGTCCTTTTTCAAAAGATGTGTGTTATAAGGGTATTTAGGTTGAAATAGGTTAAAATAAGTGAAGTAGTGTTATGATGTACAAATAGTATGAAAGATCTTAAAGAAGATCTTAAAATGTGTCTGACAGGTGCTTGTGGCTTAACTGTCATGTCCTATTTTGTAGAGCTTCAAGGTTATGTGTAACTGCTGTAGTGTGTGCTCAGAGTGGCAGAAATCAGATGTGCTTGAAGCACAGTCAGCACAGAGCCTCACTGAAATTCTTCCTTAGTGCACAAAACCAAAATTGATCCAGAGGCTGAGACTCCTGATGTGCTCCAAATCCCTAAAACATAAACCTAGTGTGGGTTTTTTGTTCCTGTTCTCTCATTTCAGCATTTGATTAGTTTACTTTTGCATAATAGCTTGCCCAGCAGGTTTTCTTTTTTGAGAATGTTATTCATCATACTTGTTTTAAGGATATTTTCCTGAATCAAAATATGGACTTCAGGGTTTCAGAGTGATTGTATGGCCCTGAAGTGCTCAATGCACAGGCCATTGTGTCAAGCATTTAATATTATTTGGGTTGTGCCACTCTTGTAACTTGAGCGTGTGCTACTATAGAATCAAAAATTATTTTAAGTTGAATTTCCAAGGCTTCTTAAAACTGCATGTCCCAGAGCAATAAACTTGCTTTTTTCAATTTTGCAAAGCTCACACAGTTGGCTCAGTAAGGTGTGTTTTCAGGGCATGCAAGTGTATGGTTGGGTTGGTAAATGGCCCTTAAGCTTGTTAAATAGAAGTACTTTGTCAGGTGAGTAGGAATGTAATAATGAGATTTAATATGAACAGAAATACTTAACTTTGCAGTGAAGTGTGTTTAACTTCCAGACTCACCTCGGATTTATAACTAAAGAATGTACACTTTTCAGCTTGAAAGACTATTTTCTGCTATTCATATTCTAAAATAACTGAATTCCTCTGCTGTCCCCTCTCCTAGGGAGAGGACACCTCCTGGAGATTTCAAATAACCAGAGGAAGAAGTAAGAATTTTCTGTCCTATCTGTTACTGAGCCTAACTAAGCTCCTTTAACTGCAGAAAGCACAGACACTGGGTAGCTGTTATATTGGTTAATGATCTTAAGTTGCTTCAGTATACTGGGAAGAACTTTAATTTATCCCCATCTTTTGAAGAGCTGATAAATTCTTCATTGAGATCCAACCTGTTGGGTTGCTGCCTTATCCCTTGGAAAAAACTCTATTGTAAATTCAGGTTAGCTTACCTCTTTCCTGTGGTGTTTGGGCTCTGCAGGAGGTGTATTCTCCCTGGAAGAGTGGGCAGCAGAGAGAATTCAGTTTTAAGGTAAATGGGTTCCTCAAGTCAATGGGGCACCTGCATGCCAAGTTTAATATTTTTGTTGCATCTTGTAGTGATACAGTTTGATTCAAAAATAATTAGATTAAAATTTAGGGTACATTTTATCTGGTAAGTATATTGTTCTCTGTTTAATGGGGGTAGGAGGAATCCTTCGTAATGCATACTTGGAATACCTGAAATATGAATCCACTTCTTCAATCTTAACTAAAGAGTTGCATTCCCACCTTTAGCTTGAGTAAAGTAGAATATAGACTTGTTCAGATGGCTTCCAGACCTTTGTAGTGGACATAAGCTAGCATGTGCTTGTGAAAATACAGCAGTTGTAGGAAATGGGGAATTATTGGAAATTGTCAAGGAATTTTGTGTACATGCCATGATAAAATGCTGCTGCTAGGAACAAGGGTGATACCACTCCAAATCAGGAGTTAACACTGAGTAAGTTAAGTGACCTTGTAGGCTAGTATTGATATGTTTATTCTGACTAGTGTCAGGAGATACGAATTTATTTGTGGCTGCTTAAAGAGCCCATACACAATTTATTTATATATTTATATATAAAAAGGCTTTTCTTTACCTTTTTCTCTATGCTCTGCTTTTGGAGGCCTTGACATGGAAACATGTTGCTGGGTAATGATCATCATGAGGACTGAAGTAATACTGTTCAAAATGCTAAGTAGTGGTAACAAGCTTATTAAAGTTTAAAAAATACTTTTATTGTATGCTTTTTTTAAAGTCACATTCTTTATTCAAACTACCTCAGTCCTTTTGGAGCATTATTTTTAAAATTGGAGTTTCAAGACAGACAAGCTCAGACTTCACTTATAGATTATTAGCTACTTAAATAGGATAAAATACAAATCTCCCAATGGTTCCTGGGTTTTGCCAATATATAATTCGATATAGTTAGAACCAGCTGTATATCAGTTTAACATAGGCTTGCTATGTAAGACTATTGGCTGAGAAGTGTTGGAGTTGCGGATCACAATTGCTCAGACCCTTTACAGTCACTGAGGTGGAGGGCAGAGATCTGAGTGGATTAGGATATAAATGGAGTTTGTACAGACTCTTCTGACTTGCCACAGTTCCTTTCACTGGCACTCGGCCACCTCTCAATTGGGTATGGACTTGTGAGTTAATCACAAAGTCCCTTCTTTGTGATCACTGATTTTTAAGGACAGATAACTGTTGTCTTTCCACAGCCATCTGGTGTGTAAGGGAAGGGTGGATGGGCAGATCCTAGCAAGCCTGATCCTGGCTCTTTTTGCCATCATCTTCTCCAGTTGCTTTCTGAGACTGTGATTCATCTGTCCCTACAGTCCTGTCTGAATGCATAATCATACTAAATATGCACATTTGCTAGCTAATAAAGTGTCAGCTCTGCAAAAGGAATCGGGTGGGTTACACCTTCCAACTCTTCATAAAAGTACATGGTTATGTGCAAGAGTGCAAACAAGTGAGCATCCTTGCCCACATCAAAGTTAGATGCTTTGCTACAAGGCTTGTAACAAGCTGCATTTTTGAAGATTTCCAGATCCTCTGATTGTATTCCTGGTTAATCACCAGTATTAGTTTGCTCTCATGTTGTAATGTATTTGCAGGTTATGCCACAGCCCTAGGGAGCTGAACTACAAGTTGTAATCTTAGTTTTTACTCTTAAACATACTTGGCAATAAATCTTGCATTTATTGAGACAGTTACTGTATGTGCTGGCTTTTGTCCATGTGCTTTGTGTGGCCACTCCAAGTGCTGCAGACTGATCCTCTCTTTTGAAGAGCTTTTATTGAGCTCTCTCAGTTGAGGCAGCCTGTCCTTTGGGAGGTGTCCTCTCAAAGCAGCACAGATTTGGAGCTTTTTTCCTCTGGAGAGGGACAGACCACTTGTCACATCACTTGGGAGGTTTGGCAGATGGGACACAGTGGTTGCTGCTGGGGCGTGTGGAGATGCTTCTCACCAGGAGCAGACTTCAGCATCCTGGCTCTGATCCTGGGAATGGCCTGTCCCATGTATCACGCTGCCAAGGAGCCCTTCCGTGTACCTGGCAGTTTGTTGTACTTGCTGTTGGAAGTGCTGTGCACTGTTTCCTCCACTGAAAAAGAAGCAGTGAAGTGGAAAGAAGCATCCCAAGGGCTGCTGGATGGGCAGCACTGTTACATTTCCTTCAGATGATGAAATGATTGCTGCATAATGCCAATGCCAAATGTATGTTACATTAATCAATAACACTGATTGCTTGAAAGTTCCAAAGCCCTCAAGACTCTTTGTTGGAACCTGTTATAATGGCTGTATGTTTCTGTGCATTTGTAGAATTTAATTTTGACCTATATGCTACATGCTGGGAATTATTTTGGTTTTCTGCTGCATGCAGTCTGCTTCCCAGGAATGCTTGACTTGTCCTGCAAGGCCCAGGAAACCAGCTTGCAACCCGTACTGCTGCTGCCCTTTGCAAAGAGTAAGAACTACATGAGCTCATATTTTACATGAATTTACTGCCTTGCTCTAAAGTGAAATTTCTTAATCTGACACAGTTAACAGTAAAGGTTTCCAATGTTTGTACTACTGTTTTGGGTGAAAATGAAACTTTCGTGAGCCAGAAGGATAAGATGAATATATTGCTGCTATCAAGTGCATTTCTGAGAACTTAATCAGCATGAAGTACCCAAAGCCTTGCTTCCCTCAGAGTTCAAGGAGCCAGCAATCTTTTCATTTTGTCCCTCTGGTCATGCTGCAGAGGCCACCAGTGTTGTGTCACATACTAAAAGCAGAATATCAATGCAAGCTTGAAGAGGTAATTTGAGGTTTGGGGGAGCTTTTGCGTGGGTAACAGCTGCAGCTTGAAACTCCTCATCTCTGAAGCAAGGTGCCTGCAGCAGCTGCTTATGATTTGTGTCTCCCCCTCTCAACAGCAGCCTGGCCTGGCAGAATGTACTTGTGACAAAAAAAAAAAATCTATGGGTTTAATGAGGGTGAAACTTGGCAACTGTGGGCCAGAAATGGCCCAGAAAAGCACTGCCAGGAGTTGTGAACACTTTTCAGATGGCTTAATGCAGTTAATGATCAGTTGTTTCTTTCCAGATAGTAACCTCCTTTGTGTGAAACACATTGCCCCTTACATTAAAAAAATCTGCTCAGTTCTGTGAAGACAGCATATAGTGTTACATCAGCCCAAGACTGTCCTTAGTCAGCAGGTTTGATTTCCAGAACATGATTAGGAGGATTGCTGCACAATAAATATTCCGAGCAATCCTAACTTGTGCTTCAGTTTAGACTCTGTGGATTCTTTTAAATGGGCAAGGAAGAGGGAGCTGGATAAAAGTATGCTCTTGCCTAAGCAAGGGAACAAACTAGAAAAACAGATGGTGCTAAGAATAGTTTATTACCAAGGTCTAAATATGGCTCTGTGACTTCTCCCCCCCCCCTTATAAATAATGCAGCTATAAATCCTGCTAGGTATCAATAAGTATTGAATTAACTCCAAACTGCTGAGTGTTACAGAACCTTTTGGCAGCTTTCCAAGCTTGGTGTTGCCCTTCATTCATAGGATCAACATTTAATTCCTTAACAGGGGAAACCTGAAGAATTCATCCTCTTTGAATGGAAACATAGACGCAGGGAGCTTGAATGAGTAGCTCCAGGCTCAGGCATCCCATTGCAATGGCAGGGGAGCCGTGCTTGATGAGTTCCTGCTAGGTCGCAGCCAGGATGAATCTCCTCCTTTCTTTTCTGCAACGCATGAACAATCAAAGGCTCCTTTTTTATCTATTGTTGCCATGGAGGGCGTCCATTTAAAGTTCAAATTCCAGCAGGCTTGGGAAGAAGGAAAGGAGATAGGAGTAGGCTGGGCTGGGAGATGATAGGCAAGCATCAAAAGTGAGCTGAAGACAAGCCAGCACTTTGTCCTGTGACAGGACAGACCAGGCTGGGGGTGCTTGGTTTTGAATGGATGCCTGGAAGTTTTTTGGCCCAGTGAATGAAACGCTGCTGAGGTAGCAGGCACAGAGAGCATCTGGCGTTTTGCTTTCTTTGCCTCGGCAGAGTGGGTCACAATGTGAAATTAGGCCCGAAATGGCATTTAATGAAGTGAGCCCTTGTGCTGGAGGTTCCCTGTGCTCTGGCAGTGAGGGAGTGTAAGCCCTGAGGAGAGGGAAGAAAAGGAAATCTCATTAAGGATGGAGGTTTTCCCCCTTCTTTTGTGAATGGATTCTGTAACAAATGTCTTGCAGATACCCAGAGCTGCTCGGCACTGTGTTGCTTTGCCGTACCTGAAGTCAGCTTTGCATGTATGTTACTTTTCTGTAAGCAGCGTGCTAATAAGAGGAGGAGGCAGCTTAATATCTGCTGCAGAGTTGCTTTTCCTTTCTGGCAAGTTCCTGTATGTACAATAAGTATTTGCTGCTGAAAGAGCTAATGAGTACCAGACCAGCTGCATTTGACATTATGAGAAATGAAAGGGGCCATCTATTGACTCACAAGCCAGGTTTCAGCCAGCTGTGGATATTTCTTTTTTAATTATTACTTATCCCATCAGAAAATTGGATTATGCTAAAGTTATTGGTGATGTTGCTTGGAATACAATGCAATACTGAGTAAAGAGCCATGGTTCACTTTTAAATATAGGGTACTTATAGTTAATGTGCCTAAGCTGCACCAGAGGGTTTAAAGAGAGGTGAGAGCACTTTTCTCAGGTTTTACCATCTGGGTTTTGGCAGGTGGCAGGGGATAAAGTTATTTTTTTCCCTTGCTCTAAATTGCAAGAGATGATGGCTAGCAGAAGTGTTGAGTAGTGTTTCATCATTGATATGGGAACTTTTTCCAGATTTTTTGGAAAAAATTGAAATCCCAATGTAATCTTTTAAAGTTTATTGGAAAAAGTTACCTTTGAATTTAACTCAGGATAATTTTGGGAGAGGGTTCTTTAAATATTCAGTACTTTTGTAATAATATGTTAATCAAATTAATAGTACATTTTTATGCTACCTGAATGCAAGGACTTCACTCTAAAACTAGACTTCGATCTTCCATACTCTATTACCTGTTGTGAAACTTGCCTTGCTTTTTGACAGTGACTTTCTGACTTGGTGCAACATCATCTAAAAGAAACCTAAACCAAGTTGATTCACCTGAGGCTTTTCATTGCAGGGAGATTTATTAAAATCACTTGGAGGAGCCTTAAGTTTAACTGTCACTTTGTCTTTTGTTAGTCTTGCATTGCATAGAGCAGTTCCTGCTGCATGTATGCACCAGTGCATGGGTGTGACAAAAGCAGAACAGATACTCAAGCCTGTGAAAATGAACTGATTGGAATTTCTCTACATCACTTACTGATGTCAGTTCTTCCATTAGGATGGGAAATATTGACTTGTTCACGTGCTTTTTCAAGTACGTACAAACCGAAGGGAAGTTTGCTTTGTTCTGAAGTTGCTGTTTAGTGCARCTTTTAATGGGGTATTGTTAATAGGGAGATGTTTTCTGCATAAGTGATCTGGAAGTGATGGTTCAGTGTTAAGGTGAGCTGCAGATAATCAAATAGCTCATCTGTTCCTATATTTGAAAGTACTCATTTCTTCATATGCTGATGGCGTGCTTTGCGATAAAACGTAAGTATTACCAGAAAAGGAATTTTAAATAAATGAGACTTCTGACGAGTTTCCTGATTTCAGTTTTCGTGATAGTAGCAACCATGTGACTAACACTCAAAAGGCCTTTATGGTGTGCTAGGAAGCTTGCAAGTTGGGGTAGCATAAACAAATCCTAATCTTCAAAACAAAGTGTGTGCAAGAATTGAATGCACAGCTTTTTGAATGTTGCAGCCTTTTCATGCAAAGTTTAATTTTATTACAAAAGAGGAAAAGTGAGGTTGAGCTCAGTTTTAGTGTTAGCTTAATGTTTTAGGAATTTGAGTGTTGACTCTGCCTTACACAAGTTGTGTGTATTTTGCTTCTCTTGTGACTTGGTATGATAGGTTTTAAAACATGTTTTGTTTTTCAGTGCAACTGAAGGACTAAGGACCACATATATGGTTTCTTGACTTTTTAAAAAAAAACGTACTGAGCATCCACTACTGATATGTTATCAGCTTTGCTATTTGAACCAATAAACAAACTTGTCCAAGTCGTATTTATCAAACAGAAGTTTTAATACAAGTTGATTTAGTATTAAAAATATATAGCAGTCTTGTCAATGTCAGGAACACTTCCTGAACCACATTATTTCAGAAATGTTTAAAATAGTCCAAAATCAGATACCAAGCTACAAAAATGCAGTCCATGCACCATTCACCTTCAATCTCTGGTACTAATTCTGTTCTTTCTAAACAAATGTGTTGTGTTCAACTTAACTTGTCCCTGGAAATAATTAGCGGTAAGGGTCCACCTACAGTTTGAATTAATGCTCCTGGAAGAATTTACTGTTAAATTGTGGGCTTTGCATTGAGTTGAGCAAGAGATTCATAACAGCACTTGTGCTTTGTCTGTGTCTATGCCCATGTGTGCCACTGTGCACTTGTATAGCAAAATCTTAAGGCTTGTTTTGGACAAGTAGTTCTGTAGTGGAAGATTGGTCTGAAGAAGGGGGAACTGTTCCTAAGCTGATGGGATAGTTTTCCCTTTTTTTTCCATCCCCCTTCCCTGGCAGAAGTGAACTTTATGGCCCAATTATAGAATCCCTTAAAATGCTAGTTATGATGGAGTTCCAGCATAACCCAATAATAYAGGTGAGGCTGACATCTGTCAGTAACTAATGAGGGCAGCATTAGAATCAGGATTTGGAGTTTACCTCTCTAATTTCTCCRAAGTTTGACCCATCATATCAACTTAATATTGGACCTGAGGTTAAAAAAAAAAAGGAGAATATCCAGAAATTTTAAGAGAGGTTGGTACATGGATGTGCTCTGCAGCATTCAGTGCATATGTGATTCAGTTGTTGAAGTAATTGTTTGCAGCTCATAGCAAAGCCATGAAGGAATAAGACCTTGGCTAAACTGCTCAGGAATAGAACTTCTCTATAAAAATAGATGACACACAAATGGCAGGAAATGAAGCCAATATGGTCATGTTTTGAARCCACAAGGGTCACATCCTGTCCTGTGTTACTCCAGTGCCTAATCAGTCAGCTTAAACCCTGTTACTTGAGAGCAGAGTTTGGCATGGTAAAGCAAACCTTGAAATGTCACTGATCATTGGGAGTTTTGTGGAAGCACAGCTACAGCTTTTTCTCCTCTTGTTTAAATGTATCTAGTTAGAAATTGAGAAACCTATTACAACTCCTGGGGTTGGGGGTAACTYTTTTGTTGATGTTGTTCCAGAGCTGATTGTAGTCTGTTAATTCCTCTGTCAGAGGAATAATACATCAGAAGGCTTTGACTGCCCGGGGTGGTCTTTGTTTTTGGATCCTGAATGCTGAACACTGAGAGATGGTACTGCAAGCAATCATAGCCTTGTTAAGCAGTTTCCTTGTGCTGCTCCCTTTTGTGCCTGTTTCTGTGCAGGGATGGGTGTGTATCTCATGTTAATGATGTGTGCGTGCCATCTTATGTCCCAGTTTAAAATGCGGAAAACTAGATGTGTCTTTCATCTGTATTATTAGATATGATTTAAATTAACTCTTTATAAAATTATTTCRTCTTACTACTAATGAAGATGGTAATGTGCAGTTTAAGTTGTTTCTTGCTTCCGGAGCCTGTGTTTCTTTTCTGAAAGGAAAGGTAATAGTTCTTGAATAGGAAAAGAGGGAATGACTCTGGCAAAACATGAATCACTTCTGTTGGGAGAGAGCATGTGCTTACATTGTTTCCCTCTGTGTCCTTCTGCTACACAACCAGATGTGTTTATCATCCCTGTGTGCACACAAGTGGTGCAGCTGTTTGTTCATCTCACCMTTGCTCATTAGTGCTGTTGGCTGATTGGATTTGCCAGACCGAAGCCTCTCGAGTTTATGCAGCTCAAGCACAGTAAAGGTCCAGTTCCACGTTGTCCAGCTCTTCAGTCTATCTATAAGGAGAATAAATTCATTATCCRTATTAGAGATGTGCTGAGGGTCAAGCAGGGAGTAGGAAAATAATCTGGATGAAGGTGTGCAGAGACAGTGGTTTCCCTTAAGGCAAAGCAATTTCTTTGSTACTGCAGGGACCCCTGAGCGGAGCTGCTGCTGCTGCAGCAATAACAGAGCAAGGACCCATCATCCAGGCCACTCTCCCTGCTCTTCTACTGCCCTTTTGAGTGATTTTTTTCTGTGATGCTGCTTTCCCTTTGAGGAAACCTCTGTTTTAATGCATTGGTGCGTCTCAGATGAGTGCTGCTGCTGTATCCAGTAATTGTCTTGGTTGGCTTAAACTTCCTTCTCCCTGGCCCAAATCTTGTACTATATTATGCAGCTGAATAAAGCAATGTCACTCTGTTCCACTTTGACACTGTATTGATGATCAGCCAGTTCAGAAGAGTTAAATCCACTGTGTGAGTCCCCTCTGTAGCTAATGGCATAATTCATAGCATCTGTAGGTATTCATGCTTGCTGGACTGGTCCTAAGTGTAGCTGAAACTTTTTCTGCTTAATTACATGCAGGTGAAATAGGTAGGCCTGGTGTTTGTAGAGTGTAATTCCACATTCTTACAATAAAAGCTTGCATGATTTATACTTACTTAAACAGGGAAGGTAAAAGGTTGCAGTTCACAAATCCACTGAATGAGAAAATCTAAGAGGCTAACATCTTAATTAAAATTCCATACAGTGAACTTTTAAAAATGCAGTTTAATGTTGGCCTGGGTGTTATAAAAGGGGAAAATGGCTGTATGTGTTCACCCTCTTCATGTTAGCACTAGTGTTGAATCATATTCTGGACTGTATTACATTAAGTACTGTGTTAACTCGCTTAGTTTTCAATTTGTCTTTGTAAGCAAACAAAAGTTAACCCCTGAGATGAATGGTCCTGAACTTGCAGAAGCTGCTAAATCGCAGCACCTGAATTTCCTGTACTAAATTGCCCCTGTCTGGCCAAAATTTAATTTTTAAAAGAGTAAATATAAAATGACAGTAGTGGTTTGGCTGCTTAAATTTAAATGCTTTTAGACTGACAAACTTTTCTTTTATCTGCTTAAATTCCTGAGTTTATTATGTTACTTAATGTTGGAATGTCACTGAGTGCATGTGCTCAATAAGCACATGAGGGGGTGAGCTGATAGCTCTGAGGGGAGCTGTGGATGCTCTCAGTTATTCAGATGATCTTTGCAAATCACTAAAAGCAAAAAGTATTTACTTTGAGAGGATATTTAGTTAGAGTGTGAAATTTAATATCATATGTGGAGTGCCTATGATGAGTAATTTTTGTCTGAGTTTGGGGCAGGGGGGAAGCAGGCATTGAAGTTGAGCTCCATCTGTGGTGGTTGTAATCCCTGATGTATGTGGGATCTGCTGTGCCTCCAACTCTGCACGTGGCTATTGGGATTTTGGTGTGATAGCAGTGATGTCAATTGGTCTTTCAAGTTTCCTAGCTGGATGAGTAGGCTGCCTTACAGCTCTGAAGGCTGCAGTGCATTAGTCCTGAAATCCCCTCACCAGTGCAGGGTCTGGGTGCAGTGGTGCTCAGTCAGAACTGGACCCCAAACACCACCCCCACTCTTCATGCATTTTATTTTTCTCACGCAGAGACTTTAACTATTCCAGTGGTTTCTCTCAGTTACCTCACACAATGAGTGGCCTTGTGTTCTGGCATATCTTAACTAGACAAATTCAGCATTTCACTTAAATATTTCTATTTCATTAAGTCTTATTATTTTTTCACCTAATAGCACTAAATAAAAAGCCAAATTAAATCACAGGTTCTTGCAGCTTGTAAGTTTTGTTTATAAGGATACTGTGGCATAATTTAGAGTATGAGCATAAATATCTAGGCCAATAAATAGATCAACTTTCATGGTAGACTACACCAGAAAACTGCACACTTAAATCTAGAACAGTCTGGCTAGTGGGAGATGAAAGCCTGTTACATCATGATGCTGTTTAGCATCTGATGTGAAATGAGTTGATGTCAGTTTCCTTCCCTTCCTGGGCACCTACATCTAAAAAATTGAAATAATCTTTGAAGATACAGCAGAGACAAAGCACTGAACAACTGTCATTTCAAGTCGTAGCCATATTGCTGTGTGTCAGCTTGTATTGATTTTTAACTGGGTCTTTGGCATTGCAAATAGGTTTTTACCTTATTTGACTACAAGAATTGCAGCAGTAGTTCTTTCTCTGGTGGAAGGAATGGTTACTATAGTTCAGTGTCTAATTACGTGGCAGAATGCTAGAGGTTGTTTGCTCTTTCTCATTCATATCCAGTATTCCAGGTTTTTTCTGCTTCCTAGCTATAGATGATGACGTAAACATTGCCTTTTTTACTATATAAAAGTACATGTCAAATTTCCAGGACAATGAGGGATAACTGCAGAGCTACAAAAAGAGAACAGCATCTTTGGTTCCCAAATAAATTTGATCAGAAATTCGATTTTGCCCATGAAGGTGTCAGGAATTTTCTTGGGATTTGATTGTTTCCACATAATACATAAACAGAAATGCTTTTGTTCACTATTTGTTTTTTACCTCAGTGCAAGAAAAATAATTACTTCTCTCTTGATTTACTTCAAATGTATAACTTGAAAATGTGCAATATTTTTTGACCTGAAGTATTTTCCTAGACACTTGAATTAAGAAACTTAATCTGTTTTTGCACCTTTAATTTTTCTTTTGACTGGGGAGAAATGCTTTCCCACTTAACTTTGGGTTTTAGCTTTTAGTGTATTAGCAAGGCTCAAGCACATAACATCATGGAGAATACTATATTGTTTTCCTTCTGTCAGCTCCACTTTGTACCAGTGAAGCAGCATTTCTACTCAGGCTGCAAGTTTCTTGAAAGCGAAGGTTATCTGCAAACACTGGAGGGTTCACGAAATGCTCAGTGCAATTCAAGACAGAAAAGTCAGAGTCAAATGTCAAGAGATTTACTCTACAGAAAGATTAATAGTTTGTTACATAAACATAGCATTTTTCTTCCTATTTTTCTACTTTATGCATAGTAGAAGGTGCAGGGATTAGGACTGTGATGGGATATTTTTTGATCTATACAACCAGCTGACATCTCTAATAATTTAGAGTAGACACCGTACTTATCTCCAGCTTGAGTTGTCACAGGTGAAGGTATTAATGCAAGTAATTAGATCAAGAATTGAAAATTCAGTTTACAGGGAGGGGCACCCTTCACATCTGTTTGTGGTTGGATGTGGTGTCAGCCGGGTGATGGTTTGTTCAGGGATAGTTCTCAACATGATTGACTTGCTCAGCAGCAGGCTTTTGTGTCAGTTCTAACAATTTAAAGTCCTTCTTTAAGCCTCCCCCTTAGCTTCACTGAAGGGAAGTAATGAATTCAGATAATGAATTTGTACCATGGTTGGATTTTGTTGTTGCTGAGACTCAACTGTGACCTCTTTGGGAACATGTTGGTGTCCTAGACACAAATGCATCGTGTTGTTCCTGGTTGCTTCTGATCTGAAGCTCAACTGTGAGTTACCATCAGTAAAGGCATTTGTTTCTGAGCCAGACTGACTAATCTGCAGGAAACATAAGGAAGTGAAGTAAGGACCCATGAAGCTCTGAAAGGGAGAAGTGCAGCCCATCTGACTTGCCCCATCTCCATGGACGGGCTAAGTACAGGGAAGGAAAAAAAAGCCACATGTTGCTCCATGCTTGGGCTCTGCTACTTCAGTGTTTTACTCTTGGATTGGATGCTGATAGTCCAGGAAATTCCAGGATCTCCTCATCATGAGGACTACTGCACCATCCATGTATTTCATATCTGCAGAGAGAGAGCTTTACAGTCAAGAAATCTTATGTGCCAGTCTATCTTAAAGCAACGTCTYGTGTTGTGCTGTCATACACAAAAGTCTCAGGATGGGACAGGAAACAAGCCAGATAACTAGTCTGGTTAGTATGCTGAATTCCCTCTCTTCCTAAGCCTGTGACTTCAGGGAGCAGCCCGTCCTGTGGGATAACTGGTGCTGAGAAGCAGTAGGATGGGCTCAGGGCTCGTGGTGGTTTCAGGCTTCCCCTGCTCCTCGCTGTGTGCCAGCTGCTGCAGCTGCACCTCTTGAGAGCAGCTGGATCTTCACCCCCCACTCCAAGCTGAGGGCTGGACTTGCAGGGTGATGGGGGCTTGGGGGAGAAGCATGAGAACTGCTGCTCCCATTATACACGAGGTTTTCGTGCACATAAATGTCTTATTTTTTCCCTTGACTACTGTAGCAAATGCTCTAGTTTTGTTAGTAAAACAAAAACAACCTTTTTATTGCTTCTTATATTTGGAAAGTGATGTATTACGGGTTTCTGAACTGAAGGTTTAGTAGAGAGTACAGACATTAGCTTCCTTTCAAGCTGCTCTGGGCCTTTCTTGTTTGCTTTGTATGGCAAGGGTCTAGAGAGATTTCTTTTATTTYCTTCCCCACCATTGTTTTTGGTACAAAGTTGGGGTTTTTTTCTTAATATTCAGACATTTTATCGCCTCACTTCTTTTAAAACTCTGAGGTTCTTTTTTTTTTTCTTTTTTCCATCACACAAAAGAATACTTTTAGCTGATTGAGTTCTATCCATTGCCAACTGTGGACTCTTTTGTCTTGCTAGTCCAGCATCCTTTATAAAATGAGGACCATTGAGCAAGTACTCGCAGGCTCCCCACTGAGCACAATTGTGCTTGAAAGGTGTGGTACTGTACCAGTGTAGCATGGAAAGCTGCAGTTCAGAGGGCCTGAATGCATTGCAATTTCTACCTTTTGCTTTGTGAAAGGAGCGGGATTGTGCTGCGAGATAATAAATCCACCTATTTTTAGTTTGGTGAGGTTGTGACAAGTGGGTGAACAAAGAACCAGTTGAATGCACTTGCTGTTGTGTTGAAACCGGCTAAAAGTTCCCATTCAAGTGGTTTCAGCACAGTACAGCTAACAGGCAATTTTCCATTTATGTACACAAACCTTCTAGAARGACAGCTGTGTGGTTGGATTAATTTCTGGCAGTAACTTGAATAAAAGATATTTTGAAGGGGGACTTGGGAATTCCTTTCTGAAACATTGAAAGCAGAACTTTCAAAGCTTTTCTTTATTTGGTCCCTTTCCTTCCCAGTACCTACTATAAGTTTAACTGAAAATATTGTGCCCTGTATGGAGATATACAAAAAGATGTCCTCTTTTTCGAAGCAATGAGAGAGATTTAGAATTAAAATATACTTTAACATTTGTTACTTTCAAGATATACTAGTTTGCCTCTAAATAAATGAGGGAAATTCATACCYGTTAGTCATAGAAAGAAACTCAAATGTTCTCAAATGTTTGTACTTGAATAAGCTGTGAGCTATAAAGAAGTGTTTTGAAAACAGGAATGTGTATTATACCAAAGCTGTTTTCATAGGGGAGTGAAATTTGAAAATAGAAATCTTTTTGATCGTACAAGGTTATTTATCTTGTTGATGTCATTCAYGTGCAAAACTGGATATGGGTTTTAATCACAGCTATCAAAGACTTTGAATTCTTCCTAACAGAACTATGAGCAGCAGTARTTTTTTTTCTAAGAGCTGATCTTTGGGTGCAGGCCTTGGAGGTATATAAATCAGCTCCTGAATGAGGTCCTGTTTGTCTCTCCAAACAAACTAGATTATCCCTTGGAGATCTTTCTGGCCAGAAATGTATGACTTGTTAACTATTTATCTAATGTGTAGTGTAAGATATGAATGTTGTTTGAGCAGGAGAAGAGCAAAACGAGCCTCTGATCAGTAGAGAAATGTGGTGCAGGCTCAGGGAATGCTGCTGCAGTGCCTTACCTRTGGAGAGGGACCAATGATGGGGAACCACCATCCCATCCCAGTGCTGCAGTTCACTCCTCMGCCTGCCTGTGCTGTGATTGAGCTCCAAAGCTTGTGTTCTGCTCTTTAACTTTTACCTGAGCTTTTCCTCAGATGAATTCTCTGTGTAGATTCGATGTAGGTGTGTCCGAGGAACCATATGAACTTTCAGCATGGCAATGGGATTGTCTGTGAGATGTTCCATATGTAACAGACCCTAGGGGATCAGGCAAATCCCCTCACCATTGTGAGGTTTCCTCTTTTATGCAGCTGTATACAGACAAGGCTAATTCAAACTTCTTCCAAATTTGTGGAATTTTGTTTAAAAAATGCCCAAAGATACTGGTAAGCTGCTTGTGTGAGTGCTGATGTGCATTAGTGAAATAGGAACATAACCCGTGCTCTGCAAGAGCATCTGGAATACAACATACTAGGAATGTTGCAATGTTCCTATTTCAAATAAACAAATATAAAATACTTAAGAAATGACAAATTGGGGGAGGAAGCTGGAAATGGGTGTGAAAGTTGGTCTTGTTCCCTTGTGGATCTTCTTGTAATACAATGATTGTGTGTGAGACTGGACTTGCTTAACCAGTAAGATACTGAAAATGAGTGTGACATTATTCTGTCTTGCACCACCTCTGAGAGGAGCCCTGACTGTTTCACCTTCCTCTCACTGGGTGCTTGTATGAGGCTGAATTTAGAAGTTTCTCACCTGTTAAAATCTAAATTTTGCTGTCTCTATACTTCTGTTTTTTTCTTAAATGCTGCCTCTGGATTCTAGCCAAGGATCCCTTACAGCTCCATGAGGAGCTTAGGCATTTTTCCTGTATCTGTGGGACAGAGGTAGCACACTTACTGAGTGGGTTTTTTTCTTTTTCCTTTGTGTAAATAAAGGCAAGTGCCCCTCTGGTTTTAATATCCTTTGAACTTAAAAGAGAGTTGCTCCAGTTCCTGAGCTCTTGTTCAGACAGTACCCAACTGAAAGACAAACTAAGCTGACTCTGGAGCAGGATGCTCCCGGYAGAGGCTTGGGTTTCTTCTGTTTGAGATTACCCCAATGTGCCAGTTGTCCTGGCGATCTTGCTGAGGTGACACCTGGGGGCTCATTGTCTGCAGGAGAAATTAATGGTTGACCAGGCTRCAGTGCAGCTGTCTGACCTAAATGCTGCTGTTACTGAATGCTCTGCTCTGGATGTGCCAGAAACCCAATACAGCAAACTGGGTGGGTGTCCGTGCTTCCTCGTGTAGTAGACCAAAGGTAGGTTTTTGGAACTTCCAGCCTAAGAAAGGGGACTGTTCTTCTCACAAATGGGAATCAACATAGGCAAAATGTCTGTGCAAAACCAGACTGTGCAGTAAGTAAATACCATTCTTCCTCTTTCTTCATGCCTCTCATTTCCAGGATTACTTTAAACATGTGGCACTCTGAGTACATACTCTCAAACCATTCAAGAATTTAAGGAATTTATTCTGTTCCTCCTGTACAGTCACGGTTAACATATATTCATGGCTTCCCTTTTTTTATTGCAGACTTTAAAAAATTCCAAAAGTCTTTGCTCCCTCGACTATGAAGATGACGATGATGACACGCAAATGAAGACAATTGTGTCATCGCCATGTGACTCAAATGATCTTATGAACATCATCACCCCCGGCTCCAGCCCGATGAAAGAGCAGCTGGATGAAGGGAGGCACCACGGGTCATGCCAGCGCAGCTTCAAAACAAGGGATTATAAGCAAGCAGACGCCGTGTGCGAAAGCGATGAGGACACGAGTGATTGTGAGAGCACTGAGGAAGGAATCTTCCCTCTAGACTGTGGGGACTTGGACCTAGAGCAGATCGAAAACAACTGAGACTCCAAGTTGTGTGCTAGAATCAGAATTGTTCTAAATTAAAGTGATAGAGGATTACCTTTGCCATGCATAATCCATGTCCCTGAATCTCTGTATTGCCTATCTTTGGGCCTGTGTTAGAAGAAATGTTTCAGGTGGGGGAAAAACGTGAACCATTGTTACCTGTTTAGTCTATTGGTCAATATGTGGATGACAACAACAACAACAACAACAAAAAAGTAGGAGGTTAAATGTTATTTTGAACATTAAGGAATAATTTTGATTAAAAATTTCCTAACAAATATTTTGCATTTTTATGGCTTTTACAGTTCTGGAGAAAAAGCATCTCTATTTTGAAATGAATTTTCAGAAGGGCATTCTATAAAACTGAATCTGTCTACAGTGATTCTGGTGCGGGTCTATGTTGCTTTTGTTAAAGAGCTTAATGTGAAAAGTGAATTGCATAATGAAATTGGTAATAAACCTTCAGATAGAACTCTTAAATATCTGGTTGACAACTGGTCCAAAATACTTAACTGCCATCTTTGACAGTGTCTGGTTAAAAAACAACTTCATAACATGTACAAATGTTCTTTTCATACATTCAGGACTTTTTGATCAAAATATGGTAGTGACCTTAAAGGTTAACATTTTTCATTATTTTACTACTTGAATTGTTTTCTAGCCTGAAGCAATGCTAATTTAGGTGGGCTAAAAGTGCGAGTAGCTGCCCACCTACTTGGTCATTATGTTTTCTGTGGTTCAAAAGAATGTACAACAAGAGCACTTGAACTTTTAGACAGGGACTTTGTAATGATCAATTCCCCAGGAGGTGATCCCTTCAGCAATACTAGAAGGAAAATAGTCCTTGAATTAAATAAAATGACATTTTGCTTTGCACTTGTGTCTGTTTGTGGATCTTACTGGTGAAAAATGTCCAGTCTGGGGCAGATTCTGTAATGTGGTACTTATGTGTGGAATTGGGTGGAGGGGAAGGGCAGATTTCTGGTCATCTGAAACAAAAGTGACATCAGGTCTGTCTGGAGAGCTGGGGAGTAACTCGTGCTGGATCCCAAAAGTGTCTCAATGATTACATACCCTGGAATCATCTCAAATGTCATACTGCAGTCATTGCAGACTATTGCAACACATACTTATTTTTTTAGTTCATCTACAATAAGGAATTTACTCAACAAGGGGGAAATTGATTTCAATATAGTTTTAAATGGGATAGAAGAGGGAAAACTTAGTTATGGCATTTGAGTGCATCATGCTAGTGTGCTTAAATGAGCTAACTCCTACTTGAACTTGTGCCATAACACCAAAATACAGCAACCAATTTTAAGTCAGCTAATGGAATATCATTAAAATAAGAATAAAATACCTTGAGGTGTGTGCCAAAGGCTGTGGCAAGGTATGAGACAGGATCCAGCTGTGTGGTCGGTGTCAGCCTTTGATCATAAATGGAATTAGCCTTTAATTAGTGAACAAGTGTATGTAACTCAGGATCTATACAAAATGTTAAAAGTCAGGGTAGTCAGTAAGATGCTCTAAACTTCTTTCATGACTCCTACTGCATGTGCAACTGCAAGTGSCAGTGATCTCTGCTGTTGATGCAGGTGTAGGGGCGTGAGGTGCAAGAACACTGCAGAGCCTTGCTGAGTTCTTGGTGGATATTGTGTGGGAGAAGTGGAGCTGCTCACTGTTGACAAAAATCGTCCTCCTTTTTCTAGGTGAGTAAATAAAGGGAGTTGCTGTTGGAGCAAAGGCTTGGGTTCCTTCAGAAGCTCCTGTTAAGTGTCTCACCCCACAGACACTTGCCTTGGTGCAGCACAGAGCATGCAGATGGTGGCACGCACATCCATGCAGACATTTGGAATAATCTTATGTGATGGGATCACTGTTCTTGGTGCTTCCTCAAGAAGTGCTGAGTGAGGTACAGCCGGTTCCCCTCGTGGGTAAGGTGGGAAAGGTGTTGCAGTGGGGATCAGACATTGGGTAATGGAACAGCCCAGCTCACTCCTGGACTGCACTTACTGGCTGCAGAACTGCATTTCCTCCCCGTGTATTCTTAATTGAGCAATAGAGGTA
This sequence comes from Amblyornis subalaris, assembly GCA_018881555.1. Classification (NCBI taxonomy): domain Eukaryota; kingdom Metazoa; phylum Chordata; class Aves; order Passeriformes; family Ptilonorhynchidae; genus Amblyornis; species Amblyornis subalaris. The sequence goes on along the minus strand of JACAXG010000056.1, from coordinate 2,156,741 downwards.
AGTAAAAGTGAATTGTAGCAAAGGCCAATGGTACAACTGGGATCACTTAAAAGCTAATTTACCTATTTGAAAGCACTAGTTAAAAGTGTAATGGCACGGAATGAGAAAGCTAATGTGGCAATCCATTTAGCTCATCCTCCCCCTAGCAAGACAAGCTCCTGGAAGAAGTAAAAGAAGAAAATGCCTCAGGGGACACAAATGGAAGGAGGTTAAGATGTGCATTGTCAATGAAAAAATAACAAGAGCTGAACCTATTGGTGATAAAGCAAAGGGAAGAGTAGACAACCAGATAATATTTGTTCTAGCTCTGCAATACGGCCTGCCTGTGGTGTTAATGAATTGCTTTTGTAGGTGTGCTGTTTTCAGTCAACACAAAGCCACATTCCTACCCCAATCCTTAGGGTAGGAAGGGGTTTCCCAAGGGAAGTTACAGATACATTTGCTTATGGTAACACAGGGCTCAGTCTCCTGCTAGGCCAGCTGTTAAAACTCTAAATAGCCCTTTCATGGAAACAAACAGAGAGGAGTGGGTTTGGATACTGAAGAATGAGTTTCATGACAGTAGGAAGTAGTAATTATCTAGTTTAGGCTCGTATTAGTTGGTGACAGGAAAATAAGCAGTTGAACAGCTGTGCAGTAACACTGGCAAATGAAGAAATCTGCTGGAAGGAATCTCTGCACTTTGTCTGCAGATTCCAACGTAATCCCCCACGAGAACCAACAGCAAAAGGAATTGTTGGTTAAAACTTCCTGCAGATGGGGCAGGCTTGGACTTTGCATCCCCCCACGAGATCTGAAGTCCTACTCTAAGAGAAAATCACAGATGATGAACATGGCACATTTGCACTTCCCTATAGGATGGTGTGGTGGCTGTTGGGCAAACCGAGGATGGTTTGCAAGAAGGGAAGGTGTGGTTTCAGAGACTGAATTGTGCTTGGAAGTGGGCTGAGCAGGCTGTGAGCAGCTCTGCTCTGGGAGTGGTTTCCTTCCATCTTGCACCCAGTGTCAGAACGGAAGGCCGTGTTGCGTGGGGCTGAGGGAGTTGCTCTAGGTCACTTATCTTTCATTTTTATTACAACCTGGATAACAAAGTAGTATGCACGTTAAATCTGCAGTCAACAGGAAGCTGGACAGATGTGAAAGATAAGATAGCGTTAGAATTCAAAATAGTCTTGGCAATTGTAGAACTGGTTGCAGCAGGGAGGAGATGGTGGGGAAAGACAAGATCCTTTTTAGCAAGGCACTAAATTTAGGTAGGGCAGAACAACTGCAAAAATTCAGAGTGGTGCCAGCTTGTGAGCACTCTTTCAGATAAAGGATCTGGCAGCTTGTCCTGCTGGTGGTAGAAAAGCTTGAGGCTGGGGTTCACATATGGTGATGCACTTGGTGAGATTCAAGATAATCCTGTGCTTTAGAGGTGCAGCTGGAGATGCTGCACGTAGGGCAGGAAAGTGGAGAGTGGCATGACTGGTGTCTTGAAACTGGGAAAAGGCACTTTAGAGGATGCACTGGAAGAACTGAGCTTGAAATATGGTAGGTGAGGCTTAAATTGTAGCTAGGATGAGTGGTCATTTCTTCTAAGGCCAAATATAAAAAAAAATGAGGGTGGGGAGTCACTCAACAGATGTGTGGGGAGCTGGTAGTAGCCGTTCCACAAATGGAGATCTGTTAAGAGCAAGCATCTGTCAGGAGCAATAGCTGTGTTTCAGCTTGCTTTGGGGCAGGGGACATGGCTGGCTGACTTTCCACAGTCCTTTCCTGTCCCATTTTCCTCTGGATCTGTGCAGCTTGCGTCTCTGAGCAAGCCTGAAAGTTTCAAGGTAAATAACTGCAGGAGGGAGGGGAGCTGAGAATAAGGTGGCAAGGAGACTGCTCTGGAGCAGAGAGGAAGGAACTGCCAGAGCATGGTTCTATGGGATCTGTAGATCCTGCTCAGAGCTGACATTGTTAGAATATAGGCCCCTGTGGTGTAACTTTGAGCTAAATTGTCTCTGAGAAAAACATAAATACTTATTTGTCTGTATGCAGGTCCATTCTGAGGGCTGGTGCCCAGGGAATTTACCTTCACTTTCAAATGAGAGCTGAAGTTGCTGCTTACCTGTTGRTGTAAAGCTGGCCCCTGCAGTTCCCTTGAAAACACATGGGTTTGTTGGAAAGCCCTCAGTGGAGGTTGGCAGACGCCACAATAATTTTTCTCAATCTGTTCACTGTGTTTATTTTGCAAACTAGGCATTGTTTGTTTTTGAAAGTTCCCGAGTCTYGATGTGTGTGCTTGCACAGTGGGCTCTCACAGCAGGGCTCATCCTCTCGTTAGGAATCATCCCGTGCTGCTCAGCAGATCGCCTGGGATGTTTCCTTCCACGTCTTGTCACTCAAAGAGGTGACACAGCTGGGCCGGTGGCACGTGTTGCATGTGCTCACCTTGCAAAGCAGCTGGTCCAGGAGCTGCAGGCTGGCACTCCCACCACATCTCTGCACCTTTTCCTCACCATCATAAAGGGACGAGCATCAAACAGTAGGGATCTGGGGCCCTGCTGGCTGTGGCTGCTCGTTCTTGGACCCTTTGGTGGAGCTTGTTCATTGTTTAATGGACACAAAATGCAGCTTCAGTGGAGCGTTGCTGCCATATGCCGAGCAGCCCATTCTGGGGTGTTTTCAAAGTGAGATTTGACATCAGTTGTTTTGGGGTTTGTGTGTAGTTAACATCATCCAAGTTACTGCTCCCACCACCATCTGGTCATCACAATAGTCACTGGCATGCTGAAATGCTGGGTATTTACCAGGGGGAAAATGAGGCTGCTTTCACTGTCTGCAGCTTCTTGGACCCATCAGCAGTGCTGCTTTTATGGTTTTTCGCTATTGTAAAGTGCCTTTGAGATCTCTGCTACGGGTGCTTTGAACCAGGGAAGTATGGCATGAACTGCGTGGAAACAAGTTTAAAACTTCCTCAGAGCAGCATTTCACTTCTTAAACTCTTTAAAACCCAAACCATAAGTTTAAATGTTTCATGATGCCGCAGTTTGGAGAAGAGCTGTGGTCTCCTGATTCAGGTAAGCCTGTGTGATATGAGCAGTGATGTGAATTGGAAGTGAGGGCTATTCTGTAGAGTATTCCAAACTTGCATCCCACTTTCCCAAACAGACTTGGCTGAACTCCTCCCTGCAGCAGCGTGGAGTGAGGATGCATTCCCAGAGCACTCAGCTGTGGGCTGGGATGACGTTCAGCTGCCCCAGCAGCCTTTTTGTTTTTTCCTTTGCTCTTCCTTGCTTCATCTTACAGCTACTCCGTGTCTGAACAGGTTTCTGGAAGTGTCAGAGGGGCTCATGACCAGATAGGTCATGGCAAGGGAAAGGGCAGTGCTGTAGCCCTTGCTTGTGATGTGTGAGGTAGCAGCGAGATTGCCCATCAAAGTACAGGGCTGCTCACATCTCAGGAAGTGGATATCCCTCAAAATCCATTCTCATATAATCCTCATGCAGAAGAAGGAGATTTTGGAAAAGAGAGACAGAAGATGGCCCTGTACAGTCTGCAGCTTTTGATTTTTTTGCAGCTAATGAGGCTTCAGCCCAGCATTCTACAACGTGATTTTGCTGTGTGACCCTGCTTCATCCTCCCAAAGCTCCTTCCAGGCACTGAGATGTGTTCCTGTGGAAGATGGAGCATGTCCTTACATGAATGGAGAATCTTGCATAATGCAGAAAGGTGCATGAGAGCAAACTGTGAATCTGCAAGGCAGCCTTGCCTCTGCCGTTTGCTAATTCTGAGGGACTCTTCAATTTTCATCTCCCTCTAGCACACAGTTTTAAAAATATTATGTGGTATAAATCCTCCACTGAAACAAGATATGAAAATATGCTAATTGTCCACATTTGGTCATCAGCATTGTCATGACCTTAAGACCTTTATAAGTCCTGTGAGGAGCAGCTGAGAGACCTGGGGAGAAAAAGCCTGGAGAAAAAGAGGCTGAGGGGAGACCTTATCACTCTTTACAACTGCCTGAAAGGAGGTGGGAGCCAGGTGAGGATCAGCCTCTTCTCCCAGGCAACCAACAACAGTACAAGAGTACAGAGTCTCAAGCTGCTCCAGGGGATGTTCAGGCTGAACATTAGAAGGAGTTTCTTCACAAAAAAGGTTGTCAAGCTTTGGAACAGACTGCCCAGGAGGGTGGTGGAGTCACCGTCCCTGGAGGTGTTCAAGAAATGACTGGACATGACGTTTAGAGCCATGGTCCAGTTGACAAGGTGGTGGTTGGTCAAAGGTTGGACTCGATGACCTTGGGGGTCTTTTCCAACCTAAATGACTGTGTGTGATTCTGTGTGACCCACAGCAGAGTCAGTCACTGTGCAAGCAAGCAGCCTATTACTTTGTTTATTGTGTGATAGAATGGATCCACCAGAGGGGAAATAGGATACGTGTTTTGCAGATGTCTTCATAGCTTTTTACTTGCCAAGAAAGCAATGTCCATGCCTAGGGAGCATAGGATTTACTCTGGAATTAAGTCTGGCGATTACAAGATGATCTAGTCCTGGTTTTCCCCTCTGACTCATAATCATCCCTAATGTCTTCCCATCCCCAACATTCTGTTCTATTCCCCATGCTGCTGAGTTACATCCATCATCCTCTCTCAGTTTGGAAAATTATGTTCAGAGCTGGTTTGTTGGAAAGATTTGGGTGGTGTATGGGTTACCTGGGCAGTAGCAGGGAGCTGGAACAGCAGGTGCATGCCCATCCCTTATGAAATGTTTAGAGAGTTGAGACGTTGAAATTTCAAATCTCAARTAAGAGTTTACAAAGAGGTGTTTTYTTCCAGACCTTAAAAGAAAGGTCAAAGTTGGATGAAACTTTATAGGAATTACAAATGCTGATTTGTGACACTAGTTTTGTGATGATCACAGGAACCCTGACAAAGTCCCTATAGATGCTGAGGCTTCTTACCCAGATGGTAGGTGGCTTGTTTTGGTTTTGGTGTTGAACCAGTTTAGCTTTTTTTTTTTTACAGATGGAAGGAACTAACCCAAGGCAAATACCTGACATGGAAGAAATTCAGCCTGAACASCTATAAGTCATTGGAAACAAGTCTAAAATCAGGATCTTGTAATGAAAAATGTTGGGTGACCTGATCTTGGAGCTCTTCTCCATCATGTAGGGCAGGGTGAGTGTGTCTGACTTGTCCAGCTGATGTGAATGTTCTGCTTTCAAATGTCAATATATCAGAGTCTGTCTAGGCAAATGAGAAAATGGTGACAGGAACAAAGAGGGAAAACCAACAGAAATAGCTAAATTTGAATAGGAAAAAAAGTCCAGTATGGGCAATCATAATTTAAATCAAGAGGTTGTGTCATGTTCAAACTGTAGCAAATGCAAATTGTTCTGCCCAGTGTATTTTTGGTCTGAAACTCATTCTAAAAGAAGGCATTTCTGTAAGTCAGCCTCTGGGAATGGCTGGAATAGTCTTTAGGCACYGATCTCTTTGAGTTCTTGCCAAGAGAAGTTTCCTAAAACTATTGCCCTTGAGGAAAAGAATGCGAATTTAGCCCATAGGCAGGAGGAAAGCACTGGGACTGTTAGCCTGATTTGTGCATACACARAGCTGTCTAGACCTTGAACTCCTGAAGACACGTGCATCTTGCACAGTGAGAGCTGTTCAGAATGGTAGCAGTGACTCTCAGACAGGAAAAGAGCGACTTCAAAATGTTTTTTTTTTCTAATCTGTGTAATGCTGCATTTTCACAGACTCCAGTATTCAGAGTTACACCTGTTCCTAAATCCACTCGCAAATGGTAACATCCAGCCTCATTTCCACGCTCTCAGCTTCCCTCACACTGAAGGCTCTGTCCCAGTGGATCTGTTTCCATTCTCTCCAGCGGGATATTTGTATTCCCAAACAAACTGCACGGCTGGCGAGGGGCTGAGCTGGGAGCACCTCGAGTTCCCGGCACAGGAGATGCCCGGGTGGGGGGAAAAGCTTGAATATGCAAGCAGAGTGAGGCAGACACGGGGACAAAAGGGTGATATAATCCATTTTGCCAATGGCCAGCTGTTCGGCTGCGGGGCTGCCCCGCTCCTCCCGTGGATAGTTATGCAAATTGAGGGGGGCACAGGAAGGCAGCTGGACCACCGGCTGGAGCTGGAAGCTGGGCTCTGTAGCATGGCCTTGCTCCTTAGCCGGGCTGTTGTGTGTGCCCGCCGTGCTTTGGGACGAGCTTTGCCATTTGCCTGCTGAAACTTTGCCTTCAGCCCCACGGCATGCCTAAAAACTCCAGTTGTGTAGGGGAGGAATGCTGCAGTCCCAAGGTCAGCGCACTGGCCTTTGTGAAGCAGGCTGGGTGACTCCCCTGTCTGAGGCCCTGCTCCTCCCTCCCACCCTCACCTCTTCAGTGCAATGGGGAAAGTTTCATCTGAAACTGGGCATAGGGGTATGAAAAATCGTGATTTTTCAACAAACATCCCAGYTGTGCCACAGAAAGTTGGCTCATCCCGTGTTGCTCCCCCCGTTTTAATCCCTCTGACCATGTGCTGGGGTTCCCGGGGTGGTGTATCCACCTCTCCTCATTGCCCTGGTGCCAGATTTGTTCTGCAGTGTGGGGGAAAGCTCCAGGTTTGGGACAGCTGGGTGGGTCGTGATGCAGTCGGTGCTGGCTGAGCTCAGGTCCTGCGGGGGACATGGAGCTTCCAGCATGGGGGCAGCTGCATCCCACTCCTGGGCTATGAAATGGGGCGTCAGGCTTGGAGATGCATGTTGGAGAGCAAAGGCTGGGTGACCCCAGCCAGGGTGTGGGCCAAGCCCTGGGCACAGGGCTGGGTGGGACAGGACATCAGCCTGCCCATCTGTGCCGGCTCCACRTGTCCACGGTGAGGACCTGTGGTCTGGTATCCTACAGCATCACTGAGACAGGGACTGACGGCCTTGGGCTGGGCTGGAACAGGGTTGGGATGCCTCACAGACCTTTTACAAAGGGCATCTGCCCCTTCCCTCCTCTCTGCCTTGTGGCTCCCTGTCAGTCATTGCGTTTCTCATCCCTTGACAAACACACATCGGTGCCTGGGAGCTCTCCCCACGGAATCCAAAAAGCAAAAGCTCTCCAGAGCTGCACACTGTGGGTGGATGAGCTGCACTGGCACCTCTCACCTTGTCATTCCACGTGAGTGGTTGCAAAACACACACTTCCATAGAATTGTTCCTGGAAGGCCCTCCCTSTGTCCACGCTGACATCAAAACCCCCATCACGGTGCAATGGGTGCCCCCAGGGATGCTCTGCCCTCGGTGCAGCCAGGGCACAGGACACATGGATGCAGGGAATTCAGCACCCTACTTTTGGGCAGAGGTGGGAGAAAGGCTGGGAAAATACGACCAGCAATTCATCTGGCTGGAGGCCGAGCACTGTTTCAGGTGTTGAAATCCACCCCTGCAAACTTTGAACTGCAATTAGGCATGTAAATTGTTGGGCTCTTGAATGTTGAACTGCACTGCTCGGTTTCCTAAGCCAAAGGAAAACAGTGGATTGTGGATAAAAAGAACGGAAGAGTTCTACCTTTAAAGATATTGAGCCAGGTTTGAGTGGTGCAAACCACAGAGAAATTTACTGCACTTGGCAGCAATATCAGCTGGGGGTAGCCACACTTTCAGGTGTGTAGTGAACCTCGTTCTCCCATAGTCTTCCTATCCTAATTATTCATTGATGCATCTTTCAGATCCTCTCTATGCCCTACTGGGGAGCAACCCAATGAGGCAGTGGCAAAGAATGGAGAAAAATCTCKCCATCATCTGCAGAGAGGAGGTGTTTTCCCCAGAAGGGCCCTTTTTGACTTGTCAGATGTTTGAAACCTGACTCATTCTCCATGTCTCACTCTCCCACCAGAAAGTTGGTGCTTCTACCAATGTYAATCCTTGCAAATAACTTTTACAGTCTAATTTTAATGTGTTTTGCAAGTAGTCCATCTGAAAACACAACAGATTACTATGGAGATAGTCCAGACTACTGGGAAAATAATATGTCTTTACTATCTAGTAGATTGTTGAAAGTTCTTGGTAAAATGTCTTTGAGAATCACAATTAGTTGGCTTTTTTAGTCTCTCCTTTGTAAGTGAAATGGAAGGGCTGATTAGTGGAGAAATCTGTCATTTCCCTAATGAGGTTAAGTGATTAGATGAAGGAAATTCATGACCACAGTATGTCCTGGCCTAGAAGCTCGATGCAGCAGTCTGTGCTTTCCAGACTGGGAACAATTCAGCCTCCTGGCCATCGTTTTTTTTGCAGCAGCAGGGATAGAAATATGCTTATTTTACTGACAACAGGACTGTCAGGATGGTTCTTGGCTGTGGACACCAAGGGAAGGCTTCCTCCAAGAAGCTGATTACACCTGCTTAGACACTGCAATGCCAATACACACATTTTTCAATACTTTCTTGTACACTCTGGGGGCTGTGCTCAATCCCTGTGCTTGATCTAATTGTTGGGGCTATACCTTAAAACTGGTGAGAGAGCCTGCAGCTGAGCTGGGGGCAGACTCAAGGTGCTTTGGTCTCCCTCCTGTGCTGCCCCTTTGCTGAGTGGTGCTGGGGAGCTGCTCCTCAGGACTTTTAACATCTGACGTGTTCTCTCACCTGRTTTTCCCAGCAGGACCCCTGTGCTACAGCACCCTTGGCGTCCTGGTCGCAGCTCCTTCCTCCAACTGTAACGCAAGGCTTCCCCAATGGATTTTCTGCACTGTTTTGTAGCCTGACTAATTTTTTTTTTTTTTTTTTAATTTTCCCGCTCTGACTGGAGGCTGACAAGGTCTGCCTCCTTTCTGGGCGCTCAGCCTCAGCGGATTTCGGTTGGAGCAGTTTAAYGAACGTCAGCCGTGGCCTCATTGTGCCGCATTGTTTTTGTGGGTGTCTGCACCTTTCAAACCGGCCCCAATTAGAAGAGCGGGGGAGAAGAGGGGGGAAAAGAAAGGAAGTAAATAGAGGCAAAATGATTCAGCTTTCAGCAAACGTGCAGCCTGTTTGTCAGACAGATGGAGCCACGTAGTGGATGGCTTTGCTGCAGCCCGGCCCCCGAGCAGGTGGGTATTTTGGAAACGAGGAGCGGTTTGTCCCGCTAATTCGCGGCCGCGCAGCTCACACAGGACATATGTTGATTACAACTTGCCTCGGCTCCTGCTGTTGCAGGAATCAGAACGTGTCCACCCCTCCCCGCCAGCCTTTAAAGAGAAATTAAAAACAAAGAGGAAAAAGTTACAGACACTTGTTGCATTGGAGTGGGAAGGACAAATGAGGGTTCAGAGCCACCCAGGCACGGTTTTGCTTAAGTACTAATTGCCAAGTGCCTTTCATTAAGAGACCATCGTGGTTGTCCCAGCAGCATTTTGAACATATATGCAGATGGGCAGATGGCCCTTTGCTGTAGTACAGGCAGACTCATCTAGTGTTACAGATGGATTATTATGTTGATTCATCACTAAAAGAAAAACTTATCTCACAATAGGGCACTCGTTGGAGCACGGTTCCTTCTTGAGCTTATGTTTCTTCTCAGTATTGCCAGCTTTTACTGCTTGAAACACAGTTTTCAATCAGCAAGGCTAGTGTTTTCCCTTCTGTGCTGCATAAAAGGAAAAGAAAAAAGTTTAAGAGCCTGTCTAAGAGTAAAACGATCCTCTGGAAGCCTAGAAGGTGTTGTATAACTTCGACTGCTGCTGGGCAGGGAGGGCACCTTTCCCTTCATCTTTCTAACCTGTGCTGAACTGTGGTCGTTCCTAGGTCAAGTCCTCCATCATCATCAGGAACAGAAACATCATGTTATCCCTACGGAAGAGGAGTCAGTTTAAAGCTGAAGGTAACTTGTCCRGAAGATGATTGTTTAGTCTCAAGCACCACCATAGCTGTTGGATGGGTAGATGTGGGTCCAAATGCACGATCCACTGCTGTGGTGGGATGAACATGGAACTTGCACAGTGAATACTGAGAAGATGCAAAGATTGCATGGTCTCTGGCCTAGTTATTTTGAAGGCTACCTTGTGCAATGTGAGGGCAGAGGCAATATGAGGCCTGCCCTGCCCCAGGTCCAAAAGGAACAAGACAATGAAGGAGGTGGATGGTTGGATTATGTCACACCATGGCTTTCCTTGGGAAATCAGTCTTCTGTCTGCTCCCATGGTGATCATCCGGGGCTGCATATTTTGTCACAGTCTGGTCAAAGGTAGTTCTTTTCCCAGGGACATCCTCCATGGGACACTGGAGACTCAAGTAAGAGCCTCTCATGTCATTTGTCACCAGCTACATTGCAGTTGTGACAAGAATATCACTCTTGTTTCACCCTCTTTCAAACAAACAAAAAAAAAGAAGAAAGGAAGAAATGGGGAGGGGAAAAAAATCTCATTTTCTGCTTGACCCTGATATCTGGATGTTGGATTTTGTACCTATTAGAGAAACTCATTTCCTGCTCCATATCTACCCAGCTTTTGTAACTGGGTGCTGTCACCCTGAGCAGAGCTCTACCAGAAGTTTGGCCAACAAGAGAAAAGCAAACAAAAGATGAAGTCGGAGATATGAAATCTGGAGCTACACCTGCTGCAAACAAGGTTATTCTGAAGCTGGCTGTCATTGCACACTTCAGTAAGGAAGCAGCAGCAGCAGGTCCCAATAATACGAGCAGAAATTACCCCACAACTGAGATATGCATCCCTATGGTGCCACTCTCTAGTAGCTGTCTGTCCTGAGATCACACCTTTTCTCTTTATGAGGTGTGGTCTAACACGGCCACCACCTTAGGGAGGTCTGAGGAGTTGAAAGTCCTCTGATCACCTGCATTTCTCCAAATAAAGGGGGAGGTTTTGTGCTAAACCCTTAAAATTAACCCCCAGAGATGGCTTAGATTTACCAGTTGTTACTTGGGCAGGTGTACCTCCCACCCAGGCTTGTTGCAGGATTTCAGGTTTCCAGATGTGTCTAGACCATCATTAGACATGTGAGTGTCTGGTTCACAGCCTGCCTCAGTGATATCTGCTCAAGGTTTGGGTCCAAACAGTCCCCCCACCTACCTGCACAAGGGGTTTGGTGGTGCTCTMTAGGGCTGGGGTGCCCAACATGTGATAAAAGCCTGCAGATAAGGGATATCTCTGATAAATAAGCAGAACACTTATCTGTGGTTGCAGAACAGACAGCCATGGAAGGCAGCAGAATTTAGAATAGACACATGTGTGAAATACTGGGAAAAACGGTTACATAACATGAAGAAATGTTGCACAACGCAGGGAAAGGGATATAGTCCTCACACCAGAAAATGACCTTTTGGTTTTAGTTTCTGAATGACATCAGCTGAGATTATGCAACCGGTGACCTCTCTGTAAACCAGGGCAGTTGATATTTACCTGCATCCTCACCACACGAGTCGACAATGAGTATCCGCAAGGCAGTTGGAGGACTTTGGACGAGTGACTTTGCAGGTACGAAGACACACCTTGGAGCCTCCTCAGCGACACAGCACTAGTGCCTTCGCGTGTCCGTGCGCAGCCACACGTGCCCGCCAACGGCTTTCCCAAAGGCACGTTGTGCTTCCAAACGCGCCTGAAACGCAGTTCACTGTTCGTTAGTTAACCTCACCCTACAGTGCCTTATGCCTGGAGACCCCGTGGCCACCCTTTGGATGCATTTGTCATATTCAAAGAAGGAAATGGTTTTTGGGCTGGACATACAAATCCAAGCTAGGCACCTGCTGTGGATCTTCCTGGCCTTGGTTTCATCCTATCAGAGCATGAAAATATATCTGCTTAAATGTGTCACCTGTATCTAACAACACTGACTTCAGTGGTCCCTGCCTCCTCCAGATGTCTGGTGCTGCCAGTGTGACATTATTTCCCAAGCTCCACGGGAGGCTGTAAAGGGGAGTGACTGTCAGGACAGGAAGCTGTTTAGGGCAAGGTTTGGTAGAAGGTCTCTGCCTTCAGCAGCTCCCGCTGTCACTTTTATGACCTGATTTTTCAAAGAGCCTCCAGGATCCGGGGAAGAATCCAGGCCGTTTATTTGCCATGCCTAACTGGGACTTGAAATACACTTTGAAAATCTGGCCCAAATATTTCTTCTATAACTAAAAGAGGAAAAATTCTATTTCTTAGTGTTATAATTGTCAAGGAAATGCTGGTGTCTTTGTTATCTGAGGCAGAGCCCTTGAGACTTCTCACGTCTATATTTTGCTGAGAGGCACTATCTTCCCATATGGCTCAGGAAAACAAGGCAGTCAAAGCAAAGACTGAGGGAATCATAGGACAGCAGTGATAACATCTTCTGTGGAGTTTATAGTGACCTCATTGCTTTGCACTGTGATTTAGTTGACTGTTTTGAAAAAGATAGAGTGAACAAATCAGGGGAAACAAGCAGCCCATCAGTTTGAGGAAAAAGGCAAGAAAACCAACTCTTTTCTAGGAGCTTGTTCAGTGCTTTTTCTGTAGGAAGGAGACCCCCGCCCCCCGCTCTCTGCAAAGATGCTTGACCTGACAACAAGCCAGGACATCTCTTTGAAGATGGGAGACAACATGAACGTTGGGGTTCTGCTGCCTTTGAAACCACCTTTGAAACCACCTTTTTGCCAGCAAGAACTGGAGCTTCTCCGCAAGAAAAGGTAGGGTGGTGTTTCACAAAGACAGCTGATAAAAGCAAGTGGTTTGCAGCTAAACCAGGAGATAAGCAGGTGTCTAAAACGTCTTCTACATATCCAGGTCGGGATGCGAAAAGGGGAGCTCTTTTCTCTCCTGCCTGTAAGATCAGGAAACAACATCTGCAAAGCAGAGGTTATGTTAATGTTTGGTAGGGTTCCATCCACCCTGGCTGAGGTGTCTTTTTCTCTAGGTGATTCACGTCATCTGCAGCCTCCATCCTCCTTTCCTGCCTGCAGAATCCCAGTTTTCAAGCTGTTGGCCCCACTGCATAAAGGAAGACGCTGGCTCAGTGTGTTAAGACCATGCCGAACATTTATAGTATAGAATGAAAAAGTAAAGGTGAAATGTGCAGCCCAGGGCTCCCAGTTCTTTCTTGTGTGCTCCTGGGAATGGAATTTTTGTCCATTGGACTTGAGCTGCTCTAAAAAGCACAGAACAAAAGCTGATCTTAAAAGTGATCCGCAAAGGAATAAATGGCAGGCTCACTCTTTGTTATTCATGTATGGTGCTCAAAGAGCACTTGAAATGGTTGGGATTTTCTGCTGAACATTTTCTTTTTTTAATTCTTCTTGGGTTTTGTGGGGTTTGGGTATTTGTTTTAGCAGTGGCTCAAGCATATGTCCCTCCTGAAAAACATTATGGCTGGCTGGGAAACCCACACATTAATAACACGAGGGGACACATGAGAGTGAAATGGGCAGAAATGGGGAAAGCTGGATGGTTGGAGGGGTGATATTCTCCAAGAGGCAGCCTGGCCTTTGTCTCTGACTTAATTTTATTCCTGCCTGCCCTGTGCTCTGTGCCACAGGATTTACTCACTGAATCATGCTCGGCAGCCTTATTCACAAGCTGGCATAAATTTATTTTCGTCTGCTGGCCAATTACACCAACTGCCTCAACTGTTGTTTATTTTCTTCTGTTGCATCCTCTTGAGTTACTGTTAACAGTGTCCCTTTTGAGTAGAGATGGGCTTTTTGGCACAGGAGACTGTCGGCCTGCCAAACTAATGGACCATATCTGTTATCTAACTAGTTGTAAAGGCTCCAGTTTCAGGACAGCTTGCAGTTGCTGTGGCCACCTGTAGCACATTGGCAGGGTCGGAGGCCACTGCCTGCGTGGTACGTGTTGCCCCAGCTCAAGAGTGTCCCTTGGCACTGACCTGCCCTCAGGGGGACACTCCTGGGCTTTGCCTCCGGGAACAAATGCCCTTCTGTGGCCCAGTGTCTCTTCCCTGGGGCTGGGTGGCACGAGTTGGGCTGTTCCAGGGGAGCCTCGATGTCCGTGCCGGGGACCAGGAGGTTCCCAGCTCACAGCTGCTCTGGGGCTGCTCCTCCAGCCAGAGAGGGACGTGACCATGGAGAGGCTGTGAGAGGGAGCAGCCCGGCAAGGCAACAGCCCCTGAATGCTCAGGGCTGGAGAAGAGGTTCGATTAAAGGAGGAATTAGTCAACCTGAAAAGCAGATTAGGGTAAGGACATCTTTCATGCAATGCGACCGTAACTGTGTCCCGTTTTGAGATGCACCTCTGTGTACCAGTGATACCAGCAAAGACAAGCTCCTACCTCTGCAGGATGCTTTGGGCGCACTTGCACCCTGCAGTATCTCCTCTGAGTCCTTCTCTTAGCTTTGTAGGAYATGCTGAATTTTGGCCAACAAAGACTGTCTGTGCCTTGCCTACATGCAAACCTGGGGTCAACTCCACTTAAATCATCCCTGGCTCGCAAAATACTCCAGCCGTCTGAATATGGCTCGGCTGCTTTGTTGTCTCTCTGGTTCCATTTGCTCTGTTTGCTGTGGGTTGTTTACTGCCTGCCTTGGAGACTCATCTGGGAATTGGAAAGCTGAGCTATCACCTTTCTTTCCCAGCAGCCAGGGTCTCCCTGTGCCAGCAGGAATAGCAGGGTGCTGGAGGACTACAGCCTCCCTGAGACACAGCTCCAGCCCAGGGGGCACTACACAGAGACCATGTGATGATGCTGAACCTGGGAGGGGGGTTCAGACCACAGCTTGCATTTTCAGGGCTGCAGGCAGGAGGAAAACACTGCCTTGCTGTTGGACCGAGCGACTTTGAGCTGTGCTTGCTCACCTGTGCACTCCTCGCTGTGAAACAGGGATGGTCTGTGTGTTCACCTTTTACGCTYGGGGCCTTAGAAGGGCTTTTCATGGGCATGGCAATGGGCACGTTTTAGCTGGTTGTTTTGAACAGAAGGGTTGTGGACATGGTAAGGGTCCCTCAGCTTCACCCAGGGAAAAGCCTTTGCTATTGTTGTGGTTGGTGGTTGTTGCTGAAGCTTTGGGAGTGCTCTCAACTCTCCAGGGTCATGCAGCAAAATCTTTGCTGGTAAGCAGGGAGATAAGATCTGTGCCATGGCCCATTTCTGTTCCCTTTGGGTAAAATATATTTTTTAACTTTTTTCTCCCCACCCAAGCTATATTGGCCTTCATTGCCCTGAGGTCCCTGTTGAGAGCACTGGTGCACAGGTGTGCATCATCCTTTGCAGCATCACTGGTGGATCAAATCCAGACCTGCACCTGTAGAGAAGGCTCAACTTCTCACTTTCCCCCAGATTTCCTCCCATACCCTGAGAGGGCAGGAGGAAACACATAAGGATTAGTGGCCAGGTCCTCTCCTCTCCAGAGTCTCTTGGCTTTTACCTCCCAGGTGAGCACTGCAGATAGGTACCCTCTCAGGCACTGATGGCAGTCATGGATTTTGTCCCCACTGTCTGGGATTACAGCAATAAGAAACTGCAGAGCCGTCCCAAGAGAGGTTCCTTGCTGGAAAGTGGTTCTGTGTCCCCCTGCTCCAAGGAGGGACACAGTCCAGCCTAAGAGGGAAAATGTCACTTGAGCCCTGTGACTTGCACTGGGGAGCACTGCTGGAAGGATGAGGATGTGGATCTTGGTGGCCAGCTGGACTGAAATCCTCTACAGTGAATGAGGGGGGACTGTGTTCCCTGAAGGACTTCATTGTGCCRGGCCTGGAGGGGAGGGTGAGGACACAGCCCTGGTGAGTGATTTGGTTAACATGTGGATGTCCTTGCAGAGCCACCAGGTTCCTGCTCATGCTCCRAAGTCTGCACTTGTGCTCATAGGCCAGGCCATCCCAAGCAGATTTGCCTGTTTCAAGGGAAAATTAGCTCTTGTGTTTGCAAACTGAGGTTTGGCTCCTATTTAAAAAAAAATCGTCTAAAACCAGAGCCCTACGAGCATTGCTGCAGGAACAAGGGCTCTGCAAGGGCTGCAGCAAATGCTGCCTCCTTGCCAATGCAATCTGGACAGGGCAAAGTCTTCCCATAACTATTTGGCAGCATGCCTGAGGTTTGTAGGCTAAAAGCGTTCACAGGTGAGCATGACAAGGAAACTTAGCAGCCTCGAGGGGTGAGATCTTCATTGCCTTTCAGTCACTTTCATGAGAAACCCTGTGTGATGCTAGGGCAAAACAGCCTCATTTCTAGGCGTGCTGTTGGCTCCTGGACATCCATGACTCTGCCAGTCCCGGGGCTTGCCTGCGTCCTTTTAAGAGCCACAGTTTCAGCATGTGTTTGCTCTGCTTGGAGGCCTGTGGCAAAAAGCTGTGCTCTGAAAGCCTCCTCTRAGGCGTTTGGCTTTCCGCTCCCAGAGAGTGGCAGGACACGCCGGCAAAGACCGGCCTCRCACTGCCAAGTTTGGAGTCATTTCCTTCTCCCAACTGCTCGAGGCTGTCTGGAGCAGAGGTTGCACTGGAGGCTCATCCGTAGCCCTCAGCAAACTTTCCAATAAACAGGAAAGAGCCGCGGGGAGGCCGACAAGACAGAAATCGGTCCTACTCTGACCTTTTGTTCTTCTCCTCCCCTTTTGTCTGTAGACTAACAAGGCGTCGCTTGATTTGTTGCGCTGGGAGCTGCCAGATGGAAGTGGAACTCCTTCCTTGGGAGCGCGTGGCGGGGCCCAGCGAGGCCTGCGGCGAGCAGGGAGGCTGGAGGGGCTCAGCTCCTCGCGTGGCCATGACCAGACCCCGTTTCCAGCTGGGGACGTGCCACCTGCCAGCCCACGCCCTGGCTGCAGCGACAGGCTCGGAGAGGACAGTCGGTACCCCATAGCCACTGCTTGTGAGGGGCTTTGGGGTGCAGGGCGTTATCTCAGCCCACTGTCACTTTTTGTTTTGTTTCCTTCCTCAGTGTCGCTGCTGTGAAGGGGAGGGAAGCCTTTTGTTTGTCAAATGTTCTGTCCAGCCTTTCACTGCAGTCTCCCCCAGTGCCAGAAGGCGGTCGGGAAATCCTCCCCTGTGCTAACGAGGCTTGTCCTGCTCTGAGGGGACAAAGAGCTGGGGACTCCATGGCAGAAAGTAGCTCTCTCAAATCTGAACAAAAAGGGCTGGTCCTCTTCTGTGAGATCTATTCCCAGCCCTTCCAGATTTAACTGGCCTCTGAAAATATGAATGGATGGGAAAATGAGTGCTGTGATACAGAATTTGTCCTAGAGACTGGAGGCATGGAATAGTGATAAGGATACCCAAATTAAGTTGTGTTGTGAACAAATTATGTTGTGAACAAGAAGTGGGAGCCAGGACTCTGCTGTATGTCTGAATTAACAGGTCTCATTTCTCTCCACATGGTCCCTTTCTAGCCCCTTGAGTCTTTCCCATGAGGGTACTTGCCCTGATCCCCTATGTTTGAGACACCTTCCTAGAAACATGGGGATCTGAGGCTTTTCCAGGTGGAGGAGGAACTCTTTTCTCATGCCATAGGTCAGCTCCTGCCAACAAGCAGTACCACAAATGCAGCTTCCAGCAGCTATTTTCAGGTTCTGTAATGCTTCAGCTGACTTTGTGTAACTCACCTTCAGCACCTGGGTCTGCACCCACAGAGAATCCTGACTCCTCTTTGGCAGCTGGACTCTTATTGAAGCCATGATGGGAGTTTCCTTCCAAGTCTCCTTCCTTTCCCTCCTGCCCAAGACCCCAAAGGAGTGTGTGAGGATTTGGATCCGTTACACATCTGCAAGGCACTTGGCTGCAGAGAAGCACATCATGAGGTTGTTATAGGCTGTGTGCACCTCAGTGGGGGTGAGGTGGTTAATGACTAACTTGTAAAACTGCTCAGTGCATGGGTGAACTGAGTAGGTGTTTTCAGAAACAGCTGAGCCAGTTTCCCCTGTCAGGATGGGCTTGGGTGCTGGCCAACTTTCCTGTCACACTCTCTGCTTGCAAAACTTTGTGGGGTTGAGTTTTGGTTTCTGAAACCTGTCAAGCGCAACTAAAATGCAAAAGTGGCATTGCTTGGTTTTGCAGGGCTCCCCAGCAAAGTTCTCTTAGAAGCAGAGCAACATTCTGTAAGAAGCAGAAGTCAAAGTACTACCATCAAAAATATTACATCTGTGACTTACGCGTTGGTTATGCTAGGAGTAGAAGCCCAAATCCATTTGGATAATGCTTATGCTACCAAGASGTCAAAGGTCTGTACATAGTGTCTGGAAAACTGGGCTTGAGAATGGGTGGGAGCTCTGAACCTGACCATTTTGGCATCCTAGCTCTTGATAACCTACATCGTAAATCTTCCAGTGTATTTAAGCACTTTGTACGAAAATCTTTCTAGGAAGGATTGTCCACCAGATACAAATTTGTTCAGCTGTCACAAAAACACTTGGCAGTCCAGGTCCCTGCCTCTTAAGGCAACATGTGGCTCAGAGCTGGAGAAAGTTCTTCTTGATCCAAGAGGCAGGCTGCATTTCTTTCACTTGACTCATTGCGTGGGAACAATAACAGGCAAGTCAAATTTTGTGCACCAGCCCCAGTTTGGTCCATGAAATACAGTGTCCTGTCCACTGTTCTTGGTGCCCAGACCTTGTCCTCCAGCCTGTTGAACCTGTCACATTCCCTGACACTGATATTTCTGCAGAGAGCAGAGACTTCTAGAGTGATTAGTTCTCTTACAAAACTGGAAATAGGAGTTTCCACCCACTGATACTATTTATAAGTAAACAGTAATGGCCTTAAACTGGAATCCCTGCTGTTCCTGATGCCACTCAAAGACTACATGGTTGTTACAGTCCCATCATGGAGCCTGTGGCTGTGAAAGATGTGGCTTATGTTGAGCCATTTCTCTTTTATTCTTATCACACTTGAGCACCTGTGAGTCAGAGGTCTGTCTCTTGCTTTCTTCCCTTCTCTCACTCTCCCTCTGCAGACTGAAATGGAGGGTTTCTGGTAGACCTTGTCACATGTATGAAATTCGGCCATCACAGAATGAAACTTTTAAATGGTGTCAGGCTGCTCAATGTCCTGTCCTTTGCACGCATTGTGGGTGGCACCTGGGTGCAGAGGTATGAACTGTTCACGGCTGTGCTTTTTGCAAGGAACCTATGCCAGGGCCAGGGTRAACTAAACCTACAGATGGAGCAGCCTGTTTCTGGTGTCATTGCATGTGGGGACCCACCCCACCATCAGCTCTTTGCAAGCTGCAGTGTTCATGCAATCACTTGGCACACAAATGCCACTGCAGGTCTCTGATCAGCATTTCTCTCCAAAAAATTTGAGGGTGTGCAATGGACTTTTAATTTTGTTTTCTGCCCTCTCCTGATAAATCTTATCCCTGTCTTTTTCAAAGCCTCTGGGCTGAAATTTTCAGACAATTATTCACAATTACTTCAGTCCTTTTCTTATGTGTGGCTAGGATGATTTCTCCCACATACATKAATCTGTTTTTATTGACACTGCCTTTTAACTGTGGTTTCGTTGCCTGGTTATCCAGTGTCGTGTCATCTTCCCACAGTTACTCACATTCAGGCTTAGGTCTGAAAATCTTGGATAAATTTTAGTACTYGATCACTGATCGTTTCTCCCATTGCTCATCCCCTTTCCAGATGACAATGATGACACTGAACACCTGAAATTCCAGCACAAGTTACAAGGTGTTGGGAGACTTTCCAGAAACTCTTCTGCTGTTACCTATGTCAGAATGTGCATATATGCCAAAATATGGACCCATATGTGTATGTGTGCACTCATGCCATCATTTATTCTTCTTTTAACTTCCTRTGTTTTCATCTGGTATGAGTTTATGATATTCTATGACAACAATTTCTTTGGAGACTACCAGTTGTCAGTGTTTTTCAAAACCCAGGTGCAGTGAATCAACCAAACTGCTCCTGGCCCTCGTGCCTGGCAATCCTTCCAAAATACCTAATAGATTTCTGAGGTACAACTTAGCTTTACAAAAACTATGTTGGCTTTCATTGATTGATTGATCCATTGAACAATMTGTTGACAGAATCACAGACACACTGGTTGGGAGGGACCTCTGGAGATCTCTAGTCCAGTCTCCTATTCAAAGCAGGGCTGTTGGCCATAGGAAGTGAGGCCRGCACAGCCTTTGTGTCACCTACTCTTAAATACATCCAAGAGTGGAGTTTCTGTCCCCTCTCCAGTTACAGATCCCAAAGCTCCCAGTCTGAGCCTTCTGAGCTGCAGCTGGGAACCTCTGCTGCTACTCTTTATTACTGTCCTTTGGTCTACCCTCTACCACTGGCAAGAGTTTGTTTCCATTACTTATTGCTCTTCTTTCTGTAGTTTCAGTTTGGGGACTCTCCATCCTTGAAGATACTTAAAAGTGGAGCAGACAGCTCTGAAGGTGACTCTATTTCAAGCAAGGGTTGGAGTAGRGGYCTCCAGAGGTCCCTTCCAACCTAAATTATTGCATGATTTTGCAATTAGGCTGAACTCTAATAGGTTCCTCTGCAAGAGACATCAGTTCAAGGTGACATATTAGGAGGTGTCATCTACTAAAGCATAATTCTGGAATCCCAGGTATCGTTGGAAATTTTCCAGGCAGGTAGACTTGAGAGTCCTTGGCAYGTTGGAGCAATGTGAACAAGCATTTCCTCCATGTCTTCTGTTAGYGTTTCTGGGATGTGCCTGTCTTGAGCAAGAGGCTGTAAATTGATATTTTGCCACTCTCTTATCTTGGGTTGTCAGACCATTACTGGATCTAGTGCTTTTTATAATAAAATGGTGTCTGGARGACAAAGCCCGTGTCAGCCCTTACCAGCAGGGCATTCTCTTGAAGATAAAGAGCTGGAAGGCAGCATGGTAGGAGCAGAGAATCCTATCAGAGACAGCAGCAAAACACTTAAATGCTGAAATAATTCAGCATCTGCTCGGAGCAAGAACTACCCAGATGAAAGACACTGATCTGTCATAGACTTTGAGGCTGGAAGGGATTGTGGTGTTCTCTCAGTCTGACCTCCTACATGGTTCACCCGTACAACATCACTTTGTATCAAGCTCAGAGTTTCCAAATGAGCTAGTATTAAAACTCTTGAATGAAGGGCCCCATTTTGAGGAGATCATGGTAAGGTTATCCTCACAGCTGGGAAAAATGCTGTCTATTTCAGTGCTTTATTTGAGCTTTCACCCTCTGGGATTTGTGTTGGTGGTTTGTTTTGGTTTAGTTTTTGTTTTTCTGAAATAAGCATTCTTCTACWGCCAAGGGAAGTTTGGTTTCCAAGAAATATTTTGACCAACTTTCTTACCTTTTTCAATACCTTCCATAGAACCCAGAAGAACTATTTCTGGCTGGGTTGTAGACATTGCAGATAACCTTGACCTTTGCTTGTTTCTGCTACCAGTTATCCTCTGCAAAACAGAGATAATACCACTTCCCTCCCTCTCGCAGGTGTTGGCTGTTAAAACRAAAAAGACCATTAACATTTCTCAAATGCTACGGTGGGAAGCAAATATTAAGTCAGAGATCAGAGGCTGGATATTGCATTCCCAAACATGGTTTAGTGCAGCAATCTTATCTACTGGAAACCAAGTCCTCTGATATCGCTAGAAGATATGAGCTGTATTTTCATATATGGATATTGTTGTTCTGAATTAAAAAACACCATCTGAAAACAGCTGCGTACATCAGTAATTGGATACACTTGAAAGAGAGAAGGTATTTGGTGAAAGTAGGGGTTAATTGTTTCACTTGTAAGGGACCTTGGGATAAGGCACTGCAGACCTTGTTAAGAGTACTTCTCATAGGAAAAGGCTTTTAAAAATGCAAAAACAGAAGCTGGTCTATTTGAGTCAGTTCATCTGTTTACTCTAGATGGGGCTTTTACTTGTAATGGAGCCTGTTGTCTCAGCTATCAGCCACACCATTTACAGTCAAAGGCTAGACCAAAATAGCTCCTAGGTCCTTCTGATTTTCTATTTTTGTCAATGATCTACTTAAATGCTGACTATATCCCACTTAGGACGCTGGGATCAATCTAATTGGCTAAGCATCACTGAGCTGCAGAGCGGCGGAGGAGTGGATCACCTCTCTATATTTAAAATGAACGTATACGTGGTGTCCTTGTGGTGGGTGCTGTGGGCAGGCCTGGCACAGCCAACTGCAGAGTCAGGGCTGGGGACTGGGGAAGATGCTTCACTTCAGAGCAAGGCTGGTGTGTCCCATCCTGTTGCTCTGTGGTGCTCAAGGTGCAAAGTGCTACTTAGGGATGAGCTGAGAAAGTGGATGCTCTCCCTTTGCCACCTCCCATGCTGGGGTCACCTTGTCCTGAGAGGTCACCGGAGCTGGATTCAGCTTTCCCAGTGATGGGGGCTTACTCAGTGGTGTGTGAGTGCTCTCAGCTGCATGTCAGGGAGCAGTGTCTGCCCTTAACTCAGCTCTGGCCCTCTCCTGAAGGCCCGAGGAGGTACTCCCTGTTATCCACCATTTTTGGTTATTCATAAGTGATGTAGGTGGCTTTATTTATCTGGTGCTCCAAACACAGTGCAGAGCTGGTATTAGGGCTTGAGCAGCAGCCCAGAAATCCATCCACATTTCCATACACAGGGACCGAMAGGCCAATGCCCTTGCCTCTCTCTGCTATCCTGTTGACAAGTTATCATTAGCAGAGCTGTCTCCAAGTCTGTATTGCAAAAGTCATTTATCCTCTGTGGCAAAAACAGATATTGAATCAGAAATATGAGCCTTCTTCCAGATTGTTCTGGGGTGAAGGCTTCGGTCATGTGCCTCGTGTAGCTGCTGTAGATTGTTTGTGTGTTCACACAGAGTGGTTCAGCATTAACCAACATTCATCAACAATTACTTAGCTCATTAGTTGCAGCTAAGCAGAAGTGTGGAAGAGGTTGGGCCCAGCTCAGATGGGTCAGAAATGCCCAGAGCATTTCTCTCTACACTTGCCTGTGTAGTGCCAAAGAGTCTCACCTTCTAATTTTCAAGCCTTAAATACAATGCAGGAAGAGACTTTCTAAAATCCTGCCAGAGCCCCCACCTTGTTGCTTATGAGGCTAGATAGACTCTAAAGACAAGTTATGAAAAAGCAAATTTCCTCTTTATATTTAAATGTAACCAGCTAAAGCAGATGAGTCCTGGGATGAATTCATCCATGGGGAAAGGATTGGGCCAGACGAGTGTTTGGGCACATCAGGGGGATTATGCTCAGTGGCACTGGCTGCTCACAGCCTTGACTTTGTTTGGAGAGCATGTGTAGACTGTGCAGAGTTACTTAAAAAAACCCAAATCCCTGCATCACAGGACCAGACACAAGAAAGTCCTGGTAGTTTGGCTACAGGTCCCGTGTCAGGTCATAGCTGACCATGGCAAAACCAACAAATTCTTTAATGCTGTTATGTATTACTTTAATTAATTAAACACTGGGAAACCCAACTCATAGCCCAGGTCTCTCCAGGGTAAGTAATTGCAAAAACTGCTTTGACAGGGTAATACGTAGCTAGAATTGGATGTTGTTCTTTTTCCTCTCCTCTCCTCTCCTCTCCCCTCCTTTCCTCTTTCCTCTCTTTTTTCCTTCTTTCCTTTTCTTATATTTTTTCCCAGTACAAAGGTTTTGTAAATTATTATTTCATTTCAGAAATTTTTGAAGAAAACATAAAAGGGCCTGGCATTTTCCCACCCACCCATCTTGGATTTCATTCAGAAGTGCTGTGATCAGGACAATATTTTGTCTTTGCCAAATGGGAAAATTTTGGATGCCATTGTGGAATATAGGTGTGTTTTGTCCCTTCCTTCTGCTGAGGACATGCCCTGTGTTTTTGTTAATGGTGTTCTTCCTGTTTTGGGCTTCTCTGGTATAC
The DNA here is from genome assembly GCA_018881555.1 of Amblyornis subalaris. Taxonomy (NCBI): domain Eukaryota; kingdom Metazoa; phylum Chordata; class Aves; order Passeriformes; family Ptilonorhynchidae; genus Amblyornis; species Amblyornis subalaris. The sequence continues at coordinate 2,133,036 of JACAXG010000056.1, read as the reverse complement.
TATTAGCAATATACCACACAAAGCTTTAACTGACACTATTAGTTACAGGAAGAATGAAAATATATTTTTTCTCAAAAGCTCTGCTTCTGATACATGTCAAAAGAAATGAATTAAATGGATAATAACCCCCAACCCATGCAGTATGCAAACTAAACCCCAGGTGCTTACCTTGCAGCAGTGACTTTCCTGATGTTATCCTATGTGTCATTTCAGTGGCATTAGTGCAGGATGGAAAAGGAATGGAAATTTCAGTTTTATTTGATTATATGATATGGGGAAAACTCGTGTGGCATGGCTGGTTTGAATTTAATAGCACGGGCTCAGCTGATGGGGTGTTTCATTGCTCTTTGCTGACCTGTCCTGCAGCTGAGGACACAGGAGCTCTGAGCAGACTTTTCCTGTCTCTCCTCTGTCAGAGAAAGAAAAAGCATTTGCCCAAGTGATCTACACTTCAACAAAACAGCATTTGTGAAGTTATCCTCTCTTTGGGAACAGCTTTGGTTTGAGTGTAACCCTTTCTTTTAGTGCAGAAGGTACCCCCATGGTTGCCCAAGCTACCTGAGAGCTGGACAACCTGCGGGTTGTCCTTAACAATTCCTGGAGGCTGTGGGTGCACCTCATCAGCAAATTTAGTGCATTTTTCTGTCCTTTCCCATGCAGGGCTGGTTGGGTGCCCCTGGCACACCATCTGCTCTGGAAGTCATGGGGTGCCCTGGAGGGATGGGTGGTCACCAGGTGAACAGGTTGAAAATAAATAAATAAATGCCTGGGGGTGTATCGGGTTCAGGTCGCCCTGTGTGTGACAGGGAAGAGCACGGCGTGCAGAATGGACGGCAACAGATTTTGTTTAAATTTAGCAGCAGTGTTGTGGTTGGAAAAGGCTGATGAGAACTTGGCACTAAACTCCTCACCTCGCACTGCTCCCCCCACTCGGGTTGTCAGCCTCCAAACAGAGCACTGCTGGTGCAGAGCCTGGCCAAACACCCTTTAAATAACCTCTTCCCTCCTGTGGACTGTTTTGCTGAGCTGTTCTGGTCTCATAGCATCCACAATAGTGGCCAACATTTTAGCATGTGGAGGGGTCTGGGTGCCACACCAGAAGCAGGTGGACCATGAACTGCTGTGAACATCCCTGTCAGGCAACCATCATCTGCATTTTTGAGTATGTGCCGTAATTCCTCTCCCACTGCCTGGTGCAGGTAGGACATGCATCTGGTCAGGCTGATCTCCCATCTCTTGAAGCCGGTAGCTCCAGGTACCATGAGGCCACTCTGCAGTGCACAGGAGCTGATCCCACCTTCTTGTTCTCCTTGCTCTCTCCCAGCTCTCTCACTGCACAGCAGAGGTGGGATCTGGGCTTGCTGTTGACAGCTGTTTATCTTCTCAGCACAACTTCCTGTGCCAAGCCCCTCCGTTTGTCTTTTGGGATATGATGCCTCCGAGTAGCCCTGGGGCAACCTTAGGTCAGAGAAAGCTGGCACAAGATTTTGGCATCTGGCAACTCCAGATCCCCCATAGTTAATCCCTCTGTGCAGCTCTGTGAACTTTATTAACTCAGAGCAAGTAAGGGAGGCCACTGGAAACTGCTGCCATCAGCTTCCTGTCTGTAGGGAAATTGTGGACTCCCCCAAATTGGTATTTTGCCAGAAAGTTACAGGCGAAATATTACCTTCCCCAAAACTAGGAGAATGCCATGCTTATCTACAGTTCCTGCTATGTAGCTGGGAACCCAGCAAAGAGAAAAACCTTATTTCCTATCTGTCCTTCCCACCCCAAAGGAAATAGTCCTCTGAGTTTTCTATGCTGGCACATCATAAACATCAGTAATGCCATTTTTTTCTAGTTACATCCTGAGCCTCTGACTTTCCACAATGAAAATGCCAGTGCTGTCCCTGTCACCACCTTCTGGTGAGGCAAATCTGACGAACATGGCTGTTGTCCCCACTCATGGGATGGGGACAGGGCTATCCATTTTGTGTAGTCCTACAGAAAACACATCGGCTCCTGTGGAAACGAGCAATGGATTTCACGGGAGAGGAGTACTGCAGACTCTGTCAGCTCATCATGGCTCTTTTCCATGCTGCTGTATTTGCTTTATTTGGGGTGACAGGATTAATGACTCCTAAAATGAGTATTTACAGCTGCCTTTTTTTTCAGCTTAATTGGAAAAATAAAAGTATTTTCAAAAAGTTGTGTGCCCCTGTTTTGTAAAGCATCAACCTGTTTTTCCCCCTGTCCTTCCAGATTACATCCACCAGGCCCAATAGCGGTTTTCTGCTCTTGGGATTCAATTGCAGAGTGTGTTAAGTACCCTGAAGAAAGAACCCTCACTCAATGTCTCTGCTGCTCAGCTTAGGTCAGCAGGGTTTGTGCTAGAGATGGACCTTGCAATGGACCTTGAATGTGCTGCAGGTATCTTTAGACCTTCTCCCAGGAATGGAAGGAGAAAGCTTGGTCTCTCCTTTCTGTGCCAAGATGAAATGAAAATGGTGCACTGAAAAATCCAGAGTAGCTTCTGGTCTGAAGTTTTTGGAAATCTAATGCTGAAAATATGAAAGTTTAGGACAACGTTTTTGTGCACATTGCAAGGGCCAGGAACCCTGCTGAGGCTGTAGGACTGAACACCAGTAAACTGTGTATTGGAGGGGCTGGGGGGAGCTGGGGATGTTGCTACCCATCCATTTTAAGTCCCTTTTCCCTGTCTTCCTCCCTGCATAAGAGACAAGCCCAGCTGCCTGCCTGGGGAGAAGACCTCTGTCAAAGCATGCTCGCTGACAAATGAAAGCCCTCTGTGATGAGATTATGAGGAACTTTCTGGTCGTGGGAACCTTTAGACAAGGATATATGAGCCTCCCCCTCCTGCCCTGGCAGTGACCCCAGCTCCAGTCTCAGTCCTGGAGTGCAACCACGACTGGGGCAGCTTGTGACTGCTCTTGGCCGTGGACTCGGAGCCCCTAAAGGTGAAATGTGAGGATGGATCTCCAGATGTAACCTCGCCTTGTGCGGCCCTGATGGGCATAAAGTGGGAAAAGCTGCTGGAGCGTCCTTGTACCACGACCTTTGAGGAGCAACATCACGGAGCAGTGCCATGGCATGGTGGGGAATGGCACTGAGAGCTGCTGGCCGCCAGGAAGGAGACAAAGGAAAGGTGACCATCTTTCCAAAACGGAGCACGTGGTGCTGCCTTGCAAAAGTGATGGGTTATGTGTGTGGGGAGGAAAAAAAAACTATTGAAAATAATAGCATAATTGGCTGTCTGGCAGGCTAAAACTTCAGCAGAAGCTGTGATTATGCTTGTCACTATCTGTTAACCTTCAAAACAGGTGCTGTGTGTTTGAAGTGCCAAAATGGTGCTCAGGCTGCAATCTGTGTGTGTGACAGGAGCATGAGCTGGAGGAAGGGCTGGGGGTCCTGCCAAATGGGCATGGGGACAGAAAGGGCACAGTCCTGGGCAGGCAGTGCATGTGACACAAATGGATTTGGCTGGCTTTGAAAGGGGAGCACGACCCAGCAGTGCTGGGACTCAACAGGACCTGTTCTCAGCTGATGGCAGACAGTGTTCTAGTGGGGACCCCAGGGAAGGGGTTCTCTTTTGTACGCTGATTTAACAGTTGAAGGGATTGGGCCAGGTTTATTAAAGTTCTTAGATTACTGAAATCTGTGGTAATCAGCTGGAGGAACCTCAACTCTTGCCACAATCCTGAATTTTTGCTTGGTTTTAGGAATTAGGATTATAATGCTTTGTTGCCCTCTCAGTCCAGCTCAGCGTATTCCTTTAATATGTTTGGGGTTTGTTTCCTTCTTATAAGAGCCATAAAAACTGTTAAAACTTTGAGTTTTATCGGGTTTTTTTAATAAATAACTTAAAATGCAGTATTTCAGTGTAACAAAAGAAAAAAAAAAAGAAGTATTTTCTTTTTTCTTCCAGGGAGTATTTACATTATGAAACGTTGTGATGATGAGTGCTTTGGGATCTTGCAAGGCTGTATTGCTAGGTAAATCCACAAGCAATGTAATGCTTGGCTTGTGTGGAAGGTGAGCAAAGGACGTTAAAATACGAAGATTAAGGAGAGGTCTGTAGAATACCTAAAGGATCTGAAATACAAGACTTCGAAGAAAAATGTCAGGGATGAAGACGAGGAGGTTGTAAGGTGCTAATCGTTGGCAATTGGCGTGGCTTGTAAAGCAAAAAGACTGTCAGACACTTAAAAATCTCTTCATCTTTTCTAACTTAATGCATTAACTTTAAAATTTAAAGGCAATCAGGGATGGAAATTTGCTGATACCACATGTATGAACAAGATAACCTGTGTCTGAGTTCCACCATGAGACTCCTTTTAAAGCAATCTATTGCAGGTTATCTGATTGCTTTTAAAATTAGTATACATCTGTATCATGCCCTTGTCCCAAATAACAACTCAGAAACACATTCTCTTGTGAATGTGCGTGACAGTCGTCGAGCAGGAACAGCTGATTGTTGACATAATAACAAGTTTACTGTAATTGTTGATGAAACTCTGGCGTAGGTATTTTTTATTCCTGCTGTTTATTAAACAGACGTTGGTCTGGGTGTGAAGCCAGCAGGTGTGGAAAATCTGTTTCTACCATCGGAGTTGGGTGCTGGAGGGTATTGTCTCAGCTTGGGGTCTTTTTTTATACCGTATTTTGGAATATTGCAAATCATGATGAGATAACTGAGTACCTATAAACACTCTGCTTGCAGCGTATCTTGATGATCAGATGTGGTGCAAATGTGCCTCCTTCCCCCAGGCGTTCTCATGCCGGGCGCCTCCCACCCTCCTCCTGCAAATGGGGGAGTTCACACCGAAGTTTATGGCTCAGGGTGACCTGAGCAAAAACTGCTTGTCATTTCCAAGCTCTCTGCTGCAAGACAGAGGTGGCTGTGGTTTGTCCGTCTGAGGAGGACAGTCTTGGTACGAGGGATTTGCGACCCCTGCAAGCCTGGCTGTTATTTCCCAGCTGGAGGTGGAAGGGCACACACAGCATTTGGGAGAAGGCTGTCCTTTTCCTCCTTTCAAAAGAGTCAACAGGCACATCTAGAAGTAAGGAGGAATAAATTTTTAAAGAGAACTACATGCAGAGAGATATCAATGCAAAGCTTTGGTTTTACTTATTCTTGAATGGTGCTTGCAAAAATCTGCGTGTAGCTGCACGCATCAGACGTCAGGATTTGAGAGGACAGAGCTGCGGAGCAGAGAAGTTCACGTAAAGCTGAGGAACAATGGGGTCTTTAAAAGAATATTTTCTTTAAAGTAGTGAGCAATGCCTTCTGTACGACCTTAGGGAGAAGTTTTATTACAGAGAAACATAGATTGAAGTATTTCCTTGGAAAAGAGGGCTCTGTTTTCCTGCTGCAAAACATTGGATCAATTTCTCTGAAACAAAATAGATGCTAAAGGGACTTGTGTGGAATTTAACCTGCTGATCAAAGTGAGTGTCTTCTACAGGCAAATAGCTCTCCAGATCTCAGCCCATGTTGATGCCATTTCCACTGACCAAAGTGGGAATTTGGGCACTTTGCTGTGCTCTGTGTCCTGATCTTGGATTTCAATCCCACCCCTCGAGTCAGAGACAGTTTTAAAGCAGGTGTCATGGCTTGGAGATTGAAAGTGAGTTTCATCTCCATATGGTGAAAGGGCTGTTGGGAAATGCAGAAATAACAGCACAAGGCGATCGGCAACACGAGCCCCAGTCATTCCCTGAACTCGGTAACCTGCCATTGCATGCTCCATCTGGGAGTGGGGATTATTTCAGAAAGTTCAGGACAAAAAGCGAATTTATCTCTTCACCTCAAGGAATTGATGTGCCTTATTTCAGCAAAGAAATGACAGACTTAAAAAAAAAAAAGTGTTTCAGTTATTTATGGAGACCACGCTTCATGCCTGTTTCTGACTTGGGTGGAAATTAGATGGAATTGGCTGTTTCTCTTCCACTTCTTTCACAAATTCTTTAATTCTTTATATTGGAGGTTAATTACTGAAGCCTATGTAAAAATAGAGGGGAGAAGAGTATTTTGTATCAGCTATGGGTCTCTACAGCTGTTTTGGATCACACTGCCTCAAAGCTTCATACCATTCTTAAAATATGATACTAACAAAAACTATTACTTCATCACCACAACTAACAAAAAAATTTACAGATCACAGCCATTAATTTTAAATTAAAAATTAAATCAATTTTTACCAGCCCTAATTAGGACCTACTTCATCCTTCTAAGTTGGATAACAAATGTTTTTTCAAAAAAAGTTAAGTCTGAATTTGTGTCGCATTTTGCTAAACCCCAAATATTTCTTGCTTGGGGAATACGGGGAATATTTTTCATCATTTCTGGAGATGAGAACAAGTGAAAGCAACAGATCCTGTCTGTCCCTGGCAGTGATTATATCAGCAACTTCTAGAAGCTCTGTGTTCCATAAATGCTTGCAAAGTGTTATTATTTAGAGTACCTCCTTGAATTCTTTAGTAGTTAAATATTGTATAAAATTTTCTGTTATTGCAACCCGTAGTGACTGCCAGGATGACAGATTTATACTTATTTGATCATTTCCTTTACCGTGTCCAAATATTGCAATAGTATTTGCTTTCTCTCATGTTTCTGCCACTCTTGGGCCTGAGTTACTAAAAGCAGCAACCAGAAGAACTTCCTAACCTGCGCTTTTAGTAGTCCTGGTGCCACGTATCTAGTTGTTGAAAAGTTACTTTAGTAGTGACCGTTTTACTTCCATTTCAACTATGGCTTGAGAGGAAAATATTCATTCTTTGTGATATGAACATGTCTGGTTTACTCTTGGGCAGGGAAGGGATGCATTTGTTAACCACTTCTGATTTTCTGCATTATTACTGCCTGTTCTGGTGCTCTTACTGTTCATGGCTTGTAGTATGAGTAGGGTTACTCTTGGTCCCAATGGACTCAAACATCTGGTCCTTACTGTCTTTTTCTCTGTCCATATGTATTTCCTTGCATCCCTTTGCTTCCTTCTTAATTTTGTATACCTCCAGGATATATTTCCAGTGTTTACAACATCTGTCTTCTAAACATCCATTCATTATTATTGCTTATTTTGCATCTTTTTCTATTCTAGATTTTTGGAACCATGTCTCCTTACTTTCAGTTTTAGTCTGGTTTTGTCATTGTTATTTGGTTCTTTTTTACATCTAGCTAAATAATTTCAAACTATTCATTGCAGACATTTAGTCTTCAATCCTTCCTTACAACTGGCTTGTACTCCCTTCAGCTTTGTGAACCTGGCTGTCTTGAAATACCATGTGTTTTTAACTGACTCAGACAGGGATCAAACATAATCATTTCCACCTTAGTTACTGTTAACTTTTATTTCTTGGTTAGAAAATTGTCATCCGTGATTTGTAGAAATTCCAGAGGAGTTACTACTGCTGGCAGGAGATTTTGATATATATCATCCTGAGTCAATTTTCCCAGGGCAGTCCTGCATCCATGGTAGATAAATGGCTTTGGAGCTGCCCCACCTAATTTTGAGGGTGGTTTAGCACTGAGGCAGGCCGCTATTATAACCTCATTTTGTACTTTACCCATCTGGACGTGATCAACCAGCAGTCAAAATCATTTGCTCTTGAGCTATCACTGCTACAGAAGAAATTATTGCCAGCCTTGGTCTCCTCTGCACACCTGATGCTCCTCTGGAAGGTTACAGTCACTGCCTCCACCTCACTCAGGGAAGTCGATATTTTCTCTGGATTTCTTTAGCATGAATTAAAAATAACAATTTGACAACAAATTTTGAGAAATATTTCTCAAATATTGATGAGCATTTTAAATTGTTCTTTCAAGGTTATACCTTTGAACAAAAACCTGTGTTTCCTCATCCTCAAAATATCATTTTGTTCTCTCACCAGCTTTAGTTATAACACCTATAAAATGCTTTATTATTTAATTTAAGTTTTCTTTTTAAAGTTGTGAATGAGGGCGATGTAAGTCCATTGGTCCCACAGGGCTACTTTCTGAACTGTGCTCTTGCAGACCTCAAAACACGTGGTAAGGACAGAAGTAGTGACAAGAACTTCAGAGACTGAGTTCCAGTTGGTGTGATGATTGTGCTTGTCAGCAAAGGGAAGAAGAAATTCTGTGTAATCACAAAAAGATGTATTGAGAAATTCAAGTGATCCAGAACAGGATCCTTCTGCATTCTGCTCTTAGTTATTTGCAAGCCCAGTCTCTCACCATCTTTTTGGGTTCAGCAGACCTCACATGGAAGAATCCACAGCATTTAGTGTCAATTTTCAGCATTCAAAACTATTGGTGCAGAAGAAGATACACATGAGAGGGGTGGCATCCTTGGGAGCAGGAGCCCCATGGAGACACTGCTGTCCTCAGGGTGGTGTCTCTCAAGCCCTATGCTCCGGGGCTAAATGTGACTGAAAGACAAATATTGACAGGGTTTGGAGAAATTCATGTGGGTATTTCCAAGAGTTTATGAATTAACCAGAAATGGAGATAAGTCCTAGGCTATCTATTTCATCAGCTAAGAAACTGTTGACTGAAGCCTAGTGTGAGCCAAGTACCTACACGCACTGTGTTTCAAAGAATTAATCATATCTTCAGATGTGGAGCTTGCTAGTTAGTTTAATTACTATCCTTTTTTTTTTTTCTTTCAGTAGCTAAATGGATCCAATGACAATTCATTTTTTTTAATAGATGAAAGAGAAGCAGGCTTCAAAACAGATAATGAATTTCTTCTAACTCGTCTGGAGACTGAAGAGCCATAATTCTGATTGATCAGATATGGTCTGCTTCAGAGAGGCACCAGATGTGGTCCAGATTTTAAATAGATGCTGCTACTGTCAAAATGCATTCGGTCCCTCCTGGTATAACAAAGTGAAGTCCATCTGTCTGGAGGAGTGCACTTTTTTTAGTGGTAATAACAGTTAACATCAACAATAAGCTTTGTCTCATTAGTATCACATAATCCCTACTACCAAGTCCCCAGTTTCTGGTCCCCATATTATCTGCCATGGAAAAAATAAAGACCACAGCAGGAGCTAAGAAGGTCAGTGCATTCTCAGGGTAATCAGCTGTAGTAAATTCAATTCTGACAAGACAAGGCTTGCAAATGTCTGGGGAATTAAGGGATCATCTATAATTTCATATGTTGAGTGGGAAAGTGTCCTTCCAAACATTTATTAATTACAGATGAGGGTGCGTATGGTGATCATCCTCAGAGAGATTTCTTCTGAAGCAAAGCAGGAAAAAGAGTTTTAACTGCTGCTATTTCTAAAGAAAAACTACTGATCTTCTCACTTGGCCTTGCAATGGTTTCAGTCAGTATTCTTTCTATCCCAGTGTTTATTGCTCTGTCTTAGCAATGGATGCCTGTCACCCCTAATGAAACTTTTTTGAATAAAGGTTTCCCACTCCAATCAATGGAGGAACTTGCCTTGGCTTTAGTCTGGCTCAGTGCCACTTCTCCAGGGTTTGCAGTGCTCAAGAAGTAACAAGTAAAGAACAATAGGCAAAAGAGCTTCACATTTAGAATTGAACTTTTCGCTTGAAGATCTTGGAGCACTTTAGAAAACTTAATTACTCCCTTTTGAGGTCTGTGTTGTCCTTTCTGTTTTACAGATGAGGAAATTAAAGCACAGGGAGGTCAGAAGCCAACATTTTCCAACTTAGGCAACTGAAGGTAAGCACTTACATCCACACCTTCCTTCCTCGAGAGGAAGTCCTCAACACATTCCCACTCCTTTTTGCATCCGTTTTTTAGAAATGTGGATCTTACCCAAGAGCTCACCAAAAGTCACCAGAATTGCTGACAAGGCCAGTAAATTGTCATAAAAATAAGAGGTGCAAAGTGTGTAGCTCATTTATTTCCCTTAGTGAAACCAAGACTGAAGAGGGGCAATGAACACAAAATCCACTGGGCACTAAATATCCAGGGAGGAAATGAGCTTTTTAAGTAAAAGAATAAACTTGCTGTGAGAATGATCTCAATTAAACACAAGCGTGGATTGAAAATTAGGAGGAGGTTTGCAATGGTCAGAGTAGAGAGACTGGGTTACAAATCATGAGCTTGGGGGCAAATGATGTCACTTGGGGTGAGATGAAGTTGGATCAGGTTCTAGGAGTGGTGAAGGGATGCTGTACCAGCACTTCCAAGGGACTGGACTTTGTTGTCCAGAGTGTGCTTCCATGTTGTGTTCACAGTACTGCAAACCAGCTTCTTAACCCACACATAAACGCCAGGACAAACTGGTCTTCCTCCTTGTAGGGGCCCCCGGGTATTTCTTCTTTAGGGTTTAGGTCATTTGGGTAAGAAAATGCTCTTGGTGCCACAGGAAGAAAATGAATACCTGGTGACATCAAATACCGCTCTCCCTTTTAGACCTGCAGTGCCTCGTATGCCAGATTGCAGCTATTGTATGAAGAATTTTTAGTTCCTTTTTGTGCCTAGCGGCTGATTGAAAGTTCATATTATTTATGGCAGAAAACAGCAGTGTACTTTTGAGCCTGAGGAAGCTGGGAAAGTGCAGTGGGTGTCAATCAATTAAGCTATTCAACTTATTTATGAAACAGGACAAAACAATGTCTAGGATATGAATTCCCATCTCAATGGGATCCCCCCTGATATAAAATGTCAGAGCTGAAAAAGGGTCAGCTCATGACCCTTGAATATTCTTTTAAACTATTTGCAAATCAATACCTCTTCTCTGGGTTTGTTCAGGGACCATCGTTCCCTTTTATTATAAGTCACGAGGCATAGACTGCTTATCAGGGAGTATGGAGACAGATCACTGCACTAAAGCAGCAGCTGGCTTTGGAGACTGGGCCTGACTCTCATTTCTGGGGAGAGGCCCACTTCCCCCTCCTCTGGCAGTGCAAACGGTTTTAAAGTGAACATAATTATGGKTTTTGAGTCTTGGGCTCCTTAATAGTTGCTGAAAGAGCAAAGAAGCCCTTCGCTATGCATGCAGCTCGGATTGCCTCCCTCTTACCAGTGCCTGTGTCAGCCAGGAGCATCATCGCCCATTTTCTCGTCCAAGTTTTTTGTGTCAGGAAGTTCTTCCATGTCTCTGTGTACCTGGGGTTTGGGTTTGCAGTCCCAAATTGTCTCCCTCTCTCTCTTAGCAATAACCTGTTGTACAGGTAGGGCTTGAATGGACAGATGGCCTGATCCTCAGCTGAGCATCTGGCCTATTAAGCTGTCTAAAAAGGCATCATCTTTACAAATCCCGATCTTAATCTCATTGCCCACTGTGTGACCCATGGGGGTTTCAGATCAGTGCCAAAGAGGGGAAGAGGAGGAGAAGGAGGGCAGCTGGAGGATCCATGGAGTCAGGGGGAGGGAGGTGCCTGCAGGGCAAGACTCTGAGCTGAGTGCTGGGGATGTGACCGCTTCTCAGGATGAGGAGGTGGAAAAGGTCGGCAGTCCTGGCTACCTCGAGCTCTCCTGCATGGAGGACACACAGAAAATAAATCCTTGGAATAGTTGGTCCAGGCCTTTGGATAGGTTTTTCTAAGGGATCTCTCATTGCATCTTCTCATGGCATCTTCTTTCTCCATCGTGGCATCACCTTTCACCTGCCTTTCAGCAGCACTTGAGCAAGCTGAAGTTCAGACAGGTGAACTGAGGATGAAACAACAGAGGAAATGCCTCCCAGTTGCCTACTGAGGTTTACCAATAAGGAGAGAGCTTTTTGACACAGGAAGATGAGGAAATCAACAGTTTGCAAGGAAGTGAGTCGTTCATGTCAGTGATCCCATCTCCTAACAGCATGCCAATTCCTCCTGGGAAATCAATGGAGACAGTTTCTGTCTAGAAGGCCAGCAGTGTGGTGTATCCTTAAGACCTGAGGTAGATCAGGTCCAAATAGAAAATAATTTAGAGCAGACTTGGATCAGATTCTTTTAGAATTAAAGACATCAAATTGGCCATTATAGTTGCCTGAGATTTTCCCCCACAAAATTCAGATTAATTCCTTAAAAAATGAATAAGCACAGATGCATTAAGTGCTTTATGGTAACTAAGTATAGAGATGGTTCCCTTCTGTTTTTCAAATCTAAAATATTTTAATGTATTTTTAAAAGATCAAGGTAGTAATCTTATTTTCATTCAACCCATTTTAATACCTGAAAAAGTGAGTAGTTTTGATGTTTTCAGATTGTGCTGCTAGAAAAAATGTATCAGTGAAAGTCTCCCCTATGTCTGCAAAAGAAAACTTGAACACTACTTCATTTGCAAGTTTGTTTGCACTCAGTAATTCTGGTGCAGGCCTGTAATGATGGATGGTAGGAAACTGAAAAAAAAAGCCCCCAAAGACTCTGAATCTCTTGTTGTTTGGATTTTTTTAAACAGGATTTTCCTTTAATTAATGGATCTTGGAGAAAATGCTGTTCACTTGGATCTAAGACGTGCAGTGAAATCCTACACCAACCCAAAAAGGGTCAAAAGGAAAGTGAACCTCTAGGCATGAGCTGGACTGCAACAAGATTTTTCTATTTATTGTAGAGAGCCACTCTTCAACATTAAGCCAATCAATCCAAATCTTTGTTTCAGGCTTCCATTTAGCAAAGTTGTTTAGAGACATTCTAAACTTTACATGCATAAAGAGTTCTGTAAAATACCATTCAAAAAGACTATTCACAGATACAGCTTAACTCTCATATGTGTAGAAAGGTGCTACAAGCATATTTCCACAAAATAATCTATCAAAAATATTCATGATCAAAATAAAAAACAAACAGTTCATTAGCTATCAATTCACAATTAAGGTAAAGACAGGAAGTCCAAAAATAAGAGAGAGATATCTAATTATAGGCATGTGAGCAATATATTTAATACAACATTCATTGGAAAACTTTCTACATAGCTCTGTCATTGAAAAGTGAAATAAAACTGGGTGAAAACATCTTGAAGACTAGAATATGAATACAAAAAAGGAAATTTCCAGTCAGTCCAAGGTTTGTTATTAATAGACACTTGCCACACAATACTTCTTAGAAATAGATTAGGAGTTGAAAGTTCACCATGATGTAGCGATGAAAAAAAAAAGAAAAAGCTGATGAATCGCAGTTGTTTCCATCTAAATAAAGAGTAACTAACCAAGGAACCATCTGTCGGTGTATGATTACCAACTTTCTTTTTGTCTTTCAAAGCAGCCTGAGAAATCAAGGGCACTGGGAGTAGAGGGGAGAGCACACACAGGCTGCAGGCTTGCCAGCAGCCAGCCCCAGAGGGTCTGGTCTGATCCTTGCCTTTTTCTCTTGGTGCACTGATTTCACACTGCTGGTTTTCATCTGGTGTGCCTGTATATTTCAAATACGTGCCACACACTAACAGGGCTATTCTGCGGTAAATGTGGCTAATATCGATATAGTTGAGAGCTGAAAAGTAGAACTCTTTCTAAGAGAGGAAAGCCCTAAAGTCCCCTCTCTCAGTTTGTGAAACCAACAGAATAATATTAATTCATTTTTTCCCCCGTTATTGAATAGCAAAAGACTCGGATACCCTGAGAAAGCATATCCTTAACGGTTTTCTTAAGGCTGAATGCCCTACTAGCAGTAAGAAAGACAAAGCAGTAAGATCTAAGGCATTTTAGTCTCCAGAAAACTGCATAGGTTTTTATGCTGGAAAAATGAGGGATTTATTCCTTTTTCGGTCACATGAGTTCAGGGTCAATGTACAATTTCTCTTTTTGTTTCTATTCCAATGACCACCTATTTTGGGGTGCTTTGTTCCCCCAAACCCCATCTGACTCTGATCAAACTTGCCGCATCTGGCTCTTTGTTGCCGAAGGCGCTTTGCGGTGTCTGCAGCCACGTACCCACAGCCCACACAAAGCCCAGCACCCACAAACCACCCTTCCTTTGTGAAGGAACAGCAATGGACACCAATAGATTTGCCAGTGACACCAATAGAAAGCCCGCTCCCATCCTAGCCAAAATTAAATTTTTTATGTTATGTTTTTAACAAATCCCCCGCCCCTGCCCATGACTCCATCCCTTGCCCTCCCTCAACTCCTCCAGCCGTTCTCACGCCCCAAGTACCCTTGCCTCAGGCTCCCCTCTCATCTTCTCTGCCTGCTCCATTTCTCCTTGTCCCCAGCCCTTAATCCACGCTTCCCACCTCTGACCCAGTGGCTGGGAGCAGGTGGAAAGGCAGGTGATAGTACAAATATTTATGTCAGGAAGTCTGCTCTTGGATATGTTTCCTGGTGGAGTTGTCACACTCAGAAAAAATAATAATAAAAAAATCCAATCCCAATTTGTACACATGTACAAATCCACAAAGAGGCGTATTTCCTTTTCATGGCCACCAAAACAAAGAGTCCCTCTGAATAATCAATAGTAAACCCCAGGAGCATGAAATTCAACAGACCTGAAATTGCCAGGATCAGCTACTCAGTGTGTTTCTACAACAGAAAGCCAGACAGCAATTACTATCTTACAACTACATGAGTAAAGCAACTATTTACGAGTACATCGGTTCAATATGTTGGCTTCTGACTCTTGTCAAGTGTAAACGGGAACACGCCCACTAAAATGTCTATTTCTTTTACATAATATACTGATTTACATGTTAATGTTGCACCAGCCAGTGCAGCATCTAGGTGCCAGTGAATATCCTAGAGCCACAGATTTAAGCAAATAGAACAATTTGCAAGCAGCTCTAATAAGCATCATCCCATTGCATGCCTGGAAATTCTTTCAGACTCATTAAGCAGTCAGCAAATAAGACACATTTGTCTCCCATTAAAGAGTAAATTGGAAATACTGAAAGGAAACCTATGCATGGCTGTGATTTGTTAGAGAGTGTATTAGCAGGAGCAGCCACAGTATGTTTAGCAGTTGGGTGAGTTAAAGCAGGAATTGGAGTGAGAGGAACTATTTTAAATCATCTCTATTAATAATCTGAAAGTACATTTAAAACCATCAGCAGTCACAGCCATCTTTGACTCTTCCAGGAGGAAGTTGCCATTTGTTGCAGAGCTGCTGTTGCTTTTATTTGACACTCAGTATGTGTTTTCCCCACAGTATTAGATATCTTGGGCTCTCTCCAGGACACATTTGGAAAGGAACTGATCCCTGTAGTTCCTATGCAACAATGAGATTTACTACTTAGGTCGATGCGTATCTTCGGTGAGGCAAATAAACATAAGGAGCATTAATTAGGGCTGCTTGCTGAATTTAGATTGCATCCACACAACCTGATATGGTAGCTGGTGGGGCCAGGCTGGTTCGCCTGAGGTCTCACTGGGTGAGATAGGCAGCAGGCAGGGTCTGGATCAGCTGTGGGATGAAAAATAACCAGCCCTGTTGATCTCCCACACAGGCTCTAGGCTGACTTTGGGAAACTCCTTGGAGTTTATCTGAATTTAGGGGATTAAGGCATACAACCTCAACCTTTTCTGGGTAAAGAGAGGTTTGAGATCATTTAGGGATGTGTCATCAGGAGAGTGCTTCTGTGATATTAGAACTGATACTTCAACACACGACAGTAGTCAGAGATATATGTGATAAGTGAGTGTTATAAAAGTTCATCTTTAAAATATTTTAAAATCAGGGTTTCATCTAGGAAGGCTGGAAGAGGGGTCCATGAACGTTGTTGATTTCTGTTCTCAGCCCTGCATTAACTGTGGTCTCTAATGACAGAGACAGGGCTCTCTGGAGCTGTTTGCCTCCGGGTGCTCTGAAATAAAACACTCTGGTCCAGAAATCACAACAGCTTTCCCTTCCCTCAGCTTCTGAGTGCCAAGTCCTTGCAATCTCAGAGACGAAAAGTTTTGAGGAGACACTGGGATTGAGGTACTTCCCAAAAAACACGCTTAACCACTACAGCCAGCACATATCAATGTGACTGCACGCATTTTGCAAATTATTTAACATCTTGTGCTGGGGAGGAAAGCTACCTTGCAAGACTGAATCAAGTTTTAGCAGRATCACTCTAGTTTTCACTAAACCCAAACTGGACAGAGAAAGTCTTTGGTGTCTTACCTGGAGGGTGCATTCAGCTCTCTTTGATGGGGCTGGGATCAGCTCTTTATCTGCTTTTATTTATTTTCTTTTAACTATTCCCTTACCGGTGTTTCCAAGGGCCACCCCCGCTGAGGTTACATGAAAGGGGCCTAAGGCGTTTCAGCTGCTGCTGGGCACGGCTGAGCACTGCAGGGACTTCAGCGTGGGAGCTGCTGAGCACCGAGGAGGGAAYAGGTAAGGCTACAACCCCCTCATGCCTTCAGCAAGTCAAATACGGGAGCCTCTCTTGCTCCGACATCCCCCTTCTGCAGCGTGCACAGGCTGAACGCATACAAACCTCTCAGTACTTCTCTTTGASTTATCCTTGCTGTGGGGCTTTCTATGTCAGATGATTTTGCCAGAGGAGATATCTATTTTAAAGTTTTAAACATTTTTTTTTTTCAGCCTCACTTCTGCCAGTGTCGTGTTAACTCACTGCAGAACGTACAGAGGTGGCTTTGGGAACTGTTGGCTCCTGTGGGAGCAGGGAGGAGGAGCAGAGCAAGACAGGCCTGCATCCCTTTAGCTTTGCTGTGGAGGATCTGTACAGCCAATGCTCACTCCTGCTGCAAAAGAAAGCCAAGTATCTAGCTGACATTATGGTATCTATCAGACATGAAAACCGGAGGGCAAATGTGGCTTTTTCTCACTGACGGGGGGCAGAGACTTTTCTGTAATGTCCTGTTCACCTCCCTCTGCATGCTCCCTTGTCCTTTGCTGGTGGGAATGGACATGGGATTGAGGCCCACCATTTCCCATCCTTCGCTGTCACAGCGTGTCAGCAACATGGGATACAGAGCATCTCATTTGGCMTATCCCTGATACATAGAATCATAGAAACATTAAGATTGGAAAAGACCTTAAGATCATCAAGTCCAACCATTAACCCAACACCACTGTGTCCACCACCAAACCACGTCCCCAAGTACCACATCCACACACCTTTTGAACACTTCCAGGGGTGGTGATTTCACCACTTCCCTGGGCAGCCTATTCCAGTGCCTGACCACCCTTTCAGTGAAGACATTTTTTCCAATGTTCTATCTAAACTTCCTCTGATGCAACTTGAGGCCATTTCCTCTTGTTCTGTCAAGACCTGGGAGCAAAGCCTGACCCCCATCTGGCTACAACCTCCTGTCAGGGAGTTGTAGAGAGTGCTAAGTTCCTCCTGAGCCTCCTTTTCTCCRGGCTGAACACCCCCAGCCCCTCATAAGATTTGTGTTTCAGACCCTTTCCCAGCTTCATTGCCCTTCTCTGGACTTGCTTCAGCATCTCAATGTTCTTCTTGCTGTGAGYGGCCCAAAACTGAACCCAGGATTTGAGGTGAGGCATCACCAGTGCTGAGTGAAGGGGAAAAATCACTGCTCTCGTCCTCTATATGGGGCAGGCTATATGGGACATATCCCCTGTCTGTGGGTGCTGGAAAGATTGGGAATACTTTAAGTGCTCTGTGACAGAAAAAGCCTTGCCGTTTGAGTGAGGTCCCGCATCTTGACAGGTTTTCTCAGCAGGGCCAGGGGTGAAGAGCTGCCCTCATGGGCAGTAAGCATCTGAGCCAGGGGACAGCAGAAGATCCACCTCTACTCACTACAGATAGCCAGAGGGTACGGTAAGGAGAGGAGAGTCCCAGAAGAATAATTTTAAAAAGGAGAATGAGGTCACATTACTGAGGATGAGATCAAGGAATAAAATAAGCATGTAGGGCAGAAAGGTTGCCATCCTAAATGAATTACAACCAGTGTGGAGTGTTAGGAAACAAGGAGAAAGGTGCTATAAATACAGTAAAGTAAGAGAAAGACAGGAGCAGGCATAAGTCCATTACCTAATGAGGAACAGGAGCAGTACAAATGAGCTAGAGAAAGCAAACGTATTTAGTGCTTTTTGCTTCAGTTTTCTCCAACAAAAAAAAAAAAAAAAAAAAGGCACTTCACAGTGATGTAAAGCTGGCAAAACACGAGACAGAAGAGAAAAAGAACAGACTAGGGACAATATGATAAAATTGAATATATTCCCCAGAGGGTACAAAAGAGAGAGACCAGTCGAGGGAGGGGATTCTGCTACTCTGCTCTGGTGAGACCCCARCTGCAGAGCTGTATACAGATCTGGTGTCCCCAGCATAGGAAGGACATGGACCTGCTGAAGTGACCCCAGATGGGGCCACAAAGACGCTCAGAGGGCTGGAGCATCTCTCCAATGAAAACAGGCTGGAAAAGTTGGAGTTGTTCAGCCTGGAGAAGGCTTCAGGGAAACCTTATAGCAGCCTGCCAATACCTAAAGGGCTACAAAAGAGCAGGAGAAGAACTTTAGAAGGACGTGTTGATAGGATATGGGGGAATGGCTTTAAATTGAAAGAGAGTAGATATATACATTTTTATATATATATATTTAGTTTAGTTGTCAGGAAGAAATTCTTTACTCAAAAGGTGGTGAGGCCCTGGCACAGGTTTCCCAGAGAAGTTGTGGATGCCCCACCCTGGAAGTGTTCAGGACCAGGTTGGATGGGGYTTTGAGCAACCTGTTCTAGTGGAAGGTGTCCCTGCCCATGGCAGAGGGACGGAAACTAGAAAACATTTAATGTCCCTTCCACCCCAGTGTCTGCTTTGATGGTAAAATATTTGGGTTTGCAAACAGGATCATCATGGGATATTCAGATGTCCTCCAGTGCAATTAATAGGCAYAGGAGTCTCCACAAGCAAGTTGCTGGATGGACTCACATGAAAGACATTGTTGTGGGATGCTTCCAGTGTGCTACTGTGAGTTGTATGGGAGAGGAGAGGAGGATGAGTCAATTAGATTTACCTTGCTTTTATGCATGGTAGGTGTTTCAAAACCCCAAAAAAGTAAAAGAAGGCTGGAAGTCATGGATGACTTGGTGGGAGGGATTTTGCTGATAAATTTGGGTGAGATGAAAAAAGGGAGAGGGAGACCTCTCAGGGCCTTTGAGGACAAAGGAAAAGGAGATGTTTGTCAGGATTCCCACTCACTGGTACTTCCTCCATCAGTACCTATTAATCCCACCACCAGCCTTCTCTTTGCAGGTTAAAAAAAGTTCAAAACGTTCTCAGATTTTCCTTCCAAGGACAGAGTGTTGTTCAGGGATTATGCAACAGGAGATACRCACCACAGAAAGACAAGGATCTGCCCATTCAATCCTGTGTAGGATTAATGTGTACGTGACACCCTGTGCACGTGACAGCAAATATGAGTTTCATGTGTTGGAAAAGCTTTGGTGTATGATCAGAACCTGATGTATTCAGCTTATGGGCTGGTGTTACACTTCTATTTATGTGGTCTAAGAAAAGGAGAAGAGAGAGGCAAGCCTTCAGGGGCAGTGACCCTTTCTTTATTCAAACCTGAACAGAAGGAGGGTTTTTGCTTCCAAGAACTCATTTTTTCTTTCTTCTTGCCACACAATGAGGACTCCGAAAGAATAGGTCCTTGGAGCTAACAAGGTTGATCATCAAGGAAACTTCTGTGCTTTCTGAATCCTACGGCTGTGGAAAAGATTTAGTGCTTTACTGAATCAGCCTTTGGAAGCAGAAGTTATGAAAGCTCAATTTAAAGGCTGATTTTAAAACTGGCTATGCACAGACATGTTCTGCTCTTCCCCTAAACAACACAGCATGGACCTCTCTWTGCCTTCATCTCCTGAAGAGCCAAATAATGCCCAGTATTTCCCATATGATTGCAGCAGATGCCTTCTGCAGTCAATAGTGGGCCCAAGGTTAATGTTTAACGTTGAGGGGGGCTAGAAATACAATGGCACTAAATTGTGGTCATTATGATGGTAGGTTAAAAGCAGTGTTGCTGCAGAGAGGTCCTGCTGGGAATGCTCTGCTTGGGGGGTGTTAAGTAGAGCAGCCTGCCAGAAAGGACAGCACGAAGAAATATAGATAACTGCACACAGGAGGACAGGATTGCTCCAGAGGAAAGAGCAGTGAGAGGGTAGAGCTGGGCTTTGAATGATGTTAATGTGAAGGTTTTATGCCCATTTGTATTTTACATATGTAACATAGTGGTGAGAGCAAGGAAAAAAGCTGTTGGSAGATCTGCTGGTCCCTGCTTTCCCATCTCTGTGTGAGGTCTGCTGATTCCTGCTTTCCCACCTCTGGGTAAGGTGGCTATGCCATGGCAGTGACATACTTTGTCCTGTCTTGAAAGAGTAGAGAATTGTGCTAAAAACCAGATMAAATTACTTGTGTGACATTGTGCTCTAGTCATCAAATTCAGCTCTTCCTAMGTTTCTTTGCATAGTAGCTGCTTTCATGATGCTCTTGAACACGTTTACTAAAAAAGGTGACTCCATCATGCCACTTGAGCACCAGTGGAAAAGCTACCAGRAGCCAAAATAAACTAGTTTAGCAAGAATGTTGTTGAGAATTACTTTAATTAAGTTTTCTTGATTCCAGTGTTTTTGCTCCCAGGCTAATTTCTTGCTGTCCATGTGTACCACTGSTGTGTGAATCACATAGCTGGGCTCTTTGTGAGTCCGAAAACAGCAGTCTGGTCTTCTACCACCTTGTGCTGGGCTACAGGAGTGCAACTCACAAAGGAAGCAGGCCCATGGCCTCTGTCTGGAGCAACAGTGCTGTCAAATGAGAGAAACAGTGAGTGCAAAATGCTTGGTGTAGTTGCAGTTGTTGTTGCAGACCTCAGAAATACGTCACTGATGCCCCTGGAGAGTCAACAGCATAAAACTGGTGTGAGAAGAAAATAAATTCTGTCAGCCTTGCTGGTTGTATTTATTTGCAAGTTTTAATTTTTAAAGTGTGCCCTGTGCTAAGCTCCTGACTCGTGATGATGCCACTAGAAGAAAGAAGATGAAGGGGGGGTGACATCAGGCTATGGCGGTATCCAAAATCACTGCAGCACACAATCCACCAGCACCACTGCGCTGGGAAGTGCAGTGCYGAGCTGCACCCAAGCAAGGCAGCACATTGGCACACCAGGGTCGTGCCCAGGACACCAGGCAGTGTCTGGTGAGAGCCRTGCTTGGTAGTGACCCCCTGTCCCAGGGTTGGTGTACTCCAGATACTCTCTTCCTCTTCTGCTGCGCCAAATTTCACAAGTTCATCTTCCCCCTTACAGGCAGTGTCTCTATCCCATGGAGAGAAAGGATGGAGATGACCTCAGACAGGAGCCATCTCCCCACTGATGACCTGTGACCACTGACCCCAGCCGAGTTTCCCATACTTTTGGGCCCTCTGAACAGCACAGCTCCTCCCACAGCTGCTCACATAGCAACGRAGCAGAGCAGAGGGTCTGCAGGGGCCGTCAGCGCTGGGTGGAGATAGATACTAATGGCTTTAGATGGGTTCTGAGCAGCAGATTTGGGGGGGGCTGCAGTGACACACACACCTCCTCCGAAAGGTCAGTGGTACACGGGGCTTGACCCCACATTCCTGGTGCATCCCTGACCCCCGCTGCAGTCAATCAGACCCATTCTGTGGCACCATTAACTGAGAAGATTTATGTGCTTYGGGCAGTGGGAGGAGAACTTGGTTTCATTTCCAGCATAGTTTGTTGCTTTCCTACCCACATTCACGTTAATGATAACAGACTTGAATTCAGCTGGAGYAGCCAGGGAAACAACTCAAGCCTGACTGTGCTCTCAAGCAGATGTGAACCACTGGCTTATTATTTAACTAAGTTGTTGACAACTAATGGTCTAATGGGGGGAGGGGGCAATTGATTTTGGATAACATTTTAATACTGCAGACTCAGCTCAACAATTTATAACCSCCGTGGTGGTTTATTGCTTTGGCAGAATTAAGTGGATTGAGTGGCCATAAACTTCCACTGGTTCCTTGTTACCGTGATCCATGTTTAATGCTGTTATTGATCTTGATCTATAATTTTCTGAAAATAAAAGTCTTTATTYAAAAAAAACCAAACCCTGCAGCACTGGATGTGATCAAGAAAGGTGTTCCATCACATGCTCATGAAGTTTAGCTTCAGGGAATGCTGGTTCTCTTCACACCTGGCCTATTTTTGGGTAATGCTGAGTTGTTACACAGTTTATTGAGCTCAGCATGTTATGCAGTTTATTGAGCTTCATTCCTCCTGCAGAAGAAACAGGAGGTGTTGAGCATTGGATAAGCATGAGCCTGCACTTTTAATCCAGGAATTATTTGGAGAGAGTTGAATCTGCCTGAAAGACATGAAACAAGGGTGTGAGCGTGAGAACTGTCTGTCATGTGAGAGGTGCAGCAAGAGTCATTCCAGGGCAGCCTGCAGTTTATATCCCCCTTTCCTGAGCCTGGACTGATCCAAAAGCAACCCTTCTTTCAGCTGACTTCCAATTAAGTCCTTTATTCTACAAAAGGTGGGATCTTCGGCACCATTAAGAGGAACAAAAGGAGAAAACCTCTCTGGTGAAAGACAAGTCTCCCAACTTTGCTGCCTGAGCTCTTCCCTTCTGCAAAATAAGGATGATAAAACCCAGCTGCTTCAACATGTTGTRAGGATTAATGAATTAAACAGGTCTGATCCTGCATGAATTGAAGGTTGCCTTTTGCCAAGTGCGTTGGACATGGCAACTCTACTTGCTGGTGGTAAATATCCAGTCATTAATTCTAAATTATTATTCTGAATAGTGAGGTTCTTCTAAGTATCTCTCAGGATTCACTCCATGGTCCCTGGGACTGGGCACATAAAAGGAACCAGGACAAATGTAGTCCATCCTTTCTGCCATGTGAAAACTGTTGGTACTTCAAACCTTTTGTTGCGTGAATCATCTTCACTCTACACCAGCTGTAAGGCCTTTGGCAAAGGACATTGTTGTGTCCACACTTTCAGAACATCTCCTGGGAAGGCTGGTCCTTCCTCAGGGCCTCACAAAACAACAAATTAGTCTGCCTGGAAGAACCCATGTGACTCCCAGCTGGATGGAGGCAGGGAGGAAGGGAAGGTGGATCAGCACAAGGCAGCAAGGCTGTGGGTCACAGACAGAGTGTGGAACTTCACACCCAGAAACAAAAAGACAAAACACAAGGAGAAACAGGGTGGGCTATGAATGAACTGAACCAGTAAACGTGATCTTCAGCTGTGGTGAGTGAAGAAATGTTGTGAAATCTGTGCCTCTGTGCAATATCTTGCCTGGCTAATCCTGCCCCAGCAGTGACTCCAGAAAGCTGGCTTTCTGAGAGCTGCAGCTCCTGTTGCACTCAGCTCTGGTGCCTGCTGCAGAGCCCAACAGGAGAGTGTTCACACCTCCCAGAGCAAGGGATTATCCAGAGACACACCAAGCAGTCACTGCAGCGCTAAATCGTATCTGCTGGGAAATGGCAGGCCAGCTATTTTTGGGGTGACTTGTTTAACTTTCCAAGTTTGTGTGTATTTTAATTTTAAAGTGCTTGGCATCACTGAGGCAGGATGTTTTGGATTAACAATTATGCAACTCAAGTGCAAAAGCAAAGGGCCTGCTAAAGTAAGTGAGAGCTTCACTTTGAATTTTATTGGAAAAAGAGCCAAGTCTATAGGATCTAAGGAAATGGTCCTGCAAAACTGGTTTAGTGTGAGAAGAAACAGTAAAATCAATGAGGCTTTTC
The DNA here is from genome assembly GCA_018881555.1 of Amblyornis subalaris. Lineage (NCBI taxonomy): Eukaryota > Metazoa > Chordata > Aves > Passeriformes > Ptilonorhynchidae > Amblyornis > Amblyornis subalaris. The sequence goes on along the minus strand of JACAXG010000056.1, from coordinate 2,109,480 downwards.
AGAGTTCTTGGCAAATCTTGTATTATCTTCTTTTAAAATGCACTTTTCAGGGAAAAGAGAATAAATACACAATAATGGGTCCTTTTCTATTTTGGATATAAAGTGCAATCCTAGTCATCCTCATGTTCAGAAAGATGTAGGAGAACTGGCACAAAGAAAGGTAAAAAGGACAGAGAAGAACGGAGCAACTTTCATGTGTAGGCTGTGACCCTTCAGCTTAGAAGTGAGGTGGCTGAAGGCAATGAAGACACATAAAATCCTGAGCAGCGTAGAGAAGGTGAATACAACCCAAAAAGTCAAGGGCACCCAGTCAAACTATCAGGTTTAAAAATAAGTTATACCAAAGCTCTAATTTTTCACCCAGTGGAATTGTGAAAATCACTGCTAGGGATGATGTGGAGGCCAAAATTATAAACGAGTTCAAAAAGGCATTTTCAAGGAGGAAGAGTCCAAGAACAGTTATTAAATGCAATGTTCTTCCATCTTGGTAAATCCCTGGATGACTGCACTTTGTGGGGGTACATCATGGAAATACTTGACCTACATATGTTGTGTTTACTTTCCCTAAGGCACTGATAGGACTAGGTGGGGCATTGCCCTCGAGGTGGTCTCTTTTGGTATTATTCCACATTTTTGCTCAGAAATACCTGTGTAGAACGAGAAATGAATGATTGTATATATTTTAATCTAAAATTATAATGCTCTGATTTTAACCACCTTAGGCCGGCTTCTCCTTTACCCAGACATTTAGGGCCGATTTCACAGCTTAAGCAGGAGCAGGGCTCCCCTATCTCATTAGCAGTGCCCTTCTTTGCCTCTCAAAAAGACATGCAAAATTAAGATCCCTTTTCCAGTACACCCTCTAGAAATAAGAGCAATTTCTTCTTTGAAAGGACCAGGTGTGGTTGTCAGTGCCTCCCTGAGCTATGGCCTACAGTTATCTGTGGGATTTTCAGACATGCTGCTCCATTCTGCTGCTCTCTCCTTGGGTTTTTAGGTCAGGGAGCTCAACTCTGAACACATGCCTACCTCTTTTCTTGAAGATCTGAAACCTTTAATGAGTAGGCCAGATCTTCATCTTGTGCAACTGGCAGAGTTCCACTGCCTGCAGGAGAGCTACGGTGCTTTATAAAGTATTTCCAAGTACCTTTGCATCCACCTCAACCATTTCCTGGAGTTACTATTTGCAAATGTAGCCAACATCTGTTGAAAAAGTGATATTAAACAGCTTCAGGTTAGCATATTTACCAGTGAAAACCTCGTTTTGCATGGGGGAAGCAGGTATCCTTCAAAATTATTTTCTTCTTCTGCCAGTTATATTAAAGCTGGAGTGAGAGAGAGTTTTTCTTCAGCTGTTTCAGACATTTGCTCTCTGACCTTTTGAAGTTATACTCCTTCTTTATCTTCCTCGATGTTATAGCCTCTTGGAGCTGGTTCTGATATCTAAGGCACTTGCAAAGTTTTTTCTTTCTCCTTACCTTTGCTGACAAAGTCTAGGTAGACTGTTGAAACTGAGCCTCTTTGAARCTAAGGATTTAACAAGGTTCAAGTAGGAATTGGACATTTTATATTGATAGCAAGTGCAGAGTGAACTGTAACTCTAAAGCTAACAAAACTAGAGGCTTGGAAATGTTATCAGACCTCATTCTTCAGGGCTTAAGTGTTTCAGTATAAAGATTTAGGATGAAATTGTCCTGGCAGGCAGATTATCCCACAGCTGCATGAATTTTCTCTAAAGCATCTGATGCTGGCTTACATGTTGAAAAATGTCTTGCATGGATGTGCATTAGGTCTGATCCAGGGTGTCCCTGTTGACTACTGCCCGATCCACTGTTTTAAGCCTTTCTGTAGGAGCTTGTGGAAAACCACAGTGGGACTTTCTTATAATCTGAGACAGACCTTTCTTTTAAAGGAATTGCTTCAAGATTTTGTAGCTGGGATTTTATCTTTTTTATTTTTTTTCCTTTCCACCTTGTARGGTTACTAAAACTCTGCTAGAACAGACACCAGGAAATTTATTATGGTGTGATCTCAGAAAAAACYCTTTCCTACATGGAGTTATAAGAGAGTTTGCTCATCTTTTGTAAAAGCCAGTACAAACTGGCCTGAGATARTTAAAACTGGGACCCAAATACTAGACACTGTTGGTCTGAAATGTAAAGAATAGCTGACAATCTGAAAGAAAGATCAAACAATATTTTTTCAAGTTAGAAAWCCTCCTTTGTATCCAGTTTCTGCCTTTGAGATGCTGACCCTTATTTTCTCACATTTCAGGTGAAATGGAGATTAACAAAAGGTATTGTAGAGTTTCTATCACTGCAGATTTGGCAGAACAGCTCAGACAGACAGACAACATTGGGAATGGTTTAGGCAGATGGATTACTTGATTTCTACTCATACKACTTTTAGGCCTTGGAAAAACTGGTGCCATTTCTTCCAAGGAAAAATGATGTCAAATAGAGGTACATTCCTTAAATATATTCATTTATGCATATTATAAAATGTTCAATAAATAAAGAAGCATCATGGTAAAGGCAATGGGTGTGAATTACTTGCATTCCTGATATTTTCACTAATTGGCTCCACAACGCTCAGGGAAATCAGTCCAAATCTCTGCTACACTTCCCTGGTCATCATGTGAGTGATTCCATTGAAGTTTCAGTCTTCATGGCTCTGTATGGAGATATTTGTTGTGTAAAGGACTCACTGCCAGCACATCTAGCACATGTTGAATTGGTTGTTTGGGACTTAGTAATAAATTCTGTTCTTCTTCGCTAAGGCACTGAAATTGCCAACAGTAGTTCAGAGACTATCMCAGTATAGGAAGAATTTACTGGGCAGGGAAGGCAAGTGAGGAAGATAGGGACAAACACATATCTAAGAGTTCATAAAGTGTGTCATCTTTATAYGATTTCTCTTTAAAATCCTGAATTCAGAGACATCTCTCCCAATACTCTTCTGCTTCCACAAATGTCTTCTTTTTCCAGGAATGACCATTTTCCAATGAAAARGATTCCACTGGGATATTTCTATAGGGGAGCATTTCTTCCCTTACTTTCTTTAAAAACTTGGGAAGAATTTTTTGAAGTCTAGGTAAGAATTCGTATTTACATGTCCATCATCACCAGGTCGTTTGCATTTCAGGCTATRTAAAGGCCTCATTCATCTTTGACTTGAAAAATTCTTCTGCTTTCACTAAATGAATTTAGCCCAAGCAAATRTTTTTGGTCCTGTAAGACCTGGCTTCAGATTCCCCAGTGTTGTGCCTATTTTCTACCAGCTTATACATTACTCCTCACTAGTCTTTACCTTTACAACAATTATATATTTTTGCTGCAGGGACTTTGCACTGAGTTCTTGCCAGGCCTCTCTCCTCAGCATTAACAGCTTCCTTCTGCAGACTGTTAAAAAGTGCCCTGCTTGGGGCTTAGATGAAACAAAGCCACTCCAGGCTTGTGCCCAAGGCCACTGCTCTGGCACCTACCTGACTGCATCATCTTGCAGCTCTCATTTATTAGGAAAAACAAGTGTCTGGCTCATGTTTGCAGAGAAGGGCTTAAAATTCACTCTGAATTAATTGACTTGTTAAATCTTGTCCTGTCCTTTCATTGTTGGGGATAGGCTTGGTCCCAGAGTGGTGGGGCTTAGCTTCTCCCCTGGGACACTGCAGGGTGCGAGGGCCAAAGCTGTCCTGTGCCACTCTCCCTCTCAGGGATAACCCCCTCTTTCCTGAGCTTAAGCTCAAAATCCCCACCCACTTGCTTTTATCTGAAACATGGACCYTTCTGAAGCTTCTCAGGACAATTTCCATGGGAAATATTTGTCTCACAATGGAGTCGTTTCCCATACCTTTGGGAGCAGAGGGGCAATTTTTTTCTCATAAACTGGACTATGCACCATTGTGCATACTGTAAACCTCTGTCAGAGGCCTGAGGAAGGACTGGTTGCTTCCAGCTAACAATACCACTGGGCTAATTGGTAGAAATAATTATCCCAAAGGCTGGAAAAACTCAATTAGAAGAAAAACACATTAAAATATTGTTCCCAGATACTATATCTTCATTATGAGAGACCACCCATGTGAGTCCTGTCCTCCCACTGTTATACAGAGGTGTTATTTTTAAAAAGTAGGAAATTTCAGACAGGGTAGGGAAGAAGGCAAGGGGAGTCTTTGGGAGAGACACAAATCACTCTGTCACTCTTCACCGAGGAGACAGTGATTAGTGAAAGCCAAGTGCCGAGACTTCATGTTGTTTTTTTTTTAATAATGTGTGGTCCAAAGCCATTGTATTAAATGTAAATGGAGAGGGAAATTATATTCCATATCCTCCACGCTGTATTGTAGTCACACAGACAGCTGGTTGCAGCACAYACAGCCTGAACCACCTCTCTGGCAGTACGTGCCATCCTCACTGAGGTCAGTATTATTTCTTGTCCTGACAAGGATTCTCTGCTCAAAAGACTTTAATTTTTTTTGTCTGCTTCAAGCAACAGCGGGGGGTATGAGCAGGGCATTTTTCTCAAGTGATGAAGTCTGTTCCCACGGCTGTGGGAAGTAAGATGGAGGGAGAGGGAGCGGGAGGCAGGAACAGGCAGAGGGGTGGGATATTCAGAGAGATATGAACTTTGGCAGGAACATTTGGATGAAGGCACTGAAAGTAGGTTTAAACCAGATATGTTGTTTGAGAGCCGGGAGGCAGCTTCCTCTGCAACAGGTCTGCCGTCAGCAGCRAGTTTGCTCTGGCCTGTGCCTCAGTCAGCAGAGAGTTTGCTCTGGCCTGTGCCTCAGATGCAGTTGAGGAATTATTTCTCCAATATTCCTAAACTTGCATGCCCATATGGAAGCAAGGAGACATGATGAAAACCAGTTTCACCCTCCTTTTGTTGGGTCGGCAGCACCCGTGGCTCTGGCCGCTCTGCAGGCATCACTCACTGAGAGGTTTAGGAGCCCTGATGTGCACAGGGTGAGCTGGAGAAGAGGCAGGGCTGCTGCCTGCCCTGCCTGCTCATCATCCTGTCGTGTTGTGCCTGGAGGCCCTGGCTGGGATCAGGGCTCCCACTGTGCCCTCTTATCTGCAAAGCTGCAGCCAGATGAAATCCCTGTCCAAAGGGTTTTCTAGCCCAGACAGTCCAGGTGTGGGAGAAAGGAAATGTTATTCCCGCTTCATAGAGAGAGCATTTCTGGCACTGAGGTTTTCCTGATGTCAGAAAGAATGTTGTGGCACAGCAGGGAGTTCACTGCATGTTCATTTTTGGTTAGTAGGACACCCTGATTTCATAAGCTGGGCTGGTCTCAGATGCAGCGGGAGATGGCTGCATCCCTCCGTCCCACATAGTTGTACTGGGCAGAAGAAATACCTGAAGATGTTGCTGGTGCTCACACTGCAGGGGTTGTGAGGACACTGCTTCCAGGAGCCCCCTTGCTGCTAAAATCCAGATTCTGGCCTCCAGGAGAAACAGCATCCGTGTGTGGTAGGGTGTTTGTGTCCTCTACTCCTTCTGGAAGGAGCCAGGAATGAACAAAAGGATTTTTCTGATCAATGCCTCCTCCCCAGTCTCACACTTCAGGTAACTTCAAACATTGTCATATTTGAGTGCAGCTTCCCCATCCTCTCTGTCCCTCCCCATCAGATAAATCTGACTACAAAGCTGCAAACAGAATCACAGAATCACAGAATGGTTTGGCTTGGAAGGGACCTTAAAGATCATCTCATTCCAACTCCCTGTCATGGGCAGGGACCCCTTCCACTAGACCAGGTTGCTCAGAGCCCCATGGCCTTGAACACTGTCCTTCAGCRGTGGGTGACATCCACTCCTCCTTGTGCTCAAGATTCAGCAAAGTTCTTTTTCCATGAAACGCTTCTCTTTTCGCTCTCTTCATGTAAATTGCAACCTCAAAGTGCATCATGCCTGTGGGAGCACCTATAAAACCCCTGGACAAAAGCCCTGTAGGAAAAGGCTGTGGTTCTATATTCAGGAATTTGTGCATAGCTGGAAATGAAAGAGATAGCAAGAAGAGTTGGGTTGCTTTGGGATTTTTTTGTGATACAAGTTGGAATTTAAGAAAAATCTTTCATTCCCCTTGCTTAAACTTGAGCTGGATCCACATTTTGGATGGCTGTGTTTGCAGGTAGAGTGGCTGTAGCCATGTAATAGCCTCTCTCTGTGACCAGTAATGACATATTGCTACTGCAGTAAAGAAGAGAGGTGTTGAAAGACATTTTACAGCTTAGAAATGGGGAAATTCTTCCCTTCTTCCTCCACACATATATGCCAYAATGTGAGCAAATATGGCAAAGTACAACTATGTGGCACATGTTGAAGCTGAAATCTGCCTGGTCTTCTCCTCTGGGACTGAATTTGACAAGGTCTTACTATTTCAGGAGTGCTAAAACGAAGCAGTAATACACTGCTGAGTTTCATCCAAACCCAGTTTTATTATATGAACTACTTTCATCTACTGCCTATGCCTCTTCCCATCCAAATATGGACAGAATAAACACAGCAAGCCCACAAACTTCATTGCTCTGCTCAAAGCACACAGCAGTTACCCAGTACACTCATGAAAAAATTCAGATATTTCACCTCTGCATAGGAATTTTTATCTATAGTTCCCAGCTTGCTTTATAAAGGAGGGAAGAGCAGTGTCTCTGTTTTACTAATGAGAAAGTAAGATGAATAAGATGTAAACCCAAATTCTTTAGAAGTTTGAATCTTGACTCCAAGATGGGAAGATGTAAGTGTCTGGATGGAAAATGTAATATATTCAAACATCTTGTGCCGGAAATCTTTAATGGACATAGCCCAGCCTCTTACTGTGTGGAGATGCTGGAGTTTCACCTTTCCCAGCTCTGGGCAGAAAAGTCTCTGCTCACTCAGAAACTGGGAATTTTGTTTTAGTAAGGCTGGTAGGAATGCCAACAGCAGTCTTAGCAACATCCCAAGCCTGCTGAATTCAGTGGGAGTGCCTCTAACAGGATCCGGCTCTAGTGGTAAAACTCCTGTGTTATTTTGAAGATAATTGTCAAAAAGCTTCCAGTTTAGGGATTTCTAGATCTCCTTTTTCTTTCATGACCCCTGTATAGGACAGCTCTCCTGAGATCTGGGTGGAGAGTAGCCAGCTAAGCTGGTGGCTTTACAGCAAAAGAACCAACATGCTCAAAAACAAGTTCTAATAATGTCTGACGAGTAGTATAAATAAATAGGATGCAACTAACAGCAATATTATGCAGACATGCATTGTAGTCATTTTAGCTGGATGAGCTCATTCAGCACCATGGAACAAAGTTTTATAATTGCCTGGGGGACAGAGTGGGTGCCTTTAAGGGGCAAAGGATATTAATGATGTTATTCAGAAAGATTAATGCCATTGTATCACAGAGTCCCCCATGACTCCAAAGAGCACATCTATTAATGAACTTGCTTATGATTAATACATGCTGAGCAAAACAATAGTTAATTGAGCAATGGAAAAAAATACAAGGGAAGATTTTATCTTTTATGAAAGTAGATTTATACCATTTAGTCTGTGACCACAATTGTCTGTGAGGTGCATAGGATCATGTTTTCAATCAGGGAATGTCATCACCTTTTGGACAGGACACAGGAACTGGCCACTGTGGGCTTCTTGCCATCCCAAGTTAACTGCTGCACATCTGAAGAAGAGCTTCACCACTTTCCTCCATTTTACTGCTGCAATATCTACACCATCCCATCTGCTTGGACAGACCCACTGAGGGCCCAAAAAGGTCTGAGACAAAGTGTAGAGGTATCAAGTGTCTGGGGCTTTGGATAATGCCTGCAGTGAGAAATCCAGGGAGTGGTTAACTCATGGCAAGTCAGGGTGTTGCAGGGCATTTGCTGAGCCTGATAACTGCTCGTGTGCCTGCCCCTTCTCCTTGGGGGGACACAGGCAGTGTGGCCAGGCCAAAGAGGGGCTCTGCAGACCGCAGCTGCAGGGGTTGACCCTTGAAAGAACTCCATACTGCAGACCTTGGACTTGCTGCAGGGCTGCTAGGAGGCATCTGAGGTGGGGAAAGGGACCTTGCAGGCCTTTGCTGGTGTTCCCTTGACAGCAGAGAGAGGAGGAGCCTGCTTGTGGAGGCCCATAGTAAGGGATGCTCGTTTCCATCTGCACCTGCACCCCTGAATCAAAGGGTTTTGAGAGTCCCAGAGTCCATTTGGGTCAGGGTCCTTTATGCAGTTTTCTTGTGTGTGTAAAGGGTACAGTTGGGAGTCGGTCATAGACTACCCCACCTGGCAGTTGAAGCTGTGAAGATGTCAGATGACCTGAGTTTATGCAACTTKCTTTTCTAGGAAAGACTTTTTTTGGGGATCTTTCAATTATTTTTTATGAGTAACAGCCTGGCAAGATCTCCACTTCAACAAGCTACCTCAAGAAGCAGCTGAAGATTTTACTGAAAACTTTTGACCAGACCTGTCCTAACCTGCAACTTCTCAAGTGGTTTTTATTATTTCAAGAGCCATGTGGCTGCACTGCAAGTTTTCTTTCACTTCCTCAGCCTTAATTCCCAAAAGACCTCAGAGACGCATTGATCAAAGCATGGCTCTGTCCCTCTGATCTCTGGGAACCTGCTGCCAGAGTATGTTGCCCTCTGCCTTGCCCAGCCCCAAGGCCAGAGGTGGGATATCCACATCTCAGGGCACCCATCCCTGTAAGGGGAATGATGTTTCTCAGGAGTGGTGCAGGGATGCTGGTCCCTGAGCCTGCTGCCAACTCTGGCCCTGGCCACCTGCCATGCTCTCAGCTGCAGATCACCCCTTCTCCACGTCCTCAGCTGGATGAAACCTCTACCCACACCTCATCTGCTCTGGTGCAAACTCCTCCATCTTCGCTTCAGCACTCAGGGCCTTGGGGCCAGCACAASATTTTCCTTTTTAAGCAAACAGCTGCAGTTCATCTTCTACTTCATGTAGTCTTTTGCCTTACAAGCCACATTATACATGGCTTTGCCTTTAAAAAAGACACTCCCCTCCCTTCCCCTGCATGCACATATCCCTCCCTCCATCCTCAGTAAGTGCCAAACCCCACATGGCTCGGTGTTCTTGCTGAGCCCTGCCTTGGCACCACTGTGGAGCTCCTTGTTCTGGGGCAGCTGGTGTGATCTATCCCTGGACACAGGCACTTTCCTCCTGCTGGAAAAAGAACATTTGGGCTATTAGCAGAGAGGAAGCTCACAGTGTCATGAAAGTTTATATCAAACAATTGTTGTACCAAAGGAGCTGGAAAAACAGTTTTTTTAAACAGCACTGTATCATTTCCCTTTTTTTTTAAACAAAAGCTCAAACATTTCAGCTATAAAAAAGTGGACAGTGTATTAACTCTTCACATTGATTACATAAACCCAAAAAAATAACTGTAGGTTTCAGCCCAGAACATTGTATCTCTAATCCTTCATGCTGGATTCTTATCTCAAAATTGTGTTTCAAAATAAGCTCTAATGAAAATTATGCACCAGCCAAGGCAGGAAATACAATCCTTGCCCTACCCTTTCTATCTTGTTCCCCATGATTACAGACCTATTGAGTGTGCCATAAGGAAGCACACAATAGAATGAGATCAAATAATAAATGGAAGCAATACATCAGCCGTATACTCCTTTAGCCCAAAACAACTTTCACCTCCAGTTTCAGTCTGTGAGGCCATGAACAGCACGTATTACCCTTTGTGGGTAAAACGTGTATGAAGGGTAGAGGAAAAAATGAGAGTTGATTGTGCAGGTGAACACAGAGTCTCACAAAGGACACCTAAAGCTGAAAAGATGTGTGGACTCAAGTTATGTATCACAATATTGATTTTTATTTAGCAATGTATTTTAGAAGATAGGTATTTTATTGATCTGTGTTATCTTTTTTCACTGGGGATGTGAAAAGCTGTGGTACCCCGACCAGAGTGTGTTTTCTTGTCTCTGGGTACACTAAAGTCTCTACCAAGTACTTGCCCAGAATTCTCTCAGAATTGGAGAGAAGCAAAACACTCTCCCATGTTTTTCATCCTGACTAAGCTTTGATGAACTCAGTTTGCAGAAGTCTGTACAAAAGTCTGCCATGGTCCCCGAACTACAAAAGTGCCATACCTTGCTGAACAAACTCTGGGTTAACCCAAAATTATGAAATGAAACCCGGTTATTTTATCATTGATTTGTTTGCTGTAAGACACTGGCATGTTACTTGTTGTTCCTAAAACTTCACAGGGAAMTAAATTACACGGTGTATATAAAGTTGCCCTATATGCTGATGTTAAACAAATCAYGTCTTACCATGAATTCTTTATGATAAATGACTCAAAAAAGTTAAAAAGGTTATTTCTATGAAATCGACTACTTGTAAAACTGCAGTACTGTAATGCAACTTTAGCATTAATAATGCAGTTTTACTCCTAATACCCTACTAGATTTTGCAATCTAAATGTTGATATAATAGACAGTGAAACACCATTTTGTCTGTAAAAGGTTGAGCAAAGGCTAAATATCCTTAAATTGCACTCATGGCAGTATAAATGTTTTGAGTTCTTTTGCAATCAGAGTTTTGTTAAGCAGCAGCATTACTTTTGTTGAACTTGTAAACTTTCCAGTACAAACTTGCTTTTGTTGACAGTATGGTTTTGTAGCATTTTCAAGATAAAAAACTATTTTGATGATCAGAAGAACCCTGGCACAAGAAAAATGGGAACAAATGCTGACAGGATTTTTTGTCCTATTGTGGTCAGCACTTGCAGAGGATAAAGTCCATTAATGCATGGGAGCTGATGAGACATAATAAGAATGATGTAAATACATTAAGTAGATAATTGTCTGGACAGTTGCATGGAGATAAGCGTTTTAAGCTATTATCTGTGTTTATTGACTGGTCCATAAGCCTCTGGGTCTACTGCTTCATGAGCAATATGAGCTGGGAGAGGAGGAAAGCTGAGAGCTGGGGACCCAGCCTGGGCTGCCCACGGAGTGTTTCAGTGAGCTCTGTCTTTAAATTAGGGCTGGGGTTACAAAGGAAGGACCTGTTTGTCTTGATTTCCAAGTCCTGCCTTTACTCTACAACTTCATGACCCAAAACTATTGCTATCACCTTCTTTTAGCAAAAGCCATCTCAGTGTGGCCTCTTGTWTGCAAAGGGGAATTGGATGCAGCTGCTGGGGCAAGTAACAGTTGGTAGCCCTTTACTGTGTAAGTTGAAGAGAATGAACTAAATGCTCACAGCCTGTGTGCAGGAGGAGAAAATGACACTAATGCCTGTGGAAAAACAAAAGGAGGCAGGCAGGAAATAAATGAAAAAAATCCATGAGAAAATGGATTTTGTGGTGTGTTTAACCATGGCTGGGAGGAGGTGCCTCTGAAATGAGAAAGTTTGCTTGCTTGCCTGTAGGGTTTATTTGTTTTTTAAAGTTTCCTTTAAAAAGAGCAGGAACAAAATCAAGCAAAAAGTCAAGTTTCTCATCAGCTGGTGACTCAGACAGCTCAAGCTGTGAGCAGCTCTGTGATTTCTCACTAAGCAGCATGTGGTTCTCTCAGCCTTGGTGCAGAGACCCCCTTGTAAGACCCATTTGGACAAGCTAAAATTTATGCCAGTGTCTAAAGCTAGGCCAGCAGATGGACTTTTATTGGAAGAGGAATGCCCTGAATGAAAGCAGGATTAGCTTTGTGGAAAATCACCTGTGCTAAATCCTAGTTTGGGCCAGTGACTGATTTAGTGGCAGCGGATGGAGAAGCCAAACATCTGTTTCCCTCGATCATTTTAAAATATTTCCCTCATCCTTTCATAGCACTGAGCCTACAAGTATTTCAAGATCAAAGTTCTCAGCTTCCTGAACATTTTCTATATTTAGTGAATACCTGAATGCAGCAATGACCTTTCTCTAGAAGAGATGAGTTGGATGAACTGGGATTCCTACCTGTTTGCACAGCTTTCTTCCTCATACCCAGCATGGTCGTGAGTGCCACGATTACACATCCCTGTAGTGTCAAGCTTGTCTGGAATAAGGTTTCACATCCGTCAATCAAGCACTAGGATCTCCTTTACTAAAGTTGCAATTGATCCAGGATGTGTAAGTTTACAGGAGGGCAAGACTTGGGTTCCCATCCCACATAAATTGACAAAATGCTGATATTTTTTGACAGAATTTCTCCTTTAGCATTTAATGCAGACCACATGAAATCTTTGATCATTTCTAAGCCATTTATTTTTGAGTCAAGCTACTATTARTTTCCTATATATTTTATAGATACATATTGTAGAATACATATCTTGTATTCTACATGTGTGTCAACATGCCGTGATTTTTTTTCTTTTATTGAAAAGGTTAAAATGGGGCATTCTGACAATTCTGAATCTGAAATACTTTCCAAAACATTTTTTTCCCCAGTTTCTCTGGAGAATTTCCCTGCAGTCCTATAATGAAGCCATTCAAAATAGACTAAACAGGCAAAGTATTTAAATGACAATATTCCAAATGGCAGACACTTCAGAGAGAGGCATTGGTACATGCTCTGTGTTTTTCGGCACATCTTGGTCCTTTGGTACAGTATGTATTAAAAAACATCTCTCTTTTTTCCATGATACTCCTCATTTCAGGAGGGCGTGCTTCTTGGAACAAACTTGCYGTCCAAATGGTCTCAGGATGAGGGCTATTAAAGTTGAACAAGTTGTATAACTGGCCTTTTGTTAATTAATGGTAATATACCATGCAATTKTTAATAGTTGTGTTATGGGTTGTGGATTTTTTTCCCAACTTTATTTTCTATTGCTGAGGTTTTGATTATTTTTTGAAGGAACAAGAATGTTGATGGTATCTGCACCCATGTGCAGCTTCTGGAAGAGCTTAGATAGATTGAAAAAACATTTCCAAGAGCTGACTGAGTTGGATAATCTTCGTTTTCCGGATTTTTTTCCTCTCTTTTCCCTGTTTCATCCGTACTGACATGACTGGCATTTTAATTACATAATATTGCACTTTTTGAAATTGCATTTCCCTGTGCTGGTGGAACAGCAGTTCTCCCATCAAGATGCATGAAAGTGTATACGGTTGTGGGTGGGGGAAGGAATTTAATATATTTTATGCAAAACTCATCTATGCTCCAAAAATGAGCCAATTTCCATGTGGAAACAGATTTGGCCTCCTTTAAAAACTGGCTGACTTCCCTGGAAAATGTATCCCTTTCGGCCAACAACTCCCTAAACGAACAGAACTTTCTTTGCGAACACTTGAAACCCAAAATCCAGTACAGAAAACTTTTCAGGATGAGTTTGTTTGCTGTTTTATACTTCTTCAGTGGTCACCCAGCTATGAAATTGGCTTGGTGTCATGGTGAGCAGCTTCAGCTTTTCCAGAAGTGCAAGACAGCAACTACAGTCCCAAGCGATTGAAAACCTGAGTTTATCCTCTCATCTGGAGCATGGGATCGGCCACAACATGGAGCCCTTGGGTGCCATGCTCGAATACTCATTCTGCATTCATGGAGAGGAGTGTCCAGCACAAGCTAAGCCCAAAACACAACCCAGACCCAATCCTACCCCAGTCTGAAACATGATAAGCTATCCAGGCACACTGAAAATGGAGGAAAATGTATCCCTTTGCTGTTGTTGTGAAGTTGTGTGAGTAAATTCCTGGGCACAACATTAAGGGTTTGCTGTAGAGTTTGGCTTGTGCCAAGGATGGATTTTGTTCCGTGGACCTGCTGAGTGCCCTGCCTTTGCCTCTAGAAACCCCCAGACAGCAGGGGGGCCAGTACAGATTTGCACAGTGTCCTCAGGGCTCAGGCAAATGAAGTAGGAACAGCAGCAAGAGAAAGGGCATTTTCCCCCTTCAAGAAAGGCTGTTAGGTTAGTGAAGGGTGAGGGAATGTGCAGGTTAATACCTGATGTTTGGCCTATTTTTGAAATCTAACTATCTTTCTTTCTGGTTTCTTTATAATCCCAATCCTGTTAAGTTTCACTCTCTGAGTAAATGGCTTTTGGTGGTTGGCATCCATTTGATCCAACCTGACCAGCACATACTTGGCTCTGCTGTCAGAGCACAGTGAGGTCCCTACAAGATTCTGAGCTGCAGAACACTGTTTTAGGAGCCCCACACTCTAGATCCAGTGCCCTGTCCCTGGCAGCTGGCCCACTGCAGCTCTCCCCTCCTGTGACCTGTTGTCACCAAAGAGGACACAATGAGGACTTCTGTGTCCCAGACCAAGTTAAAGTTTGCAGCTCTTCTCCCCCTTAAGCTGGTCTTGGGCTGATGGTGACAGCAAAAGGGCTTYGAGTGACCTGATCTGGAGGAAGGGGTCCCTGTCCATGGCAGGAGGTTGGAACTGGATGATCTCTAAGATCCCTTCCAACTCAACCCATTGCAGGATTCTCTGATTCAATGATAAAGTGGTTTGCTCTTGGTCACACAACAAGAGAATGGGAGAACTTGTTTTGCAACAGGTTCCTCTCTGACTTAAAGCACACAGTTCAAAACCAGCTCACTAGCGGCTTAAACTGGTAAAGAAAAATCTCTTTGAGGATTTCTGTTTTCATGGTGAGTTTTAATGTGTAATCATCTTTTCCTTTTGAAAACTTATATTAAAAACTSCAACATAATTTCTTTCCTTGCCAATATCAATGCAAGAGGAGGAAGAATATTGTCTTTTGTGTTGCTAATGTGCTATTCCRGGTTGTCATAGCAATAAAATATTATAATTATGTTTGATTTTTATTTAGGAATTGTCTTTAAGCTTTAGATTTGAACWGAATTAACAAATTTTCTCAAGTGATCGGTGTCATACTTTGGACGAAAAGATACTTAAATGGAAAAGAATGGCTGATTCAGGTACTCTTTCATCTTTCTGATAATGTTATGTCTCTTCTTGACATTTCTGTCCTTAATAGAGACATCCTGAAGCTGGTTCAGCTAATCAATACATTTATGCAACAGTCAGGAGCTGCCATATGGTGACATTCTCCTCTGAGCCTGTTCCCGACTCCTGGCTAGGTCTATTTCTGGATTTACTGAGAATCCTCTGAGAATAACAGCTGGGTGTAAAATGATAGCCTGAGGGTGCTGTCCAACACACACTTCAGATTTTGGATTATTTATATATTTAGGCAGATAGTGATAAAGTGGAACTCTCTCCCTTGTGTATTCTGATTCTAGAAAGCAGGTTTGTTGGTTGTTTTTTTGGTTTTTTTTAGGCTCACCAAATGCTCTGACTGAAGCAGTGGGGCAGCTTCCTGGAGGAACTTGGTCTTGGTATAGGCACATCTACAAAATTAACCTACTGAAACATGGAATTGTGGGCTTAAAGTGCTTGTCTTCGGTGCTGAACATATTGTAAATACTGAGACTGCTGGAGATTGAACTTTTTTGTTTTATCCAAGGGGAATTCCTGGACAAGATGGTGGAAGTGGCTCCCTGCCCACAGTGATCCTTGCTTGGGGTCCTCAGGTATGTTGTTGATCTACCATATTGGCTCCCTGGTGATTTCTGCATGTGCACAGAGCAGCAAAGTACAAACTAATTCACTTTATGTTTGGCTGCAGCTGAAAACCACTGATTTCAAGACCTTCTTAGAGCTGCTTGTGTCACTTCTCTTCAGCACACGCTGTTCAAGACTGTGGCCAAAGCAAGTTTAAATATTYCCCATCACAGATTTTCCCCCTCATTCTGTGTTGTGTCAGCATTCCATGGAAAGTGAACTGGTTTGCAGCTCGCTCCAGATGCCACTCAGCCTGTGGGGTTTGTTCCCATCCTGTSTGCATTTCTCCAATCTCCATGTTGAAGGTCCACAACACATATGAACCAACAGTCCCAAATGTTTGCCCTTGGTCTGGGAAAGCATTGTCAGAGTGGGAGGAGCTGCCTGCAACTTACTCTGCAAAAGGCTTCAAATAATCCCAAAATATTCACCTTTTCGAAAGCTTTTTCAACTGGATGGGCAGTATGGGAGTGAAGTAATGAGAGAGGAGGAATCAGGTTTTGCAAATAGCAGAGCAGATTAGTCCAGATGGAGGTTCCCACAAGTTACTTGATGCTCGGTGGCAGAATAGCCCCAACCCCTTCTGTGAGGATGCAAACTGCTCTGGGGCACTTGTGATGGGGTGGTGCTGGTGGCTCTGGATTCCTGCCCCCTGAGGAATTCCTGAGGAATATGTGCCTGGCGTGGTGACCATCACTTGATGTGCTTCATTTCAGTCATACACAAGCCCCATTTCAGCCCAGGACCTTCTCACGTTTCTGTTTGCTTTCAAGACTGAAGCTGTAGGCACCACCCATGAATGATTCACATTTCTAGAGGCAATTGTTCTCATAAAAGGATGAGTTATATTTTGTACATAGGAGCRAATGACCCTATGGAGAGTAAAATATTTTCCTAGCCAGCTTATTTCTATGCCGGAAAACACTGCCCTAAGAGTAACTTATCCAAGGATTTCCAGATACAACTTCCAATTGCCTTTAAAAGATGGATTTTCCAGGCAGACAGAGGCCAAAGGACATTTTTACCTGACTACTCATTGGTAACAGAGAGATGTGCATGAGCTGACTAGAAAATAGCCTTTGATATGTCAAAATAGGATCTCCTAGTTCAGGTTTGTGACCTACCATTTCCTACCAGTGGAAATACATACCTGAAATTCAGTAACATCTACTGCCACTTTCCTYTATTAGTGCAGAAAGTAAAAGGTGAGAAGAGTCAGCGTTAAAMACAGTTTCATGCAGACCTTTGAAGATTTATGCTGGAAAGTGTTTTGACGTTTATAAGGCACATTCAATCACCACAGGTGGTGTAGGAGTGATAGATACTTTACTGTTGATGCTGAGAAATGGTAGGAATTATTTCAGTGTGGTCATGGTATAATGGGAGGTGTTGGTATCTCTTGAGGCTAAGCAGTGGAATTAGGAGTTCAGGGACATATTYGTGGTATAAGTCATAGAACAGAGACATGGGGTTTGAGCTGGGTGTTTTACTTTAGCCTTCTGTCCCAATCACCTTCTGGAATCCGATTCCTGCTGTCACTTGCGTGTTGTCTCCTGTCCCTGCCAATAATGTAGCCATATGGGAGTGCAGATCAGGGACAGAATGAGCACCTGCATAATATTGTGATCACCATTTCCAGAGATGTTACACTCTATACCTTATTCACCTGAATGACCCAGAAATTATGCTTCCTACACATGGAAATGATCAAACAAAATAAAAACAATGCAGTTGTTTCAGATCCCATGAATGGGATCAGTCATAAGGTCAACCCCATTCCCTTTCAGGGAAAGATGGAGCCCAACCCCATCTGTCTTCCCTCAAGCCACTGAATTATTCATCTTCAAGGTGGTTTCTGAATAGAGATTCCTTGCTGCTCTGTCTTTGGTGATACAGTGGCCAAAGAACAAAACCGATGACAAAGGTAATTTAATTTTTTTTTTCAGATTTTAGGACACTTCATATTAACCCAGAAAACACTCAACACCTTGAATGACCAACGCCTGCCCACCCTTGGAAGCAAACAGGCACCTTCTTCATATCTGGAGASGTGGCCCTGGAGGACAAAGTCCAAGGTCCAGTCAAAGGTCCAGGCAGGAGAAAATGGAGATGAGACAGGACTATGGGGTCCTGGGCCATGGGCAAGGATGTGGGGGGRGGTTTCAGGRGAAGKTGGGCAGGAACATTAACATCTATTGATGCCCCCAGGGCCTTGACACTCTGCTATTTTCTTTACATTTCATAAATTTACCTTCACAAGACCAAAAGATAGGGAGCAGCACCTTGGGAAGGTAAGCAGGAATGTGCATTCAGAGGTGTCAGCTTGTTAAAAACTTCTCTGAGTTTAGCAGCCCTTGGCGGCRGGGGGTGAACCAAGGAAGAGAAACCACTGAACCAAGCCAGTGTTCAAGGAGCTCTCTGCCACGCATAGCAGTTTATGGGCCTCAAGTAGCCTTGAAGAAAGTAACCTGTAAGTTGTGTAATTGATTTCAGCAAGTGTAAGGTTAAGGCTGTATGTTTAGAGTCTCTGTTAGGAAAAAGATTTTGCAATTCCCTTTGAAAACAGCACTTTGGTGTGATGAGGACTTTCATCACTGCTGGATGTTTATTCAGAACAMGAACAACAGTTACATACTAGATGAGTATGACTGACCACATAAGAGGGTCTGTCCCTAGCTGTTCCATGGCTAAAATCCAAATATAGCTTCATCCCATATATATGCCCATATAAACACAGACACCTTCCTAACATGTGTGAGTTAGGAATGAATTTGCCATAGGCTCTTTTCATAATAAATGGAGGTAGAGACAAATCTATGACTCAGATCTTAGYGAGCTGAACTAATATCTGGAGGGAGAAGAAAGCTTTGCTTTGCTCAGACTGCTGCTTTTTACAGGCACACACATCTATGTATTTCCTACACCTAAACCAAGGACAAATAAATCCAGGCTAGAGAGCTGGTTCTTCTTGCCTTCTTCCCGCACCTATTAAACTATATATATTATGGTCCTCTTCATGCAGCCAATGCCTGTCCTGAGAGGGGAGGTTTGATTAGTGCCCAAATACCTGCCCTGCCCTTCTGTTCTGCCCACGGTGCCAGCATGTGGCAGCTGTGGTTTTAAGTTAGTTTCCTACCTTAGAATGGAATCCTAACCCCAGATTTCTCTAGCCTGGATGGTGAGAAAAGTGTGTCTTTAATGTATCTAAAGTGGCTCAGGACATTTACTGAGACACGTGCCTTGGAAATATTGACTGGAAATATTAAGAGACATCATGTGACAAAGACTCTTTAAAGCTGGTTTAACTTCCCATTAGTGCGTATTAGTCCTTGGTAAACCAAGCAAATGGTTATATTAGAGCCGGGAGGATCAACATAGCATTAATTTCTTTTCTGTTTGCTCATTCAGAGCACATTTCCAATAAAATCCTTAGGGCCCAACTATTTTATTGCCTAGAGGGCTTTAATTTGGGGATGGTTAAGGGCCTTCCAGGCCACAAAGCAACTGGATCTCCTGATGTGACTGCATTAATAGCACTGATGGGAGAACACTAATCCAAGAGAAATGTGAGCTGTGAGTGGGAGACACAAGCCAGAGCTCTATAGTTGGTACAAGTGTAGGTGTTCAGCCTAGACAAAAATGCAGAAATGTGCCTGTGCTGCCTTTGGATATAGGGCCCTCATGGGGAGTCCTAAGTGAAACACCACAAAGCTTTGCTCAGCCTCTAACTCTGCACTTTGATAATAATGAGACAAAATATCCTTCCCCTCCTTCAAAGGTGTGTTCTGTTTTCTGACAGTTAATGCAGTGAAACAAATTTCCCAATTGGCAGCAAAATGAGATACTGTAATTTCCGAAGTGTTTGGGCAGTTTGAAGGGCTTAGCAGGCAGTGGAAACTTTTCAAGAGCTGGAGGCCAGAATGTTGCTTGGCTGCATAAAAGTTTTCCCTACATCCCCACGTGCCCCCAGAATTGACCTTGTGCCCAGGGAGGCTGGTGGAGGTCTGGCCCTTGTCCTCTTGGGGAAAAATAGTGGCCAGAAGTGGAAAAACACCTGTATTGAGCCCAGCCAGAGAGAGCTGCCAGGCTGAAYAAGTCCCGTTAGGAATTAAAAGCCCCAGCTGACACCCTGTGGTGCCAGTAATATTTCTTTTAGTCAGACTTGTCATATGAACTGCATTAGCTCTACTAATTTTCCTCAGCATGCTGTGTGGGTACTTACTTTGCTATGCATTTCTGTGAATGGAAAAACTGCATTGGGTCTACCAATTTCCATCAGTGCACYGTCTGGGTACTCACTTTGATGCACACTGCTGTGAATGAAATCTCAGCAGAACACCAATTTCAGCATTCCTGAGTATTGGCACTGCTCATAACTTGTATCTGAATTTAGTYCCAGCCTAGACCTGGCACGTCACCTTTGCCTCGAACAAAAACACAGATCCAAGCACCTTCTGTTCTTGCAGTGTTGGATTTCTTGACCCGGGTTTCTTAACTCAAAGTTTCCTTYCCTTTTACTCTTCTTTCTTTCATTTTTTCTTCTCTTTCTGAGTTACTTGGGATTTATGTCTCATTCATTAACTTACAGATGAGAAGCAAAGACAGTCTTTGCTGCTCAGTTACATGCCCCCCTTATTACCTACTTGGTTTTCAGTCTTTTTAGTCCAACTTTGCCATAGTATCCATGATACTGTCCAGAAAATTAAATTAATCAAGTCACATGGCTGAAAACTTCCTCATACACTTGCTAGCAAACATTTTCCCATTGTTATGACAAGTGAAGGTAGTGGTGGTGTTGCTGTTTGTGATTGGTTGTTTGAAATCAGCACTGATTTCACAGAGTGTTGCTGTGAACCTGGTAATCTGGGAAGCTGAAAACAGCCTTCACCTGTCTGATCCTTTTCAGCACTGATAGGTGGTTTAGCCTATCTCTGGTGTGTAGTTGGAAAGTTATATGATTATATAATCATAGTCAGCCCATCTTTGGTCAGAGGTGCATCTTGCACTATAAACAAAGCCCTGCTTGAAAGCGGAGGACGTGACGAAATGGCCACTGAGAAACAACTACATGCAAGGGATTTTAAACCAAAGGAGGGCCAATTTAGATTACATATAAAGAAGGAGTTCTTTACAATCAGGGTGGTGAAACATGGGAATAGGTTTCCCAGAAAGGTGGTAGATGCCCTATCCCTGGAAACATTCAAGGTCAGCCTGGATCTGGGCTTCCCATTGTGGATGCTGTTGAAAACCTCACTGCTCCCTTCAGTTCAGCATGATATTTCTGTCCCCTTGTGCATAGTGCACTGCAGGAGTATCTGATGCCTGGGCAAATGTGAGTAATCCAGTGCTCGTGTAGGACCCTTGGGGAGTCTAGATTATGGCTTGCAAATGTGAAAAAATGAATCACTAAATAGCACAGCCTTTATTTGGTAATTAATTAGTAGACAYAGAGCCTCAAAGAAAGAAATCAGCCTATGTATGTACATGTATATGCACCTCTCTCTGTCATTATATGTATGTGCAGTTATTTCAGTCACATAAGCCATGTATACAGCTAAATTTAGCCTTCTATGAGTCTGCTTTGCTCCCTGAGCAGACAGAAAGTCTCAGATTGTGAAGAGCTGTGGAACATCTGCAGCTTCATTTCCTCTGTGCTTTGCCAGGTGGCCTGGGGTAAATAGACACAGGCCAGAGGCTGCTTTTGGTACCTAAGGAAAAGTGAGTCCCAGGCATCTAAAAGCTGTGTAGAAACAGGACATTTCCAGAACTACTTCCTCAGTAAGGCTTTTTTGGGACCTCATAAGAGTCTGACTGTGTGGGTGCAAATGTTGTCAGTTTTCCCAGAGGAGAATCCCACCCAGGGAGTGAAACACCAACCATGGACTGTCTAAAGGAGCACAATGGTACAGTTATTTTAATGTAACCTAGTGAATGTAATCTTTCAGAAAGGAAGGATTATGCAGAACATATTTGTTTGTGGAATTGTACTGGTCCCCCTGTTAYGGCATGCACTATGATATTTTGCTAGGATTTTAAAAATATTTGAAATGATTATTSATCAATAAACAAAAATTACTAGGAAAAGTATGTTAAAAATCCTGAAGCCTCAGTTTTTGTTCATGCCTTGACAATCAGTCTTTACAATCAGAACACACAGTTGGACAATGTGTTTTTAATATYCAGAGAATTGTTAATATATTTCTTTGACACTGCCTTGAGGACCAGGCTGAGGATTCCAGTTTCCACTGGGATCACTGAGAGTTATGGGAACACAGTGGTCAGTGCACTTTAAAGAGTGCAAGAACCATCTCATGCTGACAGTTCCCCAAAAGCTGTTGTTAATGGGGGATTACTGAGCAGGGAAGTTTCTGGAAGTGAGGCATAGCAATAGGAACCATCTGAGTATTTGTCAGAATCTTTTACAAATGAAACTGGAAAAAAAATGTTGCTGATAAAATTTCGGCAAAATTCTGAAGTTGGTAGTGTAGCCAGAAATAAGAACTGCGTGGTCAACCAGAAGCAGAAATGTCTTGATAAAATATATTGTGATACAGCCAAATGGAGTATGTACATTCAGGAAGAGAAAAAATTAATTCAGAATGATCCAGAGGTCATTGTGGAAAAACTCATGAGACTGAGTTCTGCTGTCATGGTTTATCCAAGGGGTTAGTAGGGACCAGAAACACTTTGGGTTTAGTAGGAAGGTAATTCTACCCAAACAATGGAAAAACATACTCAGTTTTGGTGTCTATAATTCACAGAAATACCATTACGATGATTTGAGGATAAAGAAAATGCCTCCACAGGCAAAGCCTTTGGGACTTCTTTGGGAGTTCTGTGTTCAGTGAGGCCAAAGGAAGCAGTTGAATTTTTTAAAGCATCTATGTACCTACTCATGAAGAATTCTAACGTGTTCTTTCAGCTTGTGGAGAACATTTTAGTGAGAGTCTAAGTGCTGAAGCCAGACTGTTTCAAGCTGATRATGAAGTCTGAGTTTTAACAGTGAAGATAATTAACCTTTGAAGCAAAAATTGGCCAAAGAAACAGGCACTTCTCCATCTCATATTGTCTCATACCAGGATTGGTGGCCTTTCTAGAGACAGGAAAGTACTCTRGTATTGCACAAATGAAAATCCTTATCCCAATATCAGATAACTGGGAAAAATGCAATGTCCTGTGAGAAAAGTTACGCAAATTGATTCAAAAGCCCTTTTCTTTTCCTTAAAACCCTGTGAGCAAAATTGCACGTTGGACTATTTCAGGTTGAGCTATTTAAACTCGCTGAATATTTTGTGCTAACAAGTTTTCCTGAATTGCATCAACTAGRCATGCGACAAAGACTGTGAAGGAATCCAAGGACACATCTACATCTTCAGGCACAAACAGACGCCCGTGAAATGTTGATTTCGTGTCTGGCTTTCCAGCACACGCCAATTGTAGTGGAACTGGAAACTCTGCGTTTACCCATTGGATGCGTTGTAGGTATCCCAGTTCCTCAAATCCCCAGAGAAATTGCTCGCAATATCCAGCACAAACTACTAATCAAGCCACTGCTAATCAAATGTAATTAGAGTAGCCCACTAATCAGGCGCTGGATTTCACAGGACTTGAGAGAGATGTAAGAGGTAGCAGCCTTCATGAGGGCTGCAAGGAGACTGCAATGGAAAAATTAATGTATATATGTTCATTTTTCTAAATGATAGTATAATTCTGTGGTTGAACTAGGCAATCTTAGAGGTCTTTTCCAATATAAATGATTCTCTGGTTCTCTGATTTTCTATCTGTCTGCTTCCTGACTGGACTCTTTCCATCTAATTTTCCATTTCAGTTTCAAAATAATTTGCATGCAATGTTTTGAGCACTGCATTTTACCAGCTTAAAAGAAGACGGCCCCCCTATTGCAAAGAGCCTTCTCTGTGTCACCAGTGAAGAGACCGAACAACTTATTTATTTTAGATGTCCAGCTCGAGTCAAAGGTGACCTCTCACTGCTTTCAAGCAGGATCCATCTTCTGGCCAACTGGTCAGGCTGGGATGGCCAGCAGAGCAGCACGTGCTCCGCCTGGCTCAGCAGCAAGTAAGACAATACTGGGACACTGCAGAAGGTGAGGGGACACAGGAGATCAGGGATGGGCCGGTGGTGCCAGAGGTATCCTGAGGGGAGAGACAGTGAGCACACAGTCTGCAGGGAGAGGGGGTGGGAGCGAGATCAGGAACACGTACAGCTGCTGGTTTTGGGGTGGCACAGGTACAAGGGACAGGGCAGACATCACCACAATATCCGCTGTGYGCCGAGCTCAGGCTGAGGCTGCAAGGGGATGCTTCGAACGAGGGCAGAGAGTATTTAGCACCTTCCCATGCCAAGGTCCTCACTGCTCATCCTCGAAGATCTTTTCTACCCGGCCAAGTCAGCTTGTGCTTGGGAGAGATTTAATATCAAACATAGTGTGAAATTCAATCTCTCCTGTTAGACGAGCTCTGACAATGGAGCTGCCATGTGCTTGGTGGGTCACGTCAACCTTAATTTACCGCCCCTGGGTGCTGTGGAAATGTCTCAAGACTGTCACACTCCCACACTGCTGAGCTCTTGGCTTGTACACAGGGACCAGGCAGAAGGTAATCACAGGAATGGGGCCTTTTAGAGGGGGAAAAAAGCATTCAAAAGCAGCCACAGGCACCCTCCAGTGTTACTTGACCTGTTTACATTTATGTGGAGTGGTACACTACTGACAACACAGCAAGCCACTAAATGACAAAAAAAATCAGAGTTGGTGAAAGAGGAATGCTTGGAACATTTAAGGAAAAGAGGTGAGAGGAAAGAAACATTATATTTAATTCAAAATCAGGGGAGAGTGCAAGTGAAAAGAGTGTCAGATGACCCCTCCTCAAGTGTCAAATCCACTTAGACTGAAAGAAAGGTTGACCTCTTTTGCCATACATAAAATGTACACAAAATTTCAATTTTTTTTATTTTCAATAATAATAAAAAAGGGAAATAGTCAATAGCATCTTTCACCTGAGTCAGCTTCAATGTCTTCCTCATGCCCTAACCCAGGCATTATTGCTTCTGTTTGATTCAGGCTACTCTTCCCACAGCTACAGAGTTACAGCACATGTGAGGTTAATTCTGCAATTTTAGTTCYATTTCCCACTGAACATTTTTTTCATGTATTTCAAGCAGTGCAAGCAAAGAGACATTGTTTTACTTGTAGAAACCAAGCATTAAGAAATCAGAACTGAAATGGCAGGACTCCCTCATTAAAGATGAAATACAGATGCTGTTTGGTGCAGTTTGTAGGCAGACTGTGCAGAGCAAAACTCCCTGAGCCTGTGTAAGCTCCAGGGCCCAAGCGGATTTGCCTGTCCCCACACTGCCCCTCTCTGCAGTTCAGAGGTACCTTGTTTTGTTCTCAGCTCTTTGGCAATGGATGAAAGTCCATGGACTGCTCTGTATCAGATTAGTGGTCCGAATGGGAAGTCAGATTTAAATAGTTTTAAGACAGAGGAAATCTTTCTTTCTAAATAAATATCACAAAAGCCAAACATTCATCAAAATACTGTTTGTGTAGGAAAGAAGCCAGTAAAATCATGCATAAAGGTGCTGAGCCACGCTGTAAGCTTCTGAGTTTCCTGACACAGACCCCTCTGATGCAGCTTGTGGAGGCTTCCTCAGAAACAGCCAGCAGGACTTTCTTGAGCAACATTAGTTTGGGGAACAAAACTATGGCTTTTGTGATGGATGTTCCAGATGGGTCTGCCAGCAATCCAGCTTTCATTACCTGCTGTTAATCAAGATAGTGAGGTTTAGCTCCCAGAGGATCTGTCTGATATACTGATATACTGATATACTGATATACACTCACCCCTGCCCCCAGGATTTAAATGCAAAATATGTAGGTGACTCCTTGGACTCATGTTCTTTGTCCTGTCCCTGTGTATACCCTAACCCCTCTGCTACAGGATCTCTCCAGCCATGAATTTTGTGGCCGCTTGTTAGATACAAGCACAAGATCAGTGGAAGACATGGTGGGTCTGAAAAGCAGCTGTGCCATCGGCTTTCCAGCGGTGGGAGATCTGAACCGCCTCAAGCAGAGCTGGGAATTGAACCAAGGACTCCCACAATCTGTTTTCCCTGCTGTTTCTCAAGTGAAAGCACAATGTTACTCCCTCTGGAAATGGCAGACAGGTCCTGCAAAGAGCAGGGGGATCAGTGCTGTGTCAGTAGCAGGACTCTTCAGCCCACTGAYGGTAACTCTGCGCTGCGAGGGGAATGAAGTTGAGCCTATCTGACTGTAAGCTTACCTGATGTCTACCTAAAAGTCACAATAAAGTGACTTTCCTAAGATCTGGAGAAAAACCTGTGGCATTAAGGGCTCCATTTTGAGAGGAAGTTTTGTGCCAGCCTCTARCTTGCTTGAAACCTCATCAAAAATAATGCAGTGCCCTGATAGGCCCTGGCACGASGTTATACTGCTACAGCCTCAGGTTGGAAATTATCTCACAGGCCTTTCTTCATCTAAACATTTGCCCTTCAACCCAACCTAGTCATGTATGGTCCTGCTATGGCCAGTAAGGACAGACACCTCCAGATGGCAAATCATCCTATCCCAAGGGAAATGTCTAAGCTGCTACCTGCCTTTCCCCATGGGCTACAGCCAGACTGGGTGACTGGTTCTGGCTAGATGGTTAAGGATTAATGAATTGAATCCCAGTTTAAGCCACAGAGCCTTAGTCTCTGTAGAAAAGCTGCTTTGGGTGGGTGAAAACAGCATTTTCCCTAGTGGATGCACTCACCATGATCTCTGAGTAGCCCTGAGCCACACTTACGGCTCCTTTGAGCTGGAGCAGAKTTTAGCTGTAAGGGTTATGTTCAAAGCTGCTTTCCAGCTTTCCATTTGTGCCACAAACAGGGCTGTACACTGGTGAAAGGCTCTACTTTTTGTTACAGGATGGCATTATTCTTGTTTCATTGTCTCTATTACTGGGGCAAAGGTTTATGGAAGAGGTGTGCCTGTCGCTCCTTTGGCACCCGGTGCTGGCAGGCTTGGGAACGGTCTGATCTTTATTATCAAAGTGTTCCCTGGCCTCACACACTGCCAGGTAAAATTCTATAGCTCATGAAGGAAGCCATACAAAACAATCATAATGGTCCCTTCTGGCTGTTCCAGAACATTTTTCCTCCTTAGATTAACTTCACATCTGTTTGATCCCTCTAACGTCATGTAATTTCAGAGGAGGATTGGACTTTCTGAAATCACGCTTTTAAAGCTCACTCTGAGATGGATGTGCAAAAAGTAGAAGTCACTTCTCCTGATGAGGGTTTACTCAAAGGATCAAGGTACAATGCGTACGAGTTCTTCCTTACAGGAGCAAGAAATTAATAGAAAAATGAATGTAAATCCTAAATCTATCAAGGAYCATCATGGCCTGTGCTGTGTATAAAATCACTTCCTCATGCAAGTGCCACAGCCCCCTGGTTTTCCACCAATCTTACACAGGCAGGGTTTCCCCCCCCAGTTTTGCCTTTGCTGCTGTTCAAATTCCACCACACTTACGTAGCACTTCTAAGTGTGCAATTCACAGTTGAATGGAAGATGAAGTCACAACCCAGGCTCTGGAGAGGGGACTCRCAAACATCCTAGTGTCTCTCCAAACACCATCTCCCGCTTCCTCTCCCATCCTGGCTTGCAACACATGGAAAGTTTTTGTCATGGAGGACATTCTTGGGCAGGAAGGAAGCAAGAACTGTGGCCAGGAGCCATTGGGGCCACCTGCTTGGAYGTTCGCTTCAAAGGACAACGAACCAACAACCCCAACATGCAACCAACCCAGCTGAGCATATCCACACCCAGAATCCCCCCAGTCTTTGGGGCTAGGGGGTAAAAGACCTTTGCCCAGGCTGTGTCTGACCCAGGAGCCTCAAACAACAGCAGCAACAGGATGGTGCCAGCGAGAGCTGAGCCAACATTGTGCTGGATGTGCTCTGTGCT
The DNA here is from genome assembly GCA_018881555.1 of Amblyornis subalaris. Taxonomy (NCBI): domain Eukaryota; kingdom Metazoa; phylum Chordata; class Aves; order Passeriformes; family Ptilonorhynchidae; genus Amblyornis; species Amblyornis subalaris. The sequence goes on along the minus strand of JACAXG010000056.1, from coordinate 2,082,030 downwards.
GCAGTACATCTGAGGCATGCCATTCTTCCCACATATACTGCTGTACCCACCCAGTTATGAAAGAGCACTTGGCTGCCTGCCCTGCTGCTCCAACATTGCATCTTTATCCTGAATTAAACTCCAGTCCAAACTCTGCTAATAGTCCTTTCCATTATTGCTGTTTGGAAGAAGAGGGCTCTAATGGTTTAACACCCTGGAAAGGCTCTGGGGCAAGAGCCAGCACAGCAAGAGGCAGGTGGACTTGTTGCTCCTGGTTCGGTGTAGCTTGTGCAGGTTAGGACCAGTAATGGAAATGCTGCTAGAGAGGCATTAGCTGATGACAACAACCACACTACTAAGCCAGGCTCTCTGGAAGATTTGCTTTCTGGCTCCATCCATGTGCTGATATCCAGGCTGTCTGTTTCAAGGTGCAAAATCATATTTCTTGAAGAGAAGGGTCACTTACAAAGAGGAGTGAGGAAAGGCTGCTTGTAGGAATGCAGTGTCAAAGGATTCAAGGATCCTGGGTCCTCCCAGAGAAATAGCAAAGGGGTACCTGTGTCTTGTAGGGAAAGGCAGGATGACCTGATCTCCTAAGGTTAGATGAGCAGCCAGGTGCTTGTGTGTGCTGGTCACGCCTTCCTTTTATTTATTGTATTTTTCATCACAGCTGATCTCTCTGCATTTGCCTTTATTATCTTTGCATGCAGAGTGTACATACTCTGGGACCCGGCTCAACATCCTTTCTGTCCATGGGCCACTTAGGTAGAGCTCAGCAATTTACTGCATGAGAATACCAGAAAATGGTGGATGTAAATGGACCATTGCACCCAGTGCCTCTGTGGACTTGACTTCACATGGATCTACACTGGATCTGTGTTATTAAATGAAAGTGGTAAGGAAACAAGGAATGGAAGACAAAAAACCCTCTGTAGATGTTCTGCAATGATCAAAAAACAGTAGAAAGATGACTGTTATCAGCTCTTTGTATGCATTTAACCCAAATAGGGCCAAATATCACTGACAATGTTGTTTCTTCATGTTTCTTACCAGAGGGTCTTATTCTATCACCATTATACAGTATATTTCTGGGACACCCTCTCCTGGGATGTGCTGAATAGTGTCACTCATTGCAGTAACTGCTGCTCACTATAGTCTAAGGGCCAGAAGCAGGTGACAGAGATATGTAAAACAGACATGACCTTTTCCCAATGTATCTGAAACAAAATTTATGCAAAATTGAAGTAAGGTGTTGAGGACAACTCAATTGCTACCCCAGGGTCTGGTGACTGCCACATGAACAGAGAGTGAGTGGTCCTGCATGTCAAATGAGAGCACCATGAATTTGTAAAAGCCTGTTTATATTACCTGGGGGTTTGAGTTACAAGATGCAGCATTTGGCTCTGGATCTAAAGGTAAATGTTTATTGTGTATTTTATGACTGTTTACAAATGCGGTTTGAAGAAAACAATGGAATATGTAACACATTTTCTTTCCCCAGGTCTTTAGTCCATTAAGTTTGTATTATTTTAAGTGGCTAGACTAGAAATTTAAGTCATTGTTATTTATATTGGAGCTAAAGCTAAGGATTGAGCTGAGCTCCAGGCTGCCTTGTGAGAGTTGCTGTGTCAGGGTTTGAGAATGGTCTTGATCTGAAATACAAAAGGATCAAGAAAGGTTGGTTAATCCTGTGATTAGATCTTCTCACAAGCCCATAAGAACAGGCCTCCACCCATGATCCTACTGCAAATTCCTTGTGTGGCCACAGTCAGCCTTTTATGGTTCTTTTTTGAAGGTATTTATGAAAAAAACYCAAGCCCTAAACAAACCACATTTAAGGTGTCGGCATTCAGGGAGACCTAGAACCCCTGGTAGATTTAAGTGCCATAATGTTGAGGTTACTTTTAAGGTCTTTTCTGCCATGTATGGGGTAAATTTCATCAATTCCTACCTGCTGAGACCTGCAGCCCTCACTTAGTTCACCACGAGAGATTTAGCCCAGGTTTGTAATGGCTGAAGGTTGTTTGATTGGTGTTCAGTGGCTTATTGGATAACCATTGCTGCTGAAACATCACTCCAGTTAGCAAAAAGAGAAAGGAGAGATGTTTGTGCTCAAGAAACAAGAGAGAGATGCAGAAATTATGGACAGTGCCCCCAGCTGTSCTGCAGACCTCCTGGGTGATTGGGAGGGATTTGCTAATCTCTCAATACCACTTAACAAGAATCCTTCCTTCTTCCTGCTCTTTGTGTTGCCTATTTAGCTTGTCAAGTCTACAAGGCAGGAAACAGCCATGTGAGATGTGCCTTGGCACATCACAAGGCCATGGTCAGGTGAGGAACTTTTGGGGGCARGTGTGTTGGAATGGCTCACATACATGATAACCAGAACCTTTGTTGAGCAGAGAGAGGAGACCACGGGGCTGGAATGGGCAGGAAGATTAAACTCTTCATGCTGAGAAGTGCTGCCCCAAGGCAGATGGGGGAGTTGTAGAGGAGCTTGCCTTGCCAATGAACACCCTACCTGTTCACAGAAGATTGTACACCATGCTCTAGGGCTGGCAAGCCAGGGCTTATCTGCTTAGGAACAAATTCTGATACAGACTGGGTGCCATTTCTGTGCCTCAGGCTGCTGTAATCTATTCTCATTCAGCAGCAATTCTCATAGGATCTCAATCCAAGGTAGGGTTCTAGCTACCCTGAAACATAGGATCCATTGCAAAATCTGCAGGCAACAGTGCTGGCAACTTTGGAGTTGCCTCTAGGCCTGGCATGTGCTTAAACTACTCATGAGCTATCTGGGCTCCTCAGCTTGATTTCCATCCTTGTTTGACTCATACTTTATTTCAAGGATTGTTTGCATTTTTATGCCTCTGAGACTAGGTCCCGTGGGAATCCTTCCCAAACTCCCTACATTGACCTCCTGTTCTTCCAGCACATAACCCCTTCTCAGGAGAGGTCATTTGATCCTCCACCATAAATACATGAATCAACACTTCATGCTTTTATGGGACTTTGCCTGAGTTTTCCAGTTTCCCAGCACCTCTGAAGGTGGGTTCAGGGTTTGGGGGGGCCCCAAACAACTTGGTCTAGTGGGTGGCATCCCTGGCCCATGGCAGGAGGTTGGAACTAAGGTGGGTTTTGAGGTTTCTTCCAACCCAAACCTTTCTGTGATTCTATGATTCAGACCATTGTGCTGTAGTGAGGTTAGAGGGAAGAAATCAGAGAAGCATTTTGAGAAAGCTTATCCAATTCTCCAATTAAATCATCAAGCAGTCAGTCACAGGTGTTAGCTTGGCCCCAGCCAGTTAATTAGCTTAACATCCACTATCTAAAAGACCTAAACAAGTCGTTTACAGAGATGGATACCTCAGAGATGGGTAGCAGGATGAGGTGATGGTACTGCTATAGTTCTTTTCTGGCCCTGCGGGGAGGTCAAACACCTCTCTCAGATCTTTATTTGTACATGACTGAAATGAGTCCAGTCCCASCCTAACTATGGAGGGCAGTCTGTGAAAGTCAAGTTTATGCATTATTAGAAGAGTGCCTGGGAGTAAAAAAAAAAAAAAAATCATATGTGCATAGGAATTCACAAGTAGTATCCACCAAAGCTCATTTTCATTTATCTGCAGTTTCAAAATCAACAGTGCATTTCTGTGTGTGCACTTGCACTAGCAACCAGACCTAGTTTTTCAACAGGAAGCCATAATGTCACAGGTGGTTCAGTGGAAAGGTCAGTACAAGCTGCTGACAGTCTTAACTCATTGCACTTTCGGGGAAGATGTTACTTCCTGTGACCATGGACCAGGGCAGAGTAAGCAGTACCCATACTTAGATGCATAAYAATGTACAGATATCAAAGGCCTTTTTGCTTCTATGTGGTCCATAGAAGCCTGTTGGATGATAAGTCTGGGCATGCACTTGATATTACCTGGTTAATCATCAAAGGAAGCATGTACCCCTGAAAATAACCCAAAGAAATTATGCTTCCACTAAAAAGAGATGGATGTGCCGGCCAAAGTCAGAGTACTCTTCCTGTGCTTCTGATCTGTGAGACAAGTACCTTCCACCATGAAACATATAAAAGAATACACACTTAAAATGTATAAGACAATGGGCAGATAAATTAACAAAAGGCTTGCAAAGATATATGGAAAATCCTCCAGGGTGGTGAAGGAAGAGTTGCTGGGGAGGTCTGGAGCCAAATGCCTATGCTGGCCCTTGCTGCTCCCTCCCTGCTCCGTGGGGCACATACACCTGCCTCACACCAGGGAGTGAGGAGGCTGCTGCAGGACTGTTGGGCACCAGYCCCACCTTTCACCCATCTCAGTGCTCTGTGGCTTCAGCACTGGAGTGGCTCTGGTGGGAAAGGATGGCTGCTCTGTGCTGCTTGCTGGGAAATGAATGGACAGGCCAACACCTTCCAGCTCCTTGGCTAAAACCAGGGTGTCTCATGCTTCTCTCTGATGTGGTTTTCACTTTACCAGAAATGCTGCAGCTGCTGGACCCAAAGAACAGAGAGCTCTAGTTGTTACGGCAAAAAAAATCACTGAGTCTTGCTGATTTGCAATAATGCTGCTCCGTCATGGGTGTTATCCTGAGAAACTTAAATTCCTCAGTCCCTCAGGGCTTGTGGTGAAGTGAATGGCAAAGCCTCAATCAGTTCAAGAGCAAAAAAATTGGGATTTCACTCAGGTAGGTGGTTTTTTCCCCTCCCAGAAATGTGATGAGACCACATCCTCTGCTGTRATCAAACAGCACTTGTACTTGTCAGTCACAGTTCCCCTGACCCTGCTCCAGCACACAAACCAACACACACATAGGTGCACAGAGTCCAATTAAAAAAAAAAACAACCCAACTARCAAAAAATCCAACCAACTTTCTCTGAAATCATTTTGGCCAGACTCCTCTTATTTAATAAAAAGTCATGATACAGTGCAACAATACATCCTGCATGCCAGAACAGGAAGAATGCTACTTTTGTGTAGGTAGGGAAATAGTTGTGATGTACAAAAGAGGTACTGTTTTTCCATCACTTTGGCCAAACTTTACACTTAGCTTCTCGTGTCAGGAGAGGGTGTGACAGTAGATAGGATGCAGCCTTTGAAACTCCATCTCCACAGAGAAAAGACAGATGGAATCCAGCTGGCGGATATCACACACGTTTTCTGTTCTCCTCGATATCGCAGATCTGATAAACACAGAAGAATAACAAGCCTTTATAGAATGCAGATGAACAGAGGAGCCTATCTGTATGTAAAAGAGAAGGGCCTCAGTTGACTGAATGCTTATTTCTCCTAAATGAAAGTTAACTCCCACGATCTCATAAGGYGAGAATCTACCTGTTCGAGGCACATATTTGATTATGTTCCATACAAATTTCTTGACCTCCCATGGCTGTTGTTATCCTGATCTCATTTAACATCGTGTTGTGTCAGACTGATACAGATATCAAGGAAAGGCCATGCAGGTGGAGGATGTCCAGTGGAGTTTGCTGGGTTGTATGAGTCTCTGTCTCGGAGAGCACGACTGCTGGTCTGTGATCATCCAAAGTCTGCACTCTGGCTTTTAAAATAAAATCTTAGAAACCTGGGAATAATGTGCTAAGACAAGTGTTGTCTGGTGATGGGAACCAGGAAATGGTAGCTGCGAATACCTGAGTGCGAATGACTCATCCAGTGACCTCCTCTGGCTCCGCTGTGTCCTCCTGTAACCTCCTCATCTTTCCTGCTTCAGACGGAGCTGCGAGGCTTTGTTACCCAGAGGATTCTGTGATATGATTCTGTGCTCTCCAGCAAACCTGCCACAATTAATAATAGAAGATGCCTAAATTAGGACCTGATGTTGCACAGGCTATTATTGTTGGTTTCCCCAGTGCAGATACTGGGTCACGTTCTAAAATGTTTTTGATTAATAGAGGGTGAATTTTTATCTCCTTTTACCCAGTAAAGCAGCACTGTCTTAATGGAAAGTGAAGCCAAGGTGGCATTATGTTAGTTTAGGTTTCCTCCCTATACGAAGGAGCTGATGCTGACAGGAGTTCCACAAAGAGGTAAATTTTATGTGTATATTCATTTAATTCATCCCCGTACTGGGATGGTACTCACATATCTCTTTTTCTACTTTCTCCTGTTTAATTTAGTGAAGCATTTCCTTCCTTCCCTGATATTCTTTTATGGATGAAGGAATTGGTGTCACACACAGGAAATCCCAGAAGATGTACCCTCTATCAGTATCAGCAAAAGTCTCAGTGTTATCTTAGATGTCAGCTCCYGAGCCTGGCACACTGCTACCATTTAAATCTATTTATAATTGGTGAGGTCATGGCCATAAGTTTCTCTTTTATTTCTCCTCAAAGGAAGCAGTGAAACCCATTTATGAAAGACTTCTGGACTCTTGAAAGACAAGCTGAAATACAAATAAGATCGCCGATTGTTACAAAAGTGTAGATTATTGGACCTTAAACTCCTGTCTCATCCAATGGCCACATCTGCAGCTCCAGAGCATGCTGCAATCTTCTCTCACTCCTAAATACTACAGAGCCCCTCTGCTTTTGCCTGCTGGATTTCAAACCAAGAAAATAAACCCATAGCAGTGAGATACCTAAAACCAGGGGTAATTTTAAGGAGATTTACCCAAAGCCAATTGCACTGAGTAGGCAAAATCTACTCATAACATTCACTGAATGACTTTACTCACTCCTCATGTATTTTTTACCTCAGCCTTTCAAACTGTAATTCTGGCTTTGTACAGCCTGTCCCTGCACAGGAGGTACTTATATCTATGTCCATTTTGAAGCATATGAGGCATCCTGTCAATTCTGAGCCTAAATCCCCAGAGCCTTTGCCTCCTGTGCACTCTGCTGCACACTGGAAACACCTCCTCTGTTCCAGCTCTGATTTTCTTGTTCAGGACAGTGAGCATCTGCCGTGTTTTCAACCTGATGTCTGAGAATCACAGATCAGGAGAGACCTGCTTCTCCCTTGAAGGAAAAATAGTTTTTGCAGATGATAAGTTTCATCTGTCTGAAAACAAGATAACCACAGAGGCAGAAATTGAATTAGAAATGCACTTTTAAGGGGAATTGTTTTGTGTATTAAATTTTGTTCTGTGCTTCCTGAAGTCAGTATAGTGACTTTCCTAACATTATTTCCCTATTTTCAGACAATAAAAATCATGTTGGTTGTAACATTAGTAGAGAATACAATATACTAAGGGCTTTGGGATCATTCTGAAGCTGTGGATGCTTTCATAGTTTCCTATTAATTTTTCAAGGGTCCTTGGTTTATCTGCCTTTTAACCCAAATTTGATTTAGATTTCAAAGGTTCTTGGGAAAAAAAGGGAAAAAAACCCCATTAATAATGTCTCTTAATTCATGGGATGGTTTTCCAGCAACACATGCACTATGTTTTGTTACTTTAAATAGATGCAGTTTCCTTTTAGGAAGATTCCCTCTAGGAAGATTTTCTTTAGGAAGTCTGAATTCTAAATGTGTTTCTATATAAGTACACAATATGGAAAAAAACCAAAACCTAACCTAAGCCTGAAAGAAGTGAATTTGGCATTTAAGAATAACATGAGTGGTGACAAGTTTTGTAGTAGTCATATACAACAGAGAAGCACTTCTTGTGCAGTGGAGTGTAGGTTTATCAGTTCCTAAACTAAATGATTTGGCAATTCTATTAGATCATGTTTCATAAAGTAGCAGGTCCAAGCACTGACACTTTCAGTTTGAAATCACAAAAGTATGAAAAGCTACACAGAGCTACAGCCAGTAGTTATGCTGCTTCCCTGAGGAAACAAGCGGTTGAAGTTTTGCTTTCCAAATGGATTTCTCTGGAATTCACTTTTTGCACTTGCATCTGTAACACAGATTAGGAATCTTATGAGAAACCTGCCCTGCAGTATGACTTTTGTCCCAGACTCAAAACTGCCGTGAATATGCCCCCAGTGAGTTTCTCTGCATGGGCAGCCCTCAGTCACTTGCCCTTTTGCTTCTTGAGAGAGATCAACATTGATCTTGATCACCTTCTGCTTCTTGCACCTTTCTGATCTTTCTCTTAAGGTTCTACATTTTCTGATGTTTCTGGCTTTTTCTCTGAAGCTTTGATGACATCACATCTTTGTTTTTAACTGTGGTTAATCAGTATTGACTCATTTCTCACCGTTGTGTTCTGCTTTCACACTTTACAAGTGTTGTTSGTCTCTATACCCTCTAATGGGCTGTGAGTCTGGTAAAGCAGAGGAGTTTCTTGAGAGCTTTAGATCCGAGCTGTTTTCCGGACAGAGTAAGAGGTCTTAGACTCCACAGACACAAACCACAGACTATCACCTCAAGTTAGATAACATCCATGTAGGAAAATGGGTCCTTTTAAAATCCTAGCCACTTACACATGTGCTTTATACAGAAAAACACGGCTTAACAATTCAGTTCCTACACCTTTTCACCTTCATGGATCTTCCCAAGCATTTTCCCAACTATGTGTTTCATATCATTCCAATGTCCACAAGAAAACATTGTCGTGTAACATCAGTGGTATATTGTCTGCAGTAAATGGAAAAAGGACCAGACCTGAAGTTCTGAGACTTTCCTCTTATCAGAGATAGTCCACAGCATATTCTGTGCCCCAAAAGAGAAGCCTCATTGCAACAGTGGCTTCTCAAACCAGGACTGGATTCCCACAAAATCAGTATCTGTTAGCAGGTATTCATCTCTGGTAGTTCCACTTGACATAAGGCAGCTCCTTACCTAACAGGCACGAGTTTCAACTGGTGCAACTTGAAATATGAATGAGAGCAGAATTTGGCATAATCACTGTCAATCCTCTTTCTTTCGTACATTTTCCTCACTGCACCTGAAAGTAAAGAATATTGCTTGCTGACTTCCTTCGACCTCCCCTTCTCAATTTTTTTTTTAAGCTTTCTATTATTGCACTGTGAAAGAAAAGGTAAAACACCAAAGACAGGCACAAGGTGGAAGAAAGACATCCCCAGGATTCAGCAGCAACTTGTCAACCTGACTGCTTTCCAGACACATGAAAAAGTTGTCTGAGAAAAGGAGAGGAAGAACACACAGATAGAGAAGGCCCCTTTAATCTAGCAGAAAAGAAGCATCACGGGAACCAAATTAAAGCCAGACTCATTCATATGAAAAATAAGTCAGCAGCAAAGATCATTAACCACTGGAACAGTACAGAGGGAAGTTTTAAAATTATTCCTTATGTCCTGGTGTCTTCAGATAAGGACTGTATTCTGTTCTGTAAAATATGCTTTGATCAAAGTAATTCTGGACTTGACACAGAGGAGGTCAGACTAGATAAGGTGATTGTTCCTCTGACCTTAAAACTCTACAAATATGTACCTTCAGAGAGAAAGGCCAGACTGTGGTTGCAGTCTGGCACAAGGACACCAGAAATTTTGGTCCAAGGCCTGGCTCTGTTACAGATTTCCAGAGTAACTACAAGGAAGTTGTGTAGTTTATCTGTGCCTCTGTTCACCAGCTGTAAAGTCTGGAGAATAATCTTTCTCCTGTTCAGCTTTTTAGTTATTTGGGGCATGGAAAGCAACTTACTGGGTGTGGGTACAGACCTGTCCTAAGGTCTGCAAAGGAAAGCCTGTAAGCATCATTGCAAAACGTGTATCCATACGGAAAACTTAATGGCACAGAAGGACAATATATTAGTAGATATGCTAGATAGAGATAAAGAAATGCTTTGCTTCCAGCAGTAGCCTCCTGAGTGCAGTTAAAAAGCAACACGTCAGAGCGTGGGGATGGTCACTCAGCTAGAGAATTATGATTTCATCTCAGGATGCTTCTGGATACAAATAGCATCCAAGGCCTCTTCATGAGGGAGCCCCTCACTTCCTCCAGTGGCATTTGCAACATTGCAGTCATTTATGTTCTCAACAACAATAATCAAATGACCAGTGTCTCTCTCTATCCATGCACAATGAAGACTTGTGCTCTCTTTGCTTAGCTAAGAAACTTTGTGAGCTTCTGCCAAGAAGTGAAAGATCATTTTGAATGGCTGGAACAAATTCAAGCCATGTCCCAGGGAGCTGGAAGGCTCACAGGCCTTGTCCACTGCYCAGCTGCTCCTCCCTTCCCTACATCTTCATTGTGTCTGTCGGTCTCTGTCACTGCTGGAGCTGAATTAGCTGCTGCTCCACCTGGAAGCTGGACACTCTTCCAGCTTTGCCCTTCTCCTGTCACTGGGGTGAAATATGAATAGCCTTTCATGGTGTGTAGGAAGTGGGGTTTAGGAAATGAGCTGAGCATGAGCAGAGCTTSTACTCAGGGAGGAAAGGGCTGAATCCCAGCTGGAACCTCAGAGCAACCTCTCAATGAGTCCTTATGTGAGCTGCTGCGAGTTAACGTCTGCTCCAGAGAGAGTGGGAGCTCACCCAGCAGTCTGTGCTAAGATTCCAAGTACACATAAGATGCTCTTTGCTCCAACATCTGCTGGGTTCAGTCCCTGATGGTGRTCAACCATATAACAACACATACATATGTATAAATATATATATAAAACATATTGTACCATAACATACATAACAGCACTTCACATATATAAGGGAAAGCACTTATTTCTCTGCCCATGAAGATGATTTCTCTATCTATGAAGATAACTACTCCAGCAGTGAGTTGCAGGCCTACCAAGACATCTTTAAACAGAGAAAACAGAGCAAACAAAAGAAAGCAGTAGCCACTGGTGCACAGATTTTCTCAGGCTATGCTAAGGTTTGCAAGGACAATAATAGGCACCATTGTTTCCATTTCCCCACTACTCTGAAAAAGCCTCATCAAGCTACAAGCATGACCAGTGTCAGAACAAGGCACTGAAAGATACATGAAGGGTTGGAGAGGGAAAGGAGGAGACAGCTGTTGGGATGAGTGGAGAACCATATCAGAAACACAGTAAGACACAGCTCCACAGAGCTAAAAGATGCACTTGTGTTATCCTGCCAAGCCCTCCTTGGCACAATGTCTCTGGATGTGATCCTCTTAGTCTATCGCTGGTTCCCTGCGATATGTGTCTATCTGGTTTCTCACGGCTGCAATAAACCCTTCTACTGCACTAATCTCATTTAACAGTTCCACTGACTTGAAAAGAACCCAAGTAAAATTGCTGTGCAATTTCTGCTGGCGTTATTATGGCTGTATCACTTGTCAGCTTTCATAAACAAGATAAATATAGTTAAACTTAAAGCATCAGATATGAAGAAATTTGGCATGTTACAGCAACCCATCAGAAATATTTTTTGACAGGTACCTTATAAAAAAGGAAACAAGAGGATGCCAGAGAGGATAAAAACTTCGAATTTCTCTTTTTGCAAAAGTCTTTTGCCCAAGGAGGCTGCAAGAACTCAGTGTACGCTACCTTTTCAGCACCATTAGCTAGCTCTGCTGTCACGCACAGCWGCTGGACCCGGGCTGACTCCCTAAAAGCAGTGAATTTTGTTATCAGTCTYGGTATCTTAAAGAGCCTCTCATCTCAGATTGCATCACTGGGATCCAGCTACCTGGAGGATAAAAGGCAGAACATCAGGAGGCATGCAAAGCTGGAAGGAGGGGGGAAATGTTCCTGCTAGAGCACAGGGAAAACCCCTACTCACAAGTGATTTCTGACGTGTTTTCACAGCAGGAGGACATCCCATCTGAAGGGCCTGTGTGAAAGATCATCCCCCACTCTTCCCCACACAAGTGGTTGGTTTGTGCCTGCAGCTACTCTGCTCCAAAGAAGACAAGAATCTCCCCTCTAGCACCTGCATGAAAAGACCGAGCCCAACAGATCTCCCCACGCCCAGGAAGTACCCACGCTCTGCTCCCTTATCACCTCCAGGAGCAAGGTGATGGAGAGGTGGGATGGGGGAARGCAAGATCCCAGCCCCACACGGTGCTGGCCAGGGTGTGCCAGTGGCAGGGTGCAAGAGGCACAGGGAATGCCTTGCTCAGGGACAGTCCACGGGGTACATCTGGGTCCCCCCTTCTGTCCAGCCCTGATCCCTCTCAGAGCATATGGAGGTCAAAACAGCAACAGCAAACATGAGTCAGCTGTGCTGAGACCTGAGCCCATGGCTCCAGGGAAAGTAGGTGCATCCTAACATAAGGTCAGGACTCTTTCTGGAAGAGATTCAGGGATCGCAGGAGAGACTGTATTAGCTCCTAGCCAGAGAGGGAAAAACAGCCCTAAAAATAACTGAGTTATAAAGGCCAGTGACAGAGGTCAAGGCATTGATGCTCAGAAGATAAAGTGGCTGGTTTCTACTGTTGTCTGAGTGCTCTACAGTCAATAATGAACTCCAATAATGATACACAGTTCTCGTCGCTTGTGCAGTTGTAAAATAGAAGGGGACAGATTTTCAGCTTTAGGAGAGTTTAGGACATTTACGGTGTCACCTTTTTTTTTTTCCAGAAACACTGGACATCAAATTCTTGATAGAGGTACTTGTGGAGGGATGTGTTGAGATCTGAGGGTGGCAGACTGGGCAGACAAATCAGGATGGTATGATCAAATAAAGAGCTTTTTGTCTTATGACACCTTGCTTTTGAGGAAATAAAATTCCCATCTCTCCACACCTGTGCCTTTCCTATTGCAGTAAACAGTGAAAAACATGCAGGATTTCTGTGGAAGCTGGTGGGAAAATATTTTCCTGCCTTAGATTGGGATAAAGCAGTTGTCTTCAAACATTTCCATTTCCCTCAAAGAAATAAAGGTTCCCAATAGAGTTGTGTCTAAACTGTGTGACAGATATGCATTTGAGCCTTGGTTTGGAGTCATGCTGAAGGTCACATCCAGCTGATCCATGTGTAAATAGGCATCTTCTCCTTAAAGATAGGAAGATACAGGCAGTCCAAAGTGATGCYAGCTTCTTCTGGGCTGCAGGCTATGGATCCCATGCACACTTAGCACTGCAGATCTTACCACATTGACTCCAGACAGACATCTGCAGTCTCAAATGAATCAGAATACAGTTCTGGCACCCCGAATTATCTAATGCCCTGGAGCAATCACGAAAAGTAAGTGAGAAAGAAACTTCTAGTTGAAATGAACTCACCACTCTTCTTATCACCTTGGCTGTAGGAGGCTCCCTACTGCTTTCCTASTAGATCTCCTGACTGTGGTTTTAATGAGCAACATATTTTATATTTTATATAATAGAGAGAGTATTTTTCCACTGATTAGTTATGCTAATTTCTTGAAACAGCCATAAATAGTCTAGAAAAAAAATGTGCTAGTACATTTGTCTAYGAAGACAGCTATGACCTGTCATATATCAGCCAGCCATTATTGATCAGAATATTAATTTTATAAGTTTATGTACTTTCTGAACATTTACAACCTTCTTTCAGCTAATTAGAAGTCACTATTGGTAATAGACAATAATTTACTTCATAAAAATATACAGTCCCGGGAACACTGGTGAGTAAATGGCCTCAATCTGTCCACGTTTATGTAGAGAGTTGTCCAGATCCTTATGGATTATAAAAATTACATGAACTGAGTGTGTGTCTTGGAAGGGTTAGAAAACTCTCTGTCATTATCTTTGACCATTGTAGTAAGTCATATGCCAAACACCTTGTCATCGAAGGGGAAAGGGAAGAAGAACTCTCTCCCAGGAGAACAACCTTCACTGTTTTCTCACACACCAGGTCTTAGCAAGGATCTTATTGACCTGACTGCTACTGTTGTTCAGAATTGTCCTGAGGTCATTGACCTGGAGCCATGGCAAGCAAACTGGATTTGAACCAGTTCTGCTTTCCTCGGCCTCTGACCTCCCATGTGGATCGCAGCTGGACGGGAGCTGAGCTGGCTCTGGTGGGACAGCTTCAGCTGCTGCTGAAGTCACAGCAATGCCCGTGACAAACCAATTGGGTGTGCGTGTGAGACAGAGCATGAGAGCTGGGGAATCTTGCCTCAAAAATATGCAAAGAAGTGCCATCCCACTCAAGTCCTCAATGGCAGCCATAAGCCTTGTCTCTGTTTCTCCTCTTTGGTTTAGGAGTTGTTTTGTCCATGGTCATAGAACAGCTCCTGAGCTGTGAAGGATCCTGCCTGTTCTGGTTTTCACCACCTGCAGCAAGCAGACGTGAACCCACAACATCCTTAACTGCATTCCAATCCAACCAAAACACAGGCACTAATCATACGGTTACAAAGTCCTTCGGCTGCCTCAGATGGAAAGATTTATGTCCTCAAAGACTTGGCCAGCCCATTATTGCTCATTCATTGTGTTTGCCTACAAGTTATGACTGCTCTTTCCATTTAATTTTTAATGCGGCTGTAGCCTTGCCTCACTAAGCTCCAGGAAAATTGTAAAGGCACTGGCTGTTACTGGGAACCTATAATCTCTTGGCAAAAGAGTGTGGGCAAGCAGTTTCTCCCTGTTGCACAATAGTTCACAGCACCACACTCTGACCCTTATGCAAGAACCACGATTTYCTTCCTAGCAAGTGTGCAGTTTACATGTGCTTCAGTCCGAGAAAAGAGTAAAATTTCCCAGATGAGGTATATGGATCCAGTGAACGTCTGAATCATGCATTGTGGGTCTAGATGTGGTTTATTGCTATTCATAAAGCTCATCGCTATTCTTGCCTTGTGTTTCTCTTCTGTTTCATTTTTGTTGAGTGTTCATCATCTCACTATCAGTAGTCCAGGTCCTCAGGGGAACTTTAATAATTCTCGTCCTTAGATTTTAACCCAAATCAGATTATGTTTCTATGATATTGAATTTAGTGACTCAAGATGTTTTCCATTCCAGTGGTTTCTATTTAGGTAACATATCCCAAATTGTCTCTTCATTCTAGGTTTCCAAACACTTAGACCTCCTTTGCAGGCGTATCCAAACGGCGAAGCCTGACGCCAACTATCAGCAAACCACCTACACAGAGACCACCATCCAAACACAGAAGAAATTTTCATATATAGTCAGGAGATGGTTTGCCTACTTCCATCAGTACCGTGTACTGGTATGGCCTGTAGATGCCTCTACCCTGGAGCCCAGGTTATTCACCCAAAATGCAGGAGATTCCTGCATGGCTCTGAACCACCAATGCTTCCAGAAAGAACCAGAGGTGCTCGAAGGTACCTAAGAAACGACAAGAATGGAGAGATGCTATTGTAAATCTGCATGGTCTGGGTTAAATTTCCTTCTTTCTGAAACAACTGCTTTAGGCCCAGCAGCTGCAGCATTTCTGGTAAAGTGCAAACCACATCAGAGGAGAGCAGCAGACACCCGGTTTTAGCCCAGGCATCCATTCATCCCTCAGCAGCCAGACCCAGTGGTGGCCCCTTCAAACCCAGTGATGAACAGGCAATGCTGCTGACCACGCTATGAGCAAGCTGAACAGCAAAGAGTCCTTTGCTGAGGCACCAAGGCCTCATCCCATTAAATATTGCACGGGGACCCCAGCTTGTTTCTGCTGCAGTGGATGTTGCCCCATGGCAYCCATCCCTCCCTGGCTGCAAGGCAATGTGGGGTTCCCCAAAGCCCTCCCAAATACTGAGGGTTGTGTCCTGCCCAAGCACATGCCTGAATGAGAGGAAACCTCAAGGCAGACCCTGTCTGGGGCTGGAATGCCCCTGCTAAGCCCCTGTTCCCGTGTGAAGGAGCTGGAGTGGCTCAGGCAGTCGCGGGATGGCCGGCACGGGTGAGTCAGTGCAGGGAGCAGCTGCAGCAGCTCCAGCCCAGGTCACCCTTGGCAGAGCAGCCACAGCGGTGGAGGAGAAAGCCAAGGTGCTGCAGCTAATAAATCATTCACAGTGGCTGGGGGACTCCGTGATCAAGGGAGTGACAAAGTGGCCTGAGCTCGTTGCTGCTCCTCCATCGCCCGCCAGCGCTGTGCCAAGCGCTGGGCCACGGGCACCATTCCCCGGCTTTGTGCAGTTGTGGACACAGCCTTTGAGGCCAGGAAAGGCTAGCCACAGTCATCTCCCTACCTCACAGAGCCTCTAACATTTTAGCCAATATTTCCTGCACCCAGCCTTAACTCGTGTTTCATGCAGCACCACGCCTTGGATGACCCACAGGATACACAGCCCCGGGTATTGTAGATATTCAAAGTTCAGTTGGACCTAACAGGCTTCGGCACTTCCCTTCTTACTCTCTCTTTGCAGTTTCTCACCGTGGGCAGCAAACTGACTGATTAATAATTACAACAATTAACTTTCACCAGTTAATAGGGAAAAAAATATCAGATTAGGTTGGTAATTGGTAATCTGAGGGTCATCAAAAAAATCAATGTTACCAATCAAAATGAAAGTAYCGTTCCTTTGTTTATCAAATGAGTTATTGAGTGTTTTATGCATCAAAGACTATGCACTGTCATATAAAATAGAAAACTAAGGGGATTTAAATAGCTTGGCTCTGTCCACAAAGTGGTGGTGAAGCATGTCTTCCATTCTTTATTAAYTCTTAGAAATTATTATCTTGTCAGGAAACTTTGCAGTGAAATTATTTTCAGAGGAAGAAAGACTTTTTGAGGGGTTAAAATTATTTCCTCATGACACTTGTGTACTTTCTGGAGGAAAAAATTCACTTTTGTGTCGAAAGTCAACCCATTGGAGAGGGTTATGGCTAAGGGTAATATTTTCAAACCTGGTTGTCCAAAAATAGATTTCTAGAAGGAAAAACTAAAAMCAATTTAAATCAAGGGCGTAGCAATTTATTTTTGTTTTATGTATACATTTGTTTATTAAAAGCAGCTTGTGCATTAGATCTGTGGATAAGAAGGCATGAGCCAAGGGGCCAGAGAAAGTCCCCAAGGACAGCAATTCAGGACTGTCTCTTTCAAGYTGTTCTTCACCATCCAAGAGCAGCCACATGGATAAATGGTGGGAGGGAGGGAGAGCATGTCATGCTTGCAGCTGGTGAAGAAACACGTTGATGTCATCACATAGACTTAAAAATGTTGCTGTCTAAAGAACCTAAAACTTTTCAGTATTTTTGAAAACTCTTCCTCAATATATTCTGGCCTTTGTCTGTGACACCATTATGCTTTCTCAGTGAGAAATTATTAYGGAACAAATTAAATTTGAAGCAATAATTTTGCCTCTGGGTTGGCTGTATCCTGGGCATTAATCCTCTAAAAGTGCTGTRAATATACTAATTGGCAATGCATTGCTCATGAAAATTAAAGGCCACTATATATTTATATATTTATTTCCATCTTTTAGATTATAACACTGTGCTAACAGCATCAGCAGAGGATGTTTCCTAAGTGACAGACAGAGGTTAATGACTTTGACTTTGCCTCTGGCCATACAAGCTCCTCCCAACCAGTCATCAATTCCCAAGAAATATAGGAATTGTCTTGAGTGTTATTGGTTTGACTCTACTTTTAATTCCATGCCTGGCATTAGGAGTGGTGCCTCTTGCATTACAAAGACATCTCTTGAGTAACAGCTTTATGCACTCCCACTTTATTTAGTACTTACATCTTGTCCCAGAAGTCAGAGAGGGGATTTACTGTGACAATAATTGCATAATAAATACGGCTGCAAGGGCAACAGCTGGGAACCCAAAGCTGCTACACCAAGAGAAGGTACGGCCCCTGAAAAGGAGGGTGSAGATTGCAAATGCGGTAAAGGAGCACAAACTCCTGGTGCTGTTCCCCAGCCCTTCCTGGAGCTCCTTGCACAGAGCTGACTTGTCTGCACAGCACAAGGCAGTGCTGTTGAGCCACCCAAGGTGTAGGCATGCCTRTTCCTGGCTCAGGGGCTGGGCAGGGAGAAGGTCTCAGCTGTTTGCAGGTATTCTGCTAGCTCTCTTAAGGTGGATTGCTTAGGTATATTCCTCAATTTACTCCAATTTACGGCCTAGTGCAAAATCTGGTCAGGCTAAGGCAGAGTAAATTCCAGAATAATGGTGTGTTTGAGAGTCAGATGTGCTGATCCAACGGCACAAAGGCACTGGAGTCACTGTTCACACTATGCATTAGAGCCTGAGTCTGAAGAAGCTGAAGGAATGGTGCTTTCAGATATCTGCTGGATACAGCACTGAGTGAAGAACTGGAGCAAGATGCTTTTATTTTTACAGATATGTCTTTATTTCCTAATCCACAGGTTTTGTTGCTGTTGACAATGATTATGTATCAAATGGAATTTGTATCCTCATTCAGATTCTCATTTTAAACACCTTTATGTCGAGGGTTTTTTAATCCATCCTTTCCCAAAGACAGTAATTAGCATTTTGTGAAAACAAGTGGGATTTACAGGTGCTTAGCTTGCTGTGTAATGCTGATGCACAACTGCTCAGGAATTGAACAGTGTGTGTGTAGTGATGGCCAGGACAAGGTGACCTGTAAATGATGTACACTTTGTACCTAAATGTGTCATCAAAACATAATGGAGCACTTTGCACCTTTTTCTGTGTCCTCTGATCACCACCATCAGAGCCATTTTATCAGCTCTGATGACCAGATGGGAAAGGATGCCTATGTTTTATACTTAAATAATCCAGCAAGAAAATGCCTGATGGAGTGAAAGACTGCTTTGCTGGGTGAATTAAGAACAGTTATAACTGATCCTGTAGGAGAAGCCCTTTCTGGGTGCAAAGTCCATGCTGACTGAACTTTGGATTTTTAAGTTCAGATCAAGTGCTGAGTCTGGACTTTCTGAATACTAACCTAAAAAAACCCCACAAAACCATCTGTCAGCAAGAMCTAGGAATAGCAGAAATATCAATATATTACAGAAATGAAACCAAATCATAACATGGATTTTGGGATGCACAATCACCCTGGACAAAGCTTAATAGTTTTATTCATGGGCCCAGATACATATCTGGGTTACTGTAAGGGTGGAAAAAAATAAAGCTTGTTTTAATTTTACTATATTTATATACAGGTAACTTATTTGTCACTTTGCTTTGAGGAATAGGTTGGCTAGAGAAAAATATCTTGATGAAAGCTTCCAGGGATACTTACTAAAGAGCTGATTTCCCTCTGTTTTCAGCATGAACACACAGGCCTGGTACAGCATAAACCAGTTAATGCACATTGTTATCACTTGTTCTACAGCAGCAACCAAAGCTCTCAGTCACGATCAAAGACTTGTTCAAGATCATGTAAAAACCTGCTACAAGACAGGATTCTCTGCCAGCTCCCCCTGAGCAGTTTTCTTCTGTTTTCCCTCTTTCCACCAGAGTGTTTCTAGCTTTAAGGTTAGAAACAAACCATAATACTTTTGGGCAGATAACAAATGGCTCCTCCAGAAGAGAGGACGTTGGGGGGGGGAAGGCAAGGGCAGAGGGAGAGGAGTTCCTAACACACACTGCTAACCTGCAGTTAGCCAGGAGAGCTGTACCAGCCAATTAACCTCTGCAAAGCGAGGCTTTCATGAGTTGCTAGAAATGGGAATGATGAGATCACTGCCAAAGATGGACTTGGACACTGCCAGGAGGTGCTGTGCAGGAAGGGSAGCTCCAGATACGGAGAAAATAGCTGCAGGGTCTTCTGGCCTTAAAGAGGGGCTTGGAGAAAGGGCAAAAAGCATCTATATTAAATGTTTCTGTTAAAATCAACTGTGAAATTATTCATTACAAATTCAGAGTACCTGCTTTCTAATGAGATTTTCTCACCAGAAAGGTAGAGGTGTAGGAATCAGGGGAAAGTTAGACAATTTTCTTATTTGGTGTATATATATGTATAGTCCATATTTTAAGGTTTGCCTCTATATATACAGGTTTTTATAACCTTTTTTTAAGGTTTGCCTCTATATTTGCCTCTATATATGCCTTCTTATACAGGAATAGCTGTGATGTGAGCAGGCGGGAAGGTTTGGCTTAGAGAAAGGGACTTATTTGTTGGATGTTGAGCCAGTAAGACCTTTCTGGAGTAGCTGGAGTAGCAACCACGACCCTGTAATAAGTAAACCCTTTGGACCTGGAGCCTGAGAATGCAGAACTGAGAGGTTTGCTTCAAGCCCTGACTCAGACATGCACCTCTTGGTTTAACCCACCCATACCAGCCAAAAACTAAATGGTGTCTGTTGACTCTGTGCCAAAGGTATTGCCTTATTTCTGCTCAGCTATGAGGTTATTTACACATTGCTCCATCAGAAATTCCTCTGGAACCAATGAAGCTTTTCACACCCAGTGAAGTCGGCCCATCATGATTCTCTAAAACARATGCATTATTTCTAAAGAACATCGGTGACAGACATAAAGTTTGCTGCAATCTTCTGGCTACACTTCTATCAGTGCTAACCACAACCCATCATTGCTTTTTCTTATGTCTTTTGCCATGAATCAGCACCAACCCTCCCTCCACCCAATCTCCCCTCCTTGACTGTGGTCTAAGCAGAGTTCACACACACGATATAGGAAAACATCAGTCCTCTGGCTCTGAAAATAACTAGATACATTTTTATGGTTCCTACATAACACAAGATAATCATCACCTTCCCTTCTGGCCCCAAAGATTTCTAAATCCATTTGAATTCAATGACTGCACTGCACTCCTATGCAAGCCCATAAGAGCAAAGTAATTTACCCAGTATGAATCTAGTGGGTAGTAAAATATGAGTGTGCTGCCTGACAGCAACACTGCCATGTGGAGAGACAGAGCAGGGAGTATTTCTCCATTGAGTAACTTCACCTCTGTGATATTTTCTTATTGATAAGTAACCATTTATTTAGCTTTAGCTCAGTAGAAATGTCCCTTTTGGTATAATTACATCAAATGACATGTCTACATCTCTTGACATATTTACACCTTTTAATACCCCTATCATTAATTTGTTTTGATTGTTTTGAAGCATTGTTTCCAGCTGTCTTTAGAATGATTACCTCGAATGACATCAGCGGTGTTAATTCATGAATATTTGTCATTTCATGTTGTAGAAATTTCATGGAAAGGTTGTGTTGAATAGATTCATGGCAATAATCTGTTGCAAATACATGGCTAATTTTTCTCTTTGTTTCCATTAGACCCTTTAGAAGGTTTCTTTAGTAGGATTTGGCTATTTCCCTAAGACTTCAACTCTGTTGGTCCACTGCTGGATGGGATTAGAGCACGAGTCCCTCCTACCTTTTCTTTTATTATGTGCCCCCTTCTGCCACCTCTAAAAAGGACAAACTCTGTACGTATCATAGGACTTATGGACCAACACAACAAAGACCTCTGACTTTGTCTCTGAGGCTTTTGAACTTCACCCAGTAATGCTTGGTGTGGAAGGAGTTACTGTGCCCTGTGTATAAGCCACATATTTTTGGTACTTGTAGATATCTCCCAGAAGAAACAGTAACTGCTTTATCTTGTGAAACACATGGAAACAGCAAAAGTTGCCAAGATTCAGGATAACAACATTTAGACTTTGTAGAGAAGGCCAGGAAAGTTTTTATTCCGTAGAAGATCGTCATAGACCAAACATACGAATCCTAAGAACAGCCTTTCTTTTAGCATTTTATTACTGTCTTTTCCAAATGCAGAAGAAATCAAGAACTAGAGAGCATGCAATTATGCAAAGTTTTGCTTTGGCTTTCTGGGAGAAAGAAGTCCCAGAAGAGGTTTCCAGAATCGAGGAACTGAGCAGCAGGATTGAGTTGAGTCTTCTGCTCGTGCCGTGTCACTTTATCCTTGAGGACTCCTTCCCCCCCACCCAGACGTACAAAAAACTTTCTTCTGGACCACCAAGGTCATTGTGAAAGAGCAGAGTYGCAGACCTGACTGTGGTGCTGGAAGGTGACAGTATCTGCTGGATATTGGCAGAAAGGGTTTCCCCAAAACAGCACTGACCCAAGGTCCCCAGCTCAGATTCTGCAGTAGATTTTACCAGCTTGTTCCACCTTTGGATACCTATGGATATATCTGCATTGCTCCTGCTGAATCTCCATGCAATGCCTGACAATCATGGCATYGTCAGATGTGCAGATCACAGGAGGTATCTCCATGGCATCTGATAATGTAGGCGTGGATTTATTGAGGGAATGAGGCCAGTTTAAATCACTTAGGATTCCTGTGCTTACAGATGTGAAATTAGAAGTGTATACTTGAATTAATTTCATTAACAATCATTGTTTTGCCTGTTGTAGTCTATGAAAACAGAATTTTAAACAAGTTTTGTCTTGTGCCTTACCCCACCTATCTGCAGACTGGAGTCCTAACAATGTTCTGACTCCTACTGGGAAAATTTTAAAAATGTTTAAGACCCATTTGTATATAAATAGTAATACCAACAACACAAAATCTACTTATGGACCAATTCAGCAGCCAGAGCTCTTGTTCTTTCTGGTTGTCACTTTGATAATGCAATACAATCACATGGGCTTGCAGCCCTGTCTGCTTGGTGTGCCATCATTTATAACACATTATCAGAGTGACAGCTGGCAGTAACAAGAGGCCAAGTGCCAGATACGCACAGCGCATCTTTCTGAAAAATATTTCCCTTTTAAAACGCAGATAGGTTGATTAAGAAGTGAGGGAATTCCTCCCCCTTCCCGCAGATGGCTGAGCTGATTCATTGGAAACCAACCCAGACGCAGCTTCTCAGTGCACTGGCAAAGCTCCACGCTCCACCTTCCCTCCTCTATTCAGGTTATATCCCATGGGGTTCATCAGGAGAATTTTCCCTGACAAGGATTGAAAACAGTGATCTATAAGCAGTGAGCAACATCACCATTTGCTTTAATTAGGCAGGACAAAAAGCTTGCTTGAGGATGCAGTGCAAGGGTACACCCTGAAGAGCGCCCTGTTTGCACTCCACTTGCTTTGTGTTTGGCCAGCCTGCTTTCACCGTGGCCCCTGGAATTCAGGCCCAAACAATGTGCTCTCAGAGCTTTCCAGTCACCATAAATCCCTGCCTCCTTCCTCAATGAGACTCCTTCTCAGGCACCATCTCAAGGCACCCTAACTACCCTTCCCTGATCCAGCCTGACCTGTTAATCAGTATTATTGAAGAGTTACCCCTTTGAACTTCAGGAAGTAATCTGGTGTATTAAGTCCTCTTTTTAGTTTCACTAAATAGTCCTGTGACCTCCCTAAAAACCCCTCAAAAGACAAGAAAGGAATTGTGTCCCCTCACACATGGTGCTAATTGGGAAACTCCAATGAGCTTAAGGAGGAGCAGCATTAGAGAAGACAACTTTATGAAGAAGTGATAGAGTTAACTGGCTGCTAGTTCATTATTATGCCAGCTGACTGTACAGGACTCCACAATGTTCTCAGGGATGTGGGGAGCGGTGTGTGTTCCCTGGCAGAGACCCAAGATCTAGATTAAAATCTCCCAGAGTTAATTTAGGAAAACAATAATATTTAAAGTTGGAAGCTTTTTTTTTTTAGGTTATATCCAACCATGGAACATGTGATCCCTGGGCCTATTTCTTGTCCACATAGACCTTTCCTTGTGGATTCTGTGAATAGCTGGCCCCACATTCTTAAATGGGAGGACCTAACAGGAAGTGCATAAATTAATATTTTGATATTCAAATAAATATGAGTTTTCAAGTAGTGCGTCCCCAATGAAATAACTGCCAGGACCCCAAATGCTAAATAAACTGATCATCACTAGGTACTCAGTTTGTACAAAGTCCAGCATTGACACCAGTCTTGGCTGAACTTTTGCAGCTTTTTTAATTCCTTATAACTCTTCACCTGAGGTGGTGTAGTTTCCTCAACTTCAAGCATTTATTCCCAGACAAGAGGACAACTTGCAAAGCGCAATGGGATCTGAATATTTGTAAAGAYGGTTGCTCAGATCTCAAAACCATCCAGCTGCCATCCTCTTCTAAACCTCCATGGCAGGACGGTGTCTGCCATGCTCCCAGATGAATACTTGTGTTGTAGAGCCAGCGTTGGCCTATACAGGGGCTGTGTGGTGTGCTGGGGAAAACATCCCTGCAGGTCCAGCTCTGCCCTGGAGAATACTGTCCTGGTGCCACACAGCCACAGAGACATAAGAAAAACTAGACAATTTTCCCCTGGTGTTTGTGTTCAGGGCTATAACAGAGCCCAGAGTTGTAGGATTTCATCGTATGCCATCATTTCTATTTGCACCCCTGCTTCTCCATGTTTTATTCTGTAAATACTTAAAGTTTTTTTTCTCTCTCTCTCTCTCTCTTCATTTGTCATTTGAACTCTTTTTTGCACCTGTTTGCATGTCGCTATGTGCTATGAAAATTTAAGTTTCCTCGATGAAAGGTTACTYGCAGTTTTGTTTCCGGTGTTTGGTCTTCACAGATCTTAGCTTTTCTATCCCTGTGAGGAGGTAGAAAAGGTAAGGGGATAAATCAGTCAGGGAGRGCAGAGAGGACTAGCAGGAACATCAGTTTCAATGTGTGCACCTCCTTGTATGAACCAGGAATGTAGAATGTGAAAGATAAGAAGCCACCCTTCCCAGCCACTACAATGCAGCTTTGTTCCAGCAGGTAGCTGGGTGTTTTTCTCACCTCAACTCCCTCACATGCACCATGGGTAGCTGAGAGCATGATGGTCACATTTCAGSGGAAAACTGAGCATCTTCATCCACTGTGATAGAGGGAGTCGTTCAAATCTCCTTTTTCTTTGTGAGCACTTTTCATTTAGTGAGTCACTACTGGATCCGTGCGAAAGCACCTCTGGGAATCCCATCTGTAGATGTGTATCATTAGCACCTAAAACCTGCTTCTGAGCAACATTTTCAAAAATCATTTTCAGTGGGCTAGATGTCTGCTCTACACCAATGGTTGTTGTAGTGATATCAGTTCTGGGAAACATTAATTTGTCAGCAGAGTCCACACTACAGAACAAGCAAATTTATACTAATCCAAAAATGCCAACTGCAACTAGTTCCCCTTCCTAAAGTAAAACTCAGCTGGAAGCATTCTAACTGCATGCAAAATTGGGYGTACACAGGTTTATCTACTCGCACAACATTAATGTGTAAATAAGGCCTTAACAGACACCTCGGTGTCCCTATCATCTCTGAAAATGAGACTTCAGGGGTACTTCCAGAAATTCACTTTAAAAGGTCAATCTGCACAAAAATGGAAAAAGAAGACAAAATGTTTATTGCTACCGGAAGCTTCACTTTGAAAAGTAGCTTTTTATAACAATACAGACAGGTCTGTATCTGGACATCTGGAGCTGCCTATCTGACCCATAAAAAAATGCACATTTTTTTATGCCATTACCCTTAAACCTTCCCTTTTAGCAGCTACTATCTAGTAAGTAAGTACTAGCAAGTCCACATTTGCATTTTGGCTTTGCAGTAAAAGCAACAAAGTGATTTAAAACTCTTTCCCCTCCTGTCTCTAACTAAATCAGCACAATTAAAGCGAGAATCACTGCTCAGGGAAGACATTCACGAATACTCAGATTGCTGTGGCCAATGGATGTTGGTCAGAACCCATGATGACATATTATCTGCAGAACGCAAAACCTGCCATAGTTTTGAACTTTTTAAGAAGAATATATAATTCAGCTCAGTAAGCTGCTTGAAGATATTAGAAAAATAATACAATATTTAAATACAGTCTTACACTATATTCTTAGTTTAAAACTGTGTTGTTTTAGAAGTGCACTGTTTTACCTGTACTTTAGGCCCAGATTGCTAATATTGTAGTGGATTAAAATAAGCAATTTTTWAAAAACTTTATAAATACTTGTCTCCTGATATTAACAGCAACTAGTCATATTTTGTGGGGGTTTCTGGGTTGCTTCTAAGGCAAATTCACCAGATCTTTCTGTTGAAGATGGCTATGTAAATCAGGAATAGCTCCAATGAAGTCCATTAAAAATACATCAATGGAATATTGGTGTGAAACAAGATTCATTTCCTCTGAATTTTGTACGAATGAAGAAAGAACAAAGAAATTGAAAATTTGATTTTTTGCCTTGGATTTTCTTTCAGAAATATTGACTCCAAAGAAATGTGGCTGAAATAATCTCCAATGAATAATTAAATAGGTTATTGAACTGATTAAAATGAAAATGAAAATAGCTAGAGATTAAATTTGGGGAAAAACATTGGGAATTTGCAATTAAAAGTAGACTTTGCCGGACATTTGTACCTGTGCATAAGACCATACTTTTAACTTGTCAAAATGGTGCATTATCAGAGACTGGAGGCAGAGAAGAGAGAAGAGAAGAGAAGAGAAGAGAAGAGAAGAGAAGAGAAGAGAAGAGAAGAGAAGAGAAGAGAAGAGAAGAGAAGAGAAGAGAAGAGAAGAGANGAGAAGAGAAGAGAAGAGAAGAGAAGAGAAGAGAAGAGAAGAGAAGAGAAGAGAAGAGAAGAGAAGAGAAGAGAAGAGAAGAGAAGAGAAGAGAATGAAACAGAAAAGATGATCAGACAGAGGAAGAACTGTTGGACATTTTTCATAACAACATGAAAAGGCATATTTAGGAGAAATTAGCTCAAAGCAAATGCAGGATGAAGACTTGAAAGAAGACCCAGAAAAGCCCTGTGGCAAAGAAAGAGAAACTCTGCGACATCTTCTGTCCCAAGACACATCTCCCTCATAATGTTCTGCTTCTCCTTGCTAGAAGGGGCTGTGGCTGGGGAATGGTTGAAAACAATGGCAGTCAGTGAATCAGACCTAGAGTCATGAAGGTATTTCTGTGTCAAATTCTTACTGAAATCAGTGAAAGTTAAATTCCAAGAGTAACTTTAGATTTGGGGCCTTGGTCCCTGTCCAGGTTTGTTTAGCTCAGTGTGGGTCTGTTGGCTTCCAAATCGTGCCCATTTTGAACAATTGCTATTGTTGCATACTTTTTCCTTACTGTGTCAATATTTATTCTAGCTTATGGCCCTTTGAAACCGTGCTCTGGTGGACACAGGCTTCTTTTAATGCCTTCTCTAGTCCTAACATGCTTTTCTTTCTGGTCTTTGAACAGCAGCTGCAAGGCTGGGTTCACCAGGTATTACCTTTCATTGAGAAAAATATGACTTAGTCTGTTTGCCATGTATGTGCTGAGCAGAAATGTTATATAGCCCCTTTAATAATATGATTATTTGCTTGGCTATCTGTATTCTGTGGATTTTTCAGCTGTTCATTATTTTTGGTGTTAAATTACACACTCACATTTTTTATTATTTTATATTCAGTGGTTCCATCTTTGGAAAAAACTCCAAATTTTACACTTGTAGTAGGTTCTTGCTTAAAACCATTTGGAAGTAACTGCCTGTCAATTGTTCACTGAAAAAGAAAAAGTGACCCTAGAAGAAGAATTTATTAAGAGGGTGAATGAATCATTTCTCTCTCTCATTGTCATGTCATTTTCTTTACCATTTGGCATTCACTGCACTTGGAAATTCCTCCAAGTCTTTGTGTTCCTGAGCTTTGAGATTTCAGAAAACAGTCCCCTGGCCCCCAATCCCTGCCAAGGTTGCTACTTTCATACTCCTTTTCCTGTGGATTACAAAACAGGATATTATTGTAAAAACAAACAGAAATTGCTGTTCACTGCTGCTAATTTTGAAGAGAACCATAGGGGAATGAAAGCTCTGCAGTTTTTCCTTTTTTAAGTGGCTCAGGCTAGGGATGAGTTCTCCTGTTCTGCTGCTGTCAGGTGGAGATCAAACACTGTTCATCGCTAATCACCAAAGGCCACAGTAGATAACTCTGCAATTTTCTGTCCTTCCTTTGAAATTTTAGTCATTGAGAGATGAATTTAAGTTTTTTAAGTTTTAAAATTTCCCAGTATGTTTCGTGGTAAAGATGGCATCATTTATAAACCAAAGGCAGTTTATAACAGAAAGCTAACTAAAGACATTGCTCTGTACATTGCTGCAGGCTGTCTCAGCACTGGGCAGAAGGGCTGCTGAGTGTTGTTTCCTTGCCTTTTTCCTGTGGGTGATGTAGAAGGTGTTAAAAGACATGTATTTGACCCTTCTGCAGCTGTGAACCAGGAATATACTATCTGCTTAATTTAAAATAAGAAAAATAGGATGTTGCAAAGCAGAAGTCAAGTGTTGGGTGTGTAGCTCAGGAATGGGAGTCCAACGAGGTATCTCTGGAAGAGACACAGATCTGAGAACAGGTCACTTTTTCCCCCCCAAGTTATTTAGCCTCTTCCCCACAGTACCTGATCCCACTCCATCATGAAGGGATATTTACTCCACAGCTCTCTCACAGGATTGGGTAGTGTGAGCTATACTTTTGACAGACAGAAAGTGGAATAGATGCAGTTTAGCTGCAGATCTTGCATGARGAGTCTGACTGAGCTGGGAATAAAGGTTGGGACTTCTGCTTTGTAGCTGTAACACATGGCTCCAAATGTAACATTTCTCTCGACCCTCCTGTCTTTGGGCATGAGGATGATGTGCTAAACTATTGGTAGAGTACAA
Source organism: Amblyornis subalaris (assembly GCA_018881555.1). Classification (NCBI taxonomy): domain Eukaryota; kingdom Metazoa; phylum Chordata; class Aves; order Passeriformes; family Ptilonorhynchidae; genus Amblyornis; species Amblyornis subalaris. The sequence goes on along the minus strand of JACAXG010000056.1, from coordinate 2,053,787 downwards.
AGAGCCCAGTCATGCTCATTGGGCTTTCACTATGTGCCAAAGCAGGTCCTTTAGCTTTAGGGAGACCACACTCACAGGATGCTATGACATGGAGTCGGKGAGGGTGCTGTTGAGGACAACATCAGGTCAGTCCCCAAACAGCATCATGGACTGTGTTTGAGGCATGTTGACTACTGGCTGCTTGTTTCCAAACCTGAATGATCTCCATTTTCCATTTCCAGCCAGTGATAAACAGTCAGCTCGCCTTGGTTTCAGTTGCAAGATGAGCTTCATTGACCTCCTTTAGGCAGCGCCCTGGAGCCATGTGAGATGCCCTGGGGTGTCCCCAGAGGGCACAGCTCTCCTACCAGTCCTATTGCAGGCACKTGGCCATCTCAAGCAGCTCAGGGTGTCTTGGATAGTGTTTAGGCTGAAAGGAGCTAAGCATACGCCTGCATTCCTCCATGGCGGCACTCCCTTCATTGAAAGGCTGGAAAGCAAACTCGCCTTGGAAAAAGCAAACAAACCAAGAAGCGTGGGGAGCTCTGGGGTGTGTGTTCTTGGGAGAGTTGCTCAGGGTGTGGGTAATGAGCCAGTGGGTGCTTGAGGGCTTTCAGGAATAGGATCAGCTCTCTGATAACACTGCAGTGGTTCCCAGGCTCAGGCAATAGATGCACTCTGGTGGATGTTTAAACAGCAGATGTGCTTAAAATCTGGGTCATTCAGTGGGTTTACTAATGGTCAGGACTGCTTTGCTCTCAAATACAGTGATATATGGTGGCTTGTGTGGTGGCTCTGCAGATCAGTTTGCCAGTCTGAAGAGGTACATTCTTTATTTATTGAACTTAGAGCTCCTCTAGACACTGCGCAAGAACAGTAATAGAAAGTGAGGCAACTTTCCTGATGTTCTGTTGTCACATCCAAGGGAGACAATAAAACCCTAATGAAAGTAAAACTCAAAGATGGGTTTCTAACGAATGCAGGATATGTTGGACAAATCAATATTTCAGCTTCCAATATTATTTCGTCTTGTGGGCAAACAGAGGAGTTTGGGATTGTCTGTTCATCATCTTTAGCGTGCACTGAAATGGCCACACACTGACAAAAACAGATAAGTTATGGAAATGAAGCCTCTGAAAACAGATGAAAATCTTGTGTTACTTGGCARCAAAACTTACCGGGGAAAAGTAGGGAGCACGCAAGAGACAAATAACTATAAGTCTAAGACCGGGTCAAATTAAGACTTGTTTTAGATGTGCCATGTCACTCAAACCATATCTGAGAATGAAGTTACTGGGGGAAAAAAAAAAAAGGCAGTTTGTGTTGGTAAAATATCATGTTTTACATTATTGACAAACACCTAGCAATCTGACATTACACTTACATTTTATGTTTTTAAGATCACAGTAATATTTTAGCCAAAAGTGCTTGAAACTGCTGCTAGAATTTTTCATCAGCTTAACATACCATAGACACTGTTAAAATGTCATTCTAAGCCCATTTTCTGACTTTTCCCTATAAAAGGATTAACTTGTCTTTAGAATGTTAAAAATGCTTAAATTACTTGATATTAGATAAGAAGGTTTAGCTCAGCCTCAGGAAAAGTTGCAGATTTTATTAAGAAARTATGTATACGTTGTCTTTCGCTCAGTGGGCATAAGTCAGGCTCTGCATGGAAAGGATCCTGCTGATGCAGGGTAATTGGAGTGAGGGTCATTTGCAGTCCACTTGCCAGGCACCCGGCATTACAACCAGATGAAAACTGGTTCAAATCCCAGAGCAGAGAGCCCTAATACAAATGCAAGTCCCAGTATCCAGTTTGGTTGGAGTCCAGGTGAAGGGGACCCATGTGACATTCATGCAAGTGAATGATGTGGAACTACTATTTTCTCTCTGTGTCTCCATGACTGATTCTGCATGTTAGTTGATACACAGCCCAAACTGATGTGTAGGGCAATCYGCATTTCAGTTTTGAGAAGTCTAGGACCAATGGCAAACCCCAAGGATCTGGGTGTGATACCCAGAGCACCTCGTACACACAACATCTTGTTCTTTTTCACACCAAGTCATGTTGTTTCATGGTTCTCCTTCACCCTTGAATGTCATTGTCTTCCTAAAGATAATTTGGGGTTGATTTTTTTTTGCTTTGAGACACAACAGAGGAAGTCTTTCATCATCCACTACTTGTGTGCTGGCAGAAAGCTGGCCCTGGAAGTAGACTGGTGAACAATGGCAGCCTGATTCTGCCTTTCCTCATTCAACTGGATCATTGGTTGGACCATCATCTGAGATGAAAGGCACATCATGGCCACAGTTGATGTCCCGTCTCCAATAGTTGTTCAGGTGTGTTATATTTCCCAACTCTGTTAGGGTTTAGCAGGGAGCCAAGGAAGCAAGCAGGCATGCAATTACTGCATCCAGTTTCAGAACTCCTTTGGCTTTTGTCCCAAGAGGGAAGGGCCATCTATGTCCGTCTACTACAGAATACGCTCTGTCCTGTCTGCAACAGGCTTTTAATAAGGACAAACTGAGCGAAACTCACCCTACATTTACCCAGAAACGTCCAAGGGAGATGAGCTGCAGGCTTCTCACCATGATTACAATGGGCAGACACAGTTTGTTTGGATCTCTTTGAACTCTGGCCATTTTTTTTCTGAGCGGGATTAGCAGTGAACAAGTTTGCAAATGTGGCATTTGGCTCGCCCCTGCTGGGGTTGCAGAGCCTGTCCCCCACCCCTAAGTGTAAGGAGCATTTTTTTACCCTTGCTCTAGCCAGCTGCCAGATGGGCACAAATTGTTTATGGGGCTCAGTCTTGCATCCTGACTTTGTGGCAGAGGAGAAATGTCAACTGTCCAGCTTCTTTTCCCTTGCCCATCCCACCTCATTTGAAGCAGATGAGCTCTGTGCTAGTGCTGAGACCAAAAATCACAAGAGACTAAGCATGGGGTCTTGCACACTTTCCAGCTCCTTCAAGAAACTGGGAATAAATGGCTCTTACCAAGGAAATTGTTGCTGGCAAAGGCAAGAGCAGTGTCTCAGCTGAAGTCTGCAGTTTGCACATTGCACACCAGCGAGGGTTTAGGTGTGACGAGGTAATTACTCCTTAAACCCAAGGCCTTAGCTGTGCCCAGAAGCAATCAGTCCTGTGTGTTATTTACCACTTCCTCTTTGACTGCCCTTTCATTTCAAGCTTGCTTTGCAACAGCCTGATTGATTTATCCAGTTCATGCCATTCTCTCAACATAGGCCCTGGATTAAAAATAAACCCTGTAAATTGCCGCTACGTATTTACTGACCATTGTGCTGCAYGGCACCTCCTGCTTGCTCAGAAAAAAATGCTTCCTCCTTCTCTCAGTGTTGTTTAGCAGAAAAGACAGATAACTTCCTGCACTGTAATATAAATGGTAGAGTTGCTTATTAAGCTGGACCTTGGTTAGCAACACCAGCCTGGCGGGATTGAATCAGTAGGTGAATGCAACACTGCAAAACCCTGAGGATTCTCCCACCCTGAAAGAGTCATTAAAAACATTACAGAGAAAGCGAGGGTATGCCAAGTTTAAGATTAACTGCAGTTATGACTGTGAAAATCATACTGGGAACACTCCTACAGGCAGGCTTCAGTCTGAAAAGAGGGCATTATCTCCACTTGGCACCAATGTGCATGTCCAAGCGATAATTCTCTGCAGGGCTCACGTCAACAGAGAGAGCACAGTGCCTCACAGCAAAAGGGCAAATAACCCTTAAAAAGCAGAAAGAATCTCTCAGAAGTGAGCAGCATGAATCAAAGAAGTCAATGGTACCTATGGAAAGGACGTGACAAAAGATCCTCTTAAGGCCAGTGTAGGGAACAAGTTTTAAGGAAGGGAACAAACTTTGAGAAATGAAAAAGTAAGGGTTAAAGTGGCAGTTCCACCAGGGCTTGTTCTGAGAAAAACAGGATCCTGTGTGTGACTCATCTTGCCCGTCCTATGGCATTTCTCACACACCCATATAGATAACCAGACTCTCAAAAGTGCTTGGAGACAATTTTCAAGTGCAAAACATACAAAGATCTCAAAAGACCTCAGCTTCTGACATTCTTCAGAGGCCAGATGCCTCCTGCAAGGCTGGGGCAGGGCTGAAACTTTCTGCCTTTTTGGTGAGATTTGAACTACTGGTTGGTGCCAGGAGGAGGGGGAGCAGGGGTGGCAGAAGGCCCAGCTCGAGGAGAGATAGCAATCAGCTGGAAGTACATTTTAAAAGATAGCATCAACCTTTTTTCTTAGAAACATCTTGTCGGCTTATTTTTACTCAGGAGAATACAGAGTGAAGGAAGCAAAGTCTTCTGGTTTCAGTTGTTCAAATAATCAGGCCCACGACTGAATGAAATAGCAGAACAAGGATGACGATAGCAAAATGCACCCGTGCAAGAGCTCAGCCACGGGAGGTGAGCTGAGGGCAGCAGCCACCCTCCGACAGCCTGGTTGGCTCCTCTGGGAAAAGCCCTGCAGCCTTCTTCTCTTGCCCCTTTCTTCTCTTCCAGCTTTCTTCTTTTCAGATTTTTCCCTGATAGACAGGTGTGACCCCACTCCGGGGGCAGGCAAAAGGAAGGAGCTCAGCACCCAAAATTTCCCCTTCTTTAACTCAGAAAGAGCCCGCTGAGTCAATTGAGTGCCGAAATCCAAGTTGTTCTTTTTCTGGTGCTTCACCCTACAGTATCACCCAGCACGGCCAAGAATGGGAGGGATTCAGCTAGTGTCAGACAATTTTCAGATAGTRTAACATTAATCTTCTCTTTTATCAACACATGCCCACATTTCTGGTCTCAAACACAGCCCAGCCTGGGAAAAGGGGTTGTGCACATGTCCCAGGGATTTTTGGCGGCTGTAGAAGCTCCTTAGAGACCAGAAGTACCATTAGCCTAGAAATAGTTTTGCTGGACTCTCAGCATTGCTGGACTAAATGTCCCTCAGCAAATTTACACCATAACTTTCAAAAGACAACAAAGCATACCCTAAACTTGGAAGAGAGATATTTTATGCATTCTCAGAACAGGACAGTTTGACAAAACTCAAGGGAAGTTTTCCACAGCTAATGCAAAACATAAGTAGATGTATGCCTGTTAACAAAGAATGAAAAAGCCACTCAAAGAGGCACATCTATTTATACCCAGTAAAATTCTATAAATGATTTATATATGTATTGATACCTGATTTTTGTTTTTCTGTTTAAAGGGGTCACACATCAAAGCTTAGTCAATGACAAATGGCAACAGAATAACTTCTCTGTTAATGTGAAAGCAAAATGGTTGACTATGTTACTGGATATTTTTAAGAACCCAGATTTCATTAAAGAAACATTCAAAGGCAAAATAAAGCATCAGTCATCAAATGTTTGTGGATAAATGTACCAGCTTATTGCACCRAGCAATGAAATGGGGTTTTGGGGAGAAAAATTTGCAAGTGAGTAATGGCTTCTTTAACACTAATGTGGCTTAATTCTGAATTAAATCCTTGTCCTGCAAACAGAGGCTGTCATAGAGATCAGTATTACTTCATCTCCTTTTTTTTCTTCATTTAATGTCATTACAGAAAGCCCAGTACTCCAGAAACATTTGCTGCTACCCAGTATGTATGTATTAACAATAACCACTTTATGCTCCTTTGAAAGAATGGCCAGTATGCCTAGAAAGTACATTAAAATATAAATTAGGGAAATTTCAAAATAATCCATTGGAGCTAACAAAAGAACAGTACAGTTAAAAAAGCTTAGAACTGAACTGGTTTTGGAAATGGCTGAAATGTCAGAGAGAAAATGGCTTAGATTTTAATGATAATTTTGATATATTTAAAAATCATATTTTTTTTCTGTGGTTCAAAAAGAAAGAAAAAAACCCCATATTTAAAAGTAGACTGCATTAATCATATAACAATTGTGGACCATGACAACCAAAGTGATTTGAATACAAACAGGTCAGCTAAAGTTGTGATGGTTCAGTCTCCCTCTCAGTATGACTCAATCTCCTGATTTTAGGTATATTGCAGTGATTCCAGGAAGAAGATAGCATTTGCTGAGCCAGGTGCTGAACAGACCTACAGGGACAGTCATCTCCCACTTCAGGCACTTGGGAAGCCAAGCTGGCTGAGATTTCCCCTGAAATCCATGGTCCAGTGCAGTGATGGAGCTGTGAGCCCTTGGTTCCCTCACTGGGTTCCTGTGCCTCTGGTCCAGTGCCACAGGCACTGATGGTGGCTTTGGGGCAGCACAATGATACTGAGCACCAGTTTCTAGAGTATACAGGGTGTTGGGCACTGAAAGGCCTGTCCCAGAGCAAACTGCCTTTTAACGTTGCTTAATGGATTGCTACAAACAGCTGAGAGTGTATTCTGGTTATTTTGCCTGTGAATTTCTTGCTTTTGTTGTAGGAAAAGTTTTCATGATTGATAACTTTCTATGCATCAGACAGTGAGTATTTTTGTTTTCTTCTGTCACTGGTTTAAAGATTTCTTGTCAACAGGTGACCTTGCTTTCTGGAGAGTATTAGACAGTATTCTCTAAACAATGCTGAAAGGGAAAGGACATGGATTGTAAAATAGGATGAGAAAGGCTGGTGCATACATCCCTCACTGATAGGAATCAGCAGTTATTTGTGGCCAAGAGATCTGCAGGATCCAGTAAAGCAAAAATAAACACCCAGAGAACTTGGATTTGCAGAAGGACCACTTTAAAATAGTCTGGAACAAGTTGCCTGAGCTGACTTTACTGTCAACAGGGAGGTTGGACAAGACAATCTCCAGAGATCTCTTCCAATTTCAGCTGTGCTTGTCTGTATACATCAATGCAACCAACTACCATTAACCTCAACTTCACAGCAGTCACACAGGGAAGTAGAAATATTTTATAAAGCAGTCAGCCAGCCCATTTTCATCTTTTTACCTGAAAACTCTCAATATTAGTTTTTTCAGTCCTATCCCAGCCTTTTCTCCTGTCTTCTGAATTTATTACTGAAAAAAAAGATTGGGGAAAATTAAAAAGGAGTAGAGAAAGAGTAAGCCATAGGAATATCAAGGTTTTCCGGTTTTGCTGGGAAATTCTGGTGGTTCAAATCTCTCACAATTTTAATGAAATAGTTTGTTTCAAATAAAAGTTTGAGGTTTTTCTCCCATGAAAAAGTGGCTTAAATTATCAGAGCTGTCTCTGGGAAGCAGGGGATATTTTGCTAAATTATCAGCAACGAGAGAACACTCCATTTTCTCTGATTCAAGGATTTCTTTGAATGCTCTGTCTTAGAATCATTAAGGTTGGAAAAGGTCTTCTAGTCAAGGGCTTCACGAGCAGGGCCCGTGTGGGCTTCATGCCTAAGCAATGTGTTGATAGTCTCCATCCACTCAAAGACCACCTCTTCCTCACTCTTTTTTTCCCAGGTAAAACAGTCGCAACTCCACATTATTGATGATAGCCTAGCATACCCTCAGCACAACTCTTCGGCCTTTCAGCAGAAAACTCAAGTGGATTGTTCCTTGCCTGCTGTTGCAAATGCCAAAAGTGTGGCTGGAATCCACCTTACTTTCTCTGTAAGGAATTAGAAATTACCTTATGAGGGAGGTTATAATCCGCTGCCAAGTGAGAGAGTCAGGATTAACCAGAGTAACCTGATTGATCTCTGTGTGAGGTTTTCCAAATGAAGCTCTGGTTGTTTTCCACTGCAACAAGCTGCAAAACTGGGTAACTTGTGGGGTGCTCTCAGGGAAAATTAGTGTAAGGACCACTCTGACCAGGACTGTGTCCTCCCAAATCAGAGACATACTGGCATGCYGAAGGAAGATTCTCCTGAACAAGGCATCAGTCAAACAAACAGCAAGGACACACAGACACAATTTCCAGTCTTTTGTCCCAGCTGAAACACAAGATCAAGAGCAAACCTGCGCCTGCTTGTGTGAGTCAGTCACAGCCTTCGTGCTGTTAGAAATACTGCCTGTTTGGTCTACCTGAAAAGGATCATTTATTGCCCACCAAAATCCTGCGACATCAGGCAGAGTAGCTGTGGGGACCTGTGAGCATCAGGACATGTGTTTGTGTTCTGGACACACAAAAGTTTCCCTCCTTCCCTAGAATTAGATATCTGCTCTCAGTTCTGCTTGTAAACTATTGTGTAGCGTGTCTGTGTTTTGATTATCATGAAAATTATACCCTGGAGGTATCTGCACTGTGGTTCTCTGTATGTCTCACTAAAGAGGTGAATGAAATCATCTCTGGCAGTCCAGTTTGTGCAGCGGCTGTCTAGGCAGTACATAAACAGGATCCTTTTTATTTACGTCAGTTGCATAAAACCAAAATTCATTCCAAGGATTTGCATGTTCACAGGCCTAATCATGTTAGCACAGTGCACATTTGCAAATTTGCTCTCTGTCAATTGCTGGAATCTGGAAATCTCTCTGATTGCTGTTGGAGGCCTCAGCAGTGCCAGAGGCAGTGGAGGGAGCAGGTAGGGGTGCAGCAGCCGAGGGTGTGAGCAGAGGATGCGCCCGTCCATGCCAACGATGGAAATGCCAGCTGAATAGCAAGTGATCCATTGTTCCTGGTTAAGTAAATAACACCGACTTCCTGTCCCTCTGGAAGCCACACGTTCGTGTGAACTGAAGCTTCGTGTGTCCCAGCTCCTACTGCTTAATTGTCGTATGTCCATGTTCAGGCTTGCACAAAATGTGTAAATCAAGGTACAATAAAGAGGGACATATTTCAAGAAACACTGAGCTCTCATTGAAGTATAGACTAAGACTCAAAATTCTCCACCAAGTTAGATGTCTCCTGTTCCGAAATTACAGGCAGAGTTTCCAAACAAAGCCATAYTTACTGAAGTCTACTGAAGCTTAAGCATGCTTTCACTGCACACAAGCTGAGGTTCTTACCAGGTGTTTTTCTTAATGTCCTCCCAGACACATTCTTCTCACCTGAGTCTAGCAGAGCTTTTCTTCTGTGCCTACTGATTTACATGGAGGTTTGGATTAGAGTCCCATCTCCCCTTCCTTGCCTGCTAACCTTACACAACCTGCCCAAGTAATTTAATATGTGAATGCTGATGACCCACCTAAAATTCCTTTCACACCCCAGGGGAACCGTGCACATTCCCCCACAATTCATTAAGAAGCAATCACAGAGCTGCTCTCGTTACTGGAGCGCAGCGGTGTCGGGCTGGGGCGAGGCAGGGAAGGAGGGAGGAACAGCACTGGAGTGAGATCCCACGCTGTGCCTGATCACACCTGAGCCAAGCCAGGGTCTCCAGCCAGGGAGCAACCACAGAGCCAGCTCTGCACCAAACATGCACCTCCACGTGCATTTCTGAAGGAAAGGTTTAGTTCATTGGAATTTCAGTCTTTAAGTGCCAAATAAAAACTAATATAAACCAATAAATTCAAAAACCAGCATTTCAATAAGCGCCTTTGCTGTAGGGACTTTTACATTCATCCTCCTTTCTATGCTTTTGTATGGATTTTAGGTTGCTTTGTGGGCAGAGTCTGAAATATATTTCTTCTTTTAAGGAGAGATTGTGTTGGACAAGAGAGGGATAGACAACCCAGTTTTATGTAAGTCTGGTTTTTTCACCCTCTATCACAATTAATTCATTGTTTAACATGAGGCTTTAATTCAGTTGTCTTCATCAACGAGCTACTTTGTGTCCATATGGCTAATAAGTGTTATTCTGCATTCCAATTAATGGGAAAATAGAAAGTATTTTAACAGTGCAGCTGATCTAACAAAAAACACATCTGAGGAGGATTAACATTTCAAAGGAACTATTTGCTCAAGTGAGCTGTCTTTATTATGATCTAAAGAGGGGGGAGTTGAAGAAGAAACCTTGAGTAACACTTTCATTATGGTAGCTTAGATACTGGAAATTAAATAGACCTGACTGAATTATAAAAAATCCTTGTACTTGAGCCTGGAGATAATTAAAACTGTTTTACCATGTGTCAATAGTAACAAATGAAAACTGGTAAAGATGAAGGATAATACAGTACTGTAAATACTTTTTGGCAAACAAAAATATTGCTCACTTTAACCATGGCCTGTAAAAGAATATGATTTACCAGAAAGCATAAAGAACAGGCTGAACTGTATCAGTGTATTTTTATGCAAGACATATGGCTCTTTCTCACTTCTCAAAAATGTGTGGCCCTGGTAGYAGGCAATTGTTTTACTACATAATACTAGCACAACTTTAATTTAGATTAAAAACATGACAGGTTTCCGATGCAAGACAGGCAAGTTTGTGTTTGGGGTTTTTTTAAATCTCTCTTTCTCCAGTTTTTTGAACCTTGTTCTATTTACAGCTGTTCRTTCTCTCTCCCCATCTGATGGGGAGGGGAAGCAAGCACCTGCTTGCACAGTCAAAGCCAGCATTGCTTCTCCCAAGCCAGCTGGCCACGGTGCCATGCCGGGTATGTACTCCTTCCTCWCCAGAGATCAAATGCATCAAGCAGTGTGAGGATGATCTCTGCCAGCCCAGGATCCACTGCCTGGCTTTCTGCAATTCCACAGCTGTGGAATCTGGCTACAAAATGCCCTCTCTGCTGAAGAATTCATCAACTTTTCTCAAAGGAGTGGGAAGAGTAATTCTCCGTGTTGAGGTTCAGAGTATCCAGTACTAAGTCAGTTTATTCAGACTAAACTTTGTATGTTGGAGCTTTATAATGAAGAAGGATCTCAGGTTTGGGATGTTTCTGACCACTCCAATTGATGAAGTTCTTGCAGCTTTCCACAGTGTACATGACAAGCCTATGTAACATTAGGATGCTTACGGCGACCATGTCCCTTCCAGAAAGCTACACATTAGGGCAGACACTCCATTGTCAGATCCTGTACATTCTCCTTAGGTTCTCTCCAGTCTATGGAGTTCCTGATGCTGGCATGTGGATGGTCTTTGGGGGACACCACACCATAAAGTGAACAACAGCCCATGGTCATATGGCTGATACAATCTCACCAGTAGCACCAGTTGGTCTTGAGCTGCTCAAAGGGCCATTTGACAAACATATGTCAGGACTGAACATATTTCTGAACTCCCCATGAGTGGCACCATTGATTGGAAAAGCCCATTTGCACTCCAGGAGCAGAGGAACGAAACGGAGCCACTGCTGGTGTGGGTGGATACACTCATAGCACGGACTCGGATGTCACAGCGTAGGAACCGGCTCTGCCCTTGGCTGAAGGGCACTCGGCAGCTCTCTAAGGCTCTTGCAGACCRGAGAGGTCCTGGCATGTGAAATAASGTACTCACTTCCTGCAGTTACATCAATTGTGGGTCTCTGCTAGTAGATTCTAAAGAACCACACATTTTGCCTCTGTCCCTGGCACTTCTGGAGGGACATGTCTGAGATACCTGTGATGGCCACCCACACTGGCATATGGACCAGAGCCTTTCCAACCCCAGTGACAACCATGCCCAAGATTCGCTCGCTTGTTGGAGGTGGTGGATATCAGAGGGCAATGTGCATTACTAGATCTGTGTGTGGATCTCCCCCAAACTAGTGGCCCACCGATGACTCTCTAACATCCTTTCAGGTGGTAATTACCCAGCACTGTCAGAACGTGGAGGTCTTGCTTTAGAGGGCAGCCCTCCAGCTGTTCTGTTCTGTCAGGTTTGTGGAGAGGAGCTGAGATGTGTGTGCTCGTGCAGGTAGTTGCAACCTCAGAAAGATGAAAGACACAGGGTCCAGCACTGTGAAACCCATGTCCGACTGCAGGGAGGGTGGATCTCTGCCAGCAGATCAAGGCCATTGTAGTTACTGACAGATATTGCCTGATTTTCACAAGAATATTAGCAATTGGAAGGTTTTTACTGATCACATTAACACATAAAAAGGGACAGTTTTGTCAAAAGAGCATGGTTTCTCTCAGTTCTGAGAAATTGTGGTTGCTGGTGTGAACTAAAGTTGCAGGCATAGAGATGAAACTCCTGATTCCACACACAAAAGTCAACGGTTGGGTTTCAGACTCAGYTTTAAGTCTTCTGGTTTTCTTTATATGTGGTTGCCTTTTGAATATGAGCCATCATTCTCAAGCAACATAAATGCACATAGATATTTAAATGCATTTAAAATGGCAATACACATTGAATATTTGATAATAACTCCTGGAGGASCTCTAAACTTTCTGAAGTCACTTTCTGTCTGAACACTGCCAGAACAGCGTCTCCCTGTAGTCTCCAGGCTCAGTCGCCCTCTTCTATGCCACCAGAAGCTCTTGTGACTGGGTTGTGCCTTTATGTTCTGTGGGCAAAGCCTGGTGCACTGAGATCCTTGCCTGTAAGCCTCTCCCCACACCCTGCAACAATAACTGCAGAGATGAGAACCCCAACAGCAAATAGGAATTGTAAGGTTTATTAATTTCCTTTTCTCCATGGGTTTGAACTGTTTTCAAAATGTTGTTTATCACTATTATTTATTATGTGAGCTCCCTCTTGTGTCTTATTTTGCACCTGTGTAATCCAGTTGGCTGAGGGCCTTTTCTTTCAGGTGAAAAATCTCATTTTAAGGCTTTTACTAAGTAATTAATACTTGCAATTTCCTTTTCCCCTTTCAAGACACCTTTGTTGTGATTCATTCAACTGCTTAAAAAACAAAAACCCAGAAGAAAAACCCAGACAACTAAAAGGTGCAACACTTAACACGAAAAAATATGGTTTTGGCATGTAGTGCTATTGTCTGGTTTCCATACAGGTGCAAGTGAGGGCAATGACAGAGATTGAATTTCATTAAAAGAAAGCTCAATATGGAAAGGAGTTTCACCTCTGATCCAGAAAACCCAGCCAGGGTATCTATGTAGCTGAGTTTTACAGAGCAAAGTTACCCCATCCACATTTGCAGTGTCGGCGTGTGAGCACAAGCTCTGCCCATCCACAGGGAAACACGGGCAGGGCTCAGCCCTTCCAGATCCTGTTGCTCACCCGTTCTCCCAGGGGTGAATTTTTAAATGGTGGGAAAAAAGAGAAACCTTGGCAGCATGTAAAGTTTACATATACCTCTCGCTCTTTGGAATGACTAACTTTACCCCAAAAATGACTCATACAGGCAGTGTCTTTGATCTGATTGCACTCGTTATTATTATTATTAACGATAATAACAGCACTGCAGTCGTGCCTCAAGGCCCCAGCTGAGATCAAGGCTCTGTTTTGATAGGCATTGAACACACTGAGAAGACAAACCTTGCCCTTAGGAGCTTACACCTGAGCTGAAGACTCACAAAACACAGGAAGAAGGAAGTGGTGTTATCTGTATTTTGCCTTAAGACAGAGAGGTTCAGTGACTTGCCTGAGGTCAGGCAGGTATTTGGAGGCAGAGGCAGCACAGAGGCTGAGCTCACAGCTCCCAGGAGCTGGGCACCAAATGGGACACACTTATCCTCACTTCAAAATGCCTTGGCTCATGCCCAGCAAGGGGACTGCAAGCTGGCAGCAGGGTAGTGCAGGATTCCAAGGGAAGGATTCCAAGGGGGAAGAGGCCAGCGCTGGATGAAGGTGGAGGTGAGCACCTGGCCACATGCCTGCTTGCACGGCAGGTCCATGAAACTTTGCGCTGCAGTACAACAAACCAAACATGCCCCATGTCCATGGATTTGAGCCATACCCTGCTGCCAGCCCTGGGAAACGAGCCTACAGCAAGCCCCACACTTCTCTGGCTCTTTGCCTCAAAATCAGTTTGTGGGATATCTCTGTGTTAGCACAAAGCCTGCACCCCAGGGTGGAACCAGGAATAGCTGCTAACACCTCATGCTTCACCTCCCCAAACATCTTCTCCTTTGCAAGACCGYAGCAGTCCTATGACTCCAGTTGGAGAAGCTGGAGAATGGCAGCAGAGGTGAAACTGTTCTCAATTATCATCAGTGCTCTTGGCCAGATCTAAAAGAAAAAAAAAAAAGGTTGAAATTAGACCCCTCTTGCTACATTTTGGCACCTAAATACATGACCTGCTTTTGCAAGAGTGCTGACAGCCGTTGGTATGGTAACTGTGATTACTGGAAATTTCCAGGGGCTTGGCTTTTGGAAAGCTGGCCAGTTATTTGGGTGCCAGCATTCAGGTTTAGAAGCCTACGTTTAGAATTTAGGCATCTTTGGTTCTTTTTTTTTTTTTTTTTTGCTTCCAATCACAACTATTTCTTTATGAAAAATAGATCATGAGTTTAGACACATGTAGGACACAAGATGTAAATATGGGACATTACAGCATCCAACAGCTATGAGGGGCCAGGAGTAAAACATGCTACAAAGAACCATTTGATTTAGCAATGAAAGAAAAAAAGATGCAAATGCAAAAGCTATCTGGACTGCACTCAAAAAGGGCTGTATATCTAAAAGCACCTTAACTCTGAACRTTCACTAATATCCTGTTAGGACAGCAATTTTCTGTCAGTGACAGCTTAGGGCACGTCAGCTGGGGACTGTCCAGTCCATTGAGTTTATGTGGCTGTATAATCCCCTTTTGGAGATGGTTTGGTTCCTGCTACACCCTGTGGCAATGAGTCCCACAGTTCCATATGTACTGTGTGCACAGCAGGAAATTTGAATATTGATCATAGGCAATAAGCTTGAGAATTTACCAGAGCATCTGGACTATGGGTATCCATTAGGTGATACACCATGGCACTGCTTCTAATATATTTATTATCTATGCCCTTTGCAAGTGAAATGTTGAAAAACATCTATATATTCTGCTAACCTAACTTTTTTTTTTTTTACCTGATGCTGAAATTAATTTAATTTTAAAGCAGTCATTGCTTAGCTGGTCCCTTTGATTAGTTTTACTTCTGCTTCTGTTTATAAATACAGGGACTAATTTAGCACTCACACCAATATAACTACAGTCTGTATTTACACTCTGGTAGAATTGTCTTGTTTGGTTTTGTTCTCCTAATTAGTTCACTTACATTCATTTAATTTTATTTATATATGGCCCATCTCTGTTGCCATCTTTGTGATGGATTTTATTTAGAAAAAAAGCCATACTGAAGATGTTCACATGCAGCCAGGTACAATGTCTATAAAATAATGCACTGTATGTGTATGTGCAAATGTTATGTGCACACATATGAAATAAATATGTGTAATTGAACATGTACCTGTGGAAATATATGGAAAAAAAAGCGCTTTTAAAAATCACAGATAAAAGTGCTTTTACTCACCCCAATAAATCCACATCCAAACATTTTTGGATATCTTTCGAAAGAGGTATATGTCAACAGACTCTAATAACTTGCGGCCTTTATCCTCCCCGAGGACCTCTCTCCGCTGCTGCAAATGCTGCAGCTTCTCTCTCCTGAGGAACACTGAGGTAAAGAGTTTTGTTATTTTATAATGACTTTCTGACAGTTGCTCACTGACAGCAAATTTGAGGCTGACACTGAAGGTGTATTTGCCAGTTCCTTTTCCATGCTCTGATTTGTCATTCTTGGTCTGCCACAAGAGTCCGGGGCTTGTGAGCAGTGGGGATTTGTTTTCATTTCCTAGACATGTCAGTAGCACAAACCAACCCAGAACCATCCTCAGCAGGCAGTGAAATATCTGGTGCCAAACAAGTTCACCTACTTGCTTGGCTGTCCTGCTGGACATCAAATCAAAGACTTGGTTTTCTCCAGGCCCCAAATTCTGACACTTCTTAAATTTAAAAGGAAAGTTAAATGGCAATTCCAGCCTGGAACTGGCTGACAAGAGTCTACCCGGCTCCAGGAATTAATTCTAAGGAAATGGATACTTCTGAGATTGCCTTTATTTTCTTCCAAGATACCCAGAAACTAATATATATTCTGGTCAGCTCCGTTCCAAAAGGCTGGAAAATACTGCCCAAAAATGAAGAAATTGAGAGCAGGGATTAGCCCACATATACTTGTTGTTCTGCACAAAGTGTCCTTTCATCCTGGTCGAGAATTCTTCTCCAAATTACTTCTCTTGCAGCAGTCATGTGGCTCCTGTGGCAAAAGGCACAGCTCTGTGAGTTAAATTGCTGTTACAAGGAGTAATTAAGTTACTGTGTGGTGCAGCAAACGAGTGTGCAGTTCTGCATTCCCTGGTCACAGAGTCATACAATCACAGAATGGTTTGGGTTGGAAGGGACCTTAAAGCTTATCTCATTCCAGCCCCCTGCCATAGGCAGGGACATCTTTCACTAGACCAGGTTGCCCAAAGTTCCATCCAGCCTGGCCTTGAACACTTCCAGGAATGAGGCAGCCACAGCTTCTCTGGGAAACCTGTGCTAGTGCCTCACCACTCTACTCTTGCTTTCAGAGCTGCCTCCCTGGATCTGCCACCAGAGGCTTGGGAGATCTTCTTTTCTATGTAACTGGGGGTTTTGTTCTTATAACGACTAAAATCATTACAATTGGTACACAAAATTATGCACTGAAAATCCATTTTCCTTTTAGTGTTCCTTCTTATAAAGATAATTTTAATTCTGGCTTCACTAAACCAGTATTTTGCGAGCTGTCCACATACCACTTGACCAAATACCCTACATGTCCTTCTCTCAAATTAAATTAAATCAAATCAAAATATATTAAAAATAGTTTAAAAGGAAGTGAAGCCAACTAGATGGTATCTATAAATGTAGTAAACATCAAGCCAGTGTTCACTTTCTTGCAAAAATTCACTAAGAAACAAGTCCTGAAATATTTATCTGTGGAAATGAACAATGGAGAAATACAGAATGTTGTTTTTATTCTGTAACTTTTCCCTTCTAACTGTCTATTCCCTTGCACTTTTTTTCACATCTGCTTTCATTGTAAAAGATGAAAATCAGCAGACACAATTTATTCCTTAAAGAGCCTATTTGCAGCCAAATCTCCGGTGCCATTGAAGAACGACTCCGTGAAGAGGCCACCTTGTATTCACACTGCTCAGGAGCTGCTCCAGCTCTTGGACCTCACAGAATTCCAGTATAACATTTGCTTCACAGAGTCTCCAAGGAGAAAGTCACAGCAGCCCTTCACTTGATAGGGCTTGAGTCCTGTTCCTGCCCTGCTGTGGGAATGGAGCTGGGGAGCTGCAGCTGCTTTCTCTTGCCTCTGTGGCTCACAGAGCGAGCAGCCTGTGCAAGGGCACACGTTTGTGTCTGTGCAAGGGGCTGGATGGGCTGCTCACTGGGGATGTGCTGGGAGCCTCTTTTTCTGAGAGGCCACCTTGATAAAGTTCCTTGCATGAAAGTTCATYAATGCAGGTAAAGGTTTGGCGATGAGCAAGCCCATTTTGTCACACTGATAGTGTATCTTTAAAATAAACTCTGCCCATATTTAAGACCCTTTTAATTTTGAGTATCATCTTAGAATCCTTTCTTCAGGTTGACTTGTGCCTACTGGAGCTGTATGGTTTAAATTTTCCCCTGAATGATAATGCTTAGCGTTAAGGAAGTTAAAGAGTGTACATACAGAATGTAAAAACATTTTTTGGTGTAGAACTGTTTTATCTCAGTAGTGGATAGGTATGACAGGTTGAAGTTGAGATTAGAACAATCCAAGACAGCAATGAGTTTCATGTACTTTTTTTTTTTTTTTTAATAAAAAGCACAGTTGAGGGTGTGAAGATTTGCAAGGACTGCCTATGTTTTGTAAAAGACGTGACATATGTCAGCTGAAAGCTACAGGGCTTCCATCATTTAGTCAAGTTTTGTCTTTCCCATGTCCAAGGCCAGATTAGGTAGCTGAAATAAGCCAGCCTGGCTCACAGGCTGTGAAAAGTGTCTGATGCACAATGGAAATGGGTGCTGTTAACTACTCGCATTGTGAAAAAAATCACAATATAATTTATGTCTAATATCCACCTATTGTAAAGGCAATTTATCTATTCCTTACTAGGGAAAAAGACCTACAGTTGTCTGTTTTTCCCATTTCTGGGTGTGCTATATGGTAAGGAGGCAAATAATTTATTCCTTTGCTCTATTCATCTTCCTTATTAAAAAGAAACAAAATTGTGTGACTAATATTTTGGCACTTAAAAGCTTTCCCTTTTTCCACTTGAAAAGTCCCTTCTTTTTCTGTCCCCCTGTCTTCTCCCTGGCTCCTGACTGCATAATTATAAGGCTATGCCATGTCACAAGTGCTGTGGAACAGCACAAACACAATGGAGGAACCTAAGCATGGTACGACTTCTCATTTCAAACATCCCTGCTAATTCTCTGTGGCTTGAAACCAGCAATGAAAGCAGACTCACATGCAAAGGAAGGTCTGCCTGCTACTTACAGGACAGAGGTCCAAAAAGCTAAATCCCTCCAGGCATGTAAAAACACTCTTATCAAAGGAGCTGTTCATAGGCACTCACACAGTGCAAGGACAACTTGGGTTTTTCCATGATTAATGATAAGTTTGGAGGAATGCAAGCCACACTATACTCAGGGATTAGCTGTTTATCAAGCAAAATAAATTGGGAACTGGGCCAGCTGGGGCTGTTGAGCTACACACATGCATTTGTTAGGTGCTCCTTTCCTCTCCTATTTCATGAGCACAGGGTGTGTGTATGTGAACCCTAGCAAAGCCCTTTAAAGAATAACTGTGCACAGAAAGTCTGCTTTGCCTTGAATGCAGTCTCCTCTGTCTTCTGAAGCACTCGAGGTCAAGCTTTTATGAAGACATAATGTCTCCTCTTATTTTTGCCACCAGCATAAACTGGGCTTCATAGGCTGAACTGGTGCATTGTAACTGATATGCTTTCCCTTACAGCCATTTACACTGCTATTATTGCTTATTTCCTCTGCTRTCCAGCTTTCTAGAGGTTATGCAAATCAGAAATGTGGGATTATTTGTGTCAACAGTGGCAGTTTTATTAGAAAGCCTGTCTTTGAAAAGGTGGTTTATGTGCAGATCGTGTGTGAAATCCTGGGCAGTTCAGGCAGCCGTGCTGGATTCCTACCAGGTATTAAAACCCTGGGGTCACACTTGTGGCCACACTGGGAATGCTGACTTCAATGGGACGGTGCTGACCTGCACAGCAACTGAAACTGGATCATCTAAAAGAAGAGAAATACGTGATGATAAAGACCTTATCATTAATGAAAATTTTGAGATGAGTTTAGGAGTAAATGTCATTTAACTCTCAACAACCAGGCAAATATACAGATCTCACCATCATGTCAGACTGTATCACCACACTGGCTAACATCAGGTCCTGGAGCTGTTAGTAATCTTGTCTTCCTAGTAGTCCATAGAGAGGATAATATTTTGAAACTTAAGGGCTCTTTCTCTAGGTCCGAGTTTTTGTTCTAAGGCATTCACACTAAATATCCAGTGAAAATCATTCATCAAATGAAGATGTAGCTAGACAGGTTTAATGCCAGGAAAAATACATAAATCATCAGACCTGGCCAAAGCAAATCATAGGTAAAACTAGGTAAAAGGAGTTCTTGGTAGAAAAATTAAGCCCCATGAACTTTTTGATTGCTAACAAATAACTTAGTGGTCCCTCTGCTGAACTTGCATAAAACAGAGACACCTGTGATGGTGGTTTTTGTGGTCGGGACACCTGTCTGCTAGAAATTGGGTCAGGGTGTGATGACTCAGTTCTCAAAAGCTGCCAAGCAGCTGTCAGATGGTGGGAGTTTTTACTCTCTCAGCCTTGCTGTGTGCTATAAGCTGACTTGCAGATCTATAGTCGTGAGTCTCTACCAGCTTCTCCAGTCTTTCCCTGTACCCTGAGTCCTCTGTTATTCTGACCACTAGAAATGCAAATGTGGCTATTTATATAGCCAATGTCCATTTTTTATATGGTCTGTGTGTGGGCATGTGAATTCTTGACTTAAATTTCATGGTGAAAGAAACTCATTCCTGTGAAGAAACCTCAGCACTCTGATGCAAATCAGGGCGAGCTCTGAATGATCTTTTGGGAGGAGGAGTTAGAGCTATTTTATCCAAACAAAGAATCCAGGGACCCCTGATCACAGACTAGCATCTTTAAGAAAGCCTCATAGCCTTGAAGTCTCAGTGCTTCAAGAAAACTCCTAAATAGACTTTCAGAACGGGAACTCATGTTTGGCCATGTAGAATGCAAATGTCTGTTCCAATGGAGACATACAGATGTCTCCAGGGGATGGTTCACCCAGAGGTGTTTAAAACAGGCAGATCTTCTGCAGTAGTCTATCTCTTTCTTTCGATTAAAGAGAGCCTGTGTAGGGTTCATTCTGAGTTGGTTAAAGATAAGTGAAGAGAATCCAGCCTCAGTGTGACCAGCTTATGATCTCATATGGAAAACAAATAACACTGAGAAGAAGGGGTGACAGAAGAGCTTTCCACACAAGAAAGGCAATTGTCACTAGAAAAATAATATTTTTCATTATTTCCCAGACCTTTATTTCTCTTTTTCCAGGACATTGAGACCTGCTGCCTTCCAGCAGGCAAGAAAATACAACTCCATCATCACAGTACAGAATATGCAATATTCGTAATGCAGAGTAGAAAATTAAGGTGTAGAAGGTAAATCATTTGTCTGCAGCTGCAAAATACATCAGTACCAGAACCAAGTTAATTATTTGGGGGTTGCTGGTTCCCATGGCTCTTTCAGAGCAAGCTAATACCTTATTAATGGTTATTCCTGCTGTATTTAATACAATAAGTCTTCATTTAAGAGGCTGCAACTCCTATAACTTTTAATTTCTTCACTGTGCAGCTTTAGGATGTGAGTGGGCTTGAAAAAAAAAAAAGGTGACTCCATTTAGATTTAATTAATTTTCTCTGAGGCTTGTTTGGTAAAAGTCTTCTTTTCTAAGGTAAGGCAATTCTGATATCAGAGAAACAACAAGATGGAACCCAAGACCTTGAAACAGAGTTGCCATCTATGCTGGGGCCAAACTTCCACTTGTGTTGGCTGCTCATGAAGCCTCTTTCATGTGTTACAACAATAACCATTTCAGGGCCAAAAGCTGCTGAATACACCAGGGTTCCTTTGTCTCCTATTTCAACCAGCTCTTACTTCTGGACAGGAAGAGACATTTGTTTACATCACTGAGCAGGTCAGGATCTGCTTTTTCTCCGTCCTGCACATGGAGAACCTTTTGTAAGTGAATTTGAATGAGTGACAAGGCTTGGCATGCCATGGTTCTCAAAAACTTCAGCTGAGTCACCTGATTGTAAGATACACAGCTATTATGTTAAAAAGAAAATGTTTATAGATGTCTTCATCGAAGAAAAGATTTTGAAAGTGTTGTCATAAATGGCCAAGAAACAGAAAGTAATCAAGGAAACCCAAAATTGATGTATTTACTTATTTAGCAGAACACGACTTTACCAATAATTTCAAGATTTTGGAGGCTGATTTAAGACTTCTGAATGTGTGGTATTTACCACGAAGTTGTATGAACACTGATGAGGCAGTCCTGTTTCAGACCAATTTTATATATCTGTGGGTTCTGTTTCAAGTCAGAATCACAGGTTTTCAAGTTCACATCTATTTTCACAGGAGAAGCCAAGAGAGGTTAGTGCTTGCAGATTTTATAAACTCTACAGGCTCACATGGAGCCAATTCTCCAGCCTTCCAATGTACAAAGAAAACTTTGTGTAACAAAATCCATGGGCTGATACAAAAGCCTCTATGTTCCAAAGAGCTGTAAAACCACTGATCAAAATCTGCCCCCAAATCGAAAGCTGGACATGAACATGAAGAAGATACATTTATAGCTAAAATATCCAATTGGATTATTTTCACAAAYGTAAAGTCTCCTGGGAACTTGCCTTTGATTAAGGACTGATCAGGTATACTTCAGGGTTGCAGTTATCTTGTACCATGGAAATTAACAGGCTTTATTCATATCTATAGCATCAGCCCCAAATAAACACTGCAGACTTCATCTTCTCTTTCACGGTTGTACACTTTTTCCACAAAGAAAAAGCCTTTTCATTCATGCCTCTGCACAATGATGTTGTTCTTCAGATGGGCTATAACTCATTCAGAGGAGCCATGGCTGGGTTGCTGGCTTTATAARTGTTGGCTGTCCCATGATGTAAATTTGTTCTTCTTCTCCCAGTGCTGCACACAGGCAAAAACATTGGCTTCTCTTTCCTAGCCCATGTTACTACCTCTGTGGCCAACCCTGAACACCTATTTTCTATGAAACTTTTGGAACCAACCACAAAAATCTTTAAATATACCAGCCTGGTTCTCACTACACAGATCCTATTTTTGGATAGTGTTGGTTGTGGTTGATGCTGACAGCGCATCTTCTCAGTTGAGACTGGACATTTGAATCCAAAGAGAGCTGAGCACTCCCTGTGTGATCCCAATGCAGTTTGATGTCCTCAGCTGAGTTTGCTGCTCCTTATTACACTGCTGTAGCACTCAGGATCTGCCAGGGAGAACTGAGGGAGATTCAAAAGCACAGAGAAGGGCCCAGAACATCACAGAACTCAGTTAATACATGCAAAAGTCTGGCAAGTACAGTCAGCAGAGCACATATAGCAAATGCTAACTGAAACACACTGCAAACATTTTCCCTCAGGCCTTCAATKATTCAGTCACTTTAGCCCATTAATAGTAATTACTGCTGCAGGCATGGGAGCAAACTTTGGCTTACATGAATGYTTTGCTAGGCAGCAAGGAACAAAAGCAGGTAACTGTCTTGAYGACATCCAAACAAGAAAGTGACCTTTGAAAGAAATATTCACCTAAAAGAGGTAAAAAGGGGTTGGCAATAAACTGATTTTTCATGTCTCCATGACAGGTGGAGAAGCTGACAGGCTGAAATGACATTCCCAATAAAGATCATCTCCCACCTGTGGCTGGTTCAAGGATTGCGTGAAAGAATATTCATAAAATAAATGCACCCAGTGTACTCTTGTAGACACAAGAAGCTCAAATTATTCCATAGTAAGTTTAGAGTTACTCGTCTCTCAGACACCAAAATTCACCCCCCTCACCTGCCAGCTGAGCTCATCTCTACCTTCCTCCTGGCTTTTATTAACACTGCTTGCATGGAGGCATTCACTTGATATTTAAATTGACAGCTCAATTATCTTTTCAAATTTAGTGATATGACAAGCCAGGGGTTTTATCCCATTACAATATTTCTAAGTGACAAAATTATTTTATCTCTCCTTGACAGTATTATTGACCTGTAATCAGCAGACGAATGGGAGAAACAGAGGTCATCTCAAAAGTAAAAAGCCAGTTAGAAAACTGTTTGGCCAATTATGTCAGTCATCTTCACTTAATCTTGCAGCAGAACAAGGAAAGATTTGTTGCTATGAACCTTGGCCCAACAAACCCTACATGGAAATCTTTCCACTCATTTGAAGGGGGGTGCCTCACACGTATGACTTCTTGCAGTGAGGTCAGTGGGCCCCAGGGGTTGATGGAGGATGAAAAATAGTGAGGGGTCAAGGTCTGTAAAGCAAATCAATTTTCTTAAAGAGAAGATTCTTCTCAGAATCAAGAACCCTGTGGCTATGTTATAGGTCAATTTTCACAAGGTTACAGCTGCTACCGAGCATCTGGGCTTTTTTGACTGTTAAATCTCTTCATCCAGTTGGTCGATGTTTTTCTTTGAAAGTATGTTTGCTTTAAAAAATACTCAGCATTTTTCTAATAAAACATAAATGGCTATCACACATGCTTCATTTATAAAGCTGTCTCATTGACACAGGAACATATAAACCATCTGTGGGCTGCTTAATCATTTTAGCAACATTTGTTTTTCAGTGTGTCTGCTTAGCTGGGCTTTTAAGCTTCGTGAGGAACAAAACATGCAGTAAATCAGCAAACAAAAATATGTTTAATGTCAATAATGCAAAGTTTTTTGCCAACAGTTTGAAGTGGCTTTAAATGAGAGTCTTCTAGATGGTAGGTCTGCGAATGTACTATTAAAACCTCAGGAGGATAGATTGTCACCTATCATTTGGCATTAAATATAAGCTTTCACTGAGCTGGATGGGTCCATGCTACAAATGAGATAAGCTTTGATTTCCCTTAGCTTGGGCAAAGATTTTTGGGTTATTCACCAGTCTGCACACAAAGCTGGACAATCCCTCTATTTTTCAGCTGGATGAGGACAGTCATGGACTGATTTTTTTCTATAGGATTGAACATCATTCGTACAACATCCGTCACAAGGTCAAGGTGTCGGGGATGTCTCCTCTGATATCCATGCAAGGCCACCAGGGAAGCAAACCTACCTGAGTCCTAAAGGCTGCTGCTGCTGCAAGGTCCAAGCAGAGGAGCTGCAGGTCCCACCCTGCCAGATGGGCTGAGCCGGACGCAGCAGCAGCTGGGAGAAACCTGGAGCCAGAAAGATACATCAGACAGCAAAACTAAAGCTCTGCCTTCTGCCAATATTACTCACAGAATCACAGAATGGTTTGGGTTGGAAGGGACCTCTGGAGATCACCTAGTCCAACCCCCTGCTACRGCAGGTTCACACTGAGCAGGTTGCACAGGATCTTGTCCAGGTGGGTTTTGAATATTTCCAGAGATGGAGACTCCCCAGCCTCTCTGGGAGCCTGTTCCAGTGCTCAGTCACCCTCACAGTAAAGAAGTTTTTCCTCATATTCAGACAGAACTTCCTGTGTTTCACTTGTGCCCCTTCCTTGTTCTGTCACAGGGATTCATGGAAAAGGGTCTGGCCCCGACCTCTTGACACCTGCCCTTAAGATATTTGTGTGCATTGATAAGGTCCCTCTTATAGAAGCAGCAAAAAGAAACTCTCTGTTTGGAATAAACGTTGGAAGACGAAGACTCATGTTGTTATCCAAACTATTCACTTCTGAATATAAGTTAGGGCCAGGGTTTTTTCTGTGAAGACTGGTGATGCTTTGTGAAAAAGGATCACTTGTAATAATTATTGTTATTTTGTATGCTACCAAGAATTTGTATAAAAAGACACTGAAAAAACCCAGACTATGCCCCAAAGAGACAGTCATACAAAACAAAGGGAATGGAAATAAAAGCAGAAGCAAACCCACTAGGACTTTGGGACATCTTTACTCTTATCTTTGAATTTCACAATTAGCTTTGACCTAAAAACCATATAATTTTTAGAAAAAAAACCCATGATTCTCACCAGGTTTAGAAACATTTCTATATTTTTGAAACGGATGTTTTTCCTTATGTTGAATATGGTATGAAGGACAAATTACCAGAAATCCTCCTAAGACCAGGAAAGAAATCCACACAACTTCTGTAGAAGTGCCTGAGAATTAAACATTTGTTGGACAGGCACAGAAAACTGTAATACACAATATAAACCTGATGTCATAACAAGAAACATGGTTTCAAAGCAATTCTTCTAGAGAAAAGGATAATATTAGGCATGTATTTTGGTAATATTTTTACCCTATTTTTTCTTTATAGAATTTTACTTGGAATAGCAACGCTGGACACACAGAAATATAAACACTTCGTTTAGACATACTGCAAACATGTGTTCAAACATGTCTGCTTGCTACAGCTTATTAAACTTTATTATGTACCTTATTAAAAATTCTTTGGACAGCAACACTTGTTCAAACAAAGTGCACCAAGGCTATGGATATGCACTGGGGCTGAGCGACRTTGCAATAAACTGAGCTGAAATCTTTTTGTTATCTCTGCCTTGAGTAAATCACCCAGGCCAGCCTTCAGCTTGATGGACAGCTGGAGCATGGGGCACATCCAAAGGGCATCTGGAACACTCATGTCATGACATTTTGCCATGTGTGTGTCTGAGTGCTTCATGTTTGGCAGAGTTAAATAATGAATTGTTTGAATTTGGGGTAAGAGTTTGCAGTTAAATTAAAGATGGTTTCGAGGCTCGAGTTCCACCTCAGAAGAAACTGCTCAGTGTTTCCCAGGATGAGACAAAACCTCTAATTTCTCGTTTCACTGACCCTTGGTTACTCAAAATGGGTTAGTCTCAACAAAAAAAGTTGTTGTTTACTTTGACAGTGCTTCAAGGGCATGTAGTGATAGGACAAGGGGGAATGGCTTTAAACTGGAAGAGGGAAGATTTAGATGGGATATTAGGAATTCTGTACTGAGAGGGTGGTGAGGCCCTGGAGCAGGTCTCCTAGAGAAGTTGTGGTTGCCCTACCCCTGAAAGTGTCCGAGGCCAGGTTGGATGGGGCTCTGAKCAACCTGGTCTGGTGGAAGGTGTCTCTGCCCATGGCAGGGGCTTGGAATGACATGGTCTTTGAGGTCCCTTCCAACCCAAACCATTCTATGATTCTGTGATTCAGAAATAGGAACTGAAGTTTGATGTTCACAGCATTACCTGAAGCAAAGCAAGCCTGGCAGTTCAACGCATCTCCCTGCTCTGACTGAGACAGTGAATGCCCAGCTTCAGACAAGGCTTCTTGTCAATCAGTCTGACCGGTGTGAAGAAATTAATCTTGTAAAAGTCATAAGTATATGTACAGGATTTTCCTCACCAGAAGGGGTCCCAAAGGAATTGTTCAAAAGAAATTAAGGTTGTACAAAAAAACAGACAAGTTTTTTAGACAGAAGGATGTTTTCCTTCTCTCAAGGCCACTCTTGCAAGAAAGCCATGGGTATAGAATTATGCCTTATATGTAGCTAAATCAGGAAAAGAATAACTCAGGGAACAGGTGACCAGCTCCAGTCTAATTCATGCCCTCCAGAAACTTGAGTTCAGATCAAAGGTAGCAAGCAGAAATGTTGTGCTTTTCTATTACATATTACTCAACCACCACATAATCTGGCATAATTAACAGATTAGGATCAACTGAGGTCTGAACCTCATCTAGGTGGAAAGATAGAGAGTGTAAGAAAATTGCATAGTCTGGGAGGTTCAGCAAAACATCTGAGCTGAATCTTCTGCTCCTTTGAATTTTATTTGCTGCTGGGTATTAAGATAATGGAGCAATCAGACATTAGATCAGGAGCTAGAGTTTACCAATTTATGGTGAAACACGACAATTCTTCCTTGGTCTCACAGAGCTTCATTCATGTGGGGCTTTTTCAAATTATTTTTACCACACTGAAAAACTGTGTTTTTTCCACACAAAAAATGTAGCTCACTTGTCCAGTAAAAAAAAATTAGCAACAGCTGAAAATGAAATAGCCAAGCCCAAATACATATTAAACAAGAGCAGTTAATGAATAAGTGGCATGAAGTATTTCCTGCTACGTGACATTAGGTACTGGGGATCAGGACTCCTAGAAATAAGAAAAGAAAAAAAAAGAAAGAGTAAAATTAACTTGGGCAGAAGGAAACACCACATGTCTTTGTATCACACAGTGGAAAAACTGGGAAAACTGAGCAGCATGTACAAGTTCGAGAACAGCTGTTGGTGGTGTTCCCATCCCACCGCAGTGCTGTGTGAGAAAGGAATTGCTGCGCTCAGCACAGTGCCAGCAAGGGTGGTGCTTTCAGCTCTGGATTCAGTTCTGCAGATCCTTCTAGGAAGGGATGCAGCTTCCTGCAAGCTGTGGGCTGCTCACCATGAGAGTCCTGCAGACCCTGGCCCCAGGGCTGCGGTAACGAGTGTGGGTGGCTGTGGCTCTCTTGGGAAGGTAAGAGAGGGACCTGGAGGAATGCAAGGGCTTTCTCCAGCCTTCTTGGGATCTGGGCCAGCAGCCATGCAGATGGCACCAAGCTGGACATGATGGAAGGCAACACCACCTCGTGCTGGCAGACAGCTCCCTCATGTCCCTTAGTTATAATCAGATTTTACCCTTTATCCTGCCAGTGAGGCTGCAGAACAGAGGCATCTGGGCTTTGTGTTTTCCCTCGCTTTCTGTGGTAACAGTCCAGGACATCCATTATTTCCTTCAGTGGAGTAGGAACCAGGTAATGTTCTCATCAAATTATAACATTCAACAGTTAAACACAAATGCTGTTCTAATCTTCTGMGAATGGACCAAGAACAACAGAAAGACTCAGGAAATGTAGCAACTCTTTCGTAAGAGCCATGATCACCTCCTGGATCAAAATCTGTTTATCAAGGATGAGTCTGTGGGACGCCTTTTATAAGAACAATTCCCTGTCGTTTCCTTGTACAATTACTTCCCCTTGCAGGTGCTGCACATTTTTGAAAGTATTCATGGATTCTGATGGCAAAACATGCAACGTGTGTTGGACACACAACATTGGCACGCAGCTGATCCGGGTKTGTGTGTGTGTGTGTGTGGAGAGGAGAGCAGAGGAGAAGAGAGGAGCTGCTGCAAAACTTGTGCTTAGAAAGTAAGGTTAGCAGTAGGCCAAGAAAATACAATGTAGTGTCTGAAAGGTTTGAGTGCTTAAATGTAGAACAGCCAGCTTTAAAGTGCTACAAAGAGGGATCAGGCACGGAGAATTCTGCACTGATTTACTTCAGCTTGGCTTCCTTTTATAGGATGTTTCAGAGGGAGCTGGAGAGCCAAAGGTCACTGTTTTTAAGACACTCTACGTTTCCATGACTGCAAGAATATGACAATCACACCATGTATCCTTTGACTTTAGAAAATATCCCCAGACGTTGAACAGGCAATCAACTTGCCTTTTTGTGCTTTGGAGAAGGCTTGTTTTTCCTTCTTGAAAAAAGTCGTGACCTGTCATTAGTTTCTTCCCCTGAAACACATCACATCGCTGACAGTAAAATGATGTTTTCATTCTAAGAATTCTACAGGGAAACAAAAGGGAGCAGGCGTTTTCTCAAGGAAATAACCTAACAAGACCGTGGTGATCGCAACAATTGGCTGGGACATATCAGAAAAATAAGTGCTATGGTTAATCCAAAGCAAAAAAGTACAAGAAAGGAAATTCCAATTGTCTGTTTTAGAAACAGTTTATTTAGAGAGATATTTTGGAGAGCTCTCTTGCAGTCACCAAGTGAAATCTTTTTGTATGGTTGATGAAGAAAAATATTTTTCTATTTCCAATAAAATATGTGGTATATTTGTATCAAAGACCCATATGTCATTTGTGAAGATGATAAAAATCCACAATCCTGGGAGTTTTACTGCAAAAATAACATCGCATCACATAGAACATATATAAGATCACTTAACATTACCTTACATTACACCCCAAAGCCAAAACCTGGCTCCTGAAGCATGAAAATCCAGTTGGTACCAGTTAAGTCCCCTTGATACTAGCATATAGTAAAAGGAAAATGCTTCCTTTGAGTAGAGTTGGGAAAATCTGAAAGAGGAACTTTGTTTTATTTGTAGAAGTTGCAAATTAGCTATGCAATGCTGGTTCTGAATATATAAACCAAAATTTTACAGCCCACTTCTGAAATATTTAAGGGACATATTCACAAAGTTCCTTGGACCAAGAACTGAGAATGAGCCAGAAAATTTCCAAAGGGCACAAACTGAATTAGCTCAATGAATGTTCTCTGTGCTACAGTGATCTGTGTTAGCTGAAGTTCTGGATCACTGTCTTCAGTGTTTTAAAATACAGGTTATACATCAGCAAAGTTTTTAGGAAAAAATGTTCTAATTGTTCAAGTAAATTCTCTGGGGAAGCTTTGAACCTCTTTTTCATGTGTAAATACAGGCTTGGGTTTGTTTTGTTTGTTTTTTTTTTTTAATGGGAAAAATCAGATCACCTTTTATATTCACCYCTCATTTGTCTCAAGCCATGAAAAAAAAATTTGTAAGGGTCTCATAAACATCTCTGATTTTTCCCTGAAAGGCCTGAAAATGTTCATATTTGGGGTTTTGAAGGCTAGAAATAATTCCAGACGTGAATGAACAGGCAATTTCTTTGTTTTCTTGCTGAACTTAAACATTGGAAAAATGATAGATGAGGGAAAAGACAATCTGAAACTAAGTATTCAGTCTCTTTTGGAAAACATTTTTAACCTTAAAAATATAAAGGCAGCTAGATTTCACCGTGAAAGGTTTTTTTAAGAAGGTATTGAAGTTTCACTTGCAACATGTCAGAAACAAATATTTGAGACTCTTTTGATTGCTTTCAGGATTTCCTGGCAATGCTGTATGTCAAGAAAGTTCAACATACATTTCTAGATTGTTTCAGTTACCTCAGCTGTTTTGCTTTTAGATTTTTACCTCGTCTCTGTGTTGTCAGATTACTCCTTTTGCAGGTTTTGCTCAGCACACAGTGCACGTGTATAAACTGCAAGCAGTCTGTAAATAGTCCTGAAGACTAAGTGCCAGTCTTTGTTACAGGATTTTATCCTTCACAAAGCCAGTGCTTCTGAGACAACTGAAAACCAAAATTAGGCGAACAACACTCCATTCTGCATTCTGTAAGATACACCTGCAGTGCCCTAATGGCTTTCAAGAAGAGGTGAATGCTTACCTCAAAACAACATCACATCTAGAGATTTAGCTTTGAGAATGTGGGTCTCAACAGTAAAAACAGCCACTCAGCAGTGAAATTCTTTAGAAAGCATTTTCCAAGTGCAACTGGTACAGTAATTCTGCCCAAACTGTCCAGAGAAATAGCAGCCCAAGAAGCCAATATTCAAATATGTAACACCAATTGAAACTTCAGGTATTGATATATTGCTATATTAGCCTCTTGTTTCTTTTTTTATCTTTTTCCTAACTTCTGTGTTTTAAGCCCCAATATTACAGTTAGTAAAAGGTTGTATAAACGTGAGGAACTTAAAACCATTTAAGATTTCCTAAAGGTTCTGTCTGACCTCCAGGTGACCTCACAGTTCTACCAGAGGTCCTGGGTCAGCCTTTAACTGTGGGTTTGGATGAACTTGGAGAGTTCAGGTGGCACAAGACATATATAAACCCAGTTTAGGTATCTGGGTTGAGTCCAGAGTGTCTGTGGCATGGATAAAACCAGAGCATATTTTCACATGGTTTCCCTGCCCTGCAATACTGTTGAATAATGACACTGGAGTCCCGTTTTGTATGTACATTTTTGAGCAGGTGTATGTGGAGCTCTTGCACACTGTGGGACAGTTACTTGCTCGAGTATTCCTCATGATGACTTGTTTTGATAAGGGCTCGAAAATTAGGAGCTATATTTATCTTCCAGTCTCAATAGAAAAAATGAAGGAGGCAAAGGCTCAACTCTAAATCTCTCACTGGAGGGGCAAAGGTGGTTCTCCAGAAACCCTCTGGAGGGAACAAAGAAAGATCTGGAACTTTGTCCCTGCAAGAAGCACATAGACAGCCATGGAAAGTTTGTGAGGTTTCAGYGACAGCCCCTACGATAAACAGAGCTGTTCAGATGAACACAGGTAGGGCAAAAATCCCTGAAGAAGTGTGCTCTTTGGAGGACAAAATCTCCTCCTTCAGCGAAGACCACCCCTACAATGCAGTTGGTGTTATGCCAACAACAACATCTGAGCTGCTTATTCCCTATGGAGCAGTTTTATTATCTTGTTCCCCACTCAAAGCCAGCAAACAAGGAGCTGTGGGTGCAGCCAGCTCCTGATGGACACAGCTGTTGCAACTGCTGAAGGCTCCTCTATCCCCTGGCTTTACTTGTGCACAACATTGCTATTTTTTGTCATTTGGATGGGAAGGACATTTCAGCTCTTCCTCTGTGCAAGAGCAGAATGGAGAACAGCAGAACCCTCATTTACTGTTGCTGATCTCCTGACTGCTCTTCCTCCATTTCAGGTTGGTTTTTTGCACAGAAACTGAGCTGTCGTGGCCAAGGACCTGCCTGCTCTGTTTTTATTCCACATATTTCCCTCTCCCAGGCTGTAACTCACAGCCAGGCTGAACCAATACATCAGAATRGCACAGGTGAGATATTATTCTAATGTTAAGTAAAAAAATCTATCTCTGCACTGATTATGGAGGAAAAAAACCTGCTGCCTTATAATGGCAACTGTTGATTCAATGGCTGTAGAAGTGCAGGGTGCAGAGGGCAAAAGCTTCTTTATTCAAAGGGAAATTATGCTTTAAAACTGGCTTTATTCCAGCACTGTCGATAGACCAGGTCTCTCCCCTTCTCTCTCTTTCTATATAATCTCAGTTACTTACAACATTAAAGGTCTTTAGAAGTTTCTTTCTTTAGAGCTCCGTTTCTGCCCCTCATCACCYCGGTGAATGACAACTTGAAAGCAAACCAGGAGCTATGCTATGGATTTAGAAACGTCTCAAAGCAAATCGCTGGGCGCCAAAGAAGCTGCCGGCCTGCTGCACCTCGCGGGCGCTTATAACCAGCGAACAAAGGCCTCGGAGGCAGCTCCGAAGGGGGAACCTTTTGTGGAAAATATTGACCGGCAAATTACACAGCAGACAGTGCTCTGGCACTCGGCCGTCTAAAGGTGACTCAGACGATCCGTTCAGCTCAGCAAGCTGGTTTCTAATTACGCCGAACGCCTGGCTCTTGTCAGTGGGCCCAGTATCTGCTGAGCGGGCGCTCTTCGCATGTGTCATTCATTACCTCACCCTGCGCCGGGAGCCATCGCCACGGGGAGAATGGCTGGCAGCGTCTTAGGCCTGGATAATTTCCTCAGGGAGAGGTTTAAAAGAGAAACCTCTAAACAATCCCCTTCTACGCTCGGGAAGGAAAAAAAAAAAAAAAGCTCGCACAAAACCCAGCAAATCCCCCAGCCACCACATGCTAATTTCAATAAATACCCTGGAACGAAATGATGGCAAGCTGCTGTCTGGGGTTTAAAAGCTGAACATAGTATACTCTTCCTGGGTTTTAGCTGGACTCTTGCTCTGGTGCCAGAGTAACAGCTGTAGCAGCTGCAGACGCATTTTACCACCCAGCACAGGCACCTGCTAGGACCAAGGAAGTGAAAACCCACAGAGATGCAATTTTCTTTTAATTACATTAGCCTGGGTTTGGCAGCCAGCCACGCACCGTGGCGTTGGTGGGGATGTGGACTCTATTCACAGTTAGAGCCTGTCTGTGGGTTACTTCTGACGCGTGGCAGGTCACTTCAAAGAGGAGGAATGAAGGATGCATGTCAGTGCTGAATCTTGTGCAGGACAAATAATAGAGATTGGYGTATTTTTTATTACATGGGTACTGTGTCACACTCTGAGACCAGTTTTATGTATTTTCACCCTAGCTGGGTCGCAGCAGCTGTATAGATAGCACTGAACAACACAAGATCATGTCAAGGGCCTGAGCAGCGCCTTAAAATCACCCATGCTGTTTAATTGCTACTTAACCCAAATGATGCATTCCTAGACACGCCTCAGTASAGTTTAGGGGATGTGAATGGGGCTGCTCCCAAACAGCCTGTTCCCAGTGAGCTCTACAGATGAGTATTTTGGAGTCCAGGCATGCAGACAGGAGCTGGGTGCTGCCTGTTCTCCTCAGGGCCAGAGTAGGCTCGAGCCTGTTTCATTTATTCCCAGAGACAGGCAGCTCCACCTGACTGTCRCTGGGTGCTGTGGGGAAGGTGAGCTCTCGATATTTACCTCAAGAGGAAGAAACTGTTCTGTRCTCCGTGGCTAAAATTACCTTTTGCCGTAACAGATGCCTTCAAGTAAGTCCAGGTCTCTGTGCTAGGATGGTCACATTCTTAAGCTGTTTCTTACAGCTTGCATGAGATTCCTTCTGCCAACTTGCACAATGTATTGGTGAAACTCTCATGACCCTACAACACTTATCAAGCAATGCCTATTCACTCTCCATGCTCAGGTGCTCAATTCARACCTGAATTAAGGTCTGTTTTCATGTTAGGCAAGCTACTTATTGCTTTTAGCCCTCTGGGCATCATCTCAGTATATGAACCATGATGCAAAGTGGGGTTTTGTATCTCCATCTCATATTTTGCCCAAGTGCATCAGGAAAGCTGACTCAGGAACTGGCAAATAGCTCACAATTGTGAGACTCTCTCTGTGCTTACCCTGGCACAGGGGATGTAAGTGAGGGAGACCCTTGGCACCCTCCTCTGCCTTAAAAAAGCCCTGCAACCACCAAACAATGTGTCCCTTTTTGCATCACCCAGACCCGATTCCTGGGCCACCAACACCTGTAGCAAGCAATGCTCCTGGTATGGAGGAGCTGCCATGAAGGACCTGCATGGGCACCTGACTGATTCAATTTGCACAGTGACAGGGCAAAAGACAAATGAGTCTGAGCACACRTCCTCTGTCCAGAGACCAGACAAGTCTCTGCATCCTGTAGGAGACAAGACAAGGAGCACATTGTGGACTCAAGCGTGCCAAAGCAAGAGCCAAGCATCTCTCTGCCACTGCACTATCGAAAAGGAACTGGCCCCAAAGCCAGAGCAAACAGCAAGCTGTGAGTCATTCCCTCCACAGCAGGACTGTATTGCAGGCCATGCAGTGTGTTTGCAGGACACTGAAACACTGCCTTGTCGGAGGAGGTTGAGATCTGGGCTGTAACATCAACAACGGCTGAGCTTTGTCTTGGGGAACAAACGTGGCAAGAGAAGACACAGAAATGGCTTGTCTGACCTGTCTAATCAACTGGGTGAATTATTTGCTGAACAGCAGGCCTTGTGGGTTCCTCAGCAGAGTTGTAATCACGATTCAGTTTCCGAAGAACTTTGTTCCCTGCAAGTTGCAGTACTGCGCCGTGCTGTCAACAGCACTGAGGATTGTCTGGAACATAAAACGTGGAACTTCAAGGAGAAGTTTGTTTTGAGTAACATTTTCCATGTAAAAATGTGSTCTGGATTGTTCATTAGTAATATTTATATTACGGACATCACCATGGTATTTAGGAGTTAAACATTAAAAGGACAGACTCCAAGCCTCTCAAAAACAATTAGAGTAAAACCAGGGTAAATGAATGAAAAAATCTGGTAGATGACGTCAGAGTAATTGTTCCTCCTTTGAATCACTACTGGTGAGAGGAGAATAAAGCCTGAAGTGAAATGATCAGAACAAAAACAAAACAAAAGAAAAGAGTAAAAGCTGGGAACAGTAAAGGAATTAATAGGAACTGTGTGGAGCCTCCCTCCATGTTCTTCAAGCCCTGCTGAGATGTAGGAGAGAAGACCTAAAGCCCTACAAAGCAAYTGAAACAGAAGGTCAGAGTTCGATGTCGTTCAGACTTGCACATATTTGAGACGTTGACCAGATCAGTGGCGACCCTGAAACAAAGGCAAGGGTTGTCACYGGGTTTGAATCAAGGTCTTGGTCAACCTTCAGCAACTCCAGCACCACAGCACAGGTAGGCAAGTTAAAATACAGCCTAGGAGGTCATGCATTAGTAGCCTTATTCTGGCAAAAATACCCTTTTATTCCCTTGTTTCAAAATAATGCTTTGACAATGCTCCTTCAGGAAGTATGTGGTCCCAGACAGAGCCTTGTAGTGCTCTCATGGGACTGCAGCAATGAGAAAGATTTCTTTTATTTCATGTTTTCTTGTTTGAAACAAAAACCGAATTTGTACTCAGTCCCTGCTTCTGCCCATATAGGAACAACAACCCTGGAAAAAAAAAATACCTTCCAAGTCTCAGAGGGTTGTGGATGCTGGGACAACTTGCTCTGTCAGCCACAAGATACAGGGACAGCTTCTGGAGTAGGAAGTCTTCTAAGGAAAAAAAGCTAAGTGTCAGAAAYACCATGTACCCTGGTGGTTTTGCCTTCTTTTAATTTTTTTTTTTTGTTCAGCTGGAACAGGCTCCTTTTTGTATAGCGCATGAGGGACCAGAGAGACAACCCACACCACAATTGCTGGAGATACTTTGGCTTCGCATCTTCTCTCAATTATGGCAAAGRGGCTTTGGCAAAGTTATGCAGTTGTATAAAGCATCAAGGACACGAGGAAATAGAGCAGAAGAAGATTTCATGACTTCTGAGCGTTTTCTTTCACACCCTTGATGCCACTCTTGTGCAGTATTTTCCACAGTCCTCAGAAGTTATTTATTTTATAGCCCTAATTTTAAGGTATTACCCACCCTACTGATAGTTCACAGCAACATCAGGCAATCTCTAAACTACTCCTTCATGGTGTTGTGCATTTAGCTGGTCATAGGTGAGGACTGAGTTTGCTCAGTATTTTCCAGTCATTTTCTAAGAACTATATCTTCATTATGATTCATTCCATTCATTGTCAGGACATGCATCCATGGGTGTATGGGAAAACAGAAAGGAGAGACTCTTGCTTATTTCCACCCCTGCAAAACTGTAACTTTGAGATTCATTAGCCCTGTCATCTTTTACAGTAAGTATTGCAGCAAGCAAGATGAGCTGATGGAAAGAAGGCATCATTAGACATACACAAAGCCGGAGGTAAAATGTTGAGAAGTTTCTGGGTTTTTCTTGCTATTGTGGCGTAACTTTGATCTCATCTCCTATGCTAACCTTAACCCTGTTCTCATCTATTCATCCTCTTACAGTGCTTATGGCTTCATTGCCCCAAATCTGACACACTACTGTATCCCTAAAGACATCAGTCCACCACTCTCACTCCCCGTCCTTCCCACCATACCCTCTCCCAAAACTCCCAGAAAAGCAAAAAACTTGTTGGGATTGTGTGAATATGCAAACCCACCTCCACCATGCAGAACATCCTCCTTTCCCCATGAGCCAGAGTCTGCTCTTCACAAAGGGGAAGGAGAGCTGGAAATGTCTTCTTTGATAAAGTCTGTTTGTTACACTTAATCTTTGGTAATCAGAGGCAGAGAATCTGAAAATGAGAATATTCTTTTGGGGAAAGTTTAGTGGCAGACTAGGTTAAGTGTCCAGGGAGTAGTGCGGTTCTTAGGGACAGACATCTTCCAAAACACCTCTTAAGAAAAAATAATGCAGTGTACAGTTACATATACAATTCATTTGCATCTGAATGTCCAGTATTATCCTGGCATTGTCTTATCTACATACAGCTGCACATGAAAGCCCATTACAGTTATGTCAAAACAAAGCAGCCCATTACAGTTCCCTCCGAACCCAGACCACGTGCCACTCGCCTCTCAGTGCCACCCCTTGCTCCTCTAAAAGTAACAAGCCGCTTTCCCAGACAGCTCCTATTGATCAGCTCCTGTTGGCAATGCAAATTCCTTCCTTGTGCAGTCAGGCATAGCCATGAGCCTGGAGCACAAAGAGGTGGAGCTGCTCTTTGCCTTACACAACTGGAGAATTTCCTGCTGTTTTCCCGGTCGTCCGCAGGCCAGGTCTATCTGCTCCACATCAATCCAGGGCATCCCATTCACTCCACGCCTTGCTGCCGCAGGGCTCTCTGCAGGCAGCTTCCCAGGCAGGGCCTGGATAACTTCTCGCTTTGTTTTTCTCCATGTAAGAAGACATTTAGCTATCAAAGCAGCTCTCAATGTGCAAAGAAGATAATGGGAATACCCCTGACCTTGAACATTTATTGTTATTGTTGTTTTTTGTTTCGTTTTTGGATCTCCCGACCATCAATCAGTGTCAAAGCTCACCACACTCGATCCTATATAAACATATAAAGGAACAGAAAGTGAACTGAGGACTGACCATGAAACACAAAATAAATAAACAGTGGTGGAAGGACAGACCCTCCAAAAATTATCAAATTATGGATAATTTCACACTGTTTTCAAAAGATGTCTTTTTTTTCCTAAATTCTGCCCTCACTGATATAAATGGAAAAAATCCTCTGGGCTTCAAAGCAAATAATGTTAGGTCACTGCTGAGCACTTCAGAAGTACTGTTACAAATATTTGACCAAGCATAGCAAGAAAGCCATTGCAAGGGACAGGATTTCGACCCAGATCTACTTCATTTCGAAACAGGGTCTTAATTGTAGGGCTAAGAACACCTTTAAAAACCTTATCAGTTTGATAGTGAAAGTAATTTCTCATCCCAGATATTTAAGATGCACCTGGGGTAAGGTTTTTCTTTTTTTCTTTTCTTTTCTTTTCTTTTCTTTTCTTTTCTTTTCTTTTCTTTTCTTTTCTTTTCTTTTCTTTTCTTTTCTTTTCTTTTCTTTTCTTTTCNTTTTCTTTTCTTTTCTTTTCTTTTCTTTTCTTTTCTTTTCTTTTCTTTTCTTTTCTTTTCTTTTCTTTTCTTTTCTTTCTTTTCTTTTCTTTCTTTTCTTTTCCTTTTTAGATAGCTAGACAGGTACAAAACAAAAAAAAAAACATACAAGGTATGATACACTATAGACCTATAACACTATAGCATATGCTGTTTTCTGAAGGTATTTCCAAAGGCAAGAAACATTGTCCAGAGAGCTTCAGGCTGAGGGAAAATAATTTTTTTTCTTCTTTATACAGACTGACAAACTTCTGAAAATGGCCTGTTTTTCAGTGCTGTTAAACACC
This sequence comes from Amblyornis subalaris, assembly GCA_018881555.1. Lineage (NCBI taxonomy): Eukaryota > Metazoa > Chordata > Aves > Passeriformes > Ptilonorhynchidae > Amblyornis > Amblyornis subalaris. Next base: position 2,015,767 of record JACAXG010000056.1, on the reverse strand, counting down.
AGTGTTTTCCTGAGCAAGGTTAGAGGTGCTGCTCTAGAGGATTCATGGTGCTGGAGTGGTTGAATCATTTATCACTCCTGGGTAAACATAAAGTTCAAATTTGTGTTTAACAGACATATGACCATTAAACTCACTCCACACTTTGCTGGCAGCTGCCAGAAGAGCTCTTTGTATCCGATTGCAGCGTGAGGCGCTAAAAACCCCTCTGCTTTAGTGGCAGAGAGCACTTCTCTTTCTCTCTCTCTGTAGACACTGCCCAGGGTTCCATTGGCTGCAGGTCCTTCTTTTGGGAATTTGCACCCAGAATCCCACGCACTGGTCCTACTCAGGATTTGCACTGAAGCTTCCCCACAAGGATAATACTCCAGTGTGGGCTTCTCACTCACTAGCCATGACAGCAAAAATCCGCCTTTTGCCRTATGCCACTGTAGCCAGAGGAGTGGACCCTTCCCAACATTTTGGTACAAATCATGCCAGCTACCGTGTCTCTTTTCTGTAGCAAATCCAGGTTACAGAGCAAAGTTGCTGCTCACAAGGCATAAAAATGCAGAAAACAAAAGACTTTCACAGAGGCAATACTGATCTTTTTGATATCTCACTGTGTATTCTACACAGAACTGTCACGTGGGCAGAAATACAACTGACTTAGGTGGCATTTTGTGTTTGTTTTAGAAGGGAAATGAGTGCAGCCAACTCTTCTGCACGATGTTAAACTGTTCCTGCAGAGAGTCAGGTCTCCAGCACACTGGACAGATGCTATATGGGTAGTCAAAAGACACTATCTTTTGTCATGTTGAAAGACTCCAGCTGAAGGGCCTTTTGTACCTCATGAAAGAAAGGCATCCTTATGCAGAGGATGTGCTGCAAATGGGAAAAATAGGCAAGAAAAAAAAAAATAACGAAGAAGAACTTTGCATCTGAGTAGTGGAAGCACAGGTCTGGTGTATTGTTAAGGATACAACCTGCAAGTTAAGAAAAATTTGGACCACTGCTGACTTGGAGTTCAGAGCCATAAGCAAAGACTGTTGTCCACTTCTGTCCTTGTCATGACTGTGTTTCCCTCTTGTAAGCCCTCAACCAGACAAACACAAGGGGAATTTAACTGCATTTGATCTTGGGGACTCACAATTTAATTTCTAATGATTACAAACTTACTGTTATTTCAGGCCTTCCCGGGGAAGTCACACATTATATGGAGTGGACAAACTATGGAAAGCCATAAATCCTCCAAAATTTTAATATTTGCTATCATTAGTCAAGATTTACATGATCCCTCTCAAATAATCCACGTAGACTTGATGATTTTGAGAGAGAACCAAGCATCTGCTCTGACCTCCTGTGCACTTTCACACCACTGCCCCTTGCCCAGTAATGACTTTGACACTGACATATCTCCCCAGAGGCTCCCCAGGCCTGGGCACTGGCAGGGACAAGCAATCCTTTACTTCCCCTGCAGACTTTGGCCAGTGATAATTGCTGAAAGCCTGTGGCAGTGTGAAAAGAGCAGAAAATAATAAGGATGGCAAGGTCCATGACACAGACACCTGCTAAGGAAGCTCAGCTTCATCTAGGCTGATCTTTCCCTGCAACCTAGAGGATGACCCTTGCATTGTGGTAGCAGCTGGGCCACCTTCTTCCTCCTTTCATCTCTGAGATGCTGCTGCTTTCACAGGAGAGTTTGCCTAATTGTTGGTGGTTATGGGACTCCACTCTGGCTTTGCTTTTGTCACTGTCATTGCCACAGCCCACTGCTTGCAACTCTGAGTGCACGTGTGAAGAAGTTCTTAGTACYCTGCACACACAGAGGATTTAAACTATTTTTTTTCCTTTTACACACACATCTGTATATAAACTCAGGGATGAGTCTAACCCACTGTGGATGCAGCCATCCTACCTAACCTGGAGCATCTAAGGAACAAAATTTAGGTGTCTCCTTGCTGTTGCTGCATCTACAGCCCCCCATGACAAGGGGGTTGGAAACAGAGCATCCTTAAGGTCCCTTCCAACTGAAACCATTCCATGAATCTACAAATGCACACCTCCAGGARAGCCTGGGGTGGATTGTCCTTTAAACCATCCCTTAAATCTCTTCAGTGGCAGAACTGCACTCCCCGAATTAGGGATCTTCTTTATCTTTCAGAGCTTAGAGACCAGGAAGCCAGAAGAAGGTCCTGCCAACTTCTAGAAAGTTACCTCAAGGTTTTCTTTATTCTTCCATAAATAACTCCCGTGTGATTATTTAACGGTGCCCTTCACATTAAGGACGCTGGGGAGAAATGGAACAGGCAGAGGAAGAGTCCCAGTGGTCACCAGTGCGAGCTGCAGTGCTCTGGTTTGTCAGTTTGGGAAGGTGAGTGAGCCCGGTTTGCAGAGGCAGCGCTGGGTGAAGGGACGTCTCCCGTCCGGAGCGGGGCTGTGCAGTTCCCCCCGACACCACCGAGTGTCAGCGGAGCTCTTGGAAAGGGGCTCGCTGCAGGCGCTGAAAATACTCAGGAAAGGGCTCTTCRGGGCTTGCACTTCTTTGTACAGCACACCCGGGAAGGAGCTGTGGTGCAAGATGAAGGAATCCAGAGGGTGGTCTGCCGGGTTGCTGTGTGCCTGCTGCTGCCAGAGCCAGCTCTGGAAAAGCTGCAGCCTCTGTTGTGTTTCTGGTCGTTCTCCGMATTACAGCAATGGAAATATTCAGCTTGTAGGGAGGGGAGGCAAATGCTGAGGGGCATCTTAAACAGATTCACCTTTATGGGAATATCGTGAAGGTCTGAAGGGCTTCCGGTATCTAAGGAGTTGATAATTGAGGTAGTCAACTTGCTGGCTCAGTTTACAAAAGCTGTCTTCTGACAAAACTCCCTCGCTAACTTTTAACAACCTCAGGAGTAGAATATAAAGGATGAAATTACCTTTTAACAAGCAAAAATATGGAGAGGTAGGATTTGAAAGGCAGCATGCAAGCGCACAGGCCAGAAAGCCTAGAGGCAACAGGAGAGAACAAGAAAGCAGCACTTTTGGCCCTGGGAAGTCATGGAATATCCCCCCACTGCACCACACAGGTGTGAGTGTGACATTCGGTGGCACAATCCAGCAGCATGGCAGTGAAAACAAGGGTCAGCATTAGCACACATGGGAATCCAGAACAAGGAGCCCCCGAGACTCTGTCTGTRCTTCTAGGGAAGCGAGGGCAGTGTGGGATTCAAACCTTACAGGGAGGCAACAACCCCACAGAGCTACAGTTTGATAGCAAAGGTGTAATGCAACACTACATGGAGGTGTTTGTTTTGACACACAATCCTTGACAGGTGTGTCTTGAACCTGGGGAGACAACGTTCAAACGTGGCAAAATGTCTGGGCATATACACCCTATGAAGTCATTGTTGGTGGAGCTCTAATCAGGACAGGGGTCTTGCCTCTCACCCACAGCCCAAATCTTGTTATTTGTACTCTGGTTACAAAAATTTGGCTGTCATTGGTCAGCTCTGGTAAACACAAACTTCCAAGATGTGCTGGGAAAGAGCAGACAGCCACGATGGTAGGGCAGAGTTACGCTTATCAGTACTGCCTGTTACCCTGGGAGGRGGATGCCACAGCCAGAGTGGGAGCAGGGAGAGAAGCTGGAATGCAAAAACGTGTCTAATATATCTACATGATCTCAGGACACCTACAGATTCACAGAAACACGTGCTGTGTGAGGGCAGGATGGGTCAATTGTTCCTCCTGCAACTTGAACTGCTTAACCCCAAATAAATCCAAGCCAAAAYAGTCAGTAGAATGTGTATTGTGGACTCCCCTACCTGGAGACCTTTGCCTCCACAAGAGGAGGGTAATAACCTTGTTTAACTTCCTTTATTTTATGCAGTAGTGAGTTACAGAAGCTAAAGTTTTGGCCCTTACTTTTGAAATCAGACAGGTGCAGGGTTATACTAACATGCTGGGGATTTTTAGGAGAATTTAGCCTAAGTGTTGTTGGATATTTTACTTTTTAATTCTGTGTTTGGCTAGGTTAAAATCAAGAGGATTCAACCGCAACCGAGGTATTTTCTACCTTGGTCTCCATGACAAGTGTTGAGGATTCAAATTATGTGTGATTTCTAAGAGTTCTGCTACATTCTCTACAAAAAAAATCCAAGTTCTTAAATTTGTACTTAAATAGGAGTTATGCAGGCAAAGTATTTCTTAAAAAAAACCCCAGAAAATAACAACAATAATAAAATAATAATAATGATAATTCCAGAAAAAATAAAACAAAAAGAAAAACAAAAAACCCCTCACAAATACCAATCATTAATGTTATTCCAAGCTGTTTTTTCTTAGCTAGTTACTCTCATTGGGGGAGAGGAAGAAAAGATCATTGCATTTCCATCCCTTTATAGATTTAAAAAGAGAATTCCTGAGGTTGAGGATTCCTGCATTCTTATTTTTAGTCTTCCTCGTCTACAAACACAAAGCAAACATTACAGTGTGTAGGAGAGGGGATAATGTCAGAGAGCAAATGTCAGAGAGCAAATGAACCAGAAGTCTGTGGAGAAAGTTGCAACAAGATTCACTCTCTGGGAGAATAGACAGGAAAATCTGAGTTAGGAAGTAGTCTCCCATCTCTAACAGTTCAAATGACTGCCCATGGGAATAACCCAGTCCTAATTTCCTTAAAATTTCACCTGTACACATGCTGTGAGATGTTTTAGCCAAGGCCATACTAATCCTAAATCCAGCAGTTCTCTGTCATTACAGAGAATTTGATGCACTTGATATGGACAATGTGAACTCCATTAATCCCTTTTGCTGTTAATTCAGTGATGTGATGTTGAAATACATTTAAAAAATGAGATGAAAACAAAATTCATCAAACTCTAAACCGTATTTCAGATTAGACAAAAAAATTTAAACCTAATTTCTGATGGAATAAGCCTAGCTCCATTGGCTTTGTGCCTCAGTAGTTTACCCAAGATGAAGACCCAGCTATTTTGTTTGGCTCAGATCTCAGAACCCTTGAAAGTCTGGAGAATATTGTTGTGWTTTTCAGACACAGTCTTTAAACCAACTTTCTTTAAAAATGTCTCAAAGTAAAAGTTCTCCATTTTGGGGTGGTTTTTTTTGGTTTTGTTCCAAAGCTGACTTCTCTGTCTTGTTCAAGTATCACTAAAAGCGTCTCTTTGTCCACTGCACTTGCACCGTCTCACACTCTCAAACTTGGGGAAAGACTTTAATCTGGTTTGCGAGCTCCTCGTGTGTGCTCAGGAACTACCCAAGAACCTAGGGTGTTGCTCCTCTCCTTTCAGCTTTGCTGCCACTGGATGGCACCAAAGCCCATGCAAAGGTCTCGGGCTGTAAGGCGGGGTTGGGGAAGGAGAGCATCGCTTCGGAATGATGGAGTCCTGCCCCCATGGCCGGTCACCTCCAGGACCCTTCCAGCACCCGCGGATACCGGGAGGTGATCTGAATATCCCAGCATCAGGTCCATGGCAGAGCAACCCAAGGGGCCTCTGACAGCTTTTCCCCAGGACTCAACTTGTGCTAAGTCATTGTTGCATTAATTCACAGAGCATCTCTCCAAATTAGGCAATAGGATTTCTGACCTGTCAAAAAGCTTCCAATTTGCCTCACAGTCCTCTGTGCCAAGCACTGGGTTTCACTTCTCAGCTATCTCTTATGTATACAGACATGAAACACAGGAGCAGTTCAGTCCTGAAATTAGATTACAAATTAGACCTGTGGCATCTGCTGCTCTCACCTCTCTGCCATGGAGTGGACCAGGTAGCTGGAGATGCTATCAGGTGGTTTGTGCCTATGAGGTCTTTACGGGGAGGAAGAAAAGGAGCAATTCTGCTTTTGAGTATCATGTGTTACAGACCTCACCGTCTAAAGCCCAGACAACAGTTTGGGTATGTGGGAAGCACAGGTACAAAGACAAGCTGCAAGTGGGCCTGGGTCATTGTGTCGCCCCAGGGATGGCACCAGACTTTTGAAAAGCCAGATTAATCAGCATTTCTGTCGCTTGTGCTTCAGCTCCTTTTGCCAGCAAGCACCCTTCCATGGGGCATGRATGGTTCCAGGTGTCTCCTGAAGTGCTGCTGTCCTGTTTGGCTGCAGTGGCATGTTGGCACACCTAACAACTCTTCCCATAAGCAAGAGGGAGAGGCCTACGAGGGCTGAAGTGCAGAGGAGTTTCCTTCTTGCCCACTTCCTGGGCAGATACCCAGGGACAAGTCCCAGACACAGGGTTTGTGGCAGGAGCTTCGCATCATAGCCTTGAACAAACACATTTAAAGAATAATCAGCCTAAGGATTTTCTTCTTCCCCTACAGCTGGAGTGACCAGAGTAGGCTCTCAGTTATCCCACTGCACCTGGTAAACTCCCCTACTGCCAGACAAAGCAAGYTGGCACCAGTGCTGAAGTAGATCCAGAGCCAAGCAAACAGGCATTCAGGTAAGGGTTAATGCTACTTCCAGGAGATCTSTGTCTTTCTCTGTTGTATCTTTATCACCCCAGTGGGATGATTTGTATTTTTGTGTCCTATAACAAAGGCACGTATATTTAATAAAGCTTTTTCTATGCARTTCTGCAGAAAAAGCCCTTTCTTGTGGAGGCAGTGCCAACTATTGCAGAGACATCACGTAGTGCTCATGATATGCACATGCTTAAGCACATCTGTACATGGCTATTCATGTGCACATGCTTATACACACACATACAGAAATGTACATTCCAATATATAGACATAACACACACATGTACATGAATTCTTATATATATATGTGTGTGTGTGTATATATATTTATAGATAAAATGCAGTGGTGGCTTTCCCTCTGGTGGCAGATGTGCCCTGCACATCCAGCCWGGCTGCATGCTGAGAAGGTGTGATGTTTTTCCAAGTTTTCCAGGAAGAGAACATGAGCAGCAGCTGCAGCTGCCAAGTCTCAGCTCCCATGCACTCGTGGCTGCCACAGGTTTGGGTCTCAGCAACTGCRTCTCTGCTGCTGTTATTGTCTTTTGRATTAATTGGAGGCTTTACCAGAGTCTCTGAGCAAAGAAAAGAGAGTGTTATTTCTAAAGGACAAAGTTTAAAGAAAGTATCAACATGTCTTAGTTTTCACTTAGAAGGGARAGTTAATGGACAAAAATAAAACACAAATAATTTTAAAAATACTCTTAACTAGTTAAGAGTATGGAATAAAGCAGATTTCAGTTGTACCAAAGTGACTTCAGAGTAAAAGCAGTGCAGATTGAGAGGTCTGAGATCAACAGCCAACTCAGTGTCACCTTCAAGAAAGGGATCTCAGAGGGGCAGCCATGCAAAGAGGGCAGGGAAGGACCTACAGGGTGTAACATTTGATTTTGTCTTTCTTTGTCAGTCCCCGTCTCCAACCTCTCCTAAGGAAAGTTTTCTCTAGCATTTTTTTTTCAGAAAAGAAGGACATGATCCCCCTCATCTTGGGTGCAGCAAGTTCACCACCCCATTGCCACTGCTTCAGCACCTAAAGCCGCCTGCCTCTGCCCACCAAATTTCACAGGATCAGGGTTTTATTCTCTACCACCTGCAAGTGCATCTAACAGAGACATTGGCCAGCTAAGGTGCTGCTCCCAGAGCTTAGCTCAAGCTGCTACAAACTGGTAATGCTCAAGCTATGGGACTTGGTGGCCTCAGCTTAAACCTTCAAATCCCAGGACTTGTCCTTCCCTGTGGTCAGAGACTCCCAGCTGTGCAGCAGGGAGGGGGCTGTGATTGAAACCGCAGCCCTTGAAATCACCTGGCTTATCAATTCCAGTCTCCTGTAAAATCAAAAGATCAAAAATTCCTCCAAACCAGAGTGCCAAAGCTTTTGGCCAGTAACTAATAATAGCAAACCAATCCTCTCCAGATCTCCCTGTGCATGAGGGTATTTTAACAGGGGATTCGTGCCACAGCTGGACATCCCAGAACTGATAACTGTCACTGATTCGGGGGACCTGGGCTCTAATCACAGAGGCTGAGCCTGTCTCTTTTTAAGATCCCAACATGAGCCCAGACCCCTCAGTTCCTGCTTTGTGTGGTACAAAGACATGAAAAAACACTGTTCCTTAAATGACTCCTCCTTAAATTCCCTTGGGAATTTTCTCTTGCATTCCTGCAGTCTTTACTCCCTGCCTTAAGGAATAAGTTGTTTACTGTAGTAATTGCCACACAAAGCTTTTGTCCCTGGGCACAGAGGCCTCTGCAGGGCCTTACACTGTGCAGCCCAGGTTCTCCTCTGATGGTCTCTGTAGTCCTACAGAAGCAATCTCATATTTCCAAGTAAACACAACTGGGTGAGTCTTTGCAGGATGAAAGCCCAGCCTCACTTCCTACCTGTAGGAAACTGTAAGTCACCAGGTAGTCAATGCAGTGATCTTCTTTCTGAGAACAGGACATATGGCTGACATGGAGAAACTGCCAGGGTGAGGATCTTAGGATATAAAACATCCTCTATTTAAATGTAGGCAAGCAATGGACTCTCCCATCCACACCAAGGAACGCTACTTTGACAGCCATTCCTTGTATGTAATGTCTGTACTAAGAGCCTAACAAAATGTGGTGATGGATGGCTTGGCATCCGGGGCTTGGGGGAAGTTGAGGGATTAATGTTGGTCACTAAAAACAGAGATCAGATATTCAATATCAAGTTTATTTCCTTGACTTCCCAGAGGGAATATGGTGCCACCTCTGATGGGTTCAGGGGGATGTGAGCAGTGGATGTGCCCCGTTGGAGACCTAGCACTGCCCTGCTGCACAAGAGCTGGCTGTGCTTCAGTCCAAGGGGAACAGCGGCTCTACAGGACTTGCCAGACAAGAAAGGTTTTCTGATTCAGTTCGGATTTTTATGTGAGGATAAGATAGCAATGTTATGCCCTGTGAAAATGTGATGACATCAGCCAGAGAGAGGTATCAGGGAAACAGGCTTCACCTCTTTCTGTCATCAGTAGATATTTGTAACCACTGTAGAGATGAAGGTCTTAGTGCTGAAAAAGGACTTTGTCTGGAGGGCAAGTGTGATCAGTAGCAACCTTCTCTGAGAGTGCCTCCAGACACTCACTGCACAATATTTCTGATTTTTTATTCTGTCATTTGTGATTAAAAATACCTAAACAATCATCTTAAACAAGCAAGCCAGGTTCAGATTTTACCTGAGAGCTGTCAGAGGTTGATCTATAAGATCCTCTCGTAGGAACAATACTGGTGAAATGTAATACATAACTAACACAAATTAAACATCTTGGACACAGATGGAAACTGTGAAATCTTTAAATCTCAAAGAAGTCCTTCAACTTGAATTTTTTTTCTAATCGATTATATGATTATTGGATAAATAAACTATGTGATTGTTCAGCACATAAACACCCTTTGTTAAACGTGTCCGTCAATAGACAATTCATATAAATGATACTAACTATCATCAAAGGAGTAATAACGCCTTTATTGATGAATAAATCTCTAAAAGACAGATCAAATGGAGGTTAACTAGCCATGCATGACATTAGCAGGAATTAGTCTAAAAACAGCCTTGCAGGCATGCTGGCTACTGCATGTGGGGTGGGAAACAACGTGGGCCATGCTCCTGGAAGGACCTGCAAGGTCAAAGGGCCTGCACAGGCCATGCTGGTTGCTTTACAGTACAAAGCAGAGCAATATTACTACAATTTTGTATTTCTCTGTGGTTTTCTGTAGATGTTTAAAGATGCTTTTGACGTGGAGACTCTGGTAGCATTTCTGAAGAGCAGTAAGATGTGGGTTGAGCCACCAAGGCTGTACATACATGGATGTAGACTGACCTCCACCCAAGATGAGTCCCTGTGAAGGTTGCTTGCTCTCACCCAGCCTGGYAGAGCAGTGGGTGTTGGATGGAGGTGACCTGATTGCAGTCACACAAACAGTCTTTGAATGCTGCTGAAAAGTTCACAGGACCCTCAGTCCTGACTTTTTTCCACCCTTGTCAAAATTCTGTGAGCTCCGAAAGTCCATGTAAGCTGTTAGATAGGAATATGAAATACCTCTTTAAAAACCTAGGGGTCTGTTTAGACAGGAATGAGCTCCACAGACAAGGGCTTAGAAAAGATTTCTCGACAGTGACAGCTGATACGAAGTAAATTAAAAAAAGAATTTTTCACAAGAAAGCCACTGGTGGGACAGTAACTGGGTGGAAAGGAAATATTCATGAGCCACAAAGTGGTGTTCTGCTGCTGTCTCTGCATACATGACTCCCTTGATCTGCATCCCAGAGGTGTTTTCCTGCTGCAGTGGGATTTTTTCAGCAGCTGTGGCAAAGTTGTGGGAGAGTTTCTGCCACTGTTGACACCCCAACAAAATCTTCCCAGCACCTGCACTTACCACTGGACAGTGGAAAAGTATTGGCAGCAGGTCGTGGGGGGCGATCCTTCCYCTTTATTCAGCACTGGTGAAGCCACACTTGGAGCACCATGTCCAGTTCTGGGCTCCTCAGTGCAACAGAGACATGGACAGACTGGAGGGAGTCCAACAAAGGTCTGTGGAGATGGTTAAGAGACTGGAGCATCTCTCCCCACAGCAGAGGAGCCTCTGGTATCCCAGTGCTCTGCTGCAAAGTGTTCAGTCACGGTGCCCCTTTTCCTGCTAACTCCTCTCAGTCCTTTGTGAGAGGCCACTGGCAAGCTTTTGCCTTTGCCATGGAGATATATTGCAACCAATAATAAGCAATGAGCTCTTTTTCCCACATAAGATGAAATCAATGCACATTAGAATAGTTAGGTTGGAATTACACAGCATATTAATGACCCACTCGGTAACTGCCAGTGATGAAAACTGGCAGGGCAAATTATTTCTCTGCACAGAGCAATCCCAAATAGGACCTTGGGGTGTCTTTGGGAGGGAATCACCTCCACCACCTGAGGTGTTTGTAGCTGGGACTCTGTAGCTGAGCTGGGCCTCCAGGGTTGCCAGGTGTTTGGTCAATGGAGAGGAAAGTCCATCTTCGGCTGTGCAAAGGTCAGCTCTCATTGTATCTCTTTCTCCACTGACTACAGATGGAGTCTAGAGAGACTAGTTCAGATCTAACTACCCAGGCCATAAATTGCCATCTCACACCAGACCCCAAGGCAGGTTTGCCATGGTTTTGCTTTCAGTGTTTAGATGCTCTCCAGTATCTTGCATGGACTTTTTGGCTGGGATCCTACTGCCTGGAACTTGCATTCATTGCTCTTCACTCACTCAGGGCAACAGATATTGACTGAAGCCACTGGTTTGACAGCGAGCGATGCAGTCCAGGCACAGCAGCACCCTGAGCACTCCCGCAGTGGATACTGCAGAGCAATGGAAAATCAGAGAAACGATGACACAGGAACATAACATTGAAGGCGGGCAAGGTGGAGCAATGGTAAGAAATGTAAGTAATGACTGACTCAGGGGGAAAAAAAGAAAGGTCAGCTCTTCCTCTTCTGACAGCGAGAACATACAAAAAAAATCTAATTTGGAAAAATTTTACTAGAGAATTGCTATTTGCTTCAGTGGTCTCCGAGCATATAATGCCAGAGTGTGTTACACACTGGATTTGCCTGCTCTGTTCCAGAATATACAAAGTGACCCACAAATGCCCAATTGTCTACAGTACCAATTTGCAGAATGAAGATCTTGTACTTTGGCTTTTCTCTGCAGTTTTAGTTGAATACAGGCAGGCAGTTTCAAAGGAGTATCACATGACATTCCCAAAACTCAGTGAAATTTAAGTACTCCGATCCCTTATCAAACCTTCCCCGAAGGACCAGAGCAATCAGAAGTTTAATAGATGTGGAGACTCATATTCTGAAGTCATGTACAAACCAAACATAGCAGGCAATATTACCCCTACCTTTCTTTAGCCTTTTCACCTCAGGAGCAGGATCACACACTTGTGTGTGTAAGTCCCACGGGCAGAGACCACAGTTCTTAGCAACACCATTACACTGGGTCAAACCTGCAGAATTCTCTGTTAATCATCTCTGCAGCCACCCCAAACATTTCTGAGTGGATCTTTGCAGGATTTTGCAGTTATGTTGTGTCTGTGCAACCCCACGCATCCTCATCACAGAGCTGTAACATTGGTCAGGCGATTCAGAGAATTTCTTGATAACAGTGCCTCSATCTGTTTTCCTTGCCTATAATTATGTCATTAATGAAAACAAGCCTTCTGGTGCCCTGACACTGCTTTGTATCACTCAGTGAGAAGGGCCAACCATGGAAACAATGTAAATTTAAGAGCTGGCCTTTCTGAACAGGGTAAAACAACCCTTGCCAGAGCCAGTGGTCCTGGAGCAGTCTTTCCAGCTGTGCTGCTGCCTTCTCCCTGCTAAAAACAAGCACTGAGCTAGTAGAAGGAATGACCCGGCCTTCTCTCCTAGCAAGGTCTCTCCATGTCAAAGTTCACACAGTTTTACAGTGAAAAACGGAAGCACCAAGGGCTGGAATCGTGCCACCTGCCTTTAAATAGAAACCACATGGACATCAGCATCTCAGCTCATCCCAGGCTCCCCTCACAGCCTGAGAGGCATTTCTAGAGTCTGAACTGCTTTAGTATTTCTTCTCAGATTTTCAACAACATGTTGTAGGTATTATCACTTGCAATAATCCAATTAATAGGACTGCTAATAATACCAGGTATTGCTGGCAGAGAAGAAGAATGGAATGGAATGGAATGGAATGGAATGGAATGGAATGGAATGGAATGGAATGGAATAGAATAGAAGTCTCTGATATATAAATATCAGTTCAATATCTCTCATGAACAACTGAATAAGGGTTTTTCTGGAAAACAGAACCCTCACACTTCAGGATCTCACCTGGAGTGAAATCCAAATCTTGATTTCTGGGACCCTGCATTTCTCCAGAAATTCAACAGTAGTTACATATTGGGATTTGGGACTCAGTTCAGATATGAGCTTTTATGATGGTACTTACCCTAAAGCAAGCGATAATGATTTTATGGTAATTATCCTCCTGCCATCTGGTAAACAACACAATACCATGTGATACCATGTTTTTGCTGATCCTGACTGATCCCTGTTTGAGGCACTGTTAACATAGACAACATTTTGTTTTCCCGGAGGAGCTGCTTGGAGGGCAATTAGTTAAATCCACTACTCTAATCATGTGGATTTGTTTTGGAGCAAGACAATCTCATAATACAAAATGCCTATTTCAGTTTGAACAAGCAGATTTATTAAAGCTTTTACGTGCACACTGTGTAGCTACCATACACAAAATTAAAATCCGTCTGGAGTCAAGAGAATATACAAGCAAACTAAATACTACAAGAGCAATAATATTACTAGCTCTCACATCAAGCTTGCCGTCAGTGTAATATTTTATTGTTATTCATAAGAAAATAAAATAGTACTAATACTTTCTGCTCATGGCCAGGTCCTGATACAGTCACACAGCAAAGGCCATCTTTTTTTTAACAACTTCTGTGCCCGCTTTGCTTTCTGTGCTGGGAAATGCTAAGGCYGTGTAAGGCTCCAGGCATAGTACACTGAGGCACAGGTTGGGACTGGCACAAGCAGGGCTGGTCTCAGAGCCATGAGGCCGAGTCCCTGCTGGCCTGGGACCCTCAGCATCTTCAGTAGTGCCCAAGGCCATTTCCTGACTTCCTGCAACCGTGGCACCAATTTGCCCTCTGTAAGTATTCGTCACAGAACCTATTACCCTGAGCCAATAGGAGAATAAAATTGTTCATGCAATTCTACTCCAAGATGACTTTATTCAGCCTGATTAATTACAAGGTATAGTATCTAGTCCCCAAATTTRGCATGGGGCTTCTGTTCTAATTATATTCTGTGATAGCTTAATTCTCTCTTTATAGCCCAGCTAAAAATAGTTCATACACATTTTTGTATTACGCTCTGGCCAAAAGGGAAATCCAGCACCTATCAGTAAATCCCACAGACAATCAGAATTTATTCAACCTGAAGGCTCCCGGAACATGCTGGGAAATCTATTCCACCAAGCAAGACACTACCCACGCAATGCCAGGGCAGATTTGTCCAATCCTCACGCTGCACACAAGAAAGTGGTGGGAAGGGGTTTGGACACACACAAAGAGTGTATGTTGGATGTTGCTATTTCCCTTCTGGAGGTGATGAAATGATGTGGTCAGTCTAAGTAGCTTGTCCAAAACCACAGAAAGAATCAGTGTTGGGATTAGAAATAAAAACGTGCTGGTGTCTGGTTGTTATCTTTACCTCCTAAATGAGAAAACTGAGGCAAGGCTGGGATAAAATCACCAGTAGCCATATTTTCACACATATATTCTGCACTACTCTTCACTGTTCTTCAACATAGGGTCCATCCTTACTTAAATGTGCTCCTCCAAGCACATCAGTATAACAGAATAGGGAGTAGACAGGTGTAGTTGTAATAAAGGACCTCTAGACAAAGATCTATAGCTCCTAGATAATCCCTTGGGAATATAGCCACATTGTGTGGAAGGGTTGTACCGGTGGAATTTTGGGGTGGAAGAGCCAGATGGGTTCAGCAGCTGCCAGGGYGGTGAACAGTGAAAGCCACGCTGGGTGGCTGTGGTGGGAGATCAGATCTGAAAGCAAAGCCAGAACATTTGCAAACAGCAACACCATTTATTGAGATTACATTTGAGCTGAACAGCCATTACATTAACACAGTCCAGCAAGAAAGAAGTCAGTTCAGCCAGGCACATCTCTGAACTGCAGAATCATCAGGTCTGGGCTGTGCTGAGTTGCTCTGCTGAAAGAGCCACGCCACCGTGGGCTTTGCCTGGTGTGCTGTTTGCCCTTCCCGTGTCACAGCTGTTTTCACCTGCTTCCCCTTGGGAGCTGGGTGAAACATTCTCTGAGACTGCTCTGAAAAGGTGAGTGATAGCTGCTGCAGAGAACTGAAAACATGACTCAGTGCTCCTGAAGTTAAACAAGATTTACTTTGGGACATCGTCCTAACACAGCCATGGTTTGTTTGGTCGTTTTGAGCCTTTATAAATTTTATTTGCAGCATATTCAGCAACAGTGCAGCCCTGATCTACTTTGTATCCATTATGCTAAGCATTTTCTAGAAGTCAGGTATGAAATCTGGTTGGAGACGTGCCCCTGAAGCCTACTAAGGACCAAGATACATTTGGTTGAGAAGGTATTCATTTGGATTCCTTATTAACATTTTAATACTGCCTTGGAGGAAGGATATGTGGAGAAGGAAGAGAAGGAATAGAAAGTCTGTGCAGTATCTTCATTGCCCTAATAATCTGTCACGTACTTCTCCACTTCTTGTCATTTACTTAAGTGTATAATCACCATATTTTTGTTAGGGGTTAATTGTTTTATTTTGGTTCTTTTCGGTCTCATTAGGCCAATTTTCTGTTCCCATTCTTTTTGAAATAATAAAAAGAATTATAATAAAAACAGCATTAAAACCAACTCTAGTGCTGCCTGTCAGATGCTTTCCACAGTAAAGCTGCTGCATCTGCATTTCATTTTACATCTCATATTTATTTCCCCCTGCATTATACACAGGGTTRATGTTTGTATTCTGCTCTAATGCAAATGACAATGTGTGATTTAAAAAGAGCAGAACTAGGAAACAAATTAAAACCAAAACGTAATGGTTGGCTGAAGAAAAGAAAAAGAGTATTTGAACTAAAATGTCCTGCAGTAACAGTTTTGAATTTTACAGGATCTCCAAAAATATTTTGGAGGCACAGATCTTAGACTACACCCACATCAACCCTGGTAGGAAGTTTGGATTGTCCTTCAGACAGCTAAAATATCATGAATTTAGCCAATCTTGCTGTGTTTCCTCAGCACTGAATCCAAAAATCAATGTTGAGTTTTGGGTTCAAAACACAGGAATCTGGTATAAGAATTTGATTTAATTTCAAGCCTTAGCCTGTTCCTACACCAAATTACTATAATCTTTGCTTATGCAAGGAACAAAATGCATTTTRAAATACTATGGACATTTTTTCCTTCCAAAATGTTTCCGATATTTAATTATACATATAGGTATAAATATAGACACAGGTACAGAAAGTATCTTCATTTAAAGCATTTATTTTCTAAATATACAATAATAATATAGGTTTAATATTTTATATTAGTATTGATATTATAAAATTAGACTTTACATCAGTTTCCCAAAACATCAGATCCTTTGCCTTTCACGTTAATAAGAAAATTCTTATAGGTGCTTCCAGGCATTAAAGGTTTTCTTGATGCAGAATTTTATTTGTGAGGAGCTCCGTTGCAGATGCAGGCTGAAATTCTCAGTCCCCTAAATCAACAGGAATCCTCCCCTGACCTCCAGAGTCAGCCTTTTAGGTACAACTGACAAACATGTTCTGAGCTGGAAAGTACAAGCTGTGAGGATAAAAATCAGTCCATGAATGAAAGGATCCCTACATGTGGCTGTACAGTGAGGGTCAAATCCTCAGCTGGTGCACAGTGACTCGCTTCTACCTCTCCTACGGATTTCCTTCCCTAAGCTTGTATTACACCATTATGTTCAGCACCCCATCCCAAACCACTGAACCATGATTCAAAGTATCAAGGTGTTCAAATTTACAGCATCCTACTGTTTTTCCCTGTCTTTTCAAACACAAGATTTTACACACAGCATCAGCTGACAGAGGAAATGTGGTCGTATTTGGGCAACCTTGTTCCCCGAGCCTGCCAACTGCTTCAAGCTAAACAATCAATGCTGTCCTTCTCAACTTTTTCCTTTSCAATTAATTAATTTAAATTGACCATTAAGTCAGCAGAGTTTTTGATTGATATTTTCATTAACAACCCTCTCATGCAGACCTGTCCAACACCTAAGAAATGTATGATAATGTCCAATCTGCATGAAGGGGTCTGAACATCTCCCTTCACCTCTCAGTGCTGGTGAGTTATTACTCGAATTGTGCTTGCTGTTTCATTGAGTGTAATTTGAATACAGATTAGCTGCCCCAGTGTTCCAGAGCTTTGGCATTATCATTACTGGGGACAGTAATTTGACTGATGAACACACAGGTTATCACAAGGTCATCACCTTCACAGTATTGGAATGGTCCATCGTCCCAATTTTGGAGGGAAGGAGGCTAAACCTTTCAATAGCAAAATTAAGTCCTGTAAATTAACTTGTCCGATAACTTATTGAATAAATCCTTTACTAATTAAAGAACCAATAGGACCCTTTGTTCTCAGATCTTCAAAGGCTTTATTAAAATCAATGAAGTAATATCAATTTAACAGTATTTTTTTTGTAACAGGAATTAAGATCCTTCATCCAATTAGACTCAAATGTTCTGTATATGTAAAGTGATTTTAAATGTTGGATGGCAAAAGGAAAGATACTGAGTTTATTCTGTGAAAGCAATTATCTGCCAGCCACGCCTCTCGAAAGACTTGTTCTTGCTTCATTAGCACTCAGAAAGTGAAAATGCAACTGAAAATTTTCTTCTCACTTACAAACTTGTGTTTTGTGTGACAGGGGACATGTCACACTGARACACCACTGCGCTTACCCTGCTCTGGCATTTTATCCACTGTAAAAGAGCACTGAAAAATGCGAGCAGAAAGAAAATGCATAATCTGGACTAAAATACACAAGATGAAATATAAACAACAATTTACAAACATCAGTGGGACAGGCACGTTGATTTGCTCAGCTTTCTCTGAAGAAAACTGCAGCTGAAGCAGCAATTTCCTTACACATGAGATGAGTGTGGTGGCCTCAAGCCAGACTCAGCTGATCTCCACCAAACCATCTGCTTGTGCACTTGGCATTATTTGTTGACCAAGACTTTAGGTATGTAATAAGTTATAGTTTGGGGGAAAAAGTATACTGACATAAAGAAGATATTATAATGCCCGATTACATCAAATCTGGCTCCCAATAAAGGCATCTTTTTTTTTTTCCCCAGACATAACAATTCTCATGGAAATGCTTTTTTCAAGTCTGCAGCTGCATTTAATGTTTCTGGACAAATTCATGGAAAAAAGTTTTATAAATTTGTAATGAAAATTCAAAAATGTTTGTTTCATTATTTTGAAGAAATGTGTTCTTTTGAAGATAAATTAAAACGTATGAAATTAAATTTTTGTGCATGCTAATAAAAAATTAAGATAGAATTGCTGAAGATCTGATATCAATAGATGAAATTATATTTAGAAATTTGTGAAGGAGCACAAATGTTTTAATTTATTCTTTTACAATGATGACAATAGAGATATTCTTTTGGCAGAGGTGATACCCAGATATGACAATATTTTAGTGAGAACAAGAAAAAGAAGATGAAAATTAAAATGTGAAAAACTAAAACACACTGGTTCTGCCTGCTAAAGCACATACATGAAAACTTAACTTCCTGTCTGGCCATTAATGTGGTCCCAACACGTGCTGAGAAAATTAAATCAACATTTTAAAATTACTTTTGCACGTATAGTGTGAAATTTCATTAGTACCATAATTATAGAATTTCTTTAATTGTAGACAATGTTTCCGTTTCAGTTATCCCAAAGAAATATTTTGAGACTGGGAACTCTCTGGGAGGTAGGAGATGAGCAGGGCACTGGACCCAAATCCTGGTAGTGCCAGTGATGCTCTCAGCATTAAGTCCTTCTGGAAAAGCACATCATCAATCAGTCCTCAGGAATTAAAAGATAAGGATGAGAGAAATAGAGAGAGAAACACCTCTGCCCAGATCTTTGGAAAGTGGCCTGGTGTTACCAGCAGAGGGATTTGAAAGCGAATTCCTGTTAAAATGACGTTKCTGAAAGTGCTTTGAAAATGCTGTCACTAAAAGCAGAACAACTTGTGGAGGTGGCTGCAAAAAAAGCTTCACTACAGCAGAATTCACTGATGTTTTTGTCACATCTCACTTTTAAAGCTATTCTAAATGTATCCCAATTAATCTTCCATACCACTTCATCCTGCATTCTCACTACATATTATTTTTGACCTTCACAGCACTTTGCCAGCGTCAGCTAATTAATTCTCACAATATCCCTCCAAGGAAAGCAAGTAAACACCATTATCCCCCTTTTAAACTGAGCCAAAGAGGTCTTGTGCAACAGCTTTTCCTGAGGCCATCATGTTTTCTTCCTTTTCTTGGTCTCTCAGCACCAAGGCAGAGCAATTAGATCCTGACCTTTTCTGTCTCCTAGTTTTGGGCTTGGATCCCTGAATCACACCTTTACTGACATTAGTGACCTACAGTGTCGATGTCTAGAAGACAAAAAGCATCTCAGTAACATCTTCCATGCCAATCCTAGGCTCTCCCTTTTATTTTTAAAAAAAGTTAACAGTAATTCCTGTTTGCTGCCACAGAAGAAGACAGGGAGCAAGATCTAAAAAATACTTGCTCTGTGAATGAATTCAGTCTATGTAAATCAATTAGTCATCAAAACAATTTGACACTTGGAAAATTGAATCTTCAATTAGATGTTATCTTCCCAATATCCTTTATATCCTCCCTGGATAGAGATAACACCTTTGTTATCTCGCTGAGAATCCACCTCCCCTACTTTAGCAGAAATGATCAACTGATAGTTATAAAACCCTTGATGCTTGCCCTTGGATGAGAGAGTCCCACAGAGCCATGAAAACATTAGAAGCCTTGGGATGAAGCTGATACTACAGCCTCAATAGTGAGATTTTACAGCCTGGTTAAAGTGAGCTATTCCAGCCCTCCTGCAACACCTGTGATTTAAAGATCTCTTTGCTTTGGAAGCCACTTCTGAACCCTGTTACTGGCAAGAATGGGACAAAAAAAAAAAGGAAGGTTTTCTTTTTCAAAGAACAGTCACAGTACCTTGCACCATCCCTTCATGCTTGGCTAAGGAAAGGGTCTTGCCTGTAGGAAAAGAGTCAAATCCAAACTGAGGAGAAGTKGCTGCAGCACACCTTAAAGTTTGACTTTGGGTTGTAATCAGGGATGTGGTGTCTGGGTGAGCCCACAGGGCACATCCAGCATATGCTCAGCTGTGGGCAGAGGAAGATGAGGATGAGCACTGCAGGAAGGTTGACTGGAGGCCCCACCTCTCTCTGTGCATCAAAGCTCTGAGCTGCCTTGTAGGGTGTGTTTGAGGCAACACCAGTGAAGAAATGGTGAAAACATGCATTTCTCATTTGGCTTCCAGATTTTATTGAATTTTCTATATTCGTTATAGTCCCTTCTCTGGGACTGAATTTTTTCATATGTTAGGCCGTGAAAATTTCTAAATGCCACATTACCTAAGATAGGAACAGAGCAAGGCTGAATTAACCTCCAGACCTGCCTATCTGTTAATGCACAACTCAGCTGCTGCTCCTCTCTTGTAGCTCATCTAAGGTCCCCATGTTATTGAGGATGTATTGGCAATTTTTGTCTATTCAGAAGTTGCTAAGTACAYGGAGACCACATTGAGACCATTCCTAGATATCAAATAAAATGCATTAATTTGCTCCAGCTCCTGGTTTGGCCCTCACAGTCTTGGTTTATGCCCACTTCAATGTGTTCTCTGAGGAAGAGGACAGCAATTCAGTGCCTACTGCTCCTCTGAGATCCATCTGACCCAAGCTCTGAAACACAGGCAACATCCCATGACATCAGGAGATCAAGTCTGACTCCAGCAGTGACCTCTTCATGGGGCTTGAGAAGAAACAGCCATCTCTCATGCTGAACACAATTTATGTAAAAAGCTGTTATTTGTGGAAAAAGCGAAGAACCACTTCTCTGACACCAGTTGCTCCAGCAAATTGTCAGTGGAAGTCCTATATCTGTGGTAACTTCAAAACTGGACCACTGCATGAGCTAATTTKGATACCAGCTTGAGTCATTTACCTGAGCCAGTAAATAGAGGTGACCTAAGGTACAGAAAGTCTGASTAGAATGGAAAAAAATTCGACTATTCACTGCGGTATTAAAAACTAGGTAGCAGCAAAAATGTTCCTCTATGTCACACTAAAAGTCAGATTTGCTCTAATCATAATCCTACTCAAGATGGTTTGCTTTTTTATAGTGCAAGGGGCAATTATTTATTTTAGATTAAATTTAGATCTCAGCTGTGAGCAGTGATGTAGAGTATAACCCCTGAAAACTCAGTTGCATTTAAGAACAAAGATTATGGCTTCTTTAACCTTCAGAAACTATATTCTATTATAAACCCATGTTTGTTACCCGGTGTAAATATACTAATATCAACATCAGATAAATACAAGATGCATCAAAAGATTTAAGGCACCTGTTGTGTATTTAAAAGAATTATATCTTGTTTATGGAACAGTATAAAATGCACAACTGATTTATATAACAGCTAGTCTATTGCAGGGGAAATCTCATTTCAATCATAAATGGCAGAAGTTGATTTAAGAATTCATTCTTTAATGGGTCTGCAATGTTCAAATTTAAACTCATTCAATTCATCAGCAAAATATTCAATATGGGGCACAGGGAACTCATTTAGGCAAACAGCGACTTTTAATATAAATTTTCCAGGAGATTTCTTCATCGATTCAGCAGTTTAGTGCAAAATGATTTGTGCGATACATTCTCAAGGATCAATGCAGGCCAAGTCAATGGCTAATATAAAACAATCATCCCACCGACTACAGAGAATGTGTCAATGAACTTTGACTTCACATTGAACTGCTCTGTGGAAAGGAGAAGGAAGTCTGAAAAAAATTAATCATAACTTCCCCCTCCTCCCTTTACYCTTGCCCACTCTCTATTATTATCGTTTGTTTGTATTACAACATAACTTGGAAATCTCATTCAGGCCTGAAGTGCTCGATTCTGCGTAAACACGAGCGAAGGTGGCACCTTTGCCCTTAAAAATGAATATCCTCAGTCCTCTGCCTGCTCTTGGTGTGAGCCATCACCTCACACAAACATGGGGATTACAAGGGGGAGCTGTCTGAGCTGCTACAGCTTGAACCAGAGAAGGCCCAAGAGCTGTGACCCTCAAATCTCCTCTGGACAAGGCAAAAAACCAAAAAGGACCAAATATAGCAGTGACCTTAGCAAGGTTAATCTTTGTGCTTTGTGCAGTTCAACTCTWGGAGGGTCTCGGAGGTCATTTTGCAGGATCAGAGCCTGAGAAAAAGAAGTAGAACACATCTACTTTCATTTGTTATTCTCYCTAAATTTTAAGACCGTACCTAGARCTCTTGGGTGGGCTTCTGGTGAAGTCCACTTGCAGTAGGTAGCAACTAAAGTCATTTATCCATCAATCTACACTTGACTGAGTGATTTACTACACGGGCAGAGACTTCAAGAGTGCAGCAGATTCCTGGAGAGATGAGTAAAGGGCAGTGTGGAGATAACCCTGCAGCTTTTCAGGTAAGTACTGTCAGGTGGGTGAGACTGGTCCAGCAAGAGAGGCAGTGGGATAACAGAAAAGGGCAGCTGACAATGGATGGGCACCGTGGCCAAGACAGAGATAATTGAACATGGGCAGATATTTGGGACTAATTTTAGGGATCCAGAGGAATATTATGGAACAAAGTCATGAAGCAAGGTCTTGCCTAAGCTACATCTCAGCACGTTATGATGAAACAATGTCAGAAATGCTGCTCATTCTGTACGTAGCTCTGGTCACTGAAGCATCTGCAGAGAGGCAAGTACCTATTTCAGCAGGTTGTGATTTCACAAGAAGAAGTACAATTGCGCATCTTAGGCTGCTGAAATACCTCAGCTCAAGCCTGATAAACTTAGTTTAAATTGTTTCTCTGAAAAGGCTTTCTCAGTTGACTAAGATGCTGATCTGCTGATCTGCATGATGATGTTGTTGTTCATGGCTGGGTTCTGAGGCACTCTGGAGATGGATTTTATTGATTGATTTGGACTACCTCAGATTTTTAAAGCATCCACTGAGCTACAGGGTCAATTTACATACTTTTACATGAAATTACATATRTTGTATAAGCAACAGATGCAGAGGCCTAGTCTTTCAAATCAATATCTTCAGGAGGAAGTATAGTGTGACTTCAATTAATCCCCTAGGTTAAGTTCCAACATGTATCTGGAGTAGAGCTGGAACATGTTTTTAGGCCTAAAACTTTTAGATCCCATGTTTAAAGGTGGTTTTGCAGAAGTAGGTGGGAAGTGGAAGGGCATAGCCTCCTGGTGTGGAGGCAGCTCTAGGCTTTTTTCTCCGGACCCACTTCTATTTTTAAACTGAAGGTTTCATTCCTGAACTCCATGTCCTACTTCAGRAAGTGAAGAAAGTGAGTGAGAAAGTAGAACATTCATTAAGGTTCAGACTGAAAAATCAAAAGACCAGCTACTGTTTGTATAGATTTCTGGTAATCTGATACATTTGAAGCCTGAATATAGCCTTAAATTGCACTGAATGTCATATAAACAGAAGTCAAATAAGATCAGAGTTGGATGTAAGTATTGTCAGTTTTGTCAGAGACTGACTGTGCATCTTGCATCCTAATCATGCCTCCGTCAGAGAGATTTAATGACTGCTGTAAACTCTCTTTGTCAACGACATAAGGTACATTGCAATGCTTGTCTAATGTTTATTGTGATGTACCCAGAAACAGCACATTTCTGAAAACACAAAATGGTGATAGGAACAAAAATCCAAGACTTGTAGCAGTAGAAATTTTCCATTTTGACTGTCCCAGCCTTGGTTGGTGTTGGGAGACTATTGTCAGATTCAAAGTCAGAAGGACTTTTCCATTGGAGAAAGTTTACTGTGTAGATTACACCAGCGAGGATTTCTAGGCAAAACTTCCAACCATATTTAACTAGAATTAAGTACATAGGACTTCACTACAAGTCTCTTGAAATTTTCATTCTTCCCACTGATTTCACTGAAGTTTGGTTCTCACTTCTTAAGACACTTTTTTTCCCCAGGTAAAGTTACATGGGGATTTTTTCAGTGTTGCTGAACAATTAGAACACTCRTTGATTCTGAAAATTAGCCTTAATTATCCATCAAAAGACGATGAATTTTAGAGCTTTATTTTTTATATGACTATCTAAAGGATCCAAACTGTCTGATAAAAAGGAGGTCAGTAATTTTGTAATATGTAAATTGCCTTATACTTGGCGCTACAAACTGCAAGCATTCCAAACCTTTTCAGCTTTGATAATCAAGAATTAYCAAGGAAGTTAAACTGCAAAAATTATCATCCATCTGCTTCTCCTTGTAGTTTCATTTAATTTTTGCAATG
Organism: Amblyornis subalaris; assembly: GCA_018881555.1. Classification (NCBI taxonomy): domain Eukaryota; kingdom Metazoa; phylum Chordata; class Aves; order Passeriformes; family Ptilonorhynchidae; genus Amblyornis; species Amblyornis subalaris. The sequence continues at coordinate 1,991,642 of JACAXG010000056.1, read as the reverse complement.
TCATGAAGAAGATGACACCAAATCTGTTACATTAGTTCTGCTGTGTTTCCCTACCCAGGCTGGGAGTGCTGGTACAAAAGGTTTATATGCAAACCCCACTGTAATGAAAATCAAAGAAAATATTGATTTAATTTCCRAATTATTAATCAACTTCACAGCTGAACAAAAATATTGTATTGCTCAGCTCAAGCAAATCCTAACATCTTTGCCTTGGGCTATGAGTCCAAGAACTGATGAAGGACGAAACGGTAATGCATGTACTGTATACATCTGGGGAAGATCAGCATTCTTAAAGAATAAACATTCCAGCTGCACAGCAAGGACAGTGTTGTAATATCCAAGCAAATGAAAAATCATAGAGGATTAAAGAATGTAAAGGATGATCTGGTTTCAAGACAATAATTTCCCATGCAAACTCACTCTTCTAAGAGGGTGAAACAGAGTGAAGGATACACCAATATGGCAAATAATRGCCCCATTTGAGATAGTGCCTCAGGAAATCTGACTTTTTAAAGTAYTTTTCCAGTGTATCTGTCTTCTCACAGGAGCAGGCATTGATAASCAAAAGGAATGAATGGGCAGAGTCCTGGGGAGGAGATCAGTTAGGGAATTGTGCAAATGACACAGAGGCTGGGTCGTATAGCAGAACTAGAAATGTCAGATAGTGAGCAGGCTGCCAGATTAGCTCACTCGTTTTTGCARTACTCAAAAATGTTGTATTGGTACAAACTGCAGTGTGCACAACTCAGGGGAGAATATATCAGCTTCAACCGTCCAGATCGTACAGAGAAACTCAGAGTTACCTGATACTTGGGGAATGAGAAAATCTAGATAAAGTGAAAAATAAATGGCATGAAAGAAAAATACACACCTGAATAACACAAACCCTGTCTAAGCACATCTCATCCCTCTTAGTTTATTTTTTATTCCAAGGACAATCAAAAAAGCCCCAAACTTATTCAACAGTTAGAAATTTTGGCCTCTACCAGAGTAAGGAACAGCCTGGCTATGAAGAATTTAGTCTTAACAGAGGGAAGAGGGTGTTGTACCTCCAGAGATGAAGGGATAAAAATTAGCATTTTCCCCCTRCATTTCTAATGAAAACAAACTTAAATACCTAAGTTTCTTCCACAGTTCTATTTGTGTTTTTGTCTTATTCTATCATTTTGTTCGTATGATCCTTGGGGAAAATGGTGTCAACAGCACTTTTTTCAGGTTCATTAACAAATAAATATTTTAACAAACTGGGGTTTTGCCGGAAAACATCAGTTCATTGAACATTTTCAATGTTCAGCTTCAGTTTCAGCTCAGGTCAACTATTTTGCCTAAAGAAAGAAGCTGCAGCAACGTCTATGGCAAGGAGCTTCGTACTGAAGCATCCCAATCATTTTTRTTTTATTGCAGACACAAGCAGAGGCCAAAGCCAAATTTTGATGCCAGTTACAGATTTCTAGCCCCACTGATTATCATATTCCTTTAACCCAATTTCAACAGGATGGAAAAAGATCCAAACTTTGCAAACTGTTTTTCTCTCCCTACTGCAAAAAAAAAAAAAAAAAAAAAAAAAGTCTGATTTAAAATGCAGCCACCTTTGGAGAAAATCGCATCAGATTCAACAGCAGAAAAGGCATGCACAGCAATTCCAGGCAAAAAATGACTAATCCCAGACTATGCAAACCGGTTTGCTCCCACAGTTGTGTGGAAATGAAGAGCAGCTGAAACCTTGCTTTAACTAGCACACTGTACTAGTTCTCTCTAATCTAGTTTTACCGAGTTGCCCGTCCTGTAATTGCAAACCTTTAATAACAAAGGAGAGGGAATTTGGGGTAATGGYGTGGGAATTGAAAGGTGGCACAATAATCAGCTGTGTTTTCACATGACATTTCTCTGATTAGCAAAGGGGGAAACATAAAATCAAGGGGAGAGGATGGAGGCAGGAGAGGGAACAGACCACACTGAATTGTGAATCTCTACTTTTCCTCTCTAAATAAATGAAACCAATAAACTTTAATAGTGCTGGTGAATGTGCCTTACCATTGACTGAAAATCAGATTTGGTATTGATTTGATTTTCAGAATATTACTCAATCAAACACACTTAACTGCAGAAATTTAGTATTTTTATATGATTAAAAAAATGGTGCAAGCAAATCTGCCAAGCCTCCCCTCTGGCTACAAGTCTAACAACTGTTGAAGGACAAAAGATAATATATGTGAATACCATTGCCATGGTTCACTGGGTTAAAACAAACGGCCCCCATTTGACCTTTAAATTGAAGGGTTTCCTTTTATATCACTAGAGGCAAAATGCATGGACACAAGTACAACAACAACAAAAAAGGGAGTCAAGCAGCTGAGCTGTATTTGATTTGAGGGATTTTTATTCATTTTTAAGGGGATATTTTTTCTCTTCCTTTGGAGGGAGGTAAACCCAAAAGTCAAATTGATGAAGAGAAATGGAATCGGAATCTGGCCTGGGTTGAATTCACTGCTGCTTGGTTGGTCACCCTGAGGGAAATGATATGTGTGCAGCTGGGATGATGAATTGGGTTTGTTTAAGTCATCATTACATTGTACTTTTTTATGGACCTCAGTATTTATAACACTTAAAGTTGATTGAGTAATGTGGGTTGCCTCGGCGTCCCTGCTGGTCAGCCGGGGTGACRGGCCTTGACAGCAAACATGAAGATATTACTGCTCCAAGACTGGTCCAGGATGTCGGGGTAATCTTAAGCAATCTGCTGCTTGCTCTTGTGTGTAATACACTGTTGAAAACTTTCCCTGTGAGTGCATGTGTAGGTATATGTGTAGGCTTCAGTATATTTGGTGAACAGATCAAGSAACTCAGAACTAAAACAAGTAAGCGGCTGCTTTAATTGAATTAATTTTTTTTTTTTTAAATTAAATTTTTTTTCTTCAGAATAGCATCCTTATAAATTGGGAACAGAGTGGCTTTTAACTATATTTAATGTCTTCATCCTTTTGGATTAGTCTCCCTTCTCTGAACTCCAGTCAGCTTTCTGTAATCATCAAGAGGAAATATATGACTCAGGAGCAAAGAATGCTCAAGCAGCTTTTCTTGAAGAGAATAACAGTGACAACAGACTAATTATCTTTAAGCCACCAGCCCCAAAATTTAGGCAAATGGAACTATGCAGGCATCCAGATGTAACACTGGGATCAGAAATTCAGCTAGGAGAGGTGGACATTGATGCAACACGGATGTGTGGTCATTGGTACCAAATTTGCAATCTCTGAGGTAAATGTGCTGCAGCAATACACATTTCTGCTTGTAGTTTTTAGCAATGTGAGGGTTTTACTCTATGCAAAACAACATCTTGTATATTTGAAGCTAAAGGCAAACCTTGAAATTCTTTATAGAACTGGCTTTGACTGAGTAGTGCTGGTAGCATAACAGAGTCTCATTTTTGTGTGTGTACAATTAGAATTAATTCTCTAATATGTTGATTTCTGCAGGTGAACACACATGGTTACGTGCATGTGTCTGCATGTGCACACCATGACATGAGTCTGAAAAATTGCACTTGAAGATCGGGAAATGCCAAAGCCAACATGTCCTGGTCAGTGGCACATCATGACACAGCCTTTAGTAATAATCTAATTTTTTCCCCAGCAGCCCTGCCTCATTCAGCACAAAGGGAGCAGCTGGTCAATATTGTGTTTTATTGTCATCATTCTGTGGGTGACGCTGTGATTAGTTTACTACACATTATCCTCATCCCATCCTTAGGAAAGAATTATCACCCTGCTTGCCCCTATTTAGGGTTGTTTGAATATATATAAGACCTGTGGTTCTTCTGCCTACTGCAGAGGAAGTTGAAGGGGAACATGACCTGGAACACCATGTAAAAGAGAGTGTCCTCTTACCCTGTTTTCCTTGCCAATTTTCCATCTCCGCTTGTCTAAACCAAGACCCAGTTTGAGGACTTCTGTTACCCTCCCACCTACAGGTGCCAAAACCTGTTCTCAGCTGCTCAGGACCTCAGCACAGGTCCTGGCACTATCAGAGGTCCTCCAGGCACTGTGGAGCAGACGTGAGGGCTCCCATACTTTGTATAGGTGTTTTGCTGCCTGGCACAGATGCTACTGGGCAGCATCACATAGACATGGAATCCCAAGGCAGCAAGAAAATCGTCCAGCTTGGGACATCACTGTTTGTCTTCTTGAAGCCCTGACACCACCCAGTGTGTGTCTTCCAGCTGCCATGGGAATAAATCATCACATTGGTTCCTAGATATAGCAATTCATCCTAGGAGTCTGTCTCCTGACTCCTAGGGAGGGATTGAATTAATACTGATATTTGCTTCGTTGGTATTCAACTTCTCAACCTGAATAGATTTTCAATACCCAAGTTAGGCGTGAAATGCTGTTTCAAATGCTTTTTGTTGCAAGCAAGAATTGTATAAGAAGGAATCATGGTGCTATCAGTGAGATGAGGATTCCAGGTCTCAAGCACAACTTTGGATGCTCACAGTAATTATAGTTAATGATGATCACAACAGATTTTAGCAGTTGAGTGGGCTCAAAAGTGCTTTTTGCACCATAACTTCATGAATACTTGCTGAAAGCCCAAGTGTTGGTAGACACAAGAACACAGGTTTCAGTTTGGTTTACTTTTGTATAGGGGAAGGTAAAGGTAGCATGCCAAGACATTTCCAGGAGCAGATTGCAGCACGGGGAGCTGCAGTGTCTTAGAAGAAGCACCTGTAAGATCTTTGCTGAGATCAAGCAGGACCAGAAGTTTTTCTCTCATAAAAACCTTAAATACCTTCAGTGATATAATGGTGGACGGCCTCACTTTTTGAGAAACAGGCTCCTTACCTGGCTTCTGGGGATTTGCTCCTGGGACACAAACCCTCTAAAGGAAAGAAAGATCATGTCCACAGCTGTGCACCTCTGTCCTTATTCGAGACACCTTGCTGGGATGATCTTCTTTTTCTACCCCTCAGCTCCTTACCCCATCCATGATTTCCTTTCTTGCTCTGTTCCCAGTTTTTTCCCCGCTCAAATACACTTTCTTTCAACAGCTTTCAGTTTTTCTTACAGCACACCCTCTTTGCTTCCCTCACCATGTTAAAGTCAATTGATGTGGGTCCATGTCCTGTACTGGAGACAATCCATCAGACCTTTTCCAGCAGCGCTGAAAAAAATTGCTAAGAAAGTCCTGCTCCTTTCCCACAGTTTCAGAAAGGACCTTGCCCTTTACAGAGGAAATTACTGGGTATCCTCATCTATGGAGTTTCTACTGGCTCACACGAATTCGTATAATGTAGCCAATATTTAAGATTTTTCTGTTGAAGGCAGAGCAGACCTTGCTTAATTTTCAGTCCTGTGCTTTAAACCTCAGTGAAGGTACATCTCCCCACTAAAGTACTAAAAAGGAACATTTTCCTACATGCAACACCATATATTTTCCCATAATTTCACACTCAGAAGCACTTCAACTATTTTAGCTGAAATGTTCTCAAAATGTACGGCCAGCAGAAACATCTAGCACGAAAATTTTCACCTAGACCAGTTCACATTCAAAAAAATTATGAGCAATATAAAGCAAGGTCTTGTAATAAGAACTCTCAGAGAGTCTCAGAGCCAAGAAAATTAAATATAGGTGTTGTTCACTGTTTGTGTGTTGCCTGCCACACACCATAAATATGTTAGTAGAGGCCCAGAGCTCTGTAGTCCACCTGATCTAAAACAGAAACCCTGCAAGAAATTCAAGCTTAATCCTTACTGATCTGTGCTGACAGGGTACACATTTGACCCATTATGGGCCAAATTCTGCTCTCCTTTACATCAGCATCAATCTTAAGAATCTCTGCTAATTATTAGAGTTTGCTCTGTGTGAGTATAATTTGGTTTAGCAACAATTTCAAATTATGTGTGCTGCTACCCAGTGGATGATTGCCAAAAGAAAAATAAAATCCATCCTTGAAGGAATAGCACCAGTAAGTAGAGGAAGTCTTTGATCATATTTCTTTTACTATGAGGCCTAAAATGAAAACAAAAGAAAGCAAAGTTAAGGAAATCTTTTGTTAGATTTTAGCTTGTACAATGCCCCTTCTGTTTTCTCCCACCTCACTTCAGGTTGATGGCAAATGAAGAAACTCAAGATCACTTTTTCCTTTGCTTTCAATTGGACCTCAACAGCAAAAAGAAGCCAAGTTGGCAATAAAAACCAATTTAAACTCTATTAGTGGTATACTTCAAATAGCTCCATCAAAAACCAGGAGGAGTTTGTTAACACACACACATTATTTCGTGTGTTGTTTGTAGGCTTCATTAATTGTCATCTGATGTGAAACACCAATCTAATTGAAATTTCTCACTAATCAAGTGCATCCTTCTAATGACGGTGCACCACAGTCACATGTTCTGTGCACAGTCCTTGGTGCAAAATTCAAGTGAACACTTGAATTATTTTAAAAGCCTATTAAACCTGTTCTTTAAGTGCAGTCTGTGATCATTTGCATTGCTCAATTTGTACACAAACAGAAATACACACACGCATTCAGGGTGCAGATGCAAATTCAAAGCTTAACGAACCGGGTCCTGAAAATGATTCTCAACTGACTGGCCAGCACATGGATCAATAATAAGGCCCAGAAAGCCCTTCAATCCTGTATTGTCATTTCAAATCCAGGCTCTAAGTGCTTATCTAAGAGGGCTGTAATTTATTGCTTTATTAAAATTTTGTGGGAGTGATAAATCCACGCTCTGAACACAGAGGTCAGGTGGTGGTGCCCTGTTTGACTTTCCTCTTACGTTCACCGAGATGTTTTTGTTGGGTTAGGTCAGACCTTCGGTTACTCTGATACTGCAGCTGAACACATTTCCTTACCTTCTTCATATTCTCCATCCCAATGGATAGTGAGCACTACTTCCAGAGCAATATTTTTTATAGAGAAAGTACTACAATATCCTTCCCCAAGAGCAAGATAGTTTCAATTTTTCAACCCAGACAAGAGCTGTAGCTGGCAACAAATGATCTCTGGGTTCCCTGATGCTGGCTTGGTCCCTAGGCCCTCTGGATTATAGGATATAGGAAAGTAACAGGAGAGTGAAAGAATAGAGAGGGCATGCTATAATATGGCAGCAAATTTAAGGATCCCACCACTGGTTTCTATTTAGTTTGGTTTCTGAAAAGATTTAAAAGGAAGTACTTCTAGCAGTGAATATTTTAACTTCACTCAGASTCTGATTGTCTTGCTGAGGCAGAAGAATGAGGAGTCCTACTGAGAGCACCTAGAATGGTCAAACTTGGAGAAAAACACTTTAATACCCTCAGATGGGTGTTCTGGTTTTTTGTCATTAACTATAAATGCTAAAAAAAAGGTAAATTCATGTTCAGGAGGAACACCATGATATTGAGGGCAACTTCTTCAGAAAGGTGCTAAGCCGATGTTATGCTTCATTTTCTTTGGACTGGCAGGAAGGACTCTGGGGAGGCTCCATACTCCACCCTGGGAGTGRGTGAATGGCCTTGTCCTTGCTGATGTTTGTGGGAATGATTAACATGTGGCATCCCTTTGGACCTGCTCAGCATCACTTACTTACAAGTCAGAATAACACAAGAGCTAAAAGAGAAATCAAAGTTCAAGAACATGACTATGACCTCAGAAGGTCTGAAGTAATCTGGTGTCCAGAAAACTTCTTCCTACGTGAAAGTCCCCAGTGTTATTTTGACTTTTTTTGTCTGGTTTACTTTGTTGGGGTTTTATTTGAGGTGGGTTTGTTTCTGGTGAAACAGTCCTGTATTATTGGTTTTCCACCTGCCAAAAGTTTCATGTATTTCCAYGCTCTACTAGATAACAACCTCCTCAATGCAGTCAGTAGTGCATCCTTAATACTGCTGTAAAAATGAACAGTGGAAAAATGTCAGCAATCAAATTTTGCAAAATTTGTTGTAAACCATTCATGCTCATAAACCTGTAATTCTTCAGTTAGAATATTTTGCCCACAGGATCGCCAGTGATGCCCTGAGAGATCTTGCAAAGAGCTGTGACAGGTCAAGGAGGAGGTTTTCTACCACAAGACAAGCTACCCAACAAGTTCTCCTCCTCCTGGGTAATAGGGATGTCAAAGAAATATTTGCTTTGGCTTCCAAAATTAAAAGAAGCTATTTGAAAAAAAGAAGCCTGATCCCAAAGCATTTTAATTCATTTCACGTTCATGAAGTGTAAATGTTTTGCTGTGTTACGTTCAATGTATCAAATTCATTCTGCTCCTAGTTAGCAAAGTCGTTTCCACTGTCAGGTTGCAAAATGCAAACAGCTTTCTCTCCCTCTCGCTGAAGGGCCTGTCCTGCCAACACTTTCCAGTATGGATGGAGAAGTTCCTTTCTCCACAAATTAAGTTCACAACTGGGTTGAGCCTTCTATTCTGTAATTGCCAAAGTGCAAGTAATCTTTGTCTTGAACTTCTTTTGAATTAAACGATTTTTGGAGCATATGCAGGCAGGTAAATGCTACTTTTGTTGCAGGAATTGCACTGCACCTGTGTGTTGTGTTATGTGAAAGGCTCATCTCCACACACACAGAAAGGAGCACAGAGGTACAATGACAAGTTGAGGAACCCCAATAACCAAGAAATGGACTCCCATCTGGCTTGTCCCAGGGCTGTCATGGGAGACTCGTCAGCCCCACTCTCTAATGATGAAACCTATCACAATGTGTCCATGGAATAACTCTGAAATTATTCTCCTTTAGATGTTGGCAGCTAATTCAGAGTACTTCCACAGCCAAGACCTAAGCATTAGTTTCTGCAATTGCCTTTTCATGAACACATGCGTACGATGTTAAGAATCAAAAGATGCCTTAGAAGTGTCTGGCTTCTAAGTAGGTTAAAGAACCCAACACTAAAACTGATATTTATTTTGATRTGATATTATTCCCTTGCAYGTATTGCTTGAAAAACTGAGGTGTGGAGAGTTTCAAGCAGTAATCTAATTACATAATGTAGACACAGGCAAGAATAAAAATATTAACTCATGTTTTTGCACCACAGGCTGGATGATTTAGCATGTATCAGTGAGAAGGACTTCTTATCCTCAGTGGAAATCTCTGCTTACTAAACAATTTGGAAATTTTGACTGCTGCTACTAACTCATCTTCTATTCTGTACTATCAGTGTGATTTGTACAGGGACAAGGTCTTTGACTGAACACCTCTGTAACTTCTGCTGTTCACACTTCTGCTTTTACGATCAGTTTGTGCAAAACACAGTGCAAACCTTTTCTGCAGTTGGGAGCAGTCTCTTACTAACTTGTAGGCACTAACAGCCAGACTTGTGGAGACATTTAACACCTAATGAGACAGAAGATAGTGGATGTAGTTTTCAAAACTTTCTTGGTTGCTATCTTGCCTTCAGGTGATTGCATTGGTGTGAAGAATCACGGGTGATGTGGAGCAAGAAGGAATAGATGTTGAAAAGTACTTAGACTCCAAAAGATGCAGTGGGTGCCTACCAAYACACTGATGTGCAAGAATTACACACGCTGTAAAGTCTCATTGATGCCAAAAGCCCCAGATAAAGCAGATGAATGTCTTGCTCCAATTCTGCATCTGGAGATCTTTAATGGTACTGGAACGACATCAGCAGTCAGCAATGTTTTTAAAAACTATCTTGAATTTTATTACTTTTTTTTTTAGATCTGCTTTTTCACTCCTGATAAGAAACTTGCTTCTAAAATACCAATTAAAATGGTTTAAGGTGATGGTTAGGCAGGTTCATTTGGATCCAGACTGAGAAGCTGGCATTATTATTTATTTCATGAAGGCTACTGAGTGAATTTACTAGCTTGAAATGCTATACTGAGGACAGCGCAGACAGAAAATAGAAAATAGATCACTTACCCTATGAAAACTACATCTTATTTCTTAAAAGTCTTTCAGGTTTAATTAAATCAGGTATTATTGCTTGGACATAAGAAAGTTGTTTTTTAAATGTGCATTTTCTACTGAAAGTATGATTTCTAAAAGAATCAACAACAGCTAAAATCTTKATTTAATTTTAACAAACAGTTATAAATCAGTTGCTGATGATGTATTTGTCACTCTTGCTCAATTGCAATATTTGTCTCTAGCTATTCTGACTGAACAAGCCAGGAAGGTATAATCAGTTAGCAATATTTAATTTTTTTTTTTACAAAGGATGAGAAAAAATCAGGGCAAGGAACAGATCTAAAAAACTCCTTGGAACTGACCCTAAATGAAAATCTGTTTAGGTGCACATGCTTTCACTGTGAGTGCATCCAAGATATATGATAAGGTGATGATAATAATGTGAATTCCCTCTTTCTTAGGCAGGGAATAAGAATCCTTAGACTTTGTTACTACAGGGGCCTATCACCCCCACAAATTCTGCACTGTGAATGAAATGCTATTTGCCTGTTTATGTGAAGAATGATGAAACTTTAAATGAATCATTGACCTTTCTTGAATGACATGTGACCTGTAAGATATCTGAGCTGTATATCAAGAGCAGTTCTTGAAAATTGCTGTCTGCTGACCGAAAATAAACAATAAGATATCAAATATGGTTTGAAAAAATTGACTTGGTTTAACACTGCAGGGGTGGGGGGGGAACTGAATTATTTTGACTSACCAGTCAGAACACATCAATTCATTTCAAATCATCCTTCATCTAGAGACTGGAAGGGTTACTTCTTGCCTTTAAAGCTGCTTATGTTTGAGCAATTGCTATTTACCAGAACGCATGCTTTATTCAAACAATAACCAGCAGTAATAAGGAGKCTGTAAATGCTGGGATTGTTGGGATGAGATGGATTCTACAGAAGGAGAGAGAACCTTTGTTCTTAAGATGTGGCTATCTTGTCTGGGTTTAAAGGTCAGCAAAGAAGGGCAAATTTTTGAATGGGTCATTTGGGCCTTTCTTCTTCTCCAAATTCAGACATCGAGTAACTGGTAAAGTTATACAAACAGAAAGTCTGAAAAGTCCAGTCTTTTGGCAATTGGATTTATTAGGGGCGTGCACACTCCCTGCCTGGCTGTGGATTAACTTCTCTCTGTAGGAAGGCAATCCTCTTTCCATCTGGTTCTGCTGGACAGCAGGTACTGACCTGGGGTAACACCCAAGCAGACACGATTCTGCAGAGATTCATGAAAAATGGTGGTCTTGCAGACTTTATTCTCAAACCTTGTCCACTCTGGGCTCTTCACTTTTTCAGGTGGTGCATTAGTTTGCTTTTACTCTAGACAGTGCAGCCGAGGTTGTGTGTGGTTTGTGTGTGTGGGCTAATCAAATAGGGATAATTCACCCCAAATTTAGATACTTCACTTAGTTAACTGGGCTTTCTTTTTAGTCAGAGCCTCTGACAGTGATGCAGAGCAAGAAGCAAGTTAAATTTCTTTGGCTCAGCATCTGGAGACATCCTAAGAAGACTTCTGGAATGGCAACTAATTAAGGTAGGTGCCTAAAGCCCCAAGGAAGCAACTTCAATTCTACTCATCCAAAAGGCACAGTTTAATTGTCCAATAAGCACATTTTTGTTAAACAGATATCTTGAAATTGGACTCCTCTTAGTTGAAAACTACCAAGAAAGAAATTCCCACTTTACTAAAACAGTGTTTTCCCCTAGTTAATTTTTAATCAGCATCTTTTTCTTTGGCTCCTCCTGAGGTACAGAAGCATAAACAAGGAATTGAGAGTGGAGCAGTAAATACAAAGAACAAGGAGAGAAGAAGGGGAACAAAAGAGACTGGCCCACAAAATGCAGTTTTCCTGAGCTGCATCCAGCTGGAAAAAATAGAGCAGTAAGGAAAGGGAAGCAAACAGTGGGCTAGGGTGACCTAGGCAGATGGTTAGGTCAAAGGCCCACGGACCAAATATTGATGCCTTACTAGCTCAGACAATTTGTATTATCCCTTAGGAATGAATTTCCTGACTTTATGTTATTTCATTGCATGTGCTGGAATAAAAACACCCATGGGCCTCCTCTGCAGGGAAGTCAGCAAAAATCTGTCCACTTCCATGTGCATTTTTATACCTGTCAGCTGACTCACAGCACCAAATAAAACACAAGCATTCAGAGATGACAGATGGATTTGTTGCCCTGGAGGATTTGAGATCCATAAACCAACAAATGGATTCACTCATCTGTAGAAGTTGTTTTTTCATCTGTGACAGCTATAATACAGATAACATTACTCATTCAAGGTAAAATCCAAATCAACATAAGGGCTATCCACAAATCCTGGGACACAGTTTACGGGAAAGTCTTAAAGAAGCCTTTAACATAGGGCTTAATTGTCTCTGGGGCAGCAAGCTGGACCTCAGACAACCACCATTGGATTATTTACATTAACTCCAGCATAAATTTCAGGAAAGGTGGGTTCCCTCCAGAAAGGCCTTGAGAAGATTAGCTGCTTAACCAACTTTACTCATGGTGTTTCAATAGCCTTAGAGGACTGGACTCSTCTTGTGGCCCCACATTCACAGGGATGGACAGCACAGGAGGAGCAGGCTTGCCAGGAGCAAATTTTCTGGAGGGACTGGTTCAGCAGACCAAATGCAGTTGGGAAGAACAAAGTTGTTTTCAGCTGAACTTGGCTAAAAATTTGCTTCACAATTGGGTTGAAACTGAAAGAAAGTTTGCAGATGAGTCTTTACCTCTTACATGTGCCACAATAAGTGGTAGTGCAATCCGAAGGTGAATTCCTGCTGTTCTTACTCACATGTGTCTGGGCATTATCCCTTCGGGGCTCACGCTGCCTGGCCAGAGCAGGACAGCAGAGTGAATGAGGTGTAATCTTAAAACTATTTAACACAGCACATTCTTCTGTAATACAGCAGACACAAGGGGTTTCTTGCATGATGACAGAAAATACAGTGGTTCCTGCCCAGAAGAACATAAGCACAGAGAGCTGAAAGTGATCTCTGGTGTCACCATAACCAAGCCCACGTAGGTACCCACTATATAATCTGATAAACTTCCTGAACTCACTCCTAAAATTCCTTAGGTTTTCTCGATACTTATTTGTCCAAGAAGAAAGCTGCTCCAGATCCTGAATGCTCCAGTGGTCTCGGACATCATCTGCCTGAAACAGAAACCATCTTTTTCCGATGAATTTTTACTGCGCCTAGATAGGGCGTGATATTTAAACCACTACTGCAATAAAAATAATAAACAGCAGCATTAATCATAATCAAAAAAGCATGTATTCATCTCTCACTAGCCGTATAAAATATAGGTAGGGCCTGTCTGGTTTTATTTATGGATTCAGAGGTTCTGGTATTAAACTGGGCTATTAACGTCGAGCTTGGTGCTGGGGGGAAGGCAGGAGGGTGCTTCTGCCAGTCGGGGGGGGGGGTCAGTGGGATAGAAACAATGGCCAGTAATAACCAGTAATGGCTGGGCCATTAGTGCCGATGAGGCACGRATGTCAGAGCCCAGGTGCCAGTGACACGGGGAAAGGAGTGTGCACTAATTGCCCTATTCAGAAAATGTAAATGTGCTCCCAGGCTACGGTGACAGCAGCGGAAAGGCAGGCCAGYGGCTCCAAAGATCAAGGAAGGCGTGGAAATGGGAGCTGGAAGAGGTTTCCTAGGTCTTCTCCAGWGTAGCTGCCAGTGGAGCATCTGCTGCCAGAGCATCAGGAGATGGAAGCATGGCCTTTCCCGAGAGGTCCATGCCATGTCATGGTATGCAAACCCTACCCTACAACCTACCCTACCCATTTCCTGCTTTATCCCTTGTGTGTAGCTATGATGGGCTGGAACCTGCCTCTTCCAGCCAGGGCTGCCTTACCCCATTACACGAGTATCCAGTATTTCACACAAGCAAGCACACTCTTCTTGAAATGATGGGACACACAGGGGCTTCGAACGACCTGCAAAGCTATCCCAGAAAAAGTCCCTGTCACAACTGCCTAATGCAGGAATGTCCTTAGAGASTTCTTCGCTCAAGAAAACTCCATAATGGTTTTAAAACCTCCTCCAGTTGATAAATCACGTCTCGGCAAAAAGCCCTTGGTTAGTAAAGTACATCAATGTGACTACTCTGACAAAGCACAGTTAGGTTCATCTCACCCAATTTTTACTTTGTAAAAGTTTTACCTGTGGACCATGAGTGCTGATCTCTTCTCCCAAGTAGCACGTGATAGGACARGAGGAAATGCCCTCAAGTTGCWSCAGGGGARGTTTAGACAGGGTATGAGGGAAAAAATTCTCCACTGAAAGTGTTGTCAAGCATTGGGACAGGCTGCCCAGGGAAGTGGTGGAGTCACCATCCCTGGAGGTATTTAAAAGACATGTAGATGTGGCACTTGGGATATGGTTTAGTGCTGGACTTGGCAGTGCTGGATTAATCCTAGAACCCGGTGATATTCGAGGGTCTTTTCCAATCTGAGTGATTCTCTGGTCCCTCCTGCCTGTCGCAGAGCARTGTTGGGACAGGGTGAACTGCATTTGGGAGCGCAGACCTTTCCTGTGACTGCAGTGAGGGTTGRTCTGCCTAGCAAAGAGAAGAGTCTCAGTCAAATAGCTGGAGTTAAGTGAGGAAAAAACCCTCCCTGAAGATGGATGTGACACAGTGTAAATGAGAAGACTAATTTTAGGCGCTCAAGTGTGTCATTTCTATCATTCTTATTAGAAAAGCATCAGGCATAACTCCACAGCCGTGGATGAGCTCTCTCTCACATTGATTACCTAGAGTTTCTGACTACCTCTGGAACGATCCTTTGAGTTAAGAACCACTTTTTTTTGGTTTTGGACTTTCTGGACTGTGCACCAATTTAACTACAGTGGTCCAAGTGTCCAGTTGCAAACTCTTAATAGAGGGAACAGCAGTATTGCTATACCAGGCATTCAAAATCTGCTGTAAGGGAAGAAAAGGTATTTTCTCATTAATGTAGAAAGRCAGTTGGGGAAGAAATTCTTAATGACAAATCTCTCCTGTACCCTGCATTTGAAGTTGTAATCTCACATCTTGCAAAAGCTGAGCTACCASCCAGCCCTGAATCTTGCCCATTTTCACGTGACTGTGATGGCGGATTTTAATATGTATATGTAAGAACAGGGAACCTTAAAAGCCGTCTAACTGCCCCCTGTTAGAAGAGAAGAAGAGAAGCTGTGTAGATCATGGGAAAGATGGATTTATGTGGCTATTGTCATGTGGACACTAAGTATTTCAACTACATGCCCTACACTCAGTTATCCTTATTACTTGATGTTAGACCTTGGGAGGCACTGGCTACTGAGACTCACCTAAGGCAGCAGTGGAAAAAAAACATGTGAACTTGTACTGCTTGAATATAGGGGCTGAATCCCATCCTTACAGCTATTTCATGGCTCCTTAATCTTTGGCCATTAGATGAGAGTGATGGCTTGGCTACCCCCAGGGTGTGCAGAGTKCGGTCAGGTTTTCTTCTGCCCTTGTTAGAGCTCATGCTTAGCTTGTCAAATGGCTCCCCACTGTCTTCTCACAGCCTCAGAAGCCTCTCCTTCCCCTCACCTCTGTTATCATATATGGCGTGGCAGACACTGTCACAGGCCTGGCTCTGCTCCCTCATCTTCACTCTTCCTCCCAAGCTGGATGCTATGGAAAGTACAGCATGCTCCTGCATATMAGCCCTGTCTTGTGCACTATGTACATAACACACTGCACCCACGTTTATATGCCATGAATATATAGCAAAATTAGAAGCACAATATTATTCATATCAGTTCTGTGGGGCCACTGAGTAATGACACACACACATCCCCAGGGGCAGCAGCTCCACATGGTGATATTTCAGCTASAGCTGTATCTCTTCAGACACCTAGTTTCAAAGACTAACAAAGGATTTCAGAGTCCAGCAGGAGGTATGGATATTTGCCTGTTGTTTGAAATAATCATTGTAAATTAATTAGTTGTCCTTGAAATTCTAATCTGTGTGTTGAAAATTAACAGGAGCATCTCCAATCTGGGGAAACACAGCAAACATCAGAATTTAGCTGAAAAGAAGTTCTGGCTCTCTCTCCTAAAGCACAACATGCAAAAGTATCAATTTACAGCAGAAGAGTTTCTGTCCTATGGCATTTTTGTGATATAAAACACATACACACACACACACACACACACCTGATAATTAGAAGGTCAAAATGTATTGCTGGTTCTAATCTCCTAATACTGATACCTCTATTATTTATCACTGAAACACGTCTGATACACTAAAAGAAAATAACACTTGTCAAAACCTACCTTTTTGCATCTCTTGATGTATTCTGCATGCTTATTTATATTTGTTTTTCATTCTGAAGCATCAGTCTTATATTCTTAAATTTTTTTCCAGGTGAMTATGAAAAGCACGTGAGGAGCTTAGAAAAAGATTCCAGGGTATGAAGAATTTGTCACTTGCAGGAGGATACATACGGCTTGCTATAATCAAATGCTTAAAAAAAGGAACACTCACAAAAGCAGGAAAGAAAAGGAGATAGCAGGGGAAAAGGGTAAACTGCATTGCTTAGTCTTTACAGTGCAGGGCATATAACGGCGAGAAGAAAGATAACTGATGGGTAGTATTTTAAGGCATATTAACCCAATTACTAGTATATTTTTACAATCGTAGCTCCAACATTTATCACACTGCATTTATTAGACCTCTGAGCTAGGTTATGTCAAATGAAATGCTGTGAAACTACAACATTTCATTAAATTGCTGCCGGAGCAGGGTATTCAATCCTGATACTCTAAAACCACATGATTTTATCAAAATCTTCGGAAATTGAAGCAATCACTAAAAGGTGTCGGGAAATTAAAATGTTCTGTCTCAGTGAAAGAGATACACTCCTTGTAACATATATCAGTGGGGTTTTTTTAAAGACACATTACTATGCAGAGAAAAGGCATCAAATACAGGAGACATAGCGGATTCTAGAAAAGTCTAGCTGCTGCAATTTTTCATACTTAAAAATCGCCTGTAAGGGCAGAAGAGCCAAGTTACTTTCACAATTTGTTTTGGGGGTGTATTTTTCCCTATTCCATACTTGATGCTGTGATTGATCAGGTGTCTACATAGAATAAAATCATGCAGGGTTTAAAAAAATGTTACAAAAGATAAATGAGTGTTTTCAAGCCTAGTTTCTCTAAAGCTTGACACATTTTATGTACCTTTTACTATGTTTAGTTGTGACATTTGGTCTTGCAAACAAGCATTCTGGRTGATCAAAGGACATTTAAAATGGTCCTGAGGGCATAAAAAGTGAGAGATGATATATTTTGTGTATTTTGTTATGGAGGCTTTATTTTAAAATTCTACATTTAGCTCAAAATTCTATGTTTTCTTTTACCAAAATACACTGAGTGCATAGCATCCATAGCTGAAGGACCACAAAGATACTGGCAAAGAGTAATCTATGTGATTCTGTATTGCCTTACATATTGCTATTGAGCAGTGCAAAATTAGTTCAAAGAAAAATGAAGGCATTTGAGAATAGAAAAATTTTATAACCACACTGTAGTTGCTCTATGCTGCAAGGAAGTAATACTGGTGTTCAGTGCTAATTTATACATCTCAGGGAATCCCATCTTGCCTCCAGACATGGTTCCAGGAAGCAGTGGGTATAGTGGAAATGTAGGTGTAAGGAAATGAAAGAAGGAATTGTGCCTCCGAACTTTTAATCTGGGATGTTAACAGCATCCTCCTTTATCATGTATTGTCCCTGCAAACAGCCACCTACAGTGCCAGGAACGTTGAGCTGGGGTGATGKGCTGGGTGTGCAGAGCCAGGGTGATATTTTGGGTATGCAGAGTCAGGGTGGTGTCTGGTGAAGTAGTTGGTGAAGGACCGCGATGTCCACAGTTCTCTGCAGATCATCTGTGATGATTTAGGAAATTATATAGGGTTGCAGACACAGGTGAAATCACTGACCAAAAAAAGACCACTGATAAGATTTCTGCCATAACCTTTGAAAATGCTACTCCAACCACCAATAACTCCAGTGGTTTCCCTTTACCAGTGAGACAAAATCAAGTTTCTTGAGCAGCTCAGAAACAAGGCCCCGCTATTCTGCTAAAGGTTTGTTGCACCAGAAAACCTCCACCCCTCGCTGCTTTTCCAATACTTCTCTTCAAAACACCTCTGTGCCTTCTTTGCTGCCTCCTGCAACTSCAGCACTGTCCAGGAACCAGCATGTAAGGTCTCCTTCAATCACTTCCAAGGATGTGTCTATGCCTTAAGATTTCTGGGGATGACTACCAAGCTTTAGAAATAGCTGATGTATTTCATTATTATTTAAGTTTTTAACTGAGATACAAAGATAAAAAATACAGAAATGCCACTATTATTAGGTAAAGGTTTATGAGATCTGGTAGTGGCTTCCAGGCTTGTGTACTAAATTCGATCTGAATTGTATTTGCAGCAGAGGATTTACAAGAACCATCTATTTTAAAGTGATGTCCTGGCAGGGCTACCTTTGCCGTTACAGCAAAGACCATAATGTTGCACAATTCTGAAAGCTTGGAGATGATTTGCATTTTTATTGGACAAATAAGCCATCAAGCTAAAGAAAAAGGAAGTGGAATTTTTTAAACTTGTCCCCCCAGTTTTGTCTGTTGTTCCACATTCTGGCTTGCCATCCCGTTTGGAGGTGTTCACATCACACACTGGGTAAAAAAACTACAGCAAACTATTGAATTTATTGCTATTAGGGGCATGCTCCCTGCTATTCCTGTATTTTAAACAGAGGTCAGCTAGCTCACAGTAATTATCAAATTATTGATTTACTGGGTTAAAGCTGTTTTTACAATTGCTTTAGAGGTTTAACAGTGTTGTATTTCTTCCACATCTGTACTTGACATTATCCCCTATTGCACTGCATGAAGCCACACTGTGTGAAAATAACAATAGTGTCAAGGCTGTGGCAAACCAAAATTAACATTGTGCAAGTAAAGACGAATAATGCCGAGGTGGTAATCCCCCGTGGTCCAGTCTTTTTCACAAAATCCATTAAAAGGTGGCTGACAAAGTTAGCCTTTTAGCATCCTTCCAAACACTGTATTAAGTGCTGTTGGTAAAGTGAGATCAGGTAACCAGTCTCCAGGTGCTGGCTGAGCAAAGCACTGCTGTGCTGGAGCTTACCCTCTTTAATGAACTGGCTCTGTGCAATGAACACAGTGGAAAAGGTAGAGCAATTTGCTGCAAAACACCTGTAGGAAGTGTTACCTACAGCATGGAAAAAGGTTCGTGAGATCAGAGGACAGAGTGCTGCCTGGGGAGTTACAAATTCCTGATTTCTAAACCTGGCTCTGCCTGTGCTGGCCAAAGTCCCTCGAACAAGTCTCAGGCCGACTCCTGTCTGCAGTAGCACTTCATTTTAATTAGGGCTCTAAGACAGAAGCACTAAGGATTGGAACACAATCTTCCCATGACAGGGAGCACAGATAGCAGGAAGCAAAACAAAATCGAGCCAAAATCAAACACTGTGCACAAAACCATGCAAAAAAAAGATCAGGAAAAAGGAAAATCCAAGGAGTGAATCAGCTCTCCTCTGCTAAAGATTTTTAAATGAAGTGTGTTAGGAGTGGCAAGGATGTGGTGAATCCAGCAGGGAGTGAGTCACAGGTAATACAGCTGTGACTTCTGTCACCACATTGCTTCCCTTGCACACTCACATATCCTCCCAGTACTGCTCAAGGTGCAGGCAGCTGCTCAATCCTATAAGCTGTAGAGTGGATTTTTCCGGGGACAGTATAATTTCTCAGCTAAATAAAAATGGAGAGTTTCAAGAAACGTTATTTTGTACATCTTTTAATTATTTTTCCCCTCAAAACTGTAAAAGGGGAGGTACTAAAGTCAAGCTCTGAAACCCCTTGTTAAAAAACCCAGCTAGTCAAGGTCTGATTTTTCTGCATCTACTAGATGTGAGAAGTCAGTGGCTGCTGGTACTCTTCCAGTGACTCACCCCATCTCACAAGGATCTAAAAATCGTGTGAGTTGCAACTACCTTCCCCACCCGACCTGTCTGAAGCAGAATAATCAGATACACACATATTTCCCATAGGCATGTGCATATCTATATACACTAGTTAGATATTCTAAACCAGGCAGAGACAGTCTCACTCCTCTGGAAGATTTGTGCTTCCCTGGCTCACATTTTTTGCTC
This sequence comes from Amblyornis subalaris, assembly GCA_018881555.1. NCBI lineage: Eukaryota > Metazoa > Chordata > Aves > Passeriformes > Ptilonorhynchidae > Amblyornis > Amblyornis subalaris. The sequence goes on along the minus strand of JACAXG010000056.1, from coordinate 1,971,522 downwards.
GGAAGCTGCCTCCATCCTTGCAGCGACTCACCTCTGCCCTTGGGCCCTGCTTTGAAATCACTCTGAGGCCATGGCTGCCACGCTCCCAGAGAGGAGCGGAAATGCCCCCCAGGGGCAGTTAGACAAGGCACAGTTCCCTGACACGCTGCAGTGGTTAACCAGGGAATTTCTGTATTCATCTGCACTCCCCAGGTTCTTCCTCGCGCCGCACTCCCCCGCAGAGTTACGAGGGAGCCGCGAGCCACCCTTGGCCAGCTCCTGGAAAGCACTGACAGATGCAGCCCAAGACATGCCAACGGAGCACTTCCATGCTGGCTGAGCCTGTCATTTGCAATTATTAAGAGCCTCCTGAAACTGTTCCGGACAGGCACTGGTAGTTAGCCACTGTTCCTACCCACTGCACCCGATTAATCAGTATCTGGGACTGCATCCATGTCCCTGTACCACTCCATTTCCCTGTTCATAATCTGTCCCCTGGCAGCATGACAGCACCCGTGTATGTGGCAGGTTAAAAGAACAATATAAGTGGAAAGCATGTAAGTAAGGGTGATAGGTAGGTACTTCCACTCACAAGGTAGAAACTCACAGCATATCAGCTCTCCCGTTCACCCTGCAGCAGGTCCAAAGCTTGGGTCAGCACTGCTCCTTCATACAGCTGTTTTTGCTCAGTGCTTGGTGCCCAAATGCCATGATTTTCTCAGAACCAGCAGCAATGGTTTGCCCAGCAAACTTCTGCTACGGGCAAAGATTTCTGCAAGATGTCAGAGATTCCAAATCTCCACTTCAAAGGGAGGAACCAGATGGCAGGGAGGGAGACCATAGCTGTGGGCAACATGTGCTGAGCATGTCCTCAGATGACCAGAGAGACTGGCTGTGTAATCATTTGGCTGCTGCAGATATGAACCCTAACTCAGAGTTCACTAGAAGGGCTCTCCTGCAGTGAGCTTTGAATCTGGGCGATGCCTATAACTAAACCTGTATTTGGCATGGAAGAGTGAGAAACCACTGGGATGCAAAGCTGGGTTAATGTCTACAGAAATAATGTGTAGGACTCTTCCAAG